>OZ020563.1:28906685-30165042 GCA_963971465.1 Lepidochitona cinerea | reverse complement strand
AACTTGGATCCTTGTTTGTTTGTTGTTGTTGTTGTTGTTGTTTTTTATGTAGGCTATCTGTTGAATAGTATTCCCCTATACAAGATCATTTTCTCTGTTTTCCAAAAGCACATCCAGCATGTTGTATCAACATACAGGTTTTGGAAGCGAACATACATTGTCTGATTTTCTACATTCCCGATCGCCCATTTAGAGTGGTTCGTCCTTAACTACGAGTTTTTCAAAAACGGACAATTTGCAATCATTCACATTGGTATAGCCTACGAATATCTAACTTGGTTTTCTTTGACAAAATTTATTTCATCAAGGCATAGTATCAAAGAAATATACAAGAAGATTTCCCCTGTGCTCGTGTCTTATAGTGTTAAAAATATATATAAAAACATTATCATATATATATATATATAGTCTTTGACTGAAGCGACTTGAATATGTAAACACACGTATTAATGTACTGTTTATACACATCCTCATATTGTGCTTCTTTATATTTAAGTGAAGCAGGCTGCACACCCTTCGCAACTTCCCTCATATCCGACTACTTTACCGAGGCAACTCGTGGATCAGCCCTGGGCCTGTACAACTGGGGTATATATATGGGATACAGTTTATCCTACACAGTCGGGAACTTCATCACTTCGGCTAATATTAACAACCAGGTGAGAAAAGAACAAAGTTATTTACATTGCGTGTTGTATTTTCCGTTTGTATTTTGTATTCTTTGAAAGAACAAAATAAGTTCTCAATTTTATTATACATTTTGCGTCTGTTTTTTTTTTGTATTGTATCTGCTTTGTAATTGTCAACATCATTTGTTGTAAAGGGTTGGCGGTTGTCGGAAAAATGGCCTTCTTCGATTGTTACTGAACATGTTAATTTTTCGCTCTTAAGGGTTGGCGATGAACATTTAGGATTGGCGATGGACATTCAGGGTTGACGATGGACATTTAAAGTTGGTGATAAACATTTAGGGTTGGCGATGAACAATTAGGGTTGGCGATGAATATATAGGGTTGGCGATGGACATTTGGGGTTGCCGATGAACAATTAGGGTTGGCGATGAACAATTAGAGTTGGCGATGGACATTTGGGGTTGCCGATGAACAATTAGGGTTGGCGATGAACATTTAGGGTTGAAGATGGACATATAGGGTTGGCGTTGGACATTTATGGTTGGCGATGAACATTTAGGGTTGGCGATGAACATTTAGGGTTGCCGATGTACATTTTGGGTTGCAAATGGGCATTTAGGCTTGCCGATGTATATTTAGGGTTGAAGATGGACATTTAGTGTTGCCGATGGACATTTAGGGTTGAAGATGGACATTTAGTGTTGCCGATGGACATTTAGGGTTGAAGATGGACATTTAGGGTTGGCGATGAACATTTAGGGTTGGCGATGAACATTTAGGGTTGGCAAAGAACATTTAGGGTTGGCAAAGAACATTTAGGCTTGGCAATGAACAGTTAGGGTTAAAGATGGACATTAAGAGTTGCTGACGTTCATGTAGGGTTGGCGATGTACATCTACATTTAGAGTTGGAGATCGATATTTAGGGTTGGCAAAGAACATTTAGGGTTGGTGATGTACATTTAGGATTGAAGATGGACATTTAGGGTTGGCAATGTACATTTAGTGTTGCCGATGGATATTTAGTGTTGGCGATGAACATTTAGGGTTGGCGATGACCATTTAGGGTTGGCGATGAACATTTAGGGTTGGCAAAGAACATTTAGGGTTGCCGATGTACATTTAGGATTGAAGCTGGACATTTAGGGTTGGCGATGTACATTTAGTGTTGTCGATGGATATTTAGTGTTGGCGATGAACATTTAGGGTTGGCGATGAACATTTAGGGTTAAAGACGGACATTTAGGGTTGGCGACGTTCATTTAGGGTTGGCGATGTACATTTAGGGTTGGCGATGTACTTTTAGAGTTGTCGATGGATATTTAGGGTTGGCGATGAAAATTTAGGGTTGGTGATGAACATTTGTGGTTGGCGATGAACATTTAGGGTTGGCGATGTACACTTAGGGTTGGCGATGGATATTTAGGGTTGGTGATGAACATTTAGGGTTAAAGATGGACATTTAGGGTTGTCGACGTACATTTAGGGTTGGCGATGTACTTTTAGGGTTGGCGATGGACATTTAGGGTTGGCGATGAACATTAAGGGTTGGCTATGGATATTTAGGCTTGGCGATGGACATTTAGGGTTGACAATGAACATTTAGGCTAGGCGATGAACATTTAGGCTAGGCGATGAACATTTAGGGTTGTCGACGTACATTTAGGGTTGGCGATGTACATTTAGAGTTGGCGATAGATATTTAGGGTATTTAGGGTTGGTGAGGAACATTTAGGGCATTGGTTGGCGATGGACATTTGGGATTGGCGATGAACATTTAGGGTTGGTGATGTACATTTAGTGTTGGCGGCGTATATTTAGTGTTGGCGATGAACATTTAGGGTTGGCGATAAACATTTAGGGTATTTAGGGTTGGCGATGGACATTTTGAGTTGGCGATGAACTTTTAGGGTTGGCGATGAACATTTAGGACATTCTGAGTTGGCGATGAACATTTAGGTTTGGCGATGACCGGCATACCGACTTTCTTTGATTGTTACTGAACATGTTAATTTCTCTCTCTTTAGGGTTGGCGATGGTCATTTTTTATATCCGGAATACCGGGCCTGATTTTAGGAATAGTCATCTTTATAACCGTCAAAGAACCCGAGAGGCAAAACAAACCGGACGAAAAAAAGGAGAAGGGTTCGAAAGGTTCAAAGAAAGAGGTCATCAAAAGATTGGGATCAATTTTACGACCCTTTCTAAGTCCTTCGTTGTTATTATTGTGTTTTGCTGGATCCGTCCGAAATGCAGGTTTGTCAAACTACAGTATAAAATCAATGATTCATCTTCAAAGCGAAGAGACGTATTTAGGGCTAATTTAGTGACTTTCCAACAACAATTTGGTTCAGAAACAAGGATTTTCAACTTTTAAAATAATATAGCTTGTCAATTGAAAATCACACATGGGTTTAGTTTATATTTTGAACCCATACATGAAATCATCTGGCACAAATCGAAGTAGCTCATGTAGAGTAGTCCACATAGTAAATCGCCCATAAACACCATCCAAAAAGCTCTCCACAGGGCTAAGAAGTTAAAGTGACATGAGCGGCCAACATTCGGACTTTTTCCCATCAATTCCGACCGTCAAGAGAAGTTGAGCATTTAAAGTAGGACTACCTTGACGAGCTAAAAAAATTGTCGTTGAAATAAAAAGTAGACAGTAACCAGTACGAACCCGAAAAGGTCTGCTAATAATGAACAAAATTAAAAAGCCGGGATGTACTGTTTATGAATTAGGCCTACAGTTGATGTTTTTTGTTGGTAGTAAAACTACGAAAACGTACATTCCCAGGTTAAGTATCAGCGCAGAGGTCGTATCTGGTACTTAATAAAACTAATGAACATCTAGCTAGTTCTGTATTAACAAAATCCCCCCTGTATTTGGCAGTCCATGCACCTTCAAGATCAGGCTGCTAAAACCTCACAATTACTGAAACTTTCATCACGTATGAAAACCTCACAAGTTCTTCTTCACACCCTACAGCTGGATACGTGTGGGCTTATAACACTCAGCCATTCTTTATTTCCACTGGTCAAACAAGAGAAGAAATCGGAACCTTCATGTCTTGGATCCCATTGGTTGGCGGAAGCATTGGTGTTGTTCTCGGTGGATTTATCTCCGACCGGATTGTACAGAGACGAGGTCTATATGCTAGAGTTATCGTTCTTGTTTTGAGTCAGGTGAGCCTATCTTCTGAATATATACACAAAGAAAAAAAGTTAAGCTCCCCCCGGAAAGTCTGCACCGACCGATGAAATCATTGGCGTAGGGAGATTGTTGTCAAACTGATGTTGCAGAAACGATCCTAAAGGGCAACATTCTGGCGATAAGAAATCATCATTAATGGCACTAAACTATACAATTTATTCAGGATATCGTCAGCCAAATCAAAAGCGTATTTTATCAAAATAAAAAGATGCTTGTAAAAAGGAAACTTGAGAGTCCATCTGGCTTCACAGGGCGAACATATTGAAGTAAAAATGTCACTTTTTGTCACTTAGCCAAACCTCTGACCAAGCTGTTCAATAACTCCTTGCAAGCATGCCAATATCCATCTACATGGAAAATTGCAAATGTCACACCTATTTGCAAATCAGGTGACCCCTCATGTCCATGTAATTATCGCCCGATCTCACTCTTAAGTTTTTGAACGTATCATATTTAAGTTTGTTTATGAGCTCATTCACAACGACGCCTCAGAATACCAGTATGGCATCTTGCCTGGCAAGTCGACAGTATTTCAGTTGCTCGACATTTATTTTGATTTGACCAAAGCCCTCGACAATTTCTGCTCTTTGATATATCGAAAGCATTCGATCGTGTTTGGCACCCTGGCCTATTGGTAAAACTCTCAAATTTTGGAATGAATGAAAACATACAGCAATGGTTCTCTTCCTATTTGAGAAATCACAAACAACGAGTTTTTCTTGACGGTTGTAGCTCTAATCTATATGAATTATCAGCTGGAGTGCCCCAAGGTTCGGTGTTGGGACCACTGTTATTTATTATTTTTATCGACGACCTACCACGATCTGTTATCAATAATATCCGTCTATTCGCGGATGATACAACCTTATATATTGTTTCTGAAGACCTGACACAGCCCGAAGTATCTTTGTCCATTAACCGAGACTTGCAATCTATTCAAACATGGGCTGACCAATGGCATGTCCGGTTTAATGCATCTAAAACCAAGGCATTGCTATGTTCTCGACGTCGCGAGCCGTCGGCAATTGATATTAGATTCATGGGCAATAATATCGATACTTCAGAAACTCATAAATACTTAGGTTTGACTTTTAATCATTGTGGGAATTGGGCTAACCATATTGATAATTTGATTACATCATCAAACTTGAAAATTTCATTATTTCGTGGAATGAAATATCGCCTTAGCAGAAAATCACTTGAAATTATGTTCAAAAGTTTTATTCGCCCCTGCTTTGAGTATGCAGACATTGTATGGGATAATATTTTGGACTATCAGATAAAGACATTGGAGCTTCTTCGCGAAGAATGTCTCCGGGTAATCACGGGTCTGACTAAGAGTGCCACCAGTTCACTTCTTTATGAAGAGTCTGGCTTTTGCACACTTAGGCAGCGGCGAAAAATACATCGTTTGAGTGCGTTTCACCAAATAATCACTGATAAAGCCAATTTGAATCTTTATAAAAATATAACAAGAGAGAGTGTCAACAAGGAATCCCTACCCTCAAAGATCTAATAACACCCATAGTACTTTTATCAAATCGCTTTTCGTCCGTGGTCGGTGTAGGCGTTAAAGTACGATATATTTCGTTCAAACCAATAGACGCAATGTACACACCATCGTAAAGTTCAATCATTTATTTTCCAAGACATCTATTAACGCTGTATTATGATTGAGTTCCAAACATCCGAAGATTTATAGTTCGTTAGACGTGGATGTTGCGATATGCAGTAAAGATGATGTATGATGATGTATGATTGACGTTTTGTTGGCTTTAGTATTGCTTAATGGATATTCTACATTTCAGGTGAACGCACAAAGGTCGCGTACGCAAAAAAGGGCGGTAACAACGTTAATAGGATGAACAGAGTAGTGTCCCTTGAAACAATAAACAGTAGAATTCAATAATGAAAAGCTAATGTTAATACACGATGTAACAAATAAAATAGAACTACACAACAATCAAAAATAGGCCGTAACAGTCGGTGGTCCGTGGTCCATCGTCTTTCGTCTGTAAACTTTTCTTGTGATCGCGATTCCAATAGAACTACTAGTCGGATCTTCATCAAATTTTACAGACATGTTCCCCTTATGGTCTAGTTGTGCAACATCTATTTTGTTTTCTCATTTGCATATTTAAATGGCCGCCAATGGCCATTTTGTGATTTTTACTTACATAGTTTGTGATCGCGGAATCTAGAAAACCACCAGGCCGATATTGATGAAATTTGTTTGTGTTAGTTCCCCATATGGTCTAGTTGTGCAACATCTTTTTTTCTGGGCTCATTTGCATATTAGAATGGCCGCTAGGCGACCATTTTGTTTTTCTTCTTTTATTACTTCTCTCTCTTGTGATCGCGATTCCAAGAGAACTGCTGCCCGAATCTTCACACACACGTTCCTCCTATGGTCTAGTTGTGCAACATTTATTTCTATCCTCATTTGCTTAACAAAATGACCATTTTGTTTTTCTTCTTTTTATCACTTTTCTCCTCAAATAATGAGAGGATCTTCGTAAAACTTTGTATGCAGGTTAACACTATGGCCTCGTTTTTTGCTCATTTGCATATTCAAGATGGCGGTTTGTGATCGCGGAATCAAAAAAACTACTAGGCGGATCTTGACGAATTGTTTTTGTGTGGTTTCCCCATATGGTCATGGTATGCAACATGTATTTTTTTCGTCGTTGTTTTCATTTAACCCATTCGGTACCGCTGTCGCCATATGGCGTTAGAACTTAGAGTGCCAGCCTGCTTCATTACCGGCGTAAGCCGTTTTGGCGGAGACGTTTTCTGGCTGTCTGTGCCAATATTCGACGGAGACCTGGGATATTTGATGCTGTTTCTGTTTTGGTCCGGTTTCGCAGGTGAAGTAACCGGGTGTAGCGATCTTGGGCTGCTGATGTGATCCTAGGTCGGCCAGAACGTTGACGATCAGCAGTTGAACCGGATTGCTGATTCCGTTGCAACAGTCTGGAAATCGTGCTCCGGTGAACATTATAAAGTCTAGCGACTGCATTCTGTGATTCGCCGACCAGGAGACGACCAATGACGACGTTCCGGGTAGCTACCTCACTCTTGGCATATTGTAGCAACTCCGTGAAACAATTTAACGACTGAATTCAATTGAACGGTTGTGTGTATTTTAAACCCATTAAACCCGCATAAAAATAAGACGTGATTCGCACATGCAACTGCCCTACGTTTTTCCTTACGCCTCCCTCGTGTAGCGTTACACAAAGGCTGACCCGAAAGTCACGTGTGATCAACAGCCACTATCAGTGGCTTTAATTCAACTATCGGACATTTACATTATAACATGATCCTGTTGCCATGTGTCAATCACGCACATTTTTGGAAAAATTCATGTTTGAAAAAAAAATTGGATGTTGCGTTTCTTATTTGGGAGAGTATATCTTGTTATACGGTTCTTCGATTGAACTCAGCAAATCCCAAAATATTGGCATTACTTTATTTGTATGAACATTCATTTCATCATTTAAGCGCTTCCATTGAAACTCCAGATGTCATATTCAAACAGACCATGCCTGCATGCCCTACCCGACCAGTAACTCAATTCTGAATGCATTATATTCTTGTCGATATACAAGAATTATGTGCTATGCTTATGTTCTAATTTAACTTAGCTCTCATTTGCAGCTTTTGGATCTTCGATATGTTTTTGATATTTTTAATGTTTGTCTTAACATCATGAAAAATTCACACACTAAACTGTACAGTATAAGCCTCTGGCTTAAAGTGTGCAATGTCTATTGAAAATAAGCATGTTTAGAAGAAGAAAAAAACAGGTTGGAAGCTAATGGAGGCTACGCGGGCTATTGACCTTCTGCTCTAGGGATATTTACTACACACTAAAAGTGACAATAAGGTAAAGAACACTCAAAGTGACATTTTTACTTCTATATGTTCGCCCTGTGAAGCCAGATGGACTGAAGTTTCATACTTACAAGCATCTTTTTATTTTGTTAAAATACACTTTTGATTTGGCTAACAATATCCTGAATAAATTGTATAACTTACTGCCATTAATTGGTGATTTCTTATCGCCAGAACGTCCACAATCGTTTCTTCAACATCAGTTTGCCAACAATCTCCCTACACCAATGATTTAATCGGTCGGTGCAGACTTTCCGGGGGGGGGGGGGGGGGGGTCCTTACATTGTTTGATTTGTGAATACTTGGAGTAACATAATGTTGAATGTAACCATGATCTTCCTTTCAGAAACTTCTCCTTTGTATAATGTATGGATTATCCCCCGTTACTCTGGTTACAACATTTCCTGTCTTGACGGAATTTCACACTCGTCTAAGCGACATTTCCGACCCAGAAATAGATTATCCTTTATCCCTACTCGACGCGTTTCAACTATAAATTTACAGTTTAAATTTCGATTGAAAGTTTTCAAAATAGAGTATTTACTGTGGACTTTTTAAAACTCACTTTTTGCTGCTGGTAAAATTCCAGAGCAAAAAACACCACGTTATTATTAAACTACGAAATTAAAACGAGAGGCTTATCACCATCAAACAATGTAAATATGACGTTAATACTTTTCAATATATAATATGTCAGTTACTTGATAAGTGTTTCTTCTGAATTGTATGATTTAGTTACTAGCTGCACCATTTGCTGCCGGGACATTGTTATTCTCCGCACCCTGGGGTTATATTTGCCAGATTCCGACTTATATTATCGGTAAGTGCTTTGTTCTCTCGTGGATTCGAAAATCAGCCATTTTGGAAAAAATGAAGTTATTTTTCTTACATTTTTCTTGAAAATAACAAATAGACTGCAGCTCGTACCAAAGCATGTCAGCTCGGTGGATATTACTTAGAAATGGCCCAGGGCCCGTCAACAAACAGCCGAAAGTCTGACTCTTTACCATGGCATCACAATACCTACAGAGGTCTACCATCGATGGGTTACGGGTTCGAATCCCACTCAGTAGATCACTTAATCAATCAACAGAAATTGAGCGGCGGGTCAAATGGTGTGTCGGAACAAAGACATTCGGATGAGTTGTTTAAAGAGTCTTTAGGTTATTAAATCAGTCGTAACTTAAAGTGGCATCAGCTACCAAAATTCGTATTTTTTCATAATTTTCGACCGTAGTGAAAAGTTGAGCGATTGAAGTAGCCTACGTTGGAAAACTAAAAGATCGACCTAAATATGAAAAAATATACCAGTAAAGCCAGTCATACGTACGAACGGAAACTGTGTGCTAATAGCGGGACAAAAGTTAAGCACATTTTCCAGTCTTTGTTGCATATGAAAAAACGTACATATCTGAGATTGAGGTATGAAGAAAGATCATAATTCGTACTTCTAGACAAAAATGACGAACAATTAGCTTATTCTGTTTCAACAAAATGTTCCCTGTCTTTGGCAGCTCGTGCCACTTTAAAAACGCACAGCGATAGATGCGTGTCATACTCATTAAACTATGTACGTTGAATGGTAGTCAAGAGACATTTGACGTACAGCGAGCGCCGCCATTGCATTGAGATGAAACTGCTAACGTTACAGATGAAGCGAAAGAGAACAACACCACCTCTCGATGACTTTTATTAACGTCATAAATTGAATTGATTTAAAATGAAACACTTTTGTGACGTCAAATTTAGACTGTTCTTTCGTGATATCGTAAAATTGTAGAAAATGTTATTTGCATTACAGAGTGACAACAGCCCACAGTTATGGCGACGATTTTATCACGCCAGATCCAATCTAACCAATGGGACGTGGCCATTCCATGTATATAGTTCATAAGTCACTGCGCCTGCAACAGATAATTGACGTCAATGACATACAATTCGAACATCATCGTGAAAAACACCTTCTAAACCGAAATGGTCTAGAGTTGTTAAAGTTACTTGGCGCATGCACTAAACATGTTTTTAAAAATGGCAATTTTGATTATGAAGGTAAAACAACAATTTTAAGTTCATCAACTCTGAAATGAAACCTAGGGGGCCTAATTCATACGTTTTGTTTTTCTTCTAAAAGTAAAAAAAGGAAATAACAGAGAAATGCCTGTCACAATTATTATTTTACGGCGAAGTTACGTCTAAATAGGCCGACTACTTCAACGTGTATTTTCCCGACTTATATCACGATGGATTTATTGATGTTTTACGTCACACTCAAGATTATTTTAATTATATAACGGCGTTGCCAGGTT
The DNA here is from genome assembly GCA_963971465.1 of Lepidochitona cinerea. NCBI lineage: Eukaryota > Metazoa > Mollusca > Polyplacophora > Chitonida > Tonicellidae > Lepidochitona > Lepidochitona cinerea. Next base: position 30,154,991 of record OZ020563.1, on the reverse strand, counting down.
TAGTGTGGGGGAGAGAACAGGGCTCTTTCCTCGGAGGAAACGCCCTACCTTCGGTGAGTAGCCTACCTGGCAACTCCTCCACATACGGCATCAGTAGACAATTGATTTTCCATTTGCCGTAATGTTAACGTTTGGCTCTGTCACTCTATTAGAAACATTCTGCCAGCTAAAAGCCCTCGTGGAAAATCGGAACCACCCTAGACAAGTCTGCAGTTCAAATCTTGACAGACCAATAAGGGAGAAACCTCGTGATTTTCACTTCCGAAGGGGACAGGGGTGCAGACGACACAAGTCACATTGTTGTCATGGGCCAAATCACCCTCATGTCAGACTTAAAATGCCCAAAGATATTGACTGAAATCTAGAAACTTAATTCGTTTCCTTCCGAAAATGGGCTAATCCTAACTGTCCACTTTGATTGGCGATCGGGTGATTAATTTTTTTAAAACTTGGTCTCGGATTTGATCCCGCGCCGCATCGATGGAAGGCCTTTGTCAGACTGAGGGATTATCACTGACCAACTGAGCCACCGAGGCCCCTCTAATATTAACAGAAAGCTTTTAATTTGCACTTCTTGAGAAAAATGGTCAACCAGTCCTTTGTTTAAATTAAACGAAAAATAAAAGCATAAACTGCTACTCATTCAACGTTATAGTGGCATGAGCTGCCAAAATTCACAACTTTTTCACAATTTCTGATCGTCACGACAGTAAGAGGCTTTGAAGGCCATCGAAAAACTACAAGATTGGCGTTGGAATGAGGAAAATCCATACAATATGTGGCCTGTACGAACCGAAAACGTGTTCGAAAAGTAAACAAAATTTAAATAACCGGGACGACCATTCATTCATTCTAAGCCAAAGTTGGTTCAAAACAATACTTTATCGTACATTTTCGAGACTAGAAGCACTAAAAAGCTTCTGAATTATACGTCTTGAGAAAAATAGCCAATAATTTCAACATTCTGTTTTAACGTCAAAATATCAACATTTTGGCAGCTCATGCCACTTTAAACTAGCAATTCACACAAAACAGTTATATATTACAAACATGCTAGTGATGATTTTTCAAAATTTCAATATCTGTTTTTGTTCCGTTCCTAGGTGAGATGTGGGTCGGGGTGACCCTAGCCGTGGTTGTAGAACTCGTTCCGACAACTATCCGGACAGGAGCTGTGGCTGTATACCTATTCATAATCACTAACATTGGTGGCACCGTTCCTCTTGCCGTGCCTCCCTTACAGGAATGGTTCAAGCTCCAGGGATACAGTCAAAATGATTCTCTCAGAAGTACGTAATTTATACCACCGAAACCAGGCACACGTAAATGAATTTCAGGGTTGCTCATAGTTTAACCCCCGAAACCAAATTAAATTGGTTCTCTCAGTGGTACGCATAATAAACCCTACAACGTAGTCGTGTTCTTTGAATTCCGTATTATTGGTACCAAACAAATAAGCAATTCTGTAATTATAATGTGCGCCAAATAGGTCGTCAGTATTTTGAAATTAGCTCGATGATAATTCTACCATATGTCGTCAGTATTTTTAAATTAGCTCAATGATAAATCTACCATATGTCGTCAGTATTTTGAAATTAGCTCGATGATAAATCTACCATATGTCGTCAGTATTTTGAAATTAGCTCGATGATAATCTACCATATGTTGTCAGTATTTTTAAATTAGCTCGATGATAAATCTACCGTATGCAATATGCAGGACAGGTCTATCAAATTTATCGTATTTTATCCTCTCCATTCCAGATGCTCTATACATTTTGTACTCGGGTTTGTACGTAGGAGGTTCAGCCATGTTCCTTCTTACAATGTTTGTTCTCAAACGGGATCAAAGACGGGTCAAGAAAAATGAGTATGAAAATAAGGAAAACAACTTGGAAGTATTACCAAATGAAGATAAACAGTCCATTAACGACAAAGCTTTGAAAGCTGGCGAATTAAATTCAACAAAACACGGAGAAATTGGTCCGTGTAACCCCGAGTTTCCGGATGATGAAAATCTCCCTACCTTTATAGTTACAAGTGACACGGAGTTAAAAGAAAAGAAATATTGAAAATTAAAGTGTTGCCTTTTTCTATCCAACGACATTACTGTCATCTAAAAGGTCCATTTTCGGACGACCCGGATACTTTAGATGTTAGTTTAATATGTTTGCGAAGGTGCAGGTCGTCAATTTTTGTTTGTAAAGCCTGTACATAAGTACCAGGGTTTATTAAAGTGGCATGGACTGCCAAAAAGTTTATATTTTGACGTTAAAACAGAATGTTGAAATTATTTTCTATTTTTCTCAAGACGTATAATTCAGAAGCTTATTAGTGCTTCTAGTCTCGAGAAAGTATTATTTTGAACTAACTATGACTTAGAATGAAAGAATGGTCGTCCCTATTATTTACATTTTTTTTTCTTTTCGAAAACTATTTCGGTTCGTATAAGCCATATACTGTATGGTTTTTCCTCATTCCAGTGCCAATCATTTATTTTTTTGATGGCCTCTTATTGTGACGATCAGAAATTATGAAAAAGTGTGAATTTTGGCAGATCATGCCACTTTAATCTAAATAAATGACACGGTTTTACAAACTCTAGCCGTGCATACTTTTTTCTTCTTATAAAATTTGATTGGCGATTCCATTCTACAAGAATGATTCGCGCCAAGACATTACTCATTTAATAAAGCATAAAACATTTTAATATACTTTAGTGAAATCAAAACCTCTTAGTCATGGACACAAATTCGGCTGTGTATCTCATTATCGTGGCTTTGTTTCCCCTTAGGGTTGAGCACCGATTCCAGGTTAATGTTGACTAGTCCAGCTTCTGAAAGTAGTCGATAGTATCGATTACGCATTTGGGTGTATTTTTGGCAATTCAAAATTACACGCTCAACTGGTCTTCTATTCCACATACGTCACAAAAGGGCAAGTCTCTTAAGCCAAATTTAAATAAATATGAATTGGTTTGAATATGTCCACAACTTAAGCGAAAGTACAAAATATCCAACAACCTCGATGACAGAGTTGTTAATTGTGTTTCAACGTTTGAATAAGTCATGTGATAATATCTTCCCTTTTCGGACGACTGCTATATGATTTGCCATTCCGTCCTGAACTTTGGTTTCGCCACATTTACTATTTCAGGGATAGTAAGGTCTAACTTTACAATATTTTCTTGAAGTAGCGCGTTTTTCGCTAGTTGATCCGCCTTCTCATTACCATGAACACCTATGTGGGCTGGTATCCAAGCGAAGTAGACATGGAGACGCTCATAAAATAAACTTGTGGCTAAATAACAGATTTCAAAAACTATGGGATCCCATTCCATTCCACGTTAGATAGTGACATAAGACCGCTCAAGGAGTCAGTTAAAATAACGGAATAAAGGGGTTTAAATTCAGCAATAAATTGTAAGGAATTTAATATTCCAAAAAGTTCAGCTGAGTACACACTTAGGTTATCGGATAATTTGCATTTCTTACTATGGCCGATCTCGGGTACACAAAAGGATGCTCCCACCTTGCCAGATACAGGGCACTTAGATGCGCGAGAGTATACCTGTAAATAAGAACCCCTCTGCTTTGTTACATACTCCCGTGCCTGTGCGAAGTTACAGTATAAGGAACCAGATCTAACCTGCCAAGGACTCTTTGGTAAAATTTAAGTCGTAATAGCTCTCATTTAAAATGGAGCTAGCAGAATTAAAAACATTTGATTGTAAAGATAATGTAAACTTTAAAATCCTAAACCGGCGTCGATGGTCTAATGACCATTCTGTACAAACAGTTTGCATAACATTTAAAGGCGTCGTCCGCAATGCACCGGTGCAAATTCTAAGTGCTGAACACTGTATTGAGTCAAGTTTTAATGTCATATATTTTGAGGCAGAACCGAAAGCCTCGCTGCCATAATCAATACCTGATTGAATAACGGCCCTATATAGCATAAGCAAGGTTGTTTTATCAGCTCCCCACGATTTAAGGACGGATTCTTTATTCGCAAAATAATTTTGAATAACTGTTTCTAGAGTAACTAAGGGATCAGTAGTTGATCGATGTTTTCGAAATCCACTCTGAAATAGGGTTAATAAATTGTTTTTACTGAGATACCAAGATAATCTAGATTTGATCATATCTTCCATTATCTTCCATAATACAGAGGTGAGGGATATAGGTCTATACGATGAACGGATTTTTCCCCGGCTTCGGTACTGGGATAACAGTTGCTTTTTTCCATTCCACCGGGAGCTGCATCCGACTCCAAACAGTGTTATACAACAGTAGTAAATATTGAGGCAGGCATCGGGAAGGTTTTTAATCATAGAATAGGTAAGGTTATCATTGCCTGGGGACGAATCTTCAAGGATTGTTTTAATTCAGAAATGTTGAAGTCGTCGTTAATAACTAAATCATCAAACATTGTGTTATTAAACGGGGATATTTTTTCCATTTCTGTTTTGTGCTGAAGGAAATAAGGGTCGTGATTGTTTGAACTTGATACATAGAAAAAATTTTCAGCCAATAAGTTTGCTTTCTCACAGTTAGTAACATATTCTTCCTCACCTGATACCAAGGTAGGGACAGCACTATTATTCTTACGTTTTCCGTTTATAGATTTTATTTTCGACCAAACTGATTTCAAGGATGATTTAGAATTTAGAGAAGAACAGTAGTTTGCCGATGTGTTTTAAGCATTTTAAATTATGCGCTGGGCGTTTGCCTTACATCTTTTATATTCAATAATATCATGAATCTGGCAGGTGTGGCCAGCTTTGCTTTTTAGCCTTTTGCCTGGCCTAAATTGCTTTTGAACACTCATCCCTCCACCAAGGTACAGTAGTTTTTCTGTAATTATTACCATTGCTTTAGGGGATAGATTTGGAAGCAACATCGTTGATGGCTTCCACTATATTAGAGTTAAAAACATTGATGCCTTCGTTGTAAGGTTAAATTGTACATTCTTCAGCATATTTAGCCCAATTAGCCATTCTAACCTTCCATCTAGCAGGAGAGCCTATGTTGTTAGTTTGAGGGGTAATTCCCAGGTTTATATAGATCGGCAAGAGATCACTTTCACATGGCTTTGTGGATTAAACTCATGCGCCATGGTATAACAGGAAAAGTTCTTAATGTTATAAAAAGCATGTACAGTGGAATTAAATCTTGCGTAAAGGGAGATAACTCCTTTTCAGATATGTTTCCTTGTGAACTGGGCCTTAGACAAGGGGAAAATCTGTCTCCTGTTATCAGATATGTTTCCTTGTGAACTTGGCCTTAGACAAGGGGAAAATCTGTCTCCTCTTATCAGATATGTTTCCTTGTGAACTTGGCCTTAGACAAGGGGAAAATCTGTCTCCTCTTATCAGATATGTTTCCTTGTGAACTGGGCCTTAGACAAGGGGAAAATCTGTCTCCTCTTATCAGATATGTTCCCTTGTGAACTTGGCCTTAGACAAGGGGAAAATCTGTCTCCTCTTATCAGATATGTTTCCTTGTGAACTGGGCCTTAGACAAGGGGAAAATCTGTCTCCTGTTATCAGATATGTTTCCTTGTGAACTTGGCCTTAGACAAGGGGAAAATCTGTCTCCTCTTATCAGATATGTTTCCTTGTGAACTGGGCCTTAGACAAGGGGAAAATCTGTCTCCTCTTATCAGATATGTTTCCTTGTGAACTTGGCCTTAGACAAGGGGAAAATCTGTCTCCTCTTATCAGATATGTTCCCTTGTGAACTGGGCCTTAGACAAGGGGAAAATCTGTCTCCTGTTATCAGATATGTTTCCTTGTGAACTGGGCCTTAGACAAGGGGAAAATCTGTCTCCTCTTATCAGATATGTTTCCTTGTGAACTTGGCCTTAGACAAGGGGAAAATCTGTCTCCTGTTATCAGATATGTTTCCTTGTGAACTTGGCCTTAGACAAGGGGAAAATCTGTCTCCTCTTATCAGATATGTTTCCTTGTGAACTAGGCCTTAGACAAGGGGAAAATCTGTCTCCTCTTATCAGATATGTTCCCTTGTGAACTAGGCCTTAGACAAGGGGAAAATCTGTCTCCTCTTATCAGATATGTTTCCTTGTGAACTGGGCCTTAGACAAGGGGAAAATCTGTCTCCTCTTATCAGATATGTTTCCTTGTGAACTGGGCCTTAGACAAGGGGAAAATCTGTCTCCTCTTATCAGATATGTTTCCTTGTGAACTTGGCCTTAGACAAGGGGAAAATCTGTCTCCTCTTATCAGATATGTTCCCTTGTGAACTAGGCCTTAGACAAGGGGAAAATCTGTCTCCTCTTATCAGATATGTTCCCTCGTGAACTTGGCCTTAGACAAGGGGAAAATCTGTCTCCTGTTATCAGATATGTTTCCTTGTGAACTGAGCCTTAGACAAGGGGAAAATCTGTCTCCTCTTATCAGATATGTTCCCTTGTGAACTTGGCCTTAGACAAGGGGAAAATCTGTCTCCTCTTATCAGATATGTTCCCTTGTGAACTGGGCCTTAGACAAGGGGAAAATCTGTCTCCTCTTATCAGATATGTTCCTTTGTGAACTGGACCTTAGACAAGGGGAAAATCTGTCTCCTCTTATCAGATATGTTCCCTTGTGAACTTGGCCTTAGACAAGGGGAAAATCTGTCTCCTCTTATCAGATATGTTCCCTTGTGAACTGGGCCTTAGACAAGGGGAAAATCTGTCTCCTCTTATCAGATATGTTTCCTTGTGAACTGGGCCTTAGACAAGGGGAAAATCTGTCTCCTCTTATCAGATACGTTTCCTTGTGAACTAGGCCTTAGACAAGGGGAAAATCTGTCTCCTCTTATCAGATATGTTTCCTCGTGAACTAGGCCTTAGACAAGGGGAAAATCTGTCTCCTGTTATCAGATATGTTTCCTTGTGAACTGGGCCTTAGACAAGGGGAAAATCTGTCTCCTCTTATCAGATATGTTTCCTTGTGAACTGGGCCTTAGACAAGGGGAAAATCTGTCTCCTCTTATCAGATATGTTTCCTTGTGAACTTGGCCTTAGACAAGGGGAAAATCTGTCTCCTCTTATCAGATATGTTTCCTCGTGAACTAGGCCTTAGACAAGGGGAAAATCTGTCTCCTCTTATCAGATATGTTTCCTTGTGAACTGGGCCTTAGACAAGGGGAAAATCTGTCTCCTGTTATCAGATATGTTTCCTTGTGAACTTGGCCATAGACAAGGGGAAAATCTGTCTCCTCTTATCAGATATGTTTCCTTGTGAACTGGGCCTTAGACAAGGGGAAAATCTGTCTCCTCTTATCAGATATGTTTCCTCGTGAACTTGGCCTTAGACAAGGGGAAAATCTGTCTCCTCTTATCAGATATGTTTCCTTGTGAACTTGGCCTTAGACAAGGGGAAAATCTGTCTCCTCTTATCAGATATGTTTCCTTGTGAACTTGGCCTTAGACAAGGGGAAAATCTGTCTCCTGTTATCAGATATGTTTCCTTGTGAACTTGGCCTTAGACAAGGGGAAAATCTGTCTCCTGTTATCAGATATGTTTCCTTGTAAACTTGCCATAGACAAGGGGAAAATCTGTCTCCTGTTATCAGATATGTTTCCTTGTGAACTGGGCTTTAGACAAGGGGAAAATCTGTCTCCTCTTATCAGATATGTTTCCTTGTGAACTGGGCCTTAGACAAGGGGAAAATCTGTCTCCTGCTATCTTTTCTATATATCTCATGGATTTAGAAAACATTTTTGAACTGCACCAATGCAAAGGTATAGAAATTGGAAATTATAATGAAAATCTATCGAAATTTTGAAACTTTTTGTATTATTATTTGCAGATGACACTGTTAACTCCAATTGTATTTAAATGTCTATTCAGAATATTGTAGACAATGTAAACTCAAATTAACAAAGATAAAACAAAGATTGTTATCTTTGGCTGCCGAAATATTCATCAATTTGAATTTTACATAGATGATGGAAAAATTGAAATTGTAAAACACTTCAAATATTTAGGTGTAACCTTTAGCTCAAACAGAAATTTTTCCCATTGTATAAAAAACAATATTACCAAAGCTACAAAAGCTATGTACTGTTTGTTAAGAAAGCAAAGAAATTTAGATTTGCCTATCGATTGCTTGATCGAAATATTTGATCAAACTGTTATGTCAATACTATTGTACGGTTGTGAAATCTGGGGAGTTGGTAACATCAAGCCAATTATAAAGGCAGAACGAAAATTTCTAAAGCTGTTACTTAATCTCCGGAAATCGACAGCTAGTTACATGGTATATGGAGAATTGGGTAGATACCCTGTAGATATAACTATCTATACTCGTATTTTGAGCTACTGGAGTAAATTACGAGACGACAAGTGAACTAAACTGTGTTTTATTTTGTACCAAAATTTAGTTAGGCAGCCTGAAAATTCTAAATGGCTCACTCAAGTTAAATCTCTTCTGGATAGTTTGGGACTTACATATATATGGACCGGTGATTTGTTGTTAAACCCAATATGGCTTGTAAAATCAGTAATATTTACAAGATCAGTTTTTACAAAGATGGAGAGAGGAAGTTACAAGTTCTGAAAAGGGTCGTTTTTATGCGAAGATAAAAACTACTTTTCAATTTGAAAAATATTTATCTGTGTTACCGGAAAGGCTCATGACCAATCTACTGCGTTTCAGAACTTCTAACCATTCTCTACCAATCGAAAAGGGTAGATGGGCAAAGTTGCCAACTCACCTTAGATTACGTGACAAATGCAATTTAGATGTAGGGGACGAAGTCCATTACTTATTGCATTGCCAATTCTATGAGCCTCAACGCTTGTTGAAAATACCCCATTATTTTTTTAAGAAATAAGTAATCACATGGCTTGCAATCTTTATTTATCAATAGAAATGTCAGAAATCTAAGGAATTTAAGCCAATTCATAGGCCTCCTAAAATAATCCCACCATTTGTTAGGTGTTGTTGTTTGACCAATGTCCGCCAATATATGTATTGTTGTGTTTACATGATGTATTTCTCCATGCCCTGAAAAGGGCCAAGGGAATAAAACAAATCTGAAATCTGAGTAATAATCAACCTTCCATGAGAGAGACGAGCCTAAGTCAGTTGTACGTAAAGTGAGATCTATAGCAGCAGTATAGCTGGCGAGATACAATCAACCTTCCATGAGAGAGACGAGCCTAAGTCAGGTGTACGTAAAGTGAGATCTATAGCTGACATTTCGCCAGTTCTAATATCGTGTCCCAGAGCCGTCGTTTAAGAAAACAAGACTCTCCTCCTCTATGAAATCATAGACAACTTTACCATTCACATCGATTGTTGAGCAGCCCCAAATAGGATTGTGTGAGTTGAAATCTCCATAAATAAGACGAGAACCAGTGAGGGTTTCGGATAATTGCTTAAGCTCTATAGGAGATCTATCTTTTTGCAGGGATTGTACACATTGATACTGTTAAGAAACTTGTGTTCGTTCATGGCAATCTTAAAACACTGACATTTAAATGAATAGAAGAAAGGGAGGTCTTTGCACAGTGAAAACCTGCCACAGTGAAATTTAGATGAGGTTTTAAAAGAAGTTTCTTGAATGCACACATTCTTGAATGCACACAACGTCTGGCAAAATGGACATAGAAAACAGATGGTGCTTCAATTCTTGATCGTGGGCTGAGAGTGACTGAATAGTCGTGCATACATTCCCCATGGTCAATTTTTTTTTTTTTTAACGTCTCATGACTCTATAATCAGTCATTATTTTTTATTTCCAATAGTCCAATGACCACAATGCATCATGGTTATAAGTAGGAGTTCGGTTAGCCAAACGGTCATATTTTGTATTTAAAGGAGTGTTTGCAGTTTTATATGGTCGGATCATAGGTGGACGGCTCCCTTATCCTCTATCTTATACATACGATGTGGACAAGGCAATAAAGACAACCCTTTTCAGAACAAATTTCACAAAATCAGCCACAAAAAATAAAATATTACACACATCTACTTAAATTGAATTTGATCCGCCGAAAAGTATTTGTACAAGCCCTAACGCACCTCCAAAACACGCAACTTACCGCCAACATTTTCTTTTCGAAACTTCATCATTCAGTGAACACAGATACTTTCTGTAAAAATTAAGTATTTTATTTCAATGGATATCATATTGTACTCATTAAGTTATCTCCAATGCTATATTTCTGCCAACAGTCCCCACAGCGTCAATACTCTATCAGAGTAAAACAGTTATTAAAGGTAGATTTGGCCCTAAATATAAATTCTGAACCCAGGCGAAAAATAGGATATAAAAATAAATAATCACAACCTGGTTTCAATGACAGATTAATACATACACACAAATTCACATCAAAACCTCACGACGATGTACCATTGAACCTTGTCGAAAACAATCCATAAAGCAGTCGATCACATGTGCACGTCAAAATGGACACTTTTAAAGAAGATGACAGAGCAAAAGCGCAAAAAATGTAGAATTGACGATGTTTGTAGGCCTATCAGCACATACTAAACATATACAGTTAGGGATATGTACAGCGGATTTACTACTATGCCGCTGACTGTGAAAGTAGCATTTTGTTTTCAGGACATTTTGTAACTGTCAGCTGTTTTTTTTTATCCACCTCTTATTTAAATATTGTTTCATTAATCTGTAAACCAACAGATGGATTGCGTTTCCTTCTTTTACATTAGTTAGAAACATGTCAAACCTTTCACCTCTTCAACTGGAGTCGGGTCCAACATGAGCGGAAAACACGCCACGTGCCGAAGGCGTGGCTACAAACAGAGAACGCTTCTACGAAATTCTTTCTGTGCGATACCAAACGTATATGTGACTTAGTTGGTGATTTGAAACAGTTTATTGTGATTTCCCCCCCCCCCCCCCCCCCAAAAAAAAACCCAAAATATATATTAATCAATGATAGAATAGAAATAACGTTTTCATTCGAGGTCATTGCCGTGGGATTTAGATTAAAACAAGTGGACGAGTTTCAGTTTTGAACGAGGGGCCCTCTCGGCTTGAAATGACGTTTTTACGACGTTGTTTGAATTGTATGGCATTGACGTCATTTCTCTGTTGCGGTCGCTGTGACAAGCCTCTATCGCATTGTGTCATAGACGAAATGAACACGATTTTGACGTCAATTTAGCGTCATTTTGTCATAAAACGAGGCTTCTGCGCAAGCGTCAAGCGCAAGGGTTAAGGGTTTAATACCGCCGTAGCGGTGTTTGTTGCGTAACCCGATACCGCTGAACGTTGGTTCGTACCGAGTCAAACCACGAGAATGCGCAGCATTCGAGGGGTTTGACGAGGTGCGAACCAACGTTCAGCGGTATCGGGTTATGCAATAAACACCAAGACGAAGGTATTAAAGTCGATTCTACCCCGATAATTGAGAAAAATGAGGAAAAAGTGACCTGTTGTTGATTGCCGTTCCTTTTCCCTCCCTCGAGCAGAGTGGGAACTTTTAACCAATCAACGATAAGCTTTGGTCACGTGCAACGCTTGACCCAGATATTTTGAAGCAGAATGACATAATGTCACTATGGCTACCGCTTTGACAGGCTGGGTTGCTGACGACGCTAGCGGGGGAAATGTTGTGAAATCAACCCTTTGGTGACTGTATACGTTCATGACAGCCCAGTTTTCAATATAAAAGGACAGAATATAACCACACTCACAACATTATCAGGTTAAATCCTTCATTTTGTATGATAACAAGCAAAAGATCACTTCTTCCGGGGGAGGTAAACCTACCAGCAGATGATGCACTACAGACTCGATGTTGTTTGAAAAGTCATCTCTACTTAACATGTATATTTGCACACGGCACGCACATGCAGGAGGGGTAGAATCTATAGCAAACTTAAGGACAGTGACGTATTCCTCTAATGTCACAAACAACCTTCGGTATCTGGATGACATGCAAGGGTCTATAGCAAACTTAAGGACAGTGACGTATTCCTCTAATGTCACAAACAACCTTCGGTATCTGGATGACATGTTTATCATTTGGCAGCATGCTTTGGAAGACCTTCATATTTTCCTCAGAGATATCAAACGCCTAGGTATCTAGATTACAAATTATTCTTCAAATCTACTAACACGCATCAGCTGCTGCATGCTGGTTCACACCATCCTCCCAACTTTTAAAAGAAGTCATTAAGTCTCAGGTTTTTAGATTCTATAGATTTATTAAATTAGACGTGTTTGCTTTAAGGCTCTTCTCCCGAAGGGGTATTCTATTAAGTTACCCCGAAGGATCAAATCTGACACCTTAAAACAAATTGCGACTCTTCTAACATCGCAGTGCATGTTATTACGTTCAAAAAAGTCTAAAGCAATACGAGAAACTCTACGACAAAGAGCCGCCAACCATTTATCTGGTATTAGACATGCTGTGCCAGTGGCACACAACAGGCCATTTGGTTAAAGAATTCGGTGTAACTTCAATAACAACCGTTAAAGTACATAAAACATTTCACGTTAATTGCCGTTAGTGACCCTGAAGCTAATAAAAAAGACGGAAGAATGTTCTTTCAGTGGCTTATCTGTGTCGCCATTTTGTTTGCTTTTAGCTATAGCGTGATGTTACATCAGCTATATTTAGATCAACAATGAAATATTTTTACCTAAGGTCCAAAAACATGGTGATAAACTTGAAACGGATGCGCTCTGTCGGTTAAGTATCAAAATCGTCATTCCATCATAAGCTAATCGGACCCGTCTATTTGTCTTAGGACGTTTTAAATAAACATTGATTGTAGAGTTCATGCTTTTAAAAATGAAAAGGAATGTAGAATTAATATAGAGAAGACTTGGAAAATATTAAATCAGTTGCTGGGCAGAAATAACAAATCATCTCTTCCACAATCTTTCTATATTCAAAACAAAGAAGAAAACGATCCAATAAATATAGCAAATGAATTTAATAAGTATTTCTGGTCAGTAGCTGATTCACTATCTGATAAAATCCCCCCTTGCAATTCATCTTTTTCTGATTATTTAACAGGGAATTTTGAAAGCAGATTTGAATTTAAACCCTGTGAGCCATACATTGTCTCGAACGTGATTAAAGAATCTAAAAACAGTTCTGCTGGACTAGACGGTATACACATGTCTATAATTAAATTAGTCCATTCTTCTATAGCCACTCCTTTATCTCATATCATTAATCTATCATTTGCCTCTGGAAAGATACCAACAGACTTAAAGAAGGCCAAAATAACTCATGTTTATAAGTCGGGAAACGATAGATCAATGGAGAATTATAAGCCTATCTCAGTTCTACCAGCTTTCAGTAAAATTCTGGAAAAAATTGCTGCCTCTAATGTAGTCCGAAATATCTGCGATGATGATGTAAGGCATTTTCTGACAGATAGGTCATCATCACCGTCAGAACGCATTTGATAAATTTTCTGGGAATTCTTTGACACACTTCGAGCTGGCAAGACCACCTCTCGTTTCTCATAAAAAATATCAAGATTCTCTTCATAAGTTTTAAAAATAAAATTACTAAACCGTACTTTAATGGTTTCCCTTTCTCCTCACACCAATCTGAAGTCTGTACATGTATGTCGACACCAGCCATAGATCTGCCCGGTTAAATCTCACATTGTACCAAACCTTTAATTTACAAAAGTCGCCATTTCCATACTCTCATTGATACGTCACTATATACGCGAAAGGTCAACTTGTCACATGACTACCCACTAGCAGACGATAGTTCATTGGTCGTGTTGGTTCACGTGACTTCAACAAAAATACAAGACGACCAATGAACTATATCGCCTACTAAAACTCAGGGATATTTAACGTTCGTTTTCGACTGCACACAATGACACAGCGCATCCCATAATCCGACAACGTTGCCTTGAACTTTATTTTCAACCCATACAATCGGAATGATTGGCAAAATTGTCCATTCAAATGATCAATTACATCGCGAGTGACCTGGAGTGAAAAGCATGATTTTTCTTAAATTTGGGAAAACCCAGATATTTTAACAGGGTTAAACTTCCTTGTCTGTCTTGTTCATAGGTATTTCTGATAAAACCAAAATGTCCTCTTTCTTTTCCCATGATTTGTTTAATATCAGTTTACAGGTATTCTTTTCATAGCCGTAGAATCTTGTCAATGTATTACAAAGTGTTCCAGAAAATTCTACTGACTACAGCCAAGCTCCTGCCACTTACGATTGGGTATAAATGTCCACATGACATACCCCCTTTTAACACAATCAGAAACTTGTCTCCATTTTAGTCTAGAACATTTCCCCTGTACCCGTGTGTTTGGGTGTTTATAAATGTAATACCCACCGGTCACACGTGCACGATATCTGACACGAATTAAAACAGATAAAATACTTTCGTAATGAGGAAACCATTTAAATGAAATCTATACCAAACATAATGGTCATGTAACCCAAACAAAGTGAAAGTATCTATGATATAGTGACAACACTGCAAGTGTAGGAAATTCCCGACTCTGTACTCCCCTTGTAAAAGTATTTTGGTTGGTACGTTTACTGTTATTTGGAAAAACCGGACATCAGTTTAATCCTATGAGTCATTGCTCTGTTATGACTCGGTTATTCATTGGATCTTTTAAATCCCCTAAATTTAGTATAAAGTGTATTTATTTACAATCGGATATGTGAAATGTATCTGTTGTAAAACTAGCGTTATTTTCATTTTTCTGTTGAAGTGGTTCAAACGAATTTACAACAAATCCCAGATGTCAATTGTGGCCCATTCACTCTCTAAAAAAATAACACAATTAAAGTAGAATTTGAATAACGTCATAAATTAAAAAAATATTAATACAAAAGTTTTGTACACTTAGTCAGACACTTATTCTCTACAAACGCTTGGTATTTTAGCATCAGCTGCCCAAATGTTGATATTTTCTCGGTAAAACAGAAAATGGAGATTCTCGGCTATTAGGCTTAGAATGAATGAATGTTCGTCCCAGTTATTTACCAAAATAACAGAGATATGTTGGAACAAATTTGAACATCATTATTATCCAATAGAGATGGCAAGAGGTTGATCCAACATTATTTTGTTTAGATGTTCAAATTTTTGGCCACCAGGGGATTGTTTCTCAAAACATTTACGCCCGACGTAAGACCAATACAAGGCCTTAACGGTCATGGCAGCATATACCTTCAACATCCGGTACATATGCGATTATTATATACAGCAGGGGCTATGCAGTCTCTTCACCCCTGGGGATAGTTTTAGTGAGCTGTTGTAAAGTTACGCATAGGCTTACAGCATGGAGTTGTCTCTCTTAACATTCGGTTATACGCAGTGTATTATCATTTTAAAGCACGTTCATGCCAGGCATACCATACGCCGGCTGTTTCTCAACAAATTTACACCTGACGTAACATTGTACCTGGTCGTACCGTAATGTTGAAGCTGCTGTGACAGTTAGGCCATGCGTTGAACTTACGACGGTCGTAAATATTTTGTGAAATAGACCCCCCCCCCCTTTCCCGATTGGACTTAATTTACATAGGACGTTTCTTTCGGGCAATAAACCCACCCGAACGATCCATAAGCCAGATATGTTTGGAAAGTATATCCCGTAATCATGGGTGGCCGAAATGAAGGTTATAGCGCGGTTCGGACGAAAATGCTAAGTAACGTCCTTTGGTTGTTCTCTCCTGAAATCATGCCGACAGAATTGAAAAGGACGCGGCTGATTCACGATATACAAGTCAATGTATGCGACAGTGCGTTATTTCTGAATCAAGCTGTTTGGATAAATATAATTAGAAAATGCATGCGGCTCTATAAGTGGACAGCTAAAACTGCGAACTTTATTCTTTGTTGAGATTTTGAATCTAAAAAACACGGTCGCCATTTTTCACCAGGAAGTTTATCATGTTGTTTAAAAGATGTTGAAGTGTTTTACAACATTGGCTTCTAAAATGCATTCACTATGACAATATTGAGGTTGTGAGAATCTCGCTGCCTTTGATTCAAGGTCAAATGTAGAGACACATTCGTGCTTTTCTAAAATCCCGAAGTTGTGAGAATCTCGTATGTGTAAGCGGTATACAGTTATAGTTAGTAAAATATAGAATATTCCATCTTTTAATGAATTTGTTAATGAATTTAGTATTAGCGCCAATGTTTTATCTCACAACATATGCGTTGATCCTTCCTTGACCTTAGTTCGGTATGTCACTAGTATATACAAGCTTATAACTTGTTGATCCACTGAATAGCTTCGCATAATGTAGTAGCAAGGTAACTCCGAATAAATCGTCAATATGCGTTTGTTAAATTTATTCGGAGTTACCTTGCTACTGCAATATACAAGCTTACTAGACAAACAAAACGTTAATAGCGAATTACAGTAGAGAGTATATGGAAGTAAGCCAACACACCTGCATTTCTCACTGTACCAGTTATGGACTGATTCATTCTTTTCCAAACCTGTTCAGGTGTCAAGTTACTGTGGATTTACTGGGGGTTTCCCACGTAAATTTGAGATGACATTATGGTATATATTACAGTTCGTTGTCCAATGCTATGTAACCTACCAGCCATGGGGGCTTTTTCTATATAGTACGACTGTGATATACGTCATAGTTCTTGACTCCGCAAATAAAGGTTTTCTTTCAAGTGTTCGTGGTATGTATTGAAAGAAAGCCTAAGAGAATCAGTCAAGTGTATTCTGGAGGTATTATAAAATCAGGAAATTGGCCCTGTTATTATCTCTCGTTAAACAGGCCATCTATTTGGTGAGTTAAACACAATCGTGAGAAAATGAGGTGGTAATCTGACTTTAAATATTCGACAACGCTGCATGGATCATTAATATTCGCCTTCGTATATAAAGGTATTTTAGAAATAAAAACGATTGCGAAGTTAAAGACCCGAATCCATCATCCAATCAATCAAAGTCTTTTATTGACGTCTTGAATTAAAGTTTTTTCTTCTCGACTTGAAAATGTAATGTTTGTGACATACTTTCAAAATATGGATTTTTGAAAAATACGATATAAGCCTTTAAACACACTGGTTTCAATTGACATCTTTGGGTCTCTTGAATTTTCAAACTATTTTTGTTCAAAATGTGAAAATATGTATCCCCTTCTTTCTCGTGGTATTAGCAAAGCTAATCCAACATTTCTGGTTGATTAAAATTTCATATGCGTTTCTGAATGTCTTGTTTCAGTACCATTTCCCTTCTTATGTTGTCCATTTCCCCTTCATTCCATTGCGTTTTATCTTTTTTCTTTTTCCATCTCAACTAAAGTTAGCCTTTTTGGATTGAAGCTTTTGTTACTTTGTTTTTTTTATTTATTTAAAGACACAAAAGATCCTGAAATTGAGTTTACATTACAACCGTTCAATATCTCATTCATTGAACTTCTAAATATTCCCGGACAAGCCCCCCGATTTTGAGCGAGACAAACTACTAAATACAACAGAACAAAGCAATCAGCTGCTTTTATTTACAAATTTTAATCAATGTTAAAAATCAATAACGTATTTCAGGAAAATCTTTTGCAAACGTAAACCAAAACGTAAAGTTTAAATAGAAATAAACGTGTAGTAAATCCTCCACATACATGAAAAAGGTAAATCCAATGATCTTAAAATTAGGTTAAAAGATTCACACAATGTGTTAAAACTTCAACTCACTCTCTTACAACAAATATGAGTAAGCAAAGTAAATGTAGGTATTAAAACACATGCTGAACAACTGATTTAACTCTTTAAGAGATGACCGTAGATCGCTGATTATGAAGCCGACCAATAAACTGACTGATATAGCAAACCAATACCACTTAAAGTGACATGAACTGCCAAATATGGGGAACATTTCGTTGAAACAGAATTAGCTGATTATTCACCATTGTGTCAAGAAATTCGAAATAGGAGCTCTCTTTATTTATCAATCTTGGATATGTTCGTTGAGGAAGTTTTAATAAGCAAAAAATACTCGGAAATGTTCTCTTACGTCTCGACTATTTTAATTTTTTCCGGTTATTAACTAACAGTTTCGGTCCGCACGGGTAACAGGGCTATACAGATATTTTTATTTTAACGCACATCATTAGTTTTCTTCTTACAGCGAACGATAGTTAGGGTGGGGGGGGGGTCGAATTTTGGCAGCTCATGCCACTTTATAGTGACTTTATCGTAGAATAAAAGTTACTGATATTGTAATCAAAATAATTTCTTGTACCTTCTCGAGGAGAATTACAGACGACAAGAGGAGAATGCGGGTTCACGATAGACAATGGGATTATCGCTATCTCTGTATTGGCATTGTAGTCAGAGAGTGAGAGAAGATTTCACATCCCTAAAATACATAATATGTGGATGTGTGCTGCAATTGAGAACAAATGCCTGAAGATGTTAAAGGGACATGAGCTGCCAAAATGTTGATATTTTGACGTTAAAACAGAATGTTGAAATAATTTTCTATTTTTCTCAAGACGTATAATTCATAAGCTTTTTAGTGCTTCTTGTCTCAAGAATGTACGATAAAGTAGTGTTTTGAACTAACTATGGCTTAGAATGAATGAATGGTCGTCCCGATTATTTAAATTTTGTTTACTTTTCGAACACTATTCAGGTTTGTATAGGCCACATACTGTATGGATTTTCCTCATTCCAACGCCAATCATTTAGTTTTTCGATCGCCTTCAAACCCTCTTACTGGCGTGACCATCAGAAATTATGAACAAAAGTGAATTTTGGCAGCTCATGCTTCTTTAAATAACATGGCGGACTTCGCTGTATATCCGGCGACAGAAGACGATATTACGAACTCTTTTGGTGATACTACAATTCCATTTGTAATAAATTTAATAGTTAAACGTTTTCAGATAGCACATCCTTTAATTTGCTGAAAGAGCTCCCCATTGAATTCAAAATCATTACCTTTTAAGCTCAGATGCAACAATTCTAAGTGCTTTTGTCCGGACGACGGTGGTCGGGATATCTTTGGAATGCTGATTTGATGGATTTAAGACCCATGTCTATGTCAATGTTTGTATACATAGACTCCACATCCAGAGTGACCAAAATCACATCCCTTGGGGTGGATTTTTTCAAATAATTTGTTTAACAAATCATCAGTATTTTTAATCAAGCTAGGATGAGGTTTGTGAATTTTTTGGAAAAATATAGAAAATCCTGTTTTTTAGAGTTAGGATCAGACTTAGTAGATTTACAGTGAAACAGTATATTTACTGGACTTCGTGTGTTATGTTCTTAAATACATGTATCTTCTCTGTTAATCTACCAATATCGTTGTGTAGATTTGTAAATTAACCAAAAAAGAGTAAAATTACAGAAATATGGTATATAGTTACATATATAACAAGAATACTTAGGTACTCTTACAAATCTGTGTATATTTACAGTGTGTTTACGTAAATTTACATGAGAGCCAATATAATAACATAGCACTCGGGCGTAAAACATTTACAGCACGTTCTCCTGTGATGAAATACAAAAGGTTTTCTTGTAGTTCTACAAACATTTTTTACAGTGCCCGCTCAGAAGCGGGCAGTATGTGGTCTGATTTAGACAAAGTAATAGCAATATAACCTACTCAAATCGTGTCTTAACGGTCATTATCGCGTTAATGGATAATTTCGCTACCTACCAGTGCCTGATATGGACGAGCAGGACCGGCCAGTAAACATAATTCTTCTTCGGAATTCACTTTTGTCTTCTCCAAATCTCAAATTCTCCGCCATTGATGACGTAACACTGTTTAGCGGGTTTTCAGTGTTTAAACGTTAAATTCACTTTAAAAAAGACTGAATGTCGTACTGACACAATTTTAGTTAGTTATGTTGTTATTTACTATCTAAATCTAATCGCAAACTGCCCGATCAGAAGCGTGCAGTCTACTCCGACTCCAAAATACGACCGTCAGTATAAAACATAGTGATTTTGGAGTCAGAAGCCCGGACTAAACAACACGCTGTTTAAAAGGGCACCGTGGGTATGAGGCAAACTAAAGATAAAAAATATCCGACATTTTAATGTCGTACACATGTTTCCCCTGATAGACCGTTAAATGATGAGCTCGTTAGGATTTTTGAATTCATTTGCCGCTGATATGTTTACTTTTTATTGCAGCCAGGCTGGACTTTCTAGCAGAGGCTCCAGAATGAGCCGTTCCACGCGCACAGTGTCCTTGTGATAACGTAAGGGACTGAAATACCCTGTTTGTTTACTTCCAGGCTCAATCAGTTTTATAATTGAAGCATTGGAGGATTGATGAAATGTACCGAAATTGCGTCTCTTCTTTGTATTACACAACATGTGCTTTGCCGGGCTAAATAACATATATAAAAAATACCTTTCTAGATGATTTCAGCGTTTGATCAATTTACTACAATTTTTATTTAATACTCTGTTAACTTTCAGGCTCGATCAGTTTTATACATTTATACAAATTGACTACAATTTTTATTTCATTTTCCCGTCTGTACCAGAGTATTTTGATATATACTTTCGACGCCATTTGTATTCAGCCCAAAAATACGGTGATTTACCGTATAAAAAGCGCAGACTGTCCGAGGCGTGTTACCGGTAAGGGTAGCGAGCAAAGGTAGCCGAAGGGTGTTCCGACTGATGTCAAACCCGGCCGGCAGTGAGGAAAGACAGCCAAAGCAATCGGAACATCCTTCGGCTATCTTCGCTTGCTACCGGTCGGCTTTGACACGCCTCGGACAGTCTGCGCTTTTTATACGGCAAATCACCGTATTTTTGGGCTGAATAAAAATGGCGTCGAAAGTAAATATCAAGATGTTTTACTACAGACGAAAACAGAAAATAAAAATAATTATAAATTTATTAAATGCTAATATCATTTAGAAAGATATTTTTTTATATAATATATTTAGCCCGGTAAAGCACATGGTGTGTAACGCAAAGAAGAGACGCAGTTTCGGTACATTCCAGGAATCCTCCAATACTTCAATTATAAAACTGATCGCGCCTGAAAGTTAACAAACAGAGTATTTCGGTCCCTTACATTATCACGAGGACACTTTCGATGGGCCCCCAAGAGGATGTGGAAATTGTACGTTACACGGCTACCTTTTTGGTCGCCACATTCAAAATGACCTGCAGTCTATCAGAGGGTATTTCACGCACGTAAATCCCCGAAGTTTCAGAGTGACAGCCAAGTTTGCTCCGACTGCATCAGACCTCAATCGGAAATCCCTTCGGCTATCTTCGCTCGCTACCGGTAACACGCCTCGGACAGTCTGCGCTCTTTATACGGTAATTCACCGTATTTTTGGGCTGAATACAAATGGCGTCGAAAGTAAATATATAAATGTTTTACTACAGACGAAAAAGAAAATAATTATAAATTTATCAAATGCTAATATCATTTAGAAAGATATTTGTTTATATATTTTATTTAGCCCGGTAAACCACATGTTGTAGACAGACGCAGTTTCGGTACATATCAGGAATCTTCCAATGCTTCAATTATTTACCTGATCGAGGCTGAAAGTTAACAAACCGAGTGTTTCGGTCCCTTTCATTATCACGGGGACACTTTTGTGGGGCCCTCAAGAGGATTTGGAAAATTACGCTTCACAGCTACCTATTTGGTCGCCATATTCAAAATGACCTGCAGTCTATCAGAGGGTATTTCACGGGCGTAAATCCCCTGCACCAGACCTTTGAGGCCAACGCGGCTCGTTGACCCTCGCGTATTGGGTTGTGATAGTGTATTACTTGTATAAGCATATATATGCCTACAATGGGAGAAGGAAGCACAGGTGTCATTTTTTTAAATCGTATAAAATAACTGTCTAATAAGCTATTTAAGTGCCAGTTTTTTTAAATTAAAGTATATTTTGTGAGTCAGAAACATACATCTATTTTATCTTCTGGTATTAAAGTCAATACACGAAGAGCCCGTGGAACTGGGGGCACCTATGTGGACATGTGCTAAGGGCATATTTCATAAACTGTTCTTAATAGGCCATGTTCTGTTCATACGAAATGTTTTCTTAGAAGTAATTAACATAGCCTGTTTGTTGAAACACTCTAGCCAATTGTTCGCGTAAATTCGGGCGTAATATAGCTTTGTGTGTGTGTGTGTGTTCTGTGAAACAATGATAAGATCTTCTATGGGTGTAAAAAGGATAATTTCTAGCAAGTCTAAAGAAACGTGTCTATTCCTGATTCTTTGATTAACCTAAAAAGCCTCCAGTTGTCGGTTGTGGCCAAAGGCCTACGCAATCCGTCACTGTTAAAAGTAAACTTTTTAACAACTACAAAAGCTACCCACTCAGGCTGGTATGAACAGACAGACATTAGTATTCCTAGAATTAGGAAAAGGTCTGTAAGGGGCTGACAACGATTTGACAAAGTGGGACTTATCCGGTTTGTGAACATAGATAAATAGTTCTGCTTGGCCTACATCGGGGCTCTATTTTCAGTTAATATCTCACATGGTAAACACAACTTATATCATAGTAAATTTAAGTCATTGTGCATTGACGGTATATCAACTGACGACTCACCGGAAAAATACTACGGAACAGTAAACCTATAGTTTACAATAGTGCATGCTTTTTAACGGTCACAATTTCGTGAGAAAGATAGAGATATCTTCAGGGCACGGCCTTTCGCCCAAAGTACGTCTATCTACACCTATGACTGTCAATCCGTGTGTCAATACGTGGCATGTAGTATTTCATAAGTTTTGACGAAGACAACATTGAAACTAAACCTATGATAAACTGCTTACAATGAAAAACCTGAAGAATATATTGGAGCAAGAGGAAACATTTCCATTAGACGCCCCTATATCTTCAATGGAATTCGACACATATTGTACGGCGATTTGGGATACGTTTTTATCGTCAGATACAGCTAAGGTAAGACAGCTTTAAATTTTGCACCTTTCTAATAACTTTGTGAAAGAGAGAGACGCAACGTATTTAAGTGTGTGACATAAATAGTCCCTCATATATCCAAGGGAAGGGAGGGGTCTTTTATGAGGGTTCCGCTTCACCCCAGAATAACACCTTACCCTCGAAGTTGCAAGGTAATTCTGCACAGGTAAAGAAACTCGTTGTCAAGGATGTACGAGACCTTAATCAAGCTGTCCTACTGGAAGGTTGGGGTTTATCTTTCACCTGATACTTAGCTTATCGATAAACATCGAGCTTGCTTCAATCAAAGACGAACGCTGCAGAGAAGGTAGAGCCTGGATTGCACTGCAGAAGGCTTGACGACATTCGTTCACTTCCGAGAATAACTCTACAACATATACCTACTATACTCGTGCCCTTGCTTCAGCTTCTATAGATAATCTATTGATAGACTTCAGTTGTAAGCTTTGGGGGTCTTCTTAAACGTGAGACGTGGACAGAACATACATGGACGCTGAATGTAGAATTCTAAAAATGGCTCTGAAGGCAAACTGCAATGTTCCCATACTCATTAGAGTATGTAATATTGAGCGAGTGACACTTTTAGCCGGGCTGGCTCTCTACGATTGCAATTCGATTGGAATAAAATATAAAATGCTTACGGCGAAGATGCATGTATTATTTGAGATCATTTTTGGTGAAAACAGCGGGAGAGGGTGGGGTCTACTTTATACCGCAAGCTCTTGTTGTCTCCGAGAGATCACACCTCTTACCTCTACCCATGAAAAGCGAAAAGCCGTTACTTATTGGTGAATGCTCTATTTCGCATACACTATTATCAACTAGCTATGTTGATGGATCTGGTACTAAAGGTCGGCCGGATGGGTTCGGGGCATTTTGTGTTACTTGGAAATTGTATTTCGACCCATCGTCCAATTCAAGGAAACAAAATATCTCGACCTATGCGGTGTGGTTGACAGGTTCCAGTGTTGCAACCGATAATGTAACAATCCACGATAATGTAGTACCAGAGTATCTGGTAGTACCCAACCGATATTGTATCACATTTTGACCGATAGCGTATCACGTACCGATAATGTAGTAAAAACGCTCGATAATGTAATAACCTTTTCAATCGATAATGAAGTAAGCACTTTTTAACCGATATCATTTTTTTACTGATAATGTAGTAAATGCTTCTTTAACCGATAATGTAGTCACACTGGCCCGATAATGTAACAACATATTATGTCTTCGTGCACACTTCTTCAAAATAATTAAAGTGTTTTATCCGAATTAAGTTAAGTCGTGGATACGGTAGCCGAATTTAAAATTTTGGCGACACATATTCACCTCCAGATTTTTATTCCGAAATAGAAATAAAAGCCATTGGACCAGCAGTGTTCCTTTACCCCCTCTTTCTTGGCCCTCTTCCCTGGGGGTTACATTAAGAGGGCTCAATAGAAGTGGTGGATACGAAGGGTGTGGTGTGGTGTGGTATCATTGGGAACAACCGGGTAGCCTTTGGAAATGGCACTTTAGAACGACGTATTTACAAAATATACATTTAAATACACGAATGTCTTGATTATCATTTATTGCGAAAAGGCGTTCCAACAAGGAAGATGTATGCGCGAACCTGAGCTAAAGCATTCGAAAATAACAATGACATTATGTAAAACGAGCCGACACCTTCGATTGTACCAGCTAGCTAACAATTTTTAAATATACATTAGATAGCAGCATAGGCTACTACCATAAATTAAAGATTTGTGATTCTGGAAACATGTATCCTTGTTTTCGAACGGCGTGTTACCCCACTCCCTGAATTGCAAGATTTGGTGGTTACATGTAGGTGATTCTGATCATAGAGCTAGCTACATCTGGGTCAATGACTCATAAAACATTTTCTGATAGATGGATCGCATATTTTTGTGATGATAGATGGGTGTATCAATGTCGATTTATCTATCAGAGAATGTTTTACGAGCCATCGAAGGGAACTTTTGCGTTGTTTCGGTCAAGAAGCTTGGATGTGCAATTGGCCAAACACAAACTTCATGACCATTTATGCTTAACATGCCAGAAATAGAATCTTATTTTTAGATGCGTCTAAGCATCTCTATGAGAAGTGTGTGTTTAAATCTCATTCACACCAAATAGGTTGACAATTTTGTGACTGGATTTCGGTGAACACCATTCCACATACTCGAGGTCAGTAAAATAATCTTGAGTGCGGCTTAAAACATTATTGAATATTTTAGTGCGAATAGTTGAATTTTTAAAACAAACTACAATTGATATTATACCGATGTAACTCAAGTAAAGCACAACCAAAACAAATCGTCCATTTAAGGAAGCGGATATAGATTACCTTGGTTAAAAGGAAATTAAATACCGGTTTGGATTTCCTGGAATTGAAAACGACAATAATTTAATTTTGTGGTCCTGGTAATTAATATTCAAATTTTTGCTGTTTTTTTATATAGGGAAAGTGATTGTCTGTCAAATAACAATGTATGGGTTAAAAGACATCGTGGTGAACTGCGTGATATGTTTGTTTTTCATATTAAAACGATCCCTAGTAGATTGGCATAATTGTCGATTTATAATCGTAGATAAATCGTTTTAAGGCAATTTGCAGCGAATGGTCCGCTATCAATTAAGCGAAGTTATTTGAGAGAATTATTCAACTGCATTTCGAAAATACCCCAGTGCTAAGCGTTGTGTTATCTGTAATACTCATTGCCATGAAAATATAAATACCCCAGTGCTAAGCGTTTTGTTATCTCTAATACTCATTGTCATGAAAATATAAATACCCCAGTGCTAAGCGTTGTGTTATCTGTAATACTCATTGCCATGAAAATATAAATACCACAGTGCTAAGCGTTGTGTTATCTGTAATACTCATTGCCATGAAAATGGAAATACCCCAATGTTAAGCGTTGTGTTATCTGTAATACTCATTGCCATGAAAATACAAATACCCCAGTGCTAAGCGTTGTGTTATCTGTAATACTCATTGCCATGAAAATATATATTTAAATTAGGATTGGTTGTATCCGAACTCGTTGAATGGAAGAAGTCATGGCGTCACTGTCCATATTCATGGGGTCCGTTTTAGAACACGCGCTCATGTCAATCAGGAGAGGTCTTTATATAAGCCATAGTTGGCTTGTTTTTCGGGCTAAAAATATTATTTAAACTAATGTCTGTTCTCATGGGGTCTGATTTAGAAGAAACCCTCACTTCAATGTCCTTTATTATGACATCCGTTTCATGTAAAACAAAATCACAATAAAGGTTCTTAATAAATAGATCATGGACAATGCACTTTTCCTTATATAGACAAAACGACATTTATATTAACATAATTAGAAACCTGTCTCCTGGGTTATTTTAGACAAGAAGATTTTCTCTGTGCTCGTGTGTTTTAGTTTTCATAAATATATATAAATATATTGATATATTAAAAACTAGATTTACGATCTGCTTTTATGTGACTTTCTGCGTTAAATTTCTCATATATCACTCTATAGAAACCTCCCCATAAAAGTGCATATATAGCTAATTACATCCTTTACATATATCCGCGTACGGTAAACAAGAATATTGTTTAAAGAACTAAGTAAATTTCATTGCATTTTTTCCAGGAATCGTAGACCCATGTATCTGTGGCTTACATTTGCCATATTTAGATTATGACCTATATAGAAGAGCGAGTGCTTGTGTCTAATTACTAATAGTAATTTGAATGGGTTTTTTTAACCAAGAATAACCGTCCTACATGTATATTCCCATGCAAATAGGCCTAAATAGGCATATTGAATTCATGTAGGCTATACATTTCAGGTATATGGTACCGTAAAGTGTCAGTCGCGCATTTACTTTATAATGTGTGAGAGTATTTAGGTTGTACTTTGTTCGGAAAGGCATATCGAATTTTCCATCTGTAATTATTGGTACGGGTTTTTCTGTCTGTACAATTTACCACATGTATAAGCTATATTAATACAATCCATAGTGCCTGATATATGGATAGGAGTGTTAAACTCTGGGCCCAACACTTAACACGGGGTGATAAACAGGACGAGTGTTAACTCCAGAATTTCCGGAAATATATGTATATGAAGGGTCAATCTAATACCACAATGTCCTGAAATCCATTTATTGTCTCTGTGTTTTGACCCAATTTATTCTTCTATAATCCATCTTTAATAACAGTTTATGTTTTCGGTAACTGCAACTTTTGTTTCTCTCTGAGACGCAGAAATTAAGCTAAACGTTTCTTTAGAATGAGTAATAATTTTTACCAGAAGTCTATGAATGTGGAAGTGTGAAGCGTCCCATTACATCGTATTCAGGGCATTGGCGCCTTTTGACCCAGAGGTCACCATACACAGTGCCCTCTCTCGGTCAGTCAGAAAGCGTGGCTTTCCGTCACTTTCTCCTATGAACTATTATGGGATGCATAAGAAAAACATGGCGAACGTTTTAGATTTGACAACAGTACTTGATGGAGCAAAAGTTAAAGTTTCCGAAGAACTTCATAAAGTTGAAAATAAGACAAGAAGACTTGTTTGGAACGATTTGAGTCGAAATGTAGATATCAGAGTCGCGTGTTCGGTAAAACTTATACAAGAACCAATGCGTTCTCCGAACTGCGGTAACTGGAATTGCCGATAGATGCAGTAAGTGGAGAATGAATTTATTTTCTGATTTGAAATTGCGCAACCGTTGACAATTTCAAAATCTACCGCGCATAAACGTCACATAGTGTAGTATAAGCAGGCCGAAAGCGCCAGTGCCCTGAATATGGGGTAATGCGACATTTCACACTTCCCTGTTCATAGACTTCTGTTTATACTTAAGTTTACTTAAGTAAGTTACGTCGGACGTAAATCAGTGTTAAAACTATTGTAACTTGCGCCCAGGGCCCTGTCTTACGAAGCTGACGTAGGTTACGTCGGACGTAAAGCAGTGTTAAAACTATTGTAACTTGCGCCCAGGGCCCTGTCTTACGAACTGACGTAAGTTACGTCGGACGTAAATCAGTGTTAAAACTATAGCTACCTAAAGTTTCATACTTACAAGCATCTTTTTATTTTGTTATAATACACTTTTTATTTGGCTAACGATATCCTGAATAAATTATATAGCTTATTGCCATTAATCCAGGGGGGTGCTTAACTTTTGTCTTTGTGTATATATTGCCATGTACACACTGATTTGTTTTTGTTCTACGTCAATCATTTAGTTTTTCAAAGTACTTCAAACGTTCATACTTTCTACTGACAATTGGAATCCGTGGGGAAAGCCGAATTTTGATTAAGTCTATTCATATAGCCCACATGTATACTTGGTTTGTTTTCATTCGATATGGATGATTCTTTACCGCATCCTTTGTCTCTTGGTAAACCGATTTATGAAAAAGTTTCCATCATGTGTTGTTCCTTTTACATCAATTAAATGTTAAATTCGGGCCTTAAACTTATTTGGCTTACTTTTAGTCTGCTCTGCATAAAGAGGACGTAAATGGTTGTGCAAATAGAAACCGAAAGGAGAAAATCAAAAACCACATTATGATATCATTTTCATGTGGATATTCACATGGACAGATGCAATCGAGATCTTGTGCCATTCTACGAGATCTTCAACTCGAGACATGGCTCGAGAGCCGTCGCACTCCATTTTGCGCATAGTTAACTGCAAGAAATCTACTGAGAATTTTTAATCTATATACTATTTATTTATCTGTTCTATTCTGTTTGCAAACATGTAACCCTATTATAATATGCTGCATTGCAGGTTCTTAGGGCAGAAATACTTGTAAAAAATCCAAAAATATATTCGGCACTACATTAGCTCTTAAATACATTCTAAAACAAGATGGCAGCGCCCATGGATGTCAAGGCAAAATATGATATGGACTTCAAGGTATTTCAAGGTATATTATATGTATTAGGAGAGTAGCAATCAATATAACAAAACAGGTTGTCGGCGGCATAAACGTTACCTACCAGAATTATATCGAATATCTCTCTACACAACCGAGTCAACTATCAGTGTCACGTGTCGTTGTTTACAATTTTAAGGACGTGGACAGCAGTGGTCTCCCTTTGTGTTAAAACATGTCACTCAATCGTTTTAGAGTTGATATCTCAACGAATGGCAGTAGGATCAATCTCTATTTTAGATTGGGACAGATGGTCACGTGATACACAAAATCCCAGCCGAAGAAAGTCGTCCGGTTTACAGTTTCACGTGTTCGGCGTACACGGAATGCATAAACGATCTGTTAACTGGTCATGTGACTTTTAATCATTCGAGAAAACAAAATCATGAAATTCAACCTGGTGTTGGCTCTCACGTACCTGATGTTTTATTCCTCTCCTGTACTTGGCTTGAGATATCGTTAGTTAGCCTACATCCAACATGTCAGACAATAGCAGCTATGGAAGACGCCTTGTCGAATTTATAATGATTTGCAAACCCAAATCGTGTCGTAAGGCAGCATTGCTGTCTTGCCCCATTTCTTAAAAATTGGACGCCAGTAACCAACGGAAGGTCTTGGGTTTCCGCCGGGCACAGAGCCCGGTTTCCTCCCACAATAAAACTGGCAACGCCGCCATATGAGTGAAATAATCTTTAGCGCGGCGTAAAACACCAAACAATCAATCAATCAATCAAAATTGGACTACTTCTGAAACTTTAAGACTCCCCGTTTTCGTACAACATTATTTACAACATCTGGACATGTGGCCAGTGCCGTGCTACGTTGTATAAACGCGTTCGAGGTCTATCATATATAGCCACATCTAAAGGAGATGTTAAAACCGCCTCATTCCATCTACCCACCTCTTTCTTGGGAGAGAAAATGTATTTACTTTTACTTGAAAGAAGTTCTTTTTGTTCGTTGTTTAGTGATATACTAATATAGTAATTTCTCTGACGCACAATGATAGCTACATATTTGTATATAGTCTCCTGTTCGGGGACAATTTTCGGCAATTCTGAGTCTGAGAAGGTTCTTATTACTTAAAGGCCCACTTGCCGCCGTAGCCTGTTTAAATTTGCTAAGAAAACCAATTTACATGAGCACACTACGACTAATACCACTAAACTTAAACATAGGACACATAAAACATGTCTAGTTAGCTTTAGAATGTAGAAATGGGGTGAAAAACAAGAACAAGAATCGAAGCCTGATTACAACAACAACGATCAGTGTCGGTCAACTTTCGTGTTGGATTACCCTCATTTCAGGCCTTTTTATCTGTGGTTTACACTCAACCAATAATCAGCAGGCTTTTCCAGTCGCTGTTAACCGATCGTCAGTCTGTATCTCTCAGATAAATAGGCCTACGTAAAATTACACTGTGTCGTTAGTTCACTCACTCGACTGAAACATAAAATCGCCAATAGGGGGCAGTGTGGTTTGTTTACGTTCCGGGTACGTAACAATTCAAATTTTCAAATTCAAATTAAAAATACATAGTGACGTCCAAACTTTTAAATTTTGGTAAAAATAGAAAGTTCCTAACTTATATTGTCTGGGAAAAATACAGAAAACGGACTTTCTTTTTTAATGTAAACAATATTCCTGATTTTCGCGGCAAGTGTGCCTTTAACTGCTACTTATATTTCTACTGGCTAAGATCGCCTCTCCTCCCCCCATCACCACTCCACCCCATCCGCATCCTGAATTTTAAAGGGAAAGAAAATCTCAGCTTTAGACTAGTTTAGATGGAAAGAGTAGAGTTCATTTAGTCCAAAACAACTATCCAATGTATGTTTTATCCCCTCGTAAGCGAATAATTGAAATTTGAAGGTGGCGTTATAATAGAGAATAAAAGCCATAGACCATTCACAAGGCCGCCACCATTTTTTCATTAGTTTTATCCAATTATTATTGAATAAAAATTTAAGTGCGTTATAGAGTAGTCATGTGATGCAATTTAGCCAATGGCTGGCTAAGCAATGGCGTGCGGTTGCATACTGACCTATATATTCGGAGACAATCTTCCCACTTCAAGTTTGTCGCCATGTTTTTTTGGACCTAAATCTAGCATTATACATTCGAGAGCGGTAAAAATACGTCATTTTTGATCTAAAAATAGCTACACCAACATCACGTCATCCTAAAACGGAAAAATGGCTACACAGATAAGCCACTGAAAGGACATACTTCTGTCTGTTTGTATTAGCTTGAGGGTCATTGGAGGTAATTGACGTGAAATGTTTTAAGCACTTTGAAGGTTGTTATCGACGATAAACCCTATGTATTTCTAGAGATTTCCCCTCCTTTAATGGAGGGGACTAATATTATGTTTCTGCAAACTCAATCCGTTTCAGAGATTATCTTGTGTAGACCCTCAGCCCTCTCCCAGGTGGGGTGGCCCAGATGTTCTCTACCTTTTGTACCGCTGTGAGTTATCTATCTTAACCCAGTTAACTGAACTGTAACAGAACAGGATAATGATTACGTATAGCGTTCAGTTGAAGAATTATTATCTGGTAGATTGAAACCGAAGAGCATAAGTACCCATATTGTGTGTTACCTTCGTTATTCGATACCTGCTTTAGCGCAGTGGTGTCTCACATAATTAGGCTGCAATTGAAACCGTTCTGTTTCAACCTGACTGAAAATATGCCAAAGATGAGTTTCATAGATTTACAACATTCTAGTCTATAGTTGTGGTCGCCATTCTACCAACTAGTTGTGATCGCCATTCTACCAACTAGTTGTGGTCGCCATTCTACCCAACTAGTTGTGGTCGCCATTCTACCAACTAGGCTTGGATCAATTGTGAAAACAAGCTGAGTGGAAGACAAATGTGTTCTGGGTGCCCGTTATTATTCACCGTGACAATTTTGAAGTAATCACACTTCCTAACCGTTTTACTTTTTATTCACCACTTTGTGATGTCATCAAATAATTCCTGATTTAAGATATCATCAAATAATTAATGTATTAAGATATCATCAAATAATTAGGATTTAAGATATCATCAAATAATTAATGATTTTAATATAAGATATCATCAAATAATTTATGACTTAAAATATCATCAAATAATTTATGATTTAAGATATCATCAAATAATTAATGATTTAAGATATCATAAAATAATTTATGATTTAAGATATCATCAAAGAATTTATGATTTAAGATATCATCAAATAATTAATGATTTAAGATATCATCAAAGAATGTATGATTTAAGATATCATCAAAGAATGTATGATTTAAGATATCATAAAATAATTTATGATTTAAGATATAATCAAATAATTTATGATTTAAGATATCATCAAATAATTTATGATTTAAGATATCATCAAATAATTCCTGATTTAAGATATCATCAAATAATTCCTGATTTAAGATATCATCAAATAATTAATGATTTAAGATATCATCAAATAATTTATGATTTAAGATATCATCAAATAATTTATGATTTAAGATATCATCAAATAATTTATCATTTAAGATATCATCAAGTAATTAATGATTTGAGATATGATCAAATAATTTATTATTTAAGATATCATAAAACAATTTATGATATCATCAAATAATTCCTGATTTAAGATATCATAAAATAATTTAAGATATCATAGAATAATTTATGATTTAAGGTATCATCAAATAATTTATGATTTAAAATATCATCAAATAATTTAAGATATCATCAAATAATTCCTGATTTAAGATATCATAAAATAATAAATGATTTAAGATATCATCAAATAATCTATGATATCAAAAACTCATGGTATCGGAGATTCTACTTATGATATCACGAAACCATTTTATGATATCTAAAGAGGCAAGGTATTTCTGATACCAAGAATTGATTAACTGATGTCATAAATAGAATTCTTGACGTCATTATTATGGCGGGCCTTTCAAATGACCGTCTCACAAAGTTCTTAAGAACTTTATATTCTGGGTATATTGAAATCAAGATGGTGGCATATTTTTAGGTATCCACATTGATTTACAGACAGACTTAAGTGTGTAACCGCTGTATAGCGATGATAGACCTTTTTACGCTGCTTTATTTATCAAAAAGTCATACATAACATGGAGATAAGCTGCGTTTCTCTGAAAGTAGAGCTATAAACTTTCCAACGTAGTAATATTGTCAAACTAAAGCTAATACTTCCTGCTTTTCCGTGTGTGGAAGAAATGCCAGGTACTCGCGGAAAGTCGGGGGTTTCCTCCCCAATAAACCTGGTGACGCCGCCATATAAGTGAAAATAATCTTGAGTGCGGCGTAAAACATAAGTCAATCAACCAAACTGCTTTTCGGAACTGACGTGTTTTCACGGTTTTTGTCAGCAAACTCTGTATTGGCCTGTTATATAACGCTTCTGTCTGTGTGCAATAGGCCATAACTGTACACAAGCAAATGCCAATATATTGTGTTAAGTGAAACATTATACTTATGATATAACCCATGAAGAAGATAAAGGATTTAGGCTAAACTCGTCGTCTCAATAAGCCATTCCACTGGCTACATTCTGGCCGCCATATTTAATGGTATCTATAATTGAATTCATGATATCACAAATAGAATCCATGATACCAAAATATCAACTTAACTATTTGCAGATATCATAACGGATTTCCAGATGCCAGAAATTGTATTCATGATATCATTAAAACATTTTTACATTTCATATAAATTTTGGTGAACATTACCAAAATGACCTCATGATATCACAAAATGTTTTCATGATATCTTAGAATACCTTTTGATATCCTTAAATAATGTCTGATATCCTAAAATCTATTTCTGACATCATAAATTATTTAATTATATCACGAATTCTTGAATAAAAAGTAAATTGCCTTGAAGATCGAATGGTTTATCCACTAAAAATTAGGTCACTCCGGTCTATAGCGGTTCGGCTTTCAAAAAGATATCCTCTAGATCTGTCTACCCCTTTTTGGGTTCCACTTAACCCTCTAATTTTGCATTCTGGCTTAACCTGATACAGCTCACGGTGCAAATCCGGCAATATAAAGAAAATTGTATTATCTCACAATTTACTCAAGAGGTGTTTGCGTAGACATGGAGGTTACCAGAGAAAACAACATCCGTAGAGTGAAAACTACATACATGATTCTGTGTTGAGATGTTTACTCTTAATGACTTGCTCGTCGTGTTTCTCCACAATAAAGGAGTCCGACACATTGTTTAGAAATCTTGTTTAGACAAACAAATGGCGTAGTTTTGCCTTTTGCCTTTTGACGAATTTGGAAATGCATTCTACTCGTGCCTTCAGCAGGTCTCGAAGGACGAGAATCACGTATGAGGAGAGTCTCGGATAGATATGCCTCTAAGATATAGTGCAACTCGAACCCTTACCACGTTGTAGACATTCAGTGTTCTGACGTATAAAGATCAATACCCATAGCAGGCATCATGGACTGCCAAAATTCGATTAGGATTTTATTCACGTAATAAACGGGATATTAATCGGATATAACATGTTATCAATATTTCATTTTGTAATTTGCTGAATCGATCGAATTTCGCGTCGTGTTACATGGACGTGCCCAAAATTGAGCTTTTTTCTTCAATTCAGATTGTCAAGATAGCTTGAAAGTTTGAAGTTCATCCCAAAATCTACATGTTTGGCGATGAAATATAAGATAAATATTACAAGTTCTTGAAGACATGTAGGTCGCTGAAACGAAAATGTTAAGAAACACAATGTTTGCTAACTATCTCGAGCCTACATATCGATTCATTCCAGTCCTGAGCTACGTACTTCTGGACACTACGCGGGCCTCGGTAGCTCAGTCGACATGAGTTCCAAAGCACACCATCCATCAACGCGTCCCGGGTTCGAATTTCACTCAGACAAAATAATAACTTTAAAATGTTTGAGTAGATTTTCTATACGTGTTTCGATACGCATCCTCTGTACTGGTGGCACACTATCTTAGGTCAGTTTATAATTTGTACTTTTGTGGGTAACTAGGCGACAATTTACTTATTCTGTTTTAACAATAAAAAGTCGAAATTCTGTCAGCTCGTGTCAAAAAGACAATTTCGTGACTTTTTAAAGAATGTGCTATGTTCTCAATTTACATGTAAGATTATACACTGCATGCACCTTACCTGTCAGGGAAACTCGTCAGTTTCCTTTCATGATAGACGAGGTCATGTTTGTTTGCTGTTGCAATGGGATACATTGGTCCGTAAAGGGGAAAACCCCTCTGTAATACAAAGTTATTTTGGAAAGTCTTGGAGCGTATTTTTCTTTTCTTAAAAAGATTAAATGACTTGTACATTGGTCTTATTAACATTTAGCCCTAAAACCAACGGCCCTGGGAAAATAACACTCAAGGGTAAATGCCAAGTTCTTTCTTAACACCCAGTGGTGATGTCTAACTGTAGATTGAATAAATGAATATTTAAAAACATAATCAAACATGGTCAAAGCTTCCTGTAAGACCCCAAGGTGTCAAAGAAAAAGTTATTAAAAATATGCATAATTTTCGTCAGCCTGCCGTTAAGCTAATTTTCTTTTGAACAACTGACCCCTGGGTAGCTCGATGGAGAAAGAACGTTTTGTAAATAATCTGAATAAGAATTTCCTGGTTTACAATGAATGTGTACAGGTCTATAGATAACATCTTCACTCAGTAATGTATTCCGTTATTTCTGATAAAAAGTAGACGGATGTCTTTTTCTTATACACTAAGACCTGTTTCCTCGTCAAATATTTCTAAAGAAAATATCTTTGTCACTAGTTCCATGAGGTCAAATGTTACACCGTTTGATTCTCTGTTATAAACGGGTCAAGGATTCGACGGATAGACAACAGAACATGTTTAGACGAATTCTCCGTGTAATATAAAGAAGGCCTATTGTGTAGGCCTACTATTTAGGCACATAGTATTCAACAATGTTCAAAAGTCGTATTTTAAAATCGAGCATTTAATTAGAGTGAAATAATTCAATGTTAAAAGTGGACATTTAAATTTGTGTCACCTTTAAAGTGGCATGAGCTGCCAAAATTCACTATTTTTTCATAATTTCTGATCGACACAACAGTAAGAGGCTTTGAAGGCCATCGAAAAACTAAATGATAGTCGTTGGAATGAAGAATATCTATACAGTATGTGGCCTATACGAACCGAAATAGTGTTCGAAAAGTAAACAAAATTTAAAAAACCTGGACGACCATTCATTCATTCTAAGCCAAAGTTAGTTCAAACCAATACTTTATCGTACATTTTCGAGACTAGAAGCACTAAACAGATTCTGAATTATACGTCTTGAGAAAAATGGTCAATAATTTCAACATTCTGTTTTAACGTCAAAATAACTTTAATTGAAATTGCAATGATATTAAAATTTCGGTTGAGTCTTACTTTTTTGTAGTAAAAAAAGTGGTCAACATCCTGTCATTATGATTTGCTTTTAAAAAAACATTTTCCCGGTTTTACAGTACTTACGTAGCTTACAAGATATAATTCATTCTTAAAACGGCTGGGTTTATTTAGTATTTTTATGAATAATGAATACAAGGTCAAGGATGGCTTAAACATTCTGGCATTAAAATCGTCCATATGTTAAAAAAAACACCGTCTATATGTCTAACACATAACAAAACGGTGTTACACGCCTCCCCCTCCACCTTCCATACTTTGTACATGACACTGTATCATAAAAAAACATTTATTATGAATTAAACAGAAGGAATATTAAAAAGTGAGGTTTTTTTCCACAAATTTGAGATTCTAAAATCTGTTGGCAAACTGAGATTGAATACGACCTGTAGTTTCCCCCAAAATTATTAACTTCGAAAAAGCCGGCGATTTTTAGATAAATAAGACAAAACAAACGATTATTTACCTGTGCCACAGACAAGCTGTATTCGTCTGAAAGCGTAATTTGGTCAATAACATTTGGCGCATAGGGAACATGATTTGCTATAGATCATGTAAAAATGATTTCCAAGTAAATTAATCAGCATCCAGAATCGTTTGGATAACACAAGTGCTTTGTTTCATTAAAAGAAACAAAGATTAAAAACCTGCAAGCGTTTTAGGCCACTTTTAACGAGGAACTATTTACCGCTGTATGATGTCTCATGTGTCCCTACTGATGACAACCAGTACGAATTATCCTATTGGAACAATCTTGATATTCATCAATCTAATTAATTCTCCGATTCTCCGAATCTTGAATGTGGAGTGCCTCAGGGATCTGGGCCAAAAAATTTTTAGGGGAAACATTCCAGTCCCAGATGTTTTAAACTGCATATTTCTGATTTTTCTAAATATAGAGCCAACAAGAAATATTTATTAGCATCAACACGATCTGTTTGCACGGTTTGTTAGGTATCAAGTGTAAATACCAACCTTAACTATGAAATTTACCACCACAGAAGACCACGGTACAGCAAAAATGGCATGTCCCAGGTGTGTAATTATTAAATTGACGTACCTGAAATAGCATATTATTATGCCGAACACCTTCATATATATGCCTGTATTAGTAGACATACTACTGACGTTTTTAAATAATAACACACTTTTTCTGTTGTGGGAATTGTAAAGTGTATGGATAGCATAACACCCCTGTCTCTCTACCCCTGACTCAACTCCGTTACCGCAGCGCATTTTCATTCTACCCGCTAGGAGGCGCACACGATATAGTGTTTGAGGCGCGTTTTACGATATACAGCCAACCTGTTTGCTGCCAGGAACAAACTCTATGAGTAGTTCAGCATTGTTTTATTTCAACGTTACCAGGTATATTTGAAAAATGAGGCGTATGTTTATTCCTACTGAACTCTGTTGAGGCCGTTACACTCACATACTTGTTCTTTTGGCAGAAAATGATGCTGCACTGTGTAGCTCTTCTGTACACCATGCTAACGAGTAAAGTAGGTCATCTCGCCAAGCCGGTACATTGGCACTGGCTGATTTAAACTGAAGAATCATCAACTTCGTTACTCTCAACTCCGTTACCTCTGTTGCAGTTGATGTTGGTAACGGTGTTGATGCCCAAGTAACGGAGTTGATAAATGTTTCATACTTAGTAACTTAGATATAGGAAAAAAATAGACCCGTTATTCTGTAAGCAGATATAAATAATACACAAAGGGGCCTACAGCAAAATTGAATTTATTTTCACGGTAGCTTTTAAAAAAAAAAGGAATTCAACATTTGGCGTTATTTTCCCCTGTTTAGGTACACTTTCAGTATGCCATTATCAGCGGCGGAGAAGCAGAGGAAATACCGAGATATGTACGGCCCGTACATAGCTAAAGAAAGGAATCGTTGGCGTGTAGATGCTAAGAAAGTACTAGGCCTACCTGTGGCCCGGCTGTCCGAGAGGGAAAAGAGAAGAAAGCGGCGAACTTATATATGCTTTTACTAAAATAACTTTTCATTTTAAAGTAGCAGAGCCGCGAAACATTTTATTGTTACATGTTGTATTGACTTCTTGAGTAGAGTGTCCAGAGCTGTGGATTGATTGTTTGGTGTTTTACGCCGCGCTCAAGATTATTTCACTTATATGGCGGAGTTGCCAGTTTTATTGTGGGAGGAAACCGGGCTCTGTGCCCAGAGGAAACCCACGACCTTCCTCTGGTAACTGGCAACCATCCAACATAGGTCGTTCGAGTGAAAACCCAGTCAGAAAATTTTCCAATTTTTGGACTGAGTGGGATTCGAACCCGCGACCCATTGGTGGAAGGCTGTTCAGATTGAGCGTCCAACGCTCTACCTACTGAGCCACGGAGCCCCCCCCCCCCCTATATATTTGTTTTTGTCCTCGTGTTATTCGCATTCAGTGTTTAAAGTGGCATGAGCTGCCAAAATTCACACTTTTTTTCATAATTTCTGATCGTCACGATAGTAAGAGGCTTTGAAGGCCATCGAATAACTAAATGATTGGCGTTGGAATGAGGAAAATTCATACAGTATGGGGCCTGTATAAACCGAAAACGCGTTCGAAAAGTAAACAAAATTTATATAACCGGGAAGACCATTCATTCATTCTAAGCCAAAGTTAGTTCAAAACAATACTTTATCGTTCATTTTCGAGACTAGAAGCACTAAACAAGCTTCTGAACTATACATCTTGAGAAAAATAGCCAATAATTTCAACATTCTGTTTTAACGTCAAAATAGCAACATTTTGGCAGCTCATGCCACTTTAAAGGGTAGTGTTGGTCGCTTCCATCGTTTGCGGAGCTATGTTGGCTACATGTGATTAATTCTGCGTGAATTTTCCTGGGGTTCTGGTGTCTTCCACTAATATGACGTGTGGGAGAGTTCGCCAGCATTGTTCGCCAAAGGCCTGTGGTTTAATCTAGGCACTCCGATTTCCTCCACCCATAAAATGCTTGGCACAACGGTGAAATGATCTTGAGTATAGCGTTCAGCAGTATGCGTAGATATGAAAAAAGTTTGAACGGTAGTTGGCGGAGTGGTGTGTCGCTCATAAGGCCTATAATAAGCCGAGGCAAGTTGAAAAGCTGTCAATTTGAAAAGGTATAACTCATCTCCGTTACCCTCCCTCACCTCCGTTACCCTCCCTCACCTCCGTTACCAACCAGAAATAGCTCTCATACTTTTTATCAAACAACCCTATGGATAATTGGATTACGTCAAGTATTAACCCCGGGTTGTCGGCCAAATGTAAGATAATGAAACCTTTTGAAAACCTCTAATTATTTTATCTCTTTACTTTGGAAATATGCCAAAATTAAAAACTTTGGAGTCAAGAGACATTTTGACAGTGCACACGTTAACGTAGGTTAAGATGTCAACGTTTTGAGGGTGACATTTATACATTTGGTAGATTCATATCATACAAAGTCAAAATTTAGGGGTTTGGAATAATTTCTTTAGCCAGGAGAACAAAATGCTACGGTGACGTAGTTGAGGTTTAAGTACATTCCCTTTACTTTGGAAGCCACTGTAATAAAATCTACCACTTATCCAGCTCTGCTGCCTATTTATTCAGTCGTCCCAGTCCAACATATATATAATTACGTAAGTCTTAATTGTTTATCTCAATGATGAATTTTCAATTTTTATAACGTGCAGTATGTCCCCTAAAAAATTTTTGGCCCATCTATTCTTGGGCCTCTCTTGTTTTTAACATATATCAATGACATCACCACCGTAAGTGATATTCTCAAAATATTTTTATTTGCTGACGACACTAGTGCTGCATATTCATCCAGTAACATAAATGATTTGATATCTACTATGACAGCAGAACTCGCAAAACATCAAACCTGGTTTGTGGTCAATCGTCTATCCTTGAATATTAACAAAACTAAATATATGATCATTCATAATAACCAAAAATATAAAGTAAGACACCATGAACAGCTGTTTATGTCAAATACAAAATTAGAACAAGTCCACCACTTCAAATTTCTTGGCATCTTTTTTAGCGATAATCTCACCTGGAAATCTCACATAAGTTATGTCTGCAAAAAGGTATCGCGAAACATCGGTATCCTAAATCACGTAAAACATTCCTTAAACAAAAAAACTATGTTCATTCTTTACTACTCCATTATTTTTCCTTATCTTTATTATGGCAATGTTCTGTGGGGGAATACATACCAAAGCCACCTTCGCCCCTAGTCCAGGTTTCTGACGGTCGTCAGTATAAAAAAGTCCGAAACCCGGACTACTTCGCCCCCTTTTTCTTCTACAAAAACGTGCAGTACGAGTCATTTCCTTTTCTAATAAACTTGAGCACACTCTTCCTATTTTCCGCAATCTGAAAATCTTATCTTTTTTCACATTAATACCTAATCAACCCTTATCGTAGCCCATAACTTCCTTCGCCATTCAATCTTTTTGCCAGCTATTTACCTCAACACTTTCCTTCGTCAATCTACAGTTAATTTATACCCGACACGTAATCAAAATCTCAACCTCAACAAACCACTCTGTAAATCAAACTTATCCTTTTATTCGTTGAGGCTGAAAGCACTTCGCGAGTGGAACAAGCTCTCAACTGAACTGAAATCAATTTTCTCGTTATCATTATTTTAATGCGGTATAAAAAACATCTTCTGTACAATCCAACTGCACATTGGTTCACATAGTCAACACAATACACCACCAATACAATTTAGTTTAGATTAGAACAATAATATTACATATACCTATATCTATTATTGATTATATACTTCTTCTTAATTGGTGAATACACAATACAATTCAATACGATCTGTGAACAATCCAACCCCATCATGAAATACACCCATCCCTCCCCAATCCAACCACCACCACCACATCATGAAATACACCCATCCCTCTCCATCCCAACCCCCGACATCCCCTAGACAAAATATAAACATATACTTTCTTGATAAGTACTTAGCTCCGTTTTGTTGGATATAGTCATCTATTTTTTTACTCTCTGCTATTGGGGTTATGGTTTTGTCAAATTTCTCCTTAAATTCGTCAAAGGGTATTTACGGCGATATTTAGAGCGTGTCATTTAATAGCGTAGCTGTACCTGGAAGTCACTGATATATTTGACAGCATGTATTTCTCATCAGAAAATACAGACTGGATGTCTGATTGGCTGGGGTTATTTCTACAAACATATACACAACGTTGCTTGTTCAGCGTTTGGCTTGTTTTTTTTTTCTTTATTCTATGTTTTATTTATTCTTTTAAACCGGCCTCAATGTATCTGAAAACATAAAGTTTGACACAGGAAATATTTATAACAAAACACAGCTAGTCTTTGATAGATTGACCGCTTCGGTACTGACAGAACGTCTGAAGTTTTTGTTGTTGTTTTTTTGACGTGAAACACGATGCAATAATTGAGCAACCTCTCCGGAAAACCAGGGAAACTGATACGAAATGCTGCAAATGGAAACTATTGTAAAAATGTGTGAAATCGCACAATTCAACATGATATGGATCACAATGAAAATATACACTTTCGGGGTTCTCTTCTCCTATTTTTGGTTTATTTGTTGTTTTAAACAAGTCTGTGTTTCATTGACAAATCTTATTATTAGCTGTGATTTACCTTCCATAGCTACTTATGTCATATGTATATTCACATTTTAAATGTGTCTACTTCAAAACATTTCTATAGCGCACATATTCGAGAACATATACATGTAGTTAGCGATTCCTACTTGGTTTCTTCCAGACAATGTCCAGGTAGGAAAAAGATTCAAATTCGTCAGAATTCGTCAAACAACATAATTTAGACATGAGCTGCAAAAATTCGTCTGTTTTGTTGATAAATTGTGGTTTTCAAGCGTTCAGCGTTTGAAGTACATTGAAAAGCTTTAAGTTGCATGAGCTGCCAAAATTCACACTTTTTTTCATAATTTTTTTTTTCTAAACATGTTTATTTAATCAATGAATGTACACTTTAAGCCAAGGGCTTATACTGTGTACTATTGCATATACAGTAATACATTGTATTTTAATGAGAGCAGACTATTTACAGTATCTTTAATCCTTAATTAACGGTGATGAAGAGAACATTGTATTATATAAATTTATATAAGGCTGGGCAAGATCAAACGGTTACCAACCTCGGTGAACCCGTGAAGTATTATACAAATCGCTTTGTGTTTGTAATAAATGTGCATACTGATCTCATAATAGTTTTATTTAGGTCAGCACTCAAGTCAGCGGTTCCATATAGTAGGATGGTGGTACTAATGCTATCAATAGGGATAATAAATTCTACATCTCTTAATAATAATGTGCGCTGTACATTAAACAGCGGAGAAGAAAGTGGTTAGCTGTCTCGGAGGGAGATCCACAGAGGCATCTGGATGAATCTGCTACAAAGTTATTAAATAAATCATCGTTGAGGAAACTACAACCATTCCTCATGCGACATAAGTGAATGTTAGAGAGGCGCTCGCCGGTATAATACCACGATCGAGGTTTCGCCAAAGGAAATACGCGAGACAATTTAATGACAAACTCTGAGTGGTTTTCTATAGACTTAATATTACCAGGAATGTTGTTAAAATCGCGTACGGTTGAAGGAAAAAAGGATTTACTGAATGTGGCAGTTTTGCAAAAAAAGTAGTAAAATTGTGATTTGATCGCTGTGGATAGGGATTTCGGTCTGATACTTGAGCAGGTAATTTTTTGTAAAGGTCGAGATTTGATGTATCACTTATGACCAGGTGAAACGCCCTCAGACGATGAATTTTTTGACGCATTTTTAGAGTTTGGAATCCATTTTCCTCATATAGAAGTGCACTGGATACACTCTTTGTCAATCCAGAAATAATTCTTAAGCATTCTTTTTGTAGACTTTCCAATGAATTGATTTGGTACTCAGTTATGTTG
Organism: Lepidochitona cinerea; assembly: GCA_963971465.1. Classification (NCBI taxonomy): domain Eukaryota; kingdom Metazoa; phylum Mollusca; class Polyplacophora; order Chitonida; family Tonicellidae; genus Lepidochitona; species Lepidochitona cinerea. Next base: position 30,111,742 of record OZ020563.1, on the reverse strand, counting down.
TCCCAAACAACATCAGCGTACTCTAAAGATGGACGAATAAAAGATTTGTACATGATTTCTTATGATGTCCTATTCAAACGGTATTTCATTCCTCTGAAGAGTGATATTTTGCAATGTGCAGAGGAGATTAGGTTTTCAATATGAGTGGACCAGTTTGCAAGACGATTCAACGTTAGACCTAGAGGCTTATGGGTTTCACATGGTGTAATCTGGAAACCCATGAAATCAATGTCAACATCAGAAGGTTGATGGCGTCTAGAACACAATAATAATTTACTTTTTGTGGGGTTAAAAGTAACTTTCCAACGTTTGGCCCAATTTTCAATGCAAAGTAAATCATCATTAATTGATCTGGTTATTTCTGGCTGAAGTAAATTCTCGGATAAAATATACAGGCAAGTATCATCAGCAAATAGTCTAATGTTGTTCAAAATAGAGTTAGGCAAGTCATTGATATATACAATAAATAATAAGGTTTTTTCATAATTTCTGATCGCCACGACAGTAAGAGGCTTTGGGGGCCATGGAAAAACTAAATGATTGGCGTTGGAATGGGGAAAATCCATACAGTATGTGGCCTGTACGAATCGACATGGACAAACTAAATGATTGACGCTAAAACTAATGCCAATAAAAGTAAAATTTCCCATACAGATCAAATCCTGGTCACAATAAACGCTACCACACGGTTTAGGAATGAAACCGTTCACGTCCCCTGATTGGTTGACATTTCACTTCCAACCGACCAATAAAAGAACTTACATTTAGTTTTACAGTTTTTAAGTATTAAAAAAGATAAACACATAAGTGGTATTATTCTTCGTAAAGTTGATAGATCGTATCTTCTCGGGGTTAAGATAGGTGCAAAGTTTGACTTCAACCAAAGCAGAATCCTATATCCGTTTTAACAGGATGGGGGCCTCCGTGGCTCAGTAGGTAGAGCATTGGACGCTCAATCGGAACAGCCTTCCGCCAATGGGTCGCAGGTTCGAATCACACTCAGTCCCCAAAAAAATTGGAAAATTTTCTGACTGGGTTTTCACTCGAACGACCTATGTGGGATGGTTGCCAGTTACCATGGTTAGGTCGTAGGTTTCCTCTGGGCATTTTATAGAGAATTACAAAAGCTCGTATTATGAGAAATCCCCCCACCCCCCCCCCCCCCCTTTCCCCCACCGATCTAGCTATTTACATATAAGTGAACATAGCTAATGTAAATGTACCCTGTGTTTAATTATCTAGATTTATCATATCATTGGCTTGCGCAAATTCGATTTCTTTTCACAACTACGGTTCGATTGTGTTATTAAGTCAATCCTGTATGCGAAAAGAAAGCCAACAGCCTTATATAATCAGTTTTTATATTTCATACCATTCATACCAAAATGCTAAAAACATACCCTAATGAACTACTGTTTCTTCTATTTAACAGCAAATACTCTGCTCATCTGTTGACGATGACACGTGGGTGAGTTCGACACGCGACGACGAACTGACGTCACTTGACGAATTGAAAAACATAGAAATCACTGAAATCTCGATTGAAGAAAAAGACTTTTTAGAAAAATGTTGGACCGAATGTCAAGAAAATATGTCTGGTTCTTACGCAACTATATTGGGCGGAGGTAAGTTTGGGTTTTGTTATTTCTTAAACCGTTTTCATTGAAATGTTCTAATAAGACGATTAGTCAGTTAAAATCCAATTCCTGATTCCTCAACAAGTAGAGAGCCCATTAAAGTTTAGCAGTCCTGGAGCCTGTTTTACAAAACGGCGTAGCGTAAGTTTTTACGTAAATGCCTTAGCAACCCATACTGTAGAGATACGTTAGTATGAAAGTTACGCAAAAAATACATCTACGCCGCTTTATGAAACAGGCTCCAGGTGACATAGTATAATGGTCGTTGTGGGGGTATACACCTGAGTGATCTTGACATACCAGAACATCAGACTTGTAATCATTGTATTCAAAATTACCCCCATTTATTTCATATTCAAATTACTTGACAAGATTAACAGCTGCAATGTCTCACTTTTTGTGAATTTATCGAACATATGATTCAAGTCACAGAAATAGCCTCGCCTGTCGTTTGTCCATTACTTCTCAGGTATGAATGCTAAACTTACCAAAATAATAACCTCTCCTTGACTTAGTCCTTTTGATATCAGCTTTAGTAGAAATGTTAAACAATCGGTTTACGTGTATTAGGTGTGCTATCTGTGATTCATGCATCCTTGAGCTGTAGGGGAGAGTGGGGCGCTCTGGGACATTTTTCACTTTTTACCCATTGTACTGTCTCTTGTCATTGTTATACATGAGACAACTGGTTATATAGCTTGCTTGGCTGTTGAGTTCCCTAGGAATATGCAAGTTTTTCTACCACCCGGTGTACTTTGGCATAAAATTACAGTTTTTCAAATCCTGAAAACTGTCCCAGTGCACCCCATACATGGGGCACTGTGGGACAGTTAGTGGGGTACAGTGGGACTACAACTTAACAAGTATAACATAATGCAAACACAAACTAAGAAATAAATACAATGATGAAACTTTATTTTGAGAAGAGCAAAGAACTAGCCCAGTGCGATAGTTGTCCGGTAATTACTAACACAGTCTGTAATAGTCGCTCAGGTCGCAGTTTCTCTTATTTTTATGGCTCCGCAAAGCGAAAGCGGAGCCATTATGTTTTCGGGTCTTCCGTCCGTCCGTCCGTCCATCCATCCGTCCGTCTTTCCATCCTTGTCCGTAAAATAACTCATGATCGGTTCTTCTGATCAACTTTAACTTGGGGTGTGCCTTGACATCGGACAGAGGACGGTTGGGATTGATTTTCAGCAATGTGCGCAATCCAATATGGCAGCTATCCGTCATATTGGATTATGAGCATGATTTTCTTGTCCGGGCAATAACTTGTGGATGATTCATCCGATGAATTTCAAACTTGGGGTGTACCTTGACATTAATGAGAGGATGGATGGGATTGATTTTCAGCAATGTGCGCAATCCAATATGGCCGCTATCCGTCATATTGGATTATGAGCATGATTTTCTTGTCCGGGCAATAACTTGTGGATGATTCATCCGATGAACTTCAAACTTGGGGTGTGCCTTGACATTGGGCAGAGGACGGTTGGGATTGATTTTCAGCAATGTGCGCAATCCAATATGGCCGCTATCCGTCATATTGGATTATGAGCATGATTTTCTTGTCCGGGCAATAACTTGTGGATGATTCATCCGATGAACTTCAAACTTGGGGTGTGCCTTGACATTGGGCAGAGGACGGTTGGGATTGATTTTCAGCAATGTGCGCAATCCAATATGGTCGCTATCTGTCATATTGGATTATGAGCATGATTTTCTTGTCTAGGCAATAACTCATGAATGATTCATCCGATCAACTTCAAACTTGGGGTGTGCCTTGACATCGGACAGAGGACGGTTGGGATTGATTTTCAGCAATATGCAATAAGGCCGCTATCGGCCATATTAGATTATCGCCATGATTTTCTTGTCCGGGCAATAACTCATGAATGATTCATCCGATCGACTTCCAACTTGGGGTGTGCCTTGACATTGCGCAGAGGACGGTTGGGATTGATTTTCAGCAATGTGCGCAATCCAATATGGCCACTATCCGTCATATTGGATTATGAGCATGATTTTCTTGTCCGGGCAATAACTTGTGGATGATTCATCCGATGAACTTCAAACTTGGGGAGTGCCTTGACATTGGGCAGAGGACGGTTGGGATGGGCCGCTATCCGTCATATTGGATTATGAGCATGATTTTCTTGTCTAGGCAATAACTCATGAATGATTCATCCGATCAACTTCAAACTTTGGATGTGCCTTGACATCGGACAGAAGACGGTTGGGATTGATTTTCAGCAATATGCGCAGTCCAATAAGGCCGCTATCGGCCATATTAGATTATCACCATGATTTTCTTGTCCGGGCAATTACTCATGAATGATTCATCCGATCGACTTCCAGCTTGGGATGTGCCTTGACATCGGTGAGAGGACGGTTGGGATTGATTTTCAGCAATCTGCGCAATCCAATATCAAACCTGGGGTGTGCCTTGACATTGAGGAAAGGGCGATTGGGATCAATTTTCAGCCATGTGCCCAATACAATATGGCTGCCATGAAGCATTTTAGATTATGAGCAATATTTTATCGGGAGTAAACTTGTGATAAGGCATTATTTGTTATAAGTTTTCAGCCATCTTGATTTTTAAAGATGGCAGCCATCTTTTAAAATAATTAATGCCAAGAATATCATACATCATCTTTATTGTTTCATTTCTTCTTTATGTCACCTCTCAAACCACACTGCCGGTTCTAATACCCTTGTCAATCAGTTCCCCTCCTTCGTGGAGCCATCTCCAGTGATTGCGTGCAATCACTTAATCTCTAGTCTGATCATGTTCCAGCACAAGCTTTATACCTGTGTCCATTTGTTCCCCAGTGGTACCCCCATACCCCTCCGCCTTACGCTTACGGCTACGAACCATTTTCTCTGAAAATAAGGGGAAAAAATGAAATTAAAAAAAAAAGTAAATAAAACATAGCCTTGGGGTACAGTGGGACATTGTCCCAGTTGACCCCAACAAAACTGTCCCAGTGCACCCCAATAGTACACTGTCAACATTTTGTCAATTTCAGCATACATAATGGAGAGGAGGTAATCTTGATCACTATCACAATCTGAATCAATCATCAATATAACTATAACAACCAGCAAATCAGAATATATAGTAAACATGTAGGAGAAAAGAGAAAAATGGTTGCACTGTAAAAAAATTGTTGGAATGTCGAAAAAGATATTATTTACTCACATTTTGTACTTGACAATTAAACTTGAATTCAGTGCAGATGGCTGACTTCAGAAAAAGGCTGGTCTTCAGGAAATGATGTCACAGTTCAGCTCGTGCTAAAAATAAACTGTGGGTAACCCTTGTCCTACTGTACCCCATGTCCCACTGTACCCCAGTCTCCCCTACATTTACAATTAATCAAGGAGAGGTAACTCTCAACTTCTGCTTGTTCCTGAATATTAGCTTACAGAGTTGTCTACCTTTGTCTACCATGTATATTACATCTTTCAAATTTAAAACATCTGAGCATGCAAATATATCTTATGTATGAACTATGATGCGTTTGTTTCGAATTTTAGTTTTAAAAAATCGTCATCGAGATTATTCTAATGAACCAAAGCATTTCCAAAGCGTATTGGATTATTCTGTTCATTTTAAACAATTCTCGGAAAACCAAATATTCTTTCATACACACAAATTGTTGCAAACATTTTATTATGGAGTTATGCAACGTTCAAATAATTTTCGTTTTTAAGATCAAGTATACCGAAAAAAGTATACACAGGGTGTAATAGCTAATGCTACTCTTAGATATTTAAACAGTAGATAATTATTAATAAATTTGGTATATTTTAAAGCGAAAGGAAATTTAAAAAAAGGGCCTGGTTTGATCTGAAGTAAAACAATGATATCTTTTCGTTAACACCCCCTCCCCCCCCCCCCCCCCACACCATACTATTTAGGATGGTGTGCCGTTTTTTTTTTATGTTTTCGCAGGAGAATTTGTCAGATAACAATAATCCGAATGTATTTTAGGCTGTTTTAACGCGTACAAATTGAAAAAGGTGTCGGGTGTTCGCTTTACGTCACGATGTTGTGACCTGAAAATGTAGTTTTTCTGCTGATATGCGCACATAGAAGATACACGAAGTTGCAACCTCCCGCCTGGCAGATACATAGAAACAGATATATCCGTAATTTGTTTCAATCTATAGATTTGGCAAATATCTTGCGTACTTGATATCCTCTTGTGGGTAGTGTATGGACAACGGATTGTACTCAGATCATCCGACATTTAACGATTTAGTTATAACTTAACAAACAGCCGTGCCTAGGGTTGTTTATGCCAGAAGAGATATATTTAAAGAGAAAATGACTAAATCAACGCCAGAGTACATTTAATATTTACGTTATTGCATTCCTAGCTACCCAGGACAAAACGGAAAACTAAAACTAAGAATTTCGTTTTAAAGTTTCTATTGTTAAGCATCTCAATAACGGTACTAAATGGGCCAAAGATATAACACACCTCAACTAAGACAGAACTTACAGAATTTTGGGTTTTAAAGCTGCTTCCGGAACCTGGTTCACTGCTCTGCGAATGTCAATCAGATTTCCCTCAAGGTGATAACCCTCGGGTGGATTATGGGGGTGGGGATTGACCCACACCCTGACAGACAGGCCTGGTTTCATGAGGCGATTATAACGTGCCAATTGATGTACATTTTGTGTACATATCTTATAGTATATGGCACTCTAGCTAAGCAGAAATAGCTGGGTAAAAAAGTTATTTAAAATCATAATTAAAAATCTTTAAAATCGCATCTCATACTATTTTTCCAGTAAGACAGGGGATTTACATTTTCATAAAAAAACGTAAATTTTTTGTTACATAAATGCTGTTTTGTAGATCTCCAGAAGGAATCCCATTTTTTACACTGTTTGAAACCGCCAGAAAGTGTTCATACAGTAAAGGTTAACGGAATGCCATAAAATAGGGTTGTTAAAGTCTATAAATAAAAACTATAAACTATAAATGATGTCTAACCCATATCAAACATTTACTGAACTTATGTTTATAGTAACAGTCGGAACTCCCTTCGGCTATCTTCGCTCGCTACCGGTCGGCTTTGACACTCCTTGGGCAGTCTGCGCTTTTTATACGGTAAATCACCATATTTTTGGGCTGAATAAAAATGGCGTCGAAAGTAAATATCAAAATGTTTCACTGCAGACGAAAAAAGAAAATAAAAATAATTATAAATTTATTAAATTCTAATAGCATTTAGAAAGATATTTGATTATATATTTTATTTAGCCCGGAAAACCACATGTTGTAGACAGACGCAGTTTCGGTACATATCAGGAATCCTCCAATGCTTCAATTATATAACTGATCGAAGCTGAAAGTTAACAAACAGAATATTTCGGTCCCTTGCATTAACACGGGGGACACTTTTGTGGGGTCCTCGAGAAGATTTGGAAATTGTACGCTTCAGGGCTACCTATTTGGTCGCCATATTCAAAATGACCTGCAGTCTATCAGAGGATATTTCACGCACGTAAATCCCCGAAGTTTCAGAGTGATGTTAGTAAGCGTAGTGTGGCATTTCATTTTTATCCTCCGGCAGGAAGTGAAAATGGGACATGTGAATTGCCCTGCGTGCTTGTCCCTCCGCACGTCTCTTGTCCGTCTGTCTCGCATCTTATGGACACCATATCTTGAACAATGTTAACCTGATCATATTGCGCAATAGCTTTATGCCAATAATTAAGTGGGTGGGACTGATTTTGGTCTCTCTGCGTACTTAATAAAGGGCTTTATTAACTAATCAATACAGTTAAATCTTGAAATGCTCCGGATATTGTGGACACGATATCTTAAATAGTTTTTATCGGATAAGGTTCAAACTTGCGCAATAGCCTCATGTCACGGAGAGCACTGAGAGAACTGAAACTGAAAAAGAAGATCGTTGGCTGAAAATGACTGCTTATGATTTCAGTGCCAAGCTTAGTGTTTTAGTTACGATGATGACAGGGGCCACTTTTTTCCCCACCCGGTATATCGTCATTTATATAATTCTAAAATACGGGCCACAATATACACTCCAATTCGATATTTTGATTTCACGAGGTCACGCTGGCTTCGACTAAATGGCTAACGTGGAGACACCTTTTACTCGTGCATTCGCCCAATCCCTATAAGACTCTCGCATTGGGGGGGTTGACTCCGAAATTAATGAAGGGGAGGTCACTCTAAATTCTTGTCTTCTGAAAAGAAATTACGTCGTTGGCAGAGTAGTCTACCCTTTTGCTTTAGAACATCGCACGTCGAGCAAAATATTTCACCACTCATACATTCTGATATCACAAAATATTTTTAATTCTCAAGTTTTTGTTACATTCAACTCTGTCGAATATACTCCTGTATATGTATTGTAACAAAAGCAACTAATTGCACTGACATAGTTTTTCAATTAGTTTTTTTTGTGACAATAGGCTTATTCAAGCCAGTCCTGTGATTGGATCAGCGATGCGACCGCGACCTACATACCTCAGTGTTCCAGGAAGTTATATCGTTATATCGTGTTAGCCTATCTAAATGTCTGAGTCATTTGAACTGAATATGTACATCTTATCACAACGTTATCTTACGGTAGCTTATTAAATGAGAAAGGCCTTGTTGGGGAAAAGACGTATCTGTATTGTCCCTTAATGTACCTTGTCCCGGTATGCACAGGTATATCTTTATGGTCATCAGTTATTGACACTGTTCACTAAGTTCAGAATAAATACTCTCATACGAGCTGCTTTAGTACACTCTTCATTTATCACCTCACAAGAATATGATTGGGTGACGAAACTTTGCTCAGATGAATAGGCCGAAATCTTAATGACGTCAGTGGAAAAAATTATGGGATGAATGAGGGATTGTTTGAAGTGACCGCTTTGTTCAGCCTTGTTGAAGCGTCACGCATGATACACACATTTCAATGAAGATTAATAAGCCCCTTTCGGGTTTTGCGGAAGTCCCACGAGATCACGCGAGACCCGTGTTTAGGGGTATAACTCTCACCGATCGGCTGTCCGATTAACACTAGCGCTTATAGAGATCGGCTGATAACCTGTTGTTTTGTCTGTAATTCTCAGCTGACAATCTATATACTTTGTACAGAAGTTTTTTACTGAGACATATCAAGATATATACAAAACTATTTTTTGACCGACAATAGTCAGTGAAAGTTATACCCCTAAACTCATTTCTCGTGTGATCTCGCGAGGTTTTAACCAAACTCGAAAGTGGCTTATTGTCATGCGCCACTTTATCCGTCCTATGACGTCATTAAACAATCCGTCTATTCAGTTTACTCCTAGAGAACGGCACTAATCAGTCAACTTTGAGACTTTCGATGCAGCCTTTTTTGCGGCAAATGTCAACTAGCTGTAAAAGTCAAGATATTTAATATACTACTAGTGCTGCGTTAATAAGCTTTTTGCTTTTGATACTTTGGGGACGTTAACGTGGCATGGGCTGCAAAAATGTAGATAATTTTCCATTAGAAGAGAATGTTGAAATTATCACCTATATTCCTCAAGAAATGCAATTCAGAAGCTTTTTAGTGTTACTTGTATAAAAAATGGACGCTAATGTAATATTTTGAACTAACTTAGACTTGGACTGAATGGACATTCGTCTCGGTTATTTAAATTGTGTTTACTTTTAGGACATTATTTGTCTTGATACATTGCACATACTATACGAAGTTTCCTCATTCTAACGTCATTCATTTAGTTTTGTGTGAACTTAAAACTTTTACGGTCGTTACAATCAGAATTTATGACAAAAATAATAATTTCAAGTTAACTGTGCAGATCTTATACTTAAAGACACCGGTCTTAGTCTAGGTATCAGGTCAACTCGTCGTAGTCTATCTAGGTGTTATTTGTGAAGAAATCTAATGACATTGCAGGCGTACTCAAAGGATCTGTATTAGGACTCCTTCTCCAAAACCAAACATTGCAGGCGTACTCCAAGGACCTGTATTAGGACTCCTCCTCCAAAACCGAACATTGCAGGCGTACTCCAAGGACCTGTCTTAGGACTCCTCCTCCAAAACCTAACATTGCAGGCGTACTCCAAGGACCTGTATTAGGACGCCTCCTCCAAAACCGAACATTGCAGGCGTACTCCAAGGATCTGTATTAGGACTCCTTCTCCAAAACCAAACATTGCTGGCGTACTCCAAGGATCTGTATTAGGACTCCTTCTCCAAAACCAAACATAGCTGGCGTACTCCAAGGATCTGTATTAGGACTCCTTCTCCAAAACCAAACATTGTTGGCGTACTCCAAGGATCTGTATTAGGACTCCTTCTCCAAAACCAAACATTGCTGGCGTACTCCAAGGATCTGTATTGGGACTCCTTCTCCAAAACCAAACATTGCTGGCGTACTCCAAGGATCTGTATGAGGACTCCTTCTCCAAAACCAAACATTGCTGGCGTACTCCAAACATCTGTATAAGAACTCCTTCTCCAAAACCAAACATTGCAGGCGTACTCCAAGGATCTGTATGAGGACTCCTTCTTCAAACAAACATTGCTGGCGTACTCCAAGGATCTGTATGAGGACTCCTTCTCCAAAACCAAACATTGCTGGCGTACTCCAAGGATCTGTATGAGGACTCCTTCTCCAAAACCAAACATTGCTGGCGTACTCCAAAGATCTGTATTAGGACTCCTTCTTCAAACAAACATTGCTGGCGTACTCCAAGGATCTGTATTAGGACTCCTTCTCCAAAACCAAACATTGCAGGCGTACTCCAAGGATCTGTATTAGGACTCCTTCTCCAAAACCAAACATTGCTGGCGTACTCCAAGGATCTGTATGAGGACTCCTTCTCCAAAACCAAACATTGCTGGCGTACTCCAAAGATCTGTATTAGGACTCCTTCTTCAAACAAACATTGCTGGCGTACTCCAAGGATCTGTATTAGGACTCCTTCTCCAAAACCAAACACTGCTGGCGTACTCCAAGGATCTGTATTAGGACTCCTTCTCTTTATAATATATTGTTCAATGACATATCCGGAAACTTTTAAGGGACATGAGCTGCAAAGAATCGATTTTTTTTTCTCATAGTTTTCGAAAAAAACATAGGCCTACAAAAGTAGGTAGTTAATATAATGTAGAAGATTACTGCATCTGACCGAAAACATAGGCCTACTAAAGTAGGTCTAATATAATGAAGAAAAAACATAGGTAGACTTATAAAAGTAGGTCATTATTATAATGTAGAAAACATAGGCCTTCAAAAATAGGGTATTAATATAATGTGCAAGGTTACGGCGTCTGACCGAAATCGTAGCCTTACAAAAGTAGGTCATTAATATAATGAAGAAAAAATAGGCCTACAAAAGTAGGTCATTAATATGGTAAAGCAGAAACAGAAAAGTCCATGGCAATTAAATTTGACAAATATTAGCTTGAGTTATTGCATGGTAAATTGTGGACATGTGAATTTGACAAATATTAGCGTGTGTTATTGCATGGTAAAATGTGGACATGTGAATTTGACAAATATTAGCGTGTGTTATTGCATGGTAAAATGTGAACATGTGAATTTGACAAATATTAGCGTGTGTTATTGCATGGTAAATTGTGGACATGTGAATTTGACAAATATTAGCTTGTGTTATTGCATGGTAAAATGTGGACATGTGAATTTGACAAATATTAGCGTGTGTTATTGCATGGTAAAATGTGGACATGTGAATTTGACAAATATTAGCTTGTGTTATTGCATGGTAAAATGTGAACATGTGAATTTGGGCTGTGAATCAGGAGAAAATGGTCATTTCAAATGTAATAAACCTTTATTAGACTAATTTCAAATAACCGGGATGTTCAAATTTGGATTATTTAGGGGTTTTTAAAGTTGCATGAGCAGGCAACAATGTTCTTGTTTTCCTATAACCAAAATCGTCTCAATAATACAAATTGAACAAAAATATGATAAAAAATAAAAACAATGGAAGCTATATGGATTACAACTTCTGGTTTTAGGTTTTAGTATCTACATCGAAACGTTGCAACCCAAGAAAACCAGAAATTGTAATCCATATAGCCTCCATTGTTTTTATTGTATTCTACAGCTTCTAAATGCCACTCAAACAAACAAAAATATGAACAAAAAGTTTCCGATTTGGTGCTAATGACGAATTTAGCGGAGATGTTTTATGTTTTAATGACAGTATCATTTATTAGGAGAATGTAAGAACGCTGTAAATATAGATTAATAAGCAGTGCCCATGACATAAGATTTGTGTTGCCCAAAACTCCACCAGGTTCCGGAAACGAATGATTGATTGGTTCATCGACGTCTTCCGCCACACCCAAGGCTATTTCATTTCACTAAAACACACTGACACAGGGATAATCTTCTTGTCTAAAATAACCATGGAGGCAAGTTTTAAAGTGGCATAAGCTGCCAAAATTCACACTTTTTTCATTGTTTCTGATCGTCACGAAAAGAAAGAGGCTTTGAAGGCCATCCACACAGTCTGTGGCCTACACGTACCGAAATAGTGTTTCTAAATTTAAACTAAATTTAAATAACCGGGACGACCATTCATTCATGTTAAGCCAAAGTTAGTTCAAAACAATACTTTATAGTTCATTCTCGAGGCTAGAAGCACTAAAAAGCATCTGAATTATACATCTTGAGAAAAATAGTTTCAATAATTTCAACATTCTGTCTTAATATCAAAATATCAACATTTTGGCAGCTCATGCCACTTTAATTGTATTAAAAAGAGATATGTCATTTAGACCTTTATACCCAATCATAAGTTTAACTAAAAGTAAAACCCATGATATTTCATTAGCTTAACGGGCAGGAGCTTGGCCTTAGTCAGTATTTTCTGCAACACTTTGTGATATATTGGCAATGCTAAGGCATCGTTAATATATATATTTATGAACACTAAAACACACTGACACAGGAATATTCTTCTTATAACTTTTGAATACACCTGATGAAGCTAGAGGCAATTCTAGCGAAACGTTTGTGAGAAATAAACCTAAGAAGTAGTTATCCAGAAAACTATGCCTTTATGTTAATATTCTTCTTGTCTAAAATAACCATGGAGACAAATTTCTAACTGTGTTAAAAAGAGGTATATCATTTAGACCCTTATACATAATCATAAGTCATATACTAAAACCTCGTGGGTTGACCGGTTTACTTGCGGAAGGAGGTATTTCAATGGGTGGCCTACCTGGCGACCAATGCACTTAATGCGATTAACCGAAAAACCGACTTCTAATTTTCTCAATTTATCTTGTCTTTGACATGACACAGGGATAGAAGGTATAACATTTAGTCAGACATTTCAGATATTTCAATCCTGGTACAGTCTTGGTTTATAATGGTTTTTGACTGCATGTATGTTAGAATATTTCATCGCGCCTATTTGTATGACACAGGGATAGAAGGTATAACATTTAGTCAGACATTTCAGATATTTCAATCCTGGTACAGTCTTGGTTTGTAATGGTGTTTGATTGCATGTATGTTAGAGTATTTCATCGCGCCTATTTGTATGACACAGGGATAGAAGGTATAACATTTAGTCAGACATTTCAGATATTTCAATCCTGGTACAGTCTTGGTTTATAATGGTTTTTGACTGCGTGTATGTTAGAGTATTTCATCGCGCCTATTCGCTTACTGTAAGGCTGTGATATATACAGCGAACGTACATAGCCAATAGCCGCAGGCTCTTGTATGTATATAAATAAATACGTATATAAATGTGTTTTACTGGTGTTGACTGTGCTCGCGCAAACAATGGCAAGTCTCATTACGATAAACAAGGAAGTTAGACGGAATAAATTTCAGGCCCAGTAAAAACTTCACTTAGCTATTGGCTGGCAGTAAGTGTGTTATCCAGGACGCACATAAAGTGGTTTTCTTTCCAACAGGGCGAGGCCTTCAGCGTTTTTGAATTCTGTAAGTAGGCTTTCTATAAGTAATTGTTAGATACACAAATGCGGAGAGGGAATCCGGTTGGTCGTTATGCGGGCCCTGTTGTGATATTATATACAAGTAATCATCTTATATACCTACCTGGACTGAATCTAGTTCAAGAAATGTATATGGAGTAGTGCATACTTCTTCCATAGTATTTAAAGAGACTGATCGTGTATTACTGTCTCAGACACAGTTAGGCCTAATAATCAAAATGCACAATCGGTATGGATTGGCTGCAAAAATAATTGAGAAGAAACTTTCAACCAGCTATTTAAATTGGCTCGTCCCAACCAGAGTTCATATATCTTGGGGTTAAATTCTCGAAAAACTTAGAATACATGATATTCAAGTTAAATTACTAAAAAAGGTTTGGAGAGATTGAAATTGAATTAGAGCTTCAAAAAGGCTCACTGAGTTTGGCCGCATAACAATTTTGAAAACCTTAAAGCTCATGCCACTTTAATAATCAGTAAACTGAATCCCCTTATGATATCTCTCCCTAACCGTCCAGAGGCGGATATAAAACGCCTTGAGAGGATATTTTAAGTTCAATTCGCAAAATAATCCGGACAAAAAACTTACTTTATAAAGACTTACTCTTTATCAGCATAAGAACAGTACTAACACAATCATATGTCAATGGTGGATTACGAATGATCGACCTGCGGGCCAATATGGTAGCTCTAAAAACGTCTTGGATAAGAAGGCTTATTCGTAAAGATACGCCGTATAAACTCTTATTTGAAAAGCAAATTGCCCCCGTGTCTGATATTATAAACAAGGGGGGGGGGGGCGTTATTACATCCAGCTGTTAATGGATCGGTCAAAAAATCAGTTCTGGAAAGATGTTCTGGAAGTTGGGCCGTTATACAATTCTTCCACAACATATACCTTAGGGGTAGAACGTGTGTCATGAACCAATTATGACATCATATAGCATTTACATTGGATTATGTAATTTTCTCTTTTAGTTTTTATCTTTGTTCCCTTTCGCTCCATAACTTAAAGAATTTTGAATCCATCTTTGCTATTCTTTCACACCATATACTTTATGGGTAGATGGTGTGTCATGAACCATTTATGATATCTTCGATTGCATAACATGGAATCTATATTGGATTATGTAATGTCTCTTTAGTCTATATCTCTGTTCCTTTCAGCTCCATAACTTCAAGTGGTTTGATTGGATCTTTACAATTCGTTCACAGTATATGCATTATGTGTAGATGGTGTGTTGTCGGCCATTTATGAATATCCTGTTACATAACACGGCATCTATACTAGATTATATAATACTGTGTTTTAGTTCATATCTACTTTAGTTTTGACCTGATCCTGACAACTTTTAGAATATATATACATAAGGGGTACATGGTGTGTCGGGAACAATTTAGGATATCGTTGGTTACGTGATACAGCATCCATATATGTTCATCGAATAGAGAAATGAACATTTTATGAACATAGAATTTCAAATGCTGAAATTTAAATAAATATGTTCTATAATGTAGAGTAATCAGTCATAGCGGAGGACGTATGTTAAGTTTACTAAAACTCTTGTTCTGGGGATATATTAAAGTGGCATGAGCTGCCAAAATGTTGATATTTTTGACGTTAAAACAGAATGTTGAAATTATTGGCTATTTTTATCAAGACGTTTAATTCAGAAGCTTTAAAGTGCTTCTAGTCTCGAAAATGTACGATTAAGTATTGTTTTGAACTAACTTTGGCTTAGACTGAATGAATGGTCGTCCCGGTTATTTAAATTTTGTTTACTTTTCGAACACGTTTTCGGTTCGTACAGTCTACATACTGTATGGATTTTCCTCATTCCAACGTCAATCATTTAGTTTTTCCAAGGCCTTCAAGGCCTCTTACTGTCGTGACGATCAGAAATTATGAAAAAGTGTGAATTTCGGCAGCTCATGCCACTTTAAACAATTTTTTAGCGGTATTTCTTTTCAAAAATTCTTAAATTGCTGCCCGAAAAATAGTACCGTCGGTCAATTCAAGAACAGTTAACATTCAAACCTGTTGAAATAGTCCAGGCACGTGAAGCTCCGAGACCATAGGTAGAAGATTATACGTTCAAGAGGTTTAGGAATATTATGTGAGCAACAGCTCTTGGTAGCTCTTATGGCAAATTCACAGGTGTCATAAGTTATTCACATAGGCCTACCTTGAAATTTCGGTCCTTTATCAGCACAATAAAAAACATATTGACCTGTCTTTGACCTATGACTCAAGTTTTTAGATGTTTTTATTATTTTTAAAGAAAGGAAACAATATAAATGTAGGCTACTATTGGTAGGCTAACTGAGAGAGATTATGGAATGGGATCACATACACCTTTTATTTCCTGTTGGCAGGAACCATAGTAAAGACATTGTGTCCTCAGTGATAATATGTCTTATGATATTCTATGAAAGGGACGTAGCCCCGAACATTTTCGTTTCCAATTACTCTAAAGCCCAAAACGATGTTTTCCCTCAATTATTAAAAAGTAAAACATATTTTAAAAACCATTCTGGTTCCAAACGCCCCAGCCTCTACGGTTCCACGGGTCCTACTTTCAAAAAACTCACAAAAATGTATACGCTTTGTCTGCTGTGTACAATTGATATCAAATATGACCTTTTTATTTTACATAAATAATAAACCCAAAATAAATGGTTCGGACAGGGTAAAATATTGCCCCTATCACACCGTGACCGTTTGGGTTATATCAGGAGGGCTTTTCCCGATGACGTCACATTCGAACGTAATGCGCAATTGTAATGTCCTTATACCTCGTTGCCCGGATAGAACCCGAATATAACGTTCATATAAGTTGTTCCGCTCTAATAGACTGGTTGCCTAATGACGCCATAGGAGGGATAAAGTGGCGCATGACAAATAATCTGCACCTAAGAGTATAGGTGTGCAGTCATTGATGTCGCTTCACAGGGCTTAACGTTCGAATCCCACTCAGTCCAAAAAAAATGGAAAATTTTCTGACTGGGGTTTCACTCGAACCACCTATGTGGGATGGTTGCCAGTTACCACCGGAAGTTCGTGGTTTCCTCCGGGCATAGAGCCCGGTTTCCTCCCACAATAAAACTGGCACATGAGCCGCCATATAAGTGAAATAATCTTGAGCGCGGCGTAAAACAACAAAACACAATCAATTAAAATGAATCACAGGGCTTAACAAAGCAGTCACTTCAAACAAGATACCTTTTCTATCCCATATTGTTTCGACTTACTTCATTAAGCTCTCCGCGTGCGTGTATATGATCTGATAATAGTTAAAATCGTTAGCTTTTCATTGGTTGAACTGCTTTGTTTGCATAATAATAGAGTCTATTCATATCTGTGACAGTCTATTACATTATGAATTTATTATCTTTATGCCATTGGATCATAACAATTTCTGTCATTTGATATCATAAGAAGAGTCATCTTGACAAACAGAGTTGTGTAAAATTCTCTAACTAAAGAATGTGGACAGATTGTTTGGGGCAGCATCAAATGGGCGAAGTAGGATTGCCATTTGATCTCGTTGGTTTTCTTCTACAGTCACGATTTGTCAATTTTAGCTGAAATCAGTGAAATACAATACTATCTTGTAGATGACAATCGAGTTGAGACATTTCATTTTGCACCACGCCCGTATACATTTCACTGAGAAGATTGGTCCAATAAGGGTGTTTGAGTAAGCACCATTTTGACGAATTTATCATATAGGTATTTGCTTCGCCTTTATGAATAACATTCATCAATACATGACGTAAAAACCGGTACCTACCTACATGTAATCGCTAACTACCAAATCTCATCGCTTTTCAAAGCAAACACGACTTGACACTTTCAACTTGTCTGCCGAAAGAAAGAACAATTTTGGCGCTTTTGTACAAAATATTTTTCATATATCGTATATTTTAGCTCAGATAAAACGGCAAATTTGCGCCTTTGAAGAATTTGTTTCTTGTTGCTTTATTGCACTGCTTCACATCTTTCCTACATAGCTACCACAAATTCGCCCCTGTTTAGATATCTTTAATGCAGCTACCACAAAACCGCCCCTGGTTAGATCTTTCGTACATAGTTGCCCCAATATCGCCCCTGGTTAGATCTTTCGTACATAGTTGCCCCAATATCGCCCCTGGTTAGATCTTTTGTACATAGTTGCCCCAATATTGCCCCTGGTTAAATCTTTCATCTTGTGATTCAAAACTTGTCACCGTTTTCACGCCAACCGCATACATGTTTGTCTGTTAAAGGCACACTTGCCGCGAAAATCAGGAATACAGACTGACGATCGGTTAACAGCGACTGGAAAAGCCTGCTGATTATTGTTTGAGTGTAAACCACAGATAAAAAGGCCTGAAATGAGGGTAATCCAACACGAAAGTTGACCGACACTGATCGTTGTTGTTGTAATCAGGCTTCGATTCTTCGTTTGTTTTTCACCCCATTTCTACATTCTAAAGCTAACTAGACATGTTTTATGTGTCCTATGTTTAAGTTTAGTTGTATTAGTCGTAATGTGCTCATGTAAATTGGTTTTCTTAACAAATTTAAACAGGCTACGGCGGCAAGTGGGCCTTTAAATGATATCTCCATTCTCTGACCCAAGCGTTAAAATAACAACAAGGTCACATTCACCACGGGGCCAACAATAAAATGTTGTAGTTAAACCAGGAACCCCCATTCACTGACAGACCAATTAGACGGTACGTTTGCTTTAGTTTAGCGATAAGGTAACCTCGTCAACAAGCAACAGTCTGAAATGTTTGCTGGACTCTCTCATTTCAGCGCACCTTTCTCTGACAGGAAGCATTCGGGGAGGTAAAAAAGAAATCAACATAGGCGTTTCGTCCTTTCAAAAGTTTAAAAAATGTTTTCTCTACCAGAGCTTCTCGCGTGCAATAGAAACGTTGTCCATCTTTGTTTCGTTCATTACCAAATGTTTCAGTTGAGCGTATTGTGATTGGCCACATTTCCACAAACTGCGGCGGAACCAATCAAAGTTTAAATGCATATCAAATTAGAAACGACGTTTTCTCGTCCAATTTGCCCAGGGGCAAAACTGACTGTGACTTTTAATCGTGGCTTCCGATGATATGTATATGTCGTAAGACTGTGAACAAAATACAGAAACATCGCACCTGGGGTTCGCTTCTTTCGTTGTCTCTTAAAAGTATGCAAAAATCTGTTAAAAATACGATTTATCTTTTTTAGACCTACTTACATGAGCTATTTCGGATAAATTACTTTTCTGAAAACGTAAAACTTTAAGGCGTGCCCACGGGAACAAGTTCCATTAACGGGTTCCAACGTAGGTGTATCAATTTCTGGTTAAACCAGTGGATACCTGTACAGACAAAAGGTGCGTGCATCCATGGTTGAATGATAGCCTCCGACTAAACTTCATTTCCCAATTTGTAAAATGTCACGTTTACATGAAGCATCAACCCAATGAAATCATTTTACCTTGCTCGTGAAGATTCGATTTTTAAGAAATATCATTTTCCCAATTACATACCCCCTCTCCCTTCCAAAAAGTATGAGTATAAGTTACAATCCATTCCCCAGCCCCTATATCCATACGTATTAAGTGGACGGAGGGACATCAACACTTCCATTTTTTCTTAGAACATCCGTTTCAGATTGGACATCAAGTGCTAAAATAAGTTTACACCACGAGATTGAAAACATCTTTTGTTATTGAAACATTTTACCAACGAACGAAAACGAATTGTCATTCAGCATAGATTTCGATTATTTCCACCACAGGCCATATGGAATCATTGTAAACAAACTACTTCCCTTAAATATAGGCCTTTATATGTTTTAATTTCATGGATAGCACTTGACGTTAGTCACGTCGATTTTCTTTGTGGCGTATTAACGTGAATCAGATAAACTTCTCACGTAAAGCTTCGGGTCCGACATTAATTCCCTCGCTTAACTGTCACTATAACATTCGATCAAACTACCCTCATCAGGATGTGTCGCGTGCCAAAATTAAATAGAGGATATTGAACAGTTGTGTTTGAATAGCACTCACATTTATTCGATTGATTGACGGAGAATAACCCACGAGACGCGAAGAGTCGAGCACTTGGGTTATCCCTCTGCCTTTCAAGAGAAAAGTATAAATGCTATTCAAACACAACTGTACAATATTCTGTTTATTATTTGTACTATCGTGTTTTAGGCTGGGAATTGTCTATTAAGTATAAATTCATCAATTATAAAAAAAGAAAATATCAACAAACTTATGAGGAATTAGGTTTTCATCAAACGTAGGAATATATATATATATATCTCGCTGACCAATGAAACAACATCATGTCTGTTCTTCTCACGTTAATGTCAACTGTCAGATTTGTGGTCATTTGAATGGCCATTTTCTCCCTGAAATTTGGCGCGATATTTCATGCAAAAAGAAATTAAATCGATCTCCATGATTTTAACTCTGCAGTGCACCAGTCACCAGGATATAACGGGATTTATGAAATTACTTTTCATTGTTTTACCGCGCCATTGATTGGCAATTACAGTTACTAGTTGCACACAGTTGTCCGATTCTCCGAAGCCATGATGCAAGTCACACAACGCTGTCAACAGACCATCGATAATGAAGTTTTGTTTTATCGCGTTGATTTAAAGTGGTAAGCCGATCTTTTATTGAATCAATCTAATGTTTTCAGTTGTACATTATTTATCTTAATGCTAAAATGACTGAAAAGGCTTCATATTCCTATCACAATCTTATGTACTGTTGCTGTTGTTGTACAGTAGACGTCAGTACACAAGAAAGAAGTAGGTCCTACGACGTCATCGGCTTCCGTCGCGTACAGTTAAATAACAAAAAGTCTTATTGCACTGCAGTGAATTATGACTTTTCCGAGTGAAGGAAATCCCTAGTTTTCATTTATGTATAAATAATAAATTGGAGTCTCCATATGTGTGGCGGCCAAAACAGTCATCCAGCCTTTTGGCATTCTGTAACCCTGGAACTATTTTTTTTTTCAGTTGTAACTAAGTTGCCTAAGTGTAGGCGATGTGTCCCGTGCGAAAAGTAAATTGGGTTCTCTATATTTGTAGCGACCAAAAGAGTCACCCAGTCTTTTGGCATTCAGTAATTGAGGAAATGGCATTTAATCTGTCTTTGGTTCAAAGTAGAGTTTAATTGTATCCAAACAACTTTTTGATAACCATGGTGACCAAATGACGCTCCACGCCTCCATTTGTCGTTTATTTTTCAAAACAGTCACCCAGAGTTTTGTCATTCAGTAATTTTAGGAAATGGATGTTAATCGGTCTGTGGTTAACAGTATGGCTGATTTGTCTTTTAAAAAAACTTGTCTTTCACGGTGGTGACCAAATGTCGCCGAGTATCTTTTTTATTTTACTCTATCCGTAATTAAATAAAATAGCTGTTGTTCAATGTTCTATGCCCATATATAGCGTAGACACTTTTGCGAGTAGCTTTGGTGACTATGGGATGTCCTGTCTGTACCAGATTACATGCAGTTACAACTCCATAACTTTAAGACTGTTACTCAGATATAGGTAGGCGATGTGTCTAATACCTAAATTAAATTAGAGTCTCAGCCGATATACATCGTTATTACTTAAGGACAAGTCCCAGTCTTGTTTAGGTGACCAAAACATTCCTCCAACCAAAATTCTGTTTTTTTTTTTGTGTTAACGGTTTAAAGCAAGCCTTTAATATTTGAATATGAACATAGTGTGCTACAAAGAACTTACCCTTGCAGGCGTATTATGAGTTTTTATACATGAGTATATTGGTATACCGTTGTCCGTCTGTCCGTCCCGAATTTCTGTCCTCTCCATAACTTCAAACCTATTGCCTGAATTTATTTTTTTTCTTCTGATATATATAGCTTATGGGTAGACGGTGTGTCGCGTACCAAAATTAAATTGGAGGCTCAAATTAAATTTGGCGACCACAGCAGCCACCGAGCCTTTTGGCATTAAACAACTCAAGAATTATTCAATGGATTTAATTTTTTTTAGATATAACTAGCTTATGAGTAGATAGTGTGTCCTGCACCAAAATTAAATTGGGACCTTGCTGTTTGTGGCGACCAAAACAGTCGCCTAGCCTTTTGGCAGAAACTATTGCATGGATTTTTTAATTTTTTTCAGTTATAACTGGCTTATGAGTAGATGGTGTGTCCTGTACCAAACTTAAATTGGGGTCATGCTATTTGTGGCGACCAAAACAGTCGCCTAGGCCTTTGGCATTCAGTAACTCAGGAACCATTGCATGGATTTTTTCAAATTTATTCAGGTATAACTGGCTTAAGAGTAGATGGTGTGTCCTGTACCAAAATTAAATTGGGGTCTTGATATCTGCGGCGACCAAAACTGTCACCGGCCTTTTGGCATTGAGTAACTTGGTACTTATTGCATGGATTATCAATATTTTTTTAGCTATATCTAGCGTATGAGTAGATAGTGTATCCCGTACCAAAATTAAATTGAGTTCTCGATATTTGTGGGGACCAAAACAGTTCCCTAGCCTTTTAACACTCAGTAACTCGGGAACTGGATTTAATTTTTTTTTTCAGTTATGGCTAGCTTACAAATAGACAATGTGTCTCGCTATATGTGTCGACCAAAAACGGCCATCCAGCCTTTTGGCATTCAATAATTGAGGAAATGGACGGTAATCTGTCTGTGGTTTCACAGTAGAGCTTAATTATATCCAAACAACTTTTTCATAATCATGGGGACCAAATGAGTTGCGGAACACCTTCTTTATATTGTTTTATCCGTAATTAAATGAAATTACTGTTGTATGCCCTTATGTAGTGTAGACACTTTTACGAGTAGCTTTGGTACAGTTTTCAGATATATGTAGCAGCTTATACATGTAGCTAGGCGATGTGTCAAATACTAAAATTCACCAAGCCCCAGTCTTTTTTAGGTGACTGAAAGATTCTACCTGCCGAAATTTTGTTTAAAGCATGTCTCTCAAGAAAGTGTGCTGCAGTGAATTTACCCTTGCGGGCGTATTATGAGTTTCTTGTTGTTTCTGTCCACCTTATCTGAATTCATCCTACTGGTGAAAAGTGGAGGTGGTGCGTGGAGGTGGTGCGTGGAGGTGGTGCGTGGAGGTGGTGCGTGGAGGTGGTGCGTGGAGGTGGTGCGTGGAGGGTGTGCGTGGAGGTGGTGCGTGGAGGGTGTGCGTGGAGGTGGTGCGTGGAGGTGGTGCGTGGAGGTGGTACGTGGAGGTGGTGCGTGGAGGTGGTGCGTGGAGGTGGTGCGTGGAGGGTGTGCGTGGAGGTGGTGCGTGGAGGTGGTGCGTGGAGGTGGTGCGTGGAGGGTGTGCGTGGAGGTGGTGCGTGGAGGGTGTGCGTGGAGGTGGTGCGTGGAGGTGGTGCGTGGAGGTGGTGCGTGGAGGGTGTGCGTGGAGGTGGTGCGTGGAGGTGGTGCGTGGAGGTGGTGCGTGGAGGGTGTGCGTGGAAGTGGTGCGTGGAGGTGGTGCGTGAATGTGCCTGCCGGACAGCAATGTCTTCGGACTAGCACTGCCTACATGTAGTCGTACATAGCCCAATCTTTCTCAAGTTAAAAACTGCATTGGCGGTGTTCCACAAGGATCTATGTTAGAGTCTCTGTTGTTGTTTTTTTTTTTTTGCTTTTTTTTTTCATTAACGAGATTCAAAGAAGGCCCAATAACGTGTGACCAAGGGTGACATCTTCAGCTTCCCTGACTCAGGTGTATCATGGAATAGAGGTCCAATTCTCTATCAGCATTGGTAACTTTCTCATACACTCCATGGTCAGATATTACTTCACCGTATTCAGTACCGAAGGAATACATACACATCGTCGATTTTCAACTATATAGATATAGTTGGGGTTTCTTTCCCGCTGATGTAAATTTGTTTTTCTATCTTCTAAATGGACAAAAAATATTCATATTTGCTTCTGATCTTGCTATTGTCATTTGCCATTTTTTGTATACTGTCAGTGAAATAAACAAACAAAAATAAACAAACAAAACAACTCACAAAGAGGCGACAACTGTCCTCGCCTCAAGTAAACCGTGCTTGAATATACGCGTATCAATAACATCGAATAGTTTTTTATTTCTATTTGACACCGTTAATTAACATATACAATCAGCTTGCTCACAATATATTTATTTCTTTGCTGTAATAGAGCCTTGCTTTGGTTTAAATATACTGAGGGCTGAGAAGAAATCAGTTTAAAAGCAAAATAGTTTTTATAGTTTTTTCTGAGTATATACCTTATGGGTAGAAGGTGTGTCGCGAACTATTTTTAACATCACTGGTTACATAATATGGGAGTTATTTTGGATTATGTAATATTCCCTTCCACTCAATAACTTCTAAAGTTTGATTCCATCTGCACAATTTTTTCTGAGTATATACCTTATGGGTAGGAGGTGTGTCGCGAACTATTTTTAACATCACTGGTTACATAATATGGGAGTTATATTGGATTATGTAATATTCCCTTCCGTCCCATAACTTTCAAAGTTTTGATTCCATCTGGACAATTTTATCTGAGGATATAGCTTATGGGTAGAAGGTGTGTCAGCTTCCTTGGATAATTTAGTGATAGCTATGGTGGCCAAAACCTAAAAAGTTTAGAATTATAATTATTTCTCTGTTTTAAAGGCTCTCCAATTCAGTTTTATTACCCATATGGTAAAGCAAATATAGCTGCTTAAAGATATGTTTGCCAATATTCATAAACCTGGTTGTAAGTGTAAACAGATAAGACTTGTATATTTACACACCATTGGCCATCTCAGAGATTAGGCTCTGTTCAAATATACCTATATAAAATGTGGCAAACATCCTGGTCAGTGATGTCTTCAGCATGTGATTGAACCCACTGACCAGTCAGAATTAGCTGAACTCCAAGCTGAAGACCTGGACATTTAACGCCAGATGAGATTTCATATTTGAAGGACCCATTGCATATATTCAAAAATATATATATGGAAGGATTTGTTTTGATATGGCTGCAGTGACTGTGCCTTTCTGGGCGTATTTTGGCTTTCCCGAAACCCCGATGAATTCAAATTGGCTGTTTCATTTTTCTGGATTTCTTTAAAGTTTCCCTATTGCCTTCTATCCAGATTGTATAATTTTCGTTTATCATTTTTTTTGGGGGGTGGGGGAGGAGGGGACTCGAGCGTGTAATAATTTGAATGTGCGTGAAATAGAAACAACCCTGCAGACTATAATTTAAAAAGTCCAGCAGTAAATCTCCAAGAAATTGTCTCACAATGATTTACCAGCGGACATCTATATACACATGGGTGGGGCCGAGACAATCTTGTTGAAGTGCAGAATGGTGATTTTATTCACCCATTATCCAAAGCTTACAGAACCATAAACTCTCAACTGATATTGAAAGGTTAGTCCGCAGTTCTGTATGTATGTACTTATTTATGTGTAACAAATATATAGGAGACCTAAAGAGGCCACTCTACTAGTGTTGACAATAGTACGATAGTCCGCTCGAATTAGCATCCGGGTAAAGTATTATAGTTCCGTTGGGCGAACACGTTGTATAGTTTGAATTGAGACCGTGTGGATATCTCCGTACTTAGATCTATATATACAAGTTTAACTGTAGGGCATTTGAGGGTAGATTATATACGTCGATGGCACCAGCTGATTGAAAACCACCATTATCGTACTATCATTTATGAGGAAGTGCATGATGTTGCAAATTTCGGAACAGTTTCTCAATGAATTTAAATTACTTTGAACTGTTATCAAAGTGTAATCGTCTCTAATTGAACGTCCCCAGTGATTTTGATTCCGTCTCCGAAAAAAACCCCAAACATTTCACAGAGGTGTGCTAAGTAATCTGAAGACATAAAATCTTATTGCTCGTGATGACCTACATTGGATTATCCCACCAACTTCATATTGGATTATCCCATCAACCTCGTATTGGATTATCCCAGCAACTTCATATTGGATCATCCCACCAACCTCGTATTGGATTATCCCACCAGCCTCTTCCTACAGTTATGTGAGCTTTTGCTATTTTCAGAAGAATCGCGTATTGAACTCAATCAGATCTGCAACAAACAATTGGAACGATAGCATATAAACCACTGAGAAAGCTTTGATATTTTGTTTCGATCTGTGCACATAGTTGATTTTTCTGTTGACGTACTTAAGCTTGTTTCAAATCCTGGTGATTGTTATGGCTTCGATGCTTTGGAACATATTATTACTGTAAATATCTACTTGGTGAAAAGCTATATTTTCAATATATGGAATCGTTAATAGAAACTCTTGGAATTATTCATAACTACGACCTTGCCAAAAACATCGACATTATTTTAGTAGGATAAACTTTCGTAGAGCATAGGTCTGGTCGTATAACATTTTTTCATTGGAAAAGAATATTATGGAGGTCCCTCATTCTGAATTCTATCCGTATCAATTGTATCCCGTTTATTATCCCAGATTCTTCCGAGGTAAGTTCTGATGTATTTCAGTAATAGAAAGGCACGGTTTTTGGTCATGTCTGCAAAGGTAAATTCAGAGAGGTGTCCGCGTGTCTTTTGGACACCATGTGCTCAAAATTCATTTTATTTGGACACCCAATAATCAAACTATTTAACATGGTCAAGATACCCATGTGGTCAAGTGTGTCCGTTCGGACCATGGTCAGCTCTCAGCTTGAAACTGATTGACGTTCAAATAAAAAATATTGTTAACTTAAACCTGAAATTTATAGGCCTTACAAATACGAGCCTACCGTGTGTGCCAAGAGCTGGGAAAGGTTCAATTACCCGTTAGAAAAAGCCGTTATTCAAATTTGGAGAGTCTGGTATCTTTAATACACTGCCTGTTGTATGTTTTAATAATCTTAAGAGGTTCTCAAACGTACTAACATATATACTCATATGTACAGAGATGTTCTATATACTATGCCAAGACATCACAGTTTTCTTAATGGTTCTAGGTAATAATTATTCACTAGTATGGCGTACATCATTCATACGAATGGAGACGCCAATAACCGAAAGCAACCAACCAATCAAATATACCAACTGATCTGTTCAAACAAAAAATTACTGATCATTTGTTTGCTATCGGTTATCCATATAGGTAGACCGAGTAAGGCCGGGGGAAAGGTCGGCAGGTTCAATACATGCTAAAGCTCTATTCAATTGATATTACTAAAGCTTGGTTCAATGGGTATTGCGTCTTCAGTTCCGAGGGTAAATTTCATTACGACAGTAAGCTATTTAACCAATCGAGACAACTCGTACTTTTAGTCTTTGGGTGGTGGCTAGGTTTTGTCCCTAATGTGTTTGAGTTCCAGTCAATCAATCAATCAGTCAATCGATCAATGGATCGATTAATCGTTCAATAAATCACCAAATAATCCAATCAATAATTAAACCCTACCCAATACTAGCTGACTGATAAATAAATTAAACCCTGATCCCAAACAACGATGTATATATGTAGAGAAAAATGTCCTGTAGTTTCTATCTTGTCCGGTGTTTGTATGATACGTGGGTTAGGTTACTCTCTGTATAGTATCTTATTACAAACTGGTAAAGGTCAACCATTTAAGTTTGCATCAACTAACGTTGTCACAAAACTATCTTAACATATGAGATATATGTCTAATCTATATCCGCTTCGTACCTATCAATCAATTGATTAATCATTGAACTGGATTGACCTAGAAGTATCTTGATCGAATGGCACAATCAAACTGGAAGACGGTTCGCCTTTAATTAAGAATTACACGGGCACAGAGGAAAACTTCTTGACTAAAATAATGTTCGCCTTTTTATAGTGAATGAGAGTGAGAGATTTAACGTCACTTTCAACATTATTTCAGTCTTCTCGCGACGATCGTCTTTTAATAACTTCTACATAAGCCCTCGTATGTGGAAGAGTTGCCAGTCGCCGAAGATCGAGGTTTCATCCCGGCAAAGAACCCGGTTTCCTCACCCACTAAACCTGGCAACGCGCGATGTAAGGGCGACGTTAAGCACCAATAAAACTATCAATCGGCTGTTTGTTCAGAATTGTTTACATTTTTGCTCAAACTTCTGCTATATAGATAAATACGATTTAATTGACTTGGGATGAAAGATGGTAGGTCGACTTTCAGCAAAAAATGTACAATCAATGAGAAATTAGTGCGAATTTTATGTTACGCTGGTACGCGTGCAACGGCTCGCTCTGGAGCTTCTATTAGAAACTCTAGCCTGGCTGAAACTAAAAGTAAACAAATCAGCTGCAATTGAATTCAAAAATCATATTAAACTCTTCATGTAACTGTCTATCAGGGAATCCAGTTTTCTAGTAATCATCCCAGCCCCTTCTCAATATGTGTACGATAGTAATTTGCCTCATACCCATTGTGCCATTTTAAACTGTCAATAAGGGGTTTAATACCGACTGGAGTTTTCATACAGAATTTCTCTCTCTTACTTATCTCTTTCTTTTGTCTCACCCAATCATAAGTTAATAGTGTCTGCACTTTTTGGTTGAGTCATTTGCTGATCAAGGATTTTTTCACAAAGAATAACTCTCAAAATTATTATGGAAACTTTCCCAAATATTCTGCTTTGGAAACTTCCCCTTTCAGATCAGGTTCGCCAGAATATGATCACCAGACGTTTTAACTACTTTTGAATTGCTGTATAACGTTTTAGGGTCTGAAACGTCATCATCTTATTGCTCACGAAAGCTCAGACGGATTCTAAAATCCTTACGCTATCTAGAACAATTACGTTTATAACACACTTTCATAAAATTACAGTTAGTAATTTACAATTACCTTTATACAAAGCCATTTAAACAACCTGGCTTCAGTTATGTACAATGAACAATCGGAAGTTTGGTGTTTCCTTTGGGCCTAGAAACCGGATTTGTTCCATCAAAACCATGATAACGTCACCACATAAGTGAAGTTATCTTACTTTGGTTATACGTGAAACAGACGTACACTTATGAATTGTGATCAAGTTAACTTTACGTTAAAGTGGCATGAACCGCCAAAATCGTGATTTTGTGTCAAAGATAACGATTATCAAGAGAATTTGAGGGTTCAAAGCACCTAAAGCGACGTTTAAATGAAAAATGTTTGTAAACCCATTCACCTGTATACAAACCGAATTCCAAAACAAAATGTGAGAGCTTGCGGTCTGGAAATTAAAATGGCGTCAGCTGACAAATATAGGCAAGATTTCAACGTACATCTCCCAGATTGGTATCATCGGGAATCTTATTGATAACAATGACGAACAATTATTGCTAATTCTGTTTCAGCGAAAGTTTGCCTATATTTGTCAGCCTACTCCACTTTAATTTCCAGACCGCAAGCTCTCACATTTTGTTTTTGAATAGAACTAAACAGCACATATCTAGATACGATTTTAAAGTGAAGATCGGGTGTTCGAGAAATTTTGATTTTCGGTTTATAATATTTTCCCGTCAAGAGAATATACATTTTCTTTAGAATTAACTGCTTTAACAGGCCTAACAGACAATATATACAAAGATAGATCATTAGCAAATTTAAGCAAAGAATATTTATTCTGGATGTTCATAAGTTCAGCTGGTATAGGTTATAGCGTGTAACCGGGTACATTGACGAAAACCAAGTCAGCTATTCACTTTCTTTCGAAGTTTCGTCCTAGAAAATAGAAATGTCAAGTTTTCAGATAATTGAAGATTGACGACATAGGTTCAGACGTATTTGTTAAACCTTTTTTTTAACCGTCATGGTCATGCTTGGTAAGTTTCTTTGTGTGTTATACCAGATACGCCTATATAACTGAAAAGAGTATTTCTACATTTAACATTAACATCTCGAACATATAGTTTGCTATCCTCGGTAGATATATAAGACCATCTTAAAGCTTTGAAACGATCATACTAAATAAAGTAAAACGTCAAAACGAAATAAAGGAATATGGAAAGTGTATACCTGGACATGGTATAACCTGACGTCCCTCTCAGCTGGCATATAACCTTACATATAGCAATCTGTTTGACAGGTGGGTTTTGTATTAATGTATGCTAAATTGCTGGCAAAATTCGGAATGTTTTCATAAACTCCGATGGTCAAGAAACGTTTAGTGTTTGAAGTCAATGAAAAACTAAAGAATTGACATTAAAATAAAGAACACAATTCAAATAGCTGGAATGTATTAGTTCTGGATGGGGATCGAGCTCTGCTGCTTACACACATCTGCTCGGTTAGTATAAACGGAAAGCTCTTATTTTGTAATTCTTGATAAAAATGACCAACAATTAGCGAATCCTCCCCTTAATCCCTCCACCCCCCCCCTCCCCCCTCCCACCCTTCCACAAACAAAGCCAATCACGAAGAATCTACGAGTAAATCGGAAAGCCATCGGGATTGGCCGAATGCATAAACATGCCTTTATGAACAATTTGACGAAGGTCAGGTACAATTTTGCAACAAAATAAAATGATAGCCTACAATATTCTGCAATGTGAAATATAATAATCCTACATATCTCATATCTAACGTGACTAGACGGAAGTAGTTTAAATTTCACGGAGGCGTACAGACGTTCAGCTCGAGTGAAAAGGTGTGCCCGTGGTCGTGTAAGTTATTTACCCAATGGAGCGGAACGCGGGCTTCTAAACTGCTTAAGTTTTATTTGAGCTTTTATCTGCTGAAATTTGATATTGTTCTGTAAGTAAAACTTATATCTATATTTACCTGGAAGTATTGTGGTCATATTGGCTAGTCTATAGCATATTGACAAAAAAACTATTGTTTAATCATGAGATTCGCTCGTGGGGTAATGTCGATATTAGGAGAAAATCAGCATGGCTGACGGAAATTGTTCTGACGGAAAACGGTATAGGTGTGAAGGCAACCCCCGACTTCATCGGTTTATACTGATCATCAGGTGGAATCGGAGACCCCAAGTTCGTGGGTTTTGGTGATCATTCCTGCTCTATCCCAGATGGCAAGTAGACCCCCGTGGGGTCCCTGTGATCATCCCTGTTCTGTATCAGATAGCATAGAGACTCCCGACTTCATGGGGTCCCTGTGATCACCCTTGTTCTGTATCATGTGGCATAGAGACTCCCAACTCCATGGGGTCCCTGTGATCATCCCTGTTCTGTATCAGGTGGCATAGAGACTCCAGACTCCATGGGGTCCCTGTGATCATCCCTGTTCTGTATCAGGTGGCATAGAGACTCCAGACTCCATGGGGTCCCTGTGATCATCCCTGTTCTGTATCAGGTGGCATAGAGACTCCAGACTCCATGGGGTCCCTGTGATCATCCCTGTTCTGTATCAGATAGCATAGAGACTCCAGACTCCATGGGGTCCCTGTGATCATCCCTGTTCTGTATCAGGTGGCATAGAGACTCCCGACTCCATGGGGTCCCTGTGATGATCCCTGTTCTGTATCAAGTGGCATAGAGACTCCCAACTCCATGGGGTCCTGATGATCATCCCTGCTTTATGTCAGGTTGACCTGGAGAACCCCGACGACATGGGGTCCTGATGATCATCCCTGCTTTATGTCAGGTTGAGCTGGAGAACCCCGACGACATGGGGTCCTGATGATCATCCCTGCTTTATGTCAGGTTGAGCTGGAGAACCCCGACGACATGGGGTCCTGATGATCATCCCTGCTTTATGTCAGGTGGAGCTGGAGAACTCCGACGACATGGGATCCTGATGATCATCCCTGTTTTATGTCAGGTGGAGCTGGAGAACCCCGACGACATGGGGCCTTGTTGATCATCCCTGCTCTGTGAAATCACCGAAAGCCCTTGATTTTAATCTCCACTGTAAAATATACGAAGTGGCCGAGTACAGTTTAATGGTTTATAATTCTTAGTTCTGTGCAATCAGACACCCTCTTTGTCAATAGAAAATTTCACTCCGCAGGAATCTGTGTCATAACCTCGTTCCATTTTCGTATTAAAAAAACATTTTTTTTTATATAATTTTAGGGCGTTTCCCTTTTTTCTGTCTGGCTTTGTGTATAAGTGTCAGTAGTTTGTGTCCACCGGTCCCTAAGAGCTAGAGGCCTATTTTCGATATTTCAACAAAAGGATATATCGTGTGTCTCCGTATACCTCGAGTATACTGTTTTATTTTTTTTTTTTATATTTATGAACATTTAACACACGGGGGCAGGGAAAATCTTCTCGTCTAAAATAACTATGGAGACAAGTTTCGAATTGTGTTAAAAAGGGGTATATCATTTAAATATTTATACCCAATCATAAACTGTTATAATAAACTAAAACCCATGATATTTCATTAGGTTGACGACCGGCCGGAGTTGGCATATTATTTTATAATAGAGTCACTAGTGTTCAGGGACATTGACAAGAAATACCCTTTTAGCTAGACAAGCTATTTAGTCACACAAGTTTATAACGACAATTCAATGTAATTATTCACTCTGCGTTAAAGTGACATCAGCTGTCCAATAAAATTCCCTTTTATCGAAAAGTAAAAACTAAGACCTTTCTGTTGATACCAGAAAACTCCTCTCAACCCTGTGCCAGAAACCTCTTCTAATCCCTGTGCCAGAAAACTCTTCTAACCCTGTGCCAGAAAACTCATCTCATCCGTGAGCCAGAAACTCTTCTAATCCCTTTCAGAAAACTCTTCTAATCCCTGTGTCAGAAAACTCTTCTAATCCGTGAGCCAGAAACTCTTCTAATCCCTTTCAGAAAACTCTTCTAATCCCTGTGTCAGAAAACTCTTCTAACCCTGTGCCAGAAAACTCATCTCATTCCTGTGTCAGAAAACCCTTCTAATCCCTGTGCCGGAAAACTCTTCTAATCCGTGAGCCAGAAACTCTTCTAATCCCTTTCAGAAAACTCTTCTAATCCCTGTGTCAGAAAACTCTTCTAACCCTGTGCCAGAAAACTCATCTCATCAACGTGTCAGAAAACTCTTCTAACCCTGTGCCAGAAACCCCTTCTAATCCCTGTGTCAGAAAATTCCTCTAATCCCTGTGCCAGAAAACTCATCTCATCCCTGTGTCAGAAAACCCTTCTAATCCCTGTGCCGGAAAACTCTTCTAATCCGTGAGCCAGAAACTCTTCTAATCCCTGTCAGAAAACACTTCTAATCCCTGTGTCTGAAAACTCTTCTAATCCCTGTGTCAGAAAACTCTTCTAATCCCTGTGTCAGAAAACTCTTCTAATCCCTGTGTCAGAAAACTCTTCTAATCCCTTTGCCGGAAAACTATTCTAATCCGTGAGCCAGAAACCCCTTCTAATACCTGTGTCAGAAA
The DNA here is from genome assembly GCA_963971465.1 of Lepidochitona cinerea. Taxonomy (NCBI): domain Eukaryota; kingdom Metazoa; phylum Mollusca; class Polyplacophora; order Chitonida; family Tonicellidae; genus Lepidochitona; species Lepidochitona cinerea. Next base: position 30,078,804 of record OZ020563.1, on the reverse strand, counting down.
ACTCTTCTAATCCCTGTGTCAGAAAACCCGTCTAATACCTGTGCCAGAAAACTCTTCTAATCCCTGTGCCAGAAAACTCATCTCATCCCTGTGTCAGAAAACCCTTCTAATCCCTGTGCCGGAAAACTCTTCTAATCCGTGAGCCAGAAACTCTTCTAATCCCTGTCAGAAAACACTTCTAATCCCTGTGTCTGAAAACTCTTCTAATCCCTGTGTCAGAAAACTCTTCTAATCCCTGTGTCAGAAAACTCTTCTAATCCCTGTGTCAGAAAACTCTTCTAATCCCTTTGCCGGAAAACTATTCTAATCCGTGAGCCAGAAACCCCTTCTAATACCTGTGTCAGAAAACTCTTCTAATCCCTGTGTCAGAAAACCCGTCTAATACCTGTGCCAGAAAACTCTTCTAATCCCTGTGTCAGAAAACTCTTCTAATCCCAGTGCTAGAAAACTCCTGTAGTCCAAGTATACAGAAAACTCATCTAGTTCCAGTACCAGGAAACTCTTCTAATCACTGTGCCAGAAAATTGATCTAGTTCCAGTGCCAAAATCTCCTCGTGTCTTCGTGCTAGAAAACACCTTTAGTCCTAAATATATTTTTTTACAATAACCCCGTGAATGGACGCACTAATAAGCTAAAACATCCAACCAGTCAAAAATGTCCCCGTGCCAGGAAATTCCTCTAGACATAAATACTATTCTTCACAATGTCCCCATGTGAGAAAACGCCTTTTGTCCTTGTGCCAGTAAACTCCTCTAGACATAAATATCATTCTTTATAATGCCCCCTGTGCCAGAAAATTCCTTTAGTCCCAGGAAAGTCCTGTAGTCACCGTATCAGATGACGACCCTGGTCACAAATGTCGTTCTTTATTAATAGTTGGCTATGCAAGTTATTATCCGAATACTACCTCCACGGCCAGGTATAATCAACAAACGGATCGAGTACATAGTTGCCCTAGTGCCAATACATTGTAAAAAATACATTGTATTGGCCGATTTCAAGTCGCATTGGCGGAAATCAAGGCATATTGTCCGACTTCAAACCGTATTGGCCAAATTGCAGATGTATTGGTCGAGTTCAGTTGAATGGCGTTAGTAGACGACGACGTCACAACACCCCCAAGCCATGCTAAATAACATTTCAGCGCGGATGCTATAGTGTGTAAACTTGGTTCATCTTGAAATACATTTGAAAACCTTGCCGCACTCATGTATCTCTTTTCTGTCTTTCTTGTTGGTCAAGAAGAGCCCCGCATTAAACCGCCATTATAAGAGTGAGCTAGCTGTTCTCAATCAACACACCTTTCAAAACCCAGCAGTCACGCAGTGCGAGGATTTTGTCGATGACGTCAAACCATTCTGCTTATGGGTAAATTCTCAGGCTAACTGCGGATCATGTGACACGTTATCGTTGTACGATGAGACTTCGAAATCTGCCAATTTTTACATTGGTTTTTTTTTTTACGAAAAGGGATTTAGCAGACTAACAACGAAATTCGAATAAATTAATGTATAAAATGAAAACAGGAATGTTTTGGAGGTCAAACCTGAGGAAGTGGCAGGTGGAATAAATGGATATTCTAAACGGGTTTAAAATCTGAACCGCAAAGTTCTTTCAAGTTATTTATTTAAAAGCCGTTACTATTGACAAATAAGCTGCAGCCGTCCCAAATCACCATCGGGCAATACGATAAATCTGGATTAATAACATTTAGAATGAAGCACCTGTGCCAGAAAACACCGTTCATTTTTTTTATTTAGATACCCATGTGCTAGAAAACAACTCAGGGGCTCGTTTCACAAATCAGTTGCATCTCAAACGAAGCCTAGTTGCCACCAGATACGATAGTGAAGAGGTACGACGTCTTGACAACTTGATTGATCGCTTCGTGAAACGGCCTGTGAATTCAAAGTGTCCTCGCTGTTGAAGCTCCTTTTCTAACTTTCTACGTTGTCAATCATTTTCAAATTGAAATTATAAAATGAGGTCAAAATGTCTGAATTTTGGCACAAGATGAAAGTTCATAACATCGTAACATAACATAACATTTCTGCTGAAAACTGAAAATCCACGCACTTTTTTCGTACTTTTGAAAAGAAGGAACAAAAGAATAGGACATTGAAATGCAGAGAATGTATACAGTATGTTTCCTGTGCCAACATGTGTTTTAAAAAAAAACAAAGCAGGACAAATGTTCATTCATCCCAGGCCGGAGTTACTTCTTAACTCGTCTGTAACGTACTTTAAATTGTACTTTTGAGAAAAATAGCAGATCATTTTTAAATTTGGAAACAAATAAACACTTTTGCCGTTAATGCCACTTTAAAGTTCCATTCACAGAAAACCGCGGTTGTCCACACTCGTTTTCAGTCCGCTTTGACATGCCTTCTACACTGTGCAATTTTTTATACGCCCGGCTTGAAAAGCGGGCTGTATTATGGTATCATCTCCGGCCGTCCGGCAGGACGGAAGTCCGGCAGTCCGGAAGTCCGGCAGTCCGGCTGTCCGGCGTCCGCTTTCCCTTCCGCTTCATAACTTCTAAAGTTTTGATTCCATCTGCACAATTTTTTCTAAGTATATACCTTATGGGTAGAAGGTGTGTCGCAAACTATTTTTAACATCACTGGTTACATAATATGGGAGTTATATTGGATTATGTAATATTCCCTTCCGCTCCATAACTTCCAATGTTTTGATTCCATCTGCACAATTTTTTCTGAGTATATACCTTATGGGTGGAAGGTGTGTCGCGAACTATTTTTGACATCATACATTGCGTAATATGGCAGCCATATTGGGTTATGTAATATTTACTTTTTCTCTCCATAACTTTAACAAATATGATCCGATGTTTTCAATTCTTTCATGTTACATACCATATTAACAGACAGTGTGTAAAAAAATTGTTTATGATATCAACTATTGCAAATTATTGGATTATGTACATTCCCTTTTATTCTTACTTTCATTTTCATGAAAATAACCTTTAAATTATAAAATGGCTTCTACTTTTCCGATTCTCATCAAAAAAGGATTTTTTCAAATTGCAATAATGTTTCTAAATTGATTAAGACTATTCTTAAATCAATATATAACGTTTTAATCAAATGAAAAATACATATAAGGATTAAAGTTTTATCTACAGACCAAGAGATAAGTATCCCAGCTTTGGTCTATTTACCTTGTCAACTTACAGTTAGCTCTCAGTCTCTCTTGAGAGATATATGGCTAAACCAGGCTTTGTGTACCACATGGCCCCATAAAACAGTGGGTGACATTAGCAATGGACCCATAGCCAAATCTATTGTAAACATTTGGTCTATGATAAAATTAGAAGTAATAACCTGTAGGTATATGGGGAGATTTAGAATATTGTCAAGATGTCTACAGGGCATTAGCCAGAAATTCGAAGTAGCCCGTCCAAAACTCTAGAGCCACGGGCGCTTGACCACCCCCCCCCCCCCCCTCAAAAAAGAAAAAAAAAAAAAAAAAAATTCTCAACTTTTTTTTTTTTTTTTTTTTTTTTTTTAAATTTATTATTTGAAGAAATAACAAATTACGTCTTGAGCAAACATGATAATTTTTTTTTTTATCTGTACACGTAGAGCTGTACTGTAGGCTATACGATTAATCCTACTGATTGTTTATGCTACCGTACCGTACCGTACGACGTAGTAAGTTCAAATAAGGATTGACTTCAATGTTTCTTCGGTTCATCGAGTTATGAACGAACTTGCCTCTGTGCAAACTAAATAAATCCGCGAAGCGGTTTATGAAAAGTTTGCACAGAGGCCAGTTCGTTCATAACTCGATGAACCGAAGAAACATTGAAGTCAATCCTTATAATTTAATTACTATCCCCATATACTTCGTAACCAATACAAAATATCCGAAATAAGTAATATATTGCATTTTCAGGAATCAAAACAAACAAACGCGCGCAAAGCTACACGTAATGACAAAGCTGTCTACCAAGTGACGTCACAATCACAGGCAAAGACGATTGTAGGTGATGACGTCATCTCGCGTCATAGCGTTGAGCCTGTCAATGCAGTTGTGCTGACAAGAGTGCAAATATTTTCGTATGCCAACATAATAAGTTCTTCTTCATTTCTTTGAAATCTTATCGGAATGAAAAATAAATGAGCAGGTATTTATTCAACATATTTTCAAATTAATTGCATTCTCCGTTTCAATAAATATCAGTAGGGCTAATTGTTGTTTCGTCAGTGCGTCACGTGTGTCATTGTAAAAAGTAGTCCGGAGCTGGTTCGTTCATCGGGTTATGAACGAAAGCAGATTAGCCAATCAAATTGCAGTATTCGTCGTAAACACACTGGAAATTAAATTATACACTCGTTAACGCATTGATTTAGTACAATCTTCTAAGTGTATCATATATCCAAAGTTCCGACTTCGACTAAATGTACAACAAACAGAGAATAAAAAAGAAAAGGATGCTTGAACAAATCACTCCTACATAAGGTCGTCTGTCGGTCAACCCACTAAATCACCATTCCAAAGCAAAAACAGACGTGCGCTGCCGCAGTCACAATACGTCAATATGTAGCCCCTACGGGTATCCGATCAGTTATCGTACGCTTTTGCCGGGTTTTCAATGCTAAAATTTACATCAGTATTTGCATTGACAAGAAATTTCACAGAAGTGAAGCTGGGCTCAGCCGACTTTTGTTGAAATAGTTTAATTTCTCTCAAGACTCTGAAATGAAGTTTTAGGGACCGCTCGTCTGCATGTTTTTGTAGAGTGACGGGAACCAGTTATCGTACACCCAACGTTAAAGCTGATGTGACGTCATTTCTCGTGTTCGAAAAAGTCCCCGACACGGCAGAAGGCGACTATTCTTTGGTCGGCTGACAAATGTAACTCAATAAAAAGTTTTATTTATATTTGGAGGTTGAATTTTTGAAAGGAGATGCCTCGATACGTAAGCCTGTTGTCATCGGCGGGAAAGCCTGGTTGCTTGGGTTAAACACGCATAAGTGTTGGGTGTATAGGTTACAGATCGGATAACTGATCGGATACCCGTACGGTGTAAACTCTGTTAAAAAATTCCAAGGAAAATGACATTTCACTCCAATCACTCGCGTAAGCACTTGCATGAGTGGCACTGTTGTCAATTAAAAGACATTCGTAGCCAAGACACTACGCCGTAAGTGTGAACAAAAAGCTTCCTAACCTGGCTAAAGGTCAAACAAGGAAGGCCATTACGTCACGAAGATCACGTGGTCGCATTGTGAACTTGCGATGTGGCACAGTCTTTTACTTTGCGAAATCCCATTTTATTAGAAAGTATAAGGATCATAAACAGTAAATAAAAGCCTTTCAAGATTAAAGCTGCTTTACAACAAACATTTAAACTAGGCTACAGATTACAGGAGGCGTTAAACCGAGCGCGAGGCCTGATAGCTGGCCGGCTGTTACGGGCACCATCCCACTACTGCACGCAGATTTTTGCTATTTGAGCTCCAGGCGGTCCTTCCGACGGCAGTATAACATCGACAAGTACTTTGATAAACGAAATAATTGAGTCCTATTTTCTAATTTACCGACATAACAGTTGATACAGGCGGCATGAAGTCTGTCGTGTCATTTTTTACGCATTTTACGTAATTTTTAGGGTGTTAAAATTTTTTTTTTTTTTTTTTAATTTTTTTTGCCCGTCCAAAATAGCCCCTGTCGGCCAATCGCCCGTCCACTTGGACGGGTGGACGGGTGTCTGGCTAACCCTATGGATGTCTATGGCCAAATAATGTAAAATTGTCAAATCTACTTGAATTGGTGTGAGCTGCGAAATTACCAATTAATTACATTTGTTTAAGTATGATTAGTAAATTATAAACTGGTTTTCTAAAAAATTTAAACATTTTAGTGCAACCTTTATTGACAACAAACAATGTTTAACATCGTGTTTTAACAGCAGCGAGAATTGATGACTTGTACCGTGTACAAATCTTGTTAATAATTGTTGATCCAAATAGCCCATTTTAAATTTGATACAGATGGATTTTAAAGGTTTTAGTGGTAAAATTTCATTTTGTTGACATAACATCACCTTTTACCGAGCTTCACATAATAAAACTGGCAACGCCGCCATATACATGTAAGTGAAATAATCTTGAGCGCAGCGTAAAACACCAAACAATTAATCAATCAATCATTTACCAAGCTTCAACCTCTTCCCTCTGAATTTTGAACATTAAATTCAAATAAATATGGAAGGATTTGTTTTGGTATGGCTGCAGTTACTGTGCCTTTCCGGGCGTATTTTGGGTTTCTCGAAACTCTTGTTATAAGATAAATCCCCTTATTTATGGGCATCAGGAACTATCCTGCCATTCGGACAGGCTTATCTCACAGGTATACTGTACATTCGTTTTTTGATAACGTACCCGGATGTAAACATACGGTTTCAACGAACACCTGTATTTTCTCTGTACCTGACCCTCTTATCAAGGGTATATCGGTTAACATTTACCAGAAATGTCCTCTCTTACGCATATAGGTTAGCTTTTCAGTGGTTTTACTGATTCCACAGTCAGACATGCGCACATTAACAGGTAAGCTTCGTAAAACGTGCAGCTAACAACGTTATGCTTAGATATTCTACAGACATTTTTGTTCACTATTTCACTAAACGTGTAAGTACTTGCTAATGAATGTTTCCAAATGTTTCTACATGTGTCGCCGTGTATTAAATCGAAATACGGAAACTCAATGTCAACTTGCTCGTTATATTGGACAATGTATTCGACGCACCAATGATGCACGAGTAATGTCATGCCGAATAGAACATTGGTTTATGATAGTTTACTCAGAATGACATCTTTGTAATGCAGTATTGAGGACCATTCACATCACTCATTCTTGCACTGTCATACAGACACCGGCTCCAGGGTTCCGTCATAACATGCTTCCATCGTGAATAAAATCACAACAATGTTGCATAATCATTTTCGATTCTGCGTAGGCTTACGAACATATTAATTCACCAAAAGTGAATTCTTACCTGCCTCCTTGTTTTATACCCTGATATTCATTATGTCGTTAGGACCAGCAAATATCAGAATGGAGATAACGAGTCGGATATAATTTGTTGAATTAAAGTGACATGAGCTGCAAAAACTCACACTGCTTTCGTAATTTCTGATCGTCACGACAGTAAGAGGCTTTGAAGGCCATCGAAAAACTAAATGATTGGCGTTGAAATGAGGAAAATCCATACAGTATGTGGCCTGTATGGACCGAAAACGTGTTCGAAAAGTAAACAAAATCTAAATAACCGGGATGACCATTCTTTCATTCTAAGCCAAGGTTAGTTCAAAACAATACTTAATCGTACATTTTCGACACAAGAAGCACTGAAAAGCTTCAATCGAGATCTCGTGCCATTCTACGAGATCTTCAACTCGAGACATGGCTCGAGAGCCGTCGCACTCCATTTTGCGCATAGTTAACTGCAAGAAATCTACTGAGAATTTTCAATCTATATACTATTTATTTATCTGTTCTATTCTGTTCGCAAACATGTAACCCTATCATAATATGCTGCAGTGCAGGTTCTTAGGGCAGAAATATAATCAAAAATATAATCGGCACTACATCAGCTCTTTAATACATTCTAAAACAAGATGGCAGCGCCCATGGATGTCAAGGCAAAATATGATATGGACTTCAAGGTATTTCAAGGTATATTATATGTATTAGGAGAGTAGCAATCAATATAACAAAACAGGTTGTCGGCGGCTTAAACGTTACTTACCTAATTATATCGAATATCTCTCTACACAACCGAGTCAACTATCAGTGTACGTGTCGTTGTTTACAATTTTTAGGACGTGGACAGCAGTGGTCTCCCTTTGTGTAAAAGCAACATGTCACTCAATCGTTTTAGAGTTGATATCTCAACTAATGGCAGTAGGATCAATCTCTATTTTAGATTGTGAAAAGCTTCTGAATTATACGTCTTGAGAAAAATAGTCAATAATTTCAACATTCTGTTTTAACGTCAAAATATCAACATTTTGGCAGCTCATGCCACTTTAACGAACATATATATGGTCAGAGTAAAAATAGCTAACACCAACTTTTCCCTTTTTTTGAGAATATATCGGCATATAACAATATTTTAGAGTTACAAAAACCCGAGTGCTGTTTGATTGTATAGGTTGTACTCATGAATTTTCACTGTTATGCCAGAGTTTTCCGAATTTAAGATACACCTTGTTATTTAAAAACTCTGTAACAGTAAATCTATAACTTAAGCCACATATTTACCGGGTGTTTCTGAAACCCAATGCACTATGGCTGCCCCTTCCCTAAAAGGTTACACCTGTCCAAAACATTGCCGGTTCCCTAAATGTTGACCCTACTGAAAATATTTTTTCTGTCGTAAATGTTGCCCGTCTCCTAAATGTTGACCCTAAATGTAGTGGAGTGAACATATATTCATTGTGCGCCACTCCCACTTTGGGCTGAGCCTACCTATTGGTGTTTTACGCCGTGTCCAATATGGCCGCCACCTATGGCCGCCACTCATCATTAGTGAAAAGGTCTAAATTAAAGGATTAGAAAAGACTATAAACGGAATTATGGACATCAACGTGCGGAGGATAATGGTTGAGGGGGAGAGGTACATATCCCCTACACTTTTAAGAGGAGCGAGAACATCTTCCATTTGTCCCTCGCACATTTTGGCAGTCGTAAAAAATCGGCATTTAAAGAAAAAAAAACTACATCCAAAAAATCGCTGATCAAATAGAATATTTGGCCCAGTATATTTGACCAATCAATCACTTTGTCGGTTGGGCAATTGAAATTCCTTGTCATAGTTTCGCAAGTATATGCTACGAATGGTAAAGCCTCAGCTGTGGTCTGACTAAGCAATATTTTCTGAATTAGTTTGGTCCCCGGTAGAACGGGATCATTTTCTGCACATTTTGAACCTTGTGGCACCTTAAAAGGCTTCAGGTTTCAAATTGGAATTTTATTCCCTGTGTTTTTTTTTTATTATTATTATTATTATTTTTTTATTCATAACTTTTTTTTCTACATAGTAAAGTATGTCATCCATATTTCAGAGAGACATAATTGATAATTGTGTACAGGAAAGACAAATCAGTAAGGGTTACATATATTATTATACAACCAGTATTCATTAACCAATGAAAGACTAGCATTTGTACCACGTGTCGATCATATATCAGTCGACATTGGAGCCGAAAGCGATATTGGATAGTGCTATTGGATTTTCATCCGGGTATCGGCAGAGAGAAGAGCGACTACGTCAGTTCGATGATGTGTAACATTCGAATCTGACGTCACCGCAGAGTCGTCTGTTTCGCTCCTGTCGTTTTGTCAGCACCCTCATATCTCTGCAAGATGTTTAGATGACGCTGATATAGATAAATTTGTCGAGGGTCAAATACCAGAAAACACTAAACAGAAAACGAAATGCGACGTTCTAATAATTGTGAATACGTTGAATATTGAAATAAATTATTGTGCTTGTTTAAAGTTAAACTTGAAATAATTGTTGTTGGCGTTGGATTGCATATGTATAATAAAAAGATTATTATATGACTTCGCATCCAATAGGGATATTGATTGTACTCGTCATCGTTGGGTTGAAAGTCGATATCGGCTTTCAACAAACGGCGACTCGTACAATAAATATCCATATTGGATGCGAAGTCATATAATAACCTCATAATATCTTCCATACATTATGTTACAGGCATATAAAGAGTCCACGTTAAATAGCGGAAAAATAATTAAAAAGTTCTTTGACCATGCATTCCCAAAACAGAAACTTGTTCCAGAGGCTTGAAAAAAAGCCAAACGTTTCAACAATTGCTATTATTTCTTTTTCATAAGATGGATTGGAGATGTCACTAACTAACCCTTTAGACTAAAACAGCTAAGAACAATAATTGTGACAATATGCTAACTGCGCTCGACCTTACAAAACTGAGTTTTAATTGCCCCTAAGGGGAGATAATTTACGTTTTGTCATCGCAAACTGTGTTTGGGATCGCTTTTTACCAACCAGAAAAAAATGAAAAATGAATGTACTATTCCAATGTACTATCCACGATGTTGATTATATAGGGGTGAGCTGTTGGGAGGGGAAATGGAAAAAAATCCCCAGGGTTCTAAAAGCACAACGAACCCCCGTTTGATTAATGACCCTCAGTCCAAACTAAGCTGGTCTATGGACCATGGCATTGTTCTAAATGTCCATCCTACCTCCGTTCTTTGGCTGATTCTCGGGAATCAACATCACAGTGAAACTTTTAGTATTAGTATTTTAACTGAATCGCACGCGATATTACACTTTTCAAAGAACTTATCACGCCCCATTTGTGTGTTTAAAATGAATAAGACCTATCCCCCGAACGAGTAACAAAGAGTTTCCTGGGCCTTATTGTGCTGTGGTGCCATGACGGTCGATTGACCCATCACAAAGTACCATGCTTTTCAGAACAAGAACCAATAGATTATGCTAGATTTGGATCTAGAAATGAATGCATCTTATTACACACAAATTACTGCCACCAAGCCTGATGGTATTGCCAAATGAATTTAAAAAACGCATGGCTGCAAAAAAAGGTAGAAAGCGGCATTTTGCCTTACATATTTTTTTGTCTGAAGTTGTTCTCTTCTCTTTATACGACCCGTTGAGCGGATTTGTGTTTAGGAACTCAATAACATGTATCTGAAAAACCAAGTATGCACTACCGAATGACTAACTATATCTGACAAAGAAAAATGTATTTTGAAAAGCTCATTTTTAATGCACATACAGAAATTGTGATTTAATCAAACTCCAACCCTTGGGTAAAGACTCCTTCGTGTTACTTGGGTTTAATGAAACTTTTGTAAAATATAGAGACCTATGTGTGGATTGAAATTCGTATTCTATCTACCGCTAGACCGACCTCCCGACAGAATACTAGACTGGTCTATAGTTTATGTCACAGTAACCCGTGTTTATATATTCAGCTGATTTTGTTATCGCTAATTCTTCGAACATGAACTAACACCCACCGATATGTTTTATTTCTGTGTTATCGCTAATTCTTCGAACATGAACTAAGACCCACCGATATGTTTTATTTCTGTGTTATCGCTAATTCTTCGAACATGAACTAAGACCCACCGATATGTTTTATTTCTGTGTTATCGCTAATTCTTCGAACATGAACTAAGACCCACCGATATGTTTTATTTCTGTGTTATCGCTAATTCTTCGAACATGAACTAAGACCCACCGATATGTTTTATTTCTGTGTTATCGCTAATTCTTCGAACATGAACTAAGACCCACCGATATGTTTTATTTCTGTGTTATCGCTAATTCTTCGAACATGAACTAAGACCCACCGATATGTTTTATTTCTGTGTTATCGCTAATTCTTCGAACATGAACTAACACCCACCGATATGTTTTATTTCTGTGTTATCGCTAATTCTTCGAACATGAACTAAGACCCACCGATATGTTTTATTTCTGTGTTATCGCTAATTCTTCGAACATGAACTAAGACCCACCGATATGTTTTATTTCTGTGTTATCGCTAATTCTTCGAACATGAACTAAGACCCACCGATATGTTTTATTTCTGAAAATCTCACTTCCAAGAAATCACATTACTTGTATGCATAACAGCTTTTGAAACTGCTGTATGGAAGCTCGAATGGAACATTCTCGTTTTAACTCATCTATAACATTGTTTTTTTTTTCTGAAGCCAATGTCAAGGGAAAACTGAAGTTCATTCGAAACCAAATACTAAATACTTACGAACTTTAATAAACAATGTCCGATTAACGAACGATTGGATTAAAATAATTTTGGTTATCCAGATAAACTTGATAGTTATCATTTCAAATGGCAAACTTTCTTCTTCGATGAAAGAAAAATGTCAGAGTTAAAATCTACTTTTCGTGCAATGGTTTATTATAAATGTCCATATATCGTTAAGTTTACGGTACTTTCTTGGATGCTTGAATAAAAACTCGTTATGTTTCTACTTGTGTTGGGGGTTTCGAATCAAAGGACAAATGCGGGGTCCGCAAAGACAGTGTAATGATATCAATTTGTAATGCTTCAATCCTCAGGAGGAAGCTCGAGTTTTGTGCTTCTAATCCACATATATTGTCTTTATCTTATTGAGGAGGACAACGTGTTGTTTGTTTCTACAATATTCCGCACTTCACCAACAATTGATTTACTATAATTGGCCTAAATACACCTCTTAAATTACTGGTTCATATGTGTTTACTATTGACAGTACGGAGGTTTTAAATCGTACTCTTCTCGTCGCTATATGTATTTAAAAAATAAATAACTATAACTTGAGCCACATATTTACCGGGGGTTTCTGAAACCCAATGGATGTATAGGCCTATACACAAAGCCAAGCGGTTAGTTCTCGAACTTTTTTTTCTTTCCCGTCGTTTTACTTCACTTATTCAGACTTTGCTTTGGAACCGAGTGATACAATAACTGTTGTTAGGTGATTTGGAGATGACAGACGCTACATAATACTACAGCTTGTGGATGTTTGATATTAAAGAGGATCAGTAAATCCCCCCCCCCCCCCCCCCCAAGTCATTGATAAAGGCTGAACGACAGCTGTTGTGCCTGGATGGTCTGAACAATGTCTAAACCCCCACTTCCTGTTACCTAACAATACTTATAGGTCTACATTCCCTATCATGTTTTGTAAGACAACCACAATGTGGCACATCTCGGCTTCCACAGCTCCTCCTTAAGTTATCCTCTATTGTTGACTTATTGTTGTTGGACACGAGTTTCTGAATATATTTGTTCATAGGCACGTTTTCGTTTACTATACACACTTTTGTAAATCTGTCGAGACGGAACCTGTCAATGTGATATATAACGCCGCGTGTGATTCTTGTTCTGGTTTTATTTTTTCTATTTTTGTGTATATAGGCTATACTTTTATGTGTTGCCCGGTTCTTTGTAGGAGACATTATTCGGGTCCTAGATTCATTTCGTGGTGCCGATTAGTTCACCAAAGCTCACCTTCCAGCGTCAAATTCTCTCTTTAAAGTAGTCCGGGTTTCTGTCTCCAAAATGACTATTTTTTAAAACTGACGGACGTATTTCCAAAATACGACCGTCAGTACAAAAAAATAGCCATTTTGGAGTCAGAAACCCGGACTATCTTTAAAGCAACTTAAATATCATATAATATACACATTTTTAGAGATTTTAATTTACTTAGTCAGGTTAATTGCCACTGTTTTTTTTTTAATTTAGGTAATGTACATTGAATGACAGTATTAAATTCTGGACATGTTCTGGGTAATTTATTTGCTAGGCACCGTTGTTGTCGACATACCAAGTATCAATGGAAGACAATTAAAAGGGCACCCTGGGTAAAAGGCAAATTAATGATAAAAATAAATAACGACATTTTACCGTCGCACACATATTGGGAAGGAGTTAGGAAGATCACTTGTAAACTTCTTTCCCTGACAGACCGTCATATGCCGAATTTATTACGGTTTTGGAATTCATCGGAGTATATTAATCCATCTATTGGTTTTACAATAACACGTTTTTTAAAACATACTCAGCTTGATCATCAATTAAATGTCGCGTCCAGGGCGCCTGTCTTACAAAGCTGGCGTAAACTTGCGCATAGGCCTACAACATGGACCGGTTGCGTCCAGGGCGCAAGTTACTTTAGTTTTAACACTCCTTTACGTCCGACGTAACTTTAATACGCCACCTTCGTACCACGTTTTACGGGCCGTGCGTTAATTGGTAGATAAACTTAAAGGCCCACTTGCCGCGAAAATCCGGAATATTGTTTACATTAAAAAAAAACGACCGTTTTCTGTATTTTTCCCAGACAATATAAGTTAGGAACTTTCTATTTTTACCAAAATTTAAAAGTTTGTACGTCATTTTGTATTTTTAATTTGAATTTGAAAATTTGAATTGTTAGGTGCCCGTAATGTCAACAAACTTCGAACCGGGTCGTGTGCAAAAGTGCCGTAATGGTTTTAGTCTTGTGGGCGATCTAACGACAAAGTATAATTTTACGAATTTTGTCTTAGAAACACATACTAACGATCTAGTAAGAGGGACTATTAAAGCCTGCCGAGTGCAAACCACAGACAAAAACGCTTGGATGAGGGTAATCCAACACGAAAGTTAACAAACACTGATCGGTGTTGTTGCTGTAATCGAGCTTCGATTCTTCGTTTGTTTTTCACCCTCATTTATACATTCTAAACCTAATTGGACATGCTTTATGTGTGCTATGTTTAACTTTAGTGGTTTTAGCTGTGGTAAGCTGGTGCAAATTGGTTTTCTTAACAAATGTCAAACAGGTTACGGCGGCAAGTGGGCCTTTAACGAATATATCAAGGGATCGGAGATTGTGCTAGTCAGCGCATAGTATGTGCAGGAATCGTCAAATCTTACTCTCTAATTTTAAGGAGAATGCGTCTCATTTTTATTGTGGAATAGAGTAATATCTGACTTAGAGCCAAAATATATTCAACTGGCTTATTTTAATCGTTACGCTTAATCAGCGCTTTAGATTGATTGATTTTTAAGGCGCCCCCTTGATTATCTACGTCGGTGAAAAGTCCACTAAACATTATTTTTCCCTTGACTAGTGAGATTCAAACCCTCTGTCCATCGATGGGAGGCATACCGTGGACCTAGCGACTATCGTTCTACATATTCAGCCACTGAGGTTCCTCAACCATTTATATTGCAACTCATGGTTATTAAAAGGGCACACAAGTAGACTTGCTCTCTTTTGATTGAAGACTAAAAACAAATTTCCTGGTATTTTCAAAAAATATAAATATATCTTTGTATTTGCAAACTAAAGTCCCTGATATTGGCAAAGGATGTGATATTTGTTTTCTTTATACTTTATCTAATTGATGGATCTCTCCGCACCAAACGGGCGTTGTAAATACCTGTTTCTAACGAGGAAATAGATATATGAAATAGAATTTACTTACGTTTGAGACAGGAAGGCCTTAATATGTACTTAATGAACGTCCTTGTGTAGGCAGACATAGATCGTGTTTTAACTGTTGGGGAATATTAACAGTCTGAAGGCTTTACGATCGGTTTTACTCTGTCCAGTCAGGTATGTTATTCAAATGATCGTCTTTAGTCTAAATTCGTTTTCGAAAATGTAAATACCTTAGTTTTTTTATTGTAAAATTAGAACTGGCTTTCCCAAGAAAAACACCTTGTATGGCTGTCTAAAATTGAATACCAATTAATGTTCAACTAGAAATGGAAACCAGACACTGTTTATCTGAGCGCTGAAACCATGTCCAAGTAATCTGAATACCATCCGAAATCAGACACTGTTTATCTGAGCACTGAAACCATGTGCTATTAATCTGAATACCATCCGAAACCAGACACTGTTTATCTGAACACTGAAACCATGTGCTATTAATCTGAATACCATCCGAAACCAGACACTGTTTATCTGAACACTGAAACCATGTGCTAATAATCTGAATACCATCCGAAACCAGACACTGTTTATCTGAACACTGAAACCATGTGCTATTAATCTGAATACCATCCGAAACCAGACACTGTTTATCTGAACACTGAAACCATGTGCTAATAATCTGAATACCATCCGAAACCAGACACTGTTTATCTGAGCGCTGAAACCATGTGCTAATAATCTGAATACCATCCGAAACCAGACACTGTTTATCTGAGCACTGAAACCATGTGCTAATAATCCGAGCACCATCCGAAACCAGACACTGTTTATCTGAGCGCTGAAACCATGTGCTGATAATCTGAACACCACACTAAACCAGACACTGTTTATCTGAGCGCTGAAACCATGTCCTAGTAATCTGAACACCATCCGAAACCAGACACTGTTTATCTGAGCTCTGAAACCATGCCCTAGTAATCTGAACATTATTCGAAACCAGACACTGTTTATCCGAGTGCTATTTGATTTTTTCTATAGTGATTATAAAGTGTCCTTGTGATATATATAAGCTTGAACTGGACCTAGATTGACATACAAAACATCAATGTTTACTTTTATTCAGTTGTATTCAATCAGTCAATCCTCATCGATGAACTATTGTACATTTTTGAAGCCGGTGAAGCACTTTATTCTTCATCAAAATTAAAACTGTCCAATAGTTGTGGCATAAGACTCGAGAATTAGTAGCGAGAATGGCGTGATACGAAAAGGTCAGAATCTTGACAAATAAGTTTCAAGTCTAAGGTGTAATATATCTGGCTCATATCATCTACGTGATATGTATTTTTTCCAAGTTAAACTTAACATGTGACTTAGTTAAAGGCATCATCGCCGCTGTGGTCTTTTTGATATTTGTGAAGAAGCTATAATAACGCGAGCTTACAACAAGCAAAAGCACTAAAATTATAAGGCATATTATTTCCAGTTATGCCTTAATGGTGCTGTAAAAGCATACAAGCAATTGTAGCCGGTAGACAGCGTATCGATCAGAAAGCTGGTAGCTTCACCGCTGGCTTATTCTCATTTAAGGTGTTTGTCCTTAGTTTACAATCTCACATTTATTGGCAGGCTTGTCATATCACTCAAACTGAATCCTTCGTCTGTATTTATTTTTCTGATAAAGATCTAAAGAAATTATGGCTTATATCTGGCAAAATAGAGAAAACCACCTGATGTTTCAACGTAAACAATATTCTAGGTTTTAGCAGCGAGTGCGCCTTTAAAGGATAACATATGAATTAACCGCCCAACGCGCTCATCTGGTTCAAAATTATTTTAAATCACGATCAGTGTCCATAATGAAACCATTTCCATTCAAGATAATTTTGCTTCGCTCGAGTGGAAACGAGAAACCCAGAGGCAATTACCATGCCGAAGAAACCCTCTACTTTTCGTGGGTACCTGGGTGCCTACCAAAAAGAAAACTGTCTAGTACATTAGTTTATTTCAAGGGAAAACATTCGAGGATTTTTGTTATACGCCAGACTTCTAGAAAATTGGTTGTATTAGCTTACATGTACATACCAGGCGTCTGTATGTCCGTCCGTCAGTCTATACGTTATGTTTACTCAGTGTGGTTTGTCATGGCGGTCCAATGTAGAGTTACTAAAACACCTGTTAAATTCCACATCACTACAGAAGATCGTTTTTGTGAAATCATAAATACATTAGGTCGGATGAAATCCGTTTACTGATTGAATTATAGCTTCTACCTCGCAAACCACAAACTCTTGATTTATGGCCATAAAAGAAAGGTGCACAGAGAGTAAAATAAAACCCTTCAAACAGTGTATGCATAAGAACAGTTTTACGATTGTCAAAATAGTACGGTTTATTATAACCGCTTATGTTTCATATGGCAATTTAAGATCACTTTCTGTTTAGACCTACGAGTTAGTGGGTTCTTCCCTGGGTTACTTTGCATGGTCAGGCGTCAGTTCGACAGTTTCCTCTCTGAGTAAGAACCTGTTTGTGCAATAGGCTTATTTCAAAAATTGTACCTGTGCTCGGCGTTACGTCTATCATGTAATGATGTAAATTCAACAGCACACATCACTAGTGGAGACCTCTACCACGTCTAATATGGCATATGGTAGAAACTACAATGTTGGGAAAAGTTTTAAATCGTGGCTTCTACATGAGTGGTCTTTAAGTGACATCGTCAGAAGTTGATCTTGGGATCTTGAATCGCATTCCTTAAGTTACTGTGGTTAACAACGTTTCACTCTCATTCCTGAAATCCCGTTTCCCCCAATGTTATCGGTAAAGAACACACCTTTGTCTTTTTGATGTACACAAGTAAGCACCTTTATATTCCATTGTTTTCAGATATTGCCTTTCCCACTCCCATCTCGAGGGATTTCACGGTGGACGCCTTGCCCAATTACGACGATGGTGCCATTTCCGAACTTAGCCCGACTAGGTCGGAATTTCTACATGATCTCACGGAAAATACACAACCGCTGGATTTTAGCTTGGGGTCGAAAATCTTGGACCATCTCCAGCATCCTTCCTTAGAAGATTTACCAGGTAAGTTATTTCGATTTAGCGGCAATGAAACTATTTTTATTGAAGGCCTGATTGGTTATTGCTTTTCGCCGCATTTCACTTAAGGCGGGATTGTCTGGGAACAGGAAAGCGTTCTCTTTCCCCGTAGGAAATCCCCGACCTTCGGCGAGTACATGTACCTGTCTACTTCTCCACATAGGCTGAAGGAAGATTAAGCTTTAGACTTTTGTTACTCAATATCTCTGTGGCCAAAGTATATGTTATGGTCCTGGCTATCTAATTCTATATCTTATCAATACCAGAAGAGCCAACATACGCGCCTACAGCTTATGATGGAGTTTTCATTGACTCTAGTTACTGTAATCCCTGAGTTAATTCAAGAACACAAAGAGCGCATTTAGATGTCTCAATACAGAGTATTTGCAAATGAATTCCATTGTAAAATAAGATTCCACTGGAAAATAAGATTTTCACAAAACCAAGCGCAGAGGGATAAAATAGTTGATAAAAACTGTGGAAATGTTTTACAGGTAGTTTCATATCAGACATGTATTAAATCAGGGATTACCGATTGTGTTTAGTCAAGAAAAAAGGTCGGATCCTTAACCTATATGTGATGTAGACAACTACTTGTTTCTATGTTGATTCAGAAAATTTCTCTTAGGGGGTAGTCTTTGAATAGAAACTTGTTGTCACTGAGACCAATTGAGCTGTGATTAGACAAAGGGATATTTTGATAACAGATGTAAATTAACCGTATCTCTAATTTCACATGACATGTTATTTCTGAAACATTTTTCTATTTGCAGAATTGAAACCTTGCCCAATAGTTGCAGCCGAAGAAAACCAACGATTGGAACAGGCACAGGCTGTGAATTTAAGTGTTCGAGAAGTGACCGTATCTTCATCTAAAAAGGAAAGAAGAAAATTAAAGCGTAAAAGAAAACACCACGATAGTGGTATAGACGTTGATGTGGACATGAGGGACACACAAGTTGTCCCGGAAACTGTTTTTAATCCGGAAGCTACTTTCCACGACTTCGGTGTTAAAGATGAACCTGAATCTCATCTTGGTACAGGGGACACAACTCTTCCACTTTCTGTTCCAAACAAAACTGGAGGGAAAGTTCCCAGTGCCGGTGTAAACAAGAAGCCAGGACGGAAACCAGGCCAATGTAAGTGTTAGGGCTCTAAACTTTTCATTTTGAAGTTATAAGATTAGAGGCTAAACAATAAACAGACTATATTTCTTTAACAATTATATTAACTCGATCACATGCTACTGCAAGTTTTGAAAGAAAAAAATTTCGACCATTGTAAATTCAGAAATTACAACTCTTGTGAGACCTCTTGTAGGGCCACGTTTAATTTCTGCGTCGTAAGCCCCCACGGATAAAATTTTCACTTACGCTCACAAAAAGTAAATGTCGGGCTAGTCCGCATTATGCTGAGTAAATTGAAGTTATTCTGATGCGCCCACAACTTGGCACAAGGGCTTCTTTAATACATCATAAGCCAATGTGGGGGCACCAGAATAACGTCAATTCACTCACAATATGGCGGACTATAGGGTTGGGTGAAAAATTAACCGTTTGTGTCTGACTATGATGTATATAATCTATAAACTTGTTTGGAGTTAGTGTCATTTAGAAAGTGAGTATAACAGTATTCTCGTTATTTTGGGGATTACACTTTCTTAAAAAATGGCTGAAATTCTTCTACCGATTTTGGGTGACGCCCGAAACGGGAGTCGAACCCGGGTCCCAGAGTATGGCACCTATTGATTCTTATCCATTCGGCAAACCGGTCTCCTCTAGAAAAAGGAGGTAGTTGACTGATAGATTCCACAGCGGACATTTAGTACCCCTCTGGTAACGCCCAAAGCCATACTATGGGATCCGGGTTCGATTCCCGTTTCGGGCGTCATCCAAAATCGCTAGAAGGATTTCTGCCATTTTTCAAGAAAATGTAATCCAATAAAATAACGAGAATACTGTTATACTCACTTTCTAAATGACTGACTAATTAAACTCATGCATTCAGCACTGGGAGCTGTGTCAATTACGTTACCAGAGGGGTACTAAATGTCCCCTGTAATATCTACCAGTCAACTACATCCTTTTTTTAGAGGAGGCCGGATGGTTGAAGGGATAAGACAGCCGGCATTAAGTACTGATGATAGGTGCCATACTCTGGGACCCCGGTTCGATTACCGTGTGGGCGTCACCCAAAATCCGTAGAAGAATTTTTGCCATTTTTCTAGAAAGCGTAATTCCAAAAATAACGAGAATGCTGGGTGCTGTTTCACAAAGCGGCGTAGCGTAAGTTTTCACGTAACTGCCCTAGCAACCCATACTGTACAGATACGTTAGTATGAAAGTTACGCAAAAATACATCTGCGCCGCTTTGTGAAACAGGACCCTTTCTGGAGTACAATTCTATGATGAAGTGTAACACTTATTGGAAGAGTTCAGATATATCAATGGTTATGAAAATGTTGACCTACTTTATGTCCATATTCCTATTATGTATTCCAGCCTCTCGTGTTTATCATCTATGGGAATTTCTCCGAGATCTGTTGCTTAGCGAGGATTATTGTCCAACACATATTAACTGGATTGACAAAACTAATGGCGTATTCAAGATCGTCAAGTCGGAAGAAGTGGCGAAGCTCTGGGGTCAGAAAAAACGGACAAAACGAAACATGACCTACGAGAAAATGAGCAGAGCTATTAGGTGAGTTACAGTTTCATCAAAGTTAATAGAAGTGCTTCAGAAACAGTTTAACGTTGAAATGAGACAGTTTAACGTTGAAATGAGACAGTTTAACGTTGAAGTGAGACAGTTTAACGTTGAAATGAGACAGTTTTACGTTGAAATGAAACAGTTTAACGTTGAAATGAGACAGCTTAACGTTGAAATGAGACAGTTTTACGTTGAAATGAAACAGTTTAACGTTGAAGTGAGACAGTTTAACGTTGAAGTGAGACAGTTTAACGTTGAAATGAGACGGTTTTACGTTGATATGAGACAATTAAACGTTGAACGGACACAGTTTAGCGTTGATGTGAAAAAGTTTAAGGTTGAAGTGAAACTGTTTAACGTTGAAATGAAACAGGGAAAGTAGTGTGAAAACAATGGCGTGACTATACCTTTATAGATAACGAATACTCTAACTAAAAACGTCACATCGTTGTCCAAATAGTTGTCATTAGATGCAGTACGTGAGTCATTTTAAAACAAACGTTTGATATCATGTGTAATTTATTTTACAGGTTTTCAAGAGCAGCTGGATATTTTGGCAATTTGCCTAAAGACGGCGAGTATCCGAAGAAACTGTGTTTTAAATTCGGACCACGCGCTGAAAACTGGATTGGCCAATTAGAGACCATTGCCAGTTCACGTAATGTAACCGCTGAGTCGATATCTGACACCTCCGTGGCCACAAAATCTTCCGTTATTTCAAGAACACCAGTTCACTGGAAAAAGCTTAGATGTCAGTTAGCTTCAAAAGTTTCCTAGTTGTACCAAAGACCTATTCTTAGTGATAAGGTGGACCTGAATAGCCAACACAGACAGCTCCTATTCAAGTCGGAGACGGACTCATTTGCCAAACGTGGAAAAGCGTCGTGAAAGGTAACAAGATATATGTAAATGTGGACAAAGACGGAAAAAGAGTTTGTAAATATTTGCTAAAATGGTTTACGACCACAACAGTAGTTGTGAAGTTTGCCGAATATGTCGTCGGATGTGTAGATCGCTTAAACGACTGATTATGAGGGCAGAACATGGACATATATCCAAGTATGGACACGGGTGAAAAGAGATATTTCCAGACCTTGAGAGGATGAACAGAATGAGAATTTTCTTAAAAATAGAAGAGACAGCTGGTAAAACATTTCATAATAGCATTGTAATACCAAATAAGGTGCTGAAAATCAGTCACATGATGACCGCCACCTTCAGTCACATGATGACCGCCACCTTCAGTCACATGATGACCGCCACCTTCAGTCACATGATGACCGCCACCTTCAGTCACATGATGACCGCCACCTTTCTTTTGGTTGCAGACGTTTTAGTAAACAATCTCTTGGAACAAATTTGAAATTTTGAACAATATTTGAACGTGCTAACACAGACATATATGTATGTTCTTTGTCTTTATTGGCTTTATTTTTACATGTATCTCTGTATTTGTGTGTTAAGTTTACATTTATTCCCTTGAACCATATGTACTTTATTTCAAACGAAATATAATCCACAACTCTGCAAATATAGATAACATCAATTTGTATAACATGTATCTTTGGAGTTAAATTCAATAAGCTAAATGTTTGTCTGAGCGTGTTATCTGAACTTTTGCTGCATTAAAAGCACTTGGTTCAAGACCATACGAAATTCTCACACGTTCGGATTTGCCGAAGGCATGCTAGTCCGGGATTTCTGACTCCAAAAGTACTATTTTTCTACACTGAGGGCGTATTTTGGAGTCAGGGTTCATTGCAATAAAAAAGCAGGAGTTAGCTGCCCGCTCAGAAGCTGGCAGTATGTGGTCCAATTTAGACAAAGAAATGGCAATATAACCTACTCAAATCATGTCTAAACGGTCATGGATAATTTCGCTACCTACCAGTGCCAATCTAAAATTAGAAGTCACCCTAGTCCTAAAGGCCAGATTTAACCTCTAGGGCCAATGGTTGACATTTTTATCAGAAATTTCCATTGGAATGAGGTTGGAGAGTTCACATAGGAGGTCAATTGATCATGTGACACCATGGAATTTTACCTGGCACTTGGTCGCATCTGCGTGCTTTTCTATTATTCTCTTACACTAAGCTAGAGCTATTGTTAGTTACATCGCACATTTAAACACTAGAAGCTATTGGAAACACCCCGTGGAACCTATCACAGTGGCCAGAGCAAAGTGAATCGGATCGACAGGGAACGTCGCCATTTTGCCATTATGGACGAGCAGGATCGGCCAGTAAACAGTATTCCTCCCTCTGAATTCACTTTTGCCTTCTCCAATCTCAAACTCTCCGCCATTGATGACGTAACACTGTTTGGTGGAATTTCAGTTTTTAAGCGTTAAATTCACTTGACAAAAGGCTTAGAAACTATTCATGAATGTCGTATTGGCAATATTTGAGCTATGTTGTATTTACTGTCTAAATCTGACCGCAAACTGCCCGATCAGAAGCGTGCAGTCTTCTCTGACTTTTTTATTGCAATGAGCCCTGACTCAAAAAATACGACCGTCATTTTGGAGCCAGAAATCCGGATTAAAGGCATGCGTCTCTCTGAACCGAAGACAGCGAGATTTTCCCATCTTCGTTATTATCATTGTGAACTCTTTCACATAAGATGTGAGGAAATTCAAATATCTTGTGGATAAATTGAAAATAGGCAGCTTCCCTGACGTTACATCTTTTACATAAAGGTTTTTTTAACCAATCAGCGTGCTGCTCTTGAGTTGATGCTGGCAACATAGATTGGACAACCCCGCATCTTTGTGTCTTCTATTCATTACTAATTGGACTAGCGGTTTCTAAGATCTAATAAAATTTTCTGACTGGGTTTTCACTCGAACGACCTATGCGGGATGGTTGCCAGTTACCACCGAAAGGTCGTGGGTTTCCTGCGGGCATAGAGCCCTGTTTCCTCCCACAATAAAACTGGCAACGCCGCCGTTTAAGTGAAATAATCTTGAGCGCGGCGTAAAACACCAAACAATCAATCAATCCTAGGTCTTATGCTATAGAACTCATAATTTACCACGGGTATGAACAGAATGCTGAGTAACGAATAGAATTCTGGAAGTACTAGAAATGCAATTCTAGAATGGGGGTTTGAAACGGTCAGTGGTGATCGGGGTTAAATTAATAAGAAATATAACAACAAATTGAAGATTTGCATATTAATTAATTGCAAGAAATCCAAAGACAAAATCTGAACAAAGGATAATAAGTGTACTATAAAAATATATTTGATAGAATATACCTGAATGTTCCCTGCATGGAATAGACCACGGATTACTATTGCAACTTGTCCAAATTTCCTCATGGTAATCCTTAGTTGGAAATATCTAATTCTTATGGCCAAAGTATACTGATCATCATTCTTTGTTGAGATTTTGAAGACTTGCTCACCATGGCCTCCCCATCAAGTCAACCATGCTATTTGAAACCATCATATTTTTTAAAATAATTTTGCTGATTGCAACACTCGTATTAAATAAGTTTAACTTTCTTTAAAACATTTGATCTTTTGTAAGATATTTATATATATCCTCATAATATTCTAAAATACAGCCCATAATGACAATAGCAAGGTTAGGCGAGAATCTCGTTTTCCCTGATTTAACGGCTAACGGCTAACGACTCGTTCTACTGCATCATCGGATACCCAGGGTTAAATTCTCAACAAGCTCACATTTTACCCCTGGGCCAACTGCGATTCAAAGTCTCGTTTGCTGAAAACGCCCATTTACTGTCGGATCAATCAAAAGTTGTCTTCTTAAAGTGGCATGAGCTGCCGAAATGTTGATATTTTGACGTTGAAACAGAATGTTGAAATTATTGGTTATTTTTCTCAGGACGTATAATTTAGAGGATTTTTAGTGCTTCTAGTCTCGAAAATGTACGATAAACTATTGTTTTGAACTAACTTTAGCTTAGAATGAATGAATGGTCGTCCCGGTTATTAAAATTTTGTTTACTTTTCGAACAAGTTTTCGGTTCGTACAGGCCACATACTGTATGGATTTTCCTCATTCCAACGCCAATCATTTATTTTATTGATGGCCTCCAAAGCCACTTACTGTCTTGCCGATCAGAAATTATGAAAAAAGCGTGAATTTTGGCAGCTCATGCCACTTTAACGTTGGAACTCTTCAGTTTTTGAGACACGTTTATCGAATTGAAGTGTAAACCGAAAAGTCGTCCATCTTTGTTTTGAACACTGCCTGGATGCTTACGTAACGCCGATTCTGATTGGTGTTTCCGCCACAGTTTTGTGACGGAACCAATCAAAGTCTACATGCAAATTAAATTAGAAGCGAGAGATTTGGTTCCACTTGTCCCACGGGTAAAGTAAGAGTGAGAATAAGTTTTAATTGTGGGTTCCGACGATGGTTCTACTGGTGCCTGTTTCAAATTCCGACCTCGAAGGTACGAGAGTCTCCTTCTTTGATGATTTCAAGTTGTACTTTATGAAGGTGGGGTGGGTTATGGGCAGTATTCCTTTAACCTCACTGTATGTATGCCGAACGAGTAACGAAAACCTGGCCGAAAACCAATTGCCATTAAACATGATTCAAGACAAAAAAATCACAACTTTGCTGTAGTTGTGATTAATTGTATCTTTTCTTGTAAGATGAAAAATCATGAAAAAAGCGAGATGGCATGCGTCAGCTCACCGCTGTTATAACAGTCTACCGGTAGTTGATTAATAGATTCGGCTGAACGGCTTTGTGCTTGTATTAATAAATGGGCGGTCGAAGAATGCCATGCAAAGAAATGTTCCTGTTTCCGTTTGAGATAGATTCGTAAGACTTTTTCTGCTTTAGTGAAATGCAAATTGGATCCCCATGATGTTTCTCGGTCGGTGTAAGTTAACTCTAGTGGTAAAACTGAAGCCGGATTATGAATGTTAAAACCATAGCCTGTGCTTATATTGGACACAGATAGTCAACACAAATAGAGTATAGCATTTACTTCAATTGTAACTGAAATAGATCTAGCTCCGTGTAAGTTTTGCATTCACGATGCATGAACCGCTTGCAGCTGCCGTGGAGATGACAATTCAGATTTCAGTCCTAGTGATTCATTTACATCTTTAAAGTATCTTTGCTTTGCTAATTTTACAAATACTTTCTCTTAACTATACCTTTGCTAAGTCTACATGGATCTGAACACAACATTTAAAGGCACACTTGCCGCGAAAATCAGGAATATTGTTTACATTAAAAAAGAAAGACCGTATTCTGTATTTTTCCCAGACAATATAAGTTAGGAACTTTCTATTTTTACCAAAATTGAAAAGTTTGGACGTCACTTTGTATTTTTAATTTGAATTTGAAAATTTGAATTGTTACGTACCCGGAACGTAAACAAAGCGATCTGCCCCCTGTTGGC
Source organism: Lepidochitona cinerea (assembly GCA_963971465.1). Classification (NCBI taxonomy): domain Eukaryota; kingdom Metazoa; phylum Mollusca; class Polyplacophora; order Chitonida; family Tonicellidae; genus Lepidochitona; species Lepidochitona cinerea. The sequence continues at coordinate 30,052,601 of OZ020563.1, read as the reverse complement.
GATTTTATGTTTCAGTGGAGTGAGTGAACTAACGGCACAGTGTAATTTTACGTAGGCCTATTTATCTGAGAAATACAGACTGACGATCGGTTAACAGCGACTGGAAAAGCCTGCTGGTAATTATTTGAGTGTAAACCACAGATACAAAGGCCTGAAAGGAGGGTAAGCCAACACGAAAGTTGACCGACACTGATCGTTGTTGATGTAATCAGGCTTCGATTCTTCGTTTGTTTTTCGCCCCATTTTTACGGTCTAAAGCTAACTAGACATGTTTTATGTGTCCTATGTTTAAGTTTAGTGGTATTAGTCGTAGTAAGCTCATGTAAATTGGTTTTCTTAGCAAATTTAAACAGGCTACGGCGGCAAGTGGGCCTTTAACTTTTACCACTCTATATATGTGTTTTGATGGATACTTTTGATTGATATTCGTATGTATATAATTGACTCATTCAATGACCTTAAATTTCTTTCAAACATTAATTGATTGACTGTTAAAAATATCGTTATTTACTGAATTTTTGTAACACAAAAATATAAAGTTTATGCAAATATATTTTCACATTTCTTCAAAGAATTCTGCTCACGATACATCTAGGATGAGAGAATCGCCGGAAGCCTGAGCGGCTAAAATGTTCACCAAGTCTCACTAAAAGCAGTCTCTGCTGATGATTAACCGTGGGCGTCCGACGGTGGAGTCAGTCATTGTCCGTCTCATTTAATTAGTCCCAAGTTTGAAAGCTCATTAAAATTTTGTCTTTAGTTTCTGCTAAAGTACAAAATAGCATTTATGGAACAAAACGAATATCGATAAAATAACGTTTACTTCCCTATTGAGTGAAGACCGGTCTCTGCCCGGAGGAAACCGTTGAACTTGGGAAGTATCTGGCAGCTATTCCACATACGGCGATCGAGTTCAAAACCCCACTCTGAATTGTCTTCTGAGTTGGATTCGAAGGTCTGTCTCAGACTGAGGTACTATTGCCGACCGAGGCCTCAAACAGTTTTAGACACAATCTAAAATTATAAGTTACCCTAGTCCTAAAGTCCAGATTTAATTAGCCACGTCTAAAGGAGATCTCGTGAAAATACGATCGTTTTTAGAGATATCCTTCTGACAAGCAGCAACCACTGAAAATATCCGGAATGGAGGCCTGCCGAATAACATACCGATTTACAAACACCAAAACTTTATCAACTTCCAATAATAATATACTGTAAAATCATATAGCATTCAACACAGCTGTTCTGGAGATATCTTGCACACAAACTTCAGTTTACCAACGCTGGTCAAGAAGAACATAGAAAGTTTCCCAACACATGATACAACGGCGTGAAGTTCTAAAAGCACAAAATGGACGGTAAAAGCCCTAGAGGCATCATCTGGACAGTAGGAATATGGTCAATTTTATTTTCAGTTTGTCGTTTAAAGTCTCGCACAAGATTACTTTAGTCCAATTCCGACTAACTCGACTTCATGCATGGAGAAGGACTCATCCATCCAACATAAGAGGTACCGTTACAAGACATAAAATTCACCAACAAAAAATATGATCATAACATTTTATTCGGATTGAAAATAGCAAGTCACCAACAGAAGTAAATGTTTTACCAAATTGATCCTGTGAAAATAAAACTAACTTTTTGGCAAAATTCAAATAAATGGAATCGAGAAAAAATATATTAAGAAACCTGAAAAAGAAACAGAACAGTTTAAAATAAATGAAAGTTAATTGATAAAAAGCTGGACAGATAAGAACAAATATAATCGTAATTAAGTAAAACAAAAATATATATTTTATATTCCAAATAATATCATATACGTGTTGAGAGTATGCCTACTGAATAAATTTAGCAGAGGACTGTACACTTTGCGTATTTTGCCGCTTTTATGTGAATTTGCTGGGGATTTGTCTCACAAACTCTGGATGTTTTATGGTTTACTGGGACAGGTCAAAGAATGTATCACGTTATAAAGTGAGCAATCCCAAACAGACACCAAAGTATTTGATAAATTCCAACATGAAGCGGTTTTTACCAAAAGTGAAAACATTCAACTTAACACGATCTACAATTCTCCAGATTAATTTAAAAAAAAAACAAATTCCAACACCTGGCTGGACAAAACAGCTGAAGATAAGAATTTTTTAAATAGAAAAAAAAATAAAGGAAAAAGCATTAACACTATAACTTTAGCCCCACAGATATCTAAGTGTGGGATAGATTAACGACTGACAAGGAATACTTGTTCCTGTACAAGGTTTGTCTGTACAAGGCATGTATATTTTACAGTCTCTGGGCATATACATAATTACAAATGAAGAAATATTTACAGAAAGGGCACATTTCACAAGGATAGAATTCCTACACAAATGAATACCAAGGTTTCATATCCTTTGTTTTTTGTGAAGATAGCAACATATAAGCGACATGTCGTAATCATTCTAGTTATAATTCATCAAGAATGGCCATGAGTATCGATAATGCTGTTTGTCTACTTTTTGGAACGGCCAATCAAAATCAAGACAATGATTGGCAGTTTCTCCCTTAAACTCTGAGAGAGCTTTACAGCCCATCAAAAATATATAGATTTTCCACTGATTGATTTGGTGTTATGGAGACAAACGTCTTCCCGTTTTAATCCCTATGTCAACTGATTAGACCTTACCATCTTCCAGGGAAGCACCATCGGGATCATCTACTCTAGATGGTTTGATCCCTTAAAACAAAATAATGAGTTAACCAGGAGGACTTGGACCAATGAACTATATGCGTGGAAGGGACATGTCTCATTGGCTGGTTTGGATCTGACTTTGTAAAATGTGCCGCCATTGATAGTTGATAAGCGCGTGCAGAACAGATCTGAATAGACGCTCCACTATCTCCTAGTAATGGCGGCATTCGAAGCAAATCAAATACCACGTGACCTCCGTTCCACGCATACAGTTCATTGACTTGGACACACCTGCTAACATTTCCTGCAGATTGAAGAGCTTTAGAACAAAATGTGTTTCATTTTCCAGAAGTTCGACAGGTATTACTAGCCTGTCCCAGTTCTTGTACAATAAACTTTAGTAGCAGCCATATAAATACAATAGGTCAGGTTTACTATTTACACTATTCACAACTGATTTATAACATCTGATCATTAGATTACATCCGGGTAATAATAGCAAATTTATATAAATACCGGGGCACGATTAACCACATCCAGCAAATGTAATAATACAAGAAAGTAAACAAAATGATTTATGCTTAAATCGCAATAAGATGTAGAACTTGGAGACAGGTTTGAGAAAAATGTGTCTGACCTCAACCAAAATGTCGACAAAACGGAAATCTAATAACCCCAAGGAATGTCATTTCCAGATGAAGTGAAGGTAAAATATACATTGACGGCAACTTTGCAAATCCGAAAGCTAGCCATGAAAATCTAACGGAACTTGGACACACCAGAGAGGGCACCAACAGCCATACATGTATTTCATGCTTACCTTCATAGACCAGAACAAATACAGCTTGTACAAAAAACAAAACTTATATGACCAAACAAACGCCAGTTACTTTTACAAAAACAAAACTTATATGACCAAACAAACGCCAGTTACTTTTACAAAAACAAAACTTATATGACCAAACAAACGCCAGTTACTTTACTGGACTTTAAACACAAAGCGTGTGAAGAAGTACAGGTTGATTGATTGATTATTTGACTCATACGGTGGCATTGCCAGGTTTAATGGGGACCTCTTCCACATACAGCAAACAGTGGAAAATCCAATGCCCTATAGAAAAATATTTAACCCTAAAGTAAGACTCCAGAGGCCTTATCTCTTCACCATTTGATGATGGTAAACATTGAAGACATGAATATAAACTAACTTCTTACACAGAATCACACATTTTCCAAATCAGATGAGTTGTTAATGATTAAAACTTGTAACATTTACCCCAACCTAAGACAGGTAGGCCTGGATTGATATTGGTGAAATTATTGCTTTTTTGGGATATTTAGCACATGTGGATCTGAACCACTGACAACATTACATAATAATTATCTACAATATTTTACAATCTCTCTATATATATACATTATGTGAGCAGGTATTACATGTGTAACTAAAATGGCATGTCAACATGAGAAACACACATACATGTTAATAGGAATCAACCAATAACATATAGCCAGCCTATAAATGAGGAGTGAACTAGAAAATGAATTCAATCTAATATACTTTGACCATTATGGAGTCAAACATTACTGTCATAAAGGAGATTTCTCTCTTTTCTGATCATGTATGCTGACACAGTACTAAATATATTATCCTTTGGGACGTTCTATCGTCTGTGGAGCCTAATGTCCAAATTAAGACGTAGCATTTGAGGAGATTGGTACTTTTGTCACCATATGACTGTAGCTGTTGAGTGCGACGTTAATCCCCAATCAATCAATCTTTTTTTCTGTAAAGGCACAGATGACACTTGAAAGGATTAAACTTCATTTTCTGTGTACAAGACTATAAAAATGAATCACACATGCTTAATCTACACATCATTAACAAACAAAAATTGCTCTCAAATTAAAATCAGAAACCTTAAAATCGTACATATGTAAAAAAAAATATATCCAGCACCATGGTATATCTTTGACTAAAAGTTGGTTGAGAAAACAGATATCTTGTGAAATATTACACCTTCTAATAATCAAAGGGCACTGCCCCCCCAAACTGAATACCCTTTGTTAAGAATTCGACTTTTTCTTTAAAGATTCAGAGTTAGCCTTTTCTTCCTGATCACTGAATTGTTGATGGGATTCATAATTGGGACTTGATGATTTATCTGATGGTTCTGTATCACTGTCACTATCTGTCCGTTTGCAGGTTTCAGGTTTTGTATTACTCTTCACATTATCATAAATGTTTTCACCTACTTCTTCATCAGGAATGTACAATATACCATCTTCCCCTATTTTGGCTCCAAGTTCACCCTGTTTATTCGGAGAAACATTTTGAACATATTTTAATTTTTCATGGCTGATATCGACATCTCTGTCCAGCTCTTTTTCAATGTCAAAATTACTTTTGTCTTCAATAATTTCCCCGTCAACATCATCAACCCCAGTTACCTCCCCTGAGTCCACGAGTTTTGGATCCTGGATTTCCAGCTCGTTAGCTAATTGCTGGAACATTAGTCTGGCTTGTTCGTCAACAGCGTCAAAGTTGTAATATGCTGCCTCCAAAAGTCTAGCCAAAGCCAACAAATAGTCCGCCTGATTTGGAAGACCTGCAAAGTTTGTCCTTTCCTGTAACACACGGACAAGTTCTACGTAAAGCTGATTTAAAAGGGGCTTCCCCACCAGGTCAGAGTTCTGCATCATTTGATCAAATTTGAAGGACAACTGTTTTGTTCCATCCTCAGCTGTTGTTAATTTGATCACTTCATCATCAATATCTTGTTTGACCTATGATGAAATCAAGAAAAAAATCTGATATAAATGGGAAGGAATCAATCACTGTACACTTGAGTATTCAAACAGTGTACCTGGCAATCCTCTTCACACAAAATCCTAGACATCTCACATCAGTATTTTGAATGATTAAACAAAGGACAAAATAATATATTTTATATTTCATGATGAAATATTAAGTGATAACAAATATAACAATTTAAAACGATTTTCCAGTTAATGTAGAAGGATTCTTTGATTAAATAATTGGCAACAAGTTGTGTGTTTTCAATGTACAACCTGGTTTCTTCCTTCAGACACCTGCTAACACAAGGTACAATTATTTCCTTTTGCAAATAGCAATCATCTTTAGTATCGCTTATTTCATATATCCTCATTCTGAACTTTACATAAAGAGCTTAATTCACCTGTTTTCCGTTGCCCCGAGTGATAACCTTGACCTCCATTTGGACGTCATCTGTTCCAAGATTCATTTTATACCGGCCTGGTTCCTCTCCTGTCCCACTCATGGAGGCACCTGCTTTAATTTGCACCCACTCATTCTCACCACTGGGTTCCTCCTCTGTGGGTTGGAATGCTTCAGCAGTTTTATGTGAAGCCTGACATTTAGCTTGTGTTTCAGGACCAGCAGGTAAACCTTCTGTATCACTTGATGATTTGGAATCTTCAGATTTAGGTGACTCCCCCACTGAAATGGAAGACATATTTAATGTTAGCAGTTTACCCATCATAGATATAGCTTATAATCTATCCCACACAGCCTTCTGATAGCTCTGATTGACCCTCTGGTGGCACCCATCATATATATAGCTTATAATCTATCCCACACAGCCTTCTGATAGCTCTGATTGAACCTCTGGTGGCACCCATCATAGATATAGCTTATAATCTATCCCACACAGCCTTCTGATAGCTCTCATTGACCCTCTGGTGGCACCCATCATAGATATAGCTTATAATCTATCCCACACAGCCTTCTGATAGCTCTGATTGACCCTCTGGTGGCACCCATCATAGATATAGCTTATAATCTATCCCACACAGCCTTCTGGTAGCTCTGATTGACCCTCTGGTGGCACCCATCATAGATATAGCTTATAATCTATCCCACACAGCCTTCTGATAGCTCTGATTGACCCTCTGGTGGCATCCATCATAGATATAGCTTATAATCTATCCCACACAGCCTTCTGATAGCCCTGATTGACCCTCTGGTGGCACCCATCATAGATATAGCTTATAATCTATCCCACACAGCCTTCTGATAGCCCTGATTGACCCTCTGGTGGCACCCATCATAGATATAGCTTATAATCTATCCCACACAGCCTTCTGGTAGCTCTGATTGACCCTCTGGTGGCACCCATCATAGATATAGCTTATAATCTATCCCACACAGCCTTCTGATAGCCCTGATTGACCCTCTGGTGGCACCCATCATAGATATAGCTTATAATCTATCCCACACAGCCTTCTGATAGCTCTGATTGACCCTCTGGTGGCACCCATCATAGATATAGCTTATAATCTATCCCACACAGCCTTCTGGTAGCTCTCATTGACCCTCTGGTGGCACCCATCATAGATATAGCTTATAATCTATCCCACACAGCCTTCTGATAGCCCTGATTGACCCTCTGGTGGCACCCATCATAGATATAGCTTATAATCTATCCCACACAGCCTTCTGATAGCCCTGATTGACCCTCTGGTGGCACCCATCATAGATATAGCTTATAATCTATCCCACACAGCCTTCTGATAGCTCTGATTGACCCTCTGGTGGCACCCATCATAGATATAGCTTATAATCTATCCCACACAGCCTTCTGGTAGCTCTCATTGACCCTCTGGTGGCACCCATCATAGATATAGCTTATAATCTATCCCACACAGCCTTCTGATAGCTCTGATTGACCCTCTGGTGGCACCCATCATAGATATAGCTTATAATCTATCCCACACAGCCTTCTGATAGCTCTGATTGACCCTCTGGTGGCACCCATCATAGATATAGCTTATAATCTATCCCACACAGCCTTCTGGTAGCTCTGATTGAACCTCTGGTGGCACCCATCATAGATATAGCTTATAATCTATCCCACACAGCCTTCTGATAGCCCTGATTGACCCTCTGGTGGCACCCATCATAGATATAGCTTATAATCTATCCCACACAGCCTTCTGATAGCTCTGATTGACCCTCTGGTGGCACCCATCATAGATATAGCTTATAATCTATCCCACACAGCCTTCTGATAGCTCTGATTGACCCTCTGGTGGCACCCATCATAGATATAGCTTATAATTTATCCCACACAGCCTTCTGATAGCCCTGATTGACCCTCTGGTGGCACCCATCATAGATATAGCTTATAATCTATCCCACACAGCCTTCTGGTAGCTCTGATTGACCCTCTGGTGGCACCCATCATAGATATAGCTTATAATCTATCCCACACAGCCTTCTGATAGCCCTGATTGACCCTCTGGTGGCACCCATCATAGATATAGCTTATAATCTATCCCACACAGCCTTCTGATAGCTCTGATTGACCCTCTGGTGGCACCCATCATAGATATAGCTTATAATCTATCCCACACAGCCTTCTGATAGCCCTGATTGACCCTCTGGTGGCACCCATCATAGATATAGCTTATAATCTATCCCACACAGCCTTCTGGTAGCTCTGATTGACCCTCTGGTGGCACCCATCATAGATATAGCTTATAATCTATCCCACACAGCCTTCTGATAGCCCTGATTGACCCTCTGGTGGCACCCATCATAGATATAGCTTATAATCTATCCCACACAGCCTTCTGATAGCTCTGATTGAACCTCTGGTGGCACCCATCATAGATATAGCTTATAATCTATCCCACACAGCCTTCTGATAGCCCTGATTGACCCTCTGCTGCCACCCATCATAGATATAGCTTATAATCTATCCCACACAGCCTTCTCATAGCCCTGATTGACCCTCTGCTGGCACCCATCATAGATATAGCTTATAATCTATCCCACACAGCCTTCTGATAGCTCTGATTGAACCTCTGGTGGCACCCATCATAGATATAGCTTATAATCTATCCCACACAGCCTTCTGATAGCCCTGATTGACCCTCTGGTGGCACCCATCATAGATATAGCTTATAATCTATCCCACACAGCCTTCTGGTAGCCCTGATTGACCCTCTGGTGGCATCCATCATAGATATAGCTTATAATCTATCCCACACAGCCTTCTGATAGCTCTGATTGACCCTCTGGTGGCACCCATCATAGATATAGCTTATAATCTATCCCACACAGCCTTCTGGTAGCTCTGATTGAACCTCTGGTGGCACCCATCATAGATATAGCTTATAATCTATCCCACACAGCCTTCTGATAGCCCTGATTGACCCTCTGCTGGCACCCATCATAGATATAGCTTATAATCTATCCCACACAGCCTTCTGATAGCTCTGATTGACCCTCTGGTGGCACCCATCATAGATATAGCTTATAATCTATCCCACACAGCCTTCTGATAGCTCTGATTGACCCTCTGGTGGCACCCATCATAGATATAGCTTATAATCTATCCCACACAGCCTTCTGATAGCTCTGATTGACCCTCTGGTGGCACCCATCATAGATATAGCTTATAATCTATCCCACACAGCCTTCTGATAGCTCTGATTGAACCTCTGGTGGCACCCATCATAGATATAGCTTATAATCTATCCCACACAGCCTTCTGATAGCTCTCATTGACCCTCTGGTGGCACCCATCATAGATATAGCTTATAATCTATCCCACACAGCCTTCTGATAGCTCTGATTGACCCTCTGGTGGCACCCATCATAGATATAGCTTATAATCTATCCCACACAGCCTTCTGATAGCCCTGATTGACCCTCTGGTGGCACCCATCATAGATATAGCTTATAATCTATCCCACACAGCCTTCTGATAGCCCTGATTGACCCTCTGGTGGCACCCATCATAGATATAGCTTATAATCTATCCCACACAGCCTTCTGGTAGCTCTGATTGACCCTCTGGTGGCACCCATCATAGATATAGCTTATAATCTATCCCACACAGCCTTCTGATAGCCCTGATTGACCCTCTGGTGGCACCCATCATAGATATAGCTTATAATCTATCCCACACAGCCTTCTGATAGCTCTGATTAACCCTCTGGTGGCACCCATCATAGATATAGCTTATAATCTATCCCACACAGCCTTCTGGTAGCTCTGATTGACCCTCTGGTGGCACCCATCATAGATATAGCTTATAATCTATCCCACACAGCCTTCTGGTAGCTCTGATTGAACCTCTGGTGGCACCCATCATAGATATAGCTTATAATCTATCCCACACAGCCTTCTGATAGCCCTGATTGACCCTCTGGTGGCACCCATCATAGATATAGCTTATAATCTATCCCACACAGCCTTCTGATAGCTCTGATTGACCCTCTGCTGGCACCCATCATAGATATAGCTTATAATCTATCTCACACAGCCTTCTGATAGCCCTGATTGACCCTCTGGTGGCACCCATCATAGATATAGCTTATAATCTATCCCACACAGCCTTCTGATAGCTCTGATTGACCCTCTGGTGGCACCCATCATAGATATAGCTTATAATCTATCCCACACAGCCTTCTGATAGCCCTGATTGACCCTCTGGTGGCACCCATCATAGATATAGCTTATAATCTATCCCACACAGCCTTCTGATAGCCCTGATTGACCCTCTGGTGGCACCCATCATAGATATAGCTTATAATCTATCCCACACAGCCTTCTGATAGCTCTGATTGACCCTCTGGTGGCACCCATCATAGATATAGCTTATAATCTATCCCACACAGCCTTCTGATAGCTCTGATTGACCCTCTGGTGGCACCCATCATAGATATAGCTTATAATCTATCCCACACAGCCTTCTGATAGCCCTGATTGAGCCTCTGTTGGCACCCATCATAGATATAGCTTATAATCTATCCCACACAGCCTTCTGATAGCCCTGATTGACCCTCTGGTGGCACCCATCATAGATATAGCTTATAATCTATCCCACACAGCCTTCTGATAGCTCTGATTGACCCTCTGGTGGCACCCATCATAGATATAGCTTATAATCTATCCCACACAGCCTTCTGATAGCTCTGATTGACCCTCTGGTGGCACCCATCATAGATATAGCTTATAATCTATCCCACACAGCCTTCTGATAGCTCTGATTGACCCTCTGGTGGCACCCATCATAGATATAGCTTATAATCTATCCCACACAGCCTTCTGATAGCCCTGATTGACCCTCTGGTGGCACCCATCATAGATATAGCTTATAATCTATCCCACACAGCCTTCTGGTAGCTCTCATTGACCCTCTGGTGGCACCCATCATAGATATAGCTTATAATCTATCCCACACAGCCTTCTGGTAGCTCTGATTGAACCTCTGGTGGCACCCATCATAGATATAGCTTATAATCTATCCCACACAGCCTTCTGATAGCCCTGATTGACCCTCTGGTGGCACCCATCATAGATATAGCTTATAATCTATCCCACACAGCCTTCTGATAGCTCTGATTGAACCTCTGGTGGCACCCATCATAGATATAGCTTATTATCTATCCCACACAGCCTTCTGATAGCTCTCATTGACCCTCTGGTGGCACCCATCATAGATATAGCTTATAATCTATCCCACACAGCCTTCTGGTAGCTCTGATTGAACCTCTGGTGGCACCCATCATAGATATAGCTTATAATCTATCCCACACAGCCTTCTGATAGCTCTGATTGAACCTCTGGTGGCACCCATCATAGATATAGCTTATAATCTATCCCACACAGCCTTCTGATAGCTCTGATTGAACCTCTGGTGGCACCCATCATAGATATAGCTTATAATCTATCCCACACAGCCTTCTGATAGCTCTGATTGAACCTCTGGTGGCACCCATCATAGATATAGCTTATAATCTATCCCACACAGCCTTCTGATAGCCCTGATTGACCCTCTGGTGGCACCCATCATAGATATAGCTTATAATCTATCCCACACAGCCTTCTGGTAGCTCTGATTGACCCTCTGGTGGCACCCATCATAGATATAGCTTATAATCTATCCCACACAGCCTTCTGATAGCTCTGATTGACCCTCTGGTGGCACCCATCATAGATATAGCTTATAATCTATCCCACACAGCCTTCTGATAGCTCTGATTGACCCTCTGGTGGCACCCATCATAGATATAGCTTATAATCTATCCCACACAGCCTTCTGATAGCTCTGATTGACCCTCTGGTGGCACCCATCATAGATATAGCTTATAATCTATCCCACACAGCCTTCTGATAGCCCTGATAGACCCTCTGGTGGCACCCATCATAGATATAGCTTATAATCTATCCCACACAGCCTTCTGATAGCTCTGATTGACCCTCTGGTGGCACCCATCATAGATATAGCTTATAATCTATCCCACACAGCCTTCTGGTAGCTCTGATTGACCCTCTGGTGGCACCCATCATAGATATAGCTTATAATCTACCCCACACAGCCTTCTGATAGCCCTGATTGACCCTCTGGTGGCACCCATCATAGATATAGCTTATAATCTATCCCACACAGCCTTCTCATAGCTCTGATTGACCCTCTGGTGGCACCCATCATAGATATAGCTTATAATCTATCCCACACAGCCTTCTGATAGCCCTGATTGACCCTCTGCTGGCACCCATCATAGATATAGCTTATAATCTATCCCACACAGCCTTCTGATAGCTCTGATTGACCCTCTGGTGGCACCCATCATAGATATAGCTTATAATCTATCCCACACAGCCTTCTGATAGCTCTGATTGACCCTCTGGTGGCACCCATCATAGATATAGCTTATAATCTATCCCACACAGCCTTCTGATAGCTCTGATTGAACCTCTGGTGGCACCCATCATAGATATAGCTTATAATCTATCCCACACAGCCTTCTGATAGCCCTGATTGACCCTCTGCTGGCACCCATCATAGATATAGCTTATAATCTATCCCACACAGCCTTCTGATAGCCCTGATTGACCCTCTGGTGGCACCCATCATAGATATAGCTTATAATCTATCCCACACAGCCTTCTGATAGCCCTGATTGACCCTCTGCTGGCACCCATCATAGATATAGCTTATAATCTATCCCACACAGCCTTCTGATAGCCCTGATTGAGCCTCTGTTGGCACCCATCATAGATATAGCTTATAATCTATCCCACACAGCCTTCTGATAGCCCTGATTGAGCCTCTGCTGGCACCCATCATAGATATAGCTTATAATCTATCCCACACAGCCTTCTGATAGCCCTGATTGAGCTTCTGCTGGCACCCATCATAGATATAGCTTATAATCTATCCCACACAGCCTTCTGATAGCCCTGATTGAGCCTCTGTTGGCACCCATCATAGATATAGCTTATAATCTATCCCACACAGCCTTCTGATAGCCCTGATTGAGCCTCTGTTGGCACCCATCATAGATATAGCTTATAATCTATCCCACACAGCCTTCTGATAGCCCTGATTGACCCTCTGCTGGCACCCATCATAGATATAGCTTATAATCTATCCCACACAGCCTTCTGGTAGCTCTGATTGACCCTCTGCTGGCACCAGAGACGAATCCCGGACCTTGAAAGCACATGACGACGACAAAACCCAGTGAGAATATGTTTACAGTGTGGTATTTGAACTGAGTGGTAGTGTACCTGCAATTGATGGATGGCTGGTGCCAGAATGAGGCTCTACCGAGCTACTAAAGCCCAGCAAAGAACACTGAAGAGTCAATGTGAAGAAGGGTGTAATTGATTGATTGGTTGATTGTTTGGTGTTTTATGCCGTGCTCAAGATTATTTCACTTATATGGCAGCGTTGCCAGTTATATTGTGGGAGGAAACCGGGCTCTGTGCCCGGAGGAAACCCACGATCTTCCGGTGGTAACTGGCAACAGTCCCACATAGGTCGTTAGAGTGAAAACCCAGTCAGAAAATTTTCCAATTTTTTGGACTGAGTGGGATTCGAACCTGCGACCCATTGGTGGAAGGCTGTTCGGATTGAGCGTCCAACGCTCTACCTACTGAGCCACGGAGGCCCATAAGAAGGGTGTAAAGTTCTGGAGTGTGGTAAAATAAAATTGATCCTGACCTTTTTTCAATGGTTTATAGCTCATGACAATCTGCATATCTGGATAATTCTCCAAGGTCTTTAACAGTTCCACACCATCATCGTAAAATAAAAACAGCATGGGAATCCTGACATCTTGTTTTCCGTCACCAGACATTGCAAACAGAGGAGATGTCTTACTACTAGAGCCTGTGTTGTGATCTGGTAATAAAACATACAGGTTATATTACAGGATGATTGTCAACATTATTGGATACGTCAATTTCTGTTCATACTTTGAAAGAATTCAAAGCAAATTCTTTGGTACGTTCTGGTGTCCCCACACCTAAACAACTTGGCAGAAGCGCCAAAGAAATTATACAACCTTCAATGTGATGTAAAAGATCAATCAATCTATTTCTTGAATAAGAATGATTGATTGTTTGGTGTTTTACGCCGCGCTCAAGATTATTTCACTTATATGGCGGCGTTGCCAGTTTTATTATGGTAGGAAACCGAGCTCTATGCCCGGAGGAAACCCACGACCTTCCATTGGTAACTGGCAACCATGAATAAGAATGATAGAAATCATACTGCATCCTTTCACATTTCAGCACTTGTTTTCTTGATTGATAATTTCACTGACAAGGAGAGGTTGCAAAGTTTTCATTTTTCTTTGAACTGTGCCAGAGTCCTATAGTTGGAAGGCTAGAGTGGAGGGAAGAGACTACCACTCTACCAAACAAGCTACAAAGGCCGCTTGTTTCTTTGGAAATCTACCTGGACCTTGAGTATTTTCCCTTTATAAAGAATTTGAAAGTAAATTTGTCTCTTTCCTGGACACACAGCTTCTATTTGTTGCAGATCAGACTTGAATTTCACCTTTTCATGAATTTGTGAAAAAGTTTATAGTGAAGATACTCTGAGTAGCTGAGAAAATTAGTCCAGAGTAAGTAACTTTTAACCATAAAAGTACAATGTACGTCAACAACTGATGTGAACAGAAAAGTCCTACCTATTACAATCCCTGCAATTGCTCCGGCCTGCATGATATTCCGGGCCTAAAACAAAATCAAACAGAAAACTATTGAGTACTTAAGACATTTACGACAAAAAAAATATACCCCGTATTTCTTCTAAAGATTCAGCAACTTTTTTCCTCATAAGGATTTGACCATTAGAAAAGAAATATGCTAAATGAGGCCAGACAAATTTGTCCATTACAGGGAATTTAAGGCAATATCACCCGCCGTGCAGTGTGTGAAAACGATTATCCTTAAACACAACTCCACGTCTCCATTTTTGTCTGACTCAATGGAAAATTTAGGCCATTAGAATGGCTGGATATTTAGAAGAAATACGATAATACCAATTTTACAGAGTATATGGGTGCTAGAAGATCATTGAAAGAAGGGTGGGATAAAATCTCAGCAATCAATAAATAGATTAGATAGAATTAGATAGATTTGATGGGGTTTAAAGGTCTAAATGATATACCTCTTTTTCACACAATTAGAAACTTGTCCGTGGTTATTTTAGACAAGAAGATTTTCCCTGTGCGCGTGTGTTTTAGTGTTCATAAATAAATAGATTAGATAGAAAAGATATGTGTAACAATTGATTGATTGATGTGTTACATCGTACTCAAGATTATTTCACTTATACGGCAGCCACAAAACTTTGCCTCCAGCAAGTACCTGGAAAATCCACACACAGCAATCCAGTGAAAAATCCACATCCACATAGATGTACGGCCTGTGTCGGACCAATCGACTATCACTCTAACCAACTTAGACACTGAGGCCCCCTGTTAGTGAATGAGTGGGTGATTTGGGTTTTACGTCCTACTTAACAGTATTTTAGTCATATGAAGACGTTGTCTCCTTGTGGCAGGACAGATTTCCACTCCTCATTTATTTGGTGCTAGCTAGGCCCCCTGTGAGAATTGAACAAACTTCCCTATCTGAAAACTTCAAAACACCCTTTTCCAAACTGGTTTGTCTTAAAAGCATATGCACTTACAATAATTTTGTTTCATTGAAACACGGGATTACCTTGATAATATATCATTTGGTAGAGGTCCAGTGTTCATGCCAGGCAGGACATGGGATTACCTTGATAATATATCATTTGATAGAGGACCAGTGTTCATGCCAGGCAGGACACGAGATTACCTTGATAATATATCATTTGGTAGAGGACCAGTGTTCATGCCAGGCAGGACATGGGATTACCTTGATAATATATCATTTGGTAGAGGACCAGTGTTCATGCCAGGCAGGACATGGGATTACCTTGATAATATATCATTTGGTAGAGGACCAGTGTTCATGCCAGGCAGGAACTCAAGATATTCTGTTCATCCCAGACAAATTATGTAAATTGCAAATACAACCAGGGGTTGAACAGGTAATTATTTAATAATAATACTAAAGTACCTTGTCAATAAACATACAGTCTCCCTGCTCCATGATATCCATGCCAGCTAATAACCAAAGGGTTGGCTAGATAGAAGGTAATGTTAATACTAAAGTACCTTGTCAATAAACATACAGTCTCCACGCTCCTTAATATCCATGCCAGCTAATAACCAAAGGGTTGGATAGATAGAAGGTAATGTTAATACTAAAGTACCTTGTCAATAAACATACAGTCTCCACGCTCCATGACATCCATGCCAGCTAATAATCAAAGGGTTGGATAGATAGAAGGTAATGTTAATACTAAAGTACCTTGTCAATAAACATACAGTCTCCTCGCTCCATGATATCCATGCCAGCTAATAATCAAAGGGTTGGATAGATAGAAGGTAATACTAAAGTACCTTGTCAATAAACATACAGTCTCCCCGCTCCATGATATCCATGCCAGCTAATAATCAAAGGGTTGGATAGATAGAAGGTAATACTAAAGTACCTTGTCAATAAACATACAGTCTCCTCGCTCCATGATATCCATGCCAGCTAATAATCAAAGGGTTGGATAGATAGAAGGTAATGTTAATACTAAAGTACCTTGTCAATAAACATACAGTCTCCCCGCTCCATGATATCCATGCCAGCTAATAATCAAAGGGTTGGATAGATAGAAGGTAATGTTAATACTAAAGTACCTTGTCAATAAACATACAGTCTCCACGCTCCATGATATCCATGCCAGCTAATAATCAAAGGGTTGGATAGATAGAAGGTAATACTTAAGTACCTTGTCAATAAACATACAGTCTCCTCGCTCCATGATATCCATGCCAGCTAATAATCAAAGGGTTGGATAGATAGAAGGTAATACTAAAGTACCTTGTCAATAAACATACAGTCTCCTCGCTCCATGATATCCATGCCAGCTAATAATCAAAGGGTTGGATAGATAGAAGGTAATACTAAAGTACCTTGTCAATAAACATACAGTCTCCCCGCTCCATGATATCCATGCCAGCTAATAATCAAAGGGTTGGATAGATAGAAGGTAATACTAAAGTACCTTGTCAATAAACATACAGTCTCCTCGCTCCATGATATCCATGCCAGCTAATAATCAAAGGGTTGGATAGATAGAAGGTAATGTTAATACTAAAGTACCTTGTCAATAAACATACAGTCTCCCCGCTCCATGATATCCATGCCAGCTAATAATCAAAGGGTTGGATAGATAGAAGGTAATGTTAATACTAAAGTACCTTGTCAATAAACATACAGTCTCCCCGCTCCTTGATATCCATGCCAGCTAATAATCAAAGGGTTGGATAGATAGAAGGTAATGTTAATACTAAAGTACCTTGTCAATAAACATACAGTCTCCACGCTCCATGATATCCATGCCAGCTATGACAGGGTTGGATGACAGGGTTGGATAGATAGAAGGTAATGTTAATACTAAAGTACCTTGTCAATAAACATACAGTCTCCTCGCTCCATGATATCCATGCCAGCTAATAATCAAAGGGTTGGATAGATAGAAGGTAATGTTAATACTAAAGTACCTTGTCAATAAACATACAGTCTCCCCGCTCCATGATATCCATGCCAGCTAATAATCAAAGGGTTGGATAGATAGAAGGTAATGTTAATACTAAAGTACCTTGTCAATAAACATACAGTCTCCCCGCTCCATGATATCCATGCCAGCTAATAATCAAAGGGTTGGATAGATAGAAGGTAATGTTAATACTAAAGTACCTTGTCAATAAACATACAGTCTCCTCGCTCCATGATATCCATGCCAGCTAATAATCAAAGGGTTGGATAGATAGAAGGTAATGTTAATACTAAAGTACCTTGTCAATAAACATACAGTCTCCATGATATCCATGCCAGCTAATAACCAAAGGGTTGGATAGATAGAAGGTAATACTAAAGTACCTTGTCAATAAACATAAAGTCTCCCCGCTCCATGACATCCATGCCAGCTAATAATCAAAGGGTTGGATAGATAGTAGGTAATGTTAATACTAAAGTACCTTGTCAATAAACATACAGTCTCCACGCTCCTTGATATCCATGCCAGCTAATAACCAAAGGGTTGGATAGATAGAAGGTAATGTTAATACTAAAGTACCTTGTCAATAAACATACAGTCTCCACGCTCCATGATGTCCATGGCAGCTAATAATCAAAGGGTTGGATAGATAGAAGGTAATGTTAATATTAAATTACCTTGTCAATAAACATACAGTCTCCACGCTCCTTGATATCCATGCCAGCTAATAACCAAAGGGTTGGATAGATAGAAGGTAATGTTAATACTAAAGTACCTTGTCAATAAACATACAGTCTCCACGCTCCATGATGTCCATGGCAGCTAATAATCAAAGGGTTGGATAGATAGAAGGTAATGTTAATACTAAATTACCTTGTCAATAAACATACAGTCTCCACGCTCCATGATGTCCATGGCAGCTAATAATCAAAGGGTTGGATAGATAGAAGGTAATGTTAATACTAAAGTACCTTGTCAATAAACATACAGTCTCCACGCTCCATGATATCCATGGCAGCTAATAATCAAAGGGTTGGATAGATAGAAGGTAACGTTAATACTAAATTACCTTGTCAATAAACATACAGTCTCCCCGCTCCATGACAACAATCTGTCCATGAAGGTAAGCAGCATTCTCTAACTGTCCACAGCCTCGGAATGGTTCGGCCACGATCACACCGCCCATCATCTAGTGCCAAGAAAACCAAGCGTAAATTACTTTAAAAATCTCCATTTTGACAGGATCAATTTGACAGCCATGACGCTTTAGGTAACTTTGAGAAAAACCTCTAAGATAATTTGGAAGCACCAAAAATGACACCTTTAAAACTTATTTTTAAGATGAAGAATTACAAGTGGATAACTTCTTGGTTGGTTTTTTATTGATTTTTTTTATAGATTTGTAAGAAATGTTTGCGTGACTGTGTGTTGAGTCTGTCAATTTTACCGGAGCAGCCTTCTTCAAATCCATGCCAAACTGAGCCGGTCCAGCAGTAAACCGTAGATGGGAAACCTCCTCTGGTAACACAAGCTGGATGGTCAGTGGTTCATGTTGAGCTGTAAATAATGACAGCAGTAGAAAGAATGAGCAATTGACCTTTCCCCGAAACGTTCTTTTATGGCCGGATGTCCGACAAACTGGAAACATTGTAGCAACGTAAGAAAGTGATTGTGACGTTGTGTTTAAGCCTTCATTTACCACATGTTGTCGGACATAATAGAACTTTGTACAGCAGCGTGAGCGTGTCGGGGAAACGTCAATTGGTGTATTTATCTGTTGAACTTAAGTGTTGTGTGGCGTAGAATATGACTTTACCATCACATAGTACAGCACACTTATTTTGATCTTTGTCTGATGATATATCTCTATCAATTTGGTTAGGTCGTGTAACATCTTGAATAACAGTTACATGTAGTCTCTTTCTTTACAATCTTTAACGATTGGACGAGATAAAAGTGGAGTTAACGGATAAATGCCAATTTCTCTCTGCACACCCAGTGGTGAGATGTAACTGTAACTGTAAATTGACTAATATGTATTTAAAAACATAACGTTGGACAAAACGAGCCTCCTGTAAGTTTCCAGCGTGTCAAAGAAAAAGTGATTGAACATATGCATATTTGCCATCACCAATCAGAGATATGTTCATATTTGACGTCATACTTGACATTTGAACGCTTGCGGCATCATTTCGATAAATCACGAAGACACTCTGACTCAACATCAGTTGTGTATGTCAACTATCACATCACATTGTTAAGCTAATTCATTTCTGTATCTAGGCTGTATAGTGCCTAGATACGAGTTCATACAGTATATGAAACTGATTACAAAATAGGAGGTGTTATCTTCAACTTGTCATTTATCCATTAACAAATGATTCAAGATGCAATAGATGCTAAAGGTATGTCAGCCTGAGCCATACATGAATTTGCATTAACTCATTTCTAAGCAAAGGAAATGTCTTTATCAATTTTAAATTAAATAGCTTTTGCAACATTCTGATTATTTGATTGATTGATCACTCTGATAGAGCAGCGTTGTTCGGTTAAGTTGGAAGGAAACGGTGTTGAGTGCCTTTTAACAACTTTTTGTCTTTGAACTCATCGACACTAATGGGTCGCGGGTTCGAATCCCACTCTGTCCAAAAATTGGAAAATTTTCTGACTGGGTTTTCACTCGAACGACCTATGTGGGATGGTTGCCAGTTACCAGCGGAAGGTCGTGGGTTTCCTCCGGGCACAGAGCCCGGTTTCCTCCCACAATAAAACTGGCAACGCCGCCATATAAGTGAAACAATCTTGAGCGCGGCGTAAAACACTAAACAAGCAATCAATTGAACTCATCGATAGGTCACTGTTGGACTGAGAGTAACACTCTAGTGGCTTAGCCAGCAAGGCTATATAATGTCCTCACCTTCGTGTTGCTGGTTTTTAGAGAGCTCAATCATCTCCTGCATAAATAACATTCCTTCTTCGGCATCTAAAGCAGTGGCAGCCTTTGAAAAAAATATACAAGATATATTTTACTTTTTATTGTGTGTGTGTGTGGGGGGGGGGGGGGGGGAGGAGTATTTAAATCAAAATAGCACAATATACTCACAACATATTGGTTTTAAAATGTTTCCATTTGCTCGATTTAGCTGTAGCTTATCTTTACGGCCAGTCATAGCACATTGATGGCGGTTATGTTTTATGCTTGCGGCAAATACTTTGACAAACAGCTTTTTACATGCCCTAAAAAAAATTTCCATTGTGCTAGGCTCAGGACATCAGTAACCCTTGTGGAGCCTTGTACAAATACATCCTTAAGTAAGTCCCAGTCCAGGGGCAGAATTTAAAAACAAAAAAATTTTACTTCCACAAAAAAAATTTAATGAACATATTTGTAAGCACCATTTTTGAGGGGATTTGAAACGTTAACAGCGGTATGCAAATTAATCTATACTTAGCACTAGACTCTTGCCAACAAAAAACATTTAGCTAAACTTTGACACAATTACAGTTTGGATATATTGTTAAACGTTTTATTGATAGCCAGAGTTGGTGCCAGTTAAATAAATGATTGATATAAAACCTCAGAGGCTGTATGAAGAAGTTGAACTCTGCCATCAGACATTGTGACCAAACGTATCCCCATCCTCCTTAACGCGTCCAACTGGTCACGATTACCCGCAATAAAATCTATGGCTCGCAAACGATTCTGCACTCTGCACAAAGAAAAGATTGTCAATTGTTACTAAAGAAAAGTTGATTGATTGATTGGTGTTTTACGCCGCGCTCAAGATTATTTCACTTATATGGCGGCGTTGCCAGTTTTATTGTGGGAGGAAACCGGGCTCTATGCCCGGAGGAAACCCACGACCTTCAGTTGGTAACTGGCAACCATCCCACATAGGTCGTTTGAGTGAAAACCCAGTCAGAAAATTTTCCAATTTTTGGGACTGAGTGGGATTCGAACCTGAAGGAAAGTAAACAGTGAAAAAGCTCTTAAAATGCATTAAAAAGTATTTATAACTGGGGTTGATTGGTGTTTACAGCCACAGTCCAAGTGTAGGTCAAAGGTCATTTCTGACAGCAGGTAACCATATTATGCAACGTATATCTTGTTTCAGTGGCATTTAGAAGTTTATAATACCATACGGCTAGAAACTGTACCTAAACGTCATGTTTACAATAAAGAAGAAGTTGCAATCCATAAAGAAGCCGTATGTCATATTGATTGTTTTTAATTGATTGTTTGGTGTTTTACGCCGCGCTCAAGATTATTTCACTTACATAGCTTATGTCATATTATGCAAGTTGATAAGAATCAAACCCTGCCAGGATAACTTAGAGAGAGCTGTAAGAAACCAGCTGACCTAAAACTTAAACCATCGTATTCAGGACAGTCCCACATTAATTATACTACATCTTTAAAGACAAATAACACAGAGAGAAAGTTTGATAGCTAAATAGCTAGGGGGGAAAGAAGCCGAGTAAAAAACGCATTTCAGTATTAAATTTGAACTTTGGCCAGCGTGAGAATCAAGGATTGATTGTTTGGTGTTTTACGCCGCGCTCATGATTATTTCATTTATATGGCCGCGTTGCCAGTTTTATTGTGGGCGGAAACCCGGCTCTATGCCCGGAGGAAACCCACGGCCTTCCATTGGTAACTGGCAACCATCCCACATAGGTCGTTGGAGTGAAAACCCAGTCAGAAAAGAGAATCAAGCAGGAGAATGATGTAGACAAGCATTGTGGAAATAAGTTCCTACTCACAGTGATCGTTTTGGTTTAGGACAGACAGTTTCCACCATATCTTTCAGTGTTTTCCTGAGAGAGTCTGCGTAATTTCGGTCATCAGGAAACAGGTATTGTGAATTAGGACAGGTATTATGGAATTCTTCCTCAGCAGTATCTTCTGTTCCCTCCCCAGATGAACTGAGGATATAGCTGGCTGAGTTCACCTGCAATTATATTTAAGAACACTAAAACACGCAGGCACAGGGAAAATCTTCTTGTCTAAAATAACCATGGAGACAAGTTTCTAATTGTGTTAAAAAGAAGTATATCATTTAGACCCCATCATAAATTGTTGTAATAAAGTAAACCTATGATATTTCATTCGCACACGGTATGCCAGAAGCTTTTCGAATAGGTTGTCCTTTTTCAATGGCCTCAGAATGTTCAATCTTAGTCTGCGTAAGATAAAAAGACAGATTTCTCCTTTGGAAAGGGAACTGGTATTGTCATTTTGGTGGCTGTCAGTTTTACTATTACATTAAACTTGAACATTGAATCAAGACTCAACTGGTTGATTGAGTGATGTTTTACCTCTCTCTCTAGATCATTTGACTTGTACAACGGCATTGTCAGGTTTAGTGGAATAGGCAACTGGCGGCTGTTTCTCAACAGATTTACGCTCGTCGTAACTTTGCGCTTGGTCGTAACGTAATGTTGAAGGTATATGTTACCATGACGTTACGACTAGGGGCAAAGTTACGTCGGTGTCAAGAAATAGCCCCCTGGGCTTTTTGTCCGGAAGAACCCCCGACCTTTGACAGAAGCCTGGCAACCCTTTCACATATATCGATTGAGTAAAAAAACACATTCTGAATTTGTTCCAATTTATATTTTGACTGTGATTCCTCAATAACATAGAGAACATAGTATATTTCTTCTAAAGATTCAGCCACTTTTTTCCTCATAAGGATTCGATCATTAGAAAAGAAATATGCTAAATGAGGTCAGACAAATTTGCCCATTAGAGGGAATTTAAGGCAATATGACCCGCCGAGCAGTGTGTGAAAACGGTTATACTTAAACACAACTCCATGGCCCCTTTTTTGTCTGACTCAATGGAAAAATTAGGCCATTAGAATGGCTGAATATTTAGAAGAAATACGGTAACTGGAGCCTTACTTGTATAGGTGAAGTGCCAGGTTCTGTTGTATTGACCACTGACAGAGACAGAGGCAAGAGATGAGCCTCAGTTGTAAATAAAAACTCATCCACATCAAATA
Source organism: Lepidochitona cinerea (assembly GCA_963971465.1). Lineage (NCBI taxonomy): Eukaryota > Metazoa > Mollusca > Polyplacophora > Chitonida > Tonicellidae > Lepidochitona > Lepidochitona cinerea. The sequence goes on along the minus strand of OZ020563.1, from coordinate 30,028,983 downwards.
ACAAATCTTCTTTCTCAGCAAATAATAGAAATAAGTATTTGAAAGTCTCAGCTAATACAAAGGAATCCATCCTAAAAGATACAATTGTGAATAATAAATAATAAGTTTTTTTTTCTTGCTTGTTTTTTGGTTTGTTTTGGAGGGAGGTGGGGGGGGGGGGGGGCATTAACTGTCGAATATTGCCTGAACTGGATTGATGGGATACAATTTGTCTGATCAAGGATAATACCTAAAAAAAACAAGAGTTTAAGAAACTCATAATACGCCCGCAAGGGTAAATTCATTGTAGCACACTATCTTAATATTCAATATTAAAGACATGCTTTAAACAGAATTTCGGCTGGTAGAATCTTTCAGTCACCTAAATAAGACTGGGGCTTGGTGAATTTTAGTATTTGACAGATCACATACCTATAAGCTGCTACCTATATCTGAAAGCTGTACCAAAGCTACTTGCAAAAGTGTCTACACTACATATAGGCATACAACAGCAATTTCATTTAATTACAGATTAAACAATTGAAAGAAGGACACAACTCATTTGGTCACCTTGGTTATCAAATAAGTTGTTTGGATATAACTAAGCTATTCTGTGAAACCACAGACAGAATAAAAGCCATTTCCTCAATTACTGAATGTCTAAAGGCTGGGTGACTGTTTTTTGTCAACACATATAGTACTTTAAGTACTAGACACACCGTCTACTCATAAGCCAGTTATAACTAAAAAAAATTTCAAAATCCAGGCAATAGTTCTGGGTTTACTGAATTTCAAAAGGCTGGTGACCGTTTTGGTCGTCGCAAATATCAAGACCCCAATTTAATTTTGGTACAGAACACACCATCTATTCATAAGCTACATGTAGTTATATCTGAAAGAAAAGTTAAATCCATTGAATAGTTCCAGAGAAACTCAATGCCAAAAGGCTGGTGACTGATATGGTCGCCAAAAATATTGAGACTCAAATTTAATTTTGGTACAGAACACTCCATCTACTCATAAGCCAGTTATAACTAAAAAAAATTCAAAATCCATGCAATAGTTCTGGGTTTACTGAATGTCAAAAGGCTGGTGACCGTTTTGGTCGCCGCAAATATCAAGACCCCAATTAAATTTTGGTACAGAACATACCATCTATTCATAAGCTAGTTATATCTGAAAAAAAAATTAAATCCATCGAATAGTTCCAGAGAAACTCAATGCCAAAAGAATGGTGACTGTTTTGGTCGCCAAAAATATTGAGACTCCAATTTAATTTTGGTACGCGACACACCGTCTACCCATAAGCTACATATATCAGAAGAAAACAAATAAAAATTAGGCAATAGGTTTTAAGTTATGGAGCGGACACGAATCCGGGACGGACAGACGGACGGACAGACGGACAACGGTATACCAATAAAAAAAAAGATGGACCAAAAAAACACCTGTTATGATTCATAACTAAAACTTTAAGTGTTGTTTCGTTTTTTGTCAAAGATGGGGGGGGGGGGGGTTGCAGAGGACAGACTTACTGATCTTCATGGGTTCCCTTTGTGACATCTTTAATGGAAGCAAATCCACATGGTACTCTGGCATGTTCTTCTAAATTCTCCATCACTTTTTTACCTACATCCAAATAATGATGGTCACCTGTAGCCTAGAGTAATAGACAAGTCAAACATAGTGTAATAGACAAGTCAAACATGATCTAGGTGTCACAATTTTTTGGCTTCAATGCCTATCTATGGAGACAGGTTTCTAATTGTGTTAAAAAGAGGTATATCATGTAGACCTTTATACCTCATCATAAATTGTTATATGATATAAGCAGGGAATATTCTAATAAAATAGCTTTTAAAAGGATGCTCAAAATTCCATCCAATTCAACATCAGTAATATCAAGTGTACTCCAAAGCATGCTAATTTCTAAAACCATTTTCTTTGTATTCATTCAATATTTTTGTCTGGTTCACTGTTAATAATTAACTATTTTTGGCTCGTACAAAAATGACAGACATTTCAAGAAAGGCAACATATTTTCAAATTCTGCTAATTAAGAAACTTGTAAAACAAGATATATCTTGTTGATGTATTAAGTGCCGTTGTTTTTAAATGCCATTTATAATTTCATTACACTGGAGAATTTTTTTGCCTGTACAAATTTGTAAAGCCATACATTTGTAGAAATGTCTGCATTGTGTGTAATACTTGTCAGATAAATACCAGAAAACAGTCACATGTCATTGATGTTTGGTGAAATTTAAAACATTTAATTCAATTTCAATTTCTTAGGGCAATTTGTACCTTGTAGAGGAAATAAGTTGACTCAACAAATTCAGGTCTAAGTGGATGTTGACCCCAATGAACTCGGAAATCAGTGGTAAATGCCTGAAAAAAAACAATAACATTATATAGCAATAGCTAAGGAGTGTTTGAAACTCTGTGTGTATTGAAGGGTTGTCATATAACTGCCAAAGGTCAAGGGTTTCCTCCAGACAAATATGCTTGATTTTTCTCCCACGCTAAACTTGGCAACGTTGCTATCTAAGTTAAATTCTTGTGAGTGATGACTCTGAGAAATATCTAAGAAATCATTATTAACATTTTTCTCAATATAAAAATAGATGTTCATGACAAAAACAAGAAAATATTTTCTCAAAAGGCACCGTTTTTAATCCATCCAATGTCTTCCTGTCCGATCAGAGAAAACCCATGTAACAGAACAAAACGGGCACATGTTTTAGAACACATACTGTGAATTTTTTACATGCTTTAACATAAGGGATCTTTTTATCTACAGCAGTGAGATCTGTATACGTTGGTATGTCACAGGAAAAGAAAAAATCACAACATCTATTATACAGAAGGCAATAGGGCCCGGGAGTCTACCAAGAGATGTCGCAATATCCGGTGACAAATGACGTTTTTTCGTGACTTGTCAGTTCGATTGATGTTTTTTATTCTATAACGATAAAGGCTCCTCACATGCGTAATGACAGGAAATTTGTGGAATGGTCACATTACTCTCGCTCCCTATTGGGTATATTGTCAGTTTTGACCGTGTTCCGGTCTATCAAGGTCTGTGTTTACATAGGTTTACCACTATCTGTATTTCCTTACCTCAGGTAGAAAGTTGTGTCGTTGCATCACCTGATATAACATCTCATGTGTTTCTATTGCTGGACGAATGTCACCTTTTAATACCTACAGGCAGGGGAGATAATTCAGAATTAAGGGGAGATAAACACGTATATATATACTATTCCATACACAATGTTCATATGACCAATAAGTAAAGATAATTTGAGTTGTTATATCCAAATTCAACAACTACAATTGTAAGTGCAAAAAAAATAAACTATTAATTTATATGACTAATATTGTTCAAAAATCCTAATTAATCAATTACAATTTAAAATCCAAATAAATTATTAACATCTAAGGCATCGATTTGTTATTTTTATTGGGCAATAAGAAGACTACTTAGGCGGAGACAAAATATAAAACCACAAATTTTAAATCGTATAATAATTATTTTTAATCATTCCAAATCTCCAATTTGTATTTAGTTGCTCGTTTCATTTCATAGAGCAAATTGTGTTTATTTATATTTGGTTGATAAACTATAATCATCAGTTTTGTTTTACTTACTTGAAGTCCTGGCCAAAAAGCCAGAAGGGAATCCATAAAATGTCTGGAATTAGCCTGAGGTTTGTGCATTTGTACATCCACCAATAAGGGACCTTGACTCACATACTTCATTACTGCATCATAGTGCTGCAAAATGTAACAAGAAATTTGATTAGTCCGTTTGTAGACATATAGCAGTAATTATGATTTTGATTAATAATTGATTTACTGTATATAAAATGTGTCTTTTGTCTAAATGTCCTTTTTTATTTGTTTTATGGAACAAACAAGTTGAAGTTTTAAATACATATTTCAACATAATTCTATGGCTCTGACAAAATTTGAGAAACACCATTTTGATTCAGCCAGTTCTGTGTGACCTCGCATCAAGAAAGTTGAAATACATCGCCCTATCACTATAGTATCAGCGTATTGTGGAAACACTTTTCGGGAACTTTGCTAAGGTGGCAAATTTAAATGACCTATTAACATATGAACAAGTTTTTAGCTTTTCCCAAATATTTATTTCAGGACTAGAGAGTCATTGAATGACATACTTCATCCCCGCATCATAGTGCCACAAAATGTGATTGATTGATTGTTTGGTGTTTTACACCACGCTCAAGATTATTTCACTTATATGGCGGCGTTGCCAGTTTTATTGTGGGAGGAAATCGGGCTCTATGCCCGGGGGAAACCCACAACCTTCCGTTGGTAGCTGGCAACCATCCCACATAGGTTGTTCGAGTGAAAACCCAGTCAGAAAATTTTCCAATTTTTTGGGACTGAGTGGGATTTGAGCCTGCGACCCATTGGTGGGCCAACAATAAGTTTGATTGGTTTATCAAATATATTTTCCAACACACTTCAAATCCCTGATATATGGTAACATCCCAATGTTTATCATAACTGTCCAAGCACACTTTTAAATGGTTGGGTTAATATAAAAATCATAGGGTAAGATCAATACGATAGTTTGAGTCGTACCATAGTTTTATAGATGTAACAAGTATTTTGATCGTTTGTTTTGTATGACAGTTAACAATGCATCAAGAACAGGATGTCACAGACACAGTGGTTAACCGTTTAGTTTATATTTGTTAGAATATTCACATTTCATTTTTGAAGCTATTGTTCAAAACGGTTAAAAAAAAGGCATCCAAATAGGTTCAAAATATAAACCCAATAATGCCCCATCTTTGTGGTAGGTTAATGGCATGTACGAATACGTTAACACTTTATGATAGGAAATATAGCAAGGGGAGATAACTACCTTATTAAAGCGATCCAGATAGGTGTCATCCCCGAGAAGAATGTAAGCCTTTAAGACATACTCATAGTAGGAGTCAATGCCAGCACCAACTCCACTTTCTGAAAATAAACAAAGACAACTGATTGGGTAATGAATAAAACAATCATCAAAGCGAGATGGCATTATGAAGAAAAACAGGTTTTTTACCAGGATGATTAAGTCCTGTAACCAGGGGCCGGTTGTTCAAAAGTGTATTAGGCTTAATACCGGTCTAAATGACGTTGCGTAACAAAGAAATTCAATTGTTAAGTTACAAAGTTATACCGGTATTAAGTCTAATACCCTTTTGAACAACCGGCCCTAGTGGACTTATGTTGCTAACTATGTAAGCTAATTAAAATCTGTATTAGTCAGAGGAAAACCCCGAATTCCTGATAGTAGAAAACCCTGATAAAGAAACCCTTTGTTGGTTAATGTGAAATACTCAGCGCTGACTATTTCAACATTGATCGCCCTAATATGGGAAAGTTGTAAGGTACTCACCGAAGGTCAGTGTCCTCTGGGCAATGAGCCTGGTTCGCTCATCCACTAAACCTGGCAATGACGCCATATAAGTGAAATAATCTTGTATGCGACAAAACACATCAATCAATGATATGTTAATTGATTGACTAATTGGTTGATGCCACACTCAAGATAATATCACTAATATGGCAGCTTTAGTTGGGGAGAAACTCCAAACTTTCCACAAAGGGCCAGAGAGAAACCCATTCAAAAATTTTGTAACTTTTCTTTGGACTGAGTGGAATTTGAGCCTGTGACCAATGCAAGGCTTGTATCTGAGAGATTATCACCGTCCCAAATGCTCCACAGAGGCTGATAGAGATATAGAGTCTGACCTACCTCTTCTCACCCAGTCACCATTATGAATATTTATAACTGTTCCCACCAAGTCAGTTGATCTGTGCCTCTGCTTCCAAATAAAATCCATGGCTTTTCGAGCCTTTTCCTGAAATTCAAAACCGATTTATCAAACAAAATTCCTCTTTTAATTCTGACAACATTTGTAAGAGTTATGTCCCCTTACCAATACCTTTTACAACTTACACAATTGTTCTATGAACAAAAACTTAAAGTGGCATGAGCTACCAAAATGTTGATATTTTGACATAAAACAGAATGTTTAAATTATCGGTTATTTTTCTCAAGACGTATATTTCAGAAGCTTTTTAGTGTGTCTAGTCTCGAGAATGTACGATAAAGTATCGTTTTGAACTAACTTTGGCTTAGAATGAATGAATGGTCGTCCCGGTTATTTAAATTTTGTTTACTTTTCGAACACGTTTTCAATCCGTACAGGCCACATACTGTATGCATTCTCTTCTTTCCAACGCTAATCGTTTAGTTTTGCGATGGCCTTCAAAGCCTCTTACGGTCGTGACGATCAATAAATTATGAAAAAAATGTGAATTTTGGCAGCTCATGCCACTTTAAATAAAAAACGAAATATAAAGTTAAAGGTATGCTTTTTATCATAAGTGCCATGAAGAAAGCCCCATTTAAATTGTAAAAACGATAAAGGGGTACACTAATGAGGAAAGAGTCACCAACAACCTACCTCAAAAATTGGATCCCCTGAGAGTCGACTAAGGGCAGCGAACTCTAGGATCATCGTCCCGGCACATGCAGTACATGTATCCTTCTCGTGACCCGTCCGTGCTGTCTGTTTGGATAACCCGTATTTTAAATTCACCTACAATGAAGTCCCAAAAAGTGTCAATTACTTATACAAAAAAAGATAAATGCTTGCTTTTTTTTTAACTGGACTGTATTTTTTTAATTTATGTATTAAGAAACAAATTTTAAGTAGAATTTACTTATCATGATGGCAAATCGAACTTTATCGGTTGGGTTTTTTTTTCACTGATGTGGTTACTTTACTACAATTATTGGATGGTAGAATTTGAAAGGAACTGTCCAAAATATCACGTTTCAATTAATTTCAATTTGCAACTTATGACCTCCAGTTAGCCAGAAAAACTTCCCTGTCTTCCCCAGACTTGTTCCCACAACATTATACTAAAAAATCACAAAGAAACATAATATAAGCTTTGTTTTATTTTACTTTCATAATTCAGTAGTGTTTTAGTTTACCCGTGGATACGGCATGCCTGTGGAGGTGTTGAAGGCTGGAAGAAGGCGCTGTCCAACATCCGTAGCCATGTTGAGCAATTCATCATTGTACCAGAGCATCCCGATACGTCTCCTCTTCAGGAGCGAGGCTGCACAATGAGCACCCAGTAAACCCCTGAGAGGAAATTAACATAAAATAGACTGTTGATTTCAAGAGAACCTCTGGGCCTCCATGATCCATTGGGTTAGCAGGATCGTCCCTCAGTCTACACAGACCTTCCATCGATGCAGGGCAGGTTGGATTCAAACTCAGACCAAAGAAAAATTGAAAAATTTCTGAGTGGGTTTTTCTCTCGGTCGGCGTATGTGAGTTGAAGAGGTACTCGCCAAGGGTCAGGGGCAATGAGCCCAATTTCCTCCCCCACCAAACCTGGCGCCGCCGCCATATAAGTGAAATAATCTTGAATGCGACGCAAAACACCAATCAATCAAGAGAGTTACAAAACAGGGACAGTTATAGAAAGTTAATTGATGCAGCCTTTGATGCAACTATAATACATGTATATTATATATTACAGAAAATTCCACTGACTAAAGCCAAACTCCTGTCTGTCTTAAACTTACAGTTTGGTTTACTACAACAACTTATGATTGGGTATGAAGACCTAAAGGATATACCTTTTTTAACAAAATTAAAACACTTGTCTCCGTGGTTATTTTAGTCAACAAGGTTTTTACCTGTGCACGAGCTAGTGTTCATAAAATGAAAGATTGATTGATTGATTTTTTTTTAGATTTAGATTATTTATTCACCAGAAAGAGAAATAATAAGTACAAATGGTTAATATGAGTATTGATCTGGCGGGAATAAAACCCCAAGGGGCTTGTTCTATCCCTAAAAAAGATATAATAAATAGTTTGTTTGTTGATACAGGTGCAGAAACAATAAGTTAACTTATTTACAGAAGTATTGGCAGAGTTCTAAATAGTGTCGTGATTAACTGAACTAAGGAGCTGTGGTTAAGTAAATTTTTAGTTTTGATTTGAAGAGTGATATTGAGGGAATGGATTTGAGATGTACAGACAGTTTGTTCCATTCACATGGTCCTTTGGTTTTGAGGGAATGAACTGAGAGATTAGATTTTGGAAAGGGTCTGTTGAGAGCGAGATGTTGGTATCTGGTTGGGTATTGGTGTAAGTCTGATTGTCTGATAAAAAGTTGATTGAATATTCGGGGTAATTGATCAGAATGATAGATAAATGTATGTGTGATGAGCAGAGAGGTATAGAGGTTTAGATTAGGCAGTGTGATTATTTGAAGTTTGGAGAAAAGCGGTTGTGTATGATCTAGTTTATGAGAGAATGTTATGAGACGGACAGCGCGTTTCTGGAGGAGGAATAGAGGATGAAGATGGGTTTGATATGTGTTGCCCCATAGTATATTGCCGTAAAGAAAATAAGGATAGATGAGTGAATAATAGAGGATATAGAGAGTCTTCATATTAATAGACAATTTTATGTGATTTAGTATTCCTATGTTTCTTGATACTTTTTTGCAAACATAACTAATATGTGCCTTCCAGGTTAAATTGTCACTAAAGATGATACCTAGAAACCTGAAGTGGTGGACTTGTTCTATGATGTTGCCAGAAAGACAAATTTGGGGGTTGGTCCTTAAAGAATGATTAGGGTTATGTCGGATTATCATATATTTGGTTTTGTTTAAATTGAGTGAAAGACGGTTAGCATTGAACCAATATTGAAGTTTCAGAAGTTCTTCTTCCATAGTTTTAAGAGCGGTGTTTATATCAGAGGAAGAACATACCACACTCGTGTCATCAGCGAAGAGTATTAGATTTACAAGGTTGGATACCCTGTTGGCATCGTTTATATATATCAGGAATAGGACTGGACCCAACACCGATCCCTGGGGAACTCCACAGGATATCTGGGACGAAGATGATAGTGTACCATGTTTGATTAATATTTTGATTAATATTTTATGCTGCAGTCAAGATTATTGAAAATTCACTCAGAAAGATTTCAGTTTAATTTGTTGTGAGTGGGGTTTGAACCCATGCAGCATGGATGGAAGGCCTGTGTCGGACTGAGGGTCAATCACTCTATAAACCGACTGAGCCTCAGAGGCCTGTGTCGGACTGAGAGTCAATCACTCTATAAACCGACTGAGCCTCAGAGGCCTGTGTCGGACTGAGAGTCAATCACTCTATAAACCGACTGAGCCTCAGAGGCCTGTGTCGGACTGAGGGTCAATCACTCTATAAACCGACTGAGCATCAGAGGCCTGTGTCGGACTGAGGGTCAATCACTCTAACCGACTGAGCCTCAGAGGCCTGTGTCGGACTGAGGGTCAATCACTCTAACCGACTGAGCCTCAGAGGCCTGTGTCGGACTGAGGGTCAATCACTCTAACCGACTGAGCCATCGAAGTCTGTGTCAGACTGAGGGTCAATCACTCTATAAACCGACTGAGCCTCAAAGGCCTGTGTCGGACTGAGGGTCAATCACTCTATAAACCGACTGAGCCTCAGAGGCCTGTGTCGGACTGAGGGTCAATCACTCTATAAACCGACTGAGCCTCAGAGGCCTGTGTCGGACTGAGAGTCAATCACTCTATAAACCGACTGAGCCTCAGAGACCTGTGTCGGACTGAGGGTCAATCACTCTAACCGACTGAGCCATCGAAGTCTGTGTCGGACTGAGGGTCAATCACTCTATAAACCGACTGAGCCTCAGAGGCCTGTGTCGGACTGAGAGTCAATCACTCTATCAACCGACTGAGCCTCAGAGGCCTGTGTCGGACTGAGGGTCAATCACTCTAACCGACTGAGCCTCAGAGGCCTGTGTCGGACTGAGAGTCAATCACTCTATAAACCGACTGAGCCTCAGAGGCCTGTGTCGGACTGAGAGTCAATCACTCTATAAACCGACTGAGCCTCAGAGGCCTGTGTCGGACTGAGAGTCAATCACTCTATAAACCGACTGAGCCTCAGAAGTCTGTGTCGGACTGAGGGTCAATCACTCTAACCGACTAAGCCTCAGAGGCCCCAAAAATGAAAGAACAACTACCATACCCATATATTTAATGTTCATAGTCTTTTTGAATGGAGTAGGATATTTATTACAACAGACTGAAAACTGTTGATTTTTTTAATCCGGAGTTCAAATCACAATTGGTACTCAGTTCAAGTTTATAGCCGTGTAATATAGAGTAGCACTTACCCTAATACTCTGATATTTGTTTCAAAAACTGAGACAACAATGTCACTGTCAAATTTGGCATCATGTATCACATTGCCGACAGCTCGTTCAAATTCTTCTAAATCACCTAAAACCTAATGAAAAACAAAATAATATTTTTCTTCATTTCATTTAATTGATATTAGGAAAAATATTAAAATGCTACAAGAAGATTATAGATTTAACGATGCTGATTATTTGATTGATGTTTACATCCCACTCAACATTTTTTCACTTATATGGAGATGTTGCCAGATTTACTAGGGAATTAACCGGGCTCTATGCCCGTAGGAAATCACCGACCTTCAGCGAGTAGCTGGCAACTCTGCATAGGGCGATCAAGCCTGTATCGGACTGAGGGACTATGACTCCAACCGACTCAGCCACCCAGGCCTCTAACTATGTTGAAAGTTTCTAAATATTTTTTTCATTCTAATGAGAAATAATTAACGCATCACCAATCAGTCACAAAGATTTTCGTTGTCTTTATCAAGTGCAATAATAAAGACACCGGTGTCGAAATCTAGTGTTGTTCCCAAAAACTGATTTAGTGGTGATGCCTTAATTATTTCCCATTAAATTTAAAATGGAACCCACATTTTTTATTTCATTTTATTTATATATCAAAATCATTGGTCTAGTCCAAGACGTTTTTCAAATATTTTTGGCAAAAAGTGAATATTGCATTTCTATTGAATAATTTGAGATCTGTAAGTTATGGGAATATTACAGTTGTCTGTGGATAGGAATGCAACGAGAAACTGAGTCATTAAAAAATTACGTATTTATAATAAAACCAACTGGATATTCATTCAAACGCCTTCTTTATACTTGACCTATTCTCAGTCCAGCTTCTAAATAACACAAAAGGATTAAATAAGATTAATCGCTGTTAAAAATGATACTCACTACTAATGTATCTAATGCATCTATCAATGTCAAAGTGAAACTGAAAGTAAACAAAAAACAGAGATCATAGTTTATCGTTGAATTGTGTTTTATGTCACATTTAAGAAAACATGTTTTTCTGAAATATGTGAAAGTGGCCAGGTATTACGTAACCCGGGGATCTTAAGTACATGTAACATAAAAGCATTACTGAACAAATTTCTAGACTTTTACCGTACTATTATCCAAGATCAGACATTATCTGTAATCTAAGTAGCTTGTATAATCAAATTCTTCAAATATTTTCATTAGGTGTGTTTTGTGCCAGACTTTAAAGCTTATAGCACTAAGACACTTTATAGGGGGGTTGCAAGCTTCAGTGAGGGAGGGAAAACTTGAAGTTTTTTGTGGCACCTGAAGGCACATCAAGTGAAAATGAATACCGTATAATCTTAATATTACCAATATTCCAATGATGACTTGGACTTAATATAGGTAACAAATGTTAGCCCCTCCCCCCACCAAAATGTAGATGTTAATTGTAGAAATCCCAACAAAATGTAACATTATCAGCATCAACATTGCTCCCCCGCCCCTTACCCCCCCCCCTCCTCCCAACAAATACATGTAAATAGAGACCTATCAGGAGGTATTTGGCACATACTTTCCTAATGCATCATCAATATCCCCCCTACTGGGCTCAGTCCCCCGGTTCCTACCCTTACAGCTTAGTGGCATTAGTTCATCATATGGGTAAGCATAGTTCTGAAAGTGAAAACATAAATCACATATAATATATTTATGAACAGTGCACTGAAACACATGGGCGCAGGGAAAATCTTCTTTGTCTAAAATAAACATAGAGACAAGTTTCTAATTGTGTTAAAAAGGGGTATATCATTTAGACCGTTTTACCATATTAATATAGTGGTTTTCTTATCAAAAAAATGCATAAACTAATACTGAATAAAGCCTAGAGCAGATGGTGGCCAATATACACATAGATTGATTGAGTTATGTTTTATGTTGCTCTGTGACTCAAGATCATTTCACTAAGGCAGTGTTGCCATGGCTAATATATACATGTATATGCTCATAGACTGATCCAGAGACATTTTGATACCTGTATACAGGTATGGGCGCCCAAACTCACAAGCAAAAAATCCGCCCAAATTCTTAAAACCAACAGATTTTAATGTCAAAATAGCATTTAATGTTGAATTTTGGGCCAGAGATGTTGTTTTTGTTTTATTGTTGGAACATTTTGAACCGAAATGGTATGCCCAAATTTTCCCTGGATCAGTCCCTAATGCTATTCATTGTAAAAGCTTAGTGTTCATCAGCCAGTGTAGTTCTTTTTCAATAATTTGACTGGCTTATAACATGGAAAGTCATTTTACAGATCATACACAAATGCCATTATTATAAAAAAAAGTGCATATTTGGTTTTATTATTTTCTTCTGGGGCCGATTGTTCAAAAGAAAATTAGCTTAACAGCAGGTTAAATGACGTGCCGTAACAAAGAAATTGCTTTGTGACGCGACGTCATCTAACCTGCCGTTAATACTAATTTTCTTTTGAACAACCGACCCCTGGACTTCAAACATTTAACTTTCTTATCCCCTGGACTGCAGTGGACAATCAGAAGAAAAGCTCCCATTTTGGCAGATCATGACAATTACAATTTTTTTTAATAAAACATAATTTATTTTTATTTATCAACATTATAAACATTTTGATCCATGAAGTATTGACCAGCATCCTTTAGCCCACTGCTATACAACTTTATCATTTTATCTGTATAAATACACAGCTGTTACCAAATATTGATAGAGCAAAATGTCAAATGGAATATCATTCCTATACAAAATATGTCAAACTGACAATGACATGACCCAAGACGGTGTACGTGTATATAATCTTATAGAAAACACCATAAACCCACACATCCCTGTAGTCCTGAAATAAATTTTGGCCCAAAACTAAAAACTTGTTCATGTATTATTAGATCATTTAAATTATGTGTGTGGTTTTACATCAGAGCGAAAATTGTCAAAAGCCTTTTTCCACTCTACGTTGATAAAGAGATGCATGTATGACGTCAATTTATTCCACGTGTGTACGGGTGGCAGATGAGAAAGTTTGACAGCATGAACAAAAATGCATCCACTCATGTACTTGATCAACTGCATGAATTTCAAAAGTGAAATCCCTGTGAAACATTTACCGCTAACTATATAGGTCAAAATAACAGACTTTTTAGTTTTTGTTGATTATTTTTTGTTTGTGGTGGTGGTGGTGGTGGGGGGGGGGGGGGGGGGGGGGGGGGGGGGGGGGGGGGGCATTTGTGATGATGTTGTTAGATCAAAACAAGCTATTATGACAAATGAGTGAGTGAGTGAGTGATTGGGGTTTTACGTCCTGCTCAACAGTATTTCGGTTATATGAAGACGTTGTCTCCTTGTGACAGGGCGGATTTCCACCGCTCTTTTAGGTGCTGTCTCACCGAGGCGACTTGCCGAAGTATGACAAATGAAGTTTGACTGTCTTGACATGACGCCAATCAGAACTGGTCAAATCCAAACAGCATTTCTCAAAGTTTGCAAGAGCCACAGAGTAATGATAAAATATGTTTTAACAACGATTTCATAAATTTTCAACTTGTTAAATCTATTAAATAGAATAAAAAGCAGTATTTTAGACAAAATTTGATTTAAGGCTACACTTGCACTTTAAACAAAAACTGAAATCTGGTAAAATCCGAAAAACTTACCATATATGAGTTATATGCATGGTTGAACATCTCAACAGCCTTTTCTCTGGAAAACAAATAAAAACAGAAATGTTGATGATAAAAAGGTCACATAGTCTCGCTGGGTCAAATCATAGGCTAAATACCGTAATCATATTATTATCCCAACCAAGTTTTCTTGGCAAATGCTGAATTTTCATCGGACAAAAAACATGGCCGCCACCACTTTAAATGTTGAAACGCTTCGAAAAAACACAGGGTAAAATATCAATAACTAATAATCTTAACTTCTCCGAAAATTAGTTACAAATACCTCAAAGCCAAGTCAAGTTTTGAGGTTCAATATCTGCCGCAAAATGACCTTAAAAACTCAAATCTCCCAATAAAAAACTCCAGTTAATTTAACGTGGATTAACTCAAACTTAGTTTATAGCATAAACAATTTAAACTTCTGTATAATCCTGTGTAGCCATAGCAGTTTACTGTATGCAAAAACTTGACTTAATTTTTAATGAACTTTAATTTGCCTCAAATTAATTGACTATTTAAATGGTGTTTCATATCCAATTCAAATTACCCCCCCCCCCCCCCCCCCCCCCCCCCCCTTTATTATCATAATATAATCGTACAAGCTTTAAGAGAGTCTTTAGACATGATGCCATCTAACCATACACATGCATGCTGTTTAATGAATTGATGGAAAGTACGGTTTGAATTGAAGTATGAACAGATGTACATGTCTCCTGTAAAAATAACAAACTTTAATATAAGAAAATAATAAAATACAGCAACCCTAATAATTCACAGATTACATTTAATACAGTTTATCTTATAGAAAATATATATCGACAATAAATGTATGCAACCGGATATACATCATCATGTATATATATATTTTTTTCTATCTGACAATTCACTATTTCATTTTATAGAATTACTCAAGCAGAAAGGCTGGGCCTGGCAGTACCAGGTAACTACATGTATCTCACAAGTGAAAGCCATTTATAAACAGAAGGTTCCAAAAAATTCTACTGACTAAGGCCAAGCTCCTGTCAGTCGTCAACCTAATGAAATATCATAGGTTTACTTTATTACAACAATTTATGATCAGATGGGGTATAACGGTCTAAATGATGTACCTCTTTTTAACACAATTAGAAACTTGTCTCCGTGGTTATTTTAGACAAGAATATTTTCCCTGTGCCCGTGTGTTTTAGTGAACATAAATATTTAAACAGAAGGTTGGGACAACAAACAGTAATATTTCACATTCTTCACTTTTTATTTAATATTTAATATATTTAATGTATTTAATACATTTAATATATAATATATCTACATGTAATATTAAATATATTTTTATTTAGTTAGTATTCAGGAATACTTTTATTTTAACTGCTTGATTTACCAATATTACAATACACTATTGGCCATATGGGTTAGTAGCCAAGTGGATGGGCAATTTACAAATTTTATCAATTTGTCGGTTTTCAGTAATTTTAACATGGGAAAGGATCAGATATAGGAATATTACGAATTTTATCACTCTCACTACAAAAAGGTCACTTTGGACATCCAAATTCAATTTTTTGTGACAAATCCAAGATATAAAGCATGTGGGTTATTTAACTTTGTAAACAGTTCATTAAAAGTGTAAAATAACAGTAGTTGACATGGCAGACATGTTGGCATAAACCAATTTTATAATTGTTTGTCTTAATTTAGGACTTTCATACCACCACCACATATTCACCATAGACCTAAAGGGTTGCTTTGTCAATAAGGATTGAAATTTATTGTCATTTTATTCACCGCCATCTATTCTTTAATTCAAAAAGTGAATTGAATTCAAGATATGTAACCCTATACACAATGATGTGAGTCTGAAAATAAATTCCACAAGAAAAAGAAAAATTGTCAAAATCAAACGAAATAAATCTTTCACATGAAACATAACATGTAAGCATGGATTTTCTTCATTTCAAAGTCAGTCATTTAGTTTTCGCTGAACTTCAAGGAATTATTGGAAGCCTAACTTGATTTTACAATGCGACACATTGCTACCTATATATAAACTATCTCCATGGTTATTTTAGACAAGAAGATTTTCCCTGTACCTGTGTGTTATAGTGTTCAACAAAAAAATATAAAACTACCTATATCTGAAAACTGTAACTAATCTGGTACAGACAGGCTGAATATCTCACCAAAGCTACTTGCAAAAGCGTCTATACTACATATATTTTGTAAGCATATACTGCAGTTGGCAATGTTCAGCAATCTCATTTAACTGATTGGCAACTTATTTGGTCACCACTTTTACCAAAAATTATCTATAGACAAATTAGCAATTAACTACAGACTGATTAACAACCATTTCCTCAAATTAATAAATGACAAAATACTGTGTGAATGTTTTGTAAAAATAAACGACAGAAATAGGCTTGACGGCTCATTTGGTCCGCGTGGTTATCAAAAAGATGTCTGGATACATTTAGTCCTACTGTGATACCATAAACCGATTAACAGCCATTTCCTGAATTACTGAGTACCAAAAGACTGGGTGACTGTTTTGGTCGACATCTATATTGAGACCCCAATTTAGTTTTGATACAGGACTGCCGGGACATTTAGTCAACTCATAAGCTACAGTAGTTATAACTGAAAAAAAAAACAATTTAAATCCATGTCACACTTCCTGAGTTAATGAATGCCAAAAGGCTAGGTGACAGTTTTGGTCAACACAAATTATGGAGACCCCAATTTAATTTTGGTTAGGGACACACCGTCTACTCATAAGCTAGTTATAATGGGAAAAAAATTAAATCCATGCAATGGAACTTTACAAAGTTACTGAATGCCAAAAAGCTGGTGACTGTTTTGGTGGCCCCAAATACATGTACCGTAACAAGAATTTATTTTTGGTACATGACAAATCGTCTGACCATAACCTACACATATATTACGAAAAACAATCGAATCCAAGTAGGTAATCACCAAATAGGTTTAAAGTTATGGAGTGGACAGGAATTTTTTAGTTGTGTTAAAAAATATCATTTAGACCTTTATACCCAATCATAAGTTGCAATAATTTATGACATTAGGTGGACAGTAGACAAGAGTTTGGTTTTAGTCATCATACTTTTCTGGACCACTTTGTAATATATTCACCATGGCTAGGTATCTTGGGCTATGGCAAGAATATTGGTAAACTGAGATTGAACACAATAGGATCAAGGGAAAAGAAAATGAAAAGTTTGGTTCCCCAGAAATACCTAGGTAGAAGACAGACACAAGAGTTTAGTCCTGACTAGCAGATTTTTCAAACACTTGTTCTTTTTATAAGCAATGACTGGCCTTTGGGACAGAGGTAAAGCCATTTAACTTTGAAGTAGTTTGTATTGAATTTCTTTTACTACATGTATAATCTTGGGCATATCAATACTGGCCTTGTTTTACTGAAACACAAATGGTACTATAGTAGTTTTTTTTCCGGATATCTTCCTGGGTCCAAGTTCAAACCCAAAGGATAAACAGTTTGTAGCGTTTGAATCCAGAAACTTTCCCTTTCTAAACGTTTGTGCTTGGTATCTGTAGCAAAAGTGTGAAAATGGATTTTTTCAATAAGCCCCTTTCGGGTTTGGCAACAGTCCCACGAGATCACGCGAGACCCATGTTGAGGGATATAACTATCACCGATCGGCTGTCCGATTAACATTAGTGCTTATGGAGATAGGCTGTAACCATGTTGTTACCGGTACATGTATGTCTGTGATTCTCAGCTTACAATCTATACTTTTTACAAAAGTCTTTTTTCTGAGACATATCAAGATATATACAAAGCCATTGGATACTTCTTTTTGACACAAAAAATAATTTAATTTCTAACACAAAAATAACACGTTGTAGTTGTGTTTTCACCGTTGGTTTTCACTTTTGGACAACTTCGAAGCATATCCACGCGATATAAATATTTGTATTGACAGTCAACCGACAAAAACGTAACTGATAGCTTGTGGTGTGTTTCACAAAAAAATTTTGATTAAAGAAATGATTTAGAAATAAAGAATCAAAGACAAAACCACACGATAACCGTAGATCACCATTAGACGCTTATGTTAAATGAACGGCTAGTCAGGGAAAGTTATACCCCTAAACTCATTTTCGCGTGATCTCACAGGGTTTTAGCCAAATTCCAAAGAGGCTTATTGATATGATTTTTAAATGGTCTTTGACTGAATGGCCTAGAGTGTTAAAATGCTCTGCCACAGGCACATCATGCCTAATTCTAACACCAGATTAAAGTGATTGGAGACTCTTTGTCATAGAGAATTCAGAGTTTCTCATACGTATTGCTTGTGACATTTTTGTGACGTGATAACATACACGATGTTAAAGGAGTCGCGATGAAGATTCTTTTTATCAAGTAACAGACTGGCCAACCAATTCATGAGATCTTATCAGCATCAATTCGCAATAAACAGACCACCCATCATCAATATACTTTGGCCACAGAGTTTGGAGATCTCCAACTACAATAATAATTATCCTAGTAATAGAATAGGCCTATATTTTAATGGTAAAATATGACATTGCTTTGAGACAAGAATTGGCACCTCCACTAATGTGGCAATGTTGTTGTTTCTCCATGATAAAAACTTCACCCACATTAATTCTAAAAATAATATGAGAAAAACACTTACTTCAGCTCTTTTCGTTCCTTTTGGGACATTGTATGGACTTCATCCGAAATTATTAAAACGATAAAAATAAATAAAACAAACGACATGATAATCCTTTGAGAGGCCATCGTCGATTCTTGGACTTCCTTCACTATGTACATCACAGATGAAGGATAAACCTTCAAATCAACACATTCGTTCCCTGACACTTTAATCGTCAAACGATCTTTTCATCTGCCATGTTGTCAACTTTATCTCTCGCGAGATTTGGGCTTGGGAAATACATATCCCACACTCCTGTTTGAACCCAGAGTGGTGCCTAGATCCGACGAGCCCGTGACAGGCCACAGTCGTTGAATTTCAGGCCACAGTCGTTGAATTTTCAATCACGAAATCAAATCGTTCAGATATATAGGGAACTCCTTGATTGCTGGCCGGCCCTCTATGGTAAAACTACTCAATAAAAAAGTTGAAGAAAGATGTCAACTGACTATCTTTAACAGGCGAAAACGCTTCCCAAGCCTATCTTCTATTTCTATGTTTAAATTTTAAATAGACACTTAAAAAGGCCATCATTATATATATTTCATTTTACAGACAATAAATATCTACTTCATTTGAAGAAAGCTTTTAATTGTTTGTGTTTGTGGTTATTTTATTTTATTTTATTTTATTTTTTTGTATTTTTCTGGAAAAAAAGTTATGATTAAACATGTATTTATGTAGGGCTATAGATTTATGACGGCGTGGTAATTACTGTAAATAACATCCCCTAGGCTATTGCATGTAGGCTTTTACTTTTTGTGAAATTTCTTCTGGACATTTATCAGTTCAAACTCATATATTCTGCTCAAGTAAATTACGAAATGTTAGAATTCTGCAAAAATAGCAATATATTTCCCGAGATAGACCTATTTCTAGTGCTTTCTGTTAGGATAAGCTTCTATGCAGCATTACCTGAATAAATTCTAAAGTAAACTACGTTTGACTTCCACAAAGCCTGATTTTATAAAGGCTAAAAATGCACTGCAATATCAAATTGAGGCTTTATTTTTTTACTTTGATGTATACAGTGGGAAAAAATGCTAAGAACGTATGGCTTGGTTAAAAAAGACCTTAAACAACAATACTATCTCTCATGTTAAACTTGAAAGCCACAAACGTACTCTACGGCATGTCTAACTAAGATTGAGTTATTTTTTTATCATTAGTATGGAACCCACGTGTAAAGAGAGTTTCAAACATTTCTTAAGATTGAGTTGTTATGATCCACTTGAAAAAGAGAGAGGGAGATACAAAAGTAACTCACTGACCCTGGCCGTCGATTTTGTCCCTTTTGTCCTTCCCATATTGAAGATGGACATCCTTTTCTACTTGACTGTTCATTATAAAATGAAAACAGTTTTTTCTTGGGGCTGTTGTTTTGGGGTTTTTTTTAGGTTTTAAATAAGGTTGTAGGCGGAGGACTGTTTTAGGTTTAAATCGGAGTGTAGGTTTATCCCACTGTGCGTTAAGTACATGTGACCTTGACTTCGGAAGGAGAAATACACGCTGTGATATTTGACATTATGCTAAAATAATGGCTGTTCATTTGCGATCGCTGAACCTGAAGTCGACAAATCTTCCTTACATTTTGACACGATGTTTTGTGAGTCAGGTTCAATGCCCTGGAGGCGGTGACAAGCGATCTATCAGCGATGTTGAGTGGGAACGTTTGGCGAAGCGGGTAAGGCATGCAACAACAACAACAATATTTTAGCAGTAGGCTATTTATATCAGGTTGGGGAAATACGTGAATCGACGGACTATCCGTGAATAGACGGACAGTTTTGTCACAGAACGACGGGTAGGCACCTGTCAAAAACGATAAAAGTTCTCCGATTTCTAATTCTTACGAAGACGCCAAGTTTTGCAGTTCAACAACAACAGAACAGCTTTCAAGCTTTCCGTTCACACTCTTACTTCGTCCTAAGCTTCAATATTTTTCTGCGCTGAAGCCGTCAAAGTCCCTGACACAAACTGTCAAAAAGCATTTCGCCATTTTGGATAAATAATTTCGAAAATAAAATAAACGTTTGAACATTTGAAACCCCGCAAATTAAAGCGTGCTTCTTCGTCTTTCTATACCGGTCACGTGGTTTAAATACGTCCGCCGGCAAGATCACACTAGAGGCATCTCAAGTAGGGCCCTCCAAGAATACAGCGCCAGTAGCCATTGTATGGTGAACCAAAGGGGACTAATTTGCCTTGGATACTATATGCCTCTTGTACATGAGAGGCCTGCTAGATTAGTCCCCTTTGGTTCACCATACAATGGCTACTGGCGCTGTATTCTTGGAGGGCCCTACTTTAGATGCCTCTTGTGTGATCTGCCGGAATTTCAAAAATATAAGAATCCTCTGTCTTTGTCACCCGAGAGTCACTGGGTCTTCGCGAAGAGGCGCACCCCCTCAGTTGTGATTTCCTGAAAAAAGGGAGAAGATGACCCTACTTGTTTTGCTACCAAATGATGATGAAACATTACATTTAAATACAGAAATTAATATGTAATAGACAAAGCCTAGAAGTGAGCGCAGAAAATAACTTAAAAGTAAACTTAAAGTCCATAATTTATCTCAGTGTAGTTTTTTTAAACAACCTATCAGATGTACTCTTCTGTAAAAAGAGGCGCGAAAGCGGAATCAGTATTTGAACAAAAATGGCGGACGTTTCGAACGCCAAATGGAACATTTAGACAAAAAACAAAGTTGACAAGACTTCCAAGTGAGTAGACTATAGTGACGTAATTACGTACGCATATGTTGTGTATAGAGTTCGCTGCGCTCACTATTAACTTGTGTCTCTACCAAACATATCAATGCAGTACGGATCCTGTTATACTTGTTTTAGGGGCACTATCCGGACTTATTCCTCCGCAATATCACAAGTATTTTCTATTTTCATTCACACTCCACTCTAGACTACGTTCCCAATCTACGGATTCCACGTCCGTTCAGCATTTTAGAGTGAAGAGTGTGCCTTCCAAATAAGTGAAATAAGTAAAAAATTAAATGTTTTCACTTTTTCCCATTTAAAATAGGTTAAACTTGGTTAGAAAGCTCTGAAGCTTTGAATCTTCATTTTTTTATTTTTAGGTTACCCTATTGTGCGAAGAAGCCAAACGACATGTGAATGATCTACCTCAGTCTCCAGCCGCCACCACACTGGCTCTGCTTGTTTTGGAAAGTCAAAAGCTGGTTGAGGCTGTCAACAAACATATGTCACTTACCTCCCCTAACATCACCAAATCTCAGAGCTCAGTTCTAAATAATCTAACAGCCAATCAGAATGCTTTATCCTGGAGCAAACTCAAAGGCTACAGTTTGTCAAAGGAACCAAGCGACCCCTCCCTGGAGACTGGTACAGAATTAGCCATACCAACTAATCACAATGACTTAAAACAAGAAATATTTAGCGGACTTGGAGTCTTTGTTCAACCTTATAGTTATACAACGGATGATATCATTATCAGAGGTGATTTGCAAAAGGAAGGTTTATCATTTGGTGTGGAAAGTCAAGGCACTGATATGAATGGTATCACAGGAACAAACCAGCAGTTACTCGAGAATCCATCAAGGCAAAACAATGACCTATCGGACAGCCGGGTATTTTGTGCACTCCCTTCAAGCTCAGAGAGCCCAGAGTCTCCAGTTGGACCCCCACCCCCTCCGATGAAAGGTGGCCCTGATCCAGAGAAATTAATTCAATTTCGTGACCATTTTGTGGAAGCGGTAGGTATAAGAATTTGAAGGTGGTTCTTTAAATTTTCAGTTTCAAAATTATCTAATTTTATCAGTTCTTTTGGACTTTTCACCTATGTGGAAAAAAACAAACATCATAGTCTCTCAATTTGAGTTTATTTACAAAGGAGTATAACAGTGTTCCCAGTATTTTGTATATTGCACTTTATCGAGAAATGGAGAACAAAAAAATACCAAATTTGGGCGTTGCCCTGCCAGAGAATCTGACTCCTGGCCAGATTTAATTCAATTCTGGGATAGGTGCCTTACTCTTGTACATGGGTCTAAGTGCTGGTTCAGGCAGCACTTAAAAACGGTATAATAATTTTACTTTTTTTCAGGAATATGTAATATAAAATATCAAAATAATACCGTGACTCACTTGACAGCCTTTGGACTTTTGGACGGAATAAGGCCATCAGCCATCAATGGGTCACAGTTTGCAATTCCACTCTGTTCTAAGAACAATTCAAAAATCAGTGCTGAAACTTAACTTTTTAGGGTTGTTGCCATCAGGGCAAGCTGAATGGCAAAACTGGTTGCCGGCCCGAAGATATGGTTGCCCAGATTTATCATAAATGTCTGTGGCAAAGTGGCAAACTTGTTCCAAAACTAACTTGCAAAATAGGGCAAGCACTTTTCAGGTCTTGCTTGCCCACATGCCAAATCACTTGCAAAATGCATGAGCGCAAGTGGGAAGTTCCAGCACTGAAAATGTCTTTGTGGCTTTTTCAATCCATCGATGCAAAACAACATGATCAATGAATCCACTAATGTCTATGGTATTTAATAACATATAACAGTTGCCAGTTTCCTCCCCCACTAAACCTGGCAACACTACCACATTATAAAATAATTGTGAGTGCGGCTTAAAATATTCATCAACCTACAAATCCATCGGTGCAAAACAATACCAATGAATCCATGAATACCTATAGTATTTGATAATATATTTATTTGAATGATTTATTTCTTAAATGTATTCTTGCTATTTTTAAATCATTTGTCTTGTTTTTTTGGATTTCAGCTACCAAAATTTTTTGTCACCAGACATGACTATCGTATTTACCATCAAGATATGGTTTTTGAAAATAACTATTGGGGAACAAATTTGGTCACACGGTTAGTATATTTACAGCAAAAAAATCGTCTGACTTTTTCCAAAAAATTTTTCACATTTCTTTTGCTGCAAAACTGATTTTGTGTTATCATTTGTTTTGTTTAGACAGATCAAAGCGTATTTTTGATCATTAATTGGCAGAATGATCTTTCTAATCAATTTAAAAGGAGAAGAAAAAACCCCACAGTAATCCAAGCTGACCATTAATATCTGGTAGAAGTCTTTAGTTCTCTACCAGTTTAAGGATTATGCACTGAGAATATGCATATCTTCCGTCACCAGTCGGAAATATCCTCGTATTTGACGTCATAGTTGACATTTGAACGCTTTCGGTGGCATTTCAACTAACCATGAAGACGCCTTTGTGTGTGACGTCACAAGTCAACAATAGTAATATACATATCAGATGTCAACTGTGACGTCACGGCCCTAAAGCTAATTAATTTCTGTATCTAGGCTGAAAAGAGAAAAAGAATGCCTTGAATATTGTAGGTTTTGTGCCTGAAATCTCATTTTGCTTTTGGATGAGTTTGTAAGTCTATACGGTGAAAGTTTTTGAACAAATTGATAACCATATAGGAGACTTTGACTTTAACTTGTCATTTATCTTTTAAGTTGTGATATTTGTAACCATAAACAGTTTAACAGCGAATGCATAACTGATAAATCAGAGAGGTGACGCCTGTCACGCCTGAGATATTAGGGCTGACAATCACTACGGCGCTGCGGTAATATATAATGCTGTATAAAGTAGGACATCAATAGTAAGATTAATTTAAAAAATACTTCAACGAAGTGATATGGTCAATTTGCATTTTAGCTCTAATGTATTTCAAATGGAGAATAGAAGTGTTGACCTGTCATTTTTCGGTTGAAAGACACCTGAATGAAACCCGGCTCTATCAGCAGACGGCCTTAAATTTTGGTTCATAATAGTAAAGCTGACATTGAAAATTGATCAACATTTTGGCAGCTCATGCCACTTTAATCCAATAAAATTTGTAGTCTTTCATATAGTTGTGTTTGTATAAGCCGAATTCCACAAGAAAGCTAAAAGAAAATGTTTTTTTTATTGTAGAGGACTAAATGCGTATGCTTCCCAGCTGATCAAATATCGTATATTTGGAATGCTAAAGTTCGCTCATATGGAAGTGACGATTTTGAAAGCAACAACCCACCCGGAGGATGGTACAGTTAGAATAAGATGGAGGATTAAAGGGCTCTCCCAGTTCAAGGCCCTCATGTTTTGGAAATTTCTGCCTTGGACGTATAAAAAATCCATCAAAAACGAATCACAGTAAGTTTTTCCTGTATTTTTTTTTTCAGGCCAGTTGTGGGGGTTCTCAGAGGTTTGATTAAGCTAGGGCTAGAGGTTCATGTCTTTAAGTTATCCACCTTGCTGATGATGCTCTAGTTGAAATTTATTTTAATCTGAGAGGTAAAATATCATTGGTTGTGGAAAATTAATAAATAAGCAGTGATAGATTATCATCCATGGTGACATAGAGCGATACAAAGAGAGGTCATTCAGGCCTCAATGACATGACCTCTCCGATTGAAATCAAAAGGGAGCGGGAGTAACGTGACATTTCCACAAATTTGCTGTCACCCACGTTGTCATTACACATGTGGGGAGCCTTCGTCGTTCGAATTTGACTATCTATTCTGACGTGGTAGAACAAAAAGCGTCAATCGAACGGACGTCATTGAAAAACGTCATCTGTCACCGGATATCGCGAAATCTCTTGGTACACTCCCAGGCCCTATTGTGACGCCACTCGATATGCCAGGCATGTTGGTGGGAAACATGGCATTTACTATGGGGAAACCGTAAAATAAGCTCTGTCAAATGCTAATGATACAAACTCTAAATTAGAACCCTACATGTATGTCAAAGTTAGGTTCTGACAGGGTTTTCCCTGGCTCCCAAAATGTTGGGGTTCATTGGACCCCCATCAGATAAAAAGTAGGGTCCCATATACGATAAGTGGGGTCAAATTACTGTTTATATATGCATTATTGTTTAATATTTTGCTATTTATTTGCATCCCATGGGACCCTTCTCATTGCAATTTTGGGGTCTAAGTGAGAAAATGAGGGTCAGAGATGCAGGTTTAAGGGTCGCGATAAATCCCTGTGGTTCTTACACTGAAATTGAGATGATGAGAAAATTTATTACAGTCTGTTCATTAACTCAATATTATTCATTTAAACATGCAATTTGGCATTGCCAGGCAGTTCATACATTTCATCCCCTTTTTTTATAAATCTTCAACTTCTCACAAAAATTAGTCCGAAATATCTGCGATGATGATGTAAGACATTTTCTGACAGATAGGCCATCATCATCGTCAGAACGCATTTGATCAATTTACTGGGAATTTCTTGCCACCCTTCGAGGTGGCAAGACCACCTCTCGTTTCTCATCAAAAATATTGAGATTCTCTTCATAACTTTCAAAAAATAAAATTGCTAACCCGTACTTTAATGATTTCCCTTTCTCCTCGCACCAATCTTAAGTCTGTACGTCGACAAAAGCCATAAATCTGCCCGGTTAAATTTCAAACTGTACCAAACATTTAGTTTACAAAAGTCGCCATCTGCATAATCTCATTGATACGTCACTGTATGCGCGAAAGGTCAATCTGTCACATGACTACCCCACTAGCAGGCGATATAGTTCATTGGTCGTGTTGCTTTTTTGCTGAAGTCACGTGAACCAACACGACCAATGAACTATATCGCCTGCTAGTGGGTAATCATGTGACAAGTTGACCTTTCGCGCGTATATTGACGTAGTATGCAAATGGCGACTTTTCTAAATTAAAGGTTTGGTACAGTTTGAAATTTAATCGGGCAGATCTATGGCTGGTGTCGACGTACAGACTTCAGATTGGTGCAAGGAGAAAGGGAAATCATTAAAGTACGGGTTAGCAATTTTATTTTTTAAAAGTTATGAAGAGAATCTTGATATTTTTGATGAGAAACGAGAGGTGGTCTTGCCACCTCGAAGGGTGGCAAGAAATTCCCAGAAAATTGATCAAATGCGTTCTGACGCTGATGATGGCCTATCTGTCAAAAAATGTCTTACATCATCAGCGCAGATATTTCGGACTAACAAAAATGTGCAGAAGGATATTTTGGAATGTGCAACACATACTGTAAGTGAAATTCTCCTTTGTGATACGCTCAAGAATTCAACATCAAGTTTACAATTGTGTTTATCATTCAAGGTCGGTTTATAACTACATAATTGAAATTGTATTGAATCTTTGATGATTTCTTTCAGATGGTATGATGGCTATTCAGTGTACACTGTAAACAAAGAGGGTTTTGTTATCAAACATAGGGTTGATCGGGTAAGAAACATCTTCTACACTACTTGTTTATCTTTTTTTTTATGAACCAATGTTGTATAAGACACAAATTTTAAGTGTCAGAATTAAAAATTTGTCCATGAACAAAACCATTCGTTAATTCAATCAGTTTATAAATGGAAAATGCCTTAGTTGTGCAATAAGTGTGGTTTGAGAGCAAATTTAGAAAGCTCAGACTGTTGGGTAGGATGGGGCGGGGTTTATTGAATCTCAGTTTATATATTGCTTGGTGCTAAGACAACAAGGTCAGTAGAGCAAAAGTCTCTCCGTTTTATCATCAATTCCTAATAGTAGTACCAAATAAGACCAGTGATACCAGTGTCAGGGATATACATTTATGTAGTTCTTTAAGTATAAGAGAAATACCGAGGCAGCGGGTATTCCTGAAAAATAATGTCCGAAGCGCCGAGGATATTATTGTTTCTGGAATACCCGCTGACAAGGTGTTTCTCTGACGTAAACGATTTGGACTTGCTGGAGTTTCTCATTGACTTCCGTTATTGATGTTATACAAATGCAGTGCTAATTAACATCCTGTTTACAGTTGTGCATTTAAGGTCTGCAAATGTATTCTTCGTGTAAGCCGACACGGATACATGAAAATTCAGCTACACGTCATAAAAAGGTTGTCATAGCATTACCATCAATCTAAACTTGAACAGTGCCGGTACATTCGAGTAAAACGATACCCTTTTTTCTCGGCATGGTCACCTAATTTATGGATGGAAGGATTATTTCTCTGTGCAGCCCTGTCCTGTAATTTGAATTAATAAAGTCTGCTGTAATATCCTTAGCTTTTTATCATGGCGTAGTCTTAAATAAAGCTTCACTTAATTGGCGACTTTCCTAAGAAATAATGTCTTGTAGGAACAATAGCGTGGCAGCAAAATAATGTACTTATGAATGCTATTTGAATTATGTCCATTATTATGTTCATTTCGGCCTGACTTTACCATTAGTTTTTTATTCTACATCCAACCTTTAGTTTTTCAAGCTCAACTTCACTCCACAATCAGAATTCTTAAAAAAAATCTCAATCTAGGCAGCTCATTTCACTTAGGTGGCTAAAACTGGCAAAATTTGTAGATAGACGAAAAGATTGGCTTGTAAAAAAGCCAAATTCAAGCACAATTTATTTTTTACATTCCCTGGACATACATTATTAAACCGGGTATCAAATGAAAGCTACTAATTTGCTTTTCTTAAAAATAATAAGAAATGTTTGAAACTCTCTTTAAACGTGGGTTCCATACTAATGATAAAAAATTAGGACAACACAAGCTTTCGACACCTGTATCGGTTTCTTCGTCAAGTGTAACGTTTTGGGAAAAAAATAGCCAAGAATATGTACAAAATATCACCCTTTTGGTAGCCCATGCCTATATACATTTGTATATATGTAATTTGTTCTTGTGATTTCAGGTGATTCCAGATGAAGAAATGCAGACTGTAAAACCTGCTTCTGATTTGGCTCTTAAGTTAAGCATTATGTTAGGGCTGGCACCAAAACCTGGCCTTAATGACTTTACTGGATTGTTCTCCAAGAAAATTTCTGATCCAAGCACACCCAAAAATCCATGATCCAATACAAGAATGGTGTAGACCTGTATTAAGTGCTAGCATTTTCTTCCCAATAGGAAACGGTTTTCTCTTGCATCACATAAAGAAAATTTTATGATGAAGAAAAAAGTTGATATAAATGTTTAGGTCCACATTTGAATTTGTTGAATGTATTGAGAATTTGTGAAAGGTCACAGGTGTCAGAATTTACCTTTGTTCAGGAGACCCCAGAATTACTGGACAATCTATCAATTAGGCATCACTATAAAGTCAGATTTGTTTTTAACATCAGCTGGCTACACCTATTCCAGTGTCTTTATCAAGTGCAAGAGATTGACATAAAATGTAGGTGTTGAAAACTTGTGTTATTCACCAAATACTTACTTTGGTTAGGCCATATAATTTGGGTGTCAGTCAGAAACCTTGAAACTGTTCCGTATATTGAAATGCTGGGAACAAACCGTTACTGATGCTAGTTTCATTATACATGTTCCATATTCTGACTTTCATGATTGGTAACATATTTTCGTTTCTCTAGTTTAAGAACAACAGTAACAACAGGCTACTGGAACCGAATGTTTCCGTGAAATGCTATGGGTTTATTCCTGTGTATTAAAACATGTAAAGTGTCACCAACATTTTCTGTAAGGAATACATGTAAGTAGTTGTTACTGTAGAGACAGTGGCTCTGTGTAATTTTGTTCAATATTGTAAACAGTGCCGTACGCCAACCCCAATGGTGCAGATAAAATATTGATAATATGGCGTCAAAAGGAAATGAACAATGTAATTCCGTTCAAAGGTGTAAAATAAAATTCAGCCTCAGAAAATGAAATATTATCCTTAATTTATCAAAAACAGCACTTCTGACCTGTACTGTGTTTTCTATAAGGACAAATAAACTTTTTGAAAAAAATAAACCTATCAGTTGTCACATGAATGCGATCAGTTTTTCCCAGATCGTTTCACTGATTGATTGATTGATCAGGATTTACATCACCTTCTCACTGCTAAAGCTGCACAATAGAATAAAATGTGTCTCCAAACATCTCACCTTGTTAAAGATATGTAGTAAAAGATTGATCGATTGATTGATTGTTTTACGCCGCGCTCAAGATTATTTCACTTATATGGCGGCGTTGCCAGTTTTATTGGGGGAGGAAACCGGGCTCTGTGTCCGGAGGAAACCCACAACCTTCTGTAGTAAAAGAGAGAGTACATCCAGTGTATTTATTTCACCTAACAATGACCTCTAATTTGGATTCCAGAAAAATAACTGGACTGCCAGGAACTTGTTCAGAGTTTCTCCAAAGAGTCCAGTTCCCTCTCTCTCTAAATCCGTCGACCCAACCAAAGTGAAATAATTTTGAGTGTGGCGTAAAACACTACTCAATCAATGCCATGACAAAGCACAATACCTATTTGTTTTAGACAGTGCTAAAACAAAGTCAATTGTCCTATGTATGTGGGACCTCGGGGGTCTGGTGGGTTAGAGTGATTGTCCCTCAGTCCCACACAGACCTTCCTTCGAGCGGGTTCCAATCACGCTCAGACCAAATAAAAATCTAAAAACTTCTGAGCACTTTTTCATGCGGTCGTCGTATGTGGAAGAGTTGCCAGATACTCACCACAGGTCGGGGGTTTCCTCCGGGCAATGAGCCCGGTTTCCTCCCCCACTAAACCTGGTAACTTAAATAATCTTGAGTGCGGTGTAAAACACCAACCAGCCTATGTTTGTTCAATTCTTGCAAAAGACTGACGTAATAAAAACACCAGTGCCAAAACTACATTTTTCTCTTCACAAGCATGCTGTGTTATACACATGTATTTACAAACATTACATATATACAGATCATAAATAGCAGTAAATAAACTGTATGAGGGTCAGGACTTTGGGCTGTGTATTGGTCTAACTCGACATTCATCAACTTTGGACGTCTGTATGTGGAAGGAGGGAGTAACCCAAGACCCACAGGGGCATCTTTCACCTAGAACATAGAGGAAGGAGTCTGTAAACAGTTCGATTTTTTAGATTGATTGATTGGTGTTTTACGCTGCGCTCAAGATTATTTCACTAATATGGCGGCCAGTTTTATTGTGGGAGGAAACCGGGCTCTATGCCAGGAGGAAACCCAAGACCTTCCGGTGGTAACTGGCAATCATCCCACATCAATTTTTTTAGAAGATGAACACATTATATAAGACATTCTAATGAACTCCATATGCGCCATAAAAAACACTGTGAGTGAAATGCATTTGATTGATTGATTGATTGTTTGGTGTTTTACGCCGCACTCAAGATTATTTCACTTATAGGGCGGCGTTGCCAGTTTTATTGTGGGAGGAAACCCACGACCTTCCGCTGGTAACTGGCAACCATCCCACAACAATTTTTTTAGAAGATGAACACATGATAAACAAGAGTTTCGGGAAACCCAAAATACGCCCGGAAAGGCACAGTAACTGCGGCCATACCAAAACAAATCCTTCCATATTTATTTGAATTTAATTTTCAAAATTCAGAGGAAGGAGGTTGAAGCTTGGTAAAAGGTGATGTAATGTCAACAAAATGAAATCTTACCACTAAAACCTTTAAAAATCATCTGTTTCGAATTTAAAATGGGCTATTTGGATCAAAGATTATTAACAAGATTTGTACTCGGTCTCGCTGCTGTTAAATCATGATGTTAAACATTGCTTTTTGTCAATATAGTTTGGACTAAAATGTTTCAATTTTTTAGAAGAGTAGTTAATAATTTACTAATCATACTTAAACAAATGCAATTAATTGGCAATTTTGCAGCTCACACCAATTCAAGTAGATTTGAAAATTTTTCTCATAATATCATTTTTCTATATTATTTGGCTACAAAAAAAAAAAGAACAGTTCAGCATGGCATGGGTCAAACATTAATACAAAGCCTACATTTAGGCCATGTGGTAGACCATAAAACCATAAAACCTTCAACACTTGTGATAAGAGACTTAGAGCTTCAGAGTATGTTTAGATAGAGTACATGTAAGTAAATAGAACAAGGCTGGGTTACTTATCTCTATGTCTGTAGATAAAACTTTAATCCTTCTATGTATTTTTCATTTGATTAAAACGTTATAAATTGATTTAAGAATAGTTTTAATCAATTTAGAAACATTATTGCAATTTGAAAAAATCCTTTTTTGATGAGAATCGGAAAAGTAGAAGCCATTTTATAATTTAAAGGTTATTTTCATTTTACACACTGTCTGTTAATATGGTATGTAACATGAAAGATTTGAAAACATCAGATCATATTTGTTAAAGTTACGGAGAGAAAAAGTAAATATTACATAACCGAATATGGCTGCCATATTACGCAATGTATGCTGTCAAAAATAGTTCGCGACACACCTTCCACCCATAAGGTATATACTCAGAAAAAATTGTGCAGATGGAATCAAAACTTTGGAAGTTATGGAGCGGAAGGGAATATTACATAATCCAATATAACTCCCATATTATGTAACCAGTGATGTTAAAAATAGTCTGTGACACACCTTCTACCCATAAGGTATATACTCAAAAAAAATTGTGCAGATGGAATCAAAACTTTAGAAGTTATGGAGCGGAAGGGACAGCGGACGCCGGACAGCCGGACAGCCGGACTGCCGGACGGACGGAGAGGATACCATAATACAGCCCGCTTTTCAAGCCGGGCGTATAAAAACAAGAGTTCTAATGAACTCCATATGCGCCATAAAAACACTCTTTGAGTGAAAGGCATTTGAGTGAGTGAGTGAGTGATTGGGGTTTTACGTCCTGCTCAACAGTATTTCGGTTATATGAAGACGTTGTCTCCTTGTGACAGGGCGGATTTCCACCGCTCTTTTAGGTGCTGTCTCACCGAGACGACTTGCCGAAGACAACCAGCAAGCCCCCTCACCCAGTCACAGTATACTGACACCGGGCCAACCAGTCGCTGCTCTAACTCCTATTGCTGAGCGCCAAGCGAAGCAGTAACAGCTACCACTGTTAAAGTCTTTGGTCTGACTCGACCCGGGCTTGAACCCGGATCTCCCAGGCCTGAAGCGGACGTTCTACTGACTGAGCTATCGGGGCTGGTCGAAAGGCATTTGAAGTCAATTTATTAAAAGTAAGCCTTGAAAATTCCCTACCAGCCATAAAGACTGTATAATTACAGTATATGCATGTTAAATCCTGTCCTCCGTGATTATCCTTGATTTTGAAGTCACCATGTTTTGTAATTCGAAAACCAGTAAACCCAAATTCTTTTTTTTTAAATCCCAATTTTCTAATGTCAAAATTTAAAATTCAATTTCCTAATTTTGAATTTCACATTTTGAAATTCGAATGAGCCCTCTGGGCTTCCGTACAATACAGCCAAGTTTATTAAAATATCTAACTGAAGAGAATAATACGGGCTTACCAAACCAGTTATATGATCCTAACTTTGACGAACATTTTGGGCAATGGAGCTGATGAAAAATAAAAACAAAACAATATTATTAGTCTGCTAATGGTTATAAGTTATACAATAGAGTGATTTCAATGATTGATTGTTATGTAACGCTGCACTTAGGATTATTTCACTTGGCGGGTTTTCAATTCAGATTCTTTGTTTGGAGGAAATCCCCGACCTTCAGGGAAGTACCTAACAACTCTTTAGGACGTTAGAATAGCAAGCAATATGTGAGCTACCTTTCCCTCTAACTCCAATATATCTTCTTTCATCCAATCAACTGGCTCAATAAAGAGCGACCTTTGACACCAGACATCTTGGCCAGTCAGATTGTTTGAAGGTGAACCTGTTGCATCCTGGGATTTCCAGTGAAAGGCAGACTCTCCAGAGCTTTGAGCGTGAGACAGTACGCCACAGCTTCGAAATAATGGTCGTCTAAAACAGAAGAATGGAAATTTAAAAAAACATGGTAATTTATTGTTCCCGATTTTGTTTTGATTGATTGATTGATCGATTTCATTTATTCACCAGAAACAGAAATATCCAGTACATTATCGTATCATATACATAATTATATTGGATTTGCCGGGAAATAAAACCCAAGGAATCTTTCCTCTCCCAATAAACCTGTCGACATTTAGGTCTATAAACAAGAGCCAATTATTTTGCTTAATTCATGTTTTACATCGCACTGAAGCTTATTTCCCTTACATGGGTGACGCTGCAAGGAAACCAGGCACTGTGCTTCAGAAAACCCCAGTACCCTTCCCCTGCTATACATCAAGGGTGTGGAGTTAAAGCCACTGATCTGTATATATATACAGAACAGCGAATCAAATTACGAGCTGGCACGTTATAACGCTTGGAAACAGCAACCATGTTGGAAGCTTAACGCTGGCAGCTTCAATTTTGTTCCCTTTGTGTGCTATGAAACTTCTGACAACGTGAAAGAACGGTCCAACTTTGACATCGGCATTTTTTGTCAAGAACTATGTAATACGAGCTTTGTCCATATATCATTCTTGGATATGTACGTTAAGGCAGTCTTTATAAGCAACAAAGACTTGAGAATGTACTTACATCCCAGCTATTGGAATGTGTCAGTTATTAGCTCACATTTTCACTATCTTTTATCTCAACATTAATCTTTCATTTTTTGAAGGTGCTTTAAATGCTCAAGGGGCCTCGGTAGTCCAGTGGGCCAGAGTGATTGTCCCTCAGTCCCACACAGACCTCAGTGGGTTAGAGTCATCCTGGTTTCCTCTCCCACTAAACCTGGCAACGCCACCATATAAGTGAAATATTCTTGGGTGTGACGTAAAATATCAACCAATCAATCAAATGCTAACTTCCCATGAGAATCGAAACATTATGAAATTCTGGCAGCTCATGCCATTCTAAGTGCACTATACAGTCTATATACAGATCAGTTGTTGAATTCTGGCAGCTCATGCCATTCTAAGTGCACTATACAGTCTATATACAGATCAGTTGTTGAATTCTGGCAGCTCATGCCATTCTAAGTGCACTATACAGTCTATATACAGATCTGTTGTTGAATTCTGGCAGCTCATGCCATTCTAAGTGCACTATACAGTCTATATACAGATCTGTTGTTGAATTCTGGCAGCTCATGCCATTCTAAGTGCACTATACAGTCTATATACAGATCAGTTGTTGAATTCTGGCAGCTCATGCCATTCTAAGTGCACTATACAGTCTATATACAGATCTGTTGTTGAATTCTGGCAGCTCATGCCATTCTAAGTGCACTATACAGTCTATATACAGATCTGTTGTTGAATTCTGGCAGCTCATGCCATTCTAAGTGCACTATACAGTCTATATACAGATCTGTTGTTGAATTCTGGCAGCTCATGCCATTCTAAGTGCACTATACAGTCTATATACAGATCTGTTGTTGAATTCTGGCAGCTCATGCCATTCTAAGTGCACTATACAGTCTATATACAGATCTGTTGTTGAATTCTGGCAGCTCATGCCATTCTAAGTGCACTATACAGTCTATATACAGATCAGTTGTTGAATTCTAGCAGCTCATGCCATTCTAAGTGCACTATACAGTCTATATACAGATCTGTTGTTGAATTCTGGCAGCTCATGCCATTCTAAGTGCACTATACAGTCTATATACAGATCAGTTGTTGAATTCTGGCAGCTCATGCCATTCTAAGTGCACTATACAGTCTATATACAGATCAGTTGTTGAATTCTGGCAGCTCATGCCATTCTAGGTGCACTATACAGTCTATATACAGATCAGTTGTTTTAGCCCACAAATCAAGTAAAAAAAAAATTGTCTGTTGGTCTTGGAAATCAAATATTGCAGTTCTGTGTTAAATATGACAAGTATAAACATACCGACATTTCCGACACTTGTAAAAAGTGGATAAATTTCACAAAATAGCAACATAAAGAACAAATACTTAGCCTATCATATCATATTTACATTTTTAAAGTTTAATTATGCTCAGTGCTTGTAAGTTCATAATAACAGTACTTTGGCTTGTGTTACAGAGAAATTGTCAGTAATAGCCATTACTTTGGCTGTGTTCAAATTCGTTTGATTGATTGATGTTTTACGGAGACTCAAGATTATTTCCCTTGCATTTTTCTTTGCCGAGAGGAAAACCCCGACCTTTGGAGAGTAACTGGCAACTCTTCCACATCAACGGGCCTCCATGGCTTAGTAGGTAGAGCGTTGGACGCTCAATCCAAACAGCCTTCCACTAATAGGTTGCGGGTTCGAATCCCATTCAGTCCAAAAAATTGGAAAATTTTCTGACAACGGAAGGTCGTGGGTCTCCTCCTCGTGGGCCCTGTTTCCTCTTACTATAAAACTGGCAACACCACCATATAAGTTAAATAATCTTGAGCGCGGCGTAAAACACCAATCAATCAATCCATCCACATACAGCAATCGAGAGAAAAATCCACCCACAATTTTTTTTCAATTTTTCTTTGTTGTGCCGTGTAAAAGAGAATCTAATAAGCAAGCCATTCCCCTCCTATCCAGCAGAAGATAAAGAATATTTACTATTTGCCTACCTCCTCTTTGAACTCTTAAAGCCAGGTTTTTAATATTGTAATTAATGTAATGAGGATGCCTTTTGTTCACATCACTTCCAATTGCTTCAAATAATTTCAACTGTTCCATAAAGCCAGAGTTTGGTCTGAGAAAAAAACAAAACATGTAACAGTTTAAGCCTCAGTACTTATATTATAATATCAGAT
Source organism: Lepidochitona cinerea (assembly GCA_963971465.1). Taxonomy (NCBI): domain Eukaryota; kingdom Metazoa; phylum Mollusca; class Polyplacophora; order Chitonida; family Tonicellidae; genus Lepidochitona; species Lepidochitona cinerea. The sequence goes on along the minus strand of OZ020563.1, from coordinate 29,992,854 downwards.
TGTTTATTAGACAGGTGGGCTGTACTCAACGTCACGCATGTCTGTGAGAGACAAGGGTACATGTACTAACTGACAGTCATGGATAGATTGTTTAGAATGTTATGCCACAGTCAAAGTTAATTCAAGTAGCCAAGTAAATTGCTTGATTGATTTACGTTTTTGCCACATTTGAAATTATTTTATTTCTGCCTGGATGGACAGGATGTTTTACGCCGCAATCAAAATAATTATTTCACTTATATGGTGGCCTTGCCAGGTTTAGTGAGGGAGGAAACCGGTCCCATTGCCTGGAGGAAACCCCCGACATACAGCGAGTACCTGGCAACTCTTCCATATACGGCGACTGAGTGAAAAATCCACTGACATTTTTCAATTTTCATTTGGTCTGAGTGGGATTCGAACCCACGCTGTATCGATGGAAGGTCTGAGTGGGATTTGAACCCACGCTGTATCGATGGAAGGTCTGAGTGGGATTTGAACCCACGCTGTATCGATGGAAGGTCTGAGTGGGATTTGAACCCACACCTCATCGATGGAAGGTCTGAGTGGGATATGAACCCACACCTCATCGATGGAAGGTCTGAGTGGGATATGAACCCACACCTCATCGATGGAAGGTCTGAGTGGGATATGAACCCACACCTCATCGATGGAAGGTCTGAGTGGGATATGAACCCACACCTCATCGATGGAAGGTCTGAGTGGGATTTGAACCCACACCTCATCGATGTAAGGTCTGAGTGGGATATGAACCCACGCTGTATCGATGGAAGGTCTGAGTGGGATATGAACCCACACCTCATCGATGGAAGGTCTGAGTGGGATATAAACCCACACCTCATCGATGGAAGGTCTGAGTGGGATATGAACCCACACTGTATCGGTGTAAGGTCTGAGTGGGTTTTGAACCCACGCCTCATAGATGGAAGGTCTGAGTGGGATTTGAACCCACGCTGTATCGATGGAAGGTCTGAGTGGAATATGAACCCACACCGCATCGATGTAAGGTCTGAGTGGGATATGAACCCACACCTCATCGATGTAAGGTCTGAGTGGGATATGAACCCACGCTGTATCGATGGAAGGTCTGAGTGGGATATGAACCCACACCTCATCGATGGAAGGTCTGAGTGGGATATGAACCCACACCGCATCGATGTAAGGTCTGAGTGGGATATGAACCCACACTGTATCGGTGTAAGGTCTGAGTGGGATTTGAACCCACGCCTCATAGATGGAAGGTCTGAGTGGGATTTGAACCCACGCTGTATCGATGGAAGGTCTGAGTGGAATATGAACCCACACCGCATCGATGTAAGGTCTGAGTGGGATATGAACCCACACCTCATCGATGGAAGGTCTGAGTGGGATATGAACCCACACCGCATCGATGTAAGGTCTGAGTGGGATTTGAACCCACGCTGTATCGATGGAAGGTCTGAGTGGAATATGAACCCACACCGCATCGATGTAAGGTCTGAGTGGGATATGAACCCACACCTCATCGATGGAAGGTCTGAGTGGGATATGAACCCACACCGCATCGATGTAAGGTCTGAGTGGGATATGAACCCACACCGCATCGATGTAAGGTCAGAGTGGGATATGAACCCACACCTCATCAATGGAAGGTCTGAGTGGGATATGAACCCACACTGTATCGATGGAAGGTCTGAGTGGAATATGAACCCACACCGCATCGATGTAAGGTCTGAGTGGGATATGAACCCACACCTCATCGATGGAAGGTCTGAGTGGGATATGAACCCACACCTCATCGATGGAAGGTCTGAGTGGGATATGAACCCACACCTCATCGATGTAAGGTCTGAGTGGGATATGAACCCACACCTCATCGATGGAAGGTCTGAGTGGGATATGAACCCACACCGCATTGATGTAAGGTCTGAGTGGGATATGAACCCACACCTCATCGATGGAAGGCTGAGTGGGATATGAACCCACACCTCATCGATGTAAGGTCTGAGTGGGATATGAACCCACACCTCATCGATGGAAGGTCTGAGTGGGATATGAACCCACACCGCATCGATGTAAGGTCTGAGTGGGATTTAAACCCACACCGCATCGATGGAAGGTCTGAGTGGGATTTAAACCCACACCGCATCGATGGAAGGTCTGAGTGGGATATGAACCTATGCCGTATCGATGAAAGGTCTGAGTGGGATTTGAACCCACACCGCATCGATGGAAGGTCTGAGTGGGATTCAAACCCACGCCTCATCGATGGAAGGTCTGAGTGGGATATGAACCCACACCTCATCGATGGAAGGTCTGAGTGGGATATGAACCCACACCGCATCGATGTAAGGTCTGAGTGGGATATGAACCCACACCGCATCGATGGAAGGTCTGAGTGAGATATGAACCCACACCGCATCGATGTAAGGTCTGAGTGGGATATGAACCCACATCTCATCAATGGAAGGTCTGAGTGGGATATGAACCCACACTGTATCGATGGAAGGTCTGAGTGGAATATGAACCCACACCACATCGATGTAAGGTCTGAGTGGGATATGAACCCACACCTCATCGATGGAAGGTCTGAGTGGGATATGAACCCACACCGCATCGATGTAAGGTCTGAGTGGGATATGAACCCACACCTCATCGATGGAAGGTCTGAGTGGGATATGAACCCACACCGCATCGATGTAAGGTCTGAGTGGGATATGAACCCACACCTCATCGATGTAAGGTCTGAGTGGGATTTAAACCCACACCGCATCGATGGAAGGTCTGAGTGGGATTTAAACCCACACCGCATCGATGGAAGGTCTGAGTGGGATATATACCTATTCCGTATCGATGAAAGGTCTGAGTGGGATTTGAACCCACACCGCATCGATGGAAGGTCTGAGTGGGATTCAAACCCACGCCACATCGATGGAAGGTCTGAGTGTGATTTGAACCCATGCTGTATCGATGAAAGGTCTGAGTGGGATTTGAACCCACACCGCATCGATGGAAGGTCTGAGTGGGATTTGAACCCACACTGCATCGATGGAAGGTCTGAGTGGGATTCAAATCCATGATTGAAGGAAACCCTCTACCTTGCTGAGAACTATTCCACTTCAAGCTTAGTGAAGGAGAAGCCTGAGGCAAAACTTCCCTGTATGTTAATACATGTGTTTCAAACATCAGAGAGCATGTTTATAGGACTGAATCTTAATGACCTCACTCAAACAATGAGGAGATATTTTTCGGGGGTCTGACTTTGTAATGACAGCGTTGTTACAAGCCCCCATAGTGCCATGCTTGACTTATACTAATTGCTGCATGTATTCTACATATATTTTATCAAAGTTTTGTTTTACTACACACTTAGCTTTACTGCACAGTTTGTTATGTCACAATAGAATTGTAACATCCGCTCAGTAAATCAGAAGTGTTTTCAGAATAGATCATAACATGTATGTAGGATTGTACAGTTAAACGACCTTTGTAATCTCTCCAAACATTTTAGCCTGTGAAACTGATAGGATTTGCACTCACACTCACCTACATGTACACTAAATGATAAACGTAACTTCCAATTGGATGCTCTTTAGCTCTGTCTTAACACCTGGATGAAGTAAGCTGAGTTTAATTTAACAAATAAGAGTAGTATATAATTTTCACACCACCTCAGTATGATTTGGTGATTATTGTATTTATAGTTTTGCTTATCTCGGTCACGAAGTTCTGAGCTTTACCCAAAACATATATTCTATCGTTGACAATGTTTTGATTTGTTGTTTTCGTAAATAACCTATAAAACATTGGAACATGAACTAAACAGTAAGGTAGTTTTGGCTCGATACCTTCACGTAAGCCGGCGTCTCTTAATCAGTCGCTACGTTATCAAAATTCATATTTTTCGGCCTTTAGAGAAATCTTCCATTCTGGCACAAAAATGAATTCAATCTACTATAGACATCTACAGCTCAGATCCTCGTAACTTCACCCAACCAAAATCTATTTGTAAACTGTAATTCTGCAATAAATTGAAGTATGTATATTTTAACCAAGAAATTTGTCTGTGAGTCTTCACGCCATTTCATCTTGTAAATTGCCGGGTCCAACCTAAGTGTCTACGGCAAGGCAGTATCTGTTTTACTTGAACAGAGGACTCGTCTCTTCTGACAGGTTATATAAGTTCCAACCCTGGACGCGTGGGATAGATGCATCATCTCATCTAAAGGACACGCCCACTTTCTCAAATCACTTCAGCGTCTAAAAATCTTATAATGGGTAGTGAGATATAGAAGGACGTTGTTCTCTAGTTGAAATAATCCCAATGCCATTACGAACTAGACATACAGGTGATGGTTACCAACCTTATTTGGGGTCTTGAAATAATCCCAATCCCATTACTGTCTAGACATACAAGAAATGGTTACCAACCTTATTTGGGGTCTCTTTGAGGCGACAAATGACTGTGCATCTACAACAAGTTTATGGTCTGTGTGATGCATGACATATCCAATGACAACTGTAGCACTTCTTGAAACTCCAGCAACACTAGAGAAAAAATAGTTAAATAAAAGAATTTCACACCTGTTGCTGTACGTATTTCCAAAAATATATTTTATATTTGAGTTTCATTTTTAAGACAACATGTAACTTGATAATTTTTCGAGATTTTCTTAATAATTTTTATGGTTTTTATCAGAGCCTGAGATTACGTTAGTTGACTTACAATACACGCAGAAATATATCTAGTTCAAATGACACGATGTCCTACGCTTTTATTGAGAGACGGAGAGAGAGAAAGTAGATTTCATTGGAGGGTTGATTAGCACACAATTTGTTTGAGCAAATAAGTCTGTGTATTAGATATTGAACCAAAGTAATAGGGATATATGATTGATTGATCGTTTACAACATCACACTCAAAATTAGTTCACTTATATGGAGGATAATTGATTGCCGGGTTTATCAGGGGGAAAACGTCGGCTCTTTGCCTGAAGGAAACACCAGACCTACCAAGGAGTTTCTGGAAACACTTCCACATCGAATCAAGTGAAAAATCCAATACAGTTTTTTTTCTTTGTACGACTGAGTGGTATACGAACCCATGACAAATCAATAGAGGGCCCGTGTTGGATTGAGAGACCATCCCCCTTCCTTCAATTTGGTGGAAAGACGTTGTCCCTTAAAGCGGTAACTAAAACGCAATCTATTCATTCCACCGACTAGTTTTACGTAATACACAAGTAGTCATGGCTAAAAAGCTTCTAAAGACCTTGTTTTGTTTAGTTAAAATCTGTGATTAACCTTTGACTGATACATGCTGTGAAACCCAACTGTTATCTAAGTTCACACCGGTCTTTCTTATCCTATTGTATTTTGTTATTTTAATGCCTATGCTTTTGCTATATAAATGATATGTTGTTGCTCTCTCATTATGATTACTCTACGGAAGATGGTATAATAAATGCTGAAATATTAAGTTATCATGAAACTGTCGTTTTTCGGGTTATCACTACATGTACTTGTGTATTACGTAAAAAGGAATTTATAATCGTAAAGAACAATTCTTACCAATGAACAAGAATGCCACCAGATTGTCTTCCTTCATTAATAAACTGGAAACATTCTTCAAACCGACTCAACAGATCAGCATCTTCAACGTCAACAGCGGCGATGTGAAGATATTGGAAATTCTTGTGAAGTTCTACAGACAAAGGTCGATTGTTGATAGTTAAAATATGAGTAATATTGAGTTCTCGAAGTTCGTCACGAGACACAGCCAATTCATTGCCCAGGTACAGTTTATCCAGAATTTCAGCCATATTTGAATCACCCATAATTCAGTCTGTTGAAAAATAAAAATTCTGTAATATAAATATGTGCTCTTACTCTAAAATTTATAGATTTTTTGCTTGATTCAAGTTTACTGATCATAACGAATGGAATGCCTAATATTGCATTAGGATTGTTTTACACAAATGTGCCAGAAATATCAAAACTTAAAGTAATATCAGAAGGGAAAAAATAGACTCTTCTTAAAGGCCCACTTGCCGCCGTAGCCTGTTTAAATTTGCTAAGAAAACCAATTTACATGAGCTTAGTACGACTAATACCACTAAACTTAAACATAGAACACATAAAACATGTCTAGTTAGCTTTAGAATGTAGAAATGGGGTGAAAAACAAACGAAGAATCGAAGCCTGATTACAACAACAACTATCAGTGTCGGTCAACTTTCGTGTTGGATGACCCTCATTTCAGGCCTTTTTATCTGTGGTTTACACTCAAACAATCATCAGCAGGCTTTTCCAGTCGCTGTTAAGCGATCTTCAGTCTGTATTTCTCAGATAAATAGGCCTACGTAAAATTACACTGTGCCGTTAGTTCACTCACTCGACTGAAACATAAAATCACCAATAGGGGGCAGTGTGGTTTGTTTACGTTCCGGGTACCTAACAATTCAAATTTTCAAATTCAAATTAAAAATACAAAGTGACGTCCAAACTTTTAAATTTTGGTAAAAATAGAAAGTTCCTAACTTATTTTGTTATTTGAAAAATACAGAAAACGGTCTTTCTTTTTTAATGTAAACAATATTCCTGATTTTCGCGGCAAGTGTGCCTTTAAGAAACCAATCGTGATTCTGTGGACTTCATCAAATTAGTTACAAGACCAATAAAATGTTGTAAAGTCCATATAAGTGAACACATGTAAAAACAAGGATAAAGTTTATCTTTAAAGTTTATCTTGTAAAATGGGTTAAATAGAAAGAAATGATAATTTTTTTCAAATCATTAAATGTTAATTAAACTCTGGCAGGTCCCAGTTGGCCAATTTATCAGACAAACCTCTTCGGTAAATTGAACTAGGTAGTAGAGCCCTATCGCCGTATCGGCTGTATGCTGAAGTTGAAGACTGACGGAGAGACTTGTATTTAGACAAGCTCGGACATTGTCCTATCTCATGCATTAAACGAAGCAAAGATGGCGAGGTGAATGTTTGATTGTGTAGAGTGAAATCGGTGAATTTAGTAAATGTGAGCGATTTTTGTACAAGTAAAGACTGATTTTCCGATTATGGAGTTCCTTAAGGTATTATACAGAATATTTTTATTTTTATTTATTCACCATAAAAAACATGTTATATAAATAAATAAAGGTTATACAATATTTGGCGGGAATAAAGCTCCATAGGAACTTGTTTTATCCCATTAAATTCATTTCAAAGATAAAGAATATAAAATAATATATTGGCGAAAAGTTCGAGACAATATTTTGGACTTTTAAACTTATATACACATATCCTGATTAATTGAAAAGTTTACGCCAGTTTATGATGTCAGCAGATACTGTTTAATCAAAGACTTAAAATGGGAAGTGGATATAATAGATTTGTATGTTGTGGGTAGATTATTCCACTCTCGAGGGCATTGAATGATGCATGTAATTAAATTATGGGTGATAAGTAATGAAGAGAAAATATTTAGTTTAAATACATCAAGGAATTTTAATTGCTGGAAAATAGGAGCAGTTGACTAAATTGTTTAATATTAAATCGGGGTGTGCCATGGGTGGTTTTCGGTTCGGGTATATGATCATGTACGTGTATTTTGTTTTAGCAATATTTAGAGAAAGTTGGTTTGCTTCTAGCCAGAATTTAATGTTTTTGAGTTCTTTGTTCATTGTATTTATTGTGTTGTGGATATTATCAGAAGAGTAGCATACGCTAATGTCATCTGCAAACAGGGTAAAATTAAGGAGTGAAGAGCTGGAAGTTATGTCATTGATGTAAATAAGAAATAAAATAGGACCAAGAATAGAACCTTGAGGGACGCCAGTAGAAATAGAATACAGAGAAGAAAGAGTGCCATTGTAATATAATGTTATTAATCAGGATATTCCCTAGTGGCATTGTTACAGGTCCGAGGATAGTCGTATTGGTCCGAAGGCCGAGGGCTAATACGGCTGTCCGAGAACCTGTGACAATGCCAATAGGGAATATCCTGATTAATGAAAATTTTATTAATTGGCTTTCAATGTTTTTTTCTTCATAAAATATTTATATAATTTAAAAATAATATTTGCAAGGAAAGTTAAAGGGGCATGAGCTGCCAAAATGTTGATATTTTGACGTAAACACAGAATGTTGAAATTATCGGCTATTTTTCTCAAAACGTATAATTCAGAAGCTTCTTAGTGCTTCTAGTCTCGAAAATGTACGATAAAGTATTGTTTTAAACTAACTTTGGCTTAGAATGAATGAATGGTCGTCCCGGTTATTTAAATTTTGCTACTTTTCGAACACGTTTTCGGTTCGTACGGGGCACCTACTGTATGGATTTTCCTCATTCCAACGCCAATCATTTAGTTTTTCGATGGCCTTCAAAGCCTCTTATTGTCGTGACGATCAGAAAGTATGAAAAAAGTGGGAATTTCGGCAGCTCATGCCCCTTTAACTATTATTTTCTTTAAAAAAAATTCTTTAAATAAATCTAGGTGTAGTGTACCAAGAGTTGTCCCCCTTTTCTACATAAAACATAGGAACATATTTCTTTATTTTTACAAATTATTATAAATGCATTTTTTAATTTATCTAATGAAATAGACGGAATACTTGTTTTTCGTTAACTGTACATTGGATATTTTCTTTTTTTTCTGTTGTCGTTGATGATTTTAAGAAAAACGGCGTTGGGATTTTGAAGTGATAGCAATGAAACAGTCGCCATGTTCGATCTCGTATTGGCGTAGTTACGGCTTTTAAATGAATTAATTGGAAGAACTTCGGATTTCAAATTTAAGCTAAGTCTTAACTATCCTTAATCTCAACTACCTTTCAGCTATTACCGCCTATTATATCTTTGAAACATTCCTCTTTTCACTGACCCAGTTGGTTTCTTCGAAATCCGTTGTTAAACTGTTAAATCGCTCTTTGTAAAGCATAGCATAAAAATTCTGCCTAATGATTTTACATGAGTTATCTCACCCTTATAATGGCGGTTTAATGTGTGGCTCTACCTGACCGGCAAAGTAAGTAAACCAGGATAGAGACACACGAGTGCGGCTAGTATTGGCCCAGTCCGTATTGGCCTTGTTTGTTCGTATTAGCCCAGTTTGTTCGTATTGGCCCTGGTAAGCCCTGTATGAGTGTGACCGTTTCTCCGTATTTTGCCAATAACATTGAAAGTCAATTAATAATTTACAGTTTGTTTTCTATAAGAATGATAGTCCCGAAACCATGGCGATAGAAAGCCGTAATGCTGTAATTTAAGAGATGAGATTTTATGATCAACAGTATCAAAGGCTCTGGATAGGTCAAGGAAAGTTGTTACACTCAGTAAATAGTTTATTTTCTTTGGCAGTGATGAGTTTGTCATATAGCCTTATAGTAAACTTATAGGCCTACTGGGAGTAATGCACAGATGCATTAATGATGCAGCAAATATAGTAGAATGGTTAGCTCTAAAGCCATATTGCCTATTATTGGTGAGATGATGTAATATTTGAAAGGAAACTAGGGGTTTTACTAAGTATAAGTTCCAGGTGACGGACCTATTCTATATTCGCACCAAAACTGTCCGTCCATTCACGTTATATAGTTCATTGGAATAGTCCGTCGATTGTATCAATGTATGGACTGTGTTGTTGTTGTTTCTCTTGCTTGCACGTGCACGTAGCTTTGACAGTTTGAGTTGTATTGATGTATTTGTAGTTTCACCACTAGTAGACTAGTACAGGTGTGGCCAATGTTAGATTCTGGCGTCTAAATCAGCAATACCGATTCAAACAGGTAGCATGATCACCATGGACCATTGTGGGGGAGAAAAAACAAGCTCACCAAGCAAGAGGGCTAAACTCGATCTCCGGACGTGAACATTTTCGGTTGACATGTGACGCATGCTCAGTGAGATAGTAGAAAAACTCAATCTCAGTATGTGAACATTTTCTGTGGAGTCAAAAGTCGACCTACACCGAGTAACGAAGATCGATTGATTGATGTTTTCCGCAGCACTGAAGAGTTAATTTTCACTTATATGGTGGCATTCGATTCCACGCCCCATCGATGGAAGAATGAAAGAGAATACATATCTGAGTAAAGTTTCGAAGTTAATCGATGAACATCCTGAGTTAAACTAAAGTGAACATTAAAATATAAACATCTTTTAAAAAAACATAAAATTGACATATTTATCAAACAGGTCTTTGGTACAATTAAAACGTTTTGGTACATCACAGCGTATGGCAAGCCATCTTCACTTTTATTCTGTATTTTAAGATATCTTGAATTCATTTTAAGATATCTGCAATTATTGAAATATTTGAAGATATCTTAAAATATTTGAAGATATCTTAAAATATTTGAAGATATCTTAAAATCAATTTAAGATATCTACAAATGAATTCAACACATCTACAAATGAATTCAAGATATCTTAAATTGATTTCCAGATATCTTGAAATGATTTTAAGATATCTTGAATTCAATTGTAGATATCTTAAATTGATTTTAAGATATCTTGAATGCATTTGAAGATATCTTAAAAAGACCCCAATTCTGGATATGTTTCAAGATGGCGGATAATAAAGCAGTGTAAGCAATAAGTTCTCCCCTCATAGTCTCAATCCCAGCTAATTCATTAGCACCCTAATTCTGGAGATTGTAGGCCTATGTACCGGTAACTTAAAATTCTTAACAGTAATGGAGAAATCCTTTGCTACATCCATAAATATACCATTACTACAGTAATTATGGGACATAAAAGTGCAAGAATCTGTCTCAATAAAACATGTAGGGTGGAAGTTAACACTTGTGGACAAGAAAATGGCCAAGCAGAAACTTAAATTGTCTTTCAAATGCTGTATTCTACCTTAGTTTACCAAACACAAATTCCGCGTTTTTTTTCCAGCATTATTCCGAGCTCCGTCAATATAGCAAGCCATCTTCACTTTTATTCTGTTTTTTAAGATATCTTGAATTTATCTTAAGATATCTTCAATTATTTTAAGATATCTTAAATTAATTCAAGATATCTTAAATTAATTCAAGATATCTTAAAATCAATTTAAGATATCTACAAATGAATTCAAGATATCTTAACTTGATTTTCCGATATCTTAAAATGAATTCAAGATATCTTAAAATCAATTTAAGATATCTTGAATTAACAGCTATTTTAAGATATCTAAAAATGATTTTAAGATATCTTGAATTCATGAGTAGATAACTTAAATTCATTTTAAGATATCTTGAATGCATTTGAAGATATCTTAAAATGACCCCAATTTTGGATATGTTTCAAGATGGCGGATAATAAAGCAGTGTAAGCAATAAGTTCTCCCCTCGTAGTCTCCCTTCACGTTGCCATGGTTACTGGTAGACCTAGAGCTTAAAAAAAGCAGGGCACCCATGTCCTTGTATGGCAAGCCATCTTCACTTTTATTCCAATTGAAGATATCTTAAAATCATTTTTAGATATCTTAAAATGTTTTTAAGATATCTAAAATTGATTTTAAGATATCTTGAATTCATTTTAAGATATCTTGAATTCATTTTAAGATATCTTGAATTCATTTTAAGATATCTTAAAATCATTTAAAGATATCTTAAAATATATCGGATTTCAAGATATCTTTAAATATGACTGCCGTGAACTGATATAAGAGCTGCTTCCTTCCCGTTGCCATGGTTACTAGTAGACCTAGAGCTTACAAAAAGTAGAGCACCCATGTCCTTGGACTATATTACTGATTTTGATGAAATTCCATTATCATGGATGAGAAGTTATTTTATTCTAGAACATAATCAGGTTTGCTAACATCAAGTATGTTGACGGAGCTCGGAATAATGCTGGAAAAAAAACCCCGCTGAATTTGTGTTTGGTAGACTAAGGTAGAATAAAGCATTTGAAAGGCAATTTAAGTTTCTGCTTGGGCCATTTCCTCGTCCACAAGTGTTAACTCCCACTCCACATGTTTTATTGAGACAGATTCTTGAACTTAATGTCCCATAATTACTGTAGTAATGGTATATTTATGGATGTAGTAAAGGATTTCTCCATTACTGTTAAGAGTTTTAAGTTACCGGTACATTAAAACTCCAGAATTAGGGTGCTAATGGATTAGCTGGGATTGAGACTATGAGGGGAGAACTTATTGCTTACACTGCTTTATCATCCGCCATCTTGAAACATATCCAGAATTGTGGTCATTTTAAGATATCTTAAAATAGCTGTTAATTCAAGATATCTTAAAATCATTTTAAGATAGCTTAAATTGCTTTTAAGATATCTTAAATTCATTTTAAGATAAAATCAATTTAAGATATCTTGAATTCATTTGGAGATATCTTAAATTAATTTGTAGATATCTTAAATTGATTTTAAGATATCTTAAATTGATTTTAAGATATCTTCAAATATTTTAAGATACCTTCAAATATTTTAAGATATCTTCAAATATTTTAAGATATCTTCAAATATTTTAAGATATCTTGAATTAATTTAAGATATCTTAAAATAATTGAAGATATCTTAAAACAAATTCAAGATATCTTAAAATACAGAATAAAAGTGAAGATGGCTTGCCATAGTCCTTGGACTATATTACTGACTGTGATGAAATTCCATTATCATGGACGAGGAGTTATTTTATTCTAGAACATAATCAGGTTTGTTAACATCAAGTATGTTGACGTATGGCAAGCCATCTTCACTTTTATTCCAATTGAAGATATCTTAAAATCATTTTTAGATATCTAAAATTGATTTTAAGATATCTGGAATTGATTTTAAGATATCTTGAATTCATTTTAAGATATCTTGAAATGGTGGGATTTTAAGATATCTTAAAATGAATTCAAGATGTATTAAAATGAATTCAAGATATCTTAAAATCAATTTTAGATATCTTAAAATCATTTAAAGATATCTTAAAATGTATCGGATTTCAATATATCTTTAAATATGGCTGCCGTGAACTAATATAAGAGCTGCTCCCTTCACGTTGACATGGTTACTGGTAGACCTAGAGCTTACAAAAAGTAGAGCACCCATGTCCTTGGACTATATTACTGATTGTGATGAAATTCCATTATCATTCCAATAAAACACCAAACAATCGATCAATCGATCGATCAATCTATATATTGTCTTCATTTGATAAGTCCCTGAGAAGGAATCCAATTGGCGAGAATAAGAAATGTCAAAAATCTACGGAGGCTGATAATACATATCACCATTGGGCCGGTGTTGTTTTTATAGCGGCAGGTACCGTCAATACCGGCAAACAGGCACAGTGTTTATACTGAATGTAACCTGTATTGGGCCAATACCGAAATAACTGTAATACGCCTGTGTATATTTTTGCCAGCATTCCCCAAAGTAGCCCGTATTGGGCCAATACCGAAATAACTGTAATACGCCAGTGTATATGCTTGCCAGTATTCCCCCAAGTAACCCGTATTGGGCCAATACCGAAATAACTGTAATACGCCTGTGTATATGTTTGCCAGTATTCCCCCAATATGACCCACTTCTCTCCAATTCTATGTACTGTTTATATACCGGGTATATACATTTGTTTTTTTTTTCCGGTTACGCTGCATTACGGGATATCGCCACGAGTTTGTCTTTCACTTGCGCTTAAAAGTTTGCCCATATAACTAAAACGTTTAGCTCCATGGATTGACCACTACATACAGGCTGCATTGTCCTAAAAGTGTAAGTTTTTTTATGTTACAAAAACAAAACATTTTCAAAAGTATTTTAGTTTTTTGCTTGTAAATATCAGACACTGAAAAAAGGATTTTTATTTTCTGACTGGCGTATTTTTACTCGTAGTAACAACAACAACAACATCGTCCTATTTTTTATTTTGGTTTTGTCCTTTCAAATTTTATTTCGGCTATATGTCAAGCTACGGTTCCGTATCAAGCACAGTCTAATCGTTTTTTTTTTTGTGTGTGTGCGTGACAATGTTTTACGCAACAATCAGCTTGCTTAATTTTGAAGTTCTAATCTGTATATTGTAGTACAGGCACCATACAGGCACTATACAGGCGACATACAGGTACATTACATTTAGTACACTTAAAAGGCGAAACAGTAACACTAACAGTATAGGCCCTATTCCAATCTTCTTTTCATTTTCTTCTGCAGTAAACCATAATGCTAAACCACATGTATATCATATTTTAGACAAGCAGATTTTCCCTGTGCCCGTGTGTTTTACTGATCATAAATATATATTATATTTGTTTTGCTTTTAGTAAACTTTGCCACAATAATCAGTCTTTTAAGTTTGTGCATTGTTTTATTAAAGGCACACTTGCCGCGAAAATCAGGAATACTGTTTACATTAAAAAAGAAAGTCCGTTTTCTGTATTTTTCCCAGACAATATAAGTTAGGAACTTTCTATTTTTACCAAAATTTAAAAGTTTGGACGTCACTTTGTCTTTTTAATTTGAATTTGAAAATTTGAATTGTTAGGTACCCGGAACGTAAACAAACCGCACTGCCCCCTATTGGCGATTTAATGTTTCAGTCGAGTGAGTGAACTAACGGCACAGTGTAATTTTAGGTAGGCCTATTTATCTGAGAAATACAGACTGACGATCGGTTAACAGCGACTGGAAAAGCATGCGGATAATTGTTTGAGTGTAAACCACAGATACAAAGGCCTGAAAGGAGGGTAATCCAAAACGAAAGTTGACCGACACTGATCGTTGTTGTTGTAATCAGGCTTCGATTCTTCGTTTGTTTTTCACCCCATTTCTACATTCTAAAGCTAACTAGACATGTTTTATGTGTCCTATGTTTAAGTTTAGTGGTATTAGTCGTAGTAAGCTCATGTAAATTGGTTTTCTTAGCAAATTTATACAGGCTACGGCGGCAAGTGTGCCTTTAATATTTATAAATATTTATGATCACTAAAACACACGGGCACAGGAAAATCTTCTTGTCTAAAATAACCATGGAGCGGGTTTCTAATTGTTTTAAAAAGGAGGTACATCATTTAGACCTTTATACCCCATAAATTGTTGTAACAAACCAAACCTATGATATTTCATTAGGTTGACGACTGACAGGAGCTTAGCCTTGGTCAGTAGAATTTTCTGGAATCCTTTTGTAACATATTGACAATGGTTACGCATCTTAACTATGGCAAGGACATCGGTGGACTGAGATTGAACCCCATAAATTTTGCTCAAGGTTAAAAACAGCAAACAAGGTTATAAACTCCATCTTATAACCTATACAACCAACAAACAACAATGTTATAAACTCCATCTCATAACCTACAACCAACAAACAACAAGGTTATAAACTCCATCTCATAACCTACACCCAACAAAACAACAAGGTTATAAACTCCATCTCATAACCTACAACCAGCAAACAACAAGGTTATAAACTCCATCTCATAACCTACAACCAACAAACAACAAGGTTATAAACTCCATCTTATAACCTACAACCAACAAACAACAAGGTTATGACCTGCATCTCATAACCTGCCAACAACAAGGTTATAAACTCCATCTCATAACCTACAACCGACAAACTACAAGGTTATAAACTCCATCTCACAACCTACAACCAACAAACAAAACGGCCATAAACTCCATTTCACAACCTACAACCAACAAAAAACAAGGTTATAAACTCCATCTCATAACCTACAACCACCAAACAACACGGTTATAAACTCCATCTCACAACCTGCAACCAACAAACGGCAAGGTTATAAACTCCATCTTATAACCTACACCCAACAAACAACAAGGTTATAAACTCCATCGTTTAACCTACAACCAACAAGCAACAAGGTTATAAACTCCATCTCACAACCTACACCCAACAAACAACAAGGTTATAAACTTAATCTGATAACCTACATCCAACAAACAGCAAGGTTATAAACTCCATCTTACAACCTACAACCAACAAACAACAAGGTTATAAACTCCATCTCATACATAACCTACAACCAGCAAACAACAAGGTTATAAACTCCATCTCACAACCTACAACCAACAAACAGCAAGGTTATTAACCCCATCTCATAACCTACAACCAACAAACAACACGGTTATAAACTCCATCTCACAACCTACAACCAACAAACAACAAGGTTATAACCTGCATCTCATATCCAGCAAACAACAAGGTTATAAACTCCATCTCATAACCTACAACCAACAAATAACAAGGTTATAAACTCCATCTCATAACCTATGATTAACAAACAGCACGGTTATGACAACCCATCTTAGGAATATTGATACTACTATTATTGAAAGTAGCGATACTAATTTAACATTTGGAATTGATGAAAGTAGGCCTACCGTGTTTGATTTTAGTAGTTCACTTATACACTGAACTGTAGAAATGAAGGTAACATTTTACAAGTCCCTACACAAGACAATGATTCTGATGTAGACTATGCATTGCATATTGCAGTTAGGGTAAGATGTTGTAGTATCAGAACATGTACGTGTCTGTCATTGCAGGTGCAGTCATGAAATCAACGAAAACGACAACTGTGCATGATGTCGACAGTGAGATCATGGTCCGGCTAAAAATTCCGTTGATAGAAATAATGGCCGGAGGAGACGCCATGCCCAGCGTCAGGAGGCTCAGAGAGAATCCACCCCCTCCCCTCCCGCCCCATTTTCCCCTATCACACACTAACTTTCCCTTGATTATTTTCAATAAAATATATCAAGTTTGATCACCTATTTCCTTGTTATTTATCGGTAGGCAACAGTAGGCGACGTTTTACCGCTCCAGTCCGACCTAAAGGCCGTGTCAAGTCGCCGCGATTCGACGACTCAACTCGACTCAACTAGTTGTTCGAGTGCATAGGTCGGTTACAGGGGCCAATCGTTCGACTCGGAAAGATTTGCCGCCTCTGGATAGAACCGATCGCTCAAGCAGCATATGACACTGAGATTACTCGTCGGCAGACACATAACACGTGGCTGATGAACAATGGCGGCGCCCAGATACACGGTAACACATGTATTCCTTTTAATCATTTTTGGTTTATTGTGCCGTATAAAGCCGACGTACGGATATTTATAGATAATATATTTTAAAGTTAAAACACACTGGCACAGGGAATATCTTCTTGACTAAAATAACTATGGAGACAAGTATATAAATGAGCTTTCTAGATAATATAGCTATACATAACGTTTGATTAGATTTTGGCGCCAGTGTAGGTTTGCATATTTTCTAGTTAACCCACACTTTCTTGCATCTCACTAGCATTTAGTTTATCTGTCGATTCAATCAAATCAATGTTTACATAAACGATCTTTCACTCAGAAGACACACTATGCCAATTCAATGCTATAAATTTATTCTTCAATTTGGCACAGATGAAAAATCAGCAACAATTCGGATTATATCGAACCGCCATGTGGAGGAAAAGGTTAGCAGCAGCCGCTATAGCTCATATATTGAACGAAAGGAAAAAAGAAAGTACAGAAAAGAATGGAAAAATCCATGGTTATACCAGCATGATGACCAAGGCTGCTATATGAATCTTGTTAAGGAGCTAGAGTCGCAGGACACAGCATCATTCTGTAACTTCTATCGCATGAGTCCAGAAAATTTCCATGAGGTCGTACAATTAAAGAGTTACACCAATCATTCAAAAAGAAGACACCAATTTCCATATGGCCATTACACCAGCGGAGATAGTAGCAGTCACCTTACGGGTTTTAGCAACTGGTAAATAGAGTCATTTTCAATTTTAGAATATTTTTAGAAATCTGATTGATTGATTGGTGTTTTGCGCCGCGCTCAAGACTATTTCACTTATATGGCGGAGAATAGAAATATGAAATCAGTACTGGTAAGCAAACAGCCCTATATAATAAATTTAAAGAAATTAAAGGCACGTTCACCGCCAAACTGTCGAAAATTGGTTACATTAAGCCCAAAACATCCACATGTGGGTTTCTGTGTTGTTTTCTTCAGAAAGAAGAAGTTATGAACCTTCGATTTTCCCCAAGTATGAGAACGTTTAACATATTTAAGTTTTGAAAAGTACAAAAACACGTGTTTTGCTTTGGTATATGTAAACAGTTTTCGACATTTTGGCGAAACAAAACGAATTGAACTGAACTATACGCGTTCTGATTGGCTGGATTCGGTTCCTAGAACATTGGCTCAATCTCAGCGTGTGGAAATTTTCGTTTGACATATAACGCATGCTGTTAGGAGCTGTATGGTGGGGTTTCGACTCTACGTCTCAGACAAGAGATAAGTGTTGTATGCATCGGAATGGCAAGATTGTCACCTTGGCTCATTCACTTAAAGTTGAAAACAAAGTCAAAATTAAAATCCTGAACAGAATTTACCCAGCCAATTGTGATAGCCCCCCTATATTTAAACATTAAATAAAATCTTCATCTCAGTGTTCTGATTGTCACAACTTGTCCCCATGGGCCTTCGCAGGGTTCCCATGGGCCTTCGCAGGGTCCCCATGCGCCTTCGCAGGGTCCCCATGGGCCTTCGCAGGGTCCCCATGGGCCTTCGTAGGGTCCCCATGGGCCTTGGCAGGGTCCCCATGGGCAAGACATTCTGACTATTAAAGTAAGGGTATGTTGGTTTCTAGGATTAGTGTAGCCGCTTTAAGACATAAAAGAATGTCGGTAGATATCACCCTGGGGCTCGTTCTACTAAGCTGGCGCAAAGTTACGCATAGGTTTACAACATAGAGTTGCGCCATAAAACTTGCGACCGTGCGCAAGTTCCTATAATTTAACACGCTTTTGCGACTGGCGCAACTTACGCCAGCTTAGTAGAACGAGCCCCAGACCTATAATTCTGGAAAAGTCCATAACATGCACTAATTTACTAATAGAAAGGTCCCTATCAGATAATGATTTTGGGCAAAGCAGAAATGAAAGTCCCCTATTGAGTAGAGATATATCATCAGCAGTGAGTTCCTCCTTACATGTACTTACATTGAAAATATTACTCCCTAAGCCGAAAGTAGGGCGGCACATGTCCTGTCCCAATTTTCGTTTAAATCAAGTGTCTGAAGCCAGTAGGTATACAAGCAATTTGCTGTATCTTCGGCCCAGTGAATTTTGTCCGTGTATACTTTAAATTTTGACTGAGATATTTTTGGTATGACCATCTTAGAGTAGAAGAGTTATATAGGTTCAGGTTTGAAACTTCACTGCCCGGTAATTTAGTAGATGACTGAATCTCTACAAAGTAGATGAGGGAGTTGGAAAAAGTCTTCCTAACCGCTGTCATCATGTTGCGCATCTGACGTAAGGAAATGGTTGGCTCAGTAGTTGTCTTGTTGTTGATACCAATATTCAAGATGACTTTTTCAGGTTTGGGACCTGAAAGGAATTGAAGTTGGCACCGGGAAAACATTCTACCTGCATATCAGTGGGGGGGGGGGAGTCAAGGTAAATTCTAGACAGATTAGAATTCCCAAGTAATAGTACTTTCTTATTTACATTAGGAATGTGCCATTTAGAGGAGGTGTGCTGAAATTTCCAAAATTTAGAATTAGCTAAGTTATTCTGACGGTTGCGCTGACCTTATCACTGGGGGGGGGGGGGGGATATCACTGCATCTGAATATCTCATAGGGGAAAAGGCTGACAAAACTGGAGAGGGGGGAGGAGGAGAGGTAGCAGATGTACTAGGTCTAGGAGAGCGGTTCTGAGGGGGTAGAAAAGAAGGGACAGGTATATTAGGTCTAGGGGTGAGGGGCCCAGTAGAAAACGGCGAAGGGGAAACAGAAGATCGAGTTACAAACTTAGGAATCCGTGGCTGCAGGGGTGGGGACAAGTTCACAGATGTCGACGGACTGATGGGTAAAGGGAGAGGGTGGTGAACGAACCTGAGTAGTATAGTAAACATCTTGGTTTTTCATTTTAAAATGTGGGTATTAAAAACCCGAATCGAACCTGACAAAATAACAAATAGAAGACTTTCCTAGTCATGAAATTCTAGAGTAAAATGGAAAAAATCGGTATAAAACCAAAAAAACGGTGTATTTCCCCTTATGACTTTTATTTCGGTAATTTAGATCATTTTCTTTAATTGGGAAGCATAATTACGACGTTTTGAAAACTTGTATGGCTTGCTTGGCTATCAGGGGAGCCGAGCTCACAGGGTTGTAGGGATTGATGGGCTGGCTCATAGCAAAACCCATCTCGCTGCCTAAAAACGTTAGTGTAACTCGTACGTTGGCATAACCTTGGGAGGCAGGGTCGTACTTAGTTGGGTCTAGCTTTACCTGAAGGGAACAAAAACAAAATATAACATTCAAATACGGAATGAAATAACATCACAATCGTTACTCGGTATTTCTGCTTCTATTTTAATCGTGGTAGAAATTACAGGGTTCACCAGAAAACACGGAAAACTCCACTCATAGACAAATTGACGTGTACAGATTTCTTGTTGAATAAGAAACCGCCAATCTCTAATATAAACGTTTGACTGATTATACTCCTTATGGCGATAGCACAATATTGTACTTATCAATCTTATAATAGCTTCTCATTATTTCACTGATATGACGACTTTGAGTAGTCCATACAGAAAAGCAAACGCACACTTATTCCGGGAGAAATCTTGAACTTTTGTTTATTCTTTCCGGTAACTGTACGTCAACGATACTACCCTATGGTAAGGAAAGATAATTGATACGTTTAGTTCTTAAAGTGGCATGAGCTGCCAAGATGTTGGAATTATCGGCTATTTTTATCAAGACGTATTTTTCAAAAGCTTTTTAGTGCTTCTAGTCTCGAGAATGCACGATAAAAGTATTGTTTTGAAATAACTTTGGCTCAGAATGAATGAATGGTCGTCCCGGTTATTTAAATTTTGTTTACTTTTCGAACACTATTTCGGTTCGTACAGGCCACATACTGTATAGATTTCCTCACCCCAATGCCAATCATTTAGTTTTTCGATGGCCTTCGATGCCTTTTACTGTCGTGAAGATCAGAAATTATGAAGAAAGTGTGAATTTTGGTAGCTCATGTCACTTTAATTATTTTGAGAGATTAATATGTATTCACCTCCTTGATTTTGAAGGTGAATTTAGTTGCCTTGCTCAGCCATGCCTGTGCACTGCTAGATTCCTTTACTCTCCTAACAGCTTCAGTGTATCCAGGGCAATCTGCAAACAAACAGCTTTTTATTAAATGCTTGCCCGTTGGTCAATTGAGTATTCCATTCGTTGATATACCGGTGATTATATTTCAAACACTTCAGAAGCAGGTGACAATATGTACCATGCTTATCACCCAAAACGGGAATCAAACCCGGGTCCTAGAGTATGGCACCTATCGCCAGCACTAAATGCCGGCTGTTTTATCCATTCATCCAAGAGGAGACCGGTGATAGGTTCTTTACTGTGGGTTCGTTTTCCGTTTCGGGCGTCACCCAAAATCAGTAGAAGAATTTCTGCCAATTTGAAGAAAGTTTTGTAATCCCAACAATAACGAAAATACTGTTATACTTACTTTCTAAAAGCATTATTTCAGGACACAAAACTATATTACAAAATGTTATTTAGGGAAAACGTCCGTATTCACCAATGTAAATACAGTTACAATACCTTTATTGGGATCAATGCGACACTGTGAGCACGTGTTGACATAGTAAGCACAGGCTTTGGAAGCGTCACTTTGAATGGCATCACAGGCTGGTTCCGTTATTGCTCGAGACATGGCATTTCCACCTGAAAGAAGAAGCTAGATATCTTAAATCTTTCGGATTATGAGCAAAGTTTCCTATTTAGAGTAATGGAAATCTTGGTATTATTTGTATATAGTTAGGAAGACACAGTACAACTGTAAAAGAGTGCAGGGGTTATCTAGCAACTCGGTGACCAGCACAAGCATATGTATCCAAGGTGGGATGTGATTGGAAAAAGATGGAGGTAGTTTCCTAATCTGAAAGTACGTACTGTTATTTTTGTTGGGGGTTACGTGTAAACTTTTCAAATGGAAATAGCTTATTGCCGAATTGTGCGAAAATAGTTAAATACGTCTTACGATAGATTCCCTGGCATGGAGACGTTTTATGCAATATTTATCGCTCTTTCATATATGTATTTGACTGTGTCAATAATCAAAGATAATCAACAGTGCTCTTGTACTAATTGACTTTAAAAAGTTCGAAATATTTCAATTGCCCAAGCAAATATTTCGTAAAGCCTTTAAAGACTTTGTCTGAATAGGTTAATAGTGTGTATGGTACTCACGACCGAAAATATGATGAAAAGCACTGGAGACTTTGTTTCCAATGTCTTTCCCGACATCGACGACAGTATTGCCGATTGTTTTTCCGACGTCGACAACCGTGTTCCCAATCGTCTTCCCAACGTCTATCACTCCTTCGCCGACGTTTACAGCCGTGTTCCCCAATAATTTACCAACATCGATGGCAAAGTTTGGGATGCCATGTTTAAAGACGTCTTCAATTTCAGTGCCTATATTGACCACCGCTCCCCCTAACTGGTCCACAAAAACTCCTTTTATAGTCCCAGCGAAGAAATGGGGAATATCTTTTGCAAAAAATTGAATTCCATTTGCCAGGATTAGCTGCCATTTTTCAGGTTTGCAAACTGCCTTAGCCCTGTAACCAATATTAACCAATGCACATGAAATATATCAAGTGGACAAGAAAAGTGCCCCCCCCCCCCCCCCCTTTCTTTTGCCGGCAATTGATAGAAAACTTAACGTTCAAACAATTTGTCTTGAGATTTCATGGTGATATAAAACGTGTGTGCGTATAGGTGTGTGTGTGGGGAGGGGGGGGGGGGGGGCTATTTTTCCTCACCTATAATAGACAAAAGGGAGGATTTGCATACAGCTACTAGTTTTTGCCTAGCCACAACTTTGACCATACTCAATAGCTCTCGTTTTATGGTCAAAGATGGATCCCATTAAAAAACGTGGGGACATGCAACCCTTCGTGACACCCGTACTATATAAATATGTCAGTTTATGGGTCTTACCGGACATCAATCCGTTCAGAATTTATTCTTCTTCGCGTACGGGGTATTCATTTTTCCGCTTGACCTAGTCTAAGGTCTGTCTGGATCAATTTGGGATCGGTACACACTCCACTTCGAACTTCGCGGCCGCCATTACCGGTTAAACCATAGGGCAGGAAAAGACAACTCGTACAGTTTGTGTCGCTCGCCGGTTTGATTGTCATTGGTAATGGCGGCCGCGAAGTTCGAAGTGGAGTGTAGCTATAAACTCGCCTCATCATATACTTCTAGCTTCTCGTCTCTTTCTCAAGATATACTTTTTTGCAGCAGAGGTTAGACCTACCTGTTTTCACATGACGTCGTTACACATGCTCGACATTGATCAATTCGGGTCTTCAAAAGCTTGTTACAGGTAACATTGACTGGGGTGAAAGCAGACACTGACTTGTTGTAGGCCTTCTGAAGACCTTGTATTTCTGATGCCAATGTTTTGGCGCCATATTGCGTCAAACCTAAGGAAATCAAAGTTTATAATGTTGTTTATTTTATTAGTTCAGTGCACGATTCTTAAAGTGGCACGAGCTGCCCAACAATCCGATTGTCAAGAAAAGTTCGCCGTACAAAATAAAAGGATTGACATTGAAAGAGTAAGTATTGGTTGAGTCAGTAGCCCGTACGAAACGAGGATGTGTGCAAATAATGAACACAATTTAAATAGCCGGAATATATTTGCCTAAGTTCATTTGTATGGGGGGGTATATACCTTAACGCACATCTGCAAGATTGGTATGAACGAAGAGGTATTATTTTGTACTTCTCAATTAACACTGACCAACTATTAGCTAATTCTGTTCCAACGAAGTTGAGCCCGTGCCATTTGAATTGGTGATATCCAAACTCTGTGGCCAAAGTATATTGGTCTCACATCATTAATATGCTTTGGGCGTGAAATGTTTTCAGAAACAGTGTAGCCTACAAATATTGTTAACCGATTTCAGAGCAGCCCGATAACGATACTTATATATAGATATTTGTTATTCTTACAGGGAGGAGACATTGGGGAAGAAATAAGAGAGCATAACATCACCTTGTAGAAGACCCTCAGGGAGAGTTTGAAGTGTCTGTGCAATTCCCACTGTAACCGAAGCACATGCGAAAATACATAGGGAAGTCTTGTAAAATGTCATGACTATTTGTGACATCCACTGGCGTTTTGCTCATGGACATAAAACTTAAATATTTTACCAAGAGCTAACATGAGATAAGGTTGTTGATACTAGGAAGGACTTAAGGATTGGCACACTGGAAGCCACTTGTTGGCAAATCACTTTTTCACACGGGTTTCTCAGTTAACATTAATGAGTGGACGATTATATACGAGGCATTATATAGTGTGCCCAGGGCAGAATAGACTACATCCATTTGTTCAAAAATGGGTTTATATCTTTATTTTTTCCAGGGCTTTCAATACTTTACAAATCTCGGAGTCGGTTTCATACTTAAGAATATGAAGACTAGTTCAAGAGTATATTTCCTATTTTTCTATCAACAAAACAGAGCAGCAGATTTAGAACTGTGTCACAACCTGCACACTGTAGGTAGGTCGACCAAGGGCCCAAAGGGCAGAGTGGCACTGTCAATTACATGGTATCAGAGGTCTAGGAATGGTCATTCATAGACTTTAGGTGATATTAGATGTGTTGAAGATAAATTTAATTTTGTATTTAAATGTCTATTGTATCAAGGCCTTAGTGATAAACTGCACGATCAAGCCATATTACAGACGTAATCCATCTATGTTAAAGTGGCATGAGCTGCCAAAATTCAAATTTTTTCCTAATTTCTGATTGTCACGACAGTAAGAGGCTTTGAGGGCCATCGAAAAACTAGATGATTGGCATTGGAATGAGGAAAATCCATACAGTATGTGCAGTAGCGTAGCCAGAAATTGGCTCAAGGGGGGGCCAATTATCACAGGTCAACAAGGCGAGGGTCCAGGGGCCGCCCAGGCCCCGGAAGCTCTGGGGTCCTAGATCGCCAGAGATGCGTTCTGAGCGTTTTCCAGGGAATAAATCTGAACTTAATTTGTGAAGATTTATTTTTCTATTTCCGACTTATTTTTCAAAAACAGGAAGATCTACTATTTCATAATCAATATTCGTTTATTTTGTTATCATTCTAAATGCAGCGCTGCAAGCCAATCATGGTCTCCGGATCTCTCCATGAGCCTGTTTTTCATTTTTTTTCTATATATATATAGATCCGCCAATGGGCCCTGCTAAAGCGCCATAGAGCGCTAATCCCAAACTGGAGGTACCGGAAGACACTTCCCTGGAAATTTGTCTGTTTGGAGACCCAAACTTCCGATTTTCATACATTCGAACTCGAAGAGACTAACATCCACCTAGAACTACACTTTGGTTAGGTACCCCTCACCAAGTCTCTCTGAATGTTTGAAATTCAAATTTGTAACAATTATTACAAAGTGCAACTTTGTTGTTGCAATCAAACAGTGCTCTGTGCTGTGCTCTGACACACATTTTTTTTTGGGTGTGGCTGAGGGGGGGCCATGACACCATGCCCCCCCCCCCCCCCTGGCTACGCTACTGAGTATGTGGCCCGTACGAACCGAAAACGTGTTCGAAAAGTAAACAAATTTAAATAACCGGGACGACCATCATTCATTCTAAGTCAAAGCTAGTTCAAAACAATACTTTATCGTACTTTCTCGAGACTAGAAGCACTAAAAAGCTTCTGAATTATACGTCTTGATAAAAATAGCCAATAATTTCAACATTCTGTTTTAACGTAAAAATATCAACATTTTGGCAGCTCATGCCACTATAAAGTTTGTGCAGCCATTGAGGTGGAAGTCAGTAAAAGAACTTAAGGAACAGTTTACTTTCTACATTTAGCAATAGAAAGCCGTACATCATCTGTTCCTCAGTATAAATCTATTGTTAGATTATACATGACAGTCAAATGTATAAGTACATCGCCGCTGTTATACATGTATAATGTAATAAGATGATCACAAGGAGCTCTTAAGTTCACGTCATTCGATACAATTGTTATTGAATTGTAATAGACCTACGAAGAAATAACGAAGACAAACATTGGATCGTTTTTTCAGTTTATCTATGTATTTAACGTGCCAGATACATCTTTTTTCTATTGCCCATTTGCCTGTTATTAATAATTAATAATGATATATTTATGTACAACAGCTCTTCCTTTGATGCTCCACTGATTATGCCGTATCGTCCCTCCCTAAACATTTGGGAGAGGCAACTCAATCAAAACTACCTTACCTGCAACCGAGATCCTTTCACCTAGATAATAAGTCCTAATTGGGAGATAAATTTTCTCATAATTAGGAGATAATTTCGCCCTAATTAGGAGATATTTTTTCTCATAATTAGGACTTATTATTTCCTCGTTAGGAGATAACAATTTATTACGGTTATTGATTGTAACTTACATTACTTTTCGACTTCCGCTTAAAAGCATTGGAATGGGGATGACCTCAAGATGAGCGACTTGATAACCTTCGTAAGATCCTATGCTTCAATTATAACTGATCCAGATTGAATGTGTTTCCGTCCGTTACAATATCACTGGGACACTATCGATGGGCCCTCAAATGGATATGAAAAGTATTTGTGTCGATCGTGGCTACCTTATTGGTCGCCACATTCAAAATGAGTTGCAGTCTATCAGAGCGTATATTCCACGTACGTAAATACGTGAGGTTATCAGAGTGGTGACTAAGATATACCTCGTACGCCTATACAGGACATGGCGCAGGAATTGTCCATGTTATCTTGAGTATGTAAAAATGATGCGGCCATTTGCGCCCCTCTGCCGCGCCCTATAAAACACGCGGTTCTAGAACACCAGCAAAAACCGCGCGTTTCTTAATTTCCAGCCGCGTGTTTTCGTTTTAATTAGAAAACACGCTACCCGAGAACTACAGACCACACGGAAATGCAAACGCGTATTCTCGTGCCTAATCTCGAGCCGCGTGTTTTTCTGTTTGTTGAGATTAACAAAGTGCGACATTTTAATCGCGCGTGGTTTGGGCCTAAAAGTGCATTCTCATGTTCTCGAGTCGCGTGTTTTAGAAGGGCGCAGCATTTGGGCGCTAATGGCCGCATCGATCTTCCGTATATGGGTGACATTTATAAAAAGCTATAAGAAAATTATAACAATCCTGATATCTCACTATACGTCAGGGTTTACTTTGAAGTAAAAGAAACATAAAACATCTAAGGAAAACGGGTAGTTATTTTCCCGAAAAAGTCCCATTTTGACGAAATCAGCCAAGATGGCGAAGCTTCCTGTTGATTCGCTTTCCTGAGATGACCATTGTTGTAAGCTCAACACAGACATTAGGCCTAAGAGGACACTTACTGAACTATCATATCTATCGGCAATCTCAATAAACGCAGTATGGGGAATGCATTGGTTCATATAAACTCTTAACCGACCACGCGACTCTGATATCTAAATTTAAACTCAAATCGTTTCAAACAAGGCTCCTTGTCTCACTTTTAACTATATGAAGTTATTCGGAAACTTTTGATCCATCAAGTAGCCTACTTTTGTCACATCTTAAACGTTCGCCATGTTTTTGCTTATGCATCCCATAATAGTTCATACGAGGAAGACAAGAAGAGCCACTGTTTCTGACTAACTGAGAGAGGGCGCTGTTTAAGGTGGCCTTTGGGTCAAAGGGCGTCACTACCCTGAATATGGTGTAATAGGACGTTTCACACTTCCCCATTCATAGACTTCCGATAGTATATGTTGGAAAGCTAATTCAAATGCCATAAAATACTATGACATATAAGTTTATCCAAGTGTTGCATTTGAGAGAGATTAGACAAAGAGCAGGAGATTTTAAGGAACATAACGGGGGACAACTTCAGTTTTGAGCTCTATTTTAGTATGCATACAGCTATTGTAAACGATGTTAATAACCAACCCGAAACGATTCTCTGGGCGGAGCATTTCTCGTTTATCCATTGCAGATTACAGTTAAGACTGGTTGCATTTTTTTGTTTTGGAGTGGATAGATCTGTCTTGGCCTCAGTCGAGGTCTCTTCTGTCTTCGCTGTGCAGCCTGTCGAGTTTCCGAACGTTTTGTTACCCCCTGAATTGCCAGTTGCGTTTCTTGTCGACGTTTTATTGTTTTCTGTCAAAGTAATTGTTCGGTTTCCAACAGACGAGTTATTATTTGCCGATGAACTTCCTTTTGGGTTTTTAATAGACGAATTATTATTTGCCGTTGAACTTCCTTTTGGGTTTCCTACAGATGTATTATTATTTGCCGATGAACTTCCTTTTGGGTTTCCAGCAGACGAATTATTGTATGACGATGCAGTCACTGTTGCGTTCGCTGATGAAATCCCTGTTGTTTTCTCTCTTGGACCAGTGGTAGCTGACGATTCAGTTGGCCTTCTTGTAGACTCTGTATTCCTTGCATTTGACAATCCAGTTTGTGCTTCTGTAGACGCTGTACTACTTACAGTTGACGATCCAGTTGACTTTCCTGTAGACGCTGTATAACTTGCAGTTGACGATTCAGTTGACTTTCCTGTAGACGCTGTATTACTTACAGTTGACGATTCAGTTGACTTTCCTGTAGACGCTGTACTACTTGCAGTTGACGATTCAGTTGACTTTCCTGTATACGCTGTATTACTTGCAGTTGACGATTCAGTTGGCTTTCCTGTAGACGCTGTACTACTTCCAGTTGACGATTCAGTTGACTTTCCTGTAGACGCTGTGTCATTTGCAGATGAAGATCCGGTTGTCTTTCCACTAGACGCTGTATTACTTGCAGTTGACAATTCAGTTGACTTTCCTGTAGACGCTGTATAACTTGCAGTTGACGATCCAGTTGGCTTTCCTGTAGACGCTGTGTCATTTGCAGATGAAGATCCGGTTGTCTTTCCACTAGACGCTGTATTACTTGCAGTTGACAATTCAGTTGACTTTCCTGTAGACGCTGTATTACTTACAGTTGACGATTCAGTTGACTTTCCTGTAGACGCTGTATTACTTGCAGTTGACAATTCAGTTGACGTTATCGTAGACACTGTATTACTTGCAGGCTGCGATCCTGTTGACGTTACTGTAGCAGCTGTATTAGTTACACTTGGCGATCCCGTTGGCTTTCCTGCAGACGCTGTATTTCTTGCAGGGAACGATCCAGTTGACGTTGCATTACTTATATTTGACGGTCCTGTTGACTTTCCTGAAGGAGTTGTATAACTTGCAGAGGAAAATCTGGTGCACGTTGTATTCCATGCACTGGACGACCCTGTTCAACAACAAAAAATCATGATACAATACATTTTATCTGTATATCGTCAAAGAAGTTCAGATATGTTTACGTTAATACGCACAATGTTTTTCACTTATGTCTTAAAGTTCTTTTGAACATTTTTAGTTTAGCATTAGCTTAAACGTTTTGTGTAAACAAGTGCATCGCTAATAAACATAACTGTGCTACAACAGCAATATGATATTTGTAGACTATGTCATAAACATCTGACAATGTATATAATAAGTGTGAGTGATCATACATCACAGTACTGACAGTAAAATTAAAAAATCTATATCTTTTCTAAAAGAGCTGTCAAAACAGGTGAATTGTCGTTGAAATATAATTGTTCGGCACTTTTATCAAAAAAGTACGAAAATGGAACTTTAAGCTCATACAAATCTTGCAGATCTGCGTTTTTATTTTATGAGCAACAAAGACTACTCTTAGCCCACAGAAGCACACGTCTTCGGTTCGTACGGGCAACTGGCTTTAAGCACCGATATTTGTCTTGTTTTAACGTCAATCCTTTAATTTCATAACTTGCTTCGAAGTGGCACAAAGTACAATTTACAAGTACACTAACTACATTGTTTGTTTGATTATTACCATGTAAGTCATACCTTCCAAAGTGACGTGAACCAAAGAAAGTATGTGTATCCAATGTAACGATCGCATATTTCCCGAATATAAACCGTCCTCCTGAAATTGAAACAGCAAAACTATCGTTTGAAATACTCAAATTCTTATATATTGAATGTGGTGTTCGGATATTTCCAACTATAAAATACCAAAGGTCGTTCCAACCTGTTTCCAACCTGCGTTTCATCGCTCCGGTGAGACGTCGGATCTGTTGAAGGGGTAAACGTGCATATTTGAATCCTTTAGAGCACATTTGGGATAGGATGGGCAGAAACATTCAAGCCCTAGAGCCTCCTGTACAAAATCTGAAGGAATTGGAAGCCGCATTACATAGGTATTGGCGGCAGTTACCCACCAACAGATCCGACGTCTCGCTGGAGGGATTAGACGCAGGTTGGAAGCTAATGGAGGCTATACGCGCTATATACCTTCTGCTCTAGGGATGTGTTCTTAACACTCAAAGTGACATTTTTACTTCAATATGTTCGCCCTGTGAAGCCAGATGGACTCTGAAGTTTCAAACTTACAAGCATCTTTTTATTTTGTTAAAATACACTTTTGATTTGGCTAACGATATCCTGGATAAATTGTACAGCTTATTGCCATTATTGTAAATGGTAATTTCTTATCACCAGAATGTTGCCCTTTATGATCACAATCGTTTCTACGACATCAGTTTGCCAACAATCTCCCTACACCAATGATTTTATCGGTCGGTGCAGACGTATCCTAAGCTGGTGTTTTATAGAGGTATGCATATGCACAAAATTTATCTCTTATACCTTTTGAAAATCAAGCAAACTTTCCTCGAGATTCGTATTTGTGTCCATTATTCGGACATGTCTAGCTCGTTTACGTTGCAGGCACTATTTCTTCAGTGTCATATCAACGTCCATTATATCAACGTCTCGTGCTTTTAAATGTTATTAGAAAGAAACCGGTTTGGTCTCGTTGGTCAAAAAGGATTTCTATGACAGCAGCGGGACATATTGCTCTTATTACACACTGACCAAGATCTGCTATGACAGCAGCGGGACATATTGCTCTTATTACACACTGACCAAGATCTGCTATGACCGCAGCGGGACCTATTGCTCTTATTACACACTGACCAAGATTATTGCTATGACCGCAGCGGGGCATATTGCTCTTATTACACACTGACCAAGATTATTGCTATGACCGCAGCGGGGCATATTGCTCTTATTACACACTGACCAAGATCTGCTATGACAGCAGCGGGACATATTGCTCTTATTATACACTGACCAAGATTATTGCTATGACCGCAGCGGGACATATTCCTCTTATTACACACTGACCAAGATTATTGCTATGACCGCAGCGGGGCCTATTCCTCTTATTACACACTGACCAAGATCTGCTATGACAGCAGCGGGACATATTGCTCTTATTATACACTGACCAAGATTATTGCTATGACCGCAGCGGGACATATTCCTCTTATTACACACTGACCATGAGTATTGCTATGACCGCAGCGGGACCTATTCCTCTTTTTACACACTGACCAAGATTATTGCTATGACAGCAGCGGGACCTATTCCTCCTATTACACACTGACCAAGATTATTGCTATGACAGCAGCGGGACATATTCCTCTTATTACACACTGACCATGAGTATTGCTATGACCGCAGCGGGACCTATTCCTCTTTTTACAAACTGACCAAGATTATTGCTATGACCGCAGCGGGACATATTCCTCCTATTACACACTGACCAAGATTATTGCTATGACAGCAGCGGGACATATTCCTCCTATTACACACTGACCAAGATTATTGCTATGACCGCAGCGGGACATATTCCTCCTATTACACACTGACCATGAGTATTGCTATGACCGCAGCGGGACATATTCCTCCTATTACACACTGACCAAGATTATTGCTATGACCGCAGCGGGACATATTCCTCCTATTACACACTGACCATGAGTATTGCTATGACCGCAGCGGGACATATTCCTCCTATTACACACTGACCAAGATTATTGCTATGACCGCAGCGGGACCTATTCCTCTTTTTACACACTGACCATGAGTATTGCTATGACCGCAGCGGGACCTATTCCTCTTTTTACACACTGACCAAGATTATTGCTATGACCGCAGCGGGACATATTGCTCTTATTACACACTGACCATGAGTATTGCTATGACCGCAGCGGGACCTATTCCTCTTTTTACACACTGACCAAGATTATTGCTATGACCGCAGCGGGACATATTGCTCTTATTACACACTGACCATGAGTATTGCTATGACCGCAGCGGGACCTATTCCTCTTTTTACACACTGACCAAGATTATTGCTATGACCGCAGCGGGACATATTCCTCCTATTACACACTGACCAAGATTATTGCTATGACCGCAGCGGGACCTTTTCCTCTTATTACACACTGACCAAGATTATTGCTATGACCGCAGCGGGACCTATTCCTCTTATTACACACTGACCAAGATTATTTCTATGACAGCAGCGGGACATATTGCTCTTATTACACACTGACCAAGATTATTGCTATGACCGCAGCGGGACCTATTCCTCTTATTACACACTGACCAAGATTATTGCTATGACCGCAGCGGGACCTATTGCTCTTATTACACACTGACCAAGATTATTGCTATGACCGCAGCGGGACCTATTGCTCTTATTACACACTGACCAAGATTATTGCTATGACCGCAGCGGGACCTATTGCTCTTATTACACACTGACCAAGATTATTGCTATGACAGCAGCGGTACATATTTATCCTATTACACACTGACCAAGAGTATTGCTATGACGGCAGCGGGACCTATTCCTCTTATTACACACTGACCAAGATTATTACTATGACAGCAGCGGGACCTTTTCCTCTTATTACACACTGACCAAGAGTATTGCTATGACCGCAGCGGGACCTTTTCCTCTTATTACACACTGACCAAGAGTATTGCTATGACGGCAGCGCGACCTATTGCTCTTATTACACACTGACCAAGAGTATTGCTATGACGGCAGCGCGACCTATTGCTCTTATTACACACTGACCAAGAGTATTGCTATGACGGCAGCGCGACCTATTGCTCTTATTACACACTGACCAAGATTATTGCTGGTCAAACAGTTCAGTTATTGGCTGAAGTCTTTTACCAGATTTTTTTTTTATTAATCATTTTTAGTAAATTCTTTTTTGTCTAAGTAATGTTTTACGTTAGAAGCATGGACAAGTAAAGGTGCTAAACAAAACACATGCTGAGATAATATAACATCGACAGGAACAAAGATCGATACTAGGTGATTGGAAATACCGCTGGCAGCAAACCAGCAGTTCGCTCAGTTAATAATGGGCATTGAACAAACATTTTAAAGATGACAAAAAGGAGTTAACTACAAATATTGAAGAAATTATGAAAACCATATCTCACCTTTAGATTTCTTTGTCCCACTAGAATATTGGTCCTATATGATATTTCTGCTGTTCTAATTACTGTCAATCTAACTGATATCAGCGTTTCTATAGAAACAGTAAATATCAACTGATAAGGACCCTTTTCCTCAGTTAACCCATAGTAGTTCTATGGTTAACCCTTTAACTGCCTGGATCTAGTTTTTCGTCCATGGAAGTGGTTGGGGTTGAACGTGTGTATGCTTGTAGGGACCTGAGAATGCTACATATAACAACAATTCAAAAAAATCATTCGGCCTGTTGTGAAATAAAACAGCCACTCTTTGATAAGAGAAATTTTTTTAGTAACCCGTAACCCTGAGTTCAACAGGTATTTAAATGTGCTCTCCCACTGCCCCGAGTTCAGCAGGTATTTAAATGTGCTCTCCCACTGCCCCGAGTTCAACAGGTATTTAAATGTGCTCTCCCACTGCCCCGAGTTCAGCAGGTATTTAAATGTCCTCTCCCACTGCCCCGAGTTCAACAGGTATTTAAATGTGCTCTCCCACTGCCCTGAGTTCAGAAGGTATTTAAATGTGCTCTCCCACTGCCCCGAGTTCAGCAGGTATTTAAATGTGCTCTCCCACTGCCCCGAGTTCAACAGGTATTTAAATGTGCTCTCCCACTGCCCCGAGTTCAGCAGGTATTTAAATGTGCTCTCCCACTGTCCCGAGTTCAGCAGGTATTTAAATGTGCTCTCCCACGGCCCCGAGTTCAGCAGGTATTTAAATGTGCTCTCCCACTGCGCCGAGTTCAACAGGTATTTAAATGTGCTCTCCCACTGCCACGAGTTCAACAGGTATTTAAATGTGCTCTCCCACCGCCCCGAGTTCAACAGGTATTTAAATGTTCTCTCCCACTGCCCCGAGTTCAGCAGGTATTTAAATGGGCTCTCCCACTGCCCCGAGTTCAGCAGGTATTTAAATGTTCTCTCCCACTGCCCCGAGTTCAGCAGGCGTTTAAATGTGCTCTCCCACTTCCCTGAAATCAGAAGGTAGTGCCCTGAGATCGGCAGATACCGTGTTAGATACGCTCGCCCGAGTTAAGTAGGTGGCGTATTTGATGTACTCTCCCGAGATCAGCAGATACCGTGTTAGATACGCTCCCCCGAGTTAAGTAGGTGGCGTATTAGATGTACTCTCCCGAGATCGGCAGATACCGTGTTAGATACGCTCCCCCGAGTTAAGTAGGTGGCGTATTTGATGTACTCTCCCGAAATCGGCAGGTACCATGTTAGATACGCTCCCCCGAGTTAAGTAGGTGGCGTATTAGATGTACTCTCCTGGGATCAGCAGGTACCATGGTAGATACGCTCCCCCGAGTTAAGTAGGTGGCGTATTAGATGTACTCTCCCGAGATCGGCAGATACCGTGAGTAGTAAGCATGTCACTGCTGTCCAGTTTCGGTAGTCACTTTAGGCCAGTTTCGCCCGTCACTTTAGGCCAGTTTCGGTAGTCACTTTAGGCCAGTTTCACTTTAGGGCAGTTTAGTCGCTTTAGATCAGTTTTTTTTTTATAAAAAGCCAGCATGAGAACTATCTTAAGAATGTATGTATAGGTTTTTAAAAAAAAAAAATAAAAAAATAAGTATATATATGCAAAATAGTGTATAGTGGTGTAACAGCGGTCAAAGGGAGATAATCCTGGCCTGGAATACTTATTGGAGTCACCTGCCTTGGTCGTGTCGACATGTCTGGGCCCTGTTGTGGTTGTTTCGATCTAGCATGTCTAGGCAAGTTTGTATGATCGCCCCGAACAAGTCTGGGCACGCTTTGTAGTTTCGTTTTATCACGTTTAGACACGTTGTGTCCTTGTGTTGAAATCTACTTTCCGTCAAACAAAGATGGCATAGCCAAAACATTGACTCTAACGGGTGCTTCTTGGAGGCGTCTGACTGAATCTTTTGATATCATTGAAGAGTGTTTAACTATGAACAAAAGAAGTGAAAATCACATTTTGCTAGCCCAAGACGTATATTTACCTGTGAGTGAATATCTGGATAGAATTTTGATTCATATTCCTAAATGGAAACCCGGATTTTACACCGCTGAAAAACACGATCAAATGGAGATAATCCGAGGCTAGAATACTTTGAGGTATTGGAAGAGTTACATCCCTTGGGTACTGCGGCGATTCGTCTTTAAACGGGGATTCCCCACGTAAAACCCAGGCAGGTCTTATTGCACCACCGCTATGAAATGGGGATTTCCCATGACGTCAGGAGAACAGTTTCGGCCGTTGCTTTAGGATTGTCAAGTGATAATGACGAGGGTTGATAGTGTTTCTATTATTAACTCTATAAATATATACTCCACATGCGTCTATAGAGAGATTGTGTAAAGCTATAATCGATTATACATCGGTTAGCTAGTAACACTAAATAAATACAAAGAATGATATTACAGTAACTGTAACCAGCATTTTTATCGTTCTAATTACCTGGCACCCCGACAAGTCTGGGAGGGTGATTACAGTTATTACAGCCGGCATAATGGTTTAGAATGTAGAAAATTAAACATCGCGATTAAGCTTTATATACTATGAACAAAGAACAGACTTTTAGAAATACCCTCACTAACCGATAGGGAAAATGGTGTAGGTTAAAATGTACACGAGCCAAACAGAAAAACATATAGAAACATAGTCACACAGGAGACTAATTATTCCAGATTTAGAAAGTAAGGAAATGAAACATCTGAGATGACAACTGTCAGTGTCCATTCGCTGCTAGGATAGAAAATGACCTTTGAAATGTTCTTAAAGTATGTAACCTTACTACCACTAACAGACGCCCTGCGAGCGTTAAGCGGGCGCCGGACGTTAAGCGGGCGCCGGGCGTTAAGCGGTCGTTCCCGGGCGTTAAGCGGGCGCCGGGCGTTAAGCGGCCGTTCCCGGGCGTTGATTCAAGACGAAAGGCAGTATGTAAATGACCAAAGACATGACTAACTCGACATTCTATTTATAGTTCAACATCTTTATTGAGTAAGGCTATGTAAAGTCAAAACTATATTAACAAATTTAAAACATATATATAAAAATTTTATGTTAAGGTTAGATTTAGTCACTGTCCTCATTTTCTTGAGTGTCAGAGTATGTGGCTGGTAAAAGATCGTCAAATAAGGGTTTCCTCATTTTTATAGCGTTATACAGGGCCTCTTTCGGTGATAAGTCAAAATTGTCTTGAAGTGATTGTTTCGTGGCCATAATTTTTTTATGGATTGGATCTTTTTTCATAGACTCTAAAAGCGAACTCTCTTCGTTGTATAAAGACATCAGAGTATTTGTTATTTTTGGCCTCAAAGTTTCGTAGTCACCATTTTCTGCATCGATAGAGTCAGTTGTTTCAGGGATGTGCAGTTCGATCGCCTTGGTTACAAGATTATCCCACATCGTTGTGGATGCCTTTCCGGTTTCCTGTGACTCTTCCTCAGCCGAGGAAAAGCTGTCACTTTCCTGTGATTCTCCCTCCGTTGACGACAGAGTGTTTTCATCTAAGGTCTCTTGACTTGCACAACTATCCGCAGAATCATTGTTTTCTGACTCTGTGATTTTCGTTACATTGTCGTTGAAGTGATGGTTCCCATATTCTGAGGAAGTGTTTTGATCTTCATTGTGACTTTGAAGTGATGTTGTATGATGGTTATACCTATCCTGATGACGCCGCATATCATGATCCCGAGTAAAAGTTTGACCACACTCGGTGCATGTAAACAGTCCCATGTCTAATGTACGGCACTCGACTGACTAATAATATTGGTATAGTGAGATGTACTTCTATATAGCATATAATTTCCCCCAGGTGGCGTTGTGGGCGCATAAAACAGACGCCCGGCGGGCGTAAAGCGGCCGTAGGTAATGCTTAAGGTAATGGTACGAATAAACTTTCATCTTAAATGAACGCCCGCTTAACGCCCGGGTACGACCGCTTAACGCCCGGCGCCCGCTTTACGTCCGGCGCCCGCTTAACGCTCGCAGGGCGTCTGTTAGTGGTAGTAAGGTTACATACTTTAAGAACATTTCACAGGTCATTTTCTATCCTAGCAGCGAATGGACACTGACAGTTGTCATCTCAGATGTTTCATTTCCTTACTTTCTAAATCTGGAATAATTAGTCTCCTGTGTGACTATGTTTCTATATGTTTTTCTGTTTGGCTCGTGTACATTTTAACCTACACCATTTTCCCTATCGGTTAGTGAGGGTATTTCTAAAAGTCTGTTCTTTGTTCATAGTATATAAAGCTTAATCGCGATGTTTAATTTTCTACATTCTAAACCATTATGCCGGCTGTAATAACTGTAATCACCCTCCCAGACTTGTCGGGGTGCCAGGTAATTAGAACGATAAACATGATGGTTACAGTTACTGTAATATCATTCTTTGTATTTATTTAGTGTTACTAGCTAACCGATGTATAATCGATTATAGCTTTACACAATCTCTCTATAGACGCATGTGGAGTATATATTTATAGAGTTAATAATAGAAACACTATCAACCCTCGTCATTATCACTTGACAATCCTAAAGCAACGGCCGAAACTGTTCTCCTGACGTCATGGGAAATCCCCATTTCATAGCGGTGGTGCAATAAGACCTGCCTGGGTTTTACGTGGGGAATCCCCGTTTAAAGACGAATCGCCGCAGTACCCAAGGGATGTAACTCTTCCAATACCTCAAAGTATTCTAGCCTCGGATTATCTCCATTTGATCGTGTTTTTCAGCGGTGTAAAATCCGGGTTTCCATTTAGGAATATGAATCAAAATTCCATCCAGATATTCACTCACAGGTAAATATACGTCTTGGGCTAGCAAAATGTGATTTTCACTTCTTTTGTTCATAGTTAAACACTCTTCAATGATATCAAAAGATTCAGTCAGACGCCTCCAAGAAGCACCCGTTAGAGTCAATGTTTTGGCTATGCCATCTTTGTTTGACGGAAAGTAGATTTCAACACAAGGACACAACGTGTCTAAACGTGATAAAACGAAACTACAAAGCGTGCCCAGACTTGTTCGGGGCGATCATACAAACTTGCCTAGACATGCTAGATCGAAACAACCACAACAGGGCCCAGACATGTCGACACGACCAAGGCAGGTGACTCCAATAAGTATTCCAGGCCAGGATTATCTCCCTTTGACCGTTGTTACACCACTATACACTATTTTGCATATATATACTTATTTTTTTATTTTTTTTTTTTAAAAACCTATACATACATTCTTAAGATAGTTCTCATGCTGGCTTTTTATAAAAAAAAACTGATCTAAAGCGACTAAACTGCCCTAAAGTGAAACTGGCCTAAAGTGACTACCGAAACTGGCCTAAAGTGACGGGCGAAACTGGCCTAAAGTGACTACCGAAACTGGACAGCAGTGACATGCTTACTACTACCGTGTTAGATACGCACCCCCGAGTTAAGTAGGTGGCGTATTTGATGTACTCTCCCGAGATCGGCAGGTACCGTGTTAGATACGCTCCCCCGAGTTAAGTAGGTGGCGTATTTGATGTACTCTCCCGAGATCGACAGATACCGTGTTAGATACGCTCCACCGAGTTAAGTAGGTGGCGTATTTGATGTACTCTCCCGAGATCGACAGATACCGTGTTAGATACGCTCCCCCGAGTTTAGTAGGTGGCGTATTAGATGTACTCTCCCGAGATCGGCAGATACCGTGTTAGATACGCTCCCCCGAGTTTAGTAGGTGGCGTATTAGATGTACTCTCCCGAGATCGGCAGATACCATGTTAGATACGCTCCCCCGAGTTTAGTAGGTGGCGTATTTGATGTACTCTCCCGAGATCGACAGATACCGTGTTAGATACGCTCCACCGAGTTAAGTAGGTGGCGTATTTGATGTACGCATACTCTCCCGAGATCGACAGATACCGTGTTAGATACGCTCCCCCGAGTTTAGTAGGTGGCGTATTTGATGTACTCTCCCGAGATCGACAGATACCATGTTAGATACGCTCCCCCGAGTTAAGTAGGTGGCGTATTTGATGTACTCTCCCGAGATCGACAGATACCATGTTAGATACGCTCCCCCGAGTTTAGTAGGTGGCGTATTAGATGTACTCTCCCGAGATCGGCAGATACCATGTTAGATACGCTCCCCCGAGTTTAGTAGGTGGCGTATTTGATGTACTCTCCCGAGATCGACAGATACCATGTTAGATACGCTCCCCCGAGTTAAGTAGGTGGCGTATTTGATGTACTCTCCCGAGATCGACAGATACCATGTTAGATACGCTCCCCCGAGTTAAGTAGGTGGCGTATTTGATGTACTCTCCCGAGATCGACAGA
The DNA here is from genome assembly GCA_963971465.1 of Lepidochitona cinerea. Lineage (NCBI taxonomy): Eukaryota > Metazoa > Mollusca > Polyplacophora > Chitonida > Tonicellidae > Lepidochitona > Lepidochitona cinerea. The sequence continues at coordinate 29,953,140 of OZ020563.1, read as the reverse complement.
TACCGTGTTAGATACGCTCCACCGAGTTTAGGTGGCGTATTTGATGTACTCTCCCGAGATCGGCAGATACCGTGTTAGATACGCTCCCCCGAGTTAAGTAGGTGGCGTATTTGATGTACTCTCCCGAGATCGGCAGATACCGTGTAGATACGCTCCCCCGAGTAAGGTATTAAATGTACGCTGGCCTGTTAGATGCACTCCTATGGTGGCTGATTTGTGCCATTTCGCGTTCTCGCTGCAAAAATTAGGAGGCGAAAACGCGAGAATACGAAATAAAACTAAAATCTCGCTGCGAAGATGCGAAAACACGAAAATTAGCTAAAACTGTTTTTTTTTCGGGCTTTTTATTGTTTTCGAGTTTTCGCCGCGAGAACGCAAAATCTTTCTTTAAATCTCACCGAGAGAACGTGAAAACAAGAGATAAATTAAAACCTCGCCCCGAGAATGCGAAAACAAGAAATAAGCCAACGGTGCTCTTTTTTGTACCATTATAATCTCGCCGCGAGAACACGAAACCAAAAAACGAAATAAAAATAAAATCTCGCCGCGAGAATTCGAAAATTAGCCAAAAGTGCTTTATTTGTGCCATTTTGTGTTCTCACCTTTTCGCCGCGAAAATACGAAATAAATTTAAAATCGGGTCACGAGAATGCGACAAAAATAAAATCTCGCCTCGAGAACAAGAAAACTAATCAAAAATGCTCGTTTTGTGCCATTCATTCTCGCGGCGAAATATATATGTGGCTTATAGCCAACTTTCTGACTTCCTGTTGCATATATGTGGCTTATAGCCAACTTTCTGACCTTCCTATTGCATATATGTGGTTTATATACAACTTTCAGGCCTCCAACTAATACATATATGTGGCTTATAGCCAACTTTCTGACCTTCCTATTGCATATATGTGGTTTATATACAACTTTCAGGCCTCCAACTAATACATATATGTGGCTTATAGCCAACTTTCTGACCTTCTTACTACATATGTGTGGCTGCATAACTACGTAACTCGGGTAACAAAAATAAAACATGCCGTTTTTTTTATGGGAACGGAATTTCTGGTAGCGGATAGCGAATTCTATGGCTTTGCATCCACTTTTTTTTCGGTGCTTGATGAATTATTCCATTCTTTCAAAATAAGAATGAATCTTTGGTTCACATTTTACAAATTATCACTGCAAATTATTTTTATGCCGAAAAAGTAATGTACTTTGCTGGGGAAATTCTTTATCTTATTTAATATTTTCACTACGATTGATCGATTGATTGGTTGATTGATTGATTGATTAAAGTTTTACGCCATGCGTTGCCAGGTTTTTGTGATGGTTGTGGGGAGGGGGACGGTTTTTTGGTACGGGGGTAATCCCTGGCCTTAGGCAAGTACATGCATGGCAACTCGGACTTTCTGACTTCCGGCTCATACATTAATGTGGCTTATAGTCGACTTTCTGACTTCCAACTGATATAGGCCTGTATGTGGCGTATGCCCAACTTTCTGACTTCCTACTATGTATACGTGGCTTATAGCTAACTTTCTGAGTTTCTACTGCATATATGTGGCTTATAACCAACTTCCTGACCTTTCTAATGCATATGCGTGGCATATAGACAACTTTCAGGCCTCCAACTGATACATGTATGTGGCTTTTAGGCAACTTTCTGACTTCCAACTGATACATATGTGTGACTTGTAGCCAACTTTCTGACCTTCCTACTACATATGTGTGGCTTATAGTCAACTTTCAGGTCTCCAACTGATACATATATGTGGCTTATAGCCAACTTTCTGACATTTTGTTATTTATGTGGCGTGTAACCAACTTTCTGACCTTCAGTTGATGTGACTTCCAGCCAACTGTCATGCCATTCAACGGATACATACATGTATATGTGGCGTAAACCAACTTTCTGACTTCCTACTGCATATATGTGGCTTATAGCAAACTTTCTGACTTCCTACTGCATACAAAGTGGCTTATAGCCAACTTTCTGACTTCTTACTGCATACAAAGTGGCTTATAGCCAACTTTCTACTGATTTATATGTGGTAGGCCTATATATCCAACTTTCTGGCCTCCAATTGATGTGGCATATATCCAACTTTCTGGCCTTCAACTTAATACGGGCCTCAGGGATCCAGTGGGTTAGAGTGATCGTCCCTCAGTCCCACACAGACCTTCCATCAAATCACGGGGCCTCTGTGGCTCAGTAGGTAGAGCGTTGGACGCTCAATCCAAACAGCCTTCCACCAATGGGTCGCGGGTTCGAATCCCACTCAGTCCAAAAATTGGAAAATTTTCTGACTGGATTTTCACTCGAACGACCTATGTGGGATGGTTACCAGCGGAAGGTCGTGAGTTTCCTCCGGGCACAGAGCCCGGTTTCCTCCCACAATAAAACTGGCAACGCCGCCATATAAGTGAAATAATCTTGAGCGCGGCGTAAAACACCAAACAATCAATTAATCCATCAAATCACACTCAGACCAAATAAAAATTAAAAAAATTCTGAGTGAATTTTCTATCGGTCGCCGTATGTGGAATAGTTGCCAGGTACTCGCCGAAGGTCGGAGGTTTCATCCGGGCAATGTGCCCGGCTTCCTCCCCCACTAAACCTGGCGTCGCCAGTGAAATAATCTTGAGTGCGGCGTAAAACATCAATCAATCAATCAACTGGTGTGGCCTATTTCCAACTTTGTGGCCTCCAACTGGCCTATAGCCTGACTTCAAACTGATACGGGGGCTCAGTCGGTAGATTGATAGTCCTTCAGTCGGACACAGGCCTTCCATCGCTGACGCACGGGTTCAAATAAAAATTGGAAAAAAATTCCGAGTGGATTTTTCACCCCATCGCCGTATGTGGAGTTGTCAAGTAAAAGGTTTTCTTTTCGGTGAAGCTCTTGTGAGAAAATTTAGGTTTGATCCCTTGGAGATCCTCAGAGGATAACATTTTAAAGCGCTGTGGAAGCAGTCTGGAGAAAAATCTGTTTTAGAATTCAGCAATTTAAAGTCAATTTGGAATTTGTTGGTGCACGTGAAAATTGTTTTAAGTGACATGAGCCACCAAAATGTTGATATTTTTTTTTTTCGTTAAAACAAAATTTAAAATTCCTGGATAGTTTGCCCCAAGAAGTAGGCCTACAAATTCGAAGCCTTTTTTATAGTCTCAAAAATATAGTTTTGAACTAACTAAAACAAAGAACGTTCGTCCGGGTTATTTTAACATTCCGTTTTTCACAGGTCATATGCAGGCCATTCCAATAAAATAATCGTCGTGTCAGGGCTAATGACGTCGTTCTCTTTCGCTTCCTCTGTAAAGTCAGGGGCCGGTTCCACAAAGCTGTATTAAGCCTAAGACAAATTCCTTTGTGACGTGACGTATTTAAGTCTGACTTAAGCTTAATACAGCTTTGTGCAACCGGCCCCTGATCAGTAGTGCTCAATGAACTATATGCATGGAATGGAGATCACGGGACGTTTGAGTTGTAGCGAGCGCCGCCATTATTATGAGATGGCACTACTGATCTGACGTTACAGAGAAAGAGAACTACGTCACTAGCCCTGCCACGACGACTACTTTATTAACGGCATAATACGATGACAAATCACTCTTGTGACCTCAATGTTGACCGTTCATATGGCAAGCCGTTTTACTTTTTATTCGAGAATTTTTGATATGTAAAAATTATTTAATGATATCTGAAATTGATTTAATGATATCAATAATTCAATTAATTATCTTTAAAAGCTCGGTATTTCTGATATCAATAATTCTATTATTGATATCAAGAATTGATTTGATGTATCATTCGTGATGTTTGTTTATCTAAATATAGAGTTATCTAATGTTTATCTAAATATAGAGTTATATTATATATTGTTTACGTTGTTGAATTAACATGTGCCTTGGGAATTATCTCCCCTTGTTCTTTGTACATTTACTCTGATCGCAATAAACTTATTGTATTGTATTGTATGTCATAAATTTGTAGAGAGACAACATCCCATTGTATGGCAGTAGTATACAATCAAACCAAATTGCCAGTCAGGTTGATAGATCTAATAAAAATGGCAAGGATATCATTTAGGGGATAGATTAAAACAAAATGAGGCACATTTAAGATTTATTGAAAATAAAAGAATAAACCATGCAGTCTGAGAAGAATATAATTTGAAAGAAGAGAAACAGTTAACACATTTATTATTTTCTTTACAACTGTTAATATATATTAAAGTGTGTATGTGGGGGAGGGGGGGGGATTACTAAAATGCTGTAACTTCTAAGAGTTAATGTACAAGTGAAATAATATTTAATGTGATTGTGAACTTCTTAGAATGAATCACAGTTACCACCTCCCATTGCGTTCTTATAAATTTCGATGTAAAATTTTATTTCTATCGTCTTCTTTGCAGATGCACTCCCCAGTATCAGTATGTCCTAAACTGCAACTTATTACAAAATTACTTGAGCGAGCAAAACATTTTACACCGAGTCAGTGCAATGGAGGCAAAACTGAGAGCTGTCCAAATGATGTTCTCAAACTTACATCAACATGCTGTTCAAAATATGTTAAATAAGAAACTTTCTCCATTTTTTGTAGGTAGGGTGTTAGATGTACTCCCCCAAGTTCAACAAGTATGGTGTTAGATGTACTCCCCCAAGTTCAACAAGTATGGTGTTAGATGTACTCCCCCAAGTTCAGCAAGTATGGTGTTAGATGTACTCCCCCAAGTTCAGCAAGTATGGTGTTGTATGTACTCCCCCAAGTTCAGCAAGTATGGTGTTAGATGTACTCCCCCAAGTTCAACAAGTATGGTGTTAGATGTACTCCCCCAAGTTCAGCAAGTATGGTGTTAGATGTACTCCCCCAAGTTCAGCAAGTATGGTGTTAGATGTACTCCCCCAAGTTCAGCAAGTATGGTGTTAGATGTACTCCCCCAAGTTCAGCAAGTATGGTGTTAGATGTACTCCCCAAGTTCAGCAAGTGTGGTGTTAGATGTACTCCCCCAAGTTCGGCAAGTATGGTGTTAGATGTACTCCCCCAAGTTCAGCAAGTATGGTGTTAGATGTACTCCCCAAGTTCAGCAAGTGTGGTGTTAGATGTACTCCCCCAAGTTCAGCAAGTATGGTGTTAGATGTACTCCCCCAAGTTCAGCAAGTATGGTGTTAGATGAACTCCCCAAGTTCAGCAAGTGTGGTGTTAGATGTACTCCCCCAAGTTCAGCAAGTATGGTGTTAGATGTACTCCCCAAGTTCAGCAAGTGTGGTGTTAGATGTACTCCCTCAAGTTCAACAGGTAGGGTGTTAGATGTACTCCCCCAAGTTCAACAGGTAGGGTGTTAGATGTACTCCGTCCCCAAGTTCAACAGGTAGGGTGTTAGATGTACTCCCTCAAGTTCAACAGGTAGGGTGTTAGATGTACTCCGTCCCCAAGTTCAACAGGTAGGGTGTTAGATGTACTCTCCCAAGTTCAGCAAGTAGGGTGTTAGATGTACTCCGTCCCCAAGTTCAACAGGTAGGGTGTTAGATGTACTCTCCCAAGTTCAGCAAGTAGGGTGTTAGATGTACTCCGTCCCCAAGTTCAACAGGTATGGTGTTAGATGTACTCCCTCAAGTTCAACAGGTAGGGTGTTAGATGTACTCCCCCAAGTTCAACAGGTAGGGTGTTAGATGTACTCCGTCCCCAAGTTCAACAGGTAGGGTGTTAGATGTACTCCCTCAAGTTCAACAGGTAGGGTGTTAGATGTACTCCGTCCCCAAGTTCAACAGGTAGGGTGTGAGATGTACTCCCTCAAGTTCAACAGGTAGGGTGTTAGATGTACTCCCCCAAGTTCAACAGGTAGGGTGTTAGATGTACTCTGTCCCCAAGTTCAACAGGTAGGGTGTTAGATGTACTCCCTCAAGTTCAATAGGTAGGGTGTTAGATGTACTCCGTCCCCAAGTTCAACAGGTAGGGTGTCAGATGTACTCCCCCAAGTTCAACAGGTAGGGTGTTAGATGCACTCTCCCAAGTTCAGCAAGTAGGGTGTTAGATGTACTCCGTCCCCAAGTTCAACAGGTAGGGTGTTAGATGTACTCTCCCAAGTTCAGCAAGTAGGGTGTTAGATGTACTCCGTCCCCAAGTTCAACAGGTAGGGTGTTAGATGTACTCCCTCAAGTTCAACAGGTAGGGTGTTAGATGTACTCCCCCAAGTTCAACAGGTAGGGTGTTAGATGTACTCCGTCCCCAAGTTCAACAGGTAGGGTGTTAGATGTACTCCCTCAAGTTCAACAGGTAGGGTGTTAGATGTACTCCCTCAAGTTCAACAGGTAGGTTGTTAGATGTACTCCCCCAAGTTCAACAGGTAGGTTGTTAGATGTACTCCCCCAAGTTCAACAGGTAGGGTGTTAGATGTACTCCGTCCCCAAGTTCAACAGGTAGGGTGTTAGATGTACTCCGTCCCCGAGTTCAACAGGTAGGGTGTTAGATGTACTCCGTCCCCAAGTTCAACAGGTAGGGTGTTAGATGTACTCACCCAAGTTTAGCAAGTAGGGTGTAAGATGTACTCCCCCAAGTTCAGCAGGTAGGGTGTTAGATGTACTCCGCCAAGTTCAACAGGTAGGGTGTTAGATACACTCCCCCAAGTTCAGCGGGTATGGTGTTAGATGTACTCCCTCAAGTTCAGCAAGTAGGGTGTTAGATGTACTCACCCAAGTTCAGTACTCCCCCAAGTTCAGCATGCTGGGTGTTAAATGCCCCCCCCCCCCCCCCCTCAAGTTCAGCAGGTACATGTAGATTACTCCCCCGAGGGTAATTGGTAGCGTGTTAGATACACTCAGTCGAATTCAGGTACCTTCCCCCCTCCCCGAGTTCGGTTGATAACGCTCCTCTGTAATTCATCCATAAGCGTTTTAGATGTACTTCCCCAAGTGATTCAGCAGACGTGTAGCGTGTTCGATTCACCCCGAAAGGTTAGCACCTAGCGCCGTAGATGCGCTTCCCCAAGTTAAGCAGATAAAGTGTATAAGACGCAGTCAATCAGTTTCAAGCGACTTGTATATATTGTCATTGTGGATGCATTTCCAGAATAATATGTGAAGATATATTTGTCAGTAAGGATCAAACGTAAAAAAATACACTTTCACTTTAGTTGCAACTAAGATATAAAACATTTAAAAAAAAATGAAGTTTTTAGAAAAGCACGGCGGGAGTCCTGTTAAGAACATCTAGGTAAAATCTCATACACGAATGATCTATGTATTTTTGTACGGATGGTTTATTGCGCTTTTAGAAATCAAATAAAGAAACGACATGAATTATAAGTCTTTATTTTTTTAGGAGACAGAGAGGTTTTCAAATGTAACAACGTGAACGCGTATCTGTCTGACTAAAACAGAAATAAATAAAATTGATCATCAATTTGAAAATAGAAACAAAGCCCTATGGATTGAGATGAGGCTTAAATAAGATTTTTTGTTTTTTTCAGTCATACAACAATTGAATCATCTTGATGATTGCTGAAGGACGTCATACAAAAGAAGACAACTATATATATATATATATATATATATATATATATACAATTATAAAACCTTCTCAGGTTTCACGCCTTTCATTTTGAATTTCAATTCGTATTTCACAACAAATCAGGAAAACAATGATCTTGGTATTTAAGTCTTCTAGTAACAGTATCGTATTAATGGAATTCATTAAACCATTTTTTATAATAAAACCAATCTGCTATGTTACTATTTGCTATACGGGGAAAACAACACCTACCAACAAATATCAATTAGAAAATATCGACTTCCTTCTAACATGTATGTAGAGCTATTTAGAGACAGGCAATCGTCAGGAAGGCTATCATCAATATAGACATCGTGTATATAGGTTGTTCTGAACCATTGTCATTTCCCCCTTCACCACTCGGACTTGATGTGATTTCATTTTGTTGGGTGGAGTTTTTCGAATTTTGAATTGAGCTTGATGTATTGTTTGCGGATGGTTTTATCGTTGTTTGATTCTGTTGAGGCCCAGCGCCGACGGCGGGCTTTGTTATGGCCCCACTCTGTTGAGGCCCGGTGCCGCCTGTGGGTTGTACTTTGTTCCCAATCTGTTGAGGCCCTGCGGTCTGTGTTTTATTTCCCGCGCCGGGGGTTGATGTAAGATTCGCCGTAGGTTGGTTTCCATCGGATCCTGAAATAAAACGATTCTGATTATTTCTAGTATTCATTCCCCTTGAGTATTCAAACTATTTACTGACTTGATTATATCATTCTCTCTTTATAGACCCTCTGTGAAAGATAAGAAAACTCTTTACCACGTGACCTTTCAAAGTTGAATTGAGACATTTTGCTTGTAGGTCTTTACGATGTCGCCATTCAAAGGGGAACTGCGACATTCTGAGTGTAGCTCCTTTACGATGTCGCCATTCAAATGAGAATTGCGGCATTCTGAGTGTAGCTCATAATCGAGATCTCGTGCCATTCTACGGGATCCTCAACACGAGACATGGAATGGCAGTAGGATCAATTCCTATTTTAGATTGTGTAGCTCCTTAACGATGTCACCATTCAAAGGCAATTTGCGACTTTCTGAGCATAATCGCTTTAACATCCGCCCCCCTTCCAACATGTTGACAATCGAAAGTATTAGGCCTACCGACTCAGTAAAGGAACGGTAATTTTAGAGAATATAAGATGCTTACCTTGAAATGTGACCCCTGTCAGCGCTAAAGCGAACATCAAATGGAAAGCCTGCATATTTCTGAAACAAGGACAGTTTCCTGGAAATAAGAGACATAATTTAGAAAAAGGAAGAAATATTACTCTCAGTCGGCATAGATAGCCAAGTATGAATATTCCAAACTAAATCGAACAAAACATTTAGACCCTATAATAGTGCTGTCGTTATGTATTAGCAGAAGTCTATGAACAGGGAAGTGTGAAATGTCGCATTACCCCATATTCAGGGCACTGGCGCTTTCAGCCTGCTTATACTACACTATGTGACGTTTATGCGCGGTAGACTTTGAAATTGTCAACGGTTGCGCAATTTCAAATCAGAAAATAAATTCATTCTCCACTTACTGCATCTATCGGCAATTCCAGTAACCGCAGTTCGGAGAATGCATTGGTTTTTTATAACAGCTTTACCGAACATGCGACTCTGATATCTCCATTTCGACTCAAATCGTTCCAAACAAGTCTTCTTGTCTCATTTTCAACTTTATGAAGTTCTTCGGAAACTTTAACTTTTGCTCCATCAAGCACTGCTATCATAAATAAAATGTTCGCCATGTTTTTTCTTATGCATCCCATAATAGTTCATATGAGAAAGTGAAGAAAAGCCACGCTTTCTGACTAACCGAGAGAGGGCTCTGTGTATGGTGACCTCTGGGTCAAACGGCGCCAATGCCCTCAATACTATGTAATGGGACGCTTCACACTTCCACATTCATAGACTTCTGGTATTAGTAAATAGGCTCCATTCAGAAGTTGAACTGTTGTCAGCTAACATGAAAATCTAAGGTTGCTAAGATAGATCACGTATGCCTTTACACAACATAACGCAGGAATCATCAAATGTCAGCTTGGGTAACATTTTTAAAAACATATCGTCCCAGTGTTTTCACACTTTACGCGACATTGAAAGAAGCGTCAAACAAGTCATGGAATCGGAAACCCAATTTCCAAAAGTAGTCCCATTTTGACGACTCCACTTCCATTGAGAAGCCTCTAAGCTTCTGAAATATAGGATGTAACTAACGGTATCCATAACCAAATGTATACGAGAGAAGTAAAATGGCGGGTCAAATAAGAACAAATGGCAGGTTGAATTTCATTATTTTGAGTTTCAATATTTGCACTTTGAAATTCTGATTATTAATCAATGTCGACTTATTAATTGGTGTTTAGCAAATTGATTTTCAACAAATGTACAGTCTATTGATATTCATATATCTTAAAGCAATAGACCGTTTGCCAGTTTTGCACGCAACAATGAAATGACGTCGTGGTATCAATCTTACACCGGACAAGCCCAGTAGTCATTTTGACTTTTGCCGAATTCGGTCAAAATCCCTTTTCATCCACGATTTTTTCACATTTCTAGATTCATTTGGATATAAACTGTCCAAATATAGGTTTTCATTTCATATATCTGTCGTAAAATATCGAAAATTTGATGTTAAAATCAGGCGGATCCTTTGCCCGGTCTACTACTTGGGGCAGTAATTGTGACGTCGCTAAATAACGTCACTTGCAAGTACCGAGTTATTGGCAAATCATCAATTCTAGAAGTGTGATCCAACTAGGAATTCCGTATATCAGTCGACGAATGGCTGACAATTGGGACGCCCTTCTTGTATACGATACTGGAAAGCCGCACGCATGTGTCTCATCCTGTTTAACTTACTTTGCCGGTCAGGAAGCCAGCATCAAGGCCATGTCCGACAATTGAACTGTTTGACACATAGCACCTGTTAGGGAGATTGATTACCGACGTTTAACCCACCACGATCAGCATGACAAGTCGAGCTTTTCTCTGTAATTTGCTTACTTCACTGATATTGTTTTTTTACGGAGCAGTACGTGTTTTCCCCACAAATCGCCATTCCTACGTTTAATTAGCCCAATTTGAACAAGGTTCCCAAATTAGCTCGTCTCCAGTGACTTCGAACCCGTATGCCACCTACAAGACATTTTCCCTCAAATTAAAACATTATTACTTACCTTTAGATTTATACGTCCGATCCGACTCTTGTTCCAAACGTGTTTCTTCTGATATAATTTGACTTCTTGTCAAGCTAGAATATATCATTGGTTCCATGGAAACAAATAATAACAACTGATAAGCACCCTGCCCTAATTTGGTAGCACTTTTGAGTCACCTATCAACAGGTTTTGGTGAAAAAGGAATGGGGGTTGTACGTGTGTAAACTTTTTTTTTTCAATTTTTTTTTCGTTTATGCAAGAACGTGTGTAAACTTATAAAGGGTTTTAATTCAGTTGCATACTGAAACTTTAAAGGTTTATAATTATACTCAATATGTGCCTGATACGGTGTGTACATTGGTATATTTCAGATTTTTGGAATTATTTATGTTTTCATTTATGTTTAGCTACTCGCGGAGCTTCCTGAAAAATGGCATTGTATCGGACGTAATCAGTCAATTGCAATTGAAGCATTGGAGAAATCAAGTTATGCACCGAAATTATTTCTATCAACCCTTGTTTGAACTTTGAATGTCCGACAATCAGTAACCATGAAAATGCTCGCAGGCAAGATAACTGTAATAGACTAACGTAAGCACTCCGAGGAATGACAAAGACTTCATGTTTAACTTAATATTTCATCATCAAACCAACATCACTCCTGATGATGGTTTGATCTAATAAACCGAAATATTGAGTTAAACATGAAGTCTTTGTCATTCCTGGGAGTGCTTACGTTGCTCTATTAGGCTAGACTTATCCGTGGGAATTCGAATATTTACAAGATAGCTGCCAACAACAATCACAGCACCGTTGAAAATCTAAAGAGCATCGCCATATATAATTTTATAAAACCAATCAACAAACTAAATGCAGTTGCAGTTGCGTGTGTCTACTATTCAGGTTTTAAAAAAAACAAGTAGTGTATCAGACATTGCGAAATCCGCTTAGGCCTACTAACGGACGTGAAAGGGTTTATATTACGTTCGATACGACCTATACGACCAAACAACTAAACTATTTACCACTCTATCAGCCTCTCAGTACTTCGATATTGTCTCAACATGCTGTAATATCGTTAGCGGGGATACGGAGTTATTTTTGTTAGATACCAATTGCTTTAACTATACAGGAAGTAAATCTACACTTTTAAACTAGAATATACAATTTGATTGGCTGGAACTATTAGACCATGCACTTCTGATTGGCTCTTAAACGGAATTTGCCGAACCGGTGAAAACATGTCCGTGAAATGTTTTCGTTGCTTTGTGCTGTGTTTTTTCCCCGATGTCTCCTTAAAATTAAATCCTATGAAAAAATACAAGCCCGTTCACGCACGTTAAATAGTTTGCGTTCAAAGCTTTGGCTAGAATTCTGGTTCGTTATCGAAAATTGAGTAATTCCAAATAACTTTCAATTCATTCATTATAACCCTATTAGTTAAGATTGTGTATAAATGTTGGATCTGAGAGAATTGCAAGGCTTTTGGTACGGTCATTTTGTTAGTGTGCGTCCTTTATAAAGTGATTATAACAGTGTTGTCGATATTTTGAGGCATAACCCTTTCTTGAAAAATGCCAGAAATTTTTCTACTGGGAATCGAACCCGCGCCATAGATTATGACACCTATAGTCGTCAGCACTAAATACGGTCTGCCTAATCCATTCAACCAACCGGCCTCCTCAAGAAAGGAAATCGTTGACTGGTAGATACTACAGGAGACCTTTAGGACCCAATGGTAACGTAATTGACAAAGCTTTGGTTGCTGATTGCAGGAGTTTAATTAGTTTGTTCCTCCAAAAATTAGTATAACAGTATTTTCTCAAATAACACTTTCTTGAAAAATTCTTCCGCCGATTTTGGGTGAGGCTGAGCTGGGAATCGAACCAGTGTCCCAGAGTATGGAACCTTGAGTCAACTGGCCTCCTCAAGATTTTTTAAAAGAAAATTTATTCCCAAAAGTAACAAAACTACTGTTAATTTCTTGTTTTCGCCTTAAATTCAACCAGGACTCAAAGCAAATTTAAGAAGACGCTAAGTTTCTTCCTTGAAAAACTTCGTGCTTTTTTATATTCGCTTGGCTCTCCAGACATGAAGGTCCACATTGTATTAGTTTGGAAAACGCGTTTTCAGCAGACCTCATTTCACTGGGTAGGAAAATGCGTGAGTTATAATAGGCACGTGGAGGGCCTTCGAGTGTGAGTTTACCAATCCCAAAATAGCCTCAACAGCATCCCATAGGCACATCGAGTACGTTGTCATGGTAACACGTTCTTACAAGGAAACTACTGTGGTCATATCACGTTGCGTGTTGTCTGAACTCTGCTGTATATGTCGATCAATACAAAACTTTGTTCATTTCTTTTAATCGTTTTGCGGCTCACATCTTAAACAGATAAATAACACGAAGCTGTATGAAATATTTAAATAGCCTGTTTATGAAAAGCATCTAAGTCCTTAAATCAATTTAAAATTATTTATGTAAATGTTAAGAAAAAAAATACTCTTAACTACACTTATAAATGCAAACTCTAAAACAGATCGTTTAGGACACTTCAATTCCTTGGGACTTTTAATAAGAACAGAACATTATGGATGAAGCAGTGTGTTTGTGTGAGTTGAGATGTGGCAGAGGTTAAGTTATGAAAAGTTAGACCCTAACGTTGATGTTGTCATCTTCTCAACTACATCGCAATAACAAGTTAAAGCTCTTCCACTGACTTTTTGAAATATCGGAACATGTCCATGTGGTCAGGTATGGGAACGTGTTGTTTTAACCCTCCTTCGAAATGCTTTGGTTTAAAGTCTATATATTTATTATAAGCCTACAAGTGATACGGACATATATGCCCAATACATAATAGGCCTATTATACTTGGAAATATGTATCCACAGATAAGGCTGTAAATGCTCACCACAGTCACAAATGTAGAAAAACAACGTTCGTACGGGCTCGGTCCCTCGCATGAACATTCATTCTTACTGGGGTTGGGACTACCGCTGAACAAGAGGAGAGGCCTATATTGAATAGGTTGAGAACTTAATTATAGCATTAATTTATTGTGCGGCTTTTTCGCATATATTTTACGCAAATTTGAAGCTCTACTATGACTAAGGGTATGTTCAAGTCATGACATATTGAGTTCAGGCTTAGGAGGGTCACCAGAACACTGAAAATGTTAAATTAGAATAAACTTTTCGAATCCTAATTCTGGAGAGGTCTAGTCAAGAATTTAAGTCTACTTAAAACTAAGTGAAACCCCAACTCAGCAAACGAGTTCTAAAAACCTCAAAACTTGTTACGGTTTTAGGACCTATACTCAGTTGATTTCAACTAGAAGAAATACGGACTGGTTCGATTTCATGAAACCACCCACTCGGCAAGGGTTTCGGCACAAAATAACTTTATTGCCTTATGGCTGTTTCCAAAGGCGTATAAAATGACATAGAAAGGCTAACAGCGAGTTTTAACCACATGGCCAAATGTCGTTATTGTTGTTTCAGAAATTGAAACGGTCATTATTAGCCGTCTCAAGGAATGGGAACGACTATGGAACGAGAAAAGTTTTACGGAGCTGGAGACAATGTACACACATGACTGTGAGTTAGTCCCGGCCGGAAAACGATCAAGGAAAGGACAAGAAGGTTTGTAGCAGGAACGAATCCATAGGGTAGGGGGACAAACTGCGACTAATTTAAAGTGGCATGAGCTGCCAAAAATGTTGATATTTTGACGTTATAACAGAATGTTGAAATTATTGGCTATTTTTCTCAAGACGTATAATTCAGAAGCCTTTTAGTGCTTCTAGTCTCGAGAATGTACGATAAAGTATTGTATTGAACTAACTTTGCCTTAGGATGAAATTTTGTTTACTTTTCGAACACTATTCGGTTCGTACAGGCCACAAACTGTATAGATTTTCCACATTCCAACGCCAATCATTTAGTTTTTCTGTGGCCTTCAAAGCCTCTTACTGTCGCACCGATCAGAAATTATGAAAAAAGTGTGAATTTCGGCAGTTCAATGGACTAGGTAGAGCTTTTCGAATACAGTCATGCATTCATACTGAACTTTCCTTACAATTCTCCGACAAACCCCAATTGGTTACGAGATAAAATAGCAAAAATAAATCAACAAACGGCCACACAACAGATATTGTTTAAAATGTTTAATTAAAATAAAAACAGTAGGCCTAGGCATTTTCAGACATGCAGCTATAACAATAAATTGAATAAAGCATAATACTCAAAATTCACAAATGGAACACTTTATCGTTCAATATAATTGAAAACCACCTTTCTCCTGGCTATAACTTCATTTTGACTAAAGGCCTTTCAAGAAAACGACTAGCATTGTCTAGTTTAGGCTTGGATATGTTCAATCTGACTAAAGTCGAGATGCTCATTGAAAAGACCATCTCGACTTTAGTCAGATTGGGATATGTTTAAAGTGGCATGAGCTGCCAAAATGTTGATGTTTTGACGTTAAAACAGAATGCTAAAATTATTGGCTATTTTTCTCAAGAGGTAGAATTCAGAAGCTTTTTAATGCTTCTAGTCTCGAAAATGTACGATAAAGTACTGTTTTGAACTAACTTTGGCTTAGAATGAATGAATGGTCGTCCCGGTTATTTAAATTTTGTTTACTTTTGAACACGTTTTCGGTTCATACAGGCCACATATACTGTATGGATTTTCCTCATTCCAACGCCAATCATTTAGTTTTTTGATAGCCTTCAAAGCCTCTTACTGTCGTAACGATCAGAAGTTATGAAAAAACTGCGAATTTTGGCAGCTCATGCCACTTTAAAGGCACACTCGTCGCTAAATCTAGAGTTCTGTTTACATTCAAAAAAATTGTGCTCGGTTTTCTGTAGTCCGCAATATGTTGAGTGGATTGAAGGATAAATTCTGATATGCCCGCACTGGCTTCTTCAATATGGTATTGAAGAAGCCCGTGCGGGCGTATCAGAATTTATCCTTAAATCCACTCAACATAGGGCCTATTGCGGACTAGGTTTTCTGTATTTTTCCCAGAAAGAAGAAGTTAGCAATTTTCTATTTTTAACAAAATACACAACAAAGTTGAGTTGTTGTTGTTGTTTTCTTATCAGGTTTAGCGGACTTTTTTAGTGCCGTTATGAGTCGGCGGAACTGGGATCGTATCTCTATGGAAACGGAAGCCGTATCTCAAGCATCTGACAATACCGTTGTCAGTAAAGGTGGATTCCGAATCTTCAAATCTGACGGGACACCAGCCGCTATAGTAGAGTAAGTTATCTCCCCTTGATTTTTTGTCCAGATGTTTTTTGGACGCACTCAAGTCTCCAGATTATTTTTGTTACAATTAGGTTTATTATCTATTTGATCCACTGAACAACTTAACATAATAAAGTAGTAAGGAAACTCCGAAAATATTCATGGTGTAATCTCAATATTTCGACTTTAATTAAGTCATCTTCAGGAGAATTATGAGTACATCAAAAGACAGTGTGCATTTATATAGAAAAACAGAATACAATGATGGTTGACACTAAGAAGTGCATGGGAGATTAAAATTTAGTTACAATAGAGCAGGGTTCTAAAGGGCAGTCATAATACCTAGCCAGGCTAATAAATTAAGTAAACATCTGTCACTGAAAACATTGCTTGGTCATATGCATACATTCACAATAATAATTGGTAAAGTTTGAGAAAAATAAAATACATGTTTGTAGGTATATCAAATATATATCTGTAATGAGCGAAAAGAACAAAGAGAGGGGGGGGGGGGGGAAATTGAATTTTACAATCAGCCGCATTCATTAAAATCATATATTGATTATGCATAAGCAATAGAAAGGGTAATAGGTCTTGAAAAGATAATAATACAAAGGAATTATTAAAAAAATTCACTTCTGGCGATAGATGGCGTATTAGAAAAAAATTACATGGGTTATAACAGAGATTAACGAAATAAAGAGAGTTCTTTTGTAGCCATAATTCCGTGATTGAGGGGCGGTTTTAATCTCCTGATGGAGAGGGCTTCCTTAAATAATAATTCATTCCAGTTGTTTGATGAGCCTTCTTAGTGTCAATCATCATTGTATTTTGTTTTTCTATATAAATGCACACTGTCTTTTGATGTACTCATAATTCTCCTGAAGATGACTTAATTAAAGTCGAAATATTGAGATTACACCATGAATATTTTCGGAGTTTCCTTACTACTTTATTAGGTTTATTATTTTTGTTACAATTAGGTTTATGTGTTACCAGGATCAATGAAAGCCGAAAATTTGTCCTGGTCGAAATCCATTGCTGAGACCGGGCAGCCATTCCTTATCGGTCAACCCTGTGAGAAACTATATGTCCAACAGGCAACCATTCATTTTGTTTATTTATTGGTCGTCGACCAAGTACTGACTAATAAATATCCAAACATAAATAACGAGGTACCTGTAAACATTTAATATTATTGAATTACACCCCCCCCCCCCCCGCCACTCCCTCCATAGTTACGATGCATGCATACGCTTCATAGACTTATGTTCAAATCACTTTCAATTCAGAAGGTCGTTCGATCCAATCAGTCTACAAAGACGAAGAGCAGGGCCATACCGTCACGATATTGGCAAATAAGTCAAGTATATATTACAGTACTTAAACATTTCATTGGTTGATTGACGTTTTCCGTTGCAATAATTGCCAGGTTTAGTGTTGGATAATATTGGATAAACCTCGCTATGGAATTGATCGAAGAATTGTTTTTCATTACAGCCACATGGTGATTTGGAAAAAGAGAGGGGATGCCTACCTTATGTTATTTCACATGTTCAATTTCGATCCGTAACTAAAGAAACTTCAGGTAATTTACAATGGATTGTGGTACAGGTTTATGAATATTTTTATTAAGAACATTTCGTTAAAGTCACATGAGCTGTCAAAATTCGGATTTTTTTTTTTTTTTTGCCGAATATTGATAGTCGTAAGAAGTTAAACGTTTGCAGTACCTTAAAGGCACACTTGCCGCGAAAATCAGGAATATTGTTTACATTAAAAAAGAAAGACCGTATTCTGTATTTTTCCCAGACAATATAAGTTAGGAACTTTCTATTTTTACCAGTTTGGACGTCACTTTGTATTTTTAATTTGAATTTGAAAATTTGAATTGTTACGGACCCAGAACGTAAACAAACCGATCTGCCCCCTATTGGCGATTTTATGTTTCATTCGAGTGAGTGAACTAACGGCACAGTGTAATTTTACGTAGGCCTATTTATCTGAGAAATACAGACTGACGATCGGTTAACAGCGACTGGAAAAGCCTGCTGATAATTGTTTGAGTGTAAACCACAGATACAAAGGCCTGAAAGGAGGGTAATCCAACACGAAAGTTGACCGACACTGATCGTTGTTGTTGTAATCAGGCTTCGATTCTTCGTTTGTTTTTCACCCCATTTTTACAGTCTAAAGCTAACTAGACATGTTTTATGTGTCCCATGTTTAAGTTTAGTGGTATTAGTCGTAGTAAGCTCATGTAAATTGGTTTTCTTAGCAAATTTAAACAGGCTACAGCGGCAAGTGTGCCTTTAAAAAGTAAAAGACTGACAATGAATAAATATAGGTAAAGCCAGTTACCCGTACGAACTGTATATATGTGCTAAAAACGGCCAAAATTCCAATAGCCCGAATGTATAGGCCTACATGCGTATATTTTCGAGTCTGTGTTACTTACAAAAACTACCTTATATCGTACATATCCAAGAATAATATATGCAGAAAGCTCCTTTCCCGTACTACTTGGCAAAAATGACAAACAAGTAGCTAATTCGGTTTCAACGAATTTCTCCCTATATTTGGCAGCCCATGCCACTTTATTAATAAACTGTCTTGAAAGATAACAATTCTCCAACAAAATCGACTGCATTTCAATGGACATAAGGACAAGCATGCTTTGGAGATTAAGTAGACAATGCATGAAATTTTGATAAAGGATATATTGATCGACTATATAACATACTCAGCAGGTTATTAACTGAAGAGAGCAATAAACTGGCAGATATTCGCGCGATTCACTTTAATCAACCCCCAATAAACGTCATCGAATGATACGCTATAGGTTAACTGTTCGTATGATTACTACAGGAAAGGTCTCACTCTGATGACAACCGTGCCAACAAGCTGTTCACGGTATCCTCACGATTTTCTCACTTTTTGTAACGCTTAGCGTGGCAAAAAGCTTTTTCATAATTCCGATTGTCCGTTTGAAGTAGCTTGAAAAACCAAAGGATTGACGTTTGAATAAAAAAAATATCAGTAGGCCTAAACCCGTTATACCCATACGAACTGAAGATGTAGGCCCTACATGTATTAAAAACTGACAAAAACGGGACGTGCGAGTACCTTTTTGCGGGTTGTTTTGCTTAATATGAAACTATCTAAGCGCAAATCTCCAAGATTGGAATAGACCGAAAGCTCTCACTTTGTACTTGTTGATAAAAATGACAAACAATTAGATAATTCTGTTTCAACGATAATTTCCCTATATTCATCAGCTCATGCAACTTTGGGAAATTTTACAGCGGGTTTTTAACGTACGCGTATAGTTTATCCTAAACTGATAATTCTTTTCTCTTTTTTTTTCAGAGCGAATGAGACATTGGAGTTTACGACAAAGTCAACTTCTAAGCCGTGCAATAGCAACTTTATGCCCGATATACACCAGTACATCACAACGCTTTAGACGTGTGGCTGGCGTTAAAACCACCTACGGCCTGCTTTTATCCCTTCAAAATCACCTCGACTGGCTCTAAGAATTGACCAAGAACTCTGGTATTTGACAGAATGTTCTGTGGGAATTAGTAGCCAGGTTAAAAACCTCAAAGATCTGGAAAATCGTCATTCAGAGAAAATTTGGATTCATGCAGCTTTATGGCTTCATCGGAGACATTATCATGAATATTACATTTCTGTTTGAACTTTCTTGGAAATGAAGTATTGAATGTATATGCTACGCCTTTACGGAGAATTCCTTCCATTTTGACCTTTATGCACGTTCGTTCCCATTTGTTAAGCTGACGATTGTGATGAACTCTGCTCGGAATAACAGTATTTTCGTAACATCAACGTGCCTTGAAGTGGCATGAGCTGCCAAAATTCACACTTTTTTCATAATTTCTGATCGTCACGACAGTAAGAGGCTTTGAAGGCCATCGAAAAACTAACTGATTGGCGTTGGAATGAGGACAATCCGGGACGACCATTCATTCATTCTAAGTCAAAGTTAATCAATACTTTATCGTGCATTCTCGAGACTAGAAGCACTAAAAAGCTTCTGAATTATATGTTTTGGGAAAATAGCCGATAATTTCAACATTCTGTTTTTTACGTCCAAATATCAACATTTTGGTAGCTCATGTCACTTTAAAGGGCCGTTCTCACTGTTAGATGGGTCGAACATGTGGCATGCGATTCAAATGGATGCATTTGATTGGTTGACAGATCGTATCGGCCAATTAAAAACCTTCATTTTAATCGCATCCTACGACAAATCGCACAGTGAGAACGGGTCTTTCTAAAAATATTTAAAATATTTAAATATAAAAATATTTATACAAATATTTAAATATTTGAGAACGATTAACGAGTGGAACGCTTTTCCTGTGTCATGAGTGTGTACACATCCTTACATAGAAAAAACATATAATGATCTCAAACATGTGCAATAACTCGAACCCTTTGTAGTTTGTTGTATGTTTTGAATGTCTTGTTGGACATCTTCTACAAGAAAATGTCCCGCTAAATACAATGTTTTCCTGTCATTCCTTGTGGGATTATGTAAATTATACACAAAAAAGTATTTCAGGTCAATGGACACCATTGACCAAAGAGTGTTTATCTATTGTAAGAAAAATATTGCATTATACAAAGTCATATGTTCAGATGAAATAATACAATAAAATACATATTTCTACACGTCCATTGTTTTATTCCATAATTCGGAACGGATTGAGTGAAATCTATAATAAAAGTTGACGAGGACAGGAAGATGACATACAAGCTGCAGTCGGGCCGGTCATCGGAGGTGGGCGAATAAATTACTACCACCAATGCATGAATTCACTAATGGGGCCCCTTTGGCTCAATCGGTAAGAGTGATAGAACCTCAGTAGGGCCTACGACACAGGCTTTCCATCTATGTGCCACGTGTTCGCATCCCACGCGGACCAAACAACAACAACAAAATTCTGAGTGGATTTTTTCCGTCGATCGCCGCACGTGCAAGAGTTCCAATGTATTCGGGAAGGGTCGGGGTTAACTCCGGTTTCCCACCGCCATATAAGTGAAAACATCTTGAGTGCGGCGTTAAACATCTATCAATAAACCATTCACTAATTTAAACAATTAAGCAAAACGATGAGGTCCCAATAGACCAACAAACACCTACCAGTGGCTCAATGCCAGGCCGACACGCAGTTGTCCAACTATTCACCGACATTGTGGAAACTCAAGACCATCGCTGTGCGGCCATTGCCAGAAAGATTGTTAGCCGAGAATACCGATCTGAGTTCAACCAGTTTACTACATTTATACAAGCACTTACAAGAGCGTTATATAGAACGATGAGCAAAATGATCAAAACCCAGCGTTTCAGGTTGACGTGATTCAATAATATAACAACCGTTGGTTTCAGCTCGGTTCATTGGGATTGTATTGTCTGGGTTACCATCCCATTTATAGGCGAGGAACTGCGACCTCATAAACTTTGAGACCAGATGATGTCAGAAGTGCGTTCCGTAGCCTACCCAAAACGACATTATTTGTCGAGTTGTTCCGAGATTCAGATTAGGCCTAGGGGAGACCGGGGCTAGTTCGACCCTGGGGCAAGTACAACCATTGTCGATGTCCGGCTGTTGAGTGAATATTTCGCGGGCTCTTCAACTTTTAAGTGATCACTTGATCGACAAGAGCTGCTCTACGTTGTAAATAGTGGACCTGTAGAAATCCTCGACTTAGGGGGTAAAACGCCTTTTTCGTAGTCGTTAGTAAATTTTTGGTCGTCTATTTACAGTAATATTTATATTAAAAGTACCTAGTATAGCCTAAACTAACGACTGTTTGTGGGATGAAAGCGTGGACAATTAGCTTTAGTAATCACAGTGCATCTTTAGACTGCATTAAATAGGTCAAGTGAAATAAATGTTATTTTTAAATGTGGTGCACATGGGGCAAGTTCGACCTGTTTGGTTGGGGCATGTGCGATCCTAGGTCAGACTTGCCCCGTCTTAAGTCGAATATGCCCCGAATTGAGTAGGTCATGGATTCAGACAAGTACACCGTTCAATCAAAGTGCATTTTTTTCCAGGTTAACACTGTTCATGACAGTGTTTAGGCCTACAGCTATATTACTTCATTTTAAAGCACTGGTAAAAATCACATGAATCGAATAGTATGCGTGATTTAATGATGATACGCAAGAGGAGCCTCTCTCAAACAACTTATCCAGAACAAATATGACTAGCCTTGGATTAATTTATTAATAATAATAGTTCAGATGGATAAAAGAAAACGGCGAATTTGTTCGAAATAGTAGCATCTACCTTTTACTGTTACACCAATAACTACAAACGCCTACCCCGTCAGAGATAAGTATACAGCTCTCGTTAGGATAACAAAAACCACAAAAATTATCTGGGATTATCAGGAATCAATTTTAGTAACCTATTTGAGAAAAGCATGTTCAATGTACTTTGGACTCATAACGCCCCGAGAGGTTCGAATACTTGCTTACGAATGTGCTTAGAGTTTTGACCTACACATAAAGGTTCTGTTTAGCTTTAGGTCATCTTTCGTGGTTTCTTATTGCTTAAACCGACAGTCATTCCTTTAAACCGAAGTTTATTCGTTCAGTTTTGTTGTAGGTCAAATAAAACACTTTAATTCAGCCTGTTGATTTATTTTGAGTTGGTGGTCGAAGTTACCCCAGGGGGGGGGGGGGGGGGGGGTTCAACCCATAATTTTATTTTCTTAAAAGTGCAAATTTGAGTAATATCACCAAGAGGAGTCATTCTGAATAGGTATCAAAAGATAGCTTATTTTGCTGCCTTTCACAAGAATTAGTTGCGTTTTAAAAGGCTCGAATACTTTTTGACAAATAGCGATTTTAAGCAAAAAGGGTCGAACTAGCCCCGGTCTCCACTCTGCGGTGAAACAATAACCCAAAGCACGCGTCTGATTATTACAATCCCATGCAGCAATGCAGTGGAAGACATGCTACATTAAAAAGGGACATAAGTGTATAAATATAGCCTACATGAAACGTAACACTTTATCAGAGTTTACTCAAAACTTAATGGCCAATCTCTGAATTCAAGACGATATTTTGCTGACCACTCACTCCATACATGTGCAGATAGGCCCCCTATATAGACCTACTTGCACAAAACCTTGGTAAATCAAACTTAGACGGAACTTTCAGCAATTGCGCTATTAAGATTAGATTGGTCGGTTATCTCTTAATTCGGAGATATCCACATGGGGAACACTATAAGTTTTTGGATAGTCTTCGTTTGAATGTGTAGGCTATATTAATCAACCTACTATAGTAAAACGGTCCCCAGTGAAATTAGGCCTACTCTAGGCCTATTTGTGGACGGTCTTCCTTTTCTAAGGTGTAGACCAAATCAGTTTTAGTTCCAAATACAGCTTCGGGATATTACAATTTTTCGGGGTGGTCTGCATGTTCTCAGATGCAAGATTAAAAAAGGACCAAGCGGGAGACACAGGGGACTTGAGAAACCCGAGTCTTCATGCACTATGCAGTAGGGCTAGCCGAGAAATCTGGGCTCAGCCGAATTTTTTTTTTTTTTTTTTATGTCTTCTGCCAGCCAAATATAAAATAAGCCCTCTAGACTGAAATTCCGGGCTACAGTATTAGGCTACTATTACTATTAGGGCCTACCATTTTTTGTGGATGTGGAGATCTGTCAACGGGAAATGCTTAGATCTAGGTCATAAACTAGGACACTGAAAAATGAATCAACACACGTGATAATTACTCATGAAAACCTGCGTGTTTAACTCCATCGAGATACAGACGCTGTCGATGTTTCGGAATTTCCGTCCATCTTCTTGAGTTGCGTATCAGTTGGTCAAAACTAAACCGGAAACAGATCGGACGCACGGTGGCCCAGAGAGAACTGAACGGAGACAGTCGGTAAACAAACATGTCTTGGGTTGTTGAAAATTACACTCTTTCAACAGTTATATTCTCCCTTGTGTTTCTGACTGGTCAGTGTCAGATCATTGGAGATGGTGTGTTGAATGCGCAGAAATATATCAGCGAATGGAAACATACTGAAGAAAATTTCCACGACGCGTTCGAAACCCAAGAAGTGAATTGGAGATACATGCAACAACAACAACATGGGCTTTTCGAAGACACCATCGAAAGAGCCATCATACAAAGGCTTGGAGACCAGTCGACCTTTTTCTTTCCTAAAGAAAATTTTGACGAAAATATTTATAATGTCTCCAGGAAATGTCTTGCTGATGTTTTCACATTTCTGACTCATTTGAGAAACATGACCGCTTCGCCTTGGGCATTGCAGAGTAAGTGACTACTTTTTCACTTCAGGTTGGGTAAAGTTTCCGATGGGTCAGCTGTAATCAACCAGTGGGTAAACAGCTACTAAATTGCCGAATGATGGGGAAAATATCCTGCTGATCCGTGGATTACCAACATTAGCTGGAGATATCCAAGACCAGTGGCCAAAGTATATATTGTGTGGCCACACATCATCAATATTAGTTCAATTTTACCGAACTTATGGTTGGTATATGTATAAGTTCGGTAAAATTGAACTACATGAATATATACCACAGGGCTTGGATATCTCCAGCTATACCAACAATGGCAACATATGAAGTACAAAAATTACAAATATCAGCCTTCGCTGGCATTTTCTTGGAAGTAACCAGGTCGGGGAAAGTCGCCGAACGACGGAGAATAGACCCCGTCAATCGGTGTGTAACGTTTGGACAACAATGACAATTTCCTCTCTATCTGCCCTCACTCGCATTTTTGCCAAACTATTGAGTTGTACGACAACAGTGCATGTCCCAAGCTTATGAATGGCTAGTTCTACCTTCAAAGTCAACTCACTGCATGCGCCGAAGCCGGTTTGGGGATTTCCTCCGAGCAAAGAGCCTAGGTTCCTCCCACACTAAACCTGGCAATGTCGCCATATAAGTGAAATAATCATGTCGAGTCAAGCATCAATCAAAAGGTTAGATTAATGACATGTTTTCTTTTGTCAAAATATAGGTGATCATTTCAGAATATACAAATTTAGAATAACAAAGTGATTTTTAAGTCCATTAACTTTAAAGGCCCACTTGCCGCTGTAGCCTGTTTAAATTTGCTAAGAAAACCAATTTACATGAGCTTACTACGACTAATACCACTAAACTTAAACATAGGACACATAAAACATGTCTAGTTAGCTTTAGAATGTAGAAATGGGATGAAAAACAAACGAAGAATCGAAGCCTGATTACAACAACAACGATCAGTGTCGGTCAACTTTCGTTTTGGATTACCCTCATTTCAGGCCTTTTTATCTTTGGTTTACACTCAAACAATTATCAGCAGGCTTTTCCAGTCGCTGTTAACCGATCGTCAGTCTGTATTTCTCAGATAAATAGGCCTACGTAAAATTACACTGTGCCGTTAGTTCACTCACTCGACTGAAACATAACATCGCCTATGCGAGCAGATTGGTTTGTTTACGTTCCGGGCATCTAACAATTCAAATATTCAAATTCAAATTAAAAATACAAAGTGACGTCCAAACTTTTAAATTTTGGTAAAAATAGAAAGACTTTAAGTTCTTAACTTATATTATCTGGGAAAAATACAGAAAACGGTCTTTCTTTTTTAATGTAAACAATATTCCTGATTTTCGCAGCAAGTGTGCCTTTAAAGTTAACCCGAAGTCCTTAGTTGATCTCTGACCAGTTTGAACGGCAAGAGCCTGTCTTAGGTGTTCTGGCCAGTGTTTTGATATTTTTGGTTTTGGAGAGAACAGCTCTAGTAAAATTTAGCGACGTCATCCTCATTGCACACCAAAATTTCTTTTAGGTAACCAGTTTCCTTGCCGTCCTCAACAGGATAAAAGTACATGTAAATCTCTAAAAGTGCTATCGCAAATTATCTAGGTCAGGTCAGCTTTTTTTTGGCGTGTCAAATTTTTCTAGTATGACTTCCTGTAAACTAAATAAATAAATTCAAAGTTAAGGGTTGTATGGTAGTTGGTAGATTAAGGGAGTTACAGATATATTAGTCAAATGATTCACAGTTTTGGATAGATTAGGATTAATTATTTCACTGTTGTTTTGTTGTTACTTGTATGTTTTTGAATCCGTTTTGATAGACATCTTTCAGTTTTTCAAGCAACTTCCCTTTTAATTATTGCCTGAAGACAGTTTACCACAGTTGTCAATGATGACACAGTAAAGTACAGTCAAATAATTTCAATGAGTTATAAAACCTGATTTATGGAGTGTTTACAAACATAACGTCACACATCACTAAACCTTACAACAGTACAGACCAGCTCCAGGTCATCACCCTTGGACTAAATTGGTATTCACACTCTGCGTCATATGGCCTTATATTCTGTTGAAAACCCTGTGACAAATATGTTATGTTATGATGGCTTACATTTGGACATTTCTGACGCTCAATTGACATTAGACGTCTTTGCATGTGAACTGTGAAGAGAGTGTACTGAAGGGCTGAAAACCATTTTGATGACAGTCAAAATTACACACACTGACATATATATATACCTCTTTTTAATACAATTAGAAACTTGTCTCCATGGTTATTTTAGACAAGAAGATTTTCCCTGTGCTCGTGTGTTTTAGTGATCATAAATATATACAATGTAAGGAATACCTAGTAAATTGAAATACCTGTAGCTACAGACATCTGAATTGTAGAAATTTGTTAAAATAGAAGCAAATCACTATGGGCTGTAACTTCTATACCGACCGTACCCTAAAAAATAAACAACACTAGAGCATACCTGATACATATATCATATACATTGGTGCAGCTAGAGGGAGGGGGGGGGGGCATGACAAAAAACATTTTTGTCCGAGTTTCGGGCTGAAAACTTTAACGCCAATTTTCTGCAATGACTAAAATAACCATGAAGACAAGTTTCTAATTTTGTGAAAAAGAGGGTATGTATACATGTATGATTGTATGTGTACATTATCTAAAGTGATGTGATTACCAAAAGCCAGACCTATTCATTCTGATTGTGAAGAAAATTTCTGCATTTTAAGAACGTTAAAGTTTCATTAGCTTCTAAATGATGTTTTTCAAAAGAGTTCAGAGTTCATTGAAAAACTGAATGAATGTCATTAAAATAATTAACATCCAAACAGTCTTTGGTCTGTACAGACAGAAATAGCGTCCAAAAAGTAAACAAGATTTTGACAACCGAGATGAATGGTCTACCATCATTCATTTAAAGGCCCACTTGCCGCCGTAGCCTGTTTAAATTTGCTAAGAAAACCAATTTACATGAGCTTAGTACGACTAATACCACTAAACTTAAACATAGAACACATTAAGAATAGCTAGTTAGCTTTAGAATGTAGAAATGGGGTGAAAAACAAACGAAGAATCGAAGCCTGATTACAACAACAACGATCAGTGTCGGTCAACTTTCGTGTTGGCTTACCCTCCTTTCAGGCCTTTGTATCTGTGGTTTACACTCAAATAATAATCAGCAGGCTTTTCCAGTCGCTGTTAACCGATCGTCAGTCTGTATTTCTCAGATAAATAGGCCTACGTAAAATTACACTGTGCCGTTAGTTCACTCACTCGACTGAAACATAAAATCGCCAATAGGGGGCAGTGTGGTTTGTTTACGTTCCGGGTACCTGACAATTCAAATTTTTAAATTCAAATTAAAAATACAAAGTGACGTCCAAACTTTTAAATTTTGGTAAAAATAGAAAGTTCCTAACTTATTTTGTCTGGGAAAAATACAGAAAACGGTCTTTCTTTTTTAATGTAAACAATATTCCTGATTTTCGCGGCAAGAGTGCCTTTAAGACCAATTTTTCAAAACACAACTTTAATAAACAAACTCTTTCTGGATTTACAACTTCTGTTATATTTAAAACGCCTAAATATAACAGAAGCTGTAAATCCAGAAAGAGTTTGTTTAATGGTATACTTTCAACTTCTATATGCCCCTCAAACAAGTTACATCTTTAATGTATATTCAGGAGACTAGTAATACTAAAAATCTTCCACTTGCTACTTCTTGAGAAAAAAATGATAACTTTAAATGCCACATGAATGCCGCCATTCTAAAAAATTATGGGATGTTTGAGGTATCTTGTTTGAAGTGGCCGCTTCGTTACAAGCCCTTGTAGCTGCATGTTTGATTGCACACCTATACTTTTCTGTGTAGAATTGTTTACGTCCCCCATGTTTCCCCTCCTAATGTACTGATGATATCATAAAAGGATTTATGAACAACCTTTGGAAATATTGTCTAATTTGCGTTAAGTGTGTTGTAGAACACGTACTTTAAAAGTCTAACCAAAAAGAAAATTAAATTTCGATCGCAGCACATACAAAATTCAAGCTACGTTTGTCGATCTACAATGTTTACGAAAGTTAATTATCTCAGAGACTTATGACGTCAAACACGACCTTCTTTGTGTACGTACCCTCACAGCGATGACGTAATAAATGATTTCTGCTGTCTCGAAGGTCGTGTATGACGTCATTTTTCCGAGTACTAAGTAGTTACGAAAAATACGGAAAATATGCATATTTCCTCCCCGTTCTTTTTTTGACTACCAGGGAACTAACGCGAAGGTTGTTTCGTTAGTCATTTAGTTAGTCATTTAGTCCGTAAACAAACACAAACCAGTTTTAAATCCTGTTCAGACGTTCTATCACTGTCGGAACCCATGATTAATACTTACGCTCACTTTACCCGTGGTCTGACAGTAAATTGGACGTTCCCAGAAAACGCGGCTTTGAAATGCTGTTGGCCCACGGGTAAAAGGTGACCTTATTGAGAATTTAACCCTGAGTATCCGAGGATGGGGTTCTATAGATATCATTCATTTATATTTACAGTGGTGGATGCCTATGGCAAATTACCCAGTGGGGTTCTTCAGGGGGACTTCAGATGGCTAGGAGGATATGATCAATGTCGTAATATTACAGCCTACGAGACGCCCCTTAATGCCAGCACCCAGACCCCAATAGAGTTGTTCAAGGGCAAGTACTGCCTGGCCAATATCCACCAGGGCAATCAAACAAGCCCTACTCCAGGGGCAGTACCTGCAGGGGTAAGTTCTTTTATATAGTGAAATATATCATTATATTAAAGTGGCATGAGCTGCCAAAATGTTTATATTTTGACGGTAAAACAGAATGTTGAAATTATTGTCTATTTTTCTAAGGTATTGTCTTGAACTAACTTTGGCTTAGAATGAATGAATGGTCGTCCTGGTTATTTAAATTTTGTTTACTTTTCAAACATCTTTTCGGTTTGTACAGGCCACATACTGTATGCATCTTCCTCATTCGAACGCCGATCATTTAGTTTTTCCATGGCCTTCAATGCCTTTTACTGTCGTGACGATCAGAAGTTATGAAAAAAGTGTGAATTTTGGCAGCTCATGCCACTTTAAAGTATAATAAGCTGCCGATTTTCCCCTCAATCCAAGACATGAAGAGGGATGAAAAACGGAGTGAATTTGGTTTATAGGTCATTCATGTTACCACTATTATCAAGTTTTTAGCCCACCATTTTTTGCAAATAGCTCTAAGCATATATTTCTCCTCATAATACTGTACATATTCCCTTTGTTTCAGCCTGGAGCATCTATAACCCTCAGTTTGGGTATTTGTATACCGGATAGCTGCTCAGATATTGATGCTCATCATCTTATAAATACAGGTATAAAGCTCTAAATGATATGCCTCTTTTTAACACAATAAGCCTCTTTCAAGTCTGGCTAAAACCCCGCGAGATCACGCTAGAAATGAGTTTAGGGGTATAACTTTCACGTACTAGCCGTTTATTTAACATGAGCGTCTATGGTGATCAACGGTTATCGTGTGGTTTTGTCTTTAATTCTTTATTTCTTTATCATTTCTTTAATCCAAATTCTTTTGTGAAACACACCAGAAGCTATCAGTTGCGTTTTTGTCAGTTGACTGTCAATAAACATATTTATATCGTGTGGATATGCTGAGAAGTTGTCAAAAACCAACGGTGAAAACATCACTACGACGTGTTATTTTTGTGTTAGAAATAATATTATTTTTTGTCCGTCAAAAAGAATTATCAAATGGCTTTGTATGTATCTTGATATGTCTCAGCAAAAGACTTTTGTAAAAAGTATAGATTGTAAGCTGAGAATCACAGACATAACAACAGGGTTACAGCCGATCTCCATAAGCACTAATGTTAATCGGACAGCTGATCGGTGAGAGTTATACCCCTAAACACGGGTCTCGCGTGATCTCGTGGGACTTCCGCCAAACCCGAAAGAGGCTTATTAGAAACATGTCTCTATGGTTATTTTAGACAAGAAAATTTTCCCTGTGCCCGTGTGTTTTAGTGTTCATAAATCTTATAAAATACAAAACACAGGTAAAATCTCCTTGACTAATATAACCATGGATACAACTTAAGCCTCTAATTGTGTTTAAAATGTATGTCATTTTTTAATCAATAGTATTCCAAAAACTTGACAAATGTGATTTGTTCACAAAACCTTGTCACTGAACGGTTTGGGAGATTTAGCCTGTCCATGTGGCACTGACAAAGAAATTGGGTTTGTTCCCTGACATCTCTTATCCCTCCTTATGCAATTCTCTAAAAACAAATCTGTTTGAGATTAAAATTGCCCTGATTGTTTGGTTGGTTGGTTGGTTGATTAAAGTTTTACGGCACACTCAAGATTATTTCACTTATATCGTGAAACATGTCACATTGTCCGAAGGAAACCCCGGACCTTCAAAGAGTACCTGGCAACTTACACATACGGCGACTCAGAAATTTGTCAATTTTTATTTGGTCTAAGTGAGATTTGAACCTGCCGCATCAATGGACGGTCTGAGGGACGATCACTCTAACCCACTGGACCACCGAGGTCTGTGTGGGACTGAGGGACGATCACTCTAACCCACTGGACCACCGAGGCCCCCTCACATCGATGGAAGGTCTGTGTGGGACTGAGGGACGATCACTCTAACCCACTGGACCACCGAGGTCTGTGTGGGACTGAGGGACGATCACTCTAACCACTGGACCACCGAGGTCTGTGTGGGACTGAGGGACGATCACTCTAACCCACTGGACCACCGAGGTCTGTGTGGGACTGAGGGACGATCACTCTAACCCACTGGACCACCGAGGTCTGTGTGGGACTGAGGGACGATCACTCTAACCACTGGACCACCGAGGTCTGTGTGGGACTGAGGGACGATCACTCTAACCCACTGGACCACCGAGGTCTGTGTGGGACTGAGGGACGATCACTCTAACCCACTGGACCACCGAGGTCTGTGAGGGACTGAGGGACGATCACTCTAACCCACTGGACCACCGAGGCCCCCTGATTGTTTTGATAAACTAGTCCCAAAACAAAGATAATATGAACCTTGTCCAATGTATTCGTTTTGATTCCAGATTTATTTCCAGTAAACTGGTTACTGAATAAGACCGACATTAATGCTGATTTGGTTTGTACCCCGGAACTCTCCGTAGGCGATGACTGGAGAGCTATCTTGGCCATGTACGTACAGGCTTTATCAACAGTGTAGTATTTCACCTTTTACATTAATTAATTCTTTCTACAAACCTGGCAACAGACAGCAAAAAGTGCAATAATCCTCAGTGCACAAACACCTCCCAACCTAAATGGTTTTACTGTGAACTATATGCACAATGAACCAAAGAGGGGCGCCGTGTTTTGAATATTTTCCATATTTTAGATTTAGTTTATTTCATATTTTGCTGAACATACTTTAGACTCCACTGAGCCTCAACAATTGGATATATTTGAGGTCAATTTGTGTCCTTTTCCAAGCTAGCAGTTTCCCACAAAACCCTGTCTTTTTACTTCATAAAACCAGGGCGGCCTCAGTGGGTTAGACTGATTGTCCCTCAGCCCCACACAGAACTTCCATCGATTTGGCGCGGTTTCGAAACACACGCAGACGAAATAAAAAGTGACAAATTTCTGTGTGAATTGTTCACTTGGTGGCCTTATGTGGAGGATTTACCAGGTACTCGCCAATGGTCAGCGGTTTCCTCCGGGTAATAAGCTTGGTTACCTCCCCCACTAAACCTGGCAACGCTGCCATATATGTGAAATAATCTTGAGTGCGGTGTAAAACATCAATCAATCATAAAACCTGCCCAGTGAATCAATTTATAGTTTCTTCACAGCTGGCAGTTTCCCACAAAATCTTATCTTTTTTACTTCATAAAACATGCCTATGAATGTATAAATGTGTGTTCTCTTGCAGAGTAATATGTTCAATACTGGGTGTGTTCTCTTGCAGAGTAATATGTTCAATACTGGGTGTGTTCTCTTGCAGAGTAATATGTTCAATACTGGGTGTGTTCTCTTGCAGAGTAATATGTTCAATACTGGGTGTGTTCTCTTGCAGAGTAATATGTTCAATACTGGGTGTGTTCTCTTACAGAGTAATATGTTCAATACTGGGTGTGTTCTCTTGCAGAGTAATATGTTCAATACTGGGTGTGTTCATTCTCTTGGGAACTCTCTATGATGTCCTCCTCCTGCAACTGCCAAAGTTCCTGATGGAACAGGCCATGAAAGATAGAGGCATTGATGGTGGAAATTTTGCTGAAGGGGATGGTATTGGGAATACCCAGGTCCACGAGAAGTCACCTCTTTTGGGCCACAGAGATAAACAAGATGACGGGGTTCAAGTGAAACAGTTTAAAAGTAATGCATTCTATTTCCCTCATTAAATCTGTCTGTTTGTCAGTCTGTCTGTCTCTAGACACAATGTTGTACAGGGACCGGTAGCACAAAGCTGTATTAAGGTTAAGTCAGGCTTAAGGTTATGTCGCGGCACAAAGGAATTTGATTGTGACGTTGCCTAGATAAGTACGACTTAAGCTTGATACACCTTTATGCAACTGGCCCTTGACTACAAACTACCGTTTTGTGACTAGCTGAATGAGTTATTGCACTCAAATAACATAAACAGGCTTGGAAATTTCACAATTTTGCTTAACGCGAAAAAAGGTTACGTAAAAATTACTCCAGGTAACCCATTTTGCATTTAATAAAAATTATTTGTTAACCTATGGGTTAGGCCTGACCGATTTTCAGCAACCGCTGTAACATGTAGGTTGAAGTTGAACTTAGGATGACGTAAGCCAGACATCAGGAAGGCAGCTTTTCATATCATTGTTAGAACTAACAGGCTATGTCAGCAAGGTGCTACATGCAGATTCCCTAAAATTGCTTTCATGTCACCATTGTTTTTTTTTTATTTTGTGTAATCTTTGTATGTAGTAGTATGGGGGTATTGGTTCTTGTAGGACAGCTCTAGTTATTATTATCATTTTGTCTTTTTGTTAAACATAGCAAACTTATTAAAACAGGCTATTAACATATACTTTATTTTAAGCAGTAATTCCACTTTGAAATCAGACCATTATCACTTTGAGTCCAACTTGACGGGTACTGATGGAGACAGCATACTTTTTTTTAATTCTTCTTAATTAAATAAAGCAGTAAATGATTCAGTTAGACAGTTACCTTCCCAGCATATTGCCCTCTGAAAAGAACCGCGGGTCATTATAAAGAAATGTGATTGATTCATGGATTGCTTGGTGTTTTACACCGCACTCAAGATTATTTCACTTATATGGCGGCATTGCCAGGTTTAGTGGGGGAGGAAACTGGGCTCATTGCTCGGAGGAAATCCCTGACTTTCAACGAGTATGTGATAACTCTTCCACATACAACAACCTAGAAAGAAATGCGGATTCAAAGGAATAATTATGTTATGCTTTACCAATTTTTTTGTGATAAATTTTGTGTTACGTTACACGTTTTCTCTCCTTCATGTATAGAGCGGACCAAGGGAGATAATTCTCCCTTAATGGAAAATGAACGTATTTACTCACTTCTCGCCATATTGACCAAGTGAAAGAGCCATGTGTCAGTATAAAAAAATGTGTAATTAAATGTTATAAAAATATTATGATTTAACCAATTATTATAATTCACAGGTAGTGCTTGCCAATTTTTGTTGGCATTTTCACTCTACACAAATGGAACCAAGCTACTGAGCACGAAACAGGGAGCTAACAGTCTTAAATGTCTCAACGGGGTTCGCTTTCTCAGCATGAGTTGGGTCATGCTAGGCCATTCGTTTGCTTTTGGACTTGGCAGCATAAGTAAGGACTAGTTTCTATTTATTCTGTTTAAGATTGATTGATTGTTTGGTGTTTTACGCCGCGCTCAAGATTATTTCACTTATATGGCGGCGTTGCAAGTTTTATTGTGGGAGGAAACCGGGCTCTGTGCCCGGAGGAAACCCACAACCTTCCGCTGGTAACTGGCAACCATCCCACATAGGTCGTTCGAGTGAAAACCCAGTCGGAAAATTTTCCAATTTTTGGACTGAGTGGGATTCGAACCCGCGACCCATTGTTTAAGAACTATAAAAACAATATTCAAGTTAGTCCTGAGAGCTGGATTCATCACCAAACAATCAATTAAGTCACAGTTATCCAGTTCCAATTTGTTATAACATTTTAAAAGTTTTGATCTATTTTTGACTTGGCCAAAGTGACAGACATTTTATATTATAATTGAGAAAATCATGGTTTTATTAATATTCCCTCTGTTTGGGCAGTTGGTTTGATGTGACCAATTGATTGATTGATTGATTGAATGTGTCAGACTGAGGGATTATCACTCTAACCGACTTAGTCACCGAGGCCCCCATGAGTAGTTGAAGCTAAATAGGCAATACTATTGACTTGTTGTTTGTTTTGTTTTGTTTTTTTCAGAAAATTTAACTGCCGTTTTGGATGTTTTAAAGAGATGGAGTTTTCTGGCAGTTTTAAATGGAACATATTCGGTGGATTCCTTCTTCTTTCTCAGGTAAGTGAATATCACAGAGAAGGGATCCTGATACTGCCAAAATTTACTCTTTTGTCTAAAAAAAATGTAATTGTGGACACAGTAGAAGGGCTTAAATGATATGACGATGATATTTGACGATGTTGACAGCTTTAATTGATGCCATGATTGTGCCCCTAGGAAACATTCGATCTTCAACATTGGGCAATCAAGGAAAAGACCCGGTCTGAATGGGATTTGTGACTCATTGATGAAGGCCTGTGTTGGTACGAGAGACTCCATCGAGCATGTGCCTTACTGTCCCCATAAGCACATCGCAACCCGAACACAAGTCCTTAGCATTTGTTAAATTTTGCATTTTAGTGATATGACACTCCTTTCATACACTGTAAATATTGATGGTCACGACCATAAGAGGGATTGAATGTCATGTGAAAACTAAATGACAAACGTTGGAATGAGGAAAATCCATATAGTCTGTGTTCTATACAAACTGAAATAGTGTCAGAAAAGTAAACAAAATTTAGATAACTGCTACAAACATTTATTCATTCTAAGCCTAAGTTTGTTCAAAGTGTTACACTTACGTATGTAAATTTACGACACTAGTAGCAATGTGAGTCTGTATCTGACTGCTTTCCGTGTATATATTCGATTCTGTATCACCCCGGAGTTATGGTGTCACGTGCTGATATTACCACTGAGTGAAGGCCTTTCGTATTCGTAAGGATGAAACTTAATCGTGGCGTCCGTTCAGAATGTTGTTTGGTAAGCATAGGCACTGACGAGGTACACTTTGCTTGTGTCAGAGATCATCAAAATGGCTGTTCAACAAGTTTTTTAGACTTAAGATCAATGAATAGAAAAGCTCTGATTATTGACAGCTTCGCCTCGGAAAAATATTTATGTCCATACAACCAATATCTTACCTGTATTCCCATGGAAGGGTGCCATATAACTAATATTCTAACACATGCGTGATTTCCCTACATGTTGTGAGATAGGACAAACCTGGCGTATAAACTAGCATATACGCAGAGAACGTTTTCATTGTGACGTCAAACGCCCTGACACTAAACGTCGTCATCATTTTTAAATTTTGGTGACATGATGGAACACGACGTCACCGGATGACGTCATCACCTAAACGCGAGTGGGGATGCCAGACTGTTGTGTATGCCAGGCATTTCGCCTTTAAAACTAAATCATGAGCGCAGGAGGCTGCTAATAAGCGATGGCAAGACTTGAAAAGGAACTTACATAAGCTAAAAGTACATAATATATCTTTAAAAAGTTATAAGCTATAAGTAGACTAAAAATGGTAACACATAAAACAGTTGTTGAAGCTAGCACCCCTATCATTTTTATACGCCCGACTTAAAAAAAGTCGGTCGTATTATGGTATCACCAGCGCCGTCCGTCCGGCCGTCCGTCCCGGATTCCCTTCCGCTCCATAACTTGAAGAGTTTTGATCTAATCTTTAGAATTCTTTCACAACATATACCTTGTGGGTAGAAGGTGTGTCATGAACCATTTATGACATCGTTGATTGCATAATGTGGATTCTACATTGGATTATGTAGTATTCTGTCTTAATCTATATCTTCGTTCCCTTCCGCTCCATAACTTGAAGAGTTTTGATCCGATCTGTACAATTTTTTTTACAACATATACTTTAGGGGTAGAAGGTGTGTCATGAACCATTAAAGGAGGAGAAAACAAAAAAACAACATGCAATTGTATCGAACGGGCTCCTATAGACCATCGTATTCATATGTGTGAGTCTTGCACGTGGTTTACGGTGTGAAAATACAATGAAAATGAATCTGCCCGACAAGCTCGTGCTCGATCGTCAGTGGAGCGCGCCATTGACGGTTTGAAATTGACCGGAAAAAGTATTAGTAGATTACTTCCCTTGCGAGCTTATCATATCTTGTATGGTTATAACCTGCAATGTCAGCGGTAAGACTACCTTTTTTTAAAATTCTACAACGATCCCCACAAGTCGGTAAGACAACATAGCAGCCTGTCACGTCTTCCCAAAAGGTTGATTTACTAGCCGGTGTACATTTCATAGCTGTTAGAGTGTTTATCTTCTCTTATTAGCGCGTCGAAATGATCCAAATTAACCTAGGTTTAAATGGGAGACTTTCAGAGTTGACCAATTTCTCTTACGCAAGTGAGTGACAGGTGGCCAGGCGTATGCTGATTGGCCGATCAAGACACACAGCTAAGCTCTGCTGTGAAGATGGCTGCCGAGTCAGTTTAGACGTTCTCTGATAACGATTGTTAACATTCTTATAGCACAGTTGGGCGAGGAAAACTCGTAGAAATATGGTTTTGGTACCGTTAGAAAGGAAAATGTGTCGCGCCTGTACTGTATTTACTTAGTTTTTTCCTTTTCTTCTCCTTTAAGAACATTGTCCATTGCATAATATGGCTTCTACATTGGATTATGTAATACTCTGTCTTAGTCTATATCTTCGTTCCCTTCCGCTCTATAACTTGAAGAGTTTTGATCCGATCTTGATAATTTTTTTTACAACATATAGTTTAGGGGTAGAAGGTGTGTCATGAACCATTTAGGACATTGTCGATTGCATAATATGACTTCTACATTGGATTATATAATATTCTGTCTTAGTCTATATCTTCGTTCCCTTTCGCTCCATAACTTGAAGAGTTTTGATCCGATCTTGACAATTTTTTCAGAGTATATACCTTAAGGGCAGACGGTGTGTCATGTACCATTTCTGACTTCACCCGTTGCTTAATATGGCAACCATATAGGATTATGTAATATTCCTTTCCGCTCCATAACTTCTAAAGTTTTGATCCGATCTTCACCATTTTTTTCAGAGTATATACCTTATGGGCAGACGGTGTTTTACATACCAATTCTGACATCACCTGTTGGATAATATGGCAGCCATATTGGATAATGTTATATTCCCTTTCGGCTCCAGAACTTCTTTCGTTGTGATATAATCTTTACAATTCTTTTAGAGTATATATACCTTATACATGTAGGTAGATGATGTGTCGCATACCAAATACGATTTGGGTCCACATATTTTTTTTGTGTTTTCAAGAGTTTTATTTTATCAGAAATGTGTACCTGATGTTTAATATATATACATTGATATATATCAATGCTTTTTTTAGTACACTTGGTCCAGAGTAATACTGGAAGCCAGTTAATTTATACATTCTGAGACTGTTTTCTTGGATAGCACTACAATAACAAAAAAAGACAATTTTTCACAGCTTTATTGCCCATCTGGTATTTATCAGAGTAGCTGTTTAAATAGAGATAAGGGGACATCCCACACCTAGGTTTGTATATTTACACACCATTGTATCAGTGGTCAGCCTGAAGTTTGTTTGCTTTGTACTAAAACTATTACAGCCAAGTCCAATAGAACAGTGTCCAAGTCAAAACTGTTAAAAGTATATTGCATAGATTGCTTTTTACCAAATATGGAACATAATAGCAATGCCAAAACAGCCACAATATTTCAGTTTTTGCAATTAAAATGTAATTGAATTTACATATGTGTACTATAAACGTATTGGTATTTAGTTGCAGCTTCATCAAATTCAGAAAAGAAAAACTTCTAATGTGAACAAGAAATTTCAATTGATGAAATTAAGACAAATGTTATATTAAATGTAAAGTTGTTAATCGTAGCGGTTCGACTTTGCCACGGCGGGCGTATGTTGAGTTTACTAAAACTCTTGTTGAGATATAGATTCATCCATGCGCCAATCAGGGTAAAACTATTCATCTACATGTATAACGTAGAGGTTGCCATTTTTTTAGTTTGAAGTAGAAAATAAAGCAAACTACTAAAATTAAGTTTTTCTTTACATTAAAAGTTAATGTGTTAGAATAGAAATAATGGATTGACTCTCTGCGTATACGCTGTGATAACTGCAAGAAAAAAGGAAGTGTCCACACTTTTTGAACTCTGGCCTCCGGCCCTCGTCCAAAAACAATGGACACGTTCTTTTTTCTTGCAGTTATCACAGCGTATACGCAGAAAATCAATCCATTATTTCTTAAGTATACAGTATATAACCAGACGTTTTACAGACAAATTTGACAAGAATCAAGGTAAATTTACAAATAGCTACAAGTAGAACTTTATCTAAAATACATGTATAGAATGGAAATCTAGCTTACTTTAAAACAGAATATTTACATACATCTCATTGAATCATACATAATGGGATTGACTGATTGTTCTATTTCAGTGGACTGTTGGTAACATACCTGGTCATGAAGGAGATGGATAGAAAGGGAGGTAACTTGAAGATAAGTTGGGGAATGTATTACTTTCATCGATTCTGGAGGTGAGCTGACTTTCAGTACTTACATAGAAAGCATACAATCTTAAAGCACAACAGGAAATGTTTGCAGCCAGTATGGGTTTCAAGTCATAAATTTTTACTTCCATATACTTGAGTAATGACTGATTTCAAAGTCAAAATTGTTTTTATGGGCATTTTTTTATGCAGATGTTTGGCCTCAAAACTTGACTTCCAGGAAACCCTGAGGACATATGATTGAACTAATATTAATTGGCTAATGCATTGATTTTGCAACCAGAAAATTAATTTTGGCCACGAAAAATGTGAAATTCACTGCTCTGTGTGTCTCAGTCGATGGAATCATGTTTTTGTTTATCCACTAAACCAGACAACATAAAACAATCTATGCCACTGACCAACCATTTTGCTTACCCCAGTCTGAATTAAAGCTGCTTTGTTTTCTAGGTTGACCCCACCTTACATGCTGGTACTGATGGTTGATACCTGTTTATATCGCTACCTGGGTGAAGGGCCGATGTGGCCACATAAAGGTGTGGAGATAGATTCCTGTGCCCACACCTGGTGGCAGAACTTACTCTATATCAACAACTTCTTCCCAATGCAGAAGCAGGTAAGTCAAATGTACTTCATGACACGGATTGTACTTCATGACCTCAATTAAACCCACCTGTTGATTAACCTACCTGGATCACCTTGGTTAGTAAATATTTCACTGTACAGCGTAAGCAGAAGAGTGTGATGATAAGTCATGTTTTAGTGATCATAAATATAATAACTTATCATTGATTATTCCAAGTTACCTGAAAACATTTCAAATTGAATGAAATCTGATTAAACTGTCTTTATATCAGTGTTTTGGATGGGCTTGGTACCTGGCCAACGACATGCAGTTTTATGTGATTGCACCACTGATTCTAATTCCATTTTACTGGTAAAACGCTCATTAGTATTAACGCTAGCTGCTAGTTATGTTGAATTATACTGATACTGTTTATATTCCTGTGTTTCTGGCAGTGTTTTGCTTGGGCTTGGTATCTCGCAAACGACATGCAGTTTTATGTGATTGCCCCACTGATCCTAATTCCATTATACAGGTAACACTTTCATTAGTATAAACGCTAGCTGTCAGCTTGAAATGCTTGTAAATTAAGGGTTTTTTTTACACCTGGAAGCTTCTCATTATAATAAACTCCCATGTTTTTGCTTTCAGTGCATGGTCTGGTCATTATAGGCCTGGGGGCTGTTTCTCAACACACTTACGCCCGTCGTAACTTTGCGCCTGGTCGTAACGTAATGTTGAGGGTATATGTTGCCATGGTAGTTACGCCTTGCATTGGACTTACGTCGGTCGTAACTTTGTTGAGAAACAACCCCTGGTGTTTTTGCTTTTAGAGCATGGTCTGGTCATTATAAACCTGGTGTTTTTTCTTTTAGTGCATGGTCTGGTCATTATAAACCTGGTGTTTTTGCTTTCAGTGCATGGCCTGGTCATTATAAGCCTGTTTTTTTTGCTTTCAGTGCATGATCTGGCCATTATAAGCCTGGTGTTTTTGCTTTCAGTGCATGGTCTGGTCATTATAAGCCTGGTGTTTTTGCTTTCAGTGCATGACCTGGTCATTATAAACCTGATGTTTTTGCTTTCAGTGGTCATTATAAGCCTAGTGTTTTTGCTTTCAGTGCATGACCTGGTCATTATAAACCTGATGTTTTTGCTTTCAGTGGTCATTATAAGCCTGGTGTTTTTGCTTTCAGGGTATGGCCTGGTCATTATAAGCCTGGTGTTTTTGCTTTTAGTGTGTGGCCTTGTCATTATAAACCTGATGTTTTTGCTTTCAGTGTATGGCCTGGTCATTATAAACCTGATGTTTTTGCTTTTAGTGGTCATTATAAGCCTGGTGTTTTTGCTTTCAGTGTATGGCCTGGTCATTATAAACCTGATGTTTTTGCTTTTAGTGGTCATTATAAGCCTAGTGTTTTTGCTTTCAGTGTATGGTCTGGTCATTATAAGCCTGGTGTTTTTGCTTTCAGTGGTCATTATAAGCCTAGTGTTTTTGCTTTCAGTGGTCATTATAAGCCTGGTGTTTTTGCTTTCAGTGCATGGTCTGGTTATTATAGGCCTGGTGTTTTTGCTTTCAGTGGTCATTATAAGCCTGGTGTTTTTGCTTTCAGTGGTCATTATAGGCCTGGTGTTTTTGCTTTCAGTGGTCATTATAGCCCTGGTGTTTTTGCTTTCAGCGGTCTTTATAGGCCTGGTGTTTTTGCTTTCAGTGTATGGTCTGGTCTGGTCATTAAAAGCCTGGTGTTTTTGCTTTGAGTGGTCATTATAAGCCTGGTGTTTTTGCTTCCAGTGGTCATAAGCCTGGTGTTTTTGCTTTCAGTGTATGGTCTGGTCATTCTAAGCCTGGTGTTTTTGCTTTCAGCGGTCTTTATAGGCCTGGTGTTTTTGCTTTCAGTGTATGGTCTGGTCTGGTCATTAAAAGCCTGGTGTTTTTGCTTTGAGTGGTCATTATAAGCCTGGTGTTTTTGCTTCCAGTGGTCATAAGCCTGGTGTTTTTGCTTTCAGTGTATGGTCTGGTCATTCTAAGCCTGGTGTTTTTGCTTTCAGTACATGGTCTGGTCATTATAAGCCTGGTGTTTTTGCTTTCAGTGGTCATAACAAGCCTGGTGTTTTTGCTTTCAGTGGTCATTATAAGCCTGGTGTTTTTGCTTTCAGTGTATGGTCTGGTCATGGTATTTACCCAATGACATGCAGTTCTATGTTATAGCCCCTCTCATACTTATTCCTACATACAGGTATACATTTCTATCATTCAGTTCTCAATAACATTTACATACCTACTAATTTAGCAATATAACAATCTGTCAATTTTTCTTCTGCTTTTTTTCTCCTTGCTGTTTATATATGTATGTATGTAACAACAACAACAACCATTGTCTGTACAAATATCACAAGCATTTGTTTTTTGTTAATTTTTTTTTCTATGTTCATATAAATAACCAGGGTATGCAATTGTCTCATTCAAACTTTTTCAGACCCATTTTTAAAAAGCATTTTAATATCAAGATAGAGTTTCCACTAGCATCTTTCTTACATTTTTTATACGCCCGGCTTGAAAAGCGGGCTGTATTATGGTATCATCTCCGGCTGTCCGGCGTCCGCTTTCCCTTCCGCTCCATAACTTCTAAAGTTTTGATTCCATCTGC
The DNA here is from genome assembly GCA_963971465.1 of Lepidochitona cinerea. NCBI lineage: Eukaryota > Metazoa > Mollusca > Polyplacophora > Chitonida > Tonicellidae > Lepidochitona > Lepidochitona cinerea. Next base: position 29,910,728 of record OZ020563.1, on the reverse strand, counting down.
ACAATTTTTTCTAAGTATACACCTTATGGGTAGAAGGTGTGTCGCAAACTATTTTTAACATCACTGGTTACATAATATGGGAGTTATATTGGATTATGTAATATTCCCTTCCGCTCCAAAACTTCCAAAGTTTTGATTCCATCTGCACAATTTTTTCTGAGTATATACCTTATGGGTGGAAGGTGTGTCGCGAACTATTTTTGACATCATACATTGCGTAATATGGCAGCCATATTGGGTTATGTAATATTTACTTTTTCTCTCCATAACTTTAACAAATATGATCATATGTTTTCAAATCTTTCATGTTACATACCATATTAACAGACAGTGTGTAAAAAAATTGTTTATGATATCAACTATCGCGAATTATTGGATTATGTACATTCCCTTTTATTCTTACTTTCATTTTCATGAAATAACCTTTAAATTATAAAATGGCTTATACTTTTCCGATTCTCATCAAAAAAGGATTTTTTCAAATTGCAATAATGTTTCTAAATTGATTCAAACTATTCTTAAATCAATATATAACGTTTTAATCAAATGAAAAATACATATAAGGATTAAAGTTTTATCTACAGACAAAGAGATAAGTAACCCAGCCTTGTTCTATTTACACAGACACTCTATTTAAACATACTCTAAAGCTCTAAGTCTCTTATCACTACAAGTGTTGACAGTTTTATGGTCTTGACTCTTCTATACCACATGGCCATGCCATGCTCAACTGTTTTTTTTTGTAGCCAAATAATATAGAAAAATGATATTATGAGAACAATTTTCAAATCTACTTGAATTGGTGTGAGCTGCAAAATTGCCAATTAATTGCATTTGTTTAAGTATGATTAGTAAATTATAAACTACTCTTCTAAAAAATTGAAACATTTTAGTCCAAACTATATTGACAACAAGCAATGTTTAACATCACGATTTAACAAGCAGCGAGAATTGATGACTTGTACCGAGTACAAATCTTGTTAATAATCTTTGATCCAAATAGCCCATTTTAAATTTGATACAGATGGATTTTAAAGGTTTTAGTGGTAACATTTCATTTTGTTGACATTACATCACCTTTTACCAAGCTTCAACTTCCTTCCTCTGAATTTTGAAAATTAAATTTAAATAAATATGGAAGGATTTGTTTTGGTATGGCCGCAGTTACTGTGCCTTTCCGGGCGTATTTTGGGTTTCCCGAAACTCTTGTTCATATATTTGATAATTTGTGATGCTTTTCAAACTAAAGGTATTCATTTTTGTTAATTCTGTATTAATGATATTGAGTGTGGTATGAGCTGTGAACATTCAGACTTCTTTGTAAATCGTCATGAGAAGTTGAGGATTTGAATTAGTTTAAAATGGCATGAGCTGCCAAAATGTTGATATTTTGACGTTAAAACAGAATGTTGAAATTATTGGCTATTTTTCTCAAGACGTCTAATTCAGAAGCTTTTTAGTGCTTCTAGTCCCGAAAATGTATGATAAAATATTGTTTTGAACTAACTTTGGCTTAGAATGAATGAATGGCCGTCATGCCCGGTTATTCAAATTTTGTTTAGTTTTCGAACACGTTTTCGGTTTGTACAGGCCACATACTGTATGGATTTTCCTCATTCCAAAGCCAATCATTTATTTTTTCGATGGCCTTCAAAGCCTCTTACTGTCGTGACGATCTGAAATTATGAAAAAGGTTGTGAATTTTGGCAGCTCATGCCACTTTAATGTGTTGTCTGTTGTTTTTTTTTGGCGGGGGGGGGGGGGGCTGCTTGTTAACTTTTTATCATATGTCAGCCTAATCTTAATGCATAGTTTATATATCTAGTTAGCTGGGCAACTTTGCCCCTGAACAAATATAGTTTAAATGGGGATGAATAATATATATCTTCAATCTAGTTTTCATTTTGTTATTGTAAATATACCCCCACAAGGCAAAATAGCCCTGTTTTACTATACTCTTTTATGGAAATGTTTAATTCAAATAACCCATTATATTATACCAGTGTAAAGATGTGCACATATTTCTGTAAACATCAAATGACTTGTTCAAAGTCAGAAACAATAATCAAGTCATGCTGAGAATGTTCAATTTAAAATCATTTAAATATGATTATGCACAAGGGCAAACCATTGGATAAGGATGCTGTTAAAAAACAAACATTGATAGACCAGAAAAGAGTAGAGCACTTTGGATTTGACTACTAATGTTTTTAATATTTTTTTAAAACTAAAATTAAAATTTTTTAAATGGTCGACTTGATAAATACATCAGCATACGTATCAAAAGCTTGTGTCGTACACAAAACTTACTTCGTGGTGATACCTTAATTATGTCTTGTCGTTGTTGTTACAGATCGTGGAAACTAGGTGGCGCTGTATGGTTGATATTCTTAATGACGTGTCTCATCTCGACTGGGGCTATATCTAGTGCTTACGACATCCCTGTTGGATTTGCTGACCCTGCGTAAGTCACCACATCTTCTTCAGCCTGATGAGTTGACCAAACTATGTAAGATAGGTGCATTGATGTCTCTGTATTAATGTCCGGGAAATCTGTCTCAATTTCAAAGTGGCGTAACGTAAGCTTTTACATAATCACTTGTACCATGCTCTTTCTTTGTGAGAAAAGGACATTATTACAAGGATTCAATTTTGGATTCTCTTCAATTTGAAAAAAAAATGACTTCTATGAAATCCAATGTTCAGATTATATGTAGCAATGTTTATGGAAATTATATTTTACTGTGGGAGGCAATCACTGCGACATTGCTGCAGTGAATTGGAAGGGTTGGTATACAATGATATGTGTACAAGGAGGCCATAGCAGGATTAGCATTATCATTGAAAGTCAATCATACCACTTTCTGATTTCTCAATTTGTCAGCATCCAAAACTTTAGCCAATTTGTAACTTTCACGGCAATTATAACCTCTCTTCAAACATTTTCCTTTCTTGTTTCAGTAAAATCATGCAAGGGTTTGATAAAATTTACATCACCCCATGGTGTAGAATTGGACCTTACCTGGTTGGCATGGCAACTGGTTACATACTGTACAAAACAAACTGTCAAGTCCGAATGAAATTGGTATGTATTCCTTGTTTCATTTCTCATCAGGGCTACAGCCGTGTTGCTCAAGCTGAACCCATTACAGCAACACAGGTGAAATAGATTGTGAGCCAGGTTATTTGACATAGCTTAGATTGATTGATTGATTGTTTGGTGTTTTACGCTTATATGGCGGCGTTGCCAGTTTTTTTTATTGTGGGAGGAAACCGGGCTCTATGCCCGGAGGAAACCCACGACCTTCCGTTGGTAACTGGCAACCACCCCACATAGGTCATTCGAGTGAAAAAACAGGCAGAAAATGTTCCAATTTTTTGGACTGTGTGGGATTCGAACCCCCGACCCATTGGTAGAAAGCTGTTCGGATTGAGCGTCCAACGCTCTACCTACTGAAACTACGGAGGCCCCCGACATAGCTTAGAGTAGTGACGCCAAAGTCTACAAGTATCATTTAGTTTTACTCTGCCAATATAGCCTGAACTCTGGCACTAGGACTTGAACTCTGGTCAAATACGATTTGATCCATCTGTTAATACAAGCTTGCTGTTAAGTTAGTATTCAGGTAATAGGTTGTATGGTCAATTAATAAAGACTGATCAATTTTGTGTAATACAAATAATGAATTCCATTGGAACTTTACTCTCGCCTTCTACACTAACTACAACTTCGGTACTGCCACACTGATTCTATGGTGAATAAAAATCAAATCAAAATAGGTTAATTTATTCAGACGGCACTGAAAAAAAAGATCTGTATTGGTTGCACATGTAAGTGTATAGTCTGAAATCTCTGTTCACAGACCCATGTGTTGATAGGATGGGCGGTGGCTGCTATATGTTGCCTTTCTGTCTTATATGGTGTATATGACGTCTATCAAGGTCAACCCATGAGTACCTCCACGGCTGCCTTCTACAACGCCATGTCACGCACAGTTTGGGGTGTCGGTCTCGGCTGGCTTGTCTTCGCTTGCTCTACAGGATACGGAGGTTTGTTATTGTTTAAGTGGCATGAGCTGCCAAAATGTTGATATTTTGACGTTAAAACAGAATGTTGAAATTATTGGCTATTTTTCTCAAGACGTATAATTCAGAATCTTTTGAGTGCTTCTAGTCTCGAAAATGTATGATGAATGAATGGTCGTCCCGATTATTTAAATTTTGTTTACTTTTCGAACACGTTTTCGGTACGTACAGGCCACATACTGTATGGATTTTCCTCATTCCAACGCCATGCAATCATTAAGTTTTTTGACGGCCTTCAAAGCCTCTTACTGTCGTGACGTTCAGAAATTCCGAAAAAAATGTGAATTTTGGCAGCTTATGCCACTTTAAATAACCAGCGTTGTCAAGCTTTTGTGCCCACTGCTCCTGGTGCTCCATAACTTTCACTGTTTTCATTTGAGCCTAAGATTTTGCTTTGCTGGGTACATATGTTATAGGAAGAGGCCTACGTGGTAGACAGATTGACATATTGTGTATTGTTGTTTGTGTATTTTCAGGATTTATCAACACATTTCTGTCCTGGGAACCGTTTATTCCTCTAGGAAGATTGACATATTGTGTATTGTTGTTTGTGTATTTTCAGGATTTATCAACACATTTCTGTCCTGGGAACCGTTTATTCCTCTAGGAAGATTGACATATTGTGGATTGGTGTTTGTGTATTTTCAGGATTTATCAACACATTTCTGTCCTGGGAACCGTTTATTTCTCTAGGAAGATTGACATATTGTGTATTGTTGTTTGTGTATTTTCAGGATTTATCAACACATTTCTGTCCTGGGAACCGTTTATTCCTCTAGGAAGATTGACATATTGTGTATTGTTGTTTGTGTATTTTCAGGATTTATCAACACATTTCTGTCCTGGGAACCGTTTATTCCTCTAGGAAGATTGACATATTGTGTATTGTTGTTTGTGTATTTTCAGGATTTATCAACACATTTCTGTCCTGGGAACCGTTTATTCCTCTAGGAAGATTGGCATATTGTGTATTGTTGTTTGTGTATTTTCAGGATTTATCAACACATTTCTGTCCTGGAAACCGTTTATTCCTCTAGGAAGATTGACATATTGTGTATTGTTGTTTGTGTATTTTCAGGATTTATCAACACATTTCTGTCTTGGGAACCGTTTATTCCTCTTGGAAGATTGACATATTGTGTATTGTTGTTTGTGTATTTTCAGGATTTATCAACACATTTCTGTCCTGGGAACCGTTTATTCCTCTAGGAAGATTGACATATTGTGCCTACCTGATTCATCCCCTTGTACAATACTACTTCTATCTGACTCAGCAAACTCTTATCTATTTCAATGATCTTAATGAGGTAATATATTATATATAGAGGATATTGAACAGTTGTGTTTCAATAGCACTTTTTTTTTTTCGAGTGAAAGCCGGAGAATAACCCACGAGACGTGATGCGTCTCGTGGGTTATCTCTCCGCCTTTCAAGAGAAAAAATATAAATGCTATTCAAACACAACTGTACAATATTCTGTTTATTATTTATACTATCATGTTTTATGCTGGGGATTGTTTATTAAGTAGAAATTTATCAATTATGAAAAAGAAATAGGAATAAACTTATGACGGATTAGGTTTTCACCAAACGTAGGAATATATATCTTTGACCAATGAAACAACAGCATGTCTGTTCTTCTCACGCGACTGTCAACTGTCAGATTTGTGGTCATTTGAATGGCCATTTTCTCCCTGAAGTTTTTCGCGATATTTCATGTAAAAAGAAAATAAATCGAGCCCCATGGATTTTAACTCTGCAGTGCACCAGTCACCAGGATAAAAAGTGATTTACTTTACTTTGTTTTACCGCGTCATTGAATGGCAATTACAGTTATTCGTTACACGCAGTGGTCCGATTCTCCGAATCCATGCTGCAGGTCACACAACGCTGCTAACAGACGATCGATAATGAAGTTTTGTTTTATCGCTTTGATTTAAAGTGGTAAGCCGATCCTCATGCAAAAATGACTGATAAGGCTTCATATTCCTATCGAAATCCTATGTACTGTTGTTGTTGTACAGCAGACGACCGTACACAAGAAAGAAGTAGGTCTGACGAGGCCACCGGCTTCGTCACGTGCGATAAATAACAAAAGTGCTATTGCACTGCAGTGAATTATGACATTTCTGAGTGAAGGAAACCTCTAGTTTTCATTTATGTATAAATAATAAATATCAGATATTTACTGACATATACTTTTTGTTTTGATTGATGGATGTTATGCGCCTCCCCCAAGATAACTTCATTATATTTATGAACATACGGGAACAGGGAAAACGTTCTTAACTGTGAAATAACCACACCAGTACAGGGAAAACCCCTGACTGTGAAACACAACAAGTACAGGGAAAACACTTGACTGTAAAACACACAAGCACAGAGAAAACCCTTGACTGTGAAACACACAAGTACAGGGAAAACACTTGACTGTGAAATGCACAAGTACAGGGAAAACCTCTGACTGAGAAATACACAAGCACAGAGAAAACCCTTGACTGTGAAACACACAAGTACAGAGAAAACCCCCTGACTGAGAAATACACAAGCACAGAGAAAACCTCTGACTGTGTAACACACAAGTACAGGGAAAACACTTGACTGTGAAACACACAGAAACAGTGAAAACCCTGGACTGTGAAACACACAAGCACAGAGAAAACACTTGACTGTGAAACATACAAGCACAGAGAAAAACCCCTAACTGTGAAACACACAAGCACAGAGAAACCCTGGACTGTGAAACATACAAGCACAGAGAAAACCCCTGACTGTGAAACACACAAGTACAGGGAAAACCTCTGACTGTGAAACACACAGACACAGAATGACTTCATTGATAGCTATAGATAGATTTGTCTCAGTTTGAGTGTCGGTCATTCCACCAAGCCAACCCGCAAGAGGGCCTGGATTGATTGGAAATGTGGTTCAGTACACACAGGAGATATTCTTATATGTAACGAAAACACGTATACATTTATTAGATGAATTTGCGGCAATAATTTTTTACACAAATCTCTGAAAAACACATATCTCTGCTTCATTGACGGCTCAACAATACTGCCTTATGTAGTAGATTGTAACTCAGATCACTTTGATTAATTTATGTTTTTCGCTGCACTCAAAAGTATCTAAGTTATATTTTGATTTTGCGCGGTTAAAAAGTAGAGAAAACTGAAGAGGGGCAATTTGAGATAGCATTTTCTGAACTGGTGTTTTAAATGCTAAATAATCAAACAATTACCGTATCAAGCAACCAAGAGACAAACAAAATATTCAATTATTATTTTTATTTCAGATTTACCTATTCCTGGGAAACCTGGTGATGGCCTATGGGTTGGCTTTTATCACATCCCTTGTCTTTGAAGCTCCATTCATGGGATTGGAAAAAGTTCTCTTCAAGAGAGACAAAAGCAACTAAATTTTCCCAAAGCCCTTAAATGGCTGAAGGTCACAGCTCAAGGTCAAGGCCATCTTGTTTGGGTTTCAAGGTTGTCTTACCTGAAGGCCAAAATCAACAAATCTACATAATCAGTGCCCGGTAATTTGACAAACAATTTAGCCATTTTTTTTTTTGTTACTTTAATGAAAGAATAAAAAATGTGATCTGTGATAATATTGAAAATAATATTAATAGTATAAAAACCATGACTCGACCTCAGAAATACTTTTAACATCAAATTTTTATAAAGCTGATTCTGAATAATTTTTTTTTGTGTAAATTTTCAGGATAGATTAAAATTTAGAAAGCCATACCATGCTTTAACAAACAACTCGGCAATTTTACATATATCTATGTTCTGTGGTATTGTAGAGGAAAAAAACTCAAATTCAGACGACTTAACATTCTTAACATCTTTGTAAATTTTTATGATAAATTTAAATTAGATAATTAGATATCAATATACTGCACTTTCGTTATCTTGTCCCACCAAACTAATTAAATGGAAATTATAATGATGGGGACGATTAAAAAAATCATTTTACTTGAGTTCTGGATCCCTATACTATCTCCCTTATTGTTGAAACAAATTGTCAATATTCCAACATTCCATTAAACTGGTGCATTGTCATCAATCTGTTTAAAACGTATAATAAATACTGGAATATTGCTCAAAGCATGACACTCATATCTAAATTTACCTTTTCCCTCTTGAATTAAGGTTTCTTTAAGTTTTATTTTTTTGTGTGAATACTATATGATTCTAATCACTTGTTGTTTTTGCATTTTTCCAAACTAAGTTGTTTATAATAATACTGACAGTCTATATAAAACTATTCTCCTCTCTTTAATCCATGGCTTGTTAAATAGACTATATCAGGTTTAATCGGAAATGATCAATGGACACAGATTCAAAATCCCTCGTCTGAGAAAACAGACTGTAAACTTTGGCTTGAATGCGACCTTAGCCTAAGTTATTATCTCCCTTTAGATTTAGATGGTTAATATAAACAAACAAATACACATAGGTTATTCAGATTGTGTGGATATTTTTGTGATTGTCTTTCACTTCTTTTTTTATCATATAAAGATTTTGTCCAATTTATTGCATAGATTTACTGTGCTTATAAAGAATGTTTAAAATAGTTTCTGTCTCATATTTTTGCATGTCAGATGTTAATGAAATTTGTGTATTTTGTAATTACTATGTAAGTCCACATGTGTAGTAGCAAGCTTAATTGTTGAATAGCCATTGACCTAAGTTAAGGTAGAATTATGTATGCAAGGCTTTTACTATGAAATATTCAGAACGTTTTGTACTCTCCCTTTTATACCATTGCCTTGTTAAAATTGTACTTATATTTCATTTGTTTAGGTTTTTGAAAAATTATTATGGTGCATCAGTTTGAATCTAAAATCATCAATGTTCATTCATTCCAAGTAGTCCAGTCTCAAAAAACATTCTTACTTTGGGCTTACGGTAATGTCTGAGTTAATTCAAGTGCTGGAAAAAAGTAGAAGAGTGTAAATTCTCATCTTAATTCAAGAGAGAGCTTGTAAAACATTCAAGGATTAACTGCTGGTCAATCATCTCCCTGGACTGAGATGTGTTGAAAGTTTAAATCATTCAGAACCTTTTTGTTATTGAGGATTTAGCAACATGCATAGTCCTCTAATTAACTCAGGTATTACCGTAGTTATACTAGTCTTGAGAATGTAATGTAGTAGTAATGTACTGTAATAGGAATGAATTTAGGTCTGGTTATTGTAATTTGTTTACTTTTTCATTTCATCTGTATGTATTTTTTTCCTTGCAACCCAATCTTTTAGTTTATGAAAAACAATGAGAATTTTGCTTATTGGCAGCTCATTCGACAAAAGATATGACTCCCTAAAAATTCAAATGTTAAAGCGTTCCTCCATGATTTGACTTCCACAAAAATTTACCAGAAAAGCTAAACATTGTTACATTTTCTTACTTTACAAGGGATAGTTTCCAAAGATCTGATTGCCAGAAAAGTTTCCCTCAAAAAATGTCATTGGACCTCACTTTAATAAAATGACAACTATAGATTTACCTTGTTAAAAGCTTTACTGAAAACTGAGTTGTTTAAGTATCACAGATCTGATCATTGTTTTTTGGGTTGTTTTTTTTTCACTTTCACGTGAATCTTACTACTATTTAACTCAAATGCCAGAAAATGGTTTTACCAATATATGAAGACTTAATATAAAAAAGTTTTAACAAACTCAAGGCTCCCAAAAATACAATACAGTAGGTCACAGATCTTTTTTTCAAATATCTGATTTTTCTCAAACTTTGAATCCTAACACACTATTATACGTCTCCAATTTTTATACAAATAGATATTTCTCAATGTAATAAAGATCTGACTTTTTAAATGCAATGCATTTTAGATTAATTTGTTTCTTTGGATTGGTTTGTTGTATATCAGGAGACTGTTTCACAAAACGGCGTAGCGTAAGTTTTCACGTAAATGCCACAGCAACCCATACTGTAGAGATACGTTAGTATGAAAGTTACGCAAAAAATACATCTACGCCGCTTTGTGAAACAGGCCCCTGTTGTCCGAATGTTCCACAAAGTTTTGGGGGTATTTACATTGTCTAGAGTGACAGAACAATATGCTTGCGTATTGGTTGCCAGGTACAGATAAATACAGATTATCATAACACTGTGTGATATGTGAGGCCGTATCAACACCGAGTTGGCTGAGATCGGGCAAAAGTATCAGCCGAGCCCGAAGGGCGAGGCTGATGCGAATGTCCGATCTCAGCCAACGAGATGTTGATACGGCCTCACATATCACACAGTGTTATGATAATCTATTTATCATATTTACCGCTGAAACATGTGTAGGCCTAGTTTAGCTGCAAAAGCAGCAAATTTACAAATGTCACTTTTCGACTGGCAGTTTTGCCGAATAGCGCATTTACTTTCAAAAGGCCCCCGCGCGAGAAGTAGACCCAAGATAAAAATACTAAGCACGCAGAAATTATTGACTTTATATCGTCACAAAAAATTATTGAGTCAGAATTAATGTATTATTCAACCGATTAAGAAGAAAGAAGCAACAATTTTTCTATAATTCCTCTGACACAGTAGCGTCTGTCAATGACACACATATACCGATCACTTCGCGGGAATTTCCATTTCAGTGACAGTCAAAACTTGTTTTGACCTAGAAATTTTCAAAAAATAGTCCGGAAACATTCTTTTCAAACAATACTGATACGGAAAATTATCAGATGGCTGTGTATCACTAGGGTTTGACGTATAGGAATAAGATAAAACACATTCCTAGTTTTCTGAGGGGCCTCCGTGGCTCATTAGGTAAAGCGTTGGACGCTCATTCCGAACAGCCTTCCACTAATGGGTCGCTGGTTCGAATCCCACTCAGTCCAAAAAAATAATTGGAAAATGTTCTGACTGGGTTTTAACTTGAACGGCCTGTGTGGGATGGTTGCCGGTTACTACCGAAAGGTCGTGGGTTTCCTCCGGGCATAGAGCGCGGTTTCCTCCCACAATAAAACTGGCTACGCCGCCATACAAGTGAAATAATCTTGAGCGCGGCGTAAAACACCAAACAATCAATCAATCGACCTAGTTTTCTACCCCCACTAAACCAGACAATGGCGTCATATAAGTATAGAGTTATCTTGAGTGTGGTTTAAAACATCAATCAATCAACTGGTGTCTCATTTGTCATTCCTGCTCACCATGTATTGAATATTAATCTGCAAGACAGGGATTTAATTCAATTCTAATGCCACAGGAATTGATTGATGTTTTACGCCGCATTCAAAAATATTTCACTTATATGGCGGGTTTAAAGGGGGAGAAATAATAAAAATGGCGTCGAAAGTATATATCAAAATGTTTTACTTCAGACGAAAAATAAAAATAATTATTAATTTATTAAATGCTAATATCATTTAGAAAGATATTTGTTTATATATTTTATTTAGCCCTGTAAACCACATGTTGTAGACAGACTCAGTTTCGGTACATATCAGGAATCCTCCAATGCTTCAATTATTTAACTGATCAAGGGATAAAGTTAACAAACAGAGTATTTCGGTCCCTTTCATTATCACGGGGACACTCTTGTGTGGCCATCAAGAAGATTTGAGAATTGTACGCTTCACGGCTACCTATTTGGTCACCATATTCAAAATGACCTGCAGTCTATCAGAGGGTATTTCACGAACGTGATTATTTCACTTATATGGCGGCGTTGTCGGTTTTATTGTGGTAGGAAACCGGGCTCTATTCCCGGAGGAAACCCACGACCTTCCGGTGGTAACTGGCAACCATCCCACATACGTCGTTCGAGTGAAAACCCAGTCAGAAAATTTTTCCCAAAAATTCGAACCCGCGACCCATTGGCGGAAGGCTGTTCGGATTGAGCGTCCAACACTCTACCTACTGAGCCATGGAGGCCCCAAAAACTGTAGAAATTATGGGACTAAGGGAGATATTACATAATCTATTATAACTGCCATATTATGTAACCAGTGATGTCAAAAATAGTTCGAGACACACCGTCTACCCATAGGTAGTCCGAAATATCTGCGATGATGATGTAAGACATTTTCTGACAGATAGGCCATCATCATCGTCAGAACGCATTTGATCAATTTACTGGGAATTTCTTGCCACCCTTCGAGGTGGCAAGACCACCTCTCGTTTCTCATCAAAAATATCGAGATTCTCTTCATAACTTTCAAAAAATAAAATTGCTAACCCGTACTTTAATGATTTCCCTTTCTCCTCGCACCAATCTTAAGTCTGTACGTCGACAAAAGCCATAAATCTGCCCGGTTAAATTTAAAACTGTACCAAACCTTTAGTTTACAAAAGTCGCCATCTGCATAATCTCATTGATACGTCACTATATGCGCGAAAGGTCAATCTGTCACATGACTACCCCACTAGCAGGCGATATAGTTCATTGGTCGTGTTGCCTTTTGCTGAAGTCACGTGAACCAACACGACCAATGAACTATATCGCCTGCTAGTGGGTAATCATGTGACAAGTTGACCTTTCGCGCGTATATTGACGTAGTATGCAAATGGCGACTTTTCTAAATTAAAGGTTTGGTACAGTTTGAAATTTAATCGGGCAGATCTATGGCTGGTGTCGACGTACAGACTTCAGATTGGTGCAAGGAGAAAGGGAAATCATTAAAGTACGGGTTAGCAATTTTATTTTTTAAAAGTTATGAAGAGAATCTTGATATTTTTGATGAGAAACGAGAGGTGGTCTTGCCACCTCGAAGGGTGGCAAGAAATTCCCAGAAAATTGATCAAATGCGTTCTGACGCTGATGATGGCCTATCTGTCAAAAAATGTCTTACATCATCAGCGCAGATATTTCGGACTAACCCATAGGGTATATACTCAGAAAAACTTGTCAAGATGGAGTGAAAAAGGAATGCCGGACAGCCAGACGGGAGATGATACCGTAATACTATGATGTTATTAATCAGGATATTCCCTATTGGCATTGTTACAGGTCCGAGGATAGTCGTATTGGTCCGAGGCCAAAGGCCGAGGGCTTATACGGCTGTCCGAGGACCTGTGACAATGCCAATAGGGAATATCCTGATTAATGAAAATTTTATTAATTGGCTTTCAATGTTTTTTTTTCCCGAAAATATTGATATGATTTAAAAATACTAGTGTTTTAATAAACGCATTCGCAAGGAAAGTTTTTTTATTAAAAATTTCTTTAAAAAAAATCTAGGTGTAGTTTCCCAAGAGTTGTTCCCCTTTTGTATATAAAACATAGGAACATATTTCTTTACTTTTACAAATTATTATTTATGCAATATTTAAAGTGACATGAGCTGCCAAAATGTTGATATTTTGATGTTACAACAGATTGTTGAAATTATTGGCTATTTTTCTCAAGACGTATAATTCAGAAGCTTTTAGTGCTTCTAGTCTAGAAAATGTACGATAAAGCATTGTTTTGAACTAACTTAGAATGAATGAATGGTCGTCCCGGTTATTTGAAGTTTGTTTACTTTTCGAACACGTTTTCGGTTCTTACACCACATACTGCAGGGATTTTCCTCATTCCAACACCAATCATTTAGTTTTTCGATGGCCTTCAAAGCCTCTTACTGTCGTGACGATCAGAAATTATGAAAAAAGTGTGAATTTTGGCAGCTCATGCCACTTTAATTTATCTAATGAAATAGACGGAATATTTGTTTTTCTTTAACCGTACATTGGCTATTTTCTTTTTTTCTGTTGATTATTTGATCTCGTATTGGCCCAGTCCGTATTGGCCTTGTTTGTTCGTATTAGCCTAGTTTGTTCGTATTGGCCCTGGTAAGCCCTGTATGAGCGTGACCGTTTCTCCGTATTTTGCCAATAACATTGAAAGTCAATTAATAAAGCCCGCTTTTCTTCAGCTGAAACCCTAGTAACGTCTAACAAAAAGGTTCTGATGCATGGGCTGCTATTCCCTTTGGCAATTTATAGTCCACTCTGCCAAGACAGCGAAAAAAGTCCATATTTGTGAAAATCTTGTTATACAGTTAGGCCTATAATCGACTATAAGATTTATAAATCTGCCAGGCTTTTCAATGTTATCACTAACAACGCAGCAGTTAATGAAATGTGGGTCAATATTTATAAGGGTCTGTTAGGTCTGCCGTACTGGAGATCAGAGAGTTATTTTGGCAGGTATCTCTTTATTCAATGACAGAGATAGAGTACTTCAGAGTACAGTATTTCTCCTTGCATGAATGCATGCCATTGTTGCGTATCAAATCCCCGCCCACAGTTGCCTTTCTTGCGGCAAAACTTTCCACTTCGGTTGACAAGATGACTGTCGCTATTTTTGAACTTTTGATCTCATTGCCAGTCGGTAGTAAGCTTGTACTGTATACGAGGCAGAGGACTTTCGGATTTCGGAAATGCCCCGTGTAATTTTCGCTTGATCCGACCGACAAGCTCACTGTTGCTATTATCATCAAACTTTGACATAGGCAATTTCCTTGAAAATGACGAATCTGGACTCCAAACAAAAAGCCGCTCAACGACTGAAGGACTATGAGGTTCTGTTTATCGGCGAGGATAGGAAAGGTATCGCTAAACTGTATAACACATGGGCCTCGCAGACTTACGAAGAGGTAGGTTTGGCTAGGGTAAAGACTCGTAAGTAACTAGTCCGCAATATGTTGAGTGGATTGAAGGATAAATTCTGATACGCTCGCACGGGCTTCTTCAATACCACGTCAACATAGGGTACATTTGAAAAATCTAAGAGTTGCTCTCGGAATTTTTAAAAAATGATAACTCGCAATTTTTATACATTACTCACCTAAAATTTTGTCAGAAAGCTTCTTTGATAATCTCTTCGTAGAGCTAAACCATCATTTGTGATCATACACATCGCCAAACAACGAAATTCGCTAAGTTTAAATTCCCTTTGCGTCATCACCGACTTTCCCTGACAGCCGTTACCGGTTGTAGTGGCGAGCATGATTTGAAAGTTCGCGGTAGATGGCGGTGTGATCGCCCGAGAAAATTTTTAGTCAACAGACGGAATTAAAACTTAGCGAAATTGGCTGCTAACAGATTTTAAGGTCACATATGATGGTTTAGCTCTACGAAGGGATTGTCAAAGAAGCTTTCTGACAAAATTTTAGGTGAGTAATGTTTAAAAATTGCGAGTTATCATTTTTTTTTAAATTCCGAGAGCAACTCTTAGATTTTTCAAATGTACCCTATGTTGACGTGGTATTGAAGAAGCCCGTGCGGGCGTATCAGAATTTATCCTTCAATCCACTCAACATATTGCGGACTAGTAGGTAACGTGAAAGAGTGTTTGTGACCAGTTATAAGTGCTCTAATAAGATTCAAGTCTACATGCATCACTTTGTATACGAAAGGATATTTATTAGTCGGTAAGCCCTCTGGGCACAGTGAATATCAGATATTATAAGATAATGCAGTATTTCCCTTATGATGATTACAACTTGATGGAGTAAGAACAGTGAAGATATTTGCAATATGTCTTAACCTACTTATCTATCCACGCACCCCTCCCTCTGACCCAAGCCATGTCTACTAACATCATGGAGTAATGATTCCCCAAAACGTCCAGCTGATTTTGTTGGTAACGAAAATTTGCCGGCCTTCTGAACATAAAAGTTGTTTTTTTTATACGCCTCGCCGAAAGGCGGAAGCTATAATGTTATCACGTTCGCGTCCGTCTTACCGTCCGTCCGCATTCGCGAGTCCGGTGGCCCCACAGTTCTAATTTTTGGTTTACGGCTAGATACGTAGATGACGATATGTCACGATTGACTCCAGTTTTCTCATATGCATGGTTATCAATTAGCGGATTACCTCATCAGAGGTTGTTTTTAGACATCAGTTCGTATCCGGGCTGTAATTTTAATTTAAAGTTCCCATGGTTACCAAACAGCCAATATTCATGTGACAGGGCTATATCTCCAATTGTTTTAAAGGTATAGTTCTAATTTTTGGTTTCTAAAAATATGGGCAGTATTAAAAACGAGTTTCTTTATTATTTAAATATGTTGTTATTACATAGGATATAAACGCCGTGGACCACCGTGGACGATATGTTGTTACAGAAACCCTGGAGAAATATTACAATGGAAATAAGTTGGAAGCCAGAATACTAGATGTCGCTTCAGGGTCAGGAATGCTGGCAGAGAGAGTGAGTTAAAATCCATCCTTCAATGGAACCATTTTGCGTAAATCAATTTTTGGTGTTTTGCAAATAAGAAAAGGACTACCCTTCATTACAGAGCTAGATTATGTTCTTTAAAGTGGCATGAGCTGCCAAAATTCGGATTTCTTTTTCTCATAATTCCCGATTGTCAAGAGAATAAAAAACATCGCCCGTACCAACCCAAAAATATGTGTGGCACTGTGCAAATAACGAACAAAATTCTAAAAGTCAGACGAAAGAAGCCAAAAAGAAGATTGACACAAAGCTCTTATGATCCCTCTGTCTGGTTTCTCGGATAGAAGGCCACGTTTGAACGCCCGGGATGCCGATTGGCACACAGAAATCTTTCTTAAATTAGGCGTTTTGGAATGACGTGATTCTTGACGTATCTTGAATAATAGATTCCAGGATCACATAGATCTATGACACTGTGCTTCTCGTAGCACAATAGGCTGTATATCTTTCAAATTTATAATTTGATGCGATTTGCTCAACCTCAATATCGATATTCTGTGTTTAGTTTAAGATGTGGAGGTATACGTGTATGCCTAAAGGCGAATCAGAAGTCATTCACATTTTGACGTCAATTGAAAATATATTATATAAATTAAACTTTTTCAAGCTACATTGCAGTTTAAATAAGGATATTTGAGTTCAAAGCTCAAGAAAGACAGCTGCAAGTCGATAATAACTATCTTAGAATAGGCTTCGTCATATTAACGATCCTAAGATCACAGAACTATATGGATATTGTAATCCTAGATATCAATCCATGTCCACTCAGACTACTTACAGTTATTGTCTCCCATATAGATGTAAACAATTGGCACGCCCCTTTCTAAAGCATTATACTTCAAATATATGACAAAGTCTTAAGACTGTTTATATGTATTTCTGCTCTTTATTTCCTCTTTCCAGCTCCGCGAGAGAGGCTTCGGTCACGTGGATGCTCTCGATGGTTCACAAGTCATGCTTGATTTGGCGAAGAACAAGAATCTGTATGAAAACTATTACTGTAATTTTATGGAAGAAGTGACGGGTGTTATAGAGAACGGTAAGAAAACCAGAGAGCCTCGATACCTGTGCTTTTTAACATCAGAATTTGCTTCACATACGGTTGATGGTATTAAATTCTACCCCTCCTGCATGTGCGTGCCGTGTGCAAATATACATGTTAAGTAGAGATGACTTTTCAAACAACATCGAGTCTGTAGTGCAATATCGGCTGGTAGGTTTACCTCCCCCGGAAGAAGTGATATTTTTGCTTGTTATCATACAAAATGAGGGATTTAACCTGATAATGTTGTGAGTGTGGTTATATTCTGTCCTTTTATATTGAAAACTGGGCTGTCATGAACGTATACAGTCATCAAAGCGTTGATTTCACAACATTTCCCCCAATAGCGTCGTCAGCAACCCAGCCTGTCAAAGCGGTAGCCATGGTGACATTATGTCATTCTGCTTCAAAATATCTGGGTCAACCGTTGCACGTGACCAAAGCTTATCGTTGATTGGTTAAAAGTTCCCACTCTGTACCGAGGGAGGGAAAAGGAACGGCAATCAACAACAGGTCACTTTTTCCTCATTTTTCTCAATTATCTGGGTAGAATCGACTTTAATACCTTCGTCTTGGTGTTTATTGCGTAACCCGATACCGCTGAACGTTGGTTCGCACCTCGTCATACCCCTCGAATGCTGCGCATTCTCGTGGTTTGACTTGGTACGAACCAACGTTCAGCGGTATCGGGTTACGCAACAAACACCGCTACGGCGGTATTAAACCCTTAAACGTACTCCAGCTAGTCTAGAACCAAGTCAGATTAAGGCAAACTGCATGTCCGATATACAAGTTGATTCGAAATGATTGATTGTACAGTCGTAAACAATCTGAGGTCAACTCATTCGTGTTATGTCTTCCCCCACCTGCGTTTGACTGTGCTGTCCGGCGTCCCTCGTCGGTCAACTCGGGCTTTTATGCAAGACACCATAAGAACCGATTGTTGTAATTTTTAAAAATGTTTTATAGCCGATTAGGGAGATAGTTTTGTAATAAATCAAGTTTTGATGTCCTTTCTTCTTCCAATTCGAATATTTTCATTAGTTTTGCTTTCTGCAGGATATTTCCCGAACAACTTGACGGAATTTTTTAAAGTTTTTCCTAGAGTTTATTGGTCGGATGTTTTGAAGTTCAACCGCCAGCTTCACCTTAATTGGGAGTGTTATATCAAAGAGAGTAGATTGACAAGAGTGGTCACTTCGTCCAATCAGCATTGCCGGCATGTTCTTCTGGCCCCCTAGCGGAAGGGTGTTCCGACTGTACACGATTCGACTCTACGGCGCCCCCTACAGAAAGGAGGTTCCTAATAATCGAATCGTGTCAGTTCAAATTCAACATGGCGCGGACGAAGTGACCACTCTTGTCAATCTACTCTCTTTGGTTATATCTGTATATAAGGAGACAATAAGGAGGGAACAATCTGATGTAATTTAGATATAGTCTCAGTATTCTACTAGAATATAACATGACTTTTGTCCATTGAGGTACAGCTTTATCGAGAATAACTGGAAGCGATGGTGGGGGTCAGGGACTTGCGAACCATCACTGAACTTGTACCCACTATTTCAATCGTTTTTATAACACATCGTTTGAAGTGATTGAAAAAGCAGTAGGTAATTCAAGCCAACATGCAAATGACTGTAAATGATTTTGTAATTGTAAACAATGTCATTTCCTTATGGAAGATTAATAAAAATGTATCCTTTTCTCCACGTCCTTTTATTAGATTCCTATGACATAGTTGTGTCCCTTGGTGCTATTGGGCAAGGCCACTTGGAAACCGCAGCCGTACAACAAATGTTTCGAGTGACTAAGCCAGGTATGTCTTATTAATGCATCAAACATTTTGAATGCAATCACCATTAAGTTGATTCTTTTCGAAAAAGTTAAGCTGTTTGTCACTCATATATTATATGTTTCAAATTGTTGTGTTTTATTTTTTTCTACCAATAACTATTGTTGATATCGTTTATCTATTTTTGTACATTTTCGAAATGGGTAGTTTCTGACCAAAGCTTAGCCATTTTTATTTGTGATATATATTTTTGAACACTAAAACACACGGCCACATTGAAAATCTTCTTGTCTAAAATATCAAGTAGGGAACGTTGAAATAAAGATGTTTTGTGTCCAAACCAGACAGGTCTCCAGGCTGCCTTCTCCTCTAGTTAAATTTATATCCAGAATATTGTTTGTCTTTCAGGTGGTTTGTTTTGTATATCTGGTGTGAAAGAGCGCTGGGACGGAGACCCTGAATATCATCAGCGCATGCGTGGTGCTATTGCTGACCTTGAAATCTCGGGAAAGGTCAAGGTGTTGGAAGAACGTACAGTTGTTGAATACTACTATTTCAAACATTGGAATCACGGGATATTGATTTTGTTACAAAAAATATAAATATACGCTGTGTTCTGTGGCTTCTTCTCTTGAAAGAAAATAACCCATTCCATGAAAGTAAAGAGATACTTAGAAGCTGAACACATTCCAAAACTTAACCCGGTCGTATTAGGCAGAATAGAAATAGAAAACAAGTGGCAAGGGGGCGGGGAGTATGTAGGGAAAGTAATCATCACGGGAATGGTTTGAAGAATGAAAGAAATAATTATCTTATATTGTATATATTTATTTGTCCTCCTCAATCGCCCGAGGTATATCTGGATCATTCTTTAACAGTCTGGACTGGTGCTTACTTTCCCAACCCCATGTCGACTTTAGCTATAAAAAGGAAAAACATTTAGATACTGGTAAAGTGACACAGAATGGCGAGAGTAAACGATGGACTGGCAATTTGATATATGTACAAAAGTTTTGCTCTTAATATGAATATTATAGCACAAATCTGTAGACAAAACTTTATGAAAGTCATACTTTTTGAGAATAAACACATTTGTACCTATTGTTGTTTTAGCATAAAAAAACAACCCGGTAGTTACTCCCCTACTCAGAACGCTTACCGAAAGCCTGTTTACAGTCAGGAAGCATTTTCTCAAAAAGTTTCAAGTCGAGTTGTAGGAACTTTTTGATGTCAAGTTGTGGCAGTTTCAGGAAGTCTTCAATGTGAGGTAATACCGCACCCAGATCAAAGTGATGCAGCAGTGAGCCAATGTTAAACACATCACTTGTTAAACCTACAAAAATAAAATCCAACGTTCAGAGCAGTTTAGCGTGATTTGAATTTTCTCCTTCGTTTCTGTTAAACCTATACAAGTTCCGCATTTACTTTAACTACAACATTGCACACACCTATCTGGTGCTTACCATCAGTGGAATCCTCTCACAGATTAACTTACAATACGATAGGGACCATATTTGGTCATGTCATCTTGTGTGGTTCTTGGATATATAATGGCCGTAGGAAAATAGTCAATTGCAAAGGAATTCCGGATATTATAGAACAAAGTTGAAGAAGAAATCTATCTTATGTATGAAGACTTCTTCTTCTCTCACTCTTATAGGCCGGGAAAAGTATAACTCACCTGGAATATGGAACGGACTATGACCGTGAAATAAGTGATCAATGAGACTCTGAGCCTTGTTCAGAAGTCCGCCTGTTACAAAGTTCACTCCCTTTAACACGTCGCTTATCCTTATACAAACGTCAAACCCTCGTCGAGATCTGGTATCAAATCTTCCCTGAGAAGGGAAATGCGACGTACATAAAATATATTACCTGATTCTTGATATAAACACCCTTGGGTGGATTAATTACATATTTTTTCGTAAGAAGACTTAGGTCGATCATAATAGATGACATTTTATACAGTGTACACGGGTTTTCACGGTTTTTACTCCCTCGCTCTATGTGGAAGAGATGTCAGGTGTCGGTCGAAGGTCGGGGTTTCCTGCCCCACTAAAACTGGCAAAGCCGCCATATAAGCGAAATAATTTTGAGTGCGGCGTAAAACATCAATCAATATGATTTGTTCTAATTGTTATATAGCAAGATCTTTACGAGCCGGTTCGATCCCCACTCAGACCTTACACATTTTTTTTTTAAATATCGTGTGTTTTTTCTCATTTTATCACCGTTTTTGGAATAGTTGCCATTTAGGCCTACTCGCCGAAGGTCTGGGCTTGCCTCCGTACAAAGAACCTGCCATATAAGTGCGCCACCAAACGTCCATCAATCGATTTATATACTTTGATGGGATCGAAGGCCTCGTGCAGCAATTATGGATATGATACGAAAATTTAACTTACGTCCACCAAAGCGTAGAATTTTCCGTCGATCACATAGATAGCTTCTGGCAAGTTTCGTCGATATTCCCAAAGTAATTTTAAGTCCCTTTTACCGAAGACATGATGAAAAGCATGACTTATGCTATGGGTTATATGATGTACCCCCTTAGAAATCTCGTGACCAACATGGGATACACCTTTTTCAACTTCGTGACCAACATGGGATACACCTTTTTCAACTTCGTGAGCCACATGTTCAACACCCTTTCCAACTTCATGAGCAACATGCTCAACTCCCTCGCCAACTTCGTGAGCAGCATGTTCAACCCCCTTTCCAACTTCATGGGCAACATGCTCAACTCCCTTTCCAACTTCATGAACCACATGTTCAACTCCCTCACCAACCTCATGCACCACGTGGCCTACTTCGTGAGCAACATGTTCAACTCCTTTGCCGAGTTCGTGAGCGACGTGTTCAACACCATCCTCAACTTCTGCCCAAACATGTCCAGCTTCATCGATAATATGTTCTGCCCCATGTATTACTTCCTTACCGACATGTTCCACCCCTTTGATCACCTCCTTTCCGACGTGCACAACGCCTTTCACCACTTCTTCTAAACTGATGGTGAAGAAAATCCGTATTAGATATAAAACAAAGTTTGCTTCTTAAGGAGTCGTTTTAAAAAGTTGCCCAAACAATAAGCTTTTTAAACCATACCTGTGGATTAAACAAAATTTCTTATGTAGCACATGGTCGATCTCATCCAGAAGATGGCCGACAGGTCCAAAGGCGTGCAAAATCATATCCAAAACGTCTGGAATATTAAAATGAGAACGTTCTAATAAGCAGGATGTTTTCTGTTCACGAGTAACGATAATTTTAAGGTGTATGGATTCTTGGCCAAGCTTCTCAGCTTATTTGAACTTGCACATGTTTAGACAAGAGTATTTAAATACTTATTCTATTAAAAGCTTGCACTGTAAGCCAAAACTTGGTCGTATTTCTCCTTTGAGTATGAAAAACGGAGTGAAACACCCTTTTCCGTTTAAAGTTGGTTATTTCGTCGACATTATTTAAAAAGGTAATTTTTATGAAAGGGTCTTACGTATAACTTTGTGGAGAGATGGAAGTCCTCGGCGTCTTCGAATAGCGTGAATCCTGGACAAGAAACCTTCGACTTTGTTACAAGCTTTGTTTACGTGACCGAGAGCATCATTAAAGCCATCGGGAATTACGTCCAGGGCATCTGATACGTGTTCCAGTGCTTTGATGGCGTGTGAGCGACCCGCTGGAAGCTCATCCGTGCATGCCTCGGCCGCAGTGGCTTTCGAGTCAACTGGAATTGAATACAAGATAATCAAGGTTTCACATTCGAAATCCTTAAATCCCATTATTGTCATCCATTGTGCAGGAGTTGGTAAGTGAGTAAGCTTAGATTTGACTCTGAACTTGCCGTATGCTCCGGGTCTATATGACCATTGCACGATGACGTCACATTGGAAAATTTAGGTTCGTAAATATTCAAGACTCCCGATGTTTCTGAGCTCTTACGCTATCCCCAGTGCCCCCACTACAACCCGCCTACCACCTCACCATGTTCTTAAAAAACACACGATTGACACCTGTGTCGTGCAACTGGCCTTTTTATATTTGGCTAGCAGTTCCTGTATTTATTTTCCAATGACGAATGATTTGATTTCTTTGGGCCGAATTTTTCTTCAAGGCATTGGAAATAGAAGTGCTCGCAGTCCATTAAGTCAAGAATATAAGCAGGATCATTCAAATTATAAGCATGCTGTAAACCCAGTTGGACATATCCAAACTCGATAGTCAAAGTTTATTATTACCACTTGTCCGTGCATTACTAGTAGGATAGCGCTCATTTGTAAACACGGTAAAACCCTATAACGCACACTTTTTGCGGGCGGCGGGCCGCTAATGAAAGCGAGTTACATTATCGGCCCGCCGCCCTGACGCTTGACCTATGACCTCACGAGATTACGTGCGTGTCAGCAGACGACAACAACCATGGCGGACGCTGTTGACAGTCTGCCGTTGTCGCAAGACAGCGACCTGAACGAAGAACAGTTGGAACAGTTGGAAACTACGGCTAGACCGGAATCAAGAAGCGTGCAACTAACTATGGTGTCAAGAAATTCACTGCAAATTCGCCCAATTAGAAATTGTATATATTAAGTGGTAATAATAGTAATAACATGATTTTGAGTGGGCATTACACTTTGTTATCGGCCCTTCATCACTGATTAGCAGCCCTCCATTGCCATTAGCAGCCCTTGGGCAATGGCGGGCTGCTAATCAGTGATGTCGGGCCGATAACAAAGTATAATGCCCACTCAAAATCATGTTATTGTTATATTATTGTTGTGTTAGCCAGTACAATATACTTTGGTCATAGAGTTTGGGTATATCCCGCTAGCTCTATAACACTATGAAGTGTTTCATATTTTACCTACTGCCACAACATTGGTGAAATTCCCAATAGTTTTTTCTACCCAATCCACCTTTGATTTGACAGCCTTTAATGGTTCCGTCCACCTTGTCACCGTTCCTGCGAAATGTCTTATGATTGGTTCTACCTTTTCGAGCTGAAAAATAACGAATATCCAATTCAAACATTTCCAAATATATTCCATGAATGTCCTTGTTGAAGTTCCTGTTTTTGGACTATCCTGATACGGATTTCTATAACCCTACTTAGTCAAATAAACTCGTATGTATTGAAAACTCTAAAAGTAAAGTAGTTGGTCTTGATTTAATCATTGCTTTGTATGTTGTGTAATCAAGTGAAATAATATTATCTCACCCCAGAGTCAATAGTATCCAAAACTGTGATGGCTGGTTCCAAAAACACACCGGCAACCTGTCCGACGTAAGGAATTAACATAACAGCCTGCATAATGCTGGTTGTAACTTCTATTCTTTCTTCAATTTTCTTTACTTTTCTGTCGATTTCCATAATATCGTCCACAAATCCTATAGCCTTGTCCAGAGGGCTTGCAACTTTAGCTAGACATGTCTGGAGAGTACTGGTTTCACCAATAACCTGTCCTAAGTCCATTATAAGCTCCTGGGTCTCGGGGAATTCAGCCGGGTTTATTATATGCTGAGAAACTGAATATTTTATAATCACATTTTTATTTATTTCGAGAGAGAGTACCTTATTTCATAAACGATAACTCGCTGAAATTTAAATGTAAAAGATCTTTATTTAGAATCTAAGACCACATAGAAGAGCTTGTTTAGATTTTCTTATGAGTAAAAGTTTAACTTGTTTTAATTTGCATAACATATTTGTTGATAGGCTCAAAGTAAAGCAGGCTGTGGATATTAAAATAAACAAAACTCTGAACTTACCAACAGCACCAAGACCAAGCCATAGCAATACGAGGTTCTTCATGCCGTTTGGTCAATTGAATACCCCTGCCAACTTCAAGCGATTGAGATAAAATTGCATTGTGTTTACTTTTTTAAAATTTACCAGAGACTAAAAATACATAATATATACATTCATTAAAACAATGGAAAAACAGTAAGATTTTTTCTTGAAATCAATTTTATTCAAAGCTATTACTTTTACTTATGCATTGTTGATAAGTGTTATCCCATGCCATGGTCTCAATTTCACCCTTTTTCTTTGAATTAGCGGCCTTTCAAAACTGTATAAGTTGTCATTTGTATCTATTTAAGAATACATTTTAGAATTAATTAAATACTTTAATTTGTAATTTATGGAGAAGGGTTTCCATTGTTCATATATCTTATTTTCGTGACGCTTCTATACATTGAACCATTTTATAACCTTTGAGACAAGACATACTATGAACAAAAAAGTCAAAAGAAACTTGATTGATTTCGTTTGACAACGTGATAATACGGAAGTTATTTTTTCTATCTTTTCTTTTAGAGTTAATTTTTGTAAAATCCTCCACCCGAAAAAAGGCAAAAAAATCGTTACAAATTCTTCTTACCGAGCCTTTCCTTCCTGTCCAGTACTACAGAAAGCACACTTGAGAGAATCGATGGGAAAGTTTTTCTCCATGACCAGATGACAGATAATGTTATCATTTGTCATATATTTACGTAAAAACTATTTGCAAAAGGAAAAAAGACACAGTTGATAACGGACAATACACGCCCAACCAGGGTCGTTGGTGAAACACTAATCATTCAGCATTACTAAAAGTCTTCTGTTTATCATAATCGCCCTGCCATGTAAAATTTTGAATGTGACAACTTGCTTGCAAATAAGAACTTTCTGGATTTGTATTTGATATCCTCTCATTCCGAAGTTGATTATATATAGTCTAGCCTATAAGGTAACTATCACAGAACCTTGAAGCGGCATGAGCTGCCAACAATTTGTAATATTCACTGCGTATAGTAGGCCTACCACCAATTAAATAGATTGCGTAACGAGTTGCCTACAATTGGCACTCCGGTAAGTGATCAGGGCCCTGTTTCACAAAGCGGCGTAGATGTATTTTTTGCGTAACTTTTATACTAACGTTTCTCTACAGCATGGGTTGCTATGGCAGTTACGTGAAAACTTACGCTACGCCGTTTTGTGAAACAGGGCGCTGGAGTCTGCTTCACAAAACGGCGTAGATGTAGTTTTTGTGGCGTAGCTTACAGTATGGGTTGCCATGACCATTACGTAAAAACACCGCTTTGTGAAACTGGCCCCTGTATGGGGAAATGATCCAGGTGCTATGACCATTTTCGAATTTGGGTATTACCTGTCCTATAGAACAAGGTGAGGATACAGTGTCCGTTAGGAACCTCTCGGCTTGAAAACCTCAACTTTAAAATGTCTTAATGGGTCTATAGTTTACTCTCCTCAATTCATCTTTAGTTGAGCAGGACGTAAAACCCAATCACTCACTCACTCACTCAATTCATCTTTAACCGGGTCATCCGCCTGTATTTTTCAGATAAAGTTCGCAAAATTACACTGAGCCATTAGATCGCTCAATCGGTTCAAATCACCAGGGCGCTGTATATATATAATAGAGTCATTAGTGTGCATGTCCTGGTTCAAAGTTTGTTTACATTGCGAGTAGATGACAAATTAAATTTTAGATCTCAAGTTAAAAATACAAAATAATGGTATATGTTTCAATTTTTGGCAAAAATAGAAAGTTCCTTACTTCTTCTGTCTGGGGAAAAACTGGAAACCCGTCACTGTTTTAATGTAAACGGTATTCTGGATTTAAGACGTGAGTGTGCCTTTAAAAAAATAAACACTTAATTTGACGTCTTTACTGCTTCCCTGTTTAATTCTAGTTATATAACTTGGCACGAGTAAAGGTCAGGCAGACTACGACGGCTAGTGTGTTGAGAAATTTGATATCAGAGTAACTACCACTCGTTTCCAGTGCATGAGCTGGCGAAATTCACACTGTTCATAAATATTGATTGTCACGAAAATAAGAAAGGTTGAAGGTCATGAAAAAAAAATGACTGACGCTGGAATGAAGAAAATCAATACGATTTGAGGGCTGTACGAACCGAAAAAGTGTCCGAAAAGTAAACAAAATTCAAATAACCGGGACGAACGTTCATTCATTCTAGGCCTAAGCTTGTATTTAAGAGCTTATCAACTGTCCTTGTTGAGAACAATAGCCGATGATTACAAAAAAGTTTGCTTTCATTCAAAAACATAAACATTTTGGCAACCTATGCGACTTTAACAATGCCCTAGCTGGTAAGGTTAAATGCATGTTAATATCAGTTCACTTGTAGAATAATTGTTATTTTTCTGTCTTAAATTTTTACTTCATCATTTTGCACATATGTAAGGAGAGGGGCTCGTAAGTTTCAAGAACTTGCTTCTAATCCCATTGAATATAATGTCAATAAAATAAGTTCAATCAGAAGTCTATGAATTCATAGACTTCTGGTTCAATTCAATTCAACAATGGGAATTTAAGGGTAAAACGTCAGATTTTGGGGCATCTCATGCCACTTTAAGTTTGAGGTAGGCTATGCAAATTTATATGGGTGATGCAGCAGTAAAGCATGGAATGTTAAAAGGGGGGAAAATGAAGAATAACGGAATAAATGATCGATAGCATTAGAATGTATTGTTCATCTGCATTATGACTAAATGATTCTTTGATGCTCTGCCTCGTAGACCTATTTCCGATTATTTCGGCGTCATAAGTTAATTGATGAAGCAAGCCGTGTCAAACGCCCAAACTTGGAGGCTCAACCTTACCTAGTCAATGAAATGGCTTGATTTCGGGAAATCGCGCTTGATTTGATTATTTTCTTTATATAATATTACTCTTGCTCTTATTAATAACACATAGTGGAAGAAGTGCAAATTGTATCTATTGTGCACTTTCAATATTTTTTCGGAGGGTTGAATTATACAAATTGTATTCACTTCATATAACTCATCTCCAGACAGGGTTGGTCATATAGACGAAAGTAAAAACGGGATTCAGCAGCATGGGATATAGACAAGTCTCCCACAATACATAGGTGCAGAATTCCACTCGAGTCGCCCGGTATAAGCTCGTTAAACGTGTTTGACAATGTGACGAATTGAAGCAGTTAACTATTTGTTGAAGCCAATCAATTTTCTTTAAACAAACTGCATTGTTTGCCATTGGTTGGGGAGGCTGGCCTCAAGCCAGTTGCATTTCCGTTTTTGATTGGTCAGATTTCCAGGTGAATGTTTCAGCAGCAATTGGAAGTAGCAGACGACAATGTGAGCTGTTGGAACAGTGCACAGAGAGAGATTGAAGTACGAGAGAAAAGATTAACGGGGATCGCCGGATCACAACTTAACTTTTGTTTTCATGTGGATTATCAACAATCACGTGGCTGGCTTCCTAACTGTATGGCCATTATAGCTTTTCACTTCAAACGTTAACCGACCTGGTCATGGGGAATACTGTGTTACTGTTAAAATGGATTACCATACTACTTTTTATGATCTCATTTGTTAAAATTTCCCTCGGAGATGAAGGTATGTCAAAAAGTTGTTTTGTTGTTCAATTTTCCAAAAAGGATTTCTTAACTTGGCAAAATCGTAATTATGACATTATTTTTAAAAGGCAAAATTGGATTGGAAGTCATGCTTTAGCAAAACCAAAAAAAACGTTTATTTAGGTTAATTGGGTTTAAGTTTAACCATTATTCGCTTACAATTCTTAACTGAATAAATTCCCCAAAATAAGGTGCCTACCTACCGTTTATAAACTAAAAATGTTGACTGATTATGAGTAATGAGCTCTGTTAGTATTTTACAAGCTGTAACTTACTAGTAACGATTATGATAAAAAGCTTCGAGGCTGTTATTCCAGATTTGTTTTCCAGATCTATCATTTAGCACTGTAATTTTGTGACGTCGCTTAATTGCGCCGCTTTTACATAGCTGGGGAAAATCACATGTTCTGATCGTATACCTGAGATATATTTTATGACTTTGAGCATTAGGTCCCGAATAACACAGATAAATACATGCTTGTTGGTTGGAATGTAAATTTCTGTACAATTGAGACTTCAGAAATAACATCATTCTCTTCCCATCACAGATTTCTGTCGATTCTAAAGCTGCAATATATTTTTTACAGTAAACTTAAAATACAAAACCATGCAAATAAATTTGTGCTTTGTTTCTTGTTCTTCTTTTTTTGTTCTATGAAATACAATGAAAATACATGCTACAAACGATGCAAAGATTAATTAACTGATTTAGAACTGAGATAACGCAATACGGAAAATCCGTGTCCATTTAAATTGCCAACAGCTTTCATCGTATCATGAAGCTGGCTATTTTCAAGAGTTTTATTCACAGGGAATCGTATTTCAGTGCTTGTTATGAAGACAACACCTTTCTTCCGTTATTACTTGTACATCTGAAGATGTGTCCAAAAGGAACAACAAAGAAAGCACGTGATAATGTTGAGTTTCACGCATATCCGCAAAGTGGGGGAGCTCTCTGCTTTACCTGGCCTATTTTACAAAGCTCAGTGGGGTTTTTTTTGCAGCCCACTCACAGTTTCATGCGGGGACAATTTTCCGCATTGCCGTATTTGCTATACTTCCCCGCTTAACGCCCTAAAAACAAACTTTATACATTCGCACGAGACGAGTCACGACCAGACCTTTTTACTCGGATATAGGGATGGGAATGAACTTCAGGCCGACAGATTATAATGTTTTTCAATGAATCTTCTACTCTGTTTAGAGTGTATTTATTACAAACACCTTCTTTTGTATTTTCCAACTAATAAGCTGGTTTATTGAGTCTTCTGCAAATTAAGATGACTAATATTCCCTCAGGTACAAAACAGTTTCAAATATGCAAGGCTTGCTTTTAGCATCGTCAAACTAGTATTCCCTCAGGTACAAAACAAATACACAAGGCTTGCTTTTAGCATCGTCCAACTCATTCAGATCCATATTTGGGTAGACAGGATCATTCATCTGACGTTTAATTTTACGACCCCGGTCGTCAATCGTATTCTCGCGAGATCTCCTAGGAGATAGACCTCGTACGACTTTACCGGACATAGCGCAGGGATTTTCGCGCGCGATCTAGGGTAACATTGTTAAAAGCTATCAGATAAATATAAAAATCCTGACATCACGCTGTACGTGAATATATATTTTGAATTCAAGAAAATGTTAAACTAGTAATGAAAACGTAGAGTCAATTTCATGAAATAGTCCCATTTTGACGAAAACAGGCAAAATGGCGACGTTCCCCGTCGTTCCGATTCACTTTGAACTGGCCACTGTTATAGGTTCCACGGACGTTTCCAATAGCTGCTAGTGTTTAAATGTGCGATGTAACTAACAAGAGCTCTAGCTAAGTGTAAGAGAATAATAGAAAAGCACGTAGATGCGAGCAAATGCAAGGTAAAATTTCATGGTGTTGTTGTTAAGTCGAAAACTCAAAAGTCACATGATCAATTGACCTCCTTTGTGAACTCTCCAACCCCATTTCAATGGATATTTCTGATAAAAATGTCGACCATTGGCCTGAGAGGTTGAATCTGACCTTTAGGACTAGGGTAACTTCTCATTTTAGATTGCCCCGGTCAATAACGAATCTTCAGATGTTCCTGCTGCTTGGAAACGTGATTTACAGACCGCCTAATTTCCCTTTCGTTTCAGAAAAAGAGGAAAAGAAGGAGCAATTCCATTGTCACACTTGTAACAGTGGAAACCCTGAGGAACCCAATGTGAACTGTCTCGGGAACTCGTCCGTGAATTATCCGACCACGTGGAAAGCAAATTGCACGGAGAAGTGCTTCATCCGGACCAATGTGCTTTATCCGGGAAGTAAGTGTATAATACAATCTAACAAACACACAAAACACGAGTACCAAGTTATCACTTTGCAGAAGTCGTATTTTATTTCATTTTTTTTTTCTTCCATAAATGGCTATTTTAGTACCAGCTAATAAGATTTGTATCAACATGTACGAGAAAACTACTATAGGGAGCGCAAGTCACGTGTGAATTCCACAAATTTCCTGTCACCGGCACTGCATTGCGCATGTGACTGAGCGTTTTTCGTTCCAAAATGACGTTTAAATCTGATGTTATGGAACAAAATACGTCAAATGAATTACAACGTCATCAAAAACGTTCTTAATAGCGTCACCTGTGACCGAATATCACAAAATCACGTAATAATTCTTATGAGGCTTGCGCTCCCTATTGGATGGGTTTGAGGCACAACTTGTTGCAAACTGACAACTACCAGTTTACCAGACATTGAGATGGTACTAATCAAAATCCGCAGTGTCGTACCATCTGGTTTCTTACTACAATAAACAGTCCATGTACTTATCGCCCACATATCATGAAAACCTTTGGAGCAGTTTGTGTCATATTTCTCTGCAAACTTTGGTATATACACATATATGTTAATAGCTCAGATCAGTTCCAACAGAAAGATTCACCGAGAAAATATCAGGTTTCAAAACTCTGTCGATTGGTTGATTAATTGATTGATGTTTTACGGCGCACTCGAGATTATTTCACTTATATGGCGGCGTTGCCAGGTTTAGTGGGGCAGGAAACCGGGCCCATTGCCCGGAGAAAACCCCCGACCTTCGGCGAGTACCTGGCAACTCTTCTGCATACGGCGACCGAGTGAAAAATCCACTCAGAAATGTTAAAGGGGCATGAGCTGCCAAAATGTTGATATTTTGGCGTTAACACAGAATGTTGAAATTATTGGCTATTTTTCTCAAGACGTATAATTCAGAAGCTTTTTAGTGCTTATAGTCTCGAAAATGTACGATAAAGTATTGTTTTGATCTAACTTTGGCTTAGAATGAATGAATGGTCGTCCCGGTTATTTAAATTTTGTTTACATTTCGAACACGTTTTCGGTTCGTACAGGCCACATACTGTATGGATTTTCTTCATTCCAACGCCAATCATTTAGTTTTTCGATGGCCTTCAAAGCCTCTTACTGTCGCGACGATCAGAAATGATGAAAAAAGTGTGAATTTCGGCAGCTCATGCCCCTTTAAGCTCTCGCCAAACATAGTTTGGAATGGGGAGGGGGGAAAGGATTGAAATGGGTCCCGTCCGTTCGTCCGTCCCGATTTCGTTTCCGGAGCAGAACTCGAAAATGATTACACATAACTCAATGAAACTTGGTGTGTGGAACGATTATCATGTGTAGATGTGCCTTTTAAGGTTTTCAAATGTATTTTTTTATTTTTAATCGTTTCCAGGTTTCCATTTTTTCTATTTTTAATCGTTTCCATGTAAACATAACTTAGCTATTTTTTTTCCGGAAAAGAACTTAAAAACTATTATGTATGTTCTCAAGTAAGAAACTCATCTTATTCAATTCTTTATGGTACTTGAGACGAGTGAAATGCTATGGTCTGAAGGTGAATCAGATTAAATGTATGTCCAATAAAAATGACTAAAAGCTGGGTACTGTGTAGGTTGATTTTTCATAAAGGTTATCATAGTCACCGTTCTTCAAGTATTCTTCAATATTTTTCCTAAGGTGGGTGATATAGTCGATTGTGTCTGCTTGTCCAATTTGTATTTGGTCTGAGTGTGATTCGAACCCTTGCCGAATCGATGGAAGGTCTGAAGGCCACTGAACCAACGAGGCCCATCCACACTGTCGAAGGCTGAGAGGATAATGCTTAAGGGTTTAATACCGCCGTAGCGGTGTTTGTTGCGTAACCCGATACCGCTGAACGTTGGTTCGTACCGAGTCAAACCACGAGAATGCGCAGCATTCGAGGGGGTATGACGAGGTGCGAACCAACGTTCAGCGGTATCGGGTTATGCAATAAACACCAAGACGAAGGTATTAAAGTCGATTCTACCCCGATAATTGAGAAAAATGAGGAAAAAGTGACCTGTTGTTGATTGCCGTTCCTTTTCCCTCCCTCAGGACAGAGTGGGAACTTTTAACCAATCAACGATAAGCTTTGGTCACGTGCAACGGTTGACCCAGATATTTTGAAGCAGAATGACATAATGTCACTATGGCTACCGCTTTGACAGGCTGGGTTGCTGACGACGCTGTCGGGGGAAATGTTGTGAAATCAACCCTTTGGTGACTGTATACGTTCATGACAGCCCAGTTTTCAATATAAAAGGACAGAATATAACCACACTCACAACATTATCAGGTTAAATCCTTCATTTTGTATGATAACAAGCAAAAGATCACTTCTTCCGGGGGAGGTAAACCTACCAGCCGACGTTGCACTACACACTCGATGTTGTTTGAAAAGTCATCTCTACTTAACATGTATATTTGCACACGGCACGCACATGCAGGAGGGGTAGAATCCTACCTTAATTTGGTTATCGGGCGCTGTCCGAAATCTAGATCTACAGGAATTAGCAGATTTATTATATTGTTTCGCAAGAATCTTCAAAACTAGGAAAATATAAAAGTAAACGGTTCATCAATTGTCAGCATGTATTATTTATCTGCTTTCTATTTTAGCCACATATCGTGGGTGTACAGATCTCTTTCCTCAACTTCCTAAACCGCTGGCTGAAGATGGATGTTACAAATACTATCTGGATTCATGGTGTTTGTGTGGCACAGAACTGTGTAATGGAGATCCCATGGGTAAGAAACCATCGGTTAAGTTTGATTGGTCCGTTGGTTGAATGCTGTTTTATGTTTAGCTCCGTTAACACTCTCATCTTGATATTATTTTGCATTCCTTATCTCGTTATCAGGCATATTAGGGGAAGAAATAGATCACCTTTTCGGTAGTACCAAAAGTGGATTATGTGGATTGAGTGGGATTTGAACTTATGATGGATGGGTGGGTGGCTTACGTGGACTCTAATAATAAATAAATGCTTGATAAATCACACTGACTGACTTACACACCAATCGTTCAGTCTGAAAATACGTAAAGATTCCTTCCTGAGACTTAACCATATTCTGTGTCTCAGCTGAGAAACTAAGGCCTATTAAGTTCAGTATAAAGCAAAGCAAACCAATCTCAAGGCCCGGTCTCACTGTGCGATTTGTCGTACGGACTTGAGCATGTGATTCAAATGGATGCATTTGATTGGTTGACAAATCTTATTGACCAATTAAAAGCATCCATTTTAATCGAATCCTACAAGTCGGTACGACAAATCGCACAATGAGAACGGGCCTTAAAGTGGCATGAGCGACGTTAAAACAATGTTGAAACTATTGGCTATTTTTCTCAAGACGTATAATTTAGAAGTTTTTTAGTGCTTCTAGTCGATAAAGTACGATAAAGTATTGTTTTGAAGTATCTTTGGCTTAGAATGAATGAATGGTCGTCCCGGTTATTTAAATTTTGTTTACATTTCGAACACGTTTTTGGTTCGTACAGGCCACATACAGTATGGATTTTCCTCATTCCAACGCCAATTATTTAGTTTGTCGATGACCTTCAAAGCCTCTTACTGTCTTGACGATCAGAAATTATGAAAAAAGTGTGAGTTTTGGCAGCTCATGCCACTTTAAGTATTTAACGGAGACATTTTCCCAATCCTGTGAGAAATCCTCTTCTCCGCGAATGACCGACCATCAAGTAAATGTATCGGGAAGATGGTGAATCGACAACCTATTGCTGAAGGCAAGCTAATAACACCACTTCTTTCAATCTAATCCTGCAGGTAAGCCTCAAGATAAAGAATTGGACGAACACTTGTGGGAAACTACTGGAGAGAATGGTCTGGTTACAAGCAGTGCACAGAAATACCGTGTCCCAATAGCAGCTCTGACTTTCTCCGCACTTGTCTGCCAATGGATAAGGAAATGAACAATAATCATCAATTCAGGCAGTTTATTTTTGCTCTCACGTTTTATACGGATCGATTGATTGGTTGACTGCTTGAATGACTAACAGATTAGCTGAGTGACTGGCTGACTAGTTGGGTTATTCTTCGATGGATACGAGAGGGTGACTGGTTGATTGATTGGGTTTTTCTTCGATGAATACAGTCACACATGATAAAATCTATGTGTATTGTTCAGCAACTGTTGTTGGCACTAAGGATCCCCTTTTATCATTAACTTGTCTATGTTAAATTTTCCAACGCGAACAGGAAGTGTTTTTGCACCATAACAAATTATCATTTCATTTCATTTATTAACCACTCAATTCATAAAGATGTACATGACAAGAATATTGCAATAAATTACAATTTTCTATGATACGATAAATTACGAGACTTTGCAACTAGATAAGGACATGGTTTTCTGAGCCTTTACGGGGGCCTCGGTCGTCCAGTGGGTTAGAGTGATCGTCCCTCAGTTCCACACAGACCTTCCTTCGATGCGGAGCGGGTTCGTATCACACTCAGACCCAATCAAAAAAAATTCTAGTTTGATTTTTCACTCGGTCGCCGTATGTGGAAGAGTTGCCGAAGGTACTCGCCGAAGGTCGGGGTTTCCTCTGGGCAATGAGCTCGGTTTCCTCCCCCAACGCCGCGATATAAGTGAAATAATCTTGAGTGCCGCGTAAAACATCAATTAACCAATCTAAGCCTTTACGCTTTATAATATTGCTAATTACCGAATGGTCTAGGGAAGGGCTGATTGATTTGTGGAGGGAATCACAAATTGCCAATATTTGGTCAAACTACAAAATTTCTTATACCTAAAGGGTTGAAATATTTGACTTACAAAATGTGTATAGCATTTTCCTTTCAATGTATTTATATAAATATTCCACTTTGTATTTATTGAATTATGATAAAATAAAGAACAGATTTTGTAACAATATTTTATTTAGTCAGAATTTTTTTTTTTTTTTTGGGGGGGGGGGGGGGGGGATATGGGGATTGCTGTTCTAAAGTTCATCAGCATATATAAAGGTTAAGTCGTCAAATTCCACAGCTAACAAGCCTTTGGCCATCTGTTTCCTGAGGGATGAATATTACTGAAATCATTCCCAAGTGAAAGTCTAAATACTCAATAATAAGTCTGTTGAGAAAAGCAGTTGGTTA
Source organism: Lepidochitona cinerea (assembly GCA_963971465.1). NCBI lineage: Eukaryota > Metazoa > Mollusca > Polyplacophora > Chitonida > Tonicellidae > Lepidochitona > Lepidochitona cinerea. Next base: position 29,874,734 of record OZ020563.1, on the reverse strand, counting down.
CACCTATCGAATTCGTGTATTGAAAAAATGAGTCTGTTCTGTATTTACCAAAGGAATAATTGATAGAAACTTGGTCAATCTTAGGACCCGAGCTTCTTGACCAACGTACGATAAAAAGACACCAGTTACCCCTGAATGATAGATAGTTAATACACTCCCTTGTACCGAATGACCCCCCCCCCCCCCCCCCCTCCTCTCAGATCCAGTATATACCAGGGGCCTCTGTGGCTCAGTAGGTAGATCGTTGGACGCTTAATACGACAGCCTTCCACCAATGGCTTCGAATCCCACTCAGCACCCCCCCCCACCCCCCCCCCCCCCCCAAAAAGAAAATTGGAAAATTTTCAGACTGGGTTTTCACTTGAACGACCTATGTGGGATGTTTGCCAGTTACCACCCGAAGGTTGTGGGTTTCCTCTGGGCATAGGGCCCGGTTTCCTTCCACAATAAAACTGGCAGCGCCGCCGTATAAGTGAAATAATTTAGAGCGCGGCATAAAACAACAAAACAATAAAAAATCAACCAGTATATACCAGTCTCTTATTTTCCTTTCAACCAAGGTAGGACAAATAAATCCGCACAATGTATTTTGTTCACCACTTCCCTTACATTGTGCGGATTTATTTGTGTTTTTTTTGTGATTTTGTTCACCACTTCCCTTTACTGTCAAAGAAAACATTATGTTCTATTGTAGATGATACCGCACCTCATATTCATAGTCGAGCTTGGGGCGAGATTGATATATCAGGTTATTTGTGATTGGGGACGTATTTTTTTCAGGTGAATCGATACTATAACAAACTATAACTCTGCTTATTTAGGTTGTGTTCTCAATGGTGTTTTACGTACACGTTTTGCAGCCATGTAAGCTCACGTCCTCTCTGCCAAGTTGATGTCACTATGAAGTACGACATACATTTGACTGCGACAGATCCTGTCCTAAATGGTATTGTCCCAACATGGATACTCTAACCATGAGTGTTTATGAGCAGCTTGCATTTGACGTTGTACTGTTGATCACAACTGCATGACTAATCTAAATAAATACCTTGCCCTATTGATGTGCATTTCTTACCACAAGAAACAAACGTTGCTTAAAATGAAAATTGGTAAAAAAAAAAAAAAAGATATGTTTGAAAAACGTTGCAAATTGTTCTATCTTCGTCTCTTCGGAAATAAAACATCTTTTGAAACAGGTCCTTCTTGCACATCGTTTTCCAAATCAAAAGAGACGAAGTTAAATCCAAATTAAGAGTAAAGGCCTAGATTCACATCTCAATTCGCAATGAGTCTATGTTGATGAATATTTTCGCCAAAGCTCAGAAGAGCTGACGTATCATAAGTGGAATTGTGAATTGAAATAATAATCGGGATAGAGTTGTTGTTGACGCGTCGCCACTTAATCCATCTTCCGTGAGGTAGTCTAAAGAACGACCTTTGTGTTTTCCTGTTGGATAGAAAGCACATAATTGTTTACAGAAATGATTTAAGATATTTTACAATTGGTTTACGTAAGTTGTATATACAGAAACAGATTTGCTGAAAGCAGTACAACTAACGTAAAGCTTGTACCATGTGAAAAACAAACGACAGCGGTGTCTAGCAATTGGAACAAACGACAGAGGTGTATAGCAATTGAAACAAACGCTAGCCGTATCTATAGCAAATAGAAGAAACGACAGCCGTATCTATAGCAATTGGAACAAACGATAGCCGTATCTATAGCAATTGGAACAAACGATAGCCGTATCTATAGCAACTGGAACAAACGATAGCCGTATCTATAGCAATTGGAACAAACGATAGCCGTATCTATAGCAACTGGAACAAACGACAGTCGTATCTATAGCAACTGGAACAAACGACAGTCGTATCTATAGCAACTGGAACAAACGACAGTCGTATCTATAGCAACCGGAACAAACGACAGTCGTATCTATAGCAACTGGAACAAACGACAGTCGTATCTATAGCAACTGGAACAAACGACAGTCGTATCTATAGCAACTGGAACAAACGACAGTCGTATCTATAGCAACTGGAACAAACGACAGTCGTATCTACAGCAACTGGAACAAACGACAGCCGTATCTATAGCAAATGGAACAAACGACAGCCGTATCTATAGCGATTGGAGCAAATGACATCCGTATCTATAGCGATTGGAACACACGACAGGTCAGTTACCAAACGTTTGTGTATATGACCGTCACCATTAGATGTTTCTTCAGATTCAGGTGTGTAAACGTTTTAAACTTGCATATAGCCAACTTGGTTTTAAGACCTGAGCTAATTAAGGATAGCCATGGTTATTGTAGACAAGAAGATTTTCCCTGCGCCCGTGTGTTATAGTGTTCAAAAATATAAAGCTACTAGAGTATGTCATACCTATGGGCGCTGAGTTACACAGATCCTGGTTACAAACACAAACTGTATCTCCATACCATTCGTAACACCCATCAGGAGGGAACGGCTGTGGAAACTGGTACCAAATATCAGAGCATTCTCGGTACACACGAACTAGGGAAACGCATAAAGTATAAACAAAATAAATACGGCGAGTCATATTGACATATATACGGATATTACTAAGAATGCTCTTTTTTTAAAATAAGCTATAGGCTATTAGCAAGTTTCTATAATTGTTTTTGAGTAGGTAAGACTTTATACATGTATTTTCCCGGTGAGCCAGTATCATTCTAGGATTAGCAATTTTTAACATAAACCATCGTCATGAATTTTCCAATAACGGCTTTGGTAAACAAATGTACCAAGGAGATATAAGCGAATCTATATTACAGCAACGAGGAACAGTTTCAAATGGGACTTTCTGGTAGATAAGTCATTCGATGAAAAATGACAAAACAAAGGCCGTTTTTCGAAAAATCCCAAACATATACGGATGGCTCATCATGTTGAAGTAAACCAATGTACTCTGGTCCTCCGACACAGCACTACAGATGATTATAACAGCTCAGGATATAAGTAGGAGTTAAGTTTTTTGATACGAAGGGCAAGATTAAATTTAGTTCAATTAAATCTAAATGTACATTCGTTTAGATTTAATGAGTTCTGTCAAACTTTGTCTATTGTAACCTTTATGAATAACCAAAGGCGGCAGGCCACATCCAACATGGCGTCTGTAGAAGCTGAGCCATAGGAGCTGATAGCCAATGATTAGCCGAGAAATCTGGGCTCTGTCGAATTTTGTTTTTCTCTCCGTGTTCGTCAAAGACACATTAGCAGCCATAGAATACCAGTCGCCGTAAGACCGATAAGGTTTTTTTTCTCTCCGTGTTCGTCATAGATACAATAGCAGCCATATAATACCAGTCGCCGTAAGACCGATAAGGTTTTTTTTCTCTCCGTGTTCGTCATAGATACATTAGCAGCCATATAATACCAGTCGCCGTAAGACCGATAAGGTTTTTTTTTCTCTCCGTGTTCGTCATAGATACATTAGCAGCCATATAATACCAGTCGCCGTAAGACCGATAATCCGGGCTAGTCAATGAACTATATGCGTGGAAGGGAGGTCCCGTGGTGCTTGATATGCTTCGAATGCCACCATTACTAGGAGATAGTGGAGCGTCCATCCAGATCTGTTCTGCACGCGCTTATCAACTGTCAATGGCGGCACATTTTACAAAGTCCGATCCAAACCAGCCAATGAGACGTGTCCATTCCACGCATATAGTTCATTGGTTTTATTTACTTACCATCGGGTTCTAAGAAGTTGGTTTTTGTGATACATCTCCCTGTACAGTTTTGTTTCCATGTAGTTTTATAGTTGGCAGTTTTACCCGGTAAACATGACGGGTTTTCGTCTCCTCTTTTATCCCCACTGTTACATACATTGCAAACAATGGTTTTCTGATTCCCTCGGGGTTTATCTAACAAAATCAAAAGTAAAATAGATAAGGAGAAAAAATGCCTTATAATCAAGGTCATTGATGCTGTACTGGTCGTTGGATATCAATTGTTACTTTCTCCACTAAAGCAGGTGTTTTGGAAAGTTTTAGTCCTATAGGTTTCCTGCGTCGCACTCCTTTGTAGGCCTAAATCTTGAGAATAAAAGTTATGCCCATTTGTTAACTTTGTACCAGTTTAATCCATTGCTAACTAATTTTAAGTCTTACAATGTATTTCATACTAAGGTTATTGTTATAGATTACACTAGCTGAGCGAGCTTGCCAATTTTGGTTGACAGCGCAAATAGGGATTAACTGGGAAGTAAACTCTCAGTCAAGGTAAATATTAGAAAATAAGGTGAAGAATTACTTATGGATAACAACTTCTTGGTTTATTGGGTGACGACGTTTCGATGTAGTTCTTACATCGTTATCAAAGTCAATGACGATGTAAGAACTACATCGAAACGTCGTCACCCATGCAATAAACCAAGAAGTTGTTATCCATAAGTAATTCTTCATCTTATTGTAACCTTTCAACTTCTAAATGCCATTGAAAGATTTGAAATATTAGAAATTAGCACCACAGGCTCCATCCAATCACACAATATGATTGAAACCATTGAATTCTCATCACACAACTCACAACGCAATATCAGAGTTACTGCTTATCATTATGAGGGACTATTTAGTTATGATGCGCAGAACACCCTTATTTCTTTATAAAGGACTTGCATTATTAAGCAAATCCGTAACCAAGTGACGAACACTTGTCCCGGGGACATACGTAGATAGAGTTATACTTGTCTTACATGTTGGAGGAATGATGTCCCCACTGGCTGTCTTCAAGTGGGCATCCAGAGCAATGCCGGTCTTAGCACCTGAAAGCATATGCACAAAGATTTAGTCCAAAATATAGCCCAAACAATCAACCTCTATGGTGCTGGGAATCTAACATTAAACTCCCTTACGACTGCAAAAACCACACAAACAAGGTTTCTCGGCCTGCCCAAAATAAGTCATAAACTAATTCCTGGTTGGTTGTTGGTTTTATGGTTGGTTGTGAGCTGTTGTCTCGTGCATCAGAATGAAAGTATGACAGAACTGGAAACACACGTGTGGCCACACGATTCACCATCACCATCACTTAACATTTTTTAAGCCACCCGCAATGTTGTGTGTTTGAAAGAAATTTTACCATTTTCAATTTGTGTTGGAAACATTTGCCCTTTGCCATATATTGGCCAGTTAGGATCTTTACCCATAAATACCTTGTTATAAATAACAGATTCCAATCTTCCAACTTACCTATAGGTACTTTATTACACCTATTGGAGGAACACAGACAGATTAGGTCACCGTTGAAGTCATAACAGCCGTCTTTTGGAAGTGAATGGGCGATATAGATAGATTTTGTGCAACCACGGTAAATAGCTGAGAAAAAGAATCAATAAGTGTTTGGTCAGTCGGAATTCCTATTCCTATTTAATAAGGCAATGTAGCAAATGTAATTTTAAGAGGCGATTATTGATTGATTAGGCGATGGATCGATTGATTGGTCGTTCAGCTGAGTGGTCCAAAGGTTGTTTGGTAAATTTATTTGACTGGGTTGATTGACCGATCCATTGGAGGTTTCCTGTGAATGTTGTTAATACACGTAATCTTAACATACACTCCTCGGGTTTGCACTCTGGGAACGGAGAAAAGGAGAAAAACAAAATTACCCACACAGCCCAGATTGCACGTATTGTTCTGAGAGTTATCTTACTTGTTTTGGAGACGGCTTTATATTCCCTGGTGTAACACCGTTGTCCGGCTGTACAATTTGTCTCCACCACTTGTTTGCCAATCTCTCCACTGACTGGTTTATCTCCCGGACAGTGTTCGTTTACACTATTACAATCATAGCAGTAGAATACAGATGAAGTAGCTAAAAAGATAACACCAAATGTATGAATTTCACACGTGTACCAATTTAAATTGCCTTACCATAAAGCCTAAAGGCTATATTCTTTCTGTCGTTTTCTTCTAAGTAAACAATAGAAAGAATTATACATAGGCCCTATGACCAGAAGTTTTTGATGTCATTTTTATTGACCATAAAACCAGTATGGCAGTACGGTACAGAAGTTGTAGTGAGTATAGAAGTCGGGAGTAAAGTTCCAATGGAACTTGTTCTATCCCATCAATGAAAGAATATGAAATCCATAGGCTTCTGATATGCCCTATCCTCGTGACATAACTCCGAAGTTCTTCAAGAAACCCAGAACAACCATTGGGAATATGTTTAGGCTCCTTGTACAGGACAAACGAACGGACGGATGGCGACATTAACAAAACACGCTACCAAAGCGGTATGGTTGTTGGTTTTTGTGTTTTTTTTCATTTAGAAATAAATACATGCAGTTTGACTATACGGGTGAAGAATTTCCTCGAAGGACAACATTTTTCACTTAGGCCTAAACTATTATATCCAGTACTTACCGGCTTGAACACCTTTAGACAAACATAAACTATGTAGAAGTATTCCTGTAGAAAGCACCAAAGCGACTATTATACACGCAGACATTCCGATAATAACAAGCGTGTTTTCCGAGTGATTATAAAACTTTGAAATAAATCATTTCATCTGTCAAATAGTCAGCCTAACTTCTTTGAAATCAATAGGTCTTGAAATAACATAACTGGACGATCCTTGGTGTGACATTACGTTGAAAACTTCACTCGTTACTATAAGGTGATAAAGAAAAAAATGTACTTTTTCAGTCAAATCTAACTTCATTAGTCCACAGGGGAATTAACTTCGTTACAAGCACTGTTTTAAATCCATGATATCAAGCTGTAGGCTACTAAACCGAGCGCTCTGCCTGAACTGGTCTTTATTCATAAAGCGTCTACTGAACGAGTATATCTTATAATAAGCTGTTTTGAACGGGGTGTATATAAAACCTGTCCACCCCACCCAAATATAGGGCTTAAGTTCGTCCCTGCTAGGCTGAAAAAGTATGCAGCCTATTGAAACTTTCTTAGTTACTCTCAAGAAAAGCACACATATAAATGATCTTGAGCGCACGGCCTACTATATTTCTATTCTTTAAGCCGATTCTTTTGTGTGGACCGTCATGCTCCACTTTATGTTGTCAATTGTCAAACGCACAGCTGAATTCAAGTTTATTTCGAACTTAAAAAAAAAAAACCTAGAACCAGGAATAAGGAATATATTCTGGATTATATTGGGATATGATATAATCGATAGGTTATAGAACAACCAATCAACGAAAGAACCAATCAATCAATCCAAATAAATAATGTATCAATCAAATTAAACAGTCACTCATTTAATCAAGCATCCAATCAATCAGTCAAGCACTCAATCGATCGACGCATCGCACAATCAATCAATCAATTTGTTTTCGTTATTAAATAGTATGTTTCCAAAATTCACAGTTTTTTTGTCTTAAAATTCTGATTACCGAAAAAATAAGAGTGTTTGAAGTTCATGGTAAAACTAACTGATTATTGTTAGAATAGAAATCAATACTGAATGTGGACTGTATTGACGGAAATATTCACAGGAAAAAAAGGACTGCCAGAACAAGACGAAACTCTCATCCCTTAAACCCTATCTGCTATAGAGATGTCATTTAATTAGATTTAATCTTGGATTCCGACCACTGGCGCTTACATAAGAAACAAAAACATAATATCTATGTAGGGTTTTTTTTTTCAAAATTAATTCTTGGAATAAAATCAGCTAATTCTGTATGGTAAGTGAAGCAAATATTTCTACTTTTAGGTAGTTACTTTTCTCCATGGCATTTCTATAAATGTGCCATAACATATTTTAAAGAGAGTCTATTTCCAACATGCAACAGTTAGGCTATAATAACGGGAAAAAATCTTTGTGACATGCATGAGCTGCTGAAATTAAGATATTTTCAAAGTTCAGATTGTGACGAGAAAGGGGGAAATTACAGTTAATTGAAAAACCTAAGCCAGTCACACAGAATCAAAATGAGAGACGAAGTCCAGGCCTGTCATTAAGAATAGACTGGGAGAGTTGCAATATGTTCTCCCAAAACTGTCAGGATGACCTGTTTCACTCTCCCCAAAAATGGTCTCCTGAAATACAACGGGATTACACTTCCTCTCCCATGTTTTTCAGACAGAGAGAACACCATCATGATGAAATAAAAGCGTCTGAAGTTACAGAAAAGGAATTTTAATTTTGGTATATTTATCTTTATCAGAATTATCGTGCAAATTCTGAAGAAAACGATCATTAAAAAAAATGTAACCTTAGATTTTCATATTATCATGCAGATAATTCTATTTTAATGGACATGAAGGGGCTGGAGAACAGTTTTATCTTGGGAGAGTGAAAATATAAACGCCCGGCTGAAACCGGTAGGTAGAGTTAAGGGGAGTGATAAACAAGTATCCTCAGACCCCTCTGGAAAGAGAGCAATCACTCTCCCTTTAATGACAGCCCTGAAGCCTGTCACACAGAATCAAAACGAAAAAATATTCAATGAGGCTATACTGTATGAACTGGAAGAAATGTATCCCTGTTTGTTTTGGAATTGATAGAAGGCAGGCCATTTTGCTTCGTAAGTACCAGACGACTCAAACATTAGGGCGATTGTGCGCATGTTCAGGTTCGAGATTTGTTTACATTGCGGGCACTTGATAAATATAATTTTTTAATTTCAAATTAAAAATACTAAATGATGCCCAATTTTCTATTTTTGGTAAAAATAGAAAGTTCCTAACTTCTTCTGTCTGGCTAAAAATACAGAAAACCGACCACTGTTTTTTTTGTAAACAGTATTCTGGATTTTCGCGGCAAGTGTGCCTTTAAAATAGTACACAAGTGGTGTTATTCTGAAAAACGCCTTTTATTCAGTCATCATCTGGTGTGAGGTAGTCCTTGAGTGTTAGGTATATATTCAGTTCTTTAGATGCTTTTAATCCCTGTCTTAAACATTAGCAACAACATTGATATATATACGGTTAAAGGACAGATTAAGCAGTGATATAACAATATTAGAATGGCCCTTACAGATTTACTACATATATGGATTCTTCTATGGAGCGGTACTAAAACCAAAACACACAGGACAACTTGTACTAATTTGTATTAATTGACTGTGCAAGTTATTACCCGAATACGACCTTCGCGACCGGGTAATATCAGCAGACGAATCAAATTCGTATAGCCCGTAGGGCTGTATTAGCCGAGTTCAAGTCATATTGGCCGAGTTCAAGTCATATTGGCCGAGTTCAAGTCATATTGGCCGAGTTCACGGAGTGCGGCTGATAGACGCGATTAACATGTGACGTCCCAGAGTTTGGCAGAAGCAGACGGCAGATGTTGATATCAAAATGTCTATACCATAGCCTGTTGTACAAGGTTTTATTGACAGGATATTATAGAGGGAAGAAAAAACTACTGTAAGTGAATCCGATTGTCGTTTTAGGACAGCGGAAGAGGAAGAAACTTCTCTACTGATCCAGGAACAAAAAAACACAGAGCGCAAAAAAGGTCGGACGTCATTTTGTTTAGGGCATGGATTAAATGTTCAGTCGGCGACCTCCTGTTCAACTTGGCAGCTTGCGTTACATTAATTTCTACAGTCTATTAATAAAAATATTATGGATCGAGTGTTTTCGTATTGCCTTGGTATTGGCCTTCGGGTTGTTGCATTGACCCTTGATACGGCCACCCTCAGGCCAATACCAAGGCAATACGAAAACACTCGATTAATAACATATATTATTAATTGACTTTCAATGTTTTTGGCAAAATACGGAGAAACGGTCACACCCATACAGGGCTTACCAGGGCCAATACGAACAAACTAGACTAATACGAACAAACAAGGCCAATACGGACTGGGCCAATACGAGATTAAACATGGCGACCGTTTCATTGTTATCACTTCAAAATCCCAAAGCCATTTTTCTTGAAATCATCAACAGAAAAAAAGAAAATAGCCAATGTACAGTTAAAGAAACACAAATATTGCGTCTATTTCATTCAATAAATTAAAAATCGCATTAATAATAATTTGTAAAAATAAAGACGTATGTTCCTATGTTTTATGTACAAAAGGGGGACAACTCTAGGTACACTGCACCTAGATTTTTTTAAAGAAATGTTTAAGAAAATAATAGTCAGCTTTCTTTGCGAATGTGTCTATTGAAATACTATTATTTTTAAATTATATAAATATTTTATGAAAAAAAACAAAAACATTTAAAGCCAATTAATAAAATTTTCATTAATCAGGATATTCCCTATTGGCGTTGTCACAGGTCCTCGGACAGCCGTATTAGCCCTCGGCCTTCGGCCTCGGACCAATACGACTATCCTCGGACCTGTAACAATGCCAATAGGGAATATCCTGATTAATAACATCATAGTAGGCTACACGGTGGTGTTTAATATGAGATTTCGAGAGCAACTACTCTCATCATCAGAAATTACAGCCACCGACCAAGCCCGTTCGATCAGTGCCAGACAGGTTCATTCAACACCATGTGCTTTTGTTTACAAAACACTGTTCCCGCGAAAAAGAAAATCAGGACATTTGATTGGCTTGTATGAGTGTCGGGAAGATATCCGACGTATGTTCTCAGCGCTGTGTGTTATTAGTTATATTGAAAAAGCGCTTTACGATGCAAAAGTACAAAGGGGATGTCATTCTACAATGCGAACCATTCGTCCATGTGCTGAATTATTCAGAGAACCAGGTCCGATGCGATTCATGTTTCACGAGGTATATGTAATTTACTTTCGATTTCGATTTTCACCCACCTATCGAAAACTGCACCCACAATAAGTATCTCGCCTGTGTAGTTCTTGACGCTTCACTTTCAATATTGAAACTAAGCTCACTTTAATCAGTGAGTAAGGCTAACCGGCCGATGGAAACATCTAATCTCTGTGGACACAGTTAGCCGCACTCATGTGTCTTAATTATCTCTTTGCTGGCCATGAAAAGGTTGGGGAAATGTGCCGAACGGGAGTCCACTCCTGAACAGGAGTAACAGTGACACTCCTGAACGAGCTATAGACCGCACTCTTGATCGGGAGTTCGGTGGGTGAAAAAAACAAAACACGCCGCCGTTCTCCTCAACCCCTACCCCTACCGTAATGCACGCTTTGCAGAGCAACAACAACGCAGTAGACTACAAGCTTTGCCTCCGTGTGTTTTTTTCTTTAAAATTATTTGTAGTCACATGCGCTGACCACTTCAAAGAAATTCACGCAAACTACAAAAAGTGAATTCGCCATTTTCAACAAGCAATAGCAGCGTCTAAATAAATGTTTACCTTAGCCATTGATGTTTCAAATTGAAGACTGGTGTCTGTAGTGTAGCATGCTTCCCACGTGGTGACAGTCCGTCGTTCACCCAAGCCACTGACTCGGACGCGCAAATTTCAGGTCTTTAAATATTGCCAGTCGGCGCGATTATACGGTGGTCATTAGTGACCATCGATGCATTTTTATTCTGCACACATCGTTTTTAAAGGCACACTTGCCGCCGTAGCCTGTTTAAATTTGGCAAGAAAACCAATTTACATGAGCTTACTACGACTATTACCACTAAACTTAAACATAGGACACATAAACATGTCTAGTTAACTTTAGAATGTAGAAATGGGGTGAAAAACAAACGAAGAATCGAAGCCTGATTACAACAACAACGATCAGTGTCGGTCAACTTTCGTGTTGGATTACCCTCCTTTCAGGCCTTTGTATCTGTGGTTTACACTCAAACAATTATCAGCAGGCTTTTCCAGTCACTGTTAACCGATCGTCAGTCTGTATTTCTCGGATAAATAGGCCTACGTACAATTACACTGTGCCGTTAGTTCACTCATTCGACTGAAACATAAAATCGCCAATAGGGGGCAGTTCGGTTTGTTTACGTTCCGGGTACGTAACAATTCAAATTTTCAAATTCAAATTAAAAATACAAAGTGACGTCCAAACTTTTAAATTTTGGTAAAAATAGAAAGTTCCTAACTTATATTGTCTGGGAAAAATACAGAAAACGGTCTTTCTTTTTTAATGTAAACAATATTCCTGATTTTCGCGGCAAGTGTGCCTTTAATTCATTTTAAAACTGTTTGATAATGAAAATCTTTTTTATTTACTTCATGCACTAAAACAGTTTATTTGTTAATTGTGTATTTAATTTGAATCGTAAATTTTAGATGGCAGCACATTTACGAGACTTTTTGCATCTCTTCATGTTAATTGTCGTGTTTTCCGTAAACTGAGTGAATGTGTCGAATGACATCAAAATTTATTCATATCCGAGAGGTCAAAGGTGAACTGTAGCAAAATCCGTCATAATCGCGCCGACTGGCAATATTTAAAGACCTGAAATTTGCGCGTCCGAGTCAGTGGCTTGGGTGAACGACGGACTGTCACCATGTGGGAAGCATGCTACACTACAGACACCAGTCTTCAATTTGAAACATCAATGGCTAAGGTAAACATTTATTCAGACGCTGCTATTGCTTGTTGAAAATGGCGAATTCACTTTTTGTAGTTTGCGTGAATTTCATTGAAGTGGTCAGCGCATGTGACTACAAATAATTTTAAAGAAAAAAACACACGGAGGCAAAGCTTGTAGTCTACTGCGTTGTTGTTGCTCTGCAAAGCGTGCATTACGGTAGGGGTTGAGGAGAACGGCGGCGTGTTTTGTTTTTTTTCACCCACCGAACTCCTGATCAAGAGTGCGGTCTATAGCTCGTTCAGGAGTGGACTCCCGTTCGGCACATTTCCCCAACCTGATGAATTAGCCGCACTCATGTGTCTCATCTCTTTGCTGGCCATGAATTAGCCGCACTCATGTGTCTTATCTCTTTGCTGGCCATGAATTAGCCGCACTCATGTGTCTTATCTCTTTGCTGGCCATGAATTAGCCGCACTCATGTGTCTTATCTCTTTGCTGGCCATGAATTAGCCGCACTCATGTGTCTCTTTCCTGTGTTACGTTACTTGCCGGCCATGAATCAGAGCGATAGAATAAGAATGTGTCACTCGTTGCAAAAAAGCTATTAATACTAATAGTAATAAGATAAAAGTTAAAATTGGGATCGAGATAAGAAGTCAAAATTTTGTACGTCTTTGGGAATGCTATTATTTTGAACATAGAAAGACTGCATTTAATGATCCATGTTTGATAGTTGATTTCTCATTAATTGTGATTTTGGTCTAGAAATGAAGATTTGAAGAAATGTACTGGATGTGGTATGTTATATTACTGTGATAGGAATTGTCAGGTGAGCCAATATTATTATGGAATTATTTTCTGCACGGCTTTACATTGTTTGTGTTTTATTTTAGGATTCTGTCCTCTTCTCTAGATTTTCAACATTACAATTTAGCCCAGTATTATCAAGGTCTCAGAAACCTTCGTCTTTTGAATTTCAAGTGTTACACTTATTAACTAAAACACCTTCCAACCTTGAGTGACTGATACCTTATGTTAGATGGTAATTGGTGTCCAGGGGGGTGTTTCTCAACACACTTAAGCCCGTCCTAAATTTGCGCCTGATCGTAACGTAATATTGAAGGTATTTGTTGCCATGGCAGTTAGGCCTAGCATTGCACTTAGGTCGGGCATAAATGTTTCTAGAAACAGCCCCCTTGTAGGGCCTACCTACGGAGGGTCAGGGGCTCCTTCCTGTCGGGGTTTACTCTACCAATGAATGTGACTATGTTCTGATACAAATGAAAAAAAATTAAACATACGAAAGAGGTCTCTCAGATATCTCAGATTCTTGATGACTGACAAAGATTTTCATATAAATGAATTTATCTTCACCATAATTACTCCAACAGATGATAGGGATTTGGGAAATGGCATGAACAGTAAAAACATCTGCCCGTTTGTCAACAGAATACAAGGGTTTGAACTTCATCTAGGCAGCTCAGGTCAATTTGAATCATCCATATTTTGTTTCTAAAACCTATACCAAACTATTCTTCACATAGTTCTAAGATGTAGTTAGAATTCCGTTTGACATGTATAATCATATTTACTTAGAAAAATGATATTTAATAAATCAGGGGACACAACTTTTGTCTACAAATATGGGCCTTTTCCAAGCATTTTTATGAATGGTAGTTATTTTTCTGTTCAAGCGAGAATGAGCAAACAGGGTCCAGTGGAAGCGCCCTGAAAAAATATACAGACTAGGCTACACTTTTTGTTTTATTTTTATACGCCCGGCTTGAAAAGCGGGCTGTATTATGGTATCATCTCCGTCCGTCCGGCAGTCCGGCTGTCCGGCGTCCGCTGTCCCTTCCGCTCCATAACTTCTAAAGTTTTGATTCCATCTGCACAATTTTTTCTAAGTATATACCTTATGGGTAGAAGGTGTGTCGCAAACTATTTTTAACATCACTGGTTACATAATATGGAAGTTATATTGGATTATGTAATATTCCCTTCCGCTCCATAACTTCCAATGTTTTGATTCCATCTGCACAATTTTTTCTGAGTATATACCTTATGGGTGGAAGGTGTGTCGCGGACTATTTTTGACATCATACATTGCGTAATATGGCAGCCATATTGGGTTATGTAATATTTACTTTTTCTCTCCATAACTTTAACAAATATGATCCGATGTTTTCAAATCTTTCATGTTACATACCATATTAACAGACAGTGTGTAAAAAAATTGTTTATGATATCAACTATTGCAAATTATTGGATTATGTACATTCTCTTTTATTCTTACTTTCATTTTCATGAAAATAACCTTTAAATTATAAAATGGCTTCTACTTTTCCGATTCTCATCAAAAAAGGATTTTTTCAAATTGCAATAATGTTTCTAAATTGATTAAAACTATTCTTAAATCAATATATAACGTTTTAATCAAATGAAAAATACATATAAGGATTAAAGTTTTATCTACAGACCAAGAGATAAGTATCCCAGCTTTGGTCTATTTACCTTGTCAACTTACAGTTAGCTCTCAGTCTCTCTCGAGAGATTTATGGCCTCCATAAAACAGTCATTTTGTTGACATAACATCACCTTTTACCAAGCTTCACATAATAAAACTGGCAACGCCGCCATATACATGTAAGTGAAATAATCTTGAGCGCAGCGTAAAACACCAAACAATCTATCAATCAATCATTTACCAAGCTTCAACCTCTTCCCTCTGAATTTTGAAAATTAAATTCAAATAAATATGGAAGGATTTGTTTTGGTATGGCTGCAGTTACTGTGCCTTTCCGGGCGTATTTTGGGTTTCCCGAAACTCTTGTTAACTTTTGAGACTCACATTTGCTTTTTAACTTTTTTGATCGAATACCTTGTACCAACATTTGATGACGTCACCGATCTGCCTACTTCATCGAAAGATTAATTGATTGATTTGGAAATAAGAATAATCTTTATGACTCTGGCCTATATAGTTGTTTATAAAACGGAATGCAAATCTGCACATTCATTTACTTAAGCCTAAATAAGTTCTTAACACTATCTAAGCCTAATTTCCCTCCACTTCACATGGGAACAACACCAAATAAGTTAATAAGGGAAATAGTCCTGTGTTCAGCGTTGGTCATATTATCAATTTTTGTTTATTCAAATGATGGCCTATTTACAGAAAGCTGATTGGTCATTACACAAAGTAGAATGTAAATGTTTACAGAGATGTTCACCAAACCACCCATTAGACAGTGTCAGACTATTCCTCAAACTTCTCATTAGATATCGGGTAAGATACAAGAGTTATCTCCCTTTAGATTTCTCTTACTGTATTTCTTCTAAATATTCAGCCATTCTAATGGCCGTAAATTTCCATTGAGTCAGACAAAAATGGAATCGTGGAGTTGTGTTTAAGGATAACCGTTTTCACACACTGCACGGCGGGTCATTTTGCCTTAAATTCCCTGTAATGGGCAAATTTGTCTGGCCTCATTTAGCATATTTCTTTTCTGATGGTCGAATCCGTATGAGGAAAAAAGTGGCTGAATCTTTAGAAGAAATACGGGGTACTTGTAGTCTTTCTGTTCAGTGTTCATATATCTGACTCATTGAGTTTATCCAGATTAAAGTGAGCAGACTTTCAGGGATGGATTTTCAATGAAAATCTAAAATTTGGGGCATCCACTTTCAAGGTCAGTTTGGCCTTGGTGGTATAAAATAAATATGGCATGAAGACAAAAAGGTAAGCAACAAAATTTGAGGTCTGGTATCGGACACAGGCTCTGTTATTCAACGCTGTTTGAAAGAAAGACCTAGTTTGTGGTTTATTTGTGTCTTGTCGTAAGTCACTGAACATTAGACAATTGGCATTTTGACTCAAGCTGAAACAATAACTCAGCTAACTTTCGACTCGAGCTAAAACAAAATCACTGAGGATAAAACTCTGTTTCCTGTCGCATCCCAGGTCAACACATACTAGTTGAATTCTATGATTATTGTTTTGTGTGCGGCATCGGGATAAAAAACTTCAGCTTTTGAATAAGATAATAGTGAAACATTACAGACAGAGGGTATGTAGCCATTGTATTTTGTTATAGCTTTCAGTGGATTTCAATCAATCAAACATTATCAAATATTTTTTAAGTGTTCATATTCAAACAGGCATCATTGCTATCGTCTTCTTTAGCAGGCCATTTGACTTAGATCTGTTTAAGAATGAATTAATAATGCTTAGTCAACCATATGGTTATAAATAAATCTGTACTTGTGTTTGTTTTGTATAGAAAGGGGACACCAAAAATAAATGTCTGAATGATCCTGGCTGGTGTACATTTGAAGATCTTATGTCACGTAGGTGTTTTTGATATTCCTCATTCTGTTTGCTTTTAAGTTTTTCTATTGTTCTTGGGCTTGAAGATTAACTCATATAGCAAAGAAATTGAACTGTTTCATTTTTACCCGTCGGACAATTTTGAATCTTAATGTCCTTGTAAACATGATATCTCAAGAAGTTTTTCTCTCACAACTTTAAAAATCCACACAGTTGTTTAATACACCAAGTACAAAAATCCCATAGAAAATCAGCAATGTTCTTTACTGGAGTTATGCCCCTTTTTACATTGCCACCAGGGAAAAATCTGTCCATTGAACCTTACAAACAAATTATCTGAAAAAGTTTTTCACTGACAACTTTGAAACGTAACACAAATGTTTAATCTGGCATGCACAGGAAGCCTATTGAAAATTGGCATTATCAGAAGTTTTTTAAAGAGTTATTTCCCTTACATTAACATCAGCCGAAAATGTTCTTGTAAAACAGATATCTCAAAAAAAAATTCTCTCACAACTTTGAAACTTCACACAGTTGTTAAATACACCAAGTACAAGAAGCCAACAAAGCTTTTTTCATTTTGCTTAAAGGACTGGCTTTGAACAAATATCACAAACAGCTTTCCCTCAGCCATAGTTTTCTGACGTTCTATGTACAATTTACATTGTATGTTCTAACTTCAATTTAAGGCCTAATGTCAAAATTTATGTGGGATGGGGGTGGAAGGGTTGTTCAATATTGTTATAGTGATACCTTTAACCTTATCTCTTGAGTTTTATATTAAGCCCCCACTCACATAAATTTAGCTATGCCCATGGATGCAGACTTAGCATTACTATTAATAGGCTTATCTTTCAAGTCGTACTCTAAACTTTTAAGTTTAATTATTTAATCATTTACAAGGGACACTCCTTCTAGTTTCTTAGATGACTATCGAATAAATAGATTGTTTTTTCTTTGTTTGGTTAGTGTTTTACACCACGCTCAAGATTATTTCACTTATATGGCGGCGTTGCCAGTTTTATTGTGGGAGGAAACCGGGCTCTATGCCCGGACGAAACCCACAACCTTCCGATGGTAACTGGCAACCATCCCACATAGGTCGTTCGAGTGAAAACCCAGTCAGAAAATTTTCCAATTTTTATTTTTGGACTGGGTGGGATTCAAACCCGCGGCCCATTGGTGGAAGGCTGTTCGGATTGAGGGTCCAACGCTCTACCTACTGAGCCGAATAAATATAAGAAGTATGAATTAAGAGCTGTTTAGTTAAAGTCCAAAAAGTGTTCTCCTAAAAAATTAACCCATCTGCTGTTTATTTAAATTTTTGAGATGAACTTTAAACTTTCCCTTTGTCTCGACAATCATAATTTCTGAAAATACCCCCCATGTTGTTCAGCCTTTGGCAACTCTTTGATATCCAATCAACATTTAACTTCATAGGAATGATCTGCTTGTATGTTTCATGAAAAATCAAGGAAAGCTAATTTCAAATTGATTGTAAGTGTGAGTTGAAGATGGTTGGGGGGGGGGGGGGGCTTTGGTATTTACATGTATATCCGTAACCAGAAGTCTATCAAGGGGAAGTATGTAACTAGCTATCTCCCCGTGTAAACGGCATTGTCCACAAGCCAGCTGGAGTCAATTAACTACTACAGCGCCCTCTGCCAGTTTTGATCGAATCCTGCCCAAATATAAAAACGCCCCCTGGTTTATATGACTGAAACTGAAAGTATAAACACTACGGATGACAAAGTAGTTGGCAAGCTAGCAGTGATGATGAAAATAAGCGTGGTGCAATCGCGAAGTAATGAACAGTGAATTCAATCGCCAAACTCTTATGGTTTGATTTAGTCGCTTGTGTCGAATGGCCTCGATCACTGCCTGGACAGTTCATCGGCCTCCGGCAAACAGCCCTCGTCTGACAGAGGCGAGCCCAGCGAATGAGCGATAGCATCTCCTGCGAAGCGACTTTGTGTGTCGGATTTCAATTTTTTTTATCAATAACTTTACCGTTGCTAAAGAAATTATTCACATGTATGTTATATAATGAATATGTATTTAGATATTATATTCAAAAGTTTCTATAACACTGCTGCGCAAAAAGGCTTTTCCCACAATTCCAGAGTAATTATTTCGGAAATTGTTTTATGCGCAGAGGATACTAGGACTTTTGCCATGTGCGCACAAACGTCATATGATGCGTTATTTCAGCTGGCTTGTGGACAATGCCGTTTACATGGGGAGATAGCTAGTTACATACTTCCCCTTGATAGACTTCTGCCGTAACTAATTATTCTTGAACAAGCCTTCTTTTCTTGATGATTTTAGCAACTGTTGAATTTCTGCTGTTGATATTGATTATTCCAGATGTAGAAGAAATCAAAACAGACTGCACTAGACAGAGACAGTTTTCTGAAATTTTATTTACCATTAAGAAATTGGTTGGTCCGTCATTCACCCTTCCTGAAGCCTCAACATTGCTGGATATCTATGGAAAGGTCTGTGGGCATACTGTTTCCATGTTTTTCTTTTACTAATTCACATGCTCATTGATGATTTTTTTATACGATATCAATATCACTTTTGAAGGACAAAATCGGGTGTCAAAAATCAGGTCCTTTACTGTGCAAGGAGACTCTCTCACAAAACGATGACGACACAAGGTCTTTACATAGTGCTACATGGTGTAAATGCTGTAGTAACATATTACTACATAATAGGTTGGCATATCGTAAACAGTTAAAAAATTGTGCTACACTGCTTTTGAAACAGTTTGATTAGGAAATAATGTTTTCGTTCAAGGTCATTGTCGTGGAATTTAGGTTAGATAATGTGGACGAGTTTTATTTTTGAACGAGGGGCGCCAGCATTTCTTTTCTATCACACTTCAAATGTATTTTGGAAGATGCTTTTGTTACAAAAGTTTAGTAGCTTTTGTTCAAATCACTGGGAACTCCACCCATAACATTTGGAACAGTCCAGTCAGGATTTGAATGTTGAATCTGTGGCGTGTTGTCACGCCAACTGTGTGTGGGCTTGTTCTCGTTTTACTTGGATTCGACCGCTGCTAGGAGTGAAAGGCAGTTGGATGAGCCAGGAGAACTCTGTTATGACTTGATGACATCATCCCGCTCTGTAACCTTTTCTCCTGTGAATGTGACATCACTTTGAATTGCTGATTTTATGATGACGTTGCCTATAACGTGCGTTTGTTTGTTTAAAGTTCCAATAGATGTCTGCATTGAAGTGAAATATAACATTCCTCTACACTAGAATGGACACGTCCGAATTTGACACGTCACTCCGCGCGCGGAACCCTGTTCAACGGTGCATTGTCGTGAGGTTTTGATGCAATGATTTTCAAGGTTACAAGTATTAGGGAAAACGTGATAGAATGTTGAGGGATGTATACTTTTACATGATGGAATTTTATCATTCTATATTGCATTTAAAGTATTTTAAGTTTCTATAATTTTTGATTGCTTTTTTCAGATGGTAATTAATACTTGTTCTATTCTTAACGAGGAATGTCAACCTATTGGAGCTGGGCTATACATTAGGTAGGTCAACAGTTTTAATCGAGTGTTTGTTTGTTTGGTATTTTACACAGCACTCAAAATTATTTCACTTTTGTGGACACCTACACCTACTTGTATGCTGGGTTTATTAACATGTTGACTGCCGACTACGAGATAACTCGAAAGTGCAAGGGCTCTCCCATTTGCCATACATGCTTGTTACGTGTATGGCCAATGTCTGTTTACTGTGCTATTTTTAGCAACACACAGAGTAGTTTCCCTTGATGCTTTGTGAGAAAACCCCGTACGAGATATGTCGTATCTGGCAGTGTGATTTAACCGTTACATTTGGTACGCCAAAAAGTAAAGTTATTCGAAAAGATACCTATGTCAAGCCACGAGATAATTCGTACCAGCAGAATCTAGTGCACCTGTCATGGCGAGATATCTCGTAGTCGGCAGTCAACGTGTTAAAGGATAAATGCTAAGTTCTTTCTGAACACCTTACAGTGATCTGCAACTGTAAATTGGCTGTATTTAAAAAACATTATGTTGAAACAGAGCAAGCTTCTGGTAAGGTCCCAGGGGGTCAAAGATAAAGTGATTAAATATATGCCTATCTTCCATCACTTCCATCGGAAATATCCTCCTATTTGACGTCATACTTTATATTTTAATGCTTTCTTTGTCATTTTAATCAATCACGTGGACACCCTGACTCAACGTCAGTCGTGTATGACGTCACAACAATAGTAATGTACACATCAGTTTGTACAATATATTTTCTGAATTGCTTACAAAATAGTAGGTATTGCCTTAAATTTGTCATTTATCCTTTAATAGAGAGGCTAAGCAGTAGATCATGCAAGTAAACTTCTGACCTCCCAGTGAATGATATCTGCTGACCATCGTCTTATGAAACTCATGAAAACATTTATAACACTTTTTTAACTAAATTTAAAATTGGCATGAGCTGCCAAAATGTTCATATTTTGACGTTAAAACAGATTGTTGAAATGATTTTTCTCAAAACGTATAATTCAGAAGTGCTTCTCGTCTCGAAAATGTAGGATAAAGTGTTGTTTTGAACTAACTTTGGCTTAGAATGAATGAATGGTCGTCCCGGTTATTTAAATTTTGCCTACTTTTCGAACACGTTTTCGGTTCGTACAGGCTACATACAGTATGGATTTTCCTCATTCCAACGCCAATCATTTATTTTTTCGATGGCTTCCAAAGCCTCTTACTGTCGTGACGATCAGAAATTATGAAAAAAGTGTGAATTTTGGCAGCTCATGCCACTTTAAACTGTCAACCCGTTGGTGGTAAATTGCTTACAATGGATTGAATATCTATTGCTCAAGACTTCAGTAGTTCATTTTCATTTATTTTATTCTGTTGACCAGTGCTGCCAAATTTGACCATTCCTGTCAGCCAAATGCTTGTTTCACATTTTGTGGGAAATGTTTAGAAGTCAGAGCTTTAACCCAAATCAACAATCCCTCCCCTGAAAATGTAAGTACCGTAAATCACGTAGAATTTCCACGATTTTATTTCCAACTAAGGTCATGCGATAAGGGCGGCTGATGTTATTTCCCAGTGATTGGTGAACAAAGAATCGATTAGTGACACTAACAAGCTCACTGCAGGGTATTCATGCCTGTCTCTGGGTTGTGTTGATAGTCGCTCACCGACCGTCTGAATGTACTCTTTTGTGTATTGCGAGTAATTTACAGATAAACATAAATTAAATCAAATCAAAATCCGAACCTTACTACATTTGGTTGGTTTTCTAAAATTGAATCTCGTTATTAAACTTAAAGAAAAAGAAAGAAAGTGGCTAAAAACTGACTGTACAAACGCGTCAAACTCAACTGTGTGTATTATTGGTATCGGTCAAACCGTCATTTTCTCAGTGTTTTTATTCAGTTGGCCTCAGAAATGGTTACACTGTTGTTGATATAATGTTTACCTTGTATCTATACGTTTATGTAAAACAGCGGTAAATCCTAGCCGCACTCGTGTGTCTCTATCCTGGTTTACTTACTTTGACGGTCAGGTAGAGCCACACATTAAACCGCCATTATAAGGATGAGATAACTCGTGTAAAGTCATTAGGCCAATTTTTATGCTATGCTTTACAAAGAGCGATTTAACAGTTTTACAACGAATTGTGAAATCAACTGGTTCAGTGAAAAGAGGAATGTTTCAAAGATATAATAGGCGGTAATAGCTGAAAGGTAGTTGAGATTACGGATAGTTTAGGACTTAGCTTTAAACTGAAATCCGAAGTCCTTCGAAATAATTCATTTAAAAGCCGTAACTACGGTAAATCCATGTTATTATAAGTTTGTTTTATACGTTTGCCCTGGAAATGTACACGCAACTAGTTTCTGGAGAGTTGAAGAAAGCAAGTTGGAATATTCTAAAGTCCAAAGTTCAGGAGATCGGTATTTTTTTTCTTCACCAGGCTTTGTTTGAATGTCACTTGGTAGGAGTTTCGCTATCGCCGCAGCGAAATAAAATTACGGTATCTTTCGATTTAAATCTTAAAACATAAAAAAATGAATATTTAATCATGGAGCTGTATCTTCTCTGATTTCGAAACTCAGTCAGTCGCATGGTTTCATCATACAACTATAATAACTCATTACGGCCCTAGCGCTATGGTTTCATCGGATGCAGACTATTGGCCTACAGTATTTTTTCAGAGCAACGACTTGATCGAAATATGGCTTGTAATGTCCGTACAGACGACGGGGAAGTGAAACAAGAAACATTAACAGGAACCAAAAACATGATCAAGAAAAGGAACTATTTGAGCAGATCAAAAAACCGTTTTAGTTATTATTTGTAAGATCTAATATGTGATCTATTTAGTGGCTCAACGTACCCATATGAACAAATGTATCGAGTCTCCGCCTTAGAACGGCAGGCTACATGGCGCCAGTCAGTTATGTGGATTTTGATTACAGCAAAACACTATAGATTGGTTGAAGGTCAACTATTTGCTGAATCTTATTGGCTGTTTCGCTTAATGAAAATTCTTTGACAGTGAGTGACATTTACCGCCCCACCCATACTGGCAATAAGCCTCTGTTGTATTAAACTGTTCCAATGATACGCTAGTGTCGGCAAGCGCTTTCTAAATAAAATAAAAAATCTGCCATTAATTCCCATTATTCATGGATCGTAATTCATGGACCAGTTATAACTAAATAAGGACCAGTTGTAACTAAATAAATACAAAAATAACGATGGTTTAAACACTTCACGGGAAACTGAACTGATAGACGGACGTGCCTACAGTAAAGAATTTAACAGGGAATGGCGATGACGAAACTGCTGTACTGTACAAAATATAGACCGGCGGAGATCAACACATTTTTTATATGCGCACCTTGCTTTAATGATATAAAACAAAACAATTTAACTTAACATTTGGTGAGAAGTGAACAGTTAGTTTTGGGATGACATAAAACAATTACGACATGAACCAGCGAAATATAAACGAATAAGACCGCATAGAAGAAAACCATAGCATAAGTTTACCGTTGACAAGAACAACAACAACAACACATTCACTTCCGTAATGATTTATTTCCTGATTCCAAAAGCGAATTTCCGAAATCTTCGAATAGTTATTAGAGAAAATCTGATTTTCAGTCCGTAGACAGCCTTTGTTAGTACATCTATATGGCGCACGCTGAGCCAAACAACATGCCTACTTCCGCAAGTGATTAAGCTCTCAGCTGGCGCCCTCCTTTGAAGTAAGCCAGCCTTCTCGAAGTGTCGGATTTCAAGTTAAGAATTAGGTGTCGATGTTCTAGGTGATTTACGGTAGATATTGAGATTGCCTTCTATCTTGCTAACTTTTATTATGTTCTTGGTACCAATATTTTTACTGTCAATCATCTGATATTAAGCATCAAGCTATAGCAATTTTAGTTGCCTATAAAATGGAATCTAGTGGCATTTTTTTTAACCACTAAATCCATCAATGATTGTGTTTGATTGATTGATTAATGTTTCACGTCTCATAGGATTATTTCACTTATAAATGGCGGCTTTCCTAGGTTAAGTGGGTGAGGAATCCAGGCTCATTGCCCGGAGGAAACCCCTGACCTTCGGCGAGTACCTGGCCACTCCTCCACATACTACGACCGAATGACAATTCCTGTATTTGAACCACATTCCTTATTTTATTTATATGATCACCTTGTAATGGTTGATACAATGGGAGACATAATGATACACTTACAAGTGGAAACATGATACTGGAAGTACACCTTACAGAGGTATGATCGTCTAAATTTGTCATTTTTCTATAAATGACAATTAACTAGAGAATGTAAGGATTGAATTCTAAAAGGTAAAAACCAAATGTTTGACTATTTCCTAATATATAGAAATTATTTTCATAGTGTTACCTTATTATTTACCCACAAGTACTATATTTGTTAGGTGTTTATAAGTTACATTGACCAGTTGGCTACGGGAGAGGACAGAATTAAGGAACTTGAACATCTCTATTATTTCACCTGTAATTGTGAGCGATGCAGGGATGACAAATTGGTGAGTAAGAAATATTTGTAGATCTTATTATTGCCCTATGTTTTGATTACAGGCCCCAATTACTCAGAGGGGAGGCATATTTCACTCACCTCTTAGAGCAATAGTATCTCGCGCCTTTGGCTGGAGAAATGGGGGGGGGGGGGGGGGGGGGGTGCTCTTTGACTCTTCCGTCTTGGGTTGGGTGGATGGGTGGTGTTGCTTTTTGACTCACTTTGACTCTTCCGTCTTGGGCTGGGTGGGTGACTGAGAGTCAATAGTATCTCACAACTTGGGCTTTAGGGGGGGGGGGTTGCTCTTTGACTCACTTGTGAATAGTGTCTTCGACTGGGGGACCCGGGTGCATATTGCACTCAGTCAAAAGGAAAAATATACAACTTTCTGAGTGTGATTTTCACTTGATCGCCTTATGTGGAAACATTTTATCCATAATTTAGATAATGACATCTTGCTGCCCTTGATTTGTGGGTGTGGGTTTCCTACTGGTTCCATCTATTACTACATAATACATCACTCACCTTTTGAGTGGCCGAAAACACCTATCATTGAACTACGCAATGAGACATGCTAGAAGTCTTATGGTGGAATGAGCTGCCAAAATGTAGATATTTTTCTGTTGAATGTAGAAATTATTGGCTATTAATTAAGAGGCTTTTTAGTGACGCTAGTCTTGAGGGTTTACACTAAAGTATTGTTTTGAACTAAATTAGAATGAATGAACATGCATCCTGGTTATTTAAATTTTGTTTACTTTTCGAGAGCGATTTCAGCTGTTACAGCACTTTACAGGATTTTATGGATTCTCCTTGTTTTACGTCAATCAACCAAAGACAAAATCTTGTCTGTCTTCAACCTAATGAAATAACATGGGTTTTGGATTATTACAACAAACTATATTTGGGTTTTAAGGTCTAAATGACATACCCCCCTTTTTAGAACAACTATAAACATGTCTCTACGGTTATTTTAGTCAAGAAGATTTTCCCTGTGCTCGCCGTGTGTTTTATTGCCAAATTCCTGTTGAAATTGTGCATGAACAGGTTTGGTTAATATGACATTGCGTTAAATTTATTTCAGAAAATGTACAAGTCAGACTCAAAATAAAAGAACATTTCGAACAATAATTGTGCAAATTCATGCTTTTTAATATTTACAGTTTTATGACGGTTTTCAAAAGTTATTACCTGAGTACAGTGACATCATACACATCATCGGTTGTGTATTATGGGTATGCCATCACTCTTGCTGCAAAACGAGAAAATTGTTTTGTCTCAATTTGTGTTTTTTTTTAATAAACCTTTAGTTCATATACAACCACAACCCAGCTTCAATCCCTGTTCATAAATCCTTTAAACCGTAACAAATAATACTTTTTAAAAAGAAATTTAACCTACATGTATCAGAACATTTTTCAGGCAATTTTGCGGAATTTATATGAATGTTCATGAGAATGTTGTTTATTTGTATGTGTGTTTATTTAAAATCTGTTCTTATATTGAATGTGAAGAAGTTATAGGCTTGTCAGCATTGAAAGAGACATTTCTGAAAGACTATAACCCAATTCTGTCGTTTTAACTTTTTCCAAAGATTTAAAAACCTAAAAAATATTTGTTAAACTTTTTCGAAAAAATGAGAAAGTAATGAGAAAAATAGGCTTAAAGGATAAAGTAAACTAAGATATCTTAAAGATCACGTTCTTACAAACTGTAGTAATTGATAAACTTGTGTAGAAATTCAGTTAAATCTCGTATCAAATTTCCTCTAAACCAAAAAGCATTAGGGCACTGGTACACAAAAATCAATAAATGAATTTATGCAGAAGTGTGAAGGTTTTTATATGAAATCTGATCGAAGAGAACAGCAGTTTGTAATTTGATCAGCTTTTTAGATTATACATATATTGATTATGTGTTTTAAAACCATGAGGGAACAAAAGCATTACTGAATATATGACTCCATTAGTATTCCTCTAAAGACTGCCAGTTGGTTAGAGTGACAGTCCCTCAGTAAGATACAGGCCTTACATAGATGTGGCAGGGGATGAAATCACACTCAGACCAAATAAAATTTAAAAATGTCTGAGTTGATTTTTCACTCAATCGGCATATGTGGAAGAGTTACTAGGTACTTGCCGAAGGTTGGGGGGTTTCTCTGCAAAGAGCCTGGTTTCCTCCCCCACTTAACCTGGTAACGCCGCCATAAAAGTGAAATATCTTCTGTGCGGCGTGTATCAATCAACCAAGGTTAAATAACATGCTTTATTAACAGTTTTAGAGACACTTGTATTTCCATTGGTAAAAGTCCATTTAAAGTCTAAATACTCCCTGTTTGTGCATTTTGACCTACAATACCCCTAAACATATTGCAGGAAAACAAAATGTGTGGCATAAATCAATCAAACAATCTAAAGTTATTAATATTTATTTATGGACACTAAAACACACGGGCACAGGGAAAATCTTCTTGTCTAAAATAACCATGGAGACAAGTTTCTAATTGTGTTAATATTTATTAATAGTTATAATCTAAAGGTATTAATTTCTTTTTTTTATTATATCATTTAGACCTTTATACCCAGTCAAAGGTTGTTGCAATAAACCAAAACCCAGACAGGTGTTTGGCTTTAGTCATCAAAATCTTTTCTGAAATACTTTTTATCATATCAACAAAGTTGTGCGGATATTCAGCTATGGTAAGAAGTCAGGGGGCCGTTTCACGAAGCCGCCACACAGTGCGATCAATCGCAGTTGCCATGGTGATATATCTCTTCAATATGGTATCCATTGGCAACTAGGCTTCGTTTGAGATGCGACTGCTTTGTGAAACAAGCCGAAGATTAACTGAAATTGAACAAAATCTGTCCATGTGAAAAGAAACTGAAAATATGTTAATTTGGTTTCTAGGTAGAAGACGGATAACAGAGTTAAGTCCTGAAGTAGATCTTTCAAACTCTTGTTCTTTTTATAAGCAATGTTGAGCCATTTTACTCAGAATCAATTCGCATTCTTCTTTTATAATCTGGGCAATGTACACGCTGGCCTTTTTATACTGAAACACAAATGGTATAGTACTTTTTTCACTACACTTTCCCAGGTATAAGTTCAAACCAAAGGATAAACAGTTTGTGATGTTTGAATCCATAAACTTTCCGAACGTAATGTTACATCCGTTACCATGGAATTGCCTCAAATAATTCTTCTTTTATTAAAAGCTCTAATAGATTGACCTAGTAACAAACACGGATTTCTCAATTACTAATTCTTTAGAAAATATTTTGCAGGATATTAACAAAATTTCATCCAATCAAAGTTGATAAAGAAAGGCCATAAGACTACCCTAACAGCTCATATCAACTTTGTGTCAACCAATCATATTTGATGTATTATAAGTGTGTACAAGCTAAACATATCACTGTTATCTCAAGCTATGAAATACATACAGTTCAATATTTTTATTGCACAGGTGATTGCCAGCTGTACACCAACCTACCACCCCTAAAACCAATAGTTGACTACACTAGGATCAATAAAACATAGATGTAAATGCAGACTGTTCCATTATTGGATGGTGTAGTATTAATAATCATGGAACACTTAATTTGAATAATAATATAACTTGCCACATGACAATCTCCACTCTGACATATCATCACCACATGTTGATATCGAGTTCAATACTGTGGGATGGCTTGTTTACCAATCCTTTGAAGAATAGTTTGTTAACGTCTTTTTTTTTAAATTTCATTAGCATTTAAAACTATTGACTTTGCCCGCCAAAAATCTTGAATTTTTGCAAACATCAGTGTGATTTTTGTTAAAGTTTGAAATTGTTTTTAAATGGAATCAAGCAGAATGGAGGAGTTACGTTATGACCTTTTGCAATGTGCAGTGTGCCTCGGTGAGATGGTCACCCCACGATGTTTACAATGTCTGCACTCGTTCTGTGAAAACTGTATTCAGATTCACGCCACCAATTACCTGGAATCCAGAGGATCTATCTCCAGTTACTTCCCTTGTCCATCTTGCAGAGTTCTTACTTTTCTCCCACCAGAGGGAGCTAAAGGGCTGAAGAAAGATTTCCGAGCAGAAAAGCTTGGAAATGGATTACGAACATTTGCCAGATCAACCAACAGAGAATTCGAACATATTTGTAACATTTGCACTGTGGCTTACAATATCAAACGAGAAGCTGTGAAATTTTGTGCTGATTGTTGCAAACATTTATGTGAAGGCTGTACTCAGTGTCACGGGCGAAAACCTTCCCTTGTCTCACATTTACTTCTTGACCTACCAAAATCATCAAATTTAGATGACAATGCCAACGGAAATAATCACTGTTCCATTCACCCTAAAGAGGTGGAGAAATTCAAATGCAGGGATTGTGATCGTAACTTGTGTATTGCCTGTTTGTGCGTTCACGAAGAAGAACATGATGTCATTGCGCTTACAGATGTAAATGTAACAGACGTCGGTGAAATAACTGGAGAAGTTCAGGATCAACGCTGGCAAATCACAGACCTTCTGTTTAAAATGACCGTTTTAGAAGAGAAAATTAAAGCTACTTTCGATGAAACTAAAATTGCCATTCGAAAGCAGTCGCGAAAATTAATGACAGGGCTACTGGCTGAGGAAAACAGACTCTTGAGAAGTCTTGATGAAACATATCGTAACAAATCGGACAAGATCTTCAAGCAGAAAGAGGAATGCAAATCTCGACTTGAAGAAGTGGAGGGTCTTCAGAGTCGAATTCATTTCTTGATAACCTTAGGCCCCAACAACGACAAACTCCTGGAAGTTTTTCCTTCCCTTCAAGATAAAGTACACTCTTTCCACTCTTCACTTACCTCCATGCAATCCAATTTAAATTTGGTGTCAAATTTTATCAAATTTATGCCGTCTGAAGCCAATTTACATATTGGGTCCCTTGAACCTTGCGCCTTATTTACGGAAGATACGTCTTCATCAAGAGATATTTCCCCAAATACAAACTCTTCATCTATCTCTAGAACTCTTATAACAGATGTCATAGAACCTTTCTTCCAGAACGCCAATTTGCTTCAAGGCCATAGTCATAACAGTGTACAAAATACACCACAGCAATGGAGACATCAGCCTACATCATGTAACCTCAGATCTGACAGGACAACCGCGAATCTGCAGCTACTGTCTAGATTTGGTAACAACGGATCACAAGTGGGACAATTTAACCTTCCTTATAATATCTGTTTTTTAGAAGGTGATCTATTAGCTGTTGGTGATCTTGGCAATAAGAGGCTTCAAGTTTTAGACAAGTTTGGTAACTGTCGTAAGCTCATAGCTCAGGGGGAAATAGCACCAAGAACAGTTACAACAACAACAGATGGACATATTGCAATAACAGACGAAGAAGATAAAACTATTAAAGTATTTTCTTCAAACGGAGATCTTTTGACAAACTTACGTATGGATAGCTTGTCTTTTCCTTATGGAATTGCTGTGACAAATGACCGTAATTTTGTTGTAACCGATATGATTTACGAATCTGTGACTATCGTAGGATCAATGGGACGGGTGATTTTACGATTTGGTTCTCATGGCCGTGGTGATAGTTCCTTGGATAATCCAGGATGCTTATTTGTTGACAATAACAACAATATATTTGTCTCCGACACCGGCAACCATTGTGTCAAAGTTTTTAATAAAAATGGTAGCTTTTTGTATAAGATAGGTTCCTATGGTAGCGGTGAGGGCCAATTGAAATACCCCAAAGCAGCCTGCTCGGATCTTCAAGGACGTTTGTTTGTGGCTGATTCTGGTAATGACAGAGTTCAGACTTTTACAAAATCCGGAGAATTTGTTGCGACAGTTTTATCTGCTGACAATGGGTTGAAACGCCCGACTGGTATAAGTTGTAATTCCACTGGCAATCTCCTGGCTGTGTCCCTACCTGACCTGGGGGAAATCCGTGTGTATCATTTCTAGACTGTTGCTCCCAGACACAGGTCTTTGAAAGTCGTAGAGTTTTCAGAAATCTTTGGCCAGCATAAGCTCGTCACCAATGTGTCAAAGGATAGTCGTATACCATAACACTTGGAGGGCCATGATGTTTGGCACAAGCTGCCAAAATCTGGATTCTGATTTTCAAAAAAAAAACTTATCCTTTGAAGTACCCTGAAAAAGTAAAGAACTGACGTTGAAATAAAAAATATTAGTCAAGTCTATAACTTGTAAGAACCAAAGTAGTGTGCAAATAACGAGCAAAATTTGAAAAGCCAAGATGTAAATGTACGAGTCCATTTTTTTTTTTTGCTTCTGCCTCTGTAAAGCTATGAATTGATAAATTAAAAGTACTGTTTGCAAGAAAAAAAGTTTGAATTTAATTTGATACATTTAATAAAAGTTTGATAATAAACATATGAACACTAACACACTTGCGAAGGAAAAATCTTCTTGTCTAAAATAACCAAGTTTCTGATTGTGTTAAAAAGGGGTATATTTATGTATGATGTATAAACTGATCTCAGGTTGTATTTAGCTCTTTATTTTTAATTACTTGATTTACATGAAGGATCTTTTGTTTTTATATTAGTGCTTATTATTGGAGACTGTGGATTGTTTTAATTTATGATTTTATAAACATGTGGGGTTCTTGGTTATTGTTGGAAATATATATATACTATACAATTATAACAAAACATGTTGTTTTTTAATAACTTTTTGCCTTGCATATCTTTGAATGGAGTTTCAGTCTTAAACAGAAAGACCAGCATATTTAGGGTTACTCGTTACTCCTACTCTGGTATGGGAGACAGTTTTTCTCTTTAAAAAAAAGCTCAGTTTTTGTTCTTGAATATACAGACTTATTCTCAAGAGATCTGAAGAGGGTTTAACTTGGAGATGA
Organism: Lepidochitona cinerea; assembly: GCA_963971465.1. Taxonomy (NCBI): domain Eukaryota; kingdom Metazoa; phylum Mollusca; class Polyplacophora; order Chitonida; family Tonicellidae; genus Lepidochitona; species Lepidochitona cinerea. The sequence goes on along the minus strand of OZ020563.1, from coordinate 29,843,050 downwards.
CAGATCTCAAAGTCTACTGAATTGCCTGATTTCATGTTTTTACATGTAGTTATGTCATAACATTTTAAATTACACACCACCTAATAGTGGGGGAGGGGGGGGGGACGCCCAGACAAAACTCTTTTATTTGATGCCTGGAGATACGTATTAAAGGCTACTACAAGGCTGTTTGTCACTCATTACTGCAAGGCTGCTTGTCACCTACTACTGCAAGGCTGCTTGTCACCTATTACAGCAAGGCTGCTTGTCACCTACTACTGCAAGGCTGCTTGTCACCTACTACTGCAAGGCTGTTTGTCACCTACTACTGCAAGGCTGCTTGTCACCTATTACAGCAAGGCTGCTTGTCACCTACTACTGCAAGACTGCTTGTCACCTATTACTGCAAGGCTGCTTGTCACCTACTACTGCAAGGCTGCTTGTCACCTATTACAGCAAGGCTGCTTGTCACCTATTACTGCAAGGCTGTTTGTCACCTATTACAGCAAGGCTGCTTGTCACCTATTACTGCAAGGCTGTTTGTTACCTATTACTGCAAGGCTGTTTGTCACCTATTACTGCAAGGCTGTTTGTCACCTATTACAGCAAGGCTGCTTATCACCTATTACTGCAAGGCTGCTTGTCACCTATTACTGCAAGGCTGCTTGTCACCTATTACTGCAAGGCTGTTTGTCACATATTACTGCAAGGCTGCTTGTTACATATTACTGCAAGGCTGCTTGTCACCTATTACTGCAAGGCTGCTTGTCACCTATTACTGCAAGGCTGTTTGTCACCTATTACAGCAAGGCTGCTTGTCACCTATTACTGCAAGGCTGTTTGTCACCTATTACTGCAAGGCTGCTTATCACCTATTACTGCAAGGCTGCTTGTTACATATTACTGCAAGGCTGCTTGTTACCTATTACTGCAAGGCTGTTTGTCACCTATTACTGCAAGGCTGTTTGTCACTTATTAATGCAAGGCTGTTTGTCACCTATTACTGCAAGGCTGCTTGTCACCTATTACTGCAAGGCTGCTTGTCACCTATTACAGCAAGGCTGCTTGTCACCTATTACAGCAAGGCTTCTTGTCACCTATTACTGCAAGGCTGCTTGTCACCTATTACTGCAAGGCTTCTTGTCACCTATTACTGCAAGGCTGCTTGTCACCTATTACAGCAAGGCTTCTTGTCACCTATTACTGCAAGGCTGCTTGTCACCTATTACTGCAAGGCTTCTTGTCACCTATTACTGCAAGGCTGCTTATCACCTATTACTGCAAGGCTGCTTGTTACATATTACTGCAAGGCTGCTTGTTACCTATTACAGCAAGGCTTCTTGTCACCTATTACTGCAAGGCTGCTTGTTACATATTACTGCAAGGCTGCTTGTCACCTATTACTACAAGGCTGCTTGTCACTTATTACTGCAAGACTGCTTGTCACCTATTACTGCAAGGCTGCTTGTTACATATTACTGCAAGGCTGCTTGTCACCTATTACTGCAAGGCTGCTTGTCACTTATTACTGCAAGGCTGCTTATCACCTATTACTACAAGGCTGCTTGTCACTTATTACTGCAAGACTGCTTGTCACCTATTACTGCAAGGCTGCTTGTTACATATTACTGCAAGGCTGCTTGTCACCTATTACTGCAAGGCTGCTTGTCACTTATTACTGCAAGGCTGCTTATCACCTATTACTACAAGGCTGCTTGTCACTTATTACTGCAAGGCTGCTTGTTACCTATTACTGCAAGGCTGCTTGTTACCTATTACTGCAAGGCTGCTTGTCACCTATTACTACAAGGCTGCTTGTCACTTATTACTGCAAGGCTGCTTGTCACCTATTACTGCAAGGCTCCTTGTCACCTATTACTGCAAGGCTGCTTGTTACCTATTACTGCAAGGCTTCTTGTCACCTATTACTGCAAGACTGCTTGTCACCTATTACTGCAAGGCTGCTTGTTACATATTACTGCAAGGCTGCTTGTCACCTATTACTACAAGGCTGCTTGTCACTTATTACTGCAAGGCTGCTTGTTACCTATTACTGCAAGGCTGTTTGTCACCTATTACAGCAAGGCTTCTTATCACCTATTACTGCAAGGCTGCTTGTTACCTATTACTACAAGACTGCTTGTTACCTATTACAGCAAGGCTTCTTATCACCTATTACTGCAAGGCTGCTTGTTACCTATTACTGCAAGGCTTCTTGTCACCTATTACTGCAAGACTGCTTGTCACCTATTACTGCAAGGCTGCTTGTTACATATTACTGCAAGGCTGCTTGTCACCTATTACTACAAGGCTGCTTGTCACTTATTACTGCAAGGCTGCTTGTTACCTATTACTGCAAGGCTGTTTGTCACCTATTACTGCAAGGCTGTTTGTCACTTATTAATGCAAGGCTGTTTGTCACCTATTACTGCAAGGCTGCTTGTCACCTATTACTGCAAGGCTGCTTGTCACCTATTACAGCAAGGCTGCTTGTCACCTATTACAGCAAGGCTTCTTGTCACCTATTACTGCAAGGCTGCTTGTCACCTATTACTGCAAGGCTTCTTGTCACCTATTACAGCAAGGCTGCTTGTCACCTATTACAGCAAGGCTTCTTGTTACATATTACTGCAAGGCTGCTTGTCACCTATTACTGCAAGGCTGCTTATCACCTATTACTGCAAGGCTGCTTGTCACCTATTACTGCAAGGCTGCTTGTCACCTATTACAGCAAGGCTGCTTGTCACCTATTACAGCAAGGCTTCTTGTCACCTATTACTGCAAGGCTGCTTGTCACCTATTACTGCAAGGCTTCTTGTCACCTATTACAGCAAGGCTGCTTGTCACCTATTACAGCAAGGCTTCTTGTTACATATTACAGCAAGGCTGCTTGTCACCTATTACTGCAAGGCTGCTTATCACCTATTACTGCAAGGCTGCTTGTTACATATTACTGCAAGGCTGCTTGTCACCTATTACTACAAGGCTGCTTGTCACCTATTACTACAAGGCTGCTTGTCACTTATTACTGCAAGGCTGCTTGTTACCTATTACTGCAAGGCTGTTTGTCACCTATTACTGCAAGGCTGTTTGTCACTTATTAATGCAAGGCTGTTTGTCACCTATTACTGCAAGGCTGCTTGTCACCTATTACTGCAAGGCTGCTTGTCACCTATTACAGCAAGGCTGCTTGTCACCTATTACAGCAAGGCTTCTTGTCACCTATTACTGCAAGGCTGCTTGTCACCTATTACTGCAAGGCTTCTTGTCACCTATTACAGCAAGGCTGCTTGTCACCTATTACAGCAAGGCTTCTTGTTACATATTACAGCAAGGCTGCTTGTCACCTATTACTGCAAGGCTGCTTATCACCTATTACTGCAAGGCTGCTTGTTACATATTACTGCAAGGCTGCTTGTCACCTATTACTACAAGGCTGCTTGTCACCTATTACTACAAGGCTGCTTGTCACTTATTACTGCAAGGCTGCTTGTTACCTATTACTGCAAGGCTGTTTGTCACCTATTACTGCAAGGCTGTTTGTCACTTATTAATGCAAGGCTGTTTGTCACCTATTACTGCAAGGCTGCTTGTCACCTATTACTGCAAGGCTGCTTGTCACCTATTACAGCAAGGCTGCTTGTCACCTATTACAGCAAGGCTTCTTGTCACCTATTACTGCAAGGCTGCTTGTCACCTATTACTGCAAGGCTTCTTGTCACCTATTACAGCAAGGCTGCTTGTCACCTATTACAGCAAGGCTTCTTGTCACCTATTACTGCAAGGCTGCTTGTCACCTATTACTGCAAGGCTTCTTGTCACCTATTACTGCAAGGCTTCTTGTCACCTATTACTGCAAGGCTGCTTGTCACCTATTACTGCAAGGCTGCTTGTCACCTATTACTACAAGGCTGCTTGTCACTTATTACTGCAAGGCTGCTTGTCACCTATTACTGCAAGGCTGCTTGTCACCTATAACTGCGTAGGCTGCTTGTCACCTATTACTACAAGGCTGCTTGTCACCTATTACTACAAGGCTGCTTGTCACTTATTACTGCAAGGCTGCTTGTCACCTATTACTGCAAGGCTGCTTGTCACCTATAACTGCGTAGGCTGCTTGTCACCTATTACTACAAGACTGCTTGTCACCTATTACTGCAAGGCTGCTTGTCACCTATTACTGCAAGGCTGCTTGTCACCTATTACTGCAAGGCTGCTTGTCACCTATTACTGCAAGGCTGCTTGTCACCTATTACTACAAGACTGCTTGTCACCTATTACTGCAAGGCTGCTTGTCACCTATTACTGCAAGGCTGCTTGTCACCTATTACTGCAAGGCTGCTTGTCACCTATTACTACAAGACTGCTTGTCACCTATTACTGCAAGGCTGCTTGTCACCTATTACTGCAAGGTTGCCTGTCACCTATTATTGCAAGGTTGCCTGTCACCTATTATTGCAAGGCTGCTTGTCACCTATTACTGCAAGGCTGCTTGTCACCTATTACTGCAAGGCTGCTTGTCGCCTATTACTGCAAGGCTGCTTGTCACCTATTACTGCAAGGCTGCTTGTCACCTATTACTGCAAGGCTGCTTGTCACCTATTACTGCAAGGCTGCTTGTCAACATTGTGGAAGATCACAGAAGTTATTAATTTGTGACAGACTCAGATAGGGCCATTTCAAAACCTGAAGATCAGGAATCCAGGCTGAATTATGTATTATGTATTATTGCTTGATTGATTTTTTTTTGTGCCAAATTTGCTCAATTCTTTGTTCACTCTTTTCCACTGATAGGACCAGTCTGACATTTTGAATTGCTCAAGCTCTACCAGACATCTGTTGCCATGTGAAGAATTTGACTCAGTTCATATGTAGAATAAGTTGAAGAGAAACCATTGTTGTATAGAGTGTCGCATACTGTAACAGATGTTTGATTATTGTACTACTGAACCAGTTGACATTGATTAACTCCCAGCCACTTCAATACGGTTTTAACATCATTTATCAGGGTCCATTTAAGTGGCATGAGCTGCCAAATATAGGGGAAAAGTTAGTTGAAACAGAATTAGCTAATTGTTTATAATTTTTGTCAAGAAGTACGATATAGGAGCTTTCTTCACATATCAATCTTGCATGTGTACGTTAAAGTGGCATGAGCTGCCAAAATTCACACTTTTTTTTATAATTCTGATTGTCACGACAGTAAGAGGCTTTGAAGGTTATCGAAAAACTAAACGATTAGCGTTAGAATGAGGAAAATCCATACAGTATGTGGCCTGTACAAACCGAAATAGTGTTCGAAAAGTAAACAAAATTTAAATAACCGGGACGACCATTCATTCATTCTAAGCCAAAGTTAGTTCAAAACAATACTTTATCGTTCATTCTCGAGACTAGAAGCACTCAAAAGCTTCTGAATTATACGTCTTCAGAAAAATAGCCAATAATTTCAACATTCTGTTTAAATGCCAGAATGTCAACATTTTGGCAGCTCATGCCACTTTAAGTAGTTTGTATAATCAACAAAGAATCGAAAATATACTCATACATACATCACATTAGCATACAGGGCACCTGTTGAATCTCAGGCTTTTGCTGCCCCACTAAACCTGCCAACATCGGCATATAAGTGAAATGATTGTGCGGTAACGGATTGTTTCAATGATCAAAATATGCGTTAATAGGACACACAGGCTATTAAAGTATGTGATGATTCTTTGTTGACTTTCATTTTAGTAGACAAATAGAAGTTAATTTCCCTGCTGCTATTGGTTTCTGTCTGACTGTCAGTAAATAAGCAGCTCAGAATGTACCACACAAGCAGCCTCAAAGAGCCTGTCACTCATTACCACAACAAAGCAGACAAAGGAATGTCAACATTTGCAGCTGTTCGTTATTGACAAGTCTGTCTACTGATACGGTTGTCTTATCGCCAGACTATAGCAGAGCAGCTGATTGGACTCTCAGTGCATGTTCATTGTAAAGCAATGTTTTCCCATTTAGTTTACCGCGATGCAATGGTGAGCTTGTCGAAATTTCAACCGTGGTGTCCGAGGATGCTTTATTAGCAGAATTCATAATTTCTGATCGTCACGGCAGTAAGAGGCTTTGAAGGCCATCGAAAAAAACTAAATGATCGGTGTTGGAATGAGGAAAATCTATACAGTATGTGGCCTGTAAGAACCGAAAACGTGTTCCAAAAATAGATAAATGTAAATAACCGGGACGACCATTCATTAATTCTATGCCAAAGTTAGTTTAAAACAATACTTTATCCCACATTTTCGAGACTAGAAGCACTAAAAAGCGTCTTGAGAAAAAAAGCTGATAATATCAACATTTTGGCAGCTCATGCCACTTTAAGCTTACAAATGCATGTGTTACCTCCCTTTATTTAGAATGCACAGATGTTGGCCACCAGGTGTCAGGATGACTTGTGTGGAGGAGCCGTCATCTCTCAACAAGGTACATTGAATCGTTTTATAAAAGGGCTATGTCACTTTGCTTCTTTGAAAACAATGTTCATTGATTGATGTTTTACGTCACACTTATACATTATGTAGGGTGGTGTTGCAAGGTTTAGTTGGGGAGAAAACCAAGCTCTTTGCGACCCTTTCACTTAGAGTAAATAAAACTCAATTTTTTCTTTGGTCTGAGTGAGATTTGAACCGAGACCCATTGAGACAAGGTTAGTATGGGAGACTATCTGAGGCCCCACATATTTCAGCGGCGTTTGTACACTGATAATTTACTGAGGGAAACATATCGAACTATAAACATAGTAGTTAACAGCACCCAGCCTAATTTCAGTAAATCACTATACAAGTTTTAATATTTAGTCTTAACTGGTTTAAATGAAGGGGTGGGGAGGCGATGGTCTCTCAGTCCAACCCTCCTATTAATGGGCCGGCAGGTTAAAATCCCACAAATTCCAAGATAAATTGAAAAATTACTGATAGTCTTTTTTTTTCTGTTTCATTACCCTATGTTGGAGAGCTGCCAAATGCTCGTCAAAGGTCAGGGGTCTCTTTCGAGTTTCCTCACCCACTGAACCCTGCGCCGCCACGTATGGTGAAATAATCTTGAGTGTGGTGCAAAACATGAATTAATCATAAATGGTATTAAATGAACAACTTATAGTTTTTATTACCGGTATGGGTGTTGGTTACTTTCAAACAATTTGTATCTCTCACTTATAATCTCCCCGTCCATACACACATTATTATTAAAATGGTGTAAAGGTCTAAATGATATACCTCTTTTTAACACAATTAGAAACTTGTCTCCATGGTTATTTTAGACAAGAAGATTTTCCCTGTGCCCGTGTGTTTTAGTGATCATAAATATGTTATTAAAATATTCTACAAAGGTTGAAGGACACAAATATTTTCATGAAGTTAACTTTTCCAACATCTTTCTTTGTCTTCAATCAGAATCAATTCTCGGCGCTTGTGACCAATGTGGGAAAACACCATCAGTTTATTCCCGGGAAGATGTAAAAGAATGTATGAAGAGATCTCAAACCTGGTTACAAAAGATTGATCAGTTAAGGAAAGACAAAGGTGAGGGATAGAATGTATGAAGAGATCTCAAACCTGGTTACAAAAGATTGATCAGTTAAGGAAGGACAAAGGTGAGGGATAGAATGTATGAAGAGATCTCAAACCTGGTTACAAAAGATTGATCAGTTAAGGAAAGACAAAGGTGAGGAATAGAATGTATGAAGAGATCTCAAACCTGGTTACAAAAGATTGATCAGTTAAGGAAGGACAAAGGTGAGGGATAGAATGTATGAAGAGATCTCAAACCTGGTTACAAAAGATTGATCAGTTAAGGAAAGACAAAGGTGAGGGATAGAACGTATGAAGAGATCTCAAACGTGCTTACAAAAGATTGATCAGTTAAGGAAGGACAAAGGTGAGGGATAGAATGTATGAAGAGATCTCAAACCTGGTTACAAAAGATTGATCAGTTAAGGAAAGACAAAGGTGAGGGATAGAATGTATGAAGAGATCTCAAACCTGGTTACAAAAGATTGATCAGTTAAGGAAGGACAAAGGTGAGGGATAGAATGTATGAAGAGATCTCAAACCTGGTTACAAAAGATAGATCAGTTAAGGAAATGCAAAGGTGAGGGATAGAATGTATGAAGAGATCTCAAACCTGGTTACAAAAGATTGATCAGTTAAGGAAGGACAAAGGTGAGGGATAGAATGTATGAAGAGATCTCAAACCTGGTTACAAAAGATTGATCAGTTAAGGAAGGACAAAGGTGAGGGATAGAATGTATGAAGAGATCTCAAACCTGGTTACAAAAGATTGATCTGTTAAGGAAAGACAAAGGTGAGGGGTAGAATGTATGAAGAGATCTCAAACCTGGTTACAAAAGATTGATCAGTTAAGGAAGGACAAAGGTGAGGGATAGAATGTATGAAGAGATCTCAAACCTGCTTACAAAAGATTGATCAGTTAAGGAAAGACAAAGGTGAGGGATAGAATGTATGAAGAGATCTCAAACCTGCTTACAAAAGATTGATCAGTTAAGGAAGGACAAAGGTGAGGGATAGAATGTATGAAGAGATCTCAAACCTGGTTACAAAAGATTGATCAGTTAAGGAAAGACAAAGGTGAGGGATAGAATGTATGAAGAGATCTCAAACCTGGTTACAAAAGATTGATCAGTTAAGGAAAGACAAAGGTGAGGGATAGAATGTATGAAGAGATCTCAAACCTGGTTACAAAAGATTGATCAGTTAAGGAAGGCGAAAGGTGAGGGATAGAATGTATGAAGAGATCTCAAACCTGGTTACAAAAGATTGATCAGTTAAGGAAAGACAAAGGTGAGGGATAGAATGTATGAAGAGATCTCAAACCTGGTTACAAAAGATTGATCAGTTAAGGAAGGCGAAAGGTGAGGGATAGAATGTATGAAGAGATCTCAAACCTGGTTACAAAAGATTGATCAGTTAAGGAAAGACAAAGGTGAGGGATAGAATGTATGAAGAGATCTCAAACCTGGTTACAAAAGATTGATCAGTTAAGGAAAGACAAAGGTGAGGGATAGAATGTATGAAGAGATCTCAAACCTGGTTACAAAAGATTGATCAGTTAAGGAAGGACAAAGGTGAGGGATAGAATGTATGAAGAGATCTCAAACCTGGTTACAAAAGATTGATCAGTTAAGGAAGGACAAAGGTGAGGGATAGAATGTATGAAGAGATCTCAAACCTGGTTACAAAAGATTGATCAGTTAAGGAAGGACAAAGGTGAGGGATAGAATGTATGAAGAGATCTCAAACCTGGTTACAAAAGATTGATCAGTTAAGGAAAGACAAAGGTGAGGGATAGAATGTATGAAGAGATCTCAAACCTGGTTACAAAAGATTGATCAGTTAAGGAAGGACAAAGGTGAGGGATAGAATGTATGAAGAGATCTCAAACCTGGTTACAAAAGATTGATCAGTTAAGGAAGGACAAAGGTGAGGGATAGAATGTATGAAGAGATCTCAAACCTGGTTACAAAAGATTGATCAGTTAAGGAAAGACAAAGGTGAGGGATAGAATGTATGAAGAGATCTCAAACCTGGTTACAAAAGATTGATCAGTTAAGGAAGGACAAAGGTGAGGGATAGAATGTATGAAGAGATCTCAAACCTGGTTACAAAAGATTGATCAGTTAAGGAAGGACAAAGGTGAGGGATAGAATGTATGAAGAGATCTCAAACCTGATTACAAAAGATTGATCAGTTAAGGAAAGGCAAAGGTGAGGGATAGAATGTATGAAGAGATCTCAAACCTGATTACAAAAGATTGATCAGTTAAGGAAGGACAAAGGTGGGGGATAGAATGTATGAAGAGATCTCAAACCTGGTTACAAAAGATTGATCAGTTAAGGAAAGACAAAGTTGAGGGATAGAATGTATGAACAGATCTCAAACCTGGTTACAAAAGATTGATCAGTTAAGGAAGGACATAGGTGGGGGATAGAATGTATGAAGAGATCTCAAACCTGGTTACAAAAGATTGATCAGTTAAGGAAAGACAAAGGTGAGGGATAGAATGTATGAAGAGATCTCAAACCTGGTTACAAAAGATTGATCAGTTAAGGAAGGACAAAGGTGAGGGATAGACTGTATGAAGAGATCTCAAACCTGGTTACAAAAGATTGATCAGTTAAGGAAAGACAAAGGTGAGGGATAGAATGTATGAAGAGATCTCAAACCTGGTTACAAAAGATTGATCAGTTAAGGAAAGACAAAGGTGAGGGATAGAATGTATGAAGAGATCTCAAACCTGGTTACAAAAGATGGATCAGTTAAGGAAAGACAAAGGTGAGGGATAGAATGTATGAAGAGATCTCAAACCTGGTTACAAAAGATTGATCAGTTAAGGAAGGACAGAGGTGAGGAATAGAATGTATGAAGAGATCTCAAACCTGGTTACAAAAGATGGATCAGTTAAGGAAAGACAAAGGTGAGGGATAGAATGTATGAAGAGATCTCAAACCTGGTTACAAAAGATTGATCAGTTAAGGAAAGACAAAGGTGAGGGATAGAATGTATGAAGAGATCTCAAACCTGGTTACAAAAGATTGATCAGTTAAGGAAAGACAAAGGTGAGGGATAGAATGTATGAAGAGATCTCAAACCTGGTTACAAAAGATTGATCAGTTAAGGAAAGACAAAGGTGAGGGAGTTCTCTCAGTGATTTAGTCTCGGTGAATCAATGGTAGGATGGCCAATAGAAAGAAGCTGTCACAAAGATGATTTTATATTTCAAAATGGTGAAATTCATTTGAGGACTCTGTTGGACACTAAGCCTGATCACCCTTTTGCCAGTCTGAAGAAGATTCCAATCTAGGATTGTCCAACTTAGTCCAATCAACATTTTTGTCCTTGTTGTAGAAACTAGTATAAATGTTGAAGTTTATTCGAGTTAAAAGAGTTGGTTTGCTACCCTCATGAACCTGGATGTTTTACGCTGAACTCAAGATAATTTCACTTACATGGCGGCACTGCCAGATTTAGGAAACCAAGTTCTAAGCCTGAAGGAAACCGCTGACCTTCGGCGAGTGAAAACCCCACTCTGAAATTTTATTTGGGCTTAGTAGAATTGAACTCTGACTGATCGCTGGAAGGCCTGTATCAACTTGACGCAATGGATACTGTGTCAAGGAAATGAAATATTCGTGAGTGTGGATATAAACACTCAAAAAATCAACGAAAAATCATCTGAGTGGTCAACATTAAAGTGGCATGAGCTGCCAAAATGTTGATATTTTGACATTAAAACAGAATTTTGAAATTATTGGCTATTTTTCTCAAGACGTATAATTCAGAAGCTTATAAGTACTTCTAGTCTCGAAAATGTACGACAAAGTATTGTTTTGGATTAATATTGGCTTAGAATGAATGAATGGTCGTCCCGGTTATTTAAATTTTGTTTACTTTTAAAACACATTTTTGGTTCGTACAGACCACATACTGTATGGATTTTCCTCATTCCAACGCCAATCGTTTAGTTTTTTTATGGCCTTCAAAGCCTCTTACTGTCATGACGATCAGAAATTATGAAAAAAGTGTGAATTTTGGCAGCTCATGCCCCTTTAATCAAGAACACAAACATTAACTCAGAAAAGTGTTGAAAGCTCATGCTTTAAAAATATGGCTTGAAGAACCAAGTACATGTATCAAACTATCTTTCTTCATCATCAGTAAACACTTTGGTTCTTCTGTTCCCTTACCCCAGTGACCTTGACAAGTACATGTATATTTCTTTCGTCTTCTCTTTTATAATATTAACTCGCCACATTTTCATCACTTTTGGACAGATAATAAGCAAGCTTTAGATGAATGTGAAAATTTCATCGCTAAACAGAGTAGGATCCTTCATCCAGTGAAACATGTGTACATGGTGGTTTGTGAAGATAGAGCGTTTCAAGCGTGTCTCGAGATGGAGCAATGGGAAGAAGCATTAAACCATAGCTACAATGCTCTGGAGGGGTTGATGTAAGTGTCATTACTTATCAATTTAATATCTATCCAACGGAAAAAAACACTAAAAAATTTTTTTGATTTCATGTGGTCTGAGCTGGATTGGATCTGCAACCCATCCATACAGGCCTGTATCGGGCTAAAGAGACTATCCCTCTGCCGACTGAGCCACAGAGGTCAAAATTTTATTTGGAACAACCAGTCCTGTGGATTGCTGGTCAAAGCTCATCGGTTTTAAAAGGGAAATATTTCTGCCGTTTAACTAACCGGGCTTTGAACAAACATCTGATGTTTCCTCGCTGTCCTGAAGGGCCCATGAGCTTTAATACGTTCTATTTCCATTAGTAGAACTCTTCAATGTGGAGGTGCATTTGGTGGTACGAGTGGGACAGCCGCCTTCTTGTTAAAATGCAAAGCAGTACAAACAATGAAAGAGATCTATTTACAGATTTCGTTAGGTTTAAATGAATTATTTATATCTTTACATTTTCATTTTAACTATCTGAGGTAAAATCCAAAGAAATGTTTTGATCTTATAGACCGTGAACAGTTTTCTGTACAATTCATTCATTTAACATAAGGCCTGTCCCAGAAATCTCGCGAGAGTTGAGAAATGATTCCTCCTTTCAATAAAGAGCCCAGCAAGGGGAGTAACTTTTCCTTGATGGAAATATAACGTATTATCACATGAATACAACTTCTCAACCACACTTACTGAAATAATCTTGAGCATGGCGTAAAACACCAAACAATCAATCAACCACACTTACTGAAATAATCTTGAGCGCGGCGTAAAACACCAAACAATCAATCAACCACACTTACAAGGACAGTACCAGTGACTGGACATAGTAGGATTCTCAAGGCCCGTTCACACTGTGCGATTTGTCGTATCGACTTGTAGGATGCGATTAAAATGGATGCTTTTGATTGGTTGTTAAATCTTATTCACCAATTAGAAGCATTTATTTTCATCGCATCCTACAAGTCGATACGACAAATCGCACAGTGTGAACGGGCCTTAACAATGGTGCTACTTGAGTTCAATGTTTCCATATAAGGAAAGTGACCAAGTGTTGTGTTGATATTCCAGTTGTTACTACCCTCAACCCAGTCCAGTTACAGGGATTGAGCTAATGAAGATAGGTAAACTGGAAGTCTACTTGAATAAACTGTCCACAGCTCAAGGTCATTTAACACAGGTATGTGGAGTTTCATTCAGTCTTCTGCAATGGAAGATAAGAGTTTCCTGTGATTTTGTCGTTCTTAATCTTGTAGTTACACAATATATAGTTATTATAAGTGAAATTTAGTTCTAGAACTGAAACTTTCCCTCATTTTCTATATGTTTAAAATTTTTGTTATTTTCAGGCTCAGTCAATTTTACAGGTAACTCATGGATCTGAATATTCTTTGGTACAAGATTTAAATAGACTTCTCCAACAATGTCAGATGGAACTAAACTTACGGCAACTTTCTCTCCCAGCAAGCTGACCAATGTCAGATGGAACTAAACTTACGGCAACTTTCTCTCCCAGCAAGCTGACCAATGTCAGATGGAACTGAACTTAAGGCAACTTTCTCTCCCAGCAAGCTGACCAGTGTCCGATGGAACTAAACTTAAGGCAACTTTGTCTCCCAACAAGCTGACCAATGTCAGATGGAACTAAACTTACGGCAACTTTCTCTCCCAGCAAGCTGACCAGTGTCCGATGGAACTAAACTTAAGGCAACTTTGTCTCCCAACAAGCTGACCAATGTCAGATGGAACTAAACTTAAGGCAACTTTCTCTCCCAACAAGCTGACCAATGTCAGATGGAACTAAACTTACGGCAACTTTCTCTCCCAGCAAGTTACCAGCGGAAGGTCGTGGGTTTCCTCCGGGCACAGAGCCCGGTTTCCTCCCACAATAAAACTGGCAAAGCCGCCATATAAGTGAAATAATCTTGAGCGCGGCGTAAAACACCAAACAATCAATCTCTCCCAGCAAGCTGACCAATGTCAGATGGAACTAAACTTAAGGCAACTTTCTCTCCCAGCAAGCTGACCAATATCAGATGGAACTAAACTTAAGGCAACTTTCTCTCCCAGCAAGCTGACCAATGTCAGATGGAACTGAACTTAAGGCAACTTTCTCTCCCAGCAAGCTGACCAATGTCAGATGGAACTAAACTTAAGGCAACTTTCTCTTCCTGCAAGCTGACCAATGTCAGATGGAACTAAACTTAAGGCAACTTTCTCTCCCAGCAAGCTGACCAGTGTCCGATGGAACTAAACTTAAGGCAACTTTGTCTCCCAACAAGCTGACCAATGTCAGATGGAACTAAACTTACGGCAACTTTCTCTCCCAGCAAGCTGACCAGTGTCCGATGGAACTAAACTTAAGGCAACTTTGTCTCCCAACAAGCTGACCAATGTCAGATGGAACTAAACTTAAGGCAACTTTCTCTCCCAACAAGCTGACCAATGTCAGATGGAACTAAACTTACGGCAACTTTCTCTCCCAGCAAGTTACCAGCGGAAGGTCGTGGGTTTCCTCCGGGCACAGAGCCCGGTTTCCTCCCACAATAAAACTGGCAAAGCCGCCATATAAGTGAAATAATCTTGAGCGCGGCGTAAAACACCAAACAATCAATCTCTCCCAGCAAGCTGACCAATGTCAGATGGAACTAAACTTACGGCAACTTTCTCTCCCAGCAAGCTGACCAATGTCAGATGGAACTAAACTTAAGGCAACTTTCTCTCCCAGCAAGCTGACCAATGTCAGATGGAACTAAACTTACGGCAACTTTCTCTCCCAGCAAGCTGACCAATGTCAGATGGAACTAAACTTAAGGCAACTTTCTCTCCCAGCAAGCTGACCAATATCAGATGGAACTAAACTTACGGCAACTTTCTCTCCCAGCAAGCTGACCAATGTCAGATGGAACTAAACTTAAGGCAACTTTCTCTCCCAGCAAGCTGACCAATGTCAGATGGAACTAAACTTAAGGCAACTTTCTCTCCCAGCAAGCTGACCAATGTCAGATGGAACTAAACTTAAGGCAACTTTCTCTCCCAGCAAGCTGACCAATGTCAGATGGAACTAAACTTAAGGCAACTTTCTCTCCCAGCAAGCTGACCAATGTCAGATGGAACTAAACTTAAGGCAACTTTGTCTCCCAGCAAGCTGACCAATGTCAGATGGAACTAAACTTAAGGCAACTTTGTCTCCCAACAAGCTGACCAATGTCAGATGGAACTAAACTTAAGGCAACTTTCTCTCCCAGCAAGCTGACCAATGTCAGATGGAACTAAACTTACGGCAACTTTCTCTCCCAGCAAGCTGACCAATGTCAGATGGAACTAAACTTAAGGCAACTTTCTCTCCCAGCAAGCTGACCAATATCAGATGGAACTAAACTTACGGCAACTTTCTCTCCCAGCAAGCTGACCAATGTCAGATGGAACTAAACTTAAGGCAACTTTCTCTCCCAGCAAGCTGACCAATGTCAGATGGAACTAAACTTAAGGCAACTTTCTCTCCCAGCAAGCTGACCAATGTCAGATGGAACTAAACTTAAGGCAACTTTCTCTCCCAGCAAGCTGACCAATGTCAGATGGAACTAAACTTAAGGCAACTTTCTCTCCCAGCAAGCTGACCAATGTCAGATGGAACTAAACTTAAGGCAACTTTGTCTCCCAGCAAGCTGACCAATGTCAGATGGAACTAAACTTAAGGCAACTTTGTCTCCAAACAAGCTGACCAATGTCAGATGGAACTAAACTTACGGCAACTTTCTCTCCCAGCAAGCTGACCAATGTCAGATGGAACTAAACTTACGGCAACTTTCTCTCCCAGCAAGCTGACCAATGTCAGATGGAACTAAACTTAAGGCAACTTTGTCTCCCAACAAGCTGACCAATGTCAGATGGAACTAAACTTACGGCAACTTTCTCTCCCAGCAAGCTGACCAATGTCAGATGGAACTAAACTTAAGGCAACTTTCTCTCCCAGCAAGCTGACCAATGTCAGATGGAACTAAACTTAAGGCAACTTTCTCTCCCAGCAAGCTGACCAATGTCAGATGGAACTAAACTTACGGCAACTTTCTCTCCCAGCAAGCTGACCAATGTCAGATGGAACTAAACTTAAGGCAACTTTCTCTCCCAGCAAGCTGACCAATGTCAGATGGAACTAAACTTAAGGCAACTTTCTCTCCCAGCAAGCTGACCAATGTCAGATGGAACTAAACTTAAGGCAACTTTCTCTCCCAGCAAGCTGACCAATGTCAGATGGAACTAAACTTAAGGCAACTTTCTCTCCCAGCAAGCTGACCAATGTCAGATGGAACTAAACTTAAGGCAACTTTCTCTCCCAGCAAGCTGACCAATGTCAGATGGAACTAAACTTAAGGCAACTTTCTCTCCCAGCAAGCTGACCAATGTCAGATGGAACTCATCCTCGGATACCCAGGGTTAAATTCTCAACAAGCTCACCTTTTACCCCTGGGACAACTGAGATTGAAAGCCTCGTTTTCTGGGAACGCCCATTTACTGTCGAACCAATCAAAAGTTCTCTTATAAACGTTGTAACTCTTCAGTTTGGAGACACGTTTGTCGAATTGAAGTGTAAACCGAAACGTCGTCCATCTTTGTTTTGAACACTGCATAGATGCTTACGTAACGCGGATTCTGATTGGTGAAATTTCCGCCACAGTTTTGTGGCGGAACCAATCAAAGTCAACATGCATATTAAATTAGAAACGACGGATCTGCTTCCACTTGTCCCACGGGTAAAGTGAGCGTGAGCGTAAGTTTTAATCGTGGGTTCCGACGATGGATGGAACTAAACTTACGGCAACTTTCTCTCCCAGCTAGCTGACCAATATCAGATGGAACTAAACTTAAGGCAACTTTCTCTCCCAGCAAGCTGACCAATGTCAGATGGAACTAAACTTAAGGCAACTTTCTCTCCCAGCAAGCTGACCAATGTCAGATGGAACTAAACTTAAGGCAACTTTCTCTCCCAGCAAGCTGACCAATGCCAGATGGAACTACACTTAAGGCAACTTTCTCTCCCAGCAAGCTGACCAATGCCACATGGAACTAAACTAAAGGCAACTTTCTCTCCCAGCAAGCTGACCAATGTCAGATGGAACTAAACTTAAGGCAACTTTCTCTCCCAGCAAGCTGACCAGTGTCAGATGGAACTAAACTTAAGGCAACTTTATCTCCCAGCAAGCTGACCAATGTCAGATGGAACTAAACTTAAGGCAACTTTATCTCCCAGCAAGCTGACCAATACCACATGGAACTAAACTTAAGGCAACTTTCTCTCCCAGCAAGCTGACCAGTGTCAGATGGAACTAAACTTAAGGCAACTTTATCTCCCAGCAAGCTGACCAATGTCAGATGGAACTGAACTAACGGCAACTTTCTCTCCCAGCAATCTGACCAATGTCACATGGAACTAAACTTAAGGCAACTTTCTCTCCCAGCAAGCTGACCAATGTCAGATGGAACTAAACTTAAGGCAACTTTCTCTCCCAGCAAGCTGACCAATGTCAGATGGAACTAAACTTAAGGCAACTTTCTCTCCCAGCAAGCTGACCAATGTCAGATGGAACTAAACTTACGGCAACTTTCTATCCCAGCAAGCTGACCAATGTCAGATGGAACTAAACTTACGGCAACTTTCTCTCCCAGCAAGCTGACCAATGTCAGATGGAACTAAACTTACGGCAACTTTCTCTCCCAGCAATCTGACCAATGTCACATGGAACTAAACTTAAGGCAACTTTCTCTCCCAGCAAGCTGACCAATGTCAGATGGAACTAAACTTACGGCAACTTTCTCTCCCAGCAAGCTGACCAATGTCAGATGGAACTAAACTTAAGGCAACTTTCTCTCCCAGCAAGCTGACCAATGTCAGATGGAACTAAACTTACGGCAACCTTCTCTCCCAGCAAGCTGACCAATGTCAGATGGAACTAAACTTAAGGCAACTTTGTCTCCCAGCAAGCTGACCAATGCCACATGGAACTAAACTTAAGGCAACTTTCTCTCCCAGCAAGCTGACCAATGTCAGAAGGAAGTAAACTTAAGGCAACTTTCTCTCCCAGCAAGCTGACCAATGTCAGATGGAACTAAACTTAAGGCAACTTTCTCTCCCAGCAAGCTGACCAATGTCAGATGGAACTAAACTTAAGGCAACTTTCTCTCCCAGCAAGCTGACTAATGTCAGATGGAACTGGCAACTTTCTCTCCCAGCAAGCTGACCAGTGTCAGATGGAACTAAACTTAAGGCAACTTTCTCTCCTAGCAAGTTGACTGATGTCAGATGGAACTAAACTTAAGGCAACTTTCTCACCCAGCTAGCTGACCAATGTCAGATGGAACTAAACTTAAGGCAACTTTCTCTCCCAGCAAGCTGACCAATGTCAGATGGAACTAAACTTAAGGCAACTTTCTCTCCCAGCAAGCTGACCAATGTCAGATGGAACTAAACTTAAGGCAACTTTCTCTCCCAGCAAGCTGACCAATGTCAGATGGAACTAAACTTAAGGCAACTTTCTATCCCAGCAAGCTGACCAATGTCAGATGGAACTAAACTTAAGGCAACTTTCTCTCCCAGCAAGCTGACCAGTGTCAGATGGAACTAATCTTAAGGCAACTTTCTCTCCCAGCAAGCTGACCAATGTCAGATGGAACTAAACTTAAGGCAACTTTCTCTCCCAGCAAGCTGACCAATGTCAGATGGAACTAAACTTCAGGCAACTTTCTCTCCCAGCAAGCTGACCAGTGTCTGATGGAACTAAACTTAAGGCAACTTTCTCTCCCAGCAAGCTGACCAATGTCAGATGGAACTAAACTTAAGGCAACTTTCTCTCCCAGCAAGCTGACCAATGTCAGATGGAACTGGCAACTTTCTCTCCCAGCAAGCTGACCAATGTCAGATGGAACTAAAGTAAAAGTCAACTCCCCTCCAAAATATTTCTTCAGGCTAGATGTCATTGGGGGAAGGCAGCGGACAACAGTAACGTTTTTCTCATTCGATTCTTTATCCATATCTGGGCATGTGATCAACGTAATCAGTCAATTTTTCTTTCTGGTATGTTCACCAGTTGGACTGAATGTGAATCTGTTCAACTGGTTGGTTTAAGGAATTAAGGCTAACAAAAGACATGTTTTCTACTGGATTGAAGCGGTGTCTGTGTTGACGAACCTAACTGGCGACACTCACGTCCTGGGCTGCAGTACACAGTTGCAGATGCTGTTTACAAGGAATGGAAATCAGTCCCATTTGGCTCTGTCTGGCAGTTCAAACTTTTGGTCTTGTAGCCCTAATATATCAGGCCTTTCCATGATTAAATAACATACTTTATTAACAGTTTTTGTGTCACTGTATCATTTCCATTGGTATAAATCCATTTATAAGTCTAAATACTCTTTTTGTTAGTGCATTTTGACCTACAATTATGTCATACTCAAGGAAAACCAAATGGCAACTGCCAGCTCTGTATTACATGTACATAATGTATTCTTGTTATTTTTGGGATAACACTTAAAAATGGCAAAAATTCTTCAACCGATTTTGGGTGACTGCCGAAACGGGAATCGAAGTCGGGTCCCAGAGTATGGCACGTACATCATGGCTACATGTATCGCCAGCACTAAATGTCGGCTGTCTGTTCCATTCATCCAACCTCCTCTTGGTGATAGGTGCCATACTCTGGGACACCGCTTCGATTCCCGTGATTGTTTTCGGATTCATCGCCGTGATTGTGTGTTTAACAAAATATGGAATCCTTATCACTAAGTGAAATTGAATTGTTCATGATTTTTGATAAATGAAGAGAAATGTATTTTCTTTGTCGTAAGTGGGAATACCTTTCTAGCTGTTTTTTTCAATTCGAATTAAAAAAGAAAACGAACAAAATCACTAATGTTGAAATATTATTTATTTTCCTTCGTATATTGTTACTTCTGCTTAATATAATAACAGCTTGATCAGAAGTTTTACATTTAACTGGTTAAAGCTATACACAATATACCACAAGGTTAAAATGGCGTTTGCATTTATTTTGCGTACGCAGAGCAAATCCTTGATCTTCAAGCACAATGTGTAGAAACTAGCCACGCAATGCTTAATTTTAGCTGTCTAAATTCTTTCATGAAAAAGATACCTGGGGGCCATTTCACGAAGCTGTCCCAAAGTGCGATCAATCGCAGTTGCCATGATGTCCAATCTCTTCACTATGGTATCCATTCACAACTACGCCTCGTATGCCATGCGACTGCTTTGTGAAACAAGGCCCTGGTTGTTTTCTGTGAAAACTGGGCCTGTCTAACCTTTTTGAAATGGACCTGCTTGTTTTCTGTCACAGAAAGGATACTAACCAGTATATGTATATAATGATGGTGACAAAGTTCAGATTGTCTGCTGTGAAAATTCTACCAAGGCAGGATTAGGTTTTACCTTGGAGTCGTAGGAGCTGAACGAATGATTTACAAATATGACATTGAAATTTTCCAACATTCAAACCCATTATTATGTACTCCACTTTATAAAGAATTTCCCTAGAAAAATGACATTAATGCTGTTATGTGAAATATATTGCAATGTGGCCCGAATTTGGTTGAATTGTTAACATTGCAAATTTCACAGTAATGAATTGCAAATTTCACAGTAATGAATTGCAAACACAATAAAAATTTGCTACAAGAAATTTGTTGGCAAACTATTAAATTCAAATTCATTATTGAAAGACAATTTATGTGCTAAAACTTGTAGCACAAATGAAGGCAACAACTCATTTCATAGCACAATTTTAGTAAAAAGAATCATTTTTTACATCAAAACATAATCAAAGTCTGTGACATTTCAACCTTGACACACTTGCACCTCAACAACTATTTACAAGACCACTTTTGCACACTGCCCGCAAATAAAAAATACTCATAAAATAGATATCTGTCTTTTTCAACTGACATATTATGAATAACACTTGTCAGCAGTTCAACACGAAATATTTTACTCAATTACCATGGAAATACATGTATGTCCTCAATGTTTTAAAATCCTCTTTGGAATATCATATGTGATAAATTCAAATTTTGGTATTGTTCATTATTACACAAATTTCCTTCCCTGTAGTCCATCCTAGTGTGTTGATTACAATTTGCATTCCCCTTCCTTCTGTCGCCTGATGTGCCCAGTGATACATCAGAGATTGGAAAAAGAGGAACATTTTATCGAAATTTGACATAAATTAGTCATTTTACAGTCACTCATTTTACAGTCATTTTACTTTAACAGAAGATTTCTGTGTAAGGGACATAACTCTGAGTATCACATTGTACAGACATAGGCACACTATGCTGAAATGTTGGAAGCCCATTAAAATATATCTCAGCCTTCAATGTTTATTATATAACAAGAATCTGGTATGGATGTCCATACTACAACACAGAGATGAAGAGGCTATGGCCTCAATTCCAAAAGTATCCATTTAGGACTAACGAACAACAGCCATCACTGCATCATTTGTCCCAAGTGTAATTATGCAGAACACTTTTTGTGGGAATTTGGAAACAAACAACAAAGTTCTTTGCCAAATTCTTCTTCACACTGATAGATTTTTTGGAAAAATCACGGCAAGAGCGCAAGACGTTAACCAATGACTACCACAACCATGGGCCTGGAAGGTGTTGACTGACAGTTCGTTTTAACCCCTTGCATTTAACTTCACAAATTCATGACTTGAGGCATGGGACATAACACTTGGATGACTTTTGCCACTGGAGGCGTGCAATGGGACACGCACATTTCCATGAACTCTAAATGTGTCATAATTTCTGATGGTGACTCTGAATGAACTTTTAAAAGTCAGTGAGTTTGAGTAGTTCTTCTTTCCCCATGGAGATTGACTATCATTGTTCCCTCCAATCACTGACTTACTGATGGTGACTATTATTGTTCCCTCTAATCACCGAGACTTACTGATGGTGACTATCATTGTTCTCTCTAATCACCGAGACTTACTGATGGTCAAGGACCACTCAAAGTTCCTGATTCTATAAACAAACTGGGAAATCTTTGACTTGCTTTCTGACACAGTACAGGCCTCAGGAACTTTTATCACGTTGCTTAGATTGAATCCTAGAACAACATGAATTCTGTTTTCCCTCCGTTAGGGAGTGAAATTCCTGCCTCAACAGACCGGCAGTCTTTTCATATTGGAAGACAGTAATGGATTAGATTGCCCAACCCTTCAGTCAAATGACATCAGATTTGTTGGTGCCTGTAACAAAAAATAATCTCCACTTAAAATCCAAGTTAATTAAACCCAAAGTGGCATGGGCCGCCAATTATAGGAAAAAAAATCTGTTAAAACATAATGTGCTATTTGTTTCTCATTTTTACTAAAAAGTGCAAAAAATTCATAGTTGATTTAGCTTACCTGAGGTGTGTATCTTTTTGTTGCCTCTGTCAGGTACCGACACCACATCAAAGCATTGCTCTGTGTTCCCCCTCGGAACTTATAAACATTACCTAAAGAGAGAATAATTAATAAATTTTTAGAACATAATGTTTATAAATCTTCCAAATAAGATAAAGTCAATTTTATAACAAAACTTAAGTTAATATTATAAGCCTGAAAATAAAGCTTCAAAGTAAGAGATTTAACGTCCTTTTCAACATTATTTTGGTATTATTGCTTAAACCTCCAGCAACTTAATTCTTTAAACCATGTATCTCGGCATTAAAGACTTTGCTGGCTGAGTATGACTTGAAGGGTAAAGCAGAGTTATGTACCTTTCATAGGGTCTGTAAGTTGAAATGCATCAGGTTGAACAGCACTGTCTCCCATGACAACCATCCATCCAACTATGGAAGCCATCTTGCTAGGATTAGATTTATACTAAAAGAAAGTAAACTATAATAAATCAATTTGAAAATTTGGCGTGGTCAACTTTTCTGAATCTTATCCCGAACCATGATTGAAAACATTTGAAAATCAATAAAAAGTATATTCTTTTATAGGATTGAATTTTCAAAATGGGCACTTCTAACAATATCTAGTTTGATTGCTGGTTGAAAATGGTTTCAAATCTTTATAACTAACACTTCTCAATTTTCTTGTGCAACCATGAAAATGTTAGCAACATGGAAACAGTTATAACTAGTTCCACTCACATCAGTTCTGTCTGTTCCTCGTAAAGTCTTTGATGGGTAAAATAACAAGTTTGTTCCCCACAATGCAACCCAATATCTTGTCCACGATGAAACCTGAAGGAAAAACAAGAATACACAAATTATAATAAATGCTTTATTCTATCGACAAGAATGACACAAAATGAATAAATAAATGCACTTTTAAAAGTTACTAGTCGGGGGAAAAAAACAACATTTTATTGCTACATGTATGAATTTATGCAGTGAATGGCGATTAAAGCCGCAGTCATTTAAAGTGACAAACTGGCAAATTTGTTGGGGAGCTGATAGTGTATTTCAAATTATCATTTGAAAATTCTCTTTCTGGTCTGTTTATGAAATATAATTAAGTCTTGTAGTAATCCAGTGCCAATTGTAGTAAAGAAAGTGAATAGCCTTAGTAATGATACATCGCGAATTGAATGATCTCTTAGAGAAAATATTATGTTGAAGGGCGGTTATTTTTGACAGCAGTCTGATTGATTGATTGGGGCTTAACGTCGCACTCAACAGCTATTGGTTATATGGTGACAAAAGTACCAACCGACCCAAAGATCACCCCACCCCTCTCACCCACCCAGATCTAAATTTTGACATGAGGCTTCACAGACCATAGAACGTCAGGAGGGCTAATGTATGTGGCATACTTAATGTTCCTCCTTTCTGGGTCAGCACACATGGCTAAAGCAGAGCCGCAATACTCCAGCCCGAAGGTGACAGGAGTCTGACCTGGTGTTATTGTTGATTGATTGATTGGGGCTTAACGTCGCACTCAACAGCTAAGGTTATATGGCGACAAAAGTACCAACCGACCAAAAGACCTTACCCACCCCCCATCCCACCTAAATTTTAACATTAAAACCTTCACAGACCATATGAACGTCAGGAAGGCTAATGTATTTGGCATACTTAATTTTCCTCCATGCCAGGTAGGCGAAAAATGGCTATGACAAAAACCACACCGCCCCCAGCCCGAGGGTTGGTGTTATTGTAGACTGCCAGTTAACTGAGATTAAATGAGGGCTAATATAGCCTCGTATCACCCTCCTGGCAATATTCCATGGACAAAAACTCTCACTCGTGTCAGATGAATATCAAATTTACATCAGAAGAAATAAGTAATTTGTCTAGGGGTATATGTGGGTCCATTCAGTAAGGGGTATATGACAGCACCATATCAGCTGACCAATAGAGGCTCTGAAGATTGACTGATTGATTAATGTTTTACGTCGCACTCAAGATTATTTCACTTATATGGTACTTTTGGATATTCCCTACAGATTTGATAGTGTTACCAGTTTATTGTTCTCCAACTGAGGCCATAAAGATTGATTGAAATTTACACCACACTCCAGATTATTGCACTAATATAGCAGTCATACCGGGTATTGTGTGGGGAGGAAACGGGCAGCCATACTGGGTATTGTGTGGGGAGGAAACGGGACCTGTCTGTCAGAGAAAACCCGGACATTCCACACTGACCTTGAAAACCATTCCAAATAGAGAAATCCAGTGAACAAATTAAAATAGGAATGTGGTAGCTTAAACTGAAGAGGAAAAGCTTTTGTTTGATTTAAGTATATCTTTGAAGGTTATTTTACATGGTGAATATCTCTGAGAACATTCAGATTCTACATTGGTACTTACAGTAGGTTTCTTTCCATCTTTGAGCAGTGTCTTCCTCTTGAGACAACCTTCACATGTAAAACTCTGTTGGTAAAGGGAAGATGGCGTCTCTTCGGGACTTGTATGGCTAGAAATAGACTAACTGGCATTAATAACAAACAAATATATTCTTTTTCAAAAATACAAAAAATTCTTTTCCGCTTACCATTAAAAACAGATTTATTAAAAAAAAAAACACTGACAACATTTTAGGTGACAAATTTAGAGCTGATAAATAGTTTGGCGCAAAAACAACCAGTTGGAATTTTGAATTGCTAAGAATGTAATTAAATTCATACAAGTTAAAACTGAAAAAATTACCTCATTTTATTTAAAAAAAAAAAAAAAAAAAATTCCTGTTGAGAAGAAATTCATAGCAGCAAGAATGAAACTTACAATTCTCCTGCTGGCCAAAATGTACTTTGTTCATTGTTTTCTGTAACTTCTCGTGCTTCTGAAAAAAAAAAAAATTAAAATGAATGCACTTTGAAAAAAATAATAGCACTGAAAAATGACCATAGTGCTTATTGGGAGGATTGATGTTCTCAAGAAAATTAATTAGCAATACAGTTAATCGCCTCACCTATATATTTACTGGATACAGAGCTTTCACTTGACGCACACGGAGATTCTTCGAGAACACTGTCATCCAACAAGTGACGAATACCCTGAACATAAGGAGCTGTTGTCTTTGACGGCAGACTGTAGGTCCGTTCTGCAGGCGGGTGACAACTCATAAAACTACAAAACAAATATATACACACAAACTTAACAATCAAATTCTCTGATGATTTACAGTCATTCTATAATAATAAGGATGGAATGAAACTAGTTCTACGACACTCAATCTTTTGATTGTGTTATGGAAGTTTCACGTTGGTTGACCTTTTAATAATCGTAGAAGATTAACACAAGATCAATTCATGTTCTTTGCTAGTACGGTAGTCGCTGGCTTATTTTTTTTTTTTTTAATTGTTTTTGGTGACTTACTTTGCACTTAAACTTCTCGACTTTCTGTGACCAGGAATAAACCTTCCAGAACCTGGTAATCCCCGGGGTTCAGTTTTTGGTGAGCTTGGCTGAAGTTTGGAAACATCTTCTCGGGACCCTGACGGTGACTGTGACACATTTGGGGATTCTATCCTCAACGACAATCTGTAAATCAGATGATTCTACATTAGTAAAACAATTCATACAATATGAGTATGATTCATGCGTCTTCTGTTGTGAACTTAAAAGGGCGTGGGCTGCCAAAATTTGAATTGACTTCGAAATAAAAATATTGGTAAAGCGACAGAAGAAATGTGGTGATAACTGACAAACTTCAAATAGCCAGTGACTGAGTAGACTTGTGAGGTTTTTGCTGCTAACATCTGTAAGATTGGTATCAATGAAAAGCACTTATTTTGTACCTTTTCATAAGAATGACAAACAATTATCAAATTCTGTTTCAAGGTAATTTTCCTCGATATTAAACACTTTAGAAACCATGCACTGGCTCAAAATGAACGTAAGATAAAGTGAACATACAAAGTAATCTTCACCAGAACTTCATGAAGAAAAGTGAAAAAAAAAAACCTAACTGAAACTTGTCTTGGAACCAGGTGAATGTTGTCTTTATAATGTTTTAATTAATTTATGTCAACTAATCGGGGTCTGATATTTGGCAAGAAAATCAGCTGAAGGAATCAGATGTAAGAGAGAGAAATGTTCAGCAACATGCGCAATGACAGCCAAGTTGTGAAATTCTTACGAGACTTTCACTCCCTATAAGTAATGGTGAGTCTGGGGAAACGGCGACATGATTTCTAGAGAATGTAATATGAGTGTACTTGGCCACCATTCACCTTTATACCAGAAAACTGACCTACAAATTCTTAGCACTGGGAAAATAACATGCCTCCGGCTCTATGTAGTTTTTGTTTTATGTTGTCTAACTTTTGAAGTGATATGAGGCCTGGGGGGTTTGTAGTTTATCTGCTGATATCTGAGAGGCTGACATTTCAATAAACATGACTGTAGGTCAATGGGCTCCTTCCCCATGCCAAACAAACCCACCATGTGAGAAGCACACCGTAGACACAGGGTTTTTGGGACAAAATAACATTGAATTCATATAGTGTCCAATCAGGATGCCCCTGTAAATATTTATTAAAGTGGCATAAACTGACAAAATTCACACTTTTTTCATAATTTCTGATCGTCACGACAGTAAGAGACTTTGAAGGCCATCGAAAAACTAAATGATTGGCGTTGGAATGAGGAAAATCTATGTATGTGGCCTATACGAACCGAAATAATGTTCGAAAAAGTAAACAAAATTGAAATAACCGGGACGACAATTCTTTCATTCTAAGCCAAACTTAGTTCAAAGTGATACTTTATCTTACATTCTTGAGACTAGAAGCACTAAAAAACTTCTGAATTATACGTCTTGAGAAAAATAGCCAATAATTTCAACTTTCTGTTTTAACATCAAAAACATCAACTTTTTGACAGCTGATGCCACTTAAAGTAAAGAGACTGAATGTACCCGAGTGAATAAAAAACTACATTTGTGAATATAAAAAAATACTATTTAGAGCAAATACTGAAACTTAATCAAATACAGCTGAATGATATCATGTATTATTATCAAAGCTATTTCGTCTTTAATTTTGATCACACAGCAAGTACAGGCTTGTACAAAAAGAAATCATCAAACACAGATACACTGAATTACATTGAATGAAGTATTTAGCTGAGTCAGCAGATTCTGTGAAACCTGCATAAGAGCACATACAAGGTGAGAGGGCTCTTAGCTCAATGAGGGGATTATCTAACTGGTAATTAGCAGGTGAAAGATCAACCACTACAACATGATTTTAAACACATAATTCTAATTCTGTAGAAATGGCAAAGACCCTTAATAAATGTTTTCCCCTCCCAAAAATTACATTCAGTTGCCTCTATACACAGTGTTCCCATTATTTTGGGGGTTAAATTTTCTTCAAAAAATGATAAAAATTCTTCCTGATGTCCCGAAATAGCCCGATGTCCCCCTAATTGAGTGAAAAACCAAATCAAAACTTAGCAACTGCGACTAAAAAATCAACCAGCCAATAGGGCCTGGGAGTCTACCGAGAGATTTCACGACATCCGGTGACAGATGATGTTTTTTGATGACATTGTCAGTTCGATTGACATTTTTTGTTCTAACACGTCAGAATTGAGCGTCACATTCGAACGATAAAGGCTCTCCACATGCATAATGACAACGCAGGTGACATTGTGGAATAGTCAAGTTACTCCCGCCCCCTATGGGATGCTTTAATAGAAAATTAACATTGATTGATTACATGGAGGCGTTGCCAGGTTAAGTGGGGGAGGAAATCAGGTTCTTAGTCTAGACCTGCCACAGAGGGAGTTTGGGGAAGGAAATCAGGTTCTTAGTCTAGACCTGCCACAGAGGGAGTTTGGGGAAGGAAATCAGGTTCTTAGTCTAGACCTGCCACAGAGGGAGTTTGGGGAAGGAAATCAGGTTCTTAGTCTAGACCTGCCACAGAGGGAGTTTGGGGAA
The DNA here is from genome assembly GCA_963971465.1 of Lepidochitona cinerea. NCBI lineage: Eukaryota > Metazoa > Mollusca > Polyplacophora > Chitonida > Tonicellidae > Lepidochitona > Lepidochitona cinerea. The sequence continues at coordinate 29,814,653 of OZ020563.1, read as the reverse complement.
GGAAATCAGGTTCTTAGTCTAGACCTGCCACAGAGGAGTTTAAGTGAAGAAAAAAAGCCTTCAGAATTTTTGTTCAGTTTTTCTGTAGACTGAGTGAGATTCAAACCTACAAATCATTCATGACAGAAACAAACATCTGAAAATATTGACTAACATACATAGTGAGAGAAATGTGAGAACGACGACTTATTCCTTTAAACATTAAATATATAGGCATTTGCTTTTTGTAATAGGTTTGCGCAAACAGAATAAAGTCCAAATGAGACTCCATCCAAGCTGGGTAGGTCTGCTTTAGAAGTTTGATGTAAACTGTATGGTGTTCTTACATAAGAGTGAGAGTTTTTGTCCATGGAATATTGCCAGGAGGGTGATACGAGGCTATATTAGCCCTCATTTAATCTCAGTTAACTGGCAGTCTATAATAACACCAGGCCAGACTGCTGTCAAAAATAACCACCCTTCAACATAATATTTTCTCTGAGATGTCTTTGAAGTGTGTATCTTTAGAAAGCGTTGGTATGTCAGTAAATACTGCATAGCCTCGTTGAACATGTGCAAATAAACAGGTGTCCAGAGTAACACTTGATAGGCTGGCCAAATGTTACAGTCCCCATCCGTAATAGTTAGATTGATTCATGTTTTACGCAGCACCCGATACTTAAAATGTCTGACATCTAATATCAGAGGTTTATTTATGATCACTAAAACACACCGGCACAGGGAAAATCTTCTTGTCTAAAATAACCATGGAGACAAGTTTCTAATTGTGTTAAAAAGAGGTATATCATTTAGACCTTTACACCCCATAAATTGTTGTGAACCGTTTATTGATTGATACGTCTCAATCAAGATTCTCTGGCAGCATTGCCCAGTTCTGTGTCACAGAAAAGCTGTGTGTTTTTACCATTTCTATTTCAGGACAAAACCTGGTCATAATAAATTCTCCGCCATTCAAATATTTAAAATCAGTTTAACATAACGAAATCATTGAATCATACAGACGTAATGTTAAACAATTAATTAGTCAAAAACTCTTTTTAGTTAAGAAGAGGTTTCCAGTTCACGTGTGTTTTAGCTGGGATGAATATGAAAGGGATATGAAACGCCTTTGTTTTGCAGTCAGTCGACTGGCAGTTGTTTAGCTCGCTATTGTTCTTCTCAGACTCCCCGTGACGGCATTCTGATCCGCTCAGAGAATAGCCGAAAGCCGTGTTGTGTATTCCGATTCATACCGGTGTCGTTGATTTATGGGCTGCGCATGCCTATTAATAAGCTAGCAACACTGTCAGAATATTCAAAATGGCGATTGTTTTCTGTTGCTAGCTTACGAACGGGCATGCGCAGAACCATATATCAACGACATTGGTATGGTTCAGAATGAATCGGAATACACAACATGGCTTTCGGCTATTCTCTGAGCGGATCAGACGCCGTCACGGGGAGTCTGACAAAAACAATAGCGAGCCAAACAACTGCCAGTCGACTGACTGCAAAACAAAGGCGTTTCATATTCAGTGTACCTAAATCGGAACGTAGGGATAGTTTTCTATTATAACCTACTGATGTTGTTGGATACTCTGTTGTTGGATCCTCTATGTAAGATGTAGTGATTGCTGGTTTTTATGGCTAAATGTGAAAGGGTTCCCATTTACACATCTAAGGCTGAGGGGTTCTTACGGGACAGTTTATTCCCCCACGAAAGCTGTCAATAGGGATAGTTTTCTATTTTAACCTTGGATACACAATGATCCTCTATGTAAATGCATTGATTGCTGGTTTTTATATTTGGAATTGGAACTATTTCTAACTGTGAAAGAGTTCTAATGTACACATCTAAGGCTTTCCTCCGGCCAGTTTCTTCCCCCACCAAAGCTGTCAATGTCGTCATAATCTTGAGTGTGGTATGAAACATCAATCAACTTTTACAAACCTGGCATCAGTGTCTCATTGTAATAAGAGATTTAACAAAAATTTCCACATTTTTTTGTAAAGTCTATCCCACATAGGTCGTTCGAGTGAAAACCCAGTCAGAAAATTTTCCAATTTTTTGGACTGAGTGGGATTCGAACCCGCGACCCATTGGTGGAAGGCTGTTCGGATCGAGCGTCCAACGCTCTACCTACTGAGCCACGGAGGCCCTGAACAGAGAAAAAGCTTTGGTCAAAATAGACCAATGTTCAACTCATGAGAGAAGTCGTTAACTATGATAACCAACATCCTGTGCAACAAAAAACTATTTCAGTAACACTACAGATTGACCAGAACTCTATAGAAATTCCTTTAATATGATTACATATCAACACAGTATTAAAATAGACTATAACCACCATCCAATGGTAGGATGGAGCAATTGAATGGTTGGGGGTAACATAGAGATGAAATCAAAGGGAGATAAACACTGACATGAGATGAGGGCTGATATGGGGATTTATGACACAGGAAGTCATTATCAGGCTCTTTGATTGGTTGGGAGTGGGTGGAATATCCCCCCAGGGGTTGAGATCTGTTTGTATATCTTTGGGTCTGGTCTTTAGAGTGATTTTCCTGTTTACTGCCATTATATCCTGCCAAACAGATAGTAGGTACCCCAAAGTAAGAAACTACACTGGCACATTCTTATTTTCACTGTACAGTACTTTACAATGGCCTCACACTTGAACTTATATCTCAGTTGATAGGGGAGGAGGACAACAGGCCTGAGGTGTGAGTTTATTCTTAACTAGGCCTGGCTTTTTTTCATGAAATTCTTGACATTTCATTTTATGACTGACTGATTGATTGATTAACTGATGTTTTACACTGCAGTCAAGATTACTTCACGGTTGCCAGGTTTAGTGAGTGAGGAAACCAGGTAATTTGCACGGAGGAAATCCACAACCACTGGTGAGTACCTGGCAACTCCTCCACACAGCGCTATATACAGTACATTTAAAAGTAAATTCTAATACACCCAAAACTCCTATATTATTGAGACAGGGAACCGTTATCTTAGACAAGAAAGTAGCCTCTGAAGGATGGTGAGCTACAGGGGCCGATGTTCAAAAGTGTATTAGGCCTAATACCCGTATAACTTTGAGACGTCACAATTCAATTTCTTTGTTACGCGACGTGATTTAGACCGGTATTAAGCCTAATACACCTTTGAACAACTCAGCCCAGGTTGTTGAAATAGGCTCAGTGGCCAAAGGTATCACTATTTGAGAGTCAGAGCCTTCAAGCTGCATATATCTCCTCCACAGACCTTTAATCAGCAGCTCACCAACATGTCTTTTATTTCTTAAGCATGCTGATCTTTGCAACCTTACTAACAGCCAGTTCCATCAAGATATACAGTATGTAGCAGCTTTCAGAAGGAGGGATTTGACCTACTTCCAAACTTGTTTCTACTTCAACCACCTCTTCTCCCGCCAGTAAACAAACTAGGACTATTTATATGGCACAAGTTTATCTATTTAGATTTGGTCAAAATACCATAAATATTAACATATTTTGAGAGATGAAGACAATTTCTTATCTCCTTAATAATTTTTTTTCATATAAATTTCACATGGAATTGGTTAATTCTTGAATATTTAAACTCCTGCTGTTTTTTGTTTTTTTTTTCAAATTGATTTTCACCCCATATGTGGAAGAGTTGCCAGGTACTTGCTGCCCCTCTACCCACCAACGTATAAAAAAAAATAAGTGCAGAGTAAAACAATAATTCAACTTATTCATAGGGGGAATTGAAACTTTATTCAGGGAATATAGAGTCTTAAAGCAAAGTGAAAAGAAACTTGCATGGCAAATCAATAACATAATAACTAAGAGTCGGCCTATTTTGTAAAAAAAATACTTGGAACATTTACTATACTGAAAATGAGGGAGAAAAGAAAAATAAAAGCAGACAATAGTGAGAATGTCTGTGATTTTGGTAATGTCTTGGCAATGACACAAATATTTAACACTTAGGATTCTTGGAAGAAGTTTCCAGGGAAGATATTTAACTGGTAGTAGGTTTGTCGGCTGACACCCAGTGGTTGATCTGATGGGGTATTTGTGTGTGGTAATTTACTCATCAGATAAAACCCAGCCAAAGGGAACTGGGGGCAGATTTGATGTAACTGTTGTGACACTAAGCATTCCGTTGCCAAAGTAACCATCAGATAAGAAGGAGGATTACGTTTCCCCAAAGATAAGTTTTTTAGCCACACCCTTCTTAAAGAAACAGAAACTTGGCTGTTCTACCAAATAAAGTGGGTCATCCCCAAATAGGGCTACAGTAAGAATTCTGCTAATTCAAGTACTCAAAACATTACGAATTTCACTCTAAAAGTTTGAGACTTTTCGTTGGGTGTCCTACCTCCTGCATGGAGCGACCCATAATCCTATCGAGCAATCGCTATTGTTGTTGTTTTAGACCAAACATGGCAGAAAGCAGTCTAATAATTTGTTATATTCACATTGCTCGTCCTTGAATTAGCGGAATTCTTACCATACTTATTTCAACACTAAATTATCTTTAACATTGGAATATGGCACATCAACAGCTATATTTGTTTAAATGGCCATAAATAATTCTAATGACGCCGGAACAGCCAGAGGAAGAGAAACAAATTCTATATAGCTATTTTTGACCAAACCATAAATATTTGTTAATTATATTTTGTTAACTAAATCGTTAAAACAGATTTCTATTATGATGCTATTTTAGCTATTTTTGACCAAATGAAAAATATTTGTTAATTATATTTTGGTAACTAAATCGTTAAAACAGATTTCTATTATTATGCTATTTTGCTTTTTCCAAATTATGAATCCCTCAAGTTGATTAACTGACCAACGATATCAGATATCAGCAGTACTGAAGATGATTTCACTCAACGGGCATGTTGACATGTACATTGGTGACGGAGACGACCTCTATACTGAGAAAACAACTTCAGCTAACACTCTGTTGGTTAAAAAAACTACATAGAGTTTGGATTTAAAAACAATTTAAATTCTGTTAGAAAAAAAACAAAATTGAAACTTACTTATAATTATCATCCTCAACAAATTTTTGGAGTTCTTCTATATATCTGACTGACTTGAGGTAATTCTGTATATGATCTAGAACTGGAAGATTATCTGAAAGTGAAACCAGAACTAAAATGTAACAAAAACGCTTACACAAAAATGTACCAATTTTTTGCAAAAAAGATTTCAGTAGTTTGATGTCAGACAGTAAGTAGAATCAAGTTACTTTATGAAACTTCTTTAAGTGGCATGAGCTGCCAAAATGCATGTTATTCCATAAATTCTGATCGTCGAACAATAAAGAAATCCCCCAAAACTAAAAGTTTGGAATAAGCAAAATCCATACACCTGTACAAACCGAAAGTATAAAAAAGGAAACAGTATAAAAAAGTAAGTAATTTCAAATAACAGAAGTTTCAAAGACCACTTTAGCATACATGGCATATTCTCTGGACCAGTAGCAGGAGTTCACTTCCCATTTGTACTTCTTCATAAAAATTTGTTTGGACAGAAAAATAATTACACTTTTGCGACTCATGTCACTTAAATTTATTCAATCCCAACATTTATCACAACAAAATTTTAATCAAGGTTATTATTCTTCCAAAAAAGTAAATCTGATTTGAGGTCAATACTTTTGTCAGATTTTCCCCTGTTTAGTTGATAGGCACTACCGTATTTCTTCTAAAGATTCAGCCACTTTTTTGCTCATAAGGATTCGATCATTAAAAAAGAAATCTGCTAAAAGTGACCAGACAAATTTGCCCAATGGAGGGAGTTTAAGCCAATATGACCCGCTGAGCAGTGTGTGAAAATGGTTATCCTTAAAGACAACTCCTTGTCTCCATTTTTGTCTGACTCAATGGAAAATTTAGGCCATTAGAATGGCTGAATATTTAGAAGAAATACGGTAGTGGGGAAGACAATCGTATGTGTCCTTACCATAATTTGACTGTTGAAAGTCGGCTATAATTCTGAGAATATTATTCATCTGTATGCGACGTGGCTGACTCTCTAATCCACCAGAATGGGGATGGGCCACGTCTATGTAGATCAAATCAGTTAAATATAAACCTGAGAAAAGAAAAATAAATTGTACTGGTTATTTAAGAGATTCAAGTTTTTTTATAAACAATGCCTGTTTCGAAGTGGAGCGTTCCCTCAGTTGGCGTATGTGGAAGAGTTGCCAGGTACTAGGCGAAAATCAGCAGTTTCCTCTGAGCAAAGAACCCTGTTTCCTCCCCCACTAAACCTGCCAATGCCGCCATATAAGTGAAATAATCTTGAGTACGGCATCAATCAATCAAATCAACAATTCCAAATCTCTGGGAATGATTTTTACATGGACTCGACTCATTTCATTTATTTGGAATGGTTATAAGTATTTATTCTTTGATTTAAAGAAAAAAGTATTAGTGCAATTAAAAGAAGAAAAAATCATTTCATCACGATGGATAAAACTTGAAAACTGAAATATTTTCATGCTGATTACCTAAATAAGGAATACACGGTAGTCTGACATTATCCATGTAGTCTCGTAACTTTTGCCGGTTGTTGTTTTCTGAGAATAAATCAGCCATTTTCTCATACATAGATTTGTCTTTTTTTGATAACATCTGGAATACAAAATGATGAGTGATTCTTTAATATGGTATACATGACAATTACCGCCGAGCCTGATGACGTCACATGGATTTACGCAAAGCTTTCTGGGTAAAATGTACCTCAGTTCGCCATTTTGTTTATTGCTGTCACTTTTTTGGAACACATTGATGACATAACCTGTTTTTATCCACACATTTTTCTCGATACAGCAGTATTTCTTCCGCCATATTTTAAAATTATGTTTAACATCCCGTCTAAGTGACGTCATCAAGCAATCGGTCAATTTGCTGGCCAGGTGAACACCACAATGATTTATTTGTCCATATTATTATTTCCAATCAGGTAAGAACTTAAAGAGATATAAATATATGTGGTTATTAAAAAAGCCCTCTGTAAGGTGTTGGGGGGGGGGGGCAGTATACAAAAGTAGGTCATTTTGAACACCCAATTCTGTGGAGTGTAGCCATTTTAGATGCCCTATTTTTAAATTATGGATGAATCTGAGAGAGGGTGATTAATTTACCAAGGAGGGAAAGTAGGTAGATGTGATCAGCACATTTTGAACCCAAAAAAGCAGTAAGATAATGGCATAAGAGAATGAACAAGATATATCTCTTACCATCCAGGTTTTCAATAACCTAAAAATGGCTGCACTTTGGAGAGCGGATATCACGGCCATTACAGCATGGAGATTATTTAGGTCTAATAATTTCTGGAAGGAAAAAAAATGCACAGAAGAGTTAGTAATTCATGCACAGAAATCAAAATAATTGACACCCCAAACATTGTATGTGTACTTCACTTCTATGGTAGGTACATGTATTATGGAAGGATTAAACTAGGTATTCAGTTGTTATCATTGCTTGGTAATTGGTTAAACACTTGAGATTATTTAAATAAAAAGGGTCACTGAAAGGGTATATTAAAACAAAAAAACGATCTTCTGGTGGTAACCCTCCCCACGTCAATCACCAGCCCCGATAGCTCAGTTGGTAGAGCGTCCGCTTCAGGCCTGGGAGATCCGGGTTCAAGCCCGGGTCGAGTCAGACCAAAGACTTTAACAGTGGTAGCTGTTACTGCTTCGCTTGGCGCTCAGCAATAGGAGTTAGAGCAGCGACTGGTTGGCCCGGTGTCAGTATAATGTGACTGGGTGAGGGGGCTTGCTGGTTGTCTTCGGCAAGTCGTCTCGGTGAGACAGCACCTAAAAGAGCGGTGGAAATCCGCCCTGTCACAAGGAGACAACGTCTTCATATAACCGAAATACTGTTGAGCAGGACGTAAAACCCCAATCACTCACTCACTCCCCACGTCAATCAGGAACCCAGTATGTAGATTCATTGATTTGGGGTTTTATGCCAAGCTCAAAATTATTTCAATTTAATATATGACAGCAAGGAGTACTTTAAAAGATTTTAAAGTATATGTTGTAAATATAATATAATCAAGAAATAATCACGAAGCTTAGTATTGATGAATGAATTCCATGTAACAGCAATCATTCCAATTCCCACTGATAGCATAATAGAGCAATGTAAGTGAGTGACTGATTAGGGTTTTACGTCCTGCTCAACAGTATTTCAGTTATATAAACACGTTGTCTCCTTGTTGCAGGGCAGATTTCCAGCGCTCTTTTAGGTGCTGCCTCACTGAGACGACTTGCCAAAGACAACCAGCAAGCCCCCTCACCAAGTCACAGTATACTGACACCGGGCCAACCAGTCACTGCGCTAACTCCTATTGCTGAGCGCCAAGCGTAGCAGCAACAGCTACCACTGTTTAAGACTTTGGTCTGACTCGACCCAGGCTTGAACCCGAATCTCCCAGGCCTGAAGCTAGAGCAATGTAAGCACTCCGAGGAATGACAAAGACTTCATGTTAACTCAATATTTCAGTTTATTAGATCAAACCATCACCAGGAGTTAACATGAAGTCTTTGTCATTCCTCGGAGTGCTTACATTGCTCTGTGACAGCAATCCTTGAGAAACAATTTACAATATTTATAAAGAATTCAATTCTCAGTTTACTAGAAAAAAGACGTTAGTAACTTACATGTATGATAACAACTTACCTTAGCTATTTTTATAAAATGGGATAAAACTTCTGCTCTATTTTTGACACTTGGAGCACTCAATATTTCTTTTTGAACCCAAAAATTTACCTGAAATCAAATAAATTTCCATAGGTTAGTAAATGATATACAGACGCATCTTTATAAAATGAAATTATAAAAGAAACTAAGGAACCCAAGTTTGATGATAACCTGGACAAAAAACAAAACTTGTATGGCTTCCGATGTGTTTTTAAAAATATGCTTTGTTGGACATACATGTGTAAAGGTCTAAATGATATACCTCTTTTTAACACAATTAGAAACTTGTCTCCGTGGTTATTTTAGACAAGAAGATTTTCCCTGTGCCTGTGTGTTTAGTGATCATAAATATAAAGGAGAATGTAATAGTTTGTTTTCCTTGTTTATCAACCATCAGTCTATTACCAGCAGTATTATTACATGAAGTAGATTAAACCAGATGTTACATTTAGACATCGCCAAAACAGCGTCTGCACGAAGGTAAACAGTAAAAGTCTGCTGATATCATATCTATGTCCAATATAGCTGGAGGGTTCACAACAAATCATAGCCAGTAGAAAAATATAACTTATCACAATAGTTGCTGAATACATGGTGAATGTTTTATATTTATCAATTCAGTTTATTATACAAAGTCATGAATTCCAATTGTAAATAGAGTATCGTTATAAGATTTGAGAAAACAAATCTTTGTAAAGAAATAGAGAACAAACATATAAAGTGTAGGGTACATAGCAAATTACTCATTCTATTTTTTAACCTAGTATTAGACAAATGCATGTTGACATTAATAACTTTGTATAAATTGGATTGATTGATTGTTTGGTGTTTTACGCCCCGCTCAAGATTATTTCACTTATATGGCGGCGTTGCCCGTTTTATTGTGGGAGGAAACCGGACTCAATGCCCGCAGGAAACCCACGACCTTTTGGTGGTAACTGGCAACCATCCCATATACATGTAGGTCGTTCGAGTGAAAACCCAGTCAGAAAATTTTCCAATTTTTTGGACAGAGTTGTCTAAATTAGAACATGTTTCACAGTCATTGCCATTGTTCATTTAAGAATTATTATGTTTAAATATTCAGACCACGAATATTAGAATATTATACTGGGGATATATAGGCTAGTACATGTAGCCTTGCCTATCATTATTGGAGATGATAGGCTTACATGTACGTGTAAGACAATTAATTTCAGAGGTCGAAAAGTTTTCATGAAAAAATCCCTCAGGTTGAACTGACCCCATTTAGATCTGGGGTGGACTTTTTTTTATCAAAAGATGTGTCTCAGGGAAGGCATAACATATACACTCACAGAGATTCTAGATTTTCTGAATATTGTGGGCATTTTCAGGGCCACTTTGTATGCTTTGGCCGTACTTTAGATGAAATAACAGACAAAACAATAAGAAAAGGAGGCAATGAGGTTGGGTATTGAAGCGAAATGATGGGCACTAGTGTTTCTGAAATTCAAACAAGCCTGCCTGCCTCTATAATTATATATTTCTCTTTTTTCTAAAATAAGTGTTCTTTTTCTAGCATTATTTTTTTTCCTTAAATAAATGCACTTTTTCTAGCAGCTGTGCAAACTTGATCGAGAGCTCAAATGGAGCGATGACGTCAGGAAGTCCTTTAAGAAGGACAAATAAGGCACAGCAAACATTTTACTTATGTACACATATGCAGATGTAAAGCTAACATTTATTTATTTTCACTGCAGAGTGCCTTTTTATAGTTTTTTTTCTGCATATTTTTAAGAGCATTTTGAAAATGTCCAGATTACACCATATGTCACATTTTGTAATACTGTATTTCTTCTAATGGCCATTGAGTCAGACAAAAATGGAGACGAGGAGTTGTCTTTAAGGATAACCATTTTCACACACTGCTCAGCAGGTCATATTGCCTTAAATTCCCTCTATTGGGCAAATTTGTCTGGTCTCATTCAGCAGATTTCTTTTCTAATGCTCGAATCCTTATGAGGAAAAAAGTGGCTGAATCTTTAGAAGAAATATGGTAGTACAAATAACACCTAATGGAATCAAGTGGCAGAATACATCTACAATGCATAGCTGTATACATAGTGATTTATAAATGTCCTCTTTTTTTGCAGATTGTGATAAGATCCAAGATAGTTTTTTTTTAATAAATATTTCCCCAAAATATACTGTTAATCTAAAATATAAAACTTAGCAAATTTTTTTTGGTCAGAACTATTCACAAATGATAACTATAGAAAAAGTAGAAACTTGTCTCCATGGTTATTTTAGACAAGAAGATTTTCCCTGTGCCCGTGTGTTTTAGTGTTCATTAATATATAGAAAACAGAGGTTAGCAATTCAAAAGTCAATCAGTCTGCTAAGAAAGCTGATCATTTTACTTACATGATTAAATCTCCTGGTAAAACCTACAACATTTGGAGCTTTTATGAGTTTTTCTTTCGTTGTCCAAGCACATGATGTCATTTCCTAAACAAAAACAAATAAATATTAAATGATTTTGAAAATATGCAACCTTTTAAATCTAGACAATAAACATAATGAGAGTATAAATGGTGGTATAGGTTTGAAGTATCTTCCTACAGAGAATCTTATATAGACAGGTATGACTGTACAAGACATGTGAAGCCCTCCTGATACCCATAACACATTGCAATAGAAACCGATCACACCAGAAACCACACGACATCTGCCATGTGAAGCCCTCCTGATACCCATAACACATTGCAATAGAAACTGATCACACCATAAATCACACGACATCCGCCATGTGGGGCCCTCCTGAAACCCATAACTCATTGCAATAGAAACCAATCACAGCAGAAACCACACGACATCCGCCATGTGAAGCCCTCCTAATACCCATAACACATTGCAATAGAAACCAATCACAGCAGAAATCCGTCGTTCAGATACTTTCTATGAATAGATGGGATACCTAGTAAACCAACATTTTTAATAACACAAAAAACCACCCCATAACAGCGAATCAAGTTATGAGCCTTTTAGCAAAAATAAAAACATTAAAAATATCATAATCAAAGAGTAGGGGCCTACAGCATTAACAGTGAGGTGAACTTCAAATTCTGCAATCTATAAAACTTTATCTGCTGGAGTATAGATTGCATTAAACAGTTTAAGAGGGAGGGGTTTATAACATTAGACCTTTTGGTAAACAAACATCAGATATGTGATAGAGTGGGCGTTTGTTTGTGGGGATAAAAGGTAAATTTATCATCAATGGACATCACAGGGAGTCCAGTTTCTGAGACACCACCCTTATCAGAAAAACATAGGCAGAAAAATATTTAAACACACCAGGATTTTATCATTTAGGTGTGCGACAAAACCAGTGGCTGTCAAAAACAAAAATCTTAAAAAGTGCAGACTTTCATACATGGTTCCCATGTCAAATGTAAATATTTAAGGGTAACAAATTGATTACAGATGGTATATAGTGGTACATGTAGCTAAATACATAGGGAACAGGTCCATGCATATATCAACACCAGGCGGCCATTCCTTATCCATTTTTTTAAACATCTGGATTTAATCAAATTCAACTTTCCCTTTCTGATAAAGAATCTATACAAAACAGTGACATAAGCTGCTAATATGCTGATATTTTTCCATGAGATTTTTGTTGTTGTTGAAATTCGGAACCATTTTTCTCAAGGAGTACAAGGGTGGGTTTAAGATCCATGTACGTTCTACTTCAGTTAATTTAACACAATATAGGCCTACATGTGTACAGACATGGTCTTTACAATTGAATTTAGCAGCTCAAGTCATTTTAAGAATAGACAAATATAAAAATAGAAATAAATAAAGTATATGGCCGAAACAGATGTAGGCCTACATGTCAGACTGGTCTGACTTTGCAGAGTAAGAAAGTCTACAATGTAGGGTCAACAAAGCAACTCCTTAACACTTTTTGTTTGAAGTTCTAAGTCACATGAAAGATGTGGGCGTATTCAGGGGCTATGAGTGAAGTGTTAGGTTTATGTCTGTTACATGGGCAGTAAGTCAATGTTTAGCCTTCAAAAGTATAACTAGAATCGTTTAAAGGAAAATGGAAAATATCATATACTATTTTATTTCCTCAGAAATAATTACAACGTATATGCTTTCCACTTTTGCACAGAAAAAATGCTTTATATTCATTTCTTTTAAAGCAAAATAATTAGAAACAAAAATGTATAAGATTTTTTTCCACAGGTAACAAGTTTTTATTGTAACATTGATGTTCTGAGGTGCTAATAAGAAAACCAGAAATTTACAACATGTGTTTAGTGGTTATACATCCATTCTGAGTGCATTTCTTTGGGGTCAAAATATGGTCGGGTTAAAGACAACACTGACAGACTTGTACATTTATTTGACAGTAAGAAATGGTAGAGGGTCTGGCTGTAAACATCTTCAATGATTGTCTGTATACACCAAGAAGTAAAAACTCACACAGTTAAACTCATTAGGGAGAAAAGCATTGGCACAACTCCAGTGGCTGTTTTGAAACTGAATACTTTTGGTATGTCTTTGCCAAGATGTTTTCATCATTACAGGTTTTATAAGTGGCAGAGCATAGTCTACTGTACTAGTGCATGTAATGTTAATATACCAGTCACATTAGTTACATGATTGATTGGTGTTCTACGTCGCACTCAAGATTATTTCACTTATATGACAGTGTCTCTTGGTTTAGATCAAGGAGAAAACCGGCCGTCTGCGTCTGAGGAAACCCCTGGACCCTGTTTCACAAAGCGGCGTAGCGTAAGTTTTTACGTAAATGCCTCAGCAACCCATACTGTAGAGATACGTTAGTATGAAAGTTACGCAAAAAATACAGCTACATGTACGCCGCTTTGTGAAACAGGCTCCCGATCTTCACCGAGAACGAGAAAGCCTCTAGATCTAGAACACTTGAAAACTTACTGAAATTCCTGTAAAAACATATATACGGCTGTTGTCTGAGAATTCCACCCTCTAAACAATTATTAGAAATCAGCTCCATTTTGTTTTAATGAATTTGAAATAAAAATCAACTTACATCTGGCTGTATGGACTGAAAGACGGGTAAATCTAAAAGTGTAATCTGGCTCTGAAATGGAAATGTGGACAGAAGTTGTAAAAAAAATATCTCAATCATTCATATATAACTTCTCTAAAACATGTTTATCACAGACTGAGTTTTGTTTGGTAAACGTAAACCAATAAGTGCCAAGAACTGTAGAATGTCATAAACAGATCTAACAGTATAAATGGAGTAGCAAATGGTGTTCTCTTACTCAGCAAAATTACAGAATAAAGAACTAACAGATTACATGTACCTCCAATATATTATGTCTCTCAAGATTTAATTTAGAATTTTTTGTATGGAATAAACCTTGGGAACTACATGTACATATTCATAATGGTATACTGACTGTTTTGGTTCCAAAAGGTAAACACTATTATGTTAAATACAGTTCTTAATTATTATCTGATATCAAAGCGACTTTCTATTAGTAAATTAGTCCATAATATGCCCCATAATATGGACTTCTCCTGGGGTTTGTTCTACAAAGCTGGCGTAAGTTGTGCCAGTCGCAAGCGCATGTTAAATTATAGGAACTTGCGCATGTCCGTAGGTCTCCAGGCGCATTTCTGTGTTGTAAGTCTATACGTAACTATGCCCCTGAAGTATAGGTCTGGCTGATATTTAGTTTTCATTATATTTAATATATTGTGTGGAATCTAAGTTTGAGAAATCATTCTAGCACTATGAAATTAAGTATCATATACTCACAGCAAAATCTTCCGGTGACACACGCAACACATCAAATACAACCGCATCGTAACTTTTCATTCGAGGGAGACTCGCTCTACGATCCAGAGAATCCTCACTCCCTTGGCTATTGCCCTGGAAATTAAAGAAAAGAAAAAGTTAAATAACACCGTTGGAAAATAATAAACATTTTCTTATATACATGTAATATCTCCAAACCAAAAATTACCAAGAGGAAAATTAGACAAGAAAGTCAGAATCCTATTTCAATTGAAAATCCCAAACACGGAAGGTTAATTAGTTTTAGAATACCCTAAATGTCCCAGCAAAAATTCCGGATGGACGTAGATGGTAGAGAAATTTTTGCTGAGTTGTATTATTTCCTCCTGCATAAGGCTGTGTTATTATACCCATAGAGCACTTGTCCCAGAATTCATGTGACATTCTGCCAGAGCCAATCAAAACCCACTGCTATGATTAGCCAAAATACTCTCACTGCAGACACTGTTATGGGCCGGGTTGAATTGTTTGACCAATTACCACATTTATAACATTAAACAAGCGTATATTTACTCCCTGATATGCCAATTTTCTTTCCCATTCATACTGGTCGGAGTAATAACCCAGGATATTTCTGGATACTACGAAGTCTGATACATAGAAATGTAAAGACAGTGTCTAGACTCTTATTACTTGATTGATGTTTTAAGCCACAATAACATTATTTCACTTGATAAGGTGACCAAGTCTAGGAAGGGAGGAAAACAGGCTATGTGTCAGGAGGAACCCCTCTATCTTCTGATATACCCTGGTAACCATACCACATAGGGCGAGTAATTGAGAAAGTCTAGGAAGGGAGGAAAACAGACTATGTGTCAGGAGGAACCCCTCTATCTTCTGATATACCCTGGTAACCATACCACATAGGGCGAGTAATTAAGAAAGTCTAGGAAGGGAGGAAAACAGGCTATGTGTCTGGAGGAACCCCTCTATCTTCTGATATACCCTGGTAACCATACCACATAGGGCGAGTAATTGAGAAAGTCTAGGAAGGGAGGAAAACAGGCTATGTGTCAGGAGGAACCCCTCTATCTTCTGATATACCCTGGTAACCATACCACATAGGGCGAGTAATTGAGAAAGTCTAGGAAGGGAGGAAAACAGGCTATGTGTCAGGAGGAACCCCTCTATCTTCTGATATACCCTGGTAACCATACCACATAGGGCGAGTAATTGAGAAAGTCTAGGAAGGGAGGAAAAAAGGCTATGTGTCAGGAGGAACCCCTCTATCTTCTGATACCCTGGTAACCATACCACATAGGGTGAGTAAATGAGAAAGTCTAGGAAGCACTAAGTAATAAAGACTATAGACAGCCATAGAATTTCAAACCTTTCCCTATCAGAAATGTCCTGATAGAAACTTATATCGTCTCATATGAATCATTCGTATAATATTTTGTGGGAAAACCTAACGTAAATTTGGGAGAAAAAAGACCTTGTAGTAGGCAGAAAAGTCATATGCATATAGTATGATATTTGGGTTACAATACGAGCTGTGTGTTTTAGATAAGAAAAAATGTAAAAGATATGGACTAAAATGCTTAACACTAGTAAAAAATAACTAACAATGAAAACAACTATTTTTTTTTTCGTTATTTCACCGTGATATTGTTATAAAAACTTTACAAACCGATTCATTTCCAAGTCCTTGTCTTGTTTGTTGAAAATCACTCATTGTTATACATAACTATGTCAGAGGTCATCGATGACAACAACAACTTAATTAGTCCAAAGCTATATATGAAAACTGTGGGTTAAATCTCAGGTTTCAACTCATGATCTCATATTTGTTAAATTGAAACTCAAGAAAATTCAAACTTTCTGATCGACAAAGTCAATATAAACTGCACTCTTAACACAGTAAAATAGAAATCTTGAACAGTTCTAGGTTCTAGAATTGACATCAATATGGCCGTTACAGAATGAAAAAATTTCCTGAGAGTGAATTGTAACAAAAGTAAATAAATGATGACGCCTAATATCACAAAACTTTAACATCCTTGACATCAAAAAGAATATCCTTTCAAAAAGAATATCCTTTCAAAAGTCCAATCCTCAGTTTCTAGTGCATGGACATTTTCAGTGGATCTGGCTGTATAGAAGAACAGTAAGAAAACCTCAGCAGATATTATTAACCTATTTGAATGTTTTTGAACTATAAAATCCACATCATGTATATATTGTCTGTATATCAGGCTTGTGGCCACAGCTGGTTAATAAATATCAACAGCCAATCAGAATGGGTATATCTGATCACATTGTATACAACTGCCTCCCATAGGCCAGTAGACAGTGAAGCTGATATATATATATATTTATGGACACCAAAACACACGGGCACAGGGAAAATCTTCTTGTCTAAAATAACCACGGAGACAAGTTTCTAATTGTGTTAAAAAGAGGTATATCATTTAGACCTTTATACCCCATCATAAATTGTTGTAATAAAGTAAACCTATGATATTTCATTAGGTTGACGACTGACAGGAGCTTGGCCTTAGTCAGTAGAATTTTCTGGAACACTTTGTATTACATTGACAATGCTTACGCATATATACAAATTTCATCCCAAATTGGGACTGTAACTGCTACCAATGTCTGTTAGACCGGATCAGTTATTTATAGATCTGAAGTCAAAAAAATATTGTTTAAAGTCAAAACAAAATACTTGGTATTATTGTAACTTACATAGCAAAATGAAGCTATTGTAATTATTCATGTTGTGTTTAAACTTGTTGGACAATGTTTAAGTTAGATTTATCTAAAAAAATAAAATTTGTAAAATAAATTGATGAAAAAAAAAATCAGGGAAATATTTCAGACAAGATTGATTGATTCATGTTTTACATCCTACTCAAGATAACTTCAATTATATTATGATATAGTCAAATTTAGTAGAGGAGCATTTTCCATTAAAATATATGACATGTGTACATGTGCATGTGTCAGTCTAGCCTATGAAATGGCCTGATATTAGACTGTTATCTAGCATCACAATAAGTCACATCTGCTATTTTAATGGCAAAATCAAAATCGTGCAAATCTCGGTGACACACCCATAAAACAGCTGTGGGTTATATGAGTATTATGTCAAGTTTCTTGTGATGTGTGTACAATATGTAATCAATATAAATATTGTCAGCTCTGAATAATAGATTACTTGATTGGATTTATCATCCACCAAGGATAATGTCATAAAGAATTTATCAGGAATTTGAAAAATCTTTGACTAACACCCCTGACAAACTGCTTAGTTAATACAAAACACAGGCCTGATTAGACTAGAGTGTAACATACCATCTAGAATAGCTACAATTTGCAGTTGACAAAATTAAAGTAAAATGGATTGTGTTATAACGAATAAATATCTTCTTAAAATAAAGTTTAATGGCAGTCATTGGTAGATTGATTGATGGATATTTTTACGCCGCACTCAAGATTATTTCACTTATATGGCAGCGTTTCCAGGTTTAATGGCTGAGGAAACTGGGCTCATTGCCCAGAGGGAAACCCTGACCTTCGGCGAGTACCTGGCAACTCTTCCACATACAGCGTTGCATTGTGCATGTGGCTGAGCGTTTTTTGTTCTAAAATGACGTTTACATCTGACGTTATGGAGGAAAATATGTCAAATAGAATTGCAAAGTCATCAAAAACGTAGCTTCATATGTCACCGGATATCACACAATCTCGTAATAATTGATTTATAAATAGATGGATGATTTGAGGCTTAGCAATAAGCTTAATCAATTAACTTTTGCAGATGGAATTTAAAAGATCTCAACCTCTCTCAGCTTACATATTATGATACATAGTAATCCACTGGCCTTTCACACAGCAGAACTTGATGTGTACATGTATAAGTCATTGAGACCCCCATTAACCCAAACAGTCTTGGGAAAAGGCCATCAGCTGTCAAGACTTGAAAAGTCAAAGAAAATTCAAATTCATCCAAATAAACAGAAGGAGTATTAAAGCAAACAGCAAGAGCAAGATGACCTTTAACCCACTAAAGGTCAAAGTGGAAATGTCATGTGAACTGCAAACAGTGGGGATAACCCAGGCTTCTGATGAACATGTAAAAATGGATCACAATAAAGCATTTTTTGGTTTGGACTTTATGTCAGGGTCAAAAGAGAACGTAAAATGGACAGTAATTATGAACCAGTCGGCCATATCTCGGCAAGACTGCTCCACACTAAGCCAGGGAAATCATTATAATTAATCCAATATATGTAGAAGCAGTAAAGCAATGGTGGGAGTTGAAGATGGGCAATGGTGCTGTAAAATTCGTCTCAAAACTGTATACTATCGGGGATTGGCTGGACCCACAAAACTTGCTTCTTCGACACACATTTACAAAAATGTAGACACAAAAAATGCAATGAGATGGAGCCGGAATTCAAACAAGAAGTAAATAATTAGACCCCAATGCATATAAACACACTAACTGCATGGACCCCACGCCATGAACAAGGGGGCCTACTACTTTTTATCTGATAGGGGTCCACAGGACACCCAACATTTTGTGAGCGATGAAAAACCCTGCACTATCAGGAATGAAACGTGCTGAATTCAACCCCCACTTTGGCTACTGTACATCTGATATCAGCCTCTGCAGAACACTGCATGTGAGAAAGACCGGCTCCTTTGGCAGTTTAATGTTCCTTCTTGCTAAGTGAGTAAAACTCCAAAGAGAACCTGACTGAGTTAAGTTAGCCAGAAGTGAGAAAAGTTTTTTCAATTGATTGATTGGTGTTTTACATCACATTTCATCAGAAAACTTCATGTAGGCATGATCCTTTAACACTGGTACACATACATGTATATTAATACGTAAGTATTTGATTGATTGATTGATTGATTGATGTTTTACGCAGCAATCAGTATTATTTCACTTATATGGTGGCGTTGCCAGGTTAAGTGGAGGAGGAAACAGGACTGGAACCTTCAGTGATGACCAGGGCCCACTTGCACAAAGTGCTCTTAACTAAGAGTACTCTTAGTGTATCTCTACAACATGGGACTTAAAGGATTTATGAACAACCTTTGGAAATATTTTCTAATTTGCGTTAAGTGTGTTGTAGAACATGTACTTTAAAAGTCTGACCAAAAAGAAAATTAAATTTCGGTCGCAGCACATACAAAATTCAAGCTACGTTTGCCGATCTACAATGCTTACGAAAGTTAATTATCTCAGAGACTTATGACGTCAAACACGACCTCCGTTGTGTACGTACCCTCACAGCGATGACGTAATAAACGATTTCTGCTGTCTCCGAACGTCTTCGTGGCAGTTTGTACACATCGAAGGTCGTGTATGACGTCATTTTTCCGAGTAGTTACGAAAAATACGGAAAATATGCATATTTCCTCCCCGTTCTTCTTTTGACTACCAGGGAACTAACGCGAAGGTTGTTCCATTTTAACTGATGTTTTTCAAATATACATTTAGTCCATAAACAAACACAAACCAACTTTAAATCCTGTTCATATATCCTTTAAGAGGGCTTGTAAACTTTCCATGTTGTAGAGATATGCTAGGAGTCCTCTTAAGAGCGCTTTGTGCAAGTGGGCCCAGGCAACTCTTCCACCAAGGGTGATCACATGAAATCAAGGTATCCAAGACAAGTGATCTTTTCTTAGTTCCTTGGAAACATTGTAATTTAATAGTAAGTAGTCAATAATATGGATTATATCAAGTTATATATATTTATGAACACTAAAACACACGGACACAGGGAAAATCTTCTTGTCTAAAATAACCATGGAGACAAGTTTCTACTTGTATTAAAAAGAGGTATATCATTTAGACATTTATATACCCCATAAATTGTTGTAACAAATCAAACCTATGACATTTCTATATATATAAATTATATGTAAGTTTGTAATAATGTAATAAAGACAATCATCACAGAGTATGCTTGTAAAAAACTGCTTTGAGTTGACTCTTTACCTTTGATCTCCAAAGTTTACATGTGCCTGAAGACGATATAAACAATCGGTTCCCGTTAGCTAGAATAATCACTTTAGTTGATGCCGACCTCGGTAATGTCATCTGACTTTTTAACGAGCCTTTATAAGGACTGATATTCACACACATGTCTACAAGTGACACACTTCCTTAGTTAAACCATCTCAGGTGAAAACTGATTCAAGTTCAGGTAAAAAATTCAGATCTTTGCCACTCTGAGGCTTGGCTAGCTGAATTCATTTCCCAAATCAATTAGTATTAACTCTTCTTTCAGTAGTACCCTAAAAGATATTTTAACACATTCTCCAAACTAATGTTCTTTTACATACCAACATTTTTCCAGCAGTTTTGAACAGAAAACTTTACCACATTCAATTCAATGGTTTCAAAAGAAGCCTTAGATACCTTTTTAAAGCAAATGAAACAAAATTGAAACGACTAAACACAAAATAACTTTCCAAATGAAACAGGAACTGTTTGTAAAAGTCAATTCCTAGTAAATCACTTACATCCAAATAGATCCAAAAACAAGTGTATTCTTGTTAAGATTATGTCAGTCACATGTTAACACATGTAGAACAGGACGTTATCTTTCATAAAGAAGCAATATCAAGGGCTACTTCATAAGCAGACTTCAAACATATCTTGGCTGGGAACACCCTCACATTCTACATTTAGATTTGCTTATTTACTAATTCCGTAACACTGCTAGTAATTGCAGCTTGCTTTCGGTATTCTCTATTTAGTTTCTAAAAGTTGAGGTTGCATCATCCTAACATCATGAACTATCCATTAAACACAATCAATGATATTCATTGTGAACATTTGTAGAAGTCACTATTTCTTGGATTCACTATTTCTTGGATTCACTATTTCTTGGATTCACTATTTCTTGGATTCACTATTTCTTGGCTTGACCTTCTGGGAAAGTTGTAAGAAGGTCAAAGTTCAGCATTAAACTGTCCGAGACGCTGTATTTCTCAATACTCCTAACACTTTGCCAATAGCCCATTTCATGTATTAGGATTTCTCCAAAAACTTCAAGTAAATCTTGTACCATGTATCTGGTATCTGTAAAATGTTCCCTGAGAAAACCATGTACTAAGTGTGATCAACAGTAACTACTACATGTTCTGCAGGCTGTGCTATTCACAAATTGCAAACGGTCCATTCAAAGGTTTGCTAAAAGACTGTGGTTGAAGGAAATGCTTTAAGTCGTAAAGTTCCTGAATTAACTTCTTCGTTCAGCTTCATTCACCTTTTCCTGGTGAGACAGGAAGCTCTTTAGTGAGAATACTGACTGATGAGGCTGAGCTGACTGCTGGGCAAGTTACCTTAAACCAGGGGTACTAAAACATGCTAGAAATCAGCTGTCTTGGGGGAAGAAGTGTTTTTACTGCTATCTTAAAACCGGGAATTTTGACAATTTACCACATGCAGGTTGCTCAGTGCCTTGTCCTTCGTGTCAAAGTTAGAAGCTTCGCTGGACATTCCACAAACAAGAAGCTTGTTTCGATGATTGACTTTTCTGCCATAATAAAAGTTTCTTATATTCTTCACTACGGTTACAGAAATAATTGTTATGGCCTTGGCTAAGATCCCCTTTTTCATTATAAAGCTAACTGTCTGATACATATGCAATGTACCTGTATGTAAACGGGTGTTTTTGAACAGACAAAAGTTGTATCCATTGTAACAGAGACTGAAGTTTGCTATTTAGCTTAGGAAGATATAGGCCTAGCAGGCTAGCAGTAAGCAATCATTTCTGCTTATACCAAAATCCTAATTAATAATCATCGATGGTAAAGTTCTACTTGTGGGAAGTCAATTCTCAGCATTGACAAAGATTTCACGTGCTGCATATCTTAGAAATATAGATATTGAGCCTACAAACGTTAAAATTCAACCAGTACCAAATCACTGCTACTAATATCCCTTATTTCTATGCATGCTGGTAGAAAATCGGTAGTCTTAGAGAATGAAAAGTCCAGCTTGTATCATTACTAATTTCTTATCTATGAATCTATGAGGTTTACAGTGTACACAAGTAGTGTTATTCCGAAAAACGTAAACTTCATATTGACTCAATATTTTGACTTTTATTCAGTCATCATCAGGACAATCACTCCTGATGATGACTGAATAAAAGTCGAAATATTGAGTCAATATGCAGTTTTCGTTTTTTCGGAATAACACTACTTGTGTACTACGTTAAACTAATCAGTGGAACTACTGGATTACAGTGTACACTAACACAATTTGTTCATAAATATATATGGGATAAAGGCCTCCTAACCCCATACATAAAGCCTACAGAACTCTGGAGGGCAGGGGTAGCTCATGTAACCCTAATACCACTACCAGCTGAGGAAACAGATCTCCACATACACAATACCCCATGTAGCCACTCTAACAACAACACAGTGTCCAGGGCCCTGTCTTACAAAGCTGGCGTAAAGTTGCGCATAGGGCTACAACATGGACCAGTTGCGACTAGGGCGTAAGTTCCTATAGTTTTTACACTGATTTACGCCCGACGTAACTTACGTCAGCTTTGTAAGACAGGGCCCTGAACTGGTAAAATCTAGGGACTTGTACATGTAGCTTTTGACTGGCAAGTAGTAGAAACATATTTTTTCTAAGGTTGTTTTAGATACTGAATGTTTGGTTTTGTTTAAGCAAACATTCATTAAATGATTGACTTTAAGTGGCCTTTTTTTATAGAGTTGTCAAACAGCTGTTTTCAAAGTACATGAAAAAGAAGTCCAAAATCAGGTATTAGTCATCCCTGACCTGATTCAAAAATTATTGAGGGCAGGAAATAATTTTGTTCAATATTTTTCAATGGATGTGGATATAGACAATTAGTACAAATATATAAAAAATGAAGCATAATAACAATGGCATATCTGACCTTTTGGACAAACCAACAGATGCAAGACTGAAGAGAAGACCAGGACCCTGTTTCACAAAGTGGCGTAGATGTATTTTTTGCGTAAATTTCATACTAACGTATTTCTACAGTATGGGTTGCTATGACAGTTACGTGAAAACTTACGCTACGCCGCTTTGTGAAACAGGGTCCAGGACCTTCTCACTTTTACATTGCTGCAAAAGTGATGTGTTTACAGAATATAACAACCATCTGACTGACAATGTGACACCTGTCATCTAACATCATCCAATCATAACAAATTTCATCCTCACAAATTAGATTTCTCATCTGTTTCCCAATTAAAAATACACCAATAAAAAATATGAAAGCTAAGTAATATTGAATTTTGCTTCTTAAAATATTTATCAGGATGCAAGATCTACATTGTAAAAACTAACACATCAGTCAAACACTCCTGTGGCTTATCTAAACTCTTGCAAACAAAGTCACGTAATGAATCATGTCATCAGTTTAAACACAGAATTAAACAGCTTCTTTTAGAATTAGGTCATATCTCATTATGTGACAGTGGTAGTGACAACTTTCTCTTAAAAATAAGTTGTGAGCCAATGTGAGGTGATATAACAATACAACTTTTATTATAAAAACAGAATTGATGTACAGATAGTGAAACATATTTCCTTATTGACTGATTTATGTTTTCACTCATAGGACGGCATATTTTCTTTCTATATGCCCGCTTTTACATCTGGCAAATATATCGATATCCATCTATGTGCCGTGGGTTTGTGTTTGCTCCATAACTTTAAACCTATTGGCAGCATTTAATTTAATTCTGATATCTGTAGCTTACATGTATATGCTAGATTGGGCTCTCAAAATTCTTCACTTGCCATAGACCATAATATTCTTCAAACCAAAATTCTGTTTTTCTCTTTAGCAGACCAGAAATAGCTATTTACTCAAATTCATAAACAAATCTATGTGTCTAACATTGGACGTTGTTTTTACATAGTCATTTAGTACTTTACTTAAATCATTTTTATTTTTGCATTCACGGTTTAAAGCATGTCTTTCGTATTAAATATGAAGATAGTGTGCAATAATATATTTACCCTTGTGGGCATATTGTGAGTTTCCTAACCTCTTGTGCAGTTTGGCATAAACTGCCTAAATTTGCAAGACAATCATACAATTAAAGAGGCATGAGCTGCAAAATTCATACTTTTTTCATAATTTTTGATCGTTATGACTGTAAGAGGCTTTGCAGGCCATCAAAAAACTAAATGATTGGCGTTGGAATGAGGAAAATCCATACAGTATGTGGCCTGTACGAACCGAAAACGTGTTCGAAAAGTAAACAAAATTTAAATAACCGGGACGACCATTCATT
Source organism: Lepidochitona cinerea (assembly GCA_963971465.1). Taxonomy (NCBI): domain Eukaryota; kingdom Metazoa; phylum Mollusca; class Polyplacophora; order Chitonida; family Tonicellidae; genus Lepidochitona; species Lepidochitona cinerea. The sequence continues at coordinate 29,789,870 of OZ020563.1, read as the reverse complement.
CATTATAAGCCAAAGTTAGTTCAAAACAATACTTTATCATACATTTTTGAGACTAAAAGCACTAAAAAGCTTCTGAATTATACGTTTTGAGAAAAATAGCCAATAATTTCCACATTCTGTTTTAACGTCAAAATATCAACATTTTGGCAGCTCATGCCACTTTAAGTTCAGTGAAAACCTAAATGATTGACGTTCCAATGGGGGAAATCCATACAGTCTGTGGCCTTTGTGAAACTAAAAAGTTTTCAAAAAAGTAATTAATCGTTATTCACAAAACAGACAGGTGTCTCTAGTGGGAATACATATTTTTTGCACGGTTCGTTGAAAACAGTAAGCAGTAATTGTGGTCAATTAGGACACATGCACTATAAAGTTCAGATGACATCACAGATAATTAACATTATCCTCATACTAATTCACTTCCCTTTTGTTAAACACTTGTTGTGTAAACCTCATTAAATACTTTTTGATTGATTGATTGTTTATTCACCAAACAAATACAAAATAACTTTTAAACATTGCACCAGTTGTGTTCCTTTTGGCGGGAATAAAACCCTGAATAAAACTTTGTATAAATTACTCAACAATAAATTTACATATTTCAATATAAGGAAAAATATAATTATTAAAAAATAATGTGTTATTGTACTTGCCCAAAAAATCAAACTAATTTATAATTTCAAATCCAAAAAATTTCAATTTTATCATTTCTAAAAGATGGGCGAAATAAAATAAATAGGCCAGTACGTTTCTCTTTATATACTAACATTTCACCACCCACACAACTGTACCTGTCAAGAAACTTAAAAAAAACAGATATATCTTGCAAGGATAACATTTGGTCCACTATAATTTCATGAATCAAGGATTCCTTATGATTTTGAGCTTTGGCAAAGATGTGGCACAACAAATTATGGGATTGCCTGATTAGAGTTACCTCCCTTTTCATTAAGATCTACCATGCTGCATATGGAATCGTTGATTTGCAAATTATTTTGTAAATAATGTTATTTAGAGACATCACTATCCTCAGGGGTACATCTGTTTATAACTTACACAAAATTCAAGGCCTTAGACAACAGATTATAGAAAATGAAAATAGAAATTGTGTCTGAACTAATCAAGTGATGCAATCTGACTGAAGTCCAAATGAAAACGGGGCTTTTCCAGCCTGATATTGATGCCAAGACATTATGTCATTGTTGCGCAAAAAACTGGTAAATGGTATATCCGTGAATGTAATATTGGAACATATAGCCGAAGTAACAATTAATTGATTTAACTCTTAATCTTTCTTATAAATAGTTGCATTGAAAAAAACAATCTTTTCAATAATATTAAGCATTCCCAAAACATCTTGAGCAAACTTCATCGATTTTAAAGAAGATTTTACACATAAGTAAATATAATCAAAATTATATAACCATTGGAAAAGATTACCTTTATTAACAGCACTTAAAAACACAAAATCAAAAACTTCCACATACCTGGCCAGGAAAAACTCCTGACAAACAACAAATCATCTGATTACCTTTCCCCATATGAACTGAACAGGTGTGAAAGTTAATCAGAGAAAATCCAGGTATGTAAGTGGGCTGAAATTGAATCTCAATGGCCCAGGTAAATAAATACACCTGACCTAGGTGAGAATTCAAAATATCAGCTACATCAGCAAACCTACATGTACACTGTATTCATTCTCACATCAGCAGGTCAGCCAATCATTTCAAGGTGATCTATTTTAATTCAATGAACTGGATACAAATAAACGTATCATGTAATATTACTTGAATAAATAACCCATTAAGAATCTGGTAAATAAAGTTTGAAAACTGGCCGGTAATCCATGTACAAGTTCTTTGTTCCAATTATCAGGGAATATTCCAGACATAAAAACACATCAATAAGGAGACGTTTTGTTGTCAAATGTTTGTCACTGCCAACAATTCCTGTTCACAGGTAAATCCATTTGATCTATGTTGGAATTTTATGAAAGTACCGGAGTTTTGGCGCCTATTTCCATGTTGACAATAAATCCTAACTATACTGAACGAAAACACAAGAATCTGAGTAGGAGTAACATAAATAAAACTTTGAGAAAATAACAGGTTCAGACGTCAGTAACTGTATTTTTTATTTTTTTTTTTGGATGCCCTCAGGCAAACTATGTAGTTTTTAAAAAGCCCTCCAAATAGAAAGAGCCGTGAATAGAGACAACTTAATCAGCAAAAACAAACATGTAGGTCATCTTAACAGGGCATTGTGATTATTATCATAAATGATAATCTGTCAACTTTAAACCCAAATAGAACAAGGATTATTATCTGTTAATCCATGGACTCCAGATTCAGAATAAATTCTAAATAGTGCTTTTAAGCACAATTCAAAGATCCCAATAAGAATAAGATACCGTAGGTCAATATTTGTTGCACACAAAATTGTATAATATATATGTGGGCATTTCTAGTTTTAGTGAGCAGAGGAAACCCGGCTCTTTAATTGCAACTCTTCTACATTGGGCACATCAAAAATCCATTCATAAAATGGATAAAAGTTACACCGAGATAAATTCTTACTGTGAAAAAAAAACTGTATCATTAAGGCTCAAAATTGAGGCATTCTACTGTTTACTACAACCAGTTGATTTAACTTCACCATAAAAATTAACCATGAGCAAAATCCCTACAACTTTTCACACATGAGAAATACATAGGGTCTCACTCATAAAAGTTTTCAAAGCATATGTAAATGTTTTTATAGACAGTTAAACACACTTATATACAAGTACTAAAGCCTGCCAGTCATCAACCTTCTGAAATATCATAGGTTTAGTTCATTACAACAATTTATGATGGGGTATGAAGGTCTAAATGATATACCTCTTTTTCAGACAATTAGAAACTTGTCTCCATGGTTATTTTAGACAAGAAGATTTTCCCTGTGCCCGTGTGTTTTAGTGTTCAAAAATATGTATAAAACACATATCAGGAATCATTACATATTTATAGAAAACAACCCCAAAATACCTTTAAGGTAACGTCACAAATATCCCCTCAAGTATGCCATAATATTGTTTGCTTACGGCGGCAACAAAATTATCAGCTGATTACCGAGAAAACCAAACTACCAGAGTTGCTTTCTATCAATTCACCACACACAGACAATAATCTTAATTACTGACGTCTGTATAAATAAAAAAACACTGACAATAATAACTTGAGGGCATAACGACCTGGTTTCACCTGTACACACCTGCAGATCACATTGACACATCGTTAACATATCTACCTCAAGAATAGGACAAATAACATGTCTTCCCATACATACTGATCAAGGTAATCAGGGCTTCAAATATACAATTTAGGAATTTCAGAGTCAAAAACATAATTTCAAACTTCTTTCAAAATCAAGAATGACTGAAGATCTTTTATTCATAACTTTACGCTGCATCGCTGGTAATATTTGGATGAAGAACATTTTAGGGTATTTTTGCCATTTTTTCTTATTATGAAGTATCACCTCCACATTGACAGTTTTTTAAAAAGGAAAAACACAAAATGGGAATATGTATCTCAGTATATTTGTGTCTTGTTTCCTAACCATAAAAGTTTTCCATTCATATAGTTAATTTCAAGAACGAAGTATCTTGTTTCCTAATCATAAAAGTTTTTCATTCATATAGTTAATTTCAAGAACGATTAATATTTTTTATTTCAATTTTAAAAGGCTTATATTTGCTTGAAAATGAGTGAAGTATGGATTCTAGCAGGTAATTGTAAGCCATACTTTTAATTCATTTAAATATATAGGGGCCAAATGTGATAAAAAACAGAAACTTTCCACCCTAAAAATGAGGATTAACAACAAAAGTTGCATAAATTGTTAGATTCACAGATATGTACATGTAGCTGATTTCAGTAAGTGAGGACATTACGGTAATAATGGACTGAAGCTTTATAGTGTAAATAAGAGAAGGGCAATAACCTGCCACTCATGGCCCTCCTGTAAAAGCCACATACCTCTGGAGGACTATTCTATAGCATGTAAAATTGTAATAAATCTTTGCCAAGGAATAGAAGGCTATAGAAATCAATATAATAATGATTAAAAGGGGTATAGGATTCAGTTTACGGTTCATTTCCACTGTTAACCTACTTTTACTTCATCACTGACTATTAACATGGAAAGCCTCTCTCTAATCAAAGGGAGGTAATCATGTAGTACATTCATGACATCCTCATCAGAGTGGCCTAAATCTTTTAACAATATAATCCCTGGTTTGGGAGTGCTGTGATCATCTAAGTTAAATAGGCTTTACAAGTTCTCCCTCTCTTTATTTACTACACAGAAAATGTGAAAACAGAAAATGATACCAAAGAAACGTACTAAGCAAAGAGAATTTAATGATGTGTCAACAGTCCTCGGACACTAAAATCCGCAGTAACACCCCCCCCCCCCCCACCCCAACCGACCCCCTTTACAACAGAACCAAAAAAACTATCAATTATGGACCTACATCACAATTCTTTTTTTTTGTATCAATAGATTCTCATTGAACATTGGACAGGGAAAAGACAAGAATTGTGTGACCTTCTAAACTCTCATCAGTGGAAATTTGTATACAATGTATTGATTTTTCAATCCTATAAAAATATTGGAGCTGCGGTGCTCTAACAAAACAATTGGCATGGAAAATTTTCATTTAGAGACATGTAGGACATCCTCATAATGAAAATACAGAAATTTGTAATTGTTTGACCTCATAAAAACAATTAATCAAACCCTACATTTAGAAAATCAATTCTTAGGTCAGTCGGCCTGACCTATTTAGTACTACTACTATTGACTTTGACATATATCAATCTTGCCCAACACACGCGCCCAGGTTAATGCTTGGTGCAGTTCTACTAACAGGATGTTCGTTTTTATAAATAAAGAGCCATAGACGCCAGCAAAATGTTGCTTTCAATAGCTTTGAGGACTTCAAAACGCCGATATCATGTTACAGTAGTCCACAATTGGTACACATTACGAGTTGGGTGACAGTGATCAAATTACATGCATCTAAACTTTCAATATGTACATTTACTTACATGTATGACTCACTCACTGCTTTTCTTTTAATATGGCATGAGCTGCCAAATATAGGGAAAATTATGTTAAACTAAAATAACTAGTGATTTATGTTTTAATAAGAAAAAAAAAACTCAAATATACATTATGGCTTTAAACAAAAATTTTTATTTCAAATCAAATCAAATTTTCACTTCAAATTTTCATGTCTTATTAACAATCAGAATTTATATAATAAAAAAAAAGGTTCAAATTCTGACAGCTCATGCCCCTTTAACGGAAAGAAAATGATCAAATATTTTTGTTAATCCCCACCCACAAATAATTAAAATTTGTATGTATTGTAATAATAGTGAATACGCCCCAGCACTCACTAACATACATGTAGACCGCTACCATTCTCTCATTTGTATCATCCAATCAATGGTGAATCAAAACAAGATGTGAAACAGACGTTAATGCAACGGATTGGCTAAGAAACAGCATGCAATTGCCTCTGACATTGGCCTACAATGTACATATTCACTATCAGAATTCACATTTTCAAATTTATCGTCATGTCTACTTTCAAGTATTAGAGCAGTATTGATTTAGTGATTGATATTTTAACCCGCCCTCAAGATTATTTCACTTATACGGCGGCGTTGCCAGTTTTATTGCGGGAGGAAAAAAAAATTCCAATTTTTTTTTTGGACTGAGTGGGATTCGAACCCGCGACCCATTGGTGTCATTAGAGAAGTAAGAATATGTCAAAATTGAGCTAAAAATAAATCAGGCGACCTTAAGTCATGTGAAAGTGGAGAAAAAAGTGACACAGAAAGCAACTGAAAAGACGGACATATATTGTGATTTGATATCCTTTTAATGTATTATCTATTTCCCATTCAAAGGGGTGTCCACCTGGTTTGTGTACAACATGTACAGTCAAATGGGACACCCTCCAGTCCAATCTCTGCAATAGACCCTAAAGAATTGACACTTGCCCAGAGGGCTCGCTGTATGGCAAAAGAACGCTAAATTGAGTTCGGATCAATCTTACCTCGGAATCGTGTTCATTGGTTTATGACGCAATGCAAAAGAGGCGTGTCACAGCAACCGCAACAGAGAAATTACGTCAATGCCATACAATTAGAGCGTCATAAAAACGTCATTCTAAGCCGAAAAGGACTATCGAACATTATGACCAAGATACAAAATAGGCCATTTTGAACACATTAATGTTTTGTGAAATATATCTATTTTGCATCTGTCTTTTTAGTTTCTGGATTTAAATGAATAGCTGGCAACCATCTGACAAACTATATCTTTGCTGCCTGACATGAAAGTCTGCTGCCTGAAATAAAAATGTGATATAAACCAGGTAAAATTATCATTTATGTGTACTTACATCGACTGATGAAGGTCCTGGGTTATAATCCTGACTACAGTCACTGTCCACACTGAACCTTTTTACAGGTTCATCAGGTGTCAGGATACGATGAGGGAAGTTCATCTTACTTGTACCACACCTGAGAAACACAATCAGTAAATCAATTGAGTCCGGTACCTTGAGATAGGATCCACACATACATGTTAACTTCTGATATATGGAATTAAGCATTAGCTTGTAAATGCATTATTCTAAACATTATGTACTAAATTTCAACAGAACTTTCGAATGAAAAAAAAAGGTTCATTTGTACACGTTTCTGATCACGATTTGCATTTGATCTTCATATCATATATTCAGTGTTATTCACTAAACTTACTTTGTGGCGATGCCATAATCATTCACCATTAGCATGGAACTCACGTTAAAAAGAGTTTTAAACAATTCTTCAGATTCAAGGTTCTTTGGGATTAATGTCATTTATTTTCATTTCAAAGTAATAGGAACTATTGAGAAAAGAATTCAGGTGATTGTTGATGCAAAACGAAAGGTTTCACAATTATAATTATTTCTCTAGAGAAAACTTTAGCAGTTTTTGAGTTGCGTGTCTTGGATATGCAGATGATTGAAATTGGAATATAAAAAAAGTTTGGAGGCAAAGTTGAATATTTACAAAGCTCAAACAATGAAACCACTGAATTTCAATTTGGCTCTACTTCCGTTTTTATTTGCATTTTATTTTCATGCTGGTAATATCAAATAGTTGATTTAGTTAAATCGATCAGGAGAAGATTTCAACTTTACTTTAAACAGATCAATGGACAATCCCATTTAATCAGAATTGGCTGAATGCCAAAACAGCAGGTTGGTATTTCTACACATTGTGGGCAATCACTAAACTACATGTACACATATACGGGAAGTCCACTTGATTAATTTCAATGAAGAGATACAAAGTCTCCATGCTTCCCAACTTCACTTAAACCTTGGAATTACCGGGAAAGGAACCCCTTATATTTCCAGAGAAAAGAAACAGGGTCTTTCCCAACATTTTTTTAAGACGGAACAGACAGAGAAATTTACTTTGTACATGTATATTACCCTCAAGGAAAAAGGGTCTTTCCCAACATGTTTTAAGACGGAACAGACAGAGATATTTACTTTGTACATGTATATTACCCTCAAGGAAAAAGGGTCTTTCCCAACATGTTTTAAGACGGAACAGACAGAGAAATTTACTTTGTACATGTATATTACCCTCAAGGAAAAAGGGTCTTTCCCAACATGTTTTAAGACAGAACAGATAGAGATATTTACTTTGTACATGTATATTATCCTCAAGGAAAAAGGGTATTTCCCAACATGTTTTAAGACAGAACAGATAGAGATATTTACTTTGTACATGTATATTATCCTCAAGGAAAAAGGGTATTTCCCAACATGTTTTAAGACGGAACAGACAGAGAAATTTACTTTGTACATGTATATTATCCTCAAGGAAAAAGGGTATTTCCCAACATGTTTTAAGACAGAACAGATAGAGATATTTACTTTGTACATGTATATTATCCTCAAGGAAAAAGGGTATTTCCCAACATGTTTTAAGACGGAACAGACAGAGAAATTTACTTTGTACATGTATATTATCCTCAAGGAAAAAGGGTATTTCCCAACATGTTTTAAGACGGAACAGACAGAGAAATTTACTTTGTACATGTATATTATCCTCAAGGAAAAAGGGTCTTTCCCAGCATTTTTTAAGACGGAACAGATAGAGGAATTTACTTTGTAACTAAGTTACCCTCAAGGAAAAAGGGTATTTCGCAGCATTATTTTAGCATGGGACGGAACGGATAGAGAAATTGATACTTTGTACATTATCCTCAAGGAAAAAAGTTTTTTGTTTAAATTTATACCTAATAAAGGGACCTGATTAACAAAGCAGTCTCGACTATTAACCATGGCGTAACAATACAATCTCTATTGAACTTATACGACAACAAAAAATAAAGTCTGTATTTAAAATGTATGGACCTATCTTAGTGCTATGATAAAGGTTGTAGAAGGATTAATGACAGTTGATGGGTGCCCTGCCTGTAAAAAGTAATGAATAAATAAATAAATAAACTTACTAAATAATAGTGGGAAAAGAGAACTACTGTTGATTGGTTTAAAAAATTCGGAAGTTTTCGGATGTTTTTGTTTTTTTGTGCGATTCCCCAGACATTGTCATGCAGCAAAAAAAGATAATGGAAAATTCCACTCTGGTTAGTCTCATCAGTTGAAAAATGCGAAAAAACGGTCTCAATTCTACATGTAATTAATGATGGATAATTCCAGGTTCAGTTTCTAATCAGTAGTAAATTACGATCACTGCCCTGGGGGAGCCATTAATACCGGGAAACTGACAGTGATTTTCCACTGTATAGACCTTGACAGATTCCTCAATGTTACATAGATTCCTCTGGTAACTTATTTTAACCATATTCATAGATGCCTATAGAGTATTCCTATAATAATATACCATGACGCCAATTTTATTTCAAGTTAACTATACACCATGGAAGGTCATTATTCAACTCATGTCTGTCTTCAACCTAGTGACATGCTCTCTTTTAACACCATTTATAGAAACTTGTCTCTATGGTTATTTTAGTCAAGAAGTGGGATTCAAAACCACAACCCATCGTTTTGCCTCCTGCATTTATTTGGTAGAGGGATGCAGGGGTTAAGATTGATTGCCCTCATTGCCCGGAGGAAACCCCCGGTCTTCAGCGAGTACCTGGCAACCCTTCCACATAGGGCGACCAAGTGGAAAATCCATGCAGAAATTTTTCAATTTTTATTTTGGTCGATGGAATGCCTGTGTGGGACTGAGGGACGATCACTAACCCATTGGAACACCGAGGCCCCCATGTAAAGGGTTATGGGCCCAGAGAAAAAACCTTCAACCATCCCAAACAGGTAGATCTACGATAAGTCAGATTTAACATACGCTAATTATAATACTGAAATCTTGAGGGAGAAGATTAGATGAACTGTAACTGGTCGGTGATTTTCCATTGTAACGACGTAGTAGTTAGAGCCACTGGCATGATGACAGATATATTTACTCTTCACTATTGATTTCTATAGAGTATATATTCTATGTTTAGATCTCACAAACAATTCTGTGTTGCTTAAATAGGTCAGACAGTCTACAAATCAATATGACGGACAGGTGGTCAATAATCTAACAACATGTATCATGGGATTGAAAAGTCAGAGATCCATTTCTGAATTCTGTCTTTATTATGGGATTGAAAAGTCAGAGATCCATTTCTGAATTCTGTCTATATCATGAGATTGAAAAGTCAGAGATCCATTTCTGAATTCTGTCTTTATCATGAGATTGAAAAGTCAGAGATCCATTTCTGAATTCTGTCTTATCATGAGATTGAAAAGTCAGAGATCCATTTCTGAATTCTGTCTTATCATGAGATTGAAAAGTCAGAGATCCATTTCTGAATTCTTGTCTTATCATGGGATTGAAAAGTCAGAGATCCATTTCTGAATTCTGCCTTATCATGAGATTGAAAAGTCAGAGATCCATTTCTGAATTCTGTCTAAATCATGATATTGAAAAGTCTGAGATCCATTTCAGAATTCTGTCTTATCATGAGATTGAAAAGTCAGAGATCCATTTCTGAATTCTGCCTTATCATGAGATTGAAAAGTCAGAGATCCATTTCTGAACTCTGTCTTATCATGAGATTGAAAAGTCAGAGATCCATTTCTGAATTCTGTCTATATCATGAGATTGAAAAGTCAGATATCCATTTCTGAATTCTGTCTTATCATGAGATTGAAAAGTCAGAGATCCATTTCTGAATTCTGTCTATATCATGGGATTGAAAAGTCAGAGATCCATTTCTGAATTCTGTCTATATCATGAGATTGAAAAGTCAGAGATCCATTTCTGAATTCTGTCTTATCATGAGATTGAAAAGTCAGAGATCCATTTCTGAATTCTGTCTATATCATGGGATTGAAAAGTCAGAGATCCATTTCTGAATTCTGTCTATATCATGGGATTGAAAAGTGAGAAATCCATTTCTGAATTCTTGTCTTATCATGAGATTGAAAAGTCAGAGATCCATTTCTGAATTCTGTCTTATCATGAGATTGAAAAGTCAGAGATCCATTTCTGAATTCTGTCTTTATTATGGGATTGAAAAGTCAGAGATCCATTTCTGAATTCTGTCTATATCATGAGATTGAAAAGTCAGAGATCCCTTTCTGAATTCTGTCTTTATCATGAGATTGAAAAGTCAGAGATCCATTTCTGAATTCTGTCTTATCATGAGATTGAAAAGTCAGAGATCCATTTCTGAATTCTGTCTTATCATGAGATTGAAAAGTCAGAGATCCATTTCTGAATTCTTGTCTTATCATGGGATTGAAAAGTCAGAGATCCATTTCTGAATTCTGCCTTATCATGAGATTGAAAAGTCAGAGATCCATTTCTGAATTCTGTCTAAATCATGATATTGAAAAGTCTGAGATCCATTTCAGAATTCTGTCTTATCATGAGATTGAAAAGTCAGAGATCCATTTCTGAATTCTGCCTTATCATGAGATTGAAAAGTCAGAGATCCATTTCTGAACTCTGTCTTATCATGAGATTGAAAAGTCAGAGATCCATTTCTGAATTCTGTCTATATCATGAGATTGAAAAGTCAGATATCCATTTCTGAATTCTGTCTTATCATGAGATTGAAAAGTCAGAGATCCATTTCTGAATTCTGTCTATATCATGGGATTTGACCTTATTGACCACAGTCTATTAATGAAAAAATTAGAAATTTACCAATTTGATAATTTGTCCAAAAAATGGTTTGAATCTTACCTTGACAAAAGGACACAAAAAGTTTCAATGAATGCCATTCAATCAGAAAGTCTGACAGTAAAATGTGGAGTGCCTCAAGGGTCAATATTAGGTCCATTATTATTTATTTTGTTTTTAAATGACCTTCACTTATCTATAGACAATTGTAATATTGATCATTATGCTGATGATACTACTCTGAGTACTTCCTCTAAATGTACTCTCAAAATTGAGAAGAAACTTACAGCAAGTTTAGAAAATACTCAAATGTGGTGTGAAGAAAACAATATGATTGTTCACCCTGAGAAATCCAAAACAATGATAATTGGTTCTTCTCAACAGTTAAAAAGGATAAAACACATACCTTCAATTAGTTTAAAAGGGTCAGTTTTAAAAAGAGTTCATCATGATAAACTCCTTGGTCTATACATAGACAACAAATTAACATGGCAAGGGCACATTGATTATGTATGTTCAACAGTTAGTCAATTACTCAGTGTCTTGAGAAAAAACAAAAATCTTCTTCCACAAAATGTCCGTTTACTTTTTTTCAATGCTTATGTCTTGCCGCACTTTCATTATTGTGTAACTATATGGGGAAGCTGCGCAAAAATACATCTTGAAAGAATTTACAAATTGCAAAAGACAGCAGCTCGACTCATTCTAGGGGTGGATAGGAAAACACCAACAAAAGAACTTTTTAAAAAACTCAACTGGATGACAATTTTTGATATTGTTAAATATTACAAATGTGTGACGGTTTTCAAAACTTTGAACAATTGTCATCCAGCATATATGAAAAAACTATTTTTAAATGACATACAATCAGATATATATTTACGGTCTTCAAGTATTTTTAAACTTAGAGTACCCTTTGCAAACAAAGAAAATTTTAAAAAATCATTGTCCTATTCAGGTCCAGTTTTATGGAATTCATTGACTGAAAAAACCAAATCTGCTGAAACATTGCAAAAATTTAAATTCGAATCCATGAAACAGATAAAGTCTTACGATTTCAATTTCTAATTATGTAATCACTCAAGTACATGCAATTCTCAATTCTTTTATTTTTTCTTCTCTTTTGCTAATTTATTTATTTGTTCATTGATTTTTTATTTCTAAAAGCATTATTAAATGATATAATTAAAACACATTAATTAAATATTGTAAATAGTCTTGGAACTCTACTGTATTTGTGTACTTTGTATTATGTCTAGAAATGTATATATATATTGTATAACTTTTTCTTTTTTTTTTTATGCCCAGAGGGCCTCGTGAAAATCAGCAAATTTGCTGACGAGATATATTATGTATATACACCCTCTTAAAATAAAGGTATTATTAGGCTTCCAGCAAAAAGCTGGAAGCCTATTATTATTGTATTGATTGTTATTATTAGGCTTCCAGCAAAAAGCTGGAAGCCTATTATTATTGTATTGATTGTTATTATTATTATTAGGCTTCCAGCAAAAAGCTGGAAGCCTATTATTATTGTATTGATTGTTATTATTAGGCTTCCAGCAAAAAGCTGGAAGCCTATTATTATTGTATTGATTGTTATTATTATTATTATTATTATTATTATTATTATTATTATTTTTCTTTTCCGCCAAATTTGTGTAACGCTAAACTCTAAAACCGTAACAGCCAGTATCGTGAAACTTGAACTACTGATGAGCATCGTCCTTCTTCATCTGATGTGAAAAATGTGGGTGCGACCTTGACCTACTTTTCTCGTAACCTTGGAATAACCCGAAAATCAATTTAAATTTGAAAAAGTTTCTTCTCCTAAACCGCTCAACCGCAGCAGCTCATTTTTCGTATACAGTAAGTACATGTCACTGCCAATAAAAGTTCTGGCTTTCTTGGAATTCCGGGAAATTATGACTACATTTTCATTGGTCGAAAAATGTGATGTCATAAATTTTTTTTTATCTCAGAAAGTATCCATCCGATGAAGCCGAAACTTGACATAGACGAACTCAGAGAAGGTTTATACCACAAAATGACGTCTTACCGCGCGGATTTTAAGTCATGTGACCGTGACGTCATTTTGAATGTTAAAAATTTATAGCCTCCTATCTTAACTATAATGAGAGATAGGACAACGGGCATTCCACCATTGACTTAACAGAGAGACTGCGCATGTTCAATACATTTACAAGTTTTCGATTGGACCAACACTTTGGCCGCCATTTTGAATTGTTACGAAAATCTATAAAACCCAATAACTTTCAAACTATGTAATCGATGAAGTTGAAATTTTGTAAGTATAAAGTGTATACACAGTCCTTAACACTGTACAAATTTTATTAATATATATTGAGAACTTTTTAAATTTTGATTGGTTGAAAATATCGTTTAATTAGAGTTGCTGTAAAATGTTAATAGCTGAAAATATATTTATTGCAAACTAATGAAACTTTCAAAAATTATAGTAGTACTGGAGCTTAACCTTGATGTAAATTTTCACTTATCTACTGCTAGTGGATTTTGAATAAAGCTAGATTGATTTTTTCTTACTTTCGATTTCATAATAATAAGTTTAAAATTGTAAAATCGGTTCTACTTGTCCGATTGTAATCAAACAAGGATTTTTTCAAACTGCAATAATGTTTCTAAATTGATTCAAACTATTTATGACTCAATAAATAACGTTTTAACCAAATTAAAAACAGATATACAGATATTAACTTTAATCTACAAACAAAAAGATAAGGTTTTATAGTAAATCTGCCTTGATTATTTACTGTGTAAACATACACCCTGCTCTATGCAGCAGTGTGGATCCCTTTGATGTGAGCTTAGCATCTACTGTACAGACCATATAAAGATAGGTATCTTGCCTCTTTTATCCAGACCGTTTACAAGTAGTGATTGTATTATATATAGAGCAACGAGCAAGAATTGATTTGTAAAATTTATACACCCGTTCAGATATATTGTTTTTATAAAAATAAATCAACAGCTTCCATCGAAAGTTTTTAGCATTTAACATTGTATTTAATTTTTTTCAGTTGATTTCAAATTGTTGTTGTGAACCAACTCAATCGCATTATTGAATTAACTCCAGTGGAATTGCTGGAAGCCGCAGACCTGTACCGAGTACAGTTCTAGTTATTATTATTATTATTAGGCTTCCAGCAAAAAGCTGGAAGCCTATTATTATTGTATTGATTGTTATTATTATTATTATTATTATTATTATTATTATTATTATTTTTCTTTTCCGCCAAATTTGTGTAACGCATAACTCTAAAACCGTAACTGCCAGTATCGTGAAACTTAAACTACTGATGAGCATCGCCCTTCTTCATCTGATGTGAAAAATGTGGGTGCGACCTTGACCTACTTTTCTCGTAACCTTGGAACAACCCGAAAATCAATTTAAATTTGAAAAAGTTTCTTCTCCTAAACCGCTCAATCGATGCAGCTCATTTTTCATATACAGTAAGTACAGGTCACTGCTAATAAAAGTTCTGGTTTTCTTGGAATTCCGTGAATTTTTTACTACATTTTCATTGGCCGAAAAATGTGATGTCATAAATTTTTTTTTATCTTAGAAAGTATCCATCCGATGAAGCTGAAACTCGGCATAGACGAACTCAGAGAAGGTTTATACCACAACATGATGTCATAACGCGCAAATTTTACGTCATGTGACCGTGACGTCATTTTGAATGTTAAAAACTCATAGACTCCTATCTTAACTATAATGAAAGACAGGACAACGGGCATTCCACCATTGGCGTTACAGAGAGATTGCGCATGTTCAATACATTTACAAGTTTTTGATTGGACCAACACTTTGGCCGCCATTTTGAATTGTTACGAAAATCTATAAAACCCAATAACTTTCAAACAATGTAACCAATTCAGTTGAAACTTTGCAAGTATTAAGTCTATACACAGTCCTTAGCATTGTACAAATTTCAAAAGTTTATATTGAGAACTTTTTTCTATTTTGATTGGTTAAAAATATTGTTTAATTAGAGTTGACGTAAAATGTTAATAGCTGAAAATATATTTATTGCAAACTAATGAAACTTTGGAAAATTATAGTAGTACTAGAGCTTAACCTTGATGTAAATTTTCACTTATCTACTGCAAGTGGATTTTGAATAAAGCTAGATTGATTTTTTCTTGCTTTCGATTTCATATTAAAAAGTTTAAAATTGTAAAATTGGTTCTACTTGTCCGATTCTAATCAAACAAGGATTTTTTCAAACTGCAATAATGTCTCTAGATTGATTAAAACTACTTTTGAATCAATAAAAAACGTTTTAATCAAAGTACAAACAGATATAAAGATTTTAAGTTTTATCTACAAACAAAGAGATAAGGCTCTGAAGTAGCTGGGCCCTTTTCTATTTGCCATGTGTACATACATTCAGGTCTTATCAGCAGTGCCAGCTGCTTTGATGTTAGCTAAGCATCTACTATCCAGACCATATACAAATATACATCTTGCCTCTGTTATCCAGACCATTTACAAGTAGTGGTTATATTATATATAGAGCAGCAAGTGAGAATTGATTTGTAAAATTTATACACACGTTCAGATATATTGTTTTTATAATAATAAAACAACAGCTTCCATCAAACGTTTTTAGCATTTAACATTGCATTTAATTTTATTCAGTTGATTTCAAATTGTTGTTGTGAACCAACTTAATTGCATTATTGAATTAACTCCAAAGGAATCGCTGGAAGCCGCTGACCTGTACCGAGTACAGTTCTAGTTATTATTATTATTATTATTTTTCTTTTCCGCCAAATTTGTGTAACGCTAAACTCTAAAACCGTAACAGCCAGTATCGTGAAACTTGAACTACTGATGAGCATCGTCCTTCTTCATCTGATGTGAAAAATGTGGGTGCGACCTTGACCTACTTTTCTCGTAACCTTGGAATAACCCGAAAATCAATTTAAATTTGAAAAAGTTTCTTCTCCTAAACCGCTCAACCGATGCAGCTCATTTTTCGTATACAGTAAGTACATGTCACTGCCAATAAAAGTTCTGGCTTTCTTGGAATTCCGGGAAATTATTACTACATTTTCATTGGTCGAAAAATGTGATGTCATAAATTTTTTTTTATCTCAGAAAGTATCCATCCGATGAAGCCGAAACTTGACATAGACGAACTCAGAGAAGGTTTATACCACAAAATGACGTCTTACCGCGCGGATTTTAAGTCATGTGACCGTGACGTCATTTTGAATGTTAAAAATTTATAGACTCCTATCTTAACTATAATGAGAGATAGGACAACGGGCATTCCACCATTGACTTAACAGAGAGACTGCACATGTTCAATACATTTACAAGTTTTCGATTGGACCAACACTTTGGCCGCCATTTTGAATTGTTACGAAAATCTATAAAACCCAATAACTTTCAAACTATGAAATCAATGAAGTTGAAATTTTGTAAGTATAAAGTGTATACACAGTCCTTAACACTGTACAAAATTTATTAATATATATTGAGAACTTTTTAAATTTTGATTGGTTGAAAATATCGTTTAATTAGAGTTGCCGTAAAATGTTAATAGCTGAAAATATATTTATTGCAAACTAATGAAACTTTGGAAAATTATAGTAGTACTGGAGCTTAACCTTGATGTAAATTTTCAATTATCTACTGCAAGTGGATTTTGAATAAAGCTAGATTGATTTTTTCTTACTTTCGATTTCATAATAATAAGTTTAAAATTGTAAAATCGGTTCTACTTGTCCGATTGTAATCAAACAAGGATTTTTTCAAACTGCAATAATGTTTCTAAATTGATTCAAACTATTTATGACTCAATAAATAACGTTTTAACCAAATTAAAAACAGATATACAGATATTAACTTTAATCTACAAACAAAAAGATAAGGTTTTATAGTAAATCTGCCTTGATTATTTACTGTGTAAACATACACCCTGCTCTATGCAGCAGTGTGGATCCCTTTGATGTGAGCTTAGCATCTACTGTACAGACCATATACAGATAGGTATCTTGCCTCTTTTATCCAGACTGTTTACAAGTAGTGGTTGTATTATATATAGAGCAACGAGCGAGAATTGATTTGTAAAATTTATACACCCGTTCAGATATATTGTTTTTATAAAAATAAATCAACAGCTTCCATCGAAAGTTTTTAGCATTTAACATTGTATTTAATTTTTTTCAGTTGATTTAAAACTGTTGTTGTGAATCAACTCAATCGCACTGTTGAATTAACTTCAGCGGAACTACTGGAAGCCGCAGACCTGTACCGAGTACAGTTCTAGTTATTATTATTATTATTATTATTATTATTTTTCTTTTCCGCCAAATTTGTGTAACGCTAAACTCTAAAACCGTAACAGCCAGTATCGTGAAACTTGAACTACTGATGAGCATCGCCCTTCTTCATCTGATGTGAAAAATGTGGGTGCGACCTTGACCTACTTTTCTCGTAACCTTGGAATAACCCGAAAATCAATTTAAATTTGAAAAAGTTTCTTCTCCTAAACCGCTTAACCGATGCAGCTTATTTTTCATATACAGTAAGTACAGGTCACTGCTAATAAAAGTTCTGGTTTTCTTGGAATTCCGTGAATTTTTTACTACGTTTTCATTGGCCGAAAAATGTGATGTCATGAATTTTTTTTTATCTTAGAAAGTATCCATTCGATGAAGCTGAAACTTGGCATAGACGAACTCAGAGAAGGTTTATACCACAACATGATGTCATAACGCGCGAATTTTATGTCATGTGACCGTGACGTCATTTTGAATGTTAAAAATTCATAGATTCCTATCTTACCTATAATGAAAGTCAGGACAACGGGCATTCTACCATTGAATTAACAAAGAGTCTGCGCATGTTCAATACATTTACAAGTTTTTGATTGGACCAACACTTTGGCCGCCATTTTGAATTGTTTCGAAAATCTTTAAAACCAAATAACTTTCAAACAATGTAACCAATGAAGTTGAAATTTTGTAGGTATAAAGTCTATACACAGTCCTTAACACTGTACAAATTCCAATAATTTATATTGAGAACTTTTGTTTTTTTGATTGGTTGAAAATATCGTTTAATTAGAGTTGACGTAAAATGATAATAGCTGAAAATATATTTATTGGAAACTAATGAAACTTTAGAAAATTATAGATGTACTGGAGCTTAACCTTGATGTAAATTTTCCATTATCTACTGCAAGTGGATTTTGAATAAAGCTAGATTGATTTTTTCTTACTTTCGATTTCATAATAATAAGTTTAAAATTGTAAAATCGGTTCTACTTGTCCGATTCTAATCAAACAAGGATTTTTTCAAACTGCAATAATGTTTCTAAATTGATTCAAACTATTTATGACTCAATAAATGACGTTTTAACCAAATTAAAAACAGCTATACAGATATTAACTTTAATCTACAAACAAAGAGATAAGGTTTTATAGTTACTCTGCCTTGATTATTTACTGTGTAAACATACAACCCCCTCTATGCAGCAGGGTGGATCTCTTTGATGTGAGCTTAGAATCTACTGTCCAGACCTTATACTAATAGGCATCTTGCGTCTGTTATCCAGACCGTTTACAAGTAGTGGTTATATTATATATAGAGCAGCAAGCGAGAATTGATTTGTAAAATTTATACACCCGTTCAGATATATTGTTTTTATAAAAATAAAACAGCTTCCATCAAAAGTTTTAAGCATTTAACATTGTATTAAATTTTTTTCAGTTGATTTAGAATTGTTGTGAATCAACTCAATCGCACTGTTGAAATAACTCCAGCGGAACTACTGGAAGCCGCAGACCTGTACCGAGTACAGTTCTAGTTATTATTAGGCTTCCAGCAAAAAGCTGGAAGCCTATTATTATTGTATTGATTGTTATTATTATTATTATTATTATTATTATTATTATTATTATTTTTCTTTTCCGCCAAATTTGTGTAACGCATAACTCTAAAACCGTAACAGCCACTATCGTCAAACTTGAACTACTGATGAGCATCGCCCTTCTTCATCTGATGTGAAAAATGTGGATGCGACCTTGACCTACTTTTCTCGTAACCTTGGAATAACCCGAAAATCAATTTATATTTGAAAAAGTTTCTTGTCCTAAACCACTCAACCGATGCAGCTCATTTTTCGTATACAGTAAGTACATGTCACTGCCAATAAAAGTTCTGGCTTTCTTGGAATTTCGGGAAATTTTTACTACATTTTTATTGGTCGAAAAATGTGATGTCATAATTTTTTTTTTATCTGAGAAAGTATCCATCCGATGAAGCCGAAACTCGACATAGACAAACTCAGAGAAGGTTTATACCACAAAATGACGTCTTACTGCGCGAATTTTATATCATGTGACCGTGACGTCATTTTGAATGTTAAAAATGTATAGACTTCTATCTTAACTATAATGAGAGATAGGACAACGGGAATTCCACCATTGACTTAACAGAGAGACTGCGCATGTTCAATACATTTACAAGTTTTTGATTGGACCAACACTTTGGCCGCCATTTTGAATTGTTACGAAAATCTATAAAACTCAATAACTTCCAAACAATGTAATCAATGAAGTTGAAACTTTGCAAGTATAAAGTCTATACACAGACATTAACACTGTACAAATTTCATCAATTTATATCAAGAACTTTTTTTATTTTGATTGGTTAAAAATATCGTTTAATTAGAGTTGACGTAAAATGTTAACGGCTGAAAATATATTTATTGTAAACTAATAAAACTTTGGAAAATTAAAGCTGTACTAGAGCTTAACCTTGATGTAAATTTTCAATTATCTACTGCTAGTGGATTTTGAATAAAGTTAAAATGAGTTTTCCTTACTTTCGATTTCATGATAATAATATTAAAATTGTAAAATCGGTTCTACTTGTCCTATTCTATTCAAACAAGGATTTTTTCAAACTGCAACAATATTTCTAAATTGATTAAAACTATTCATGGATCAATTAACAACGTTTTAACCAAATTAAAAACAGTGGTACAGATATTAAGTTTAATCTACAAACAAAGAGATAAGGTTTTATAGTAACTCTGCCTTGATTATTCTCTCTGTACACAAGACACCAGCTCTTATCAGCAGTGCGGTTCCCTTTGATGTGAGCTAAGCATCTACCGTCCAGACCATATACAAATAGGCATCTTCCCTCTGTTATCCAGACCGTTTACAAGTAGTGGTTATATTATATATAGAGCAGCAAGCGAGAATAGATTTATGAAATTCATACACACGTTCAGATATATTGTTTTTATAATTATAAAACAACAGCTTTCATCAAAAGTATTTAGCATTGTATTTAATTTTTTTCAGTTGATTAAAAATTGTTGTTGTAAACCAACTCAATCGCATTATTGAATTAACTCCAGTGGAATTACTGGAAGCCGGAGACCTGTACCGTGTACAGTTCTAGTTATTATTATTTTTCTTTTCCGCCAAATTTGTGTAACGCTAAACTCTAAAACCATAAAAGCCAGTATCGTGAAACTTGAACTACTGATGAGCATCGTCCTTCTTCATCTGATGTGAAAAATGTGGGTGCGTCCTTGACCTACTTTTTTCGTAACCTTGGAATAACCCGAAAATCAATTTAAATTTGAAAAAGTTTCTTCTCCTAAACCGCTCAACCGATGCAGCTCATTTTTCGTATACAGTAAGTACATGTCACTGCCAATAAAAGTTCTGGCTTTCTTGGAATTCCGGAAAATTATTACTACATTTTCATTGGTCAAAAAATGTGATGTCATAAATTTTTTTTTATCTCAGAAAGTATCCATCCGATGAAGCCGAAACTTGACATAGACGAACTCAGAGAAGGTTTATACAACAAACTGACGTCTTACCGCGCGAATTTTAAGTCATGTGACCGTGACGTCATTTTGAATGTTAAAAATTTATAGACTCCTATCTTAACTGTAATGAGAGATAGGACAACGGGCATTCCACCATTGACTTAACAGAGAGACTGCGCATGTTCAATACATTTACAAGTTTTCGATTGGACCAACACTTTGGCCGCCATTTTGAATTGTTACGAAAATCTATAAAACCCAATAACTTTCAAACTATGTAATCAATGAAGTTGAAATTTTGTAAGTATAAGGTGTATACACAGGCCTTAACACTGTACAAATTTTATTAATATATATTGAGAACTTTTTAAATTTTGAATGGTTGAAAATATCGTTTAATTAGAGTTGCCGTAAAATGTTAATAGCTGAATATATATTTATTGCAAACTAATGAAACTTTGGAAAATTATAGTAGTACTGGAGCTTAACCTTGATGTAAATTTTCAATTATCTACTGCAAGTGGATTTTGAATAAAGCTGGATTGATTTTTTCTTACTTTCGATTTCATAATAATAAGTTTAAAATTGTAAAATAGATTCTACTTGTCCGATTCTAATCAAACAAGGATTTTTTCAAACTGCAATAATGTTTCTAAATTGATTAAAACTATTTATGAATCAATAAATCATGTTTTAACCAAAATAAAAACAGATATACAGATATTAAGTTTAATCTACAAACCAAGAGATAAGGTTTTATAGTAACTCTGCCTTGTTCTATGTACTATGTACACTTCTTATCAGCAGTGCGGCTCCCTTTGATGTGAGCTAAGCATCTACTGTCCAGACCCTATACAAATAGGCATCTTCCCTCTGTTATCCAGACCGTTTACAAGTAGTGGTTATATTATATATAGAGCAGCAAGCGAGAATAGATTTGTGAAATTTATGCACACGTTCAGATATATTGTTTTTATAATAATAAAACAACAGCTTTCATCAAAAGTTTTTAGCATTGTATTTAATTTTTTTCAGTTGATTTAAAATTGTTATTGTGAACCAACTCAATCGCATTATTGAATTAACTCCAGTGGAATTACTGGAAGCCGCAGACCTGTACCGAGTACAGTTCTAGTTATTATTATTATTATTGAAAAGTCAGAGATCCATTTCTGAATTCTGTCTATATCATGAGATTGAAAAGTCAGAGATCCATTTCTGAATTCTGTCTTATCATGAGATTGAAAAGTCAGAGATCCATTTCTGAATTCTGTCTATATCATGGGATTGAAAAGTCAGAGATCCATTTCTGAATTCTGTCTATATCATGGGATTGAAAAGTGAGAAATCCATTTCTGAATTCTTGTCTTATCATGAGATTGAAAAGTCAGAGATCCATTTCTGAATTCTGTCTTATCATGAGATTGAAAAGTCAGAGATCCATTTCTGAATTCTGTCTATATCATGGGATTGAAAAGTCTGAGATCCATTTCTGAATTCTGTCTATATCATGGGATTGAAAAGTCAGAGATCCATTTCTGAATTCTGTCTATATCATGAGATTGAAAAGTCAGAGATCCATTTCTGAATTCTGTCTTATCATGAGATTGAAAAGTCAGAGATCGATTTCTGAATTCTGTCTTATCATGAGATTGAAAAGTCTGAGATCCATTTCTGAATTCTGTCTATATCATGAGATTGAAAAGTCAGAGATCCATTTCTGAATTCTGTCTATATCAGGAGATTGAAAAGTCAGAGATCCATTTCTGAATTCTGTCTTATCGTGAGATTGAAAAGTCAGAGATCCATTTCTGAATTCTGTCTATATCATGGGATTGAAAAGTCAGAAATCCATTTCTGAATTCTGTCGATCATGAGATTGAAAAGTCAGAGATCCATTTCTGAATTCTGTCTTATCATGAGATTGAAAAGTCTGAGATCCATTTCTGAATTCTACCTTTATTGTGAGATTGAAAACTTTGAAAACCATTTCTGAATTCTACCTCGCTGTTACAAAATACTATCACATGGACAGCTAAGACAGATATCACATGACCTGGATTGATTGATGTTTAACGCGGCGCTCGAGATTATTTCACTTATATGGCGGCGTTGCCAGTTTTATTGTGGGAGGAAACCGGGCTCTATGCACGGAGGAAACCCACGACCTTCCGTTGGTAACTGGCAACCATCCCACAAAGGTCGTTCGAGTGAAAACCCAGTCAGACACATGACCTGGAGGCTGTTTGGTTAAGAGGCATCTACGTTTTACATGGTCATGGTAACACATACATGTACTGTAGATTGAATTAGAATTATTAGATTTGGTGAGAATCGGATTTGATTTTACACAAATCAACTGATATTTATAATAAGTGTTCGAAGACAAAATCAGTGTTCCTTAAATGAAACTATTTTATACTATGATAAAGTCGTTGGCAAAAATACAGAGGACTTGTGGATTGATGTTATTGTTGTGACAAAGCCAATATCTTGGTCATATGAACACAAACTCATAAAGTCAGGCAGATAACAAACCTGGGGCATTAAGTGCAAATTAATAGGCAAATATTGTACTCCTATGGTCACCGAGTGCAAGTGACATGAACATCTTGACAGGGTGCACAAGACACATTTAATTGTTAGAAGATAGCCTGTGATATACCTGTTATATACATATAATGCAAATACGGTGTTCACAGCTGGTACAATGCTATATCCATCTTTATCTACAAATAGGACATTTTTTTCAACTGTGCAATTTGATGACATCAAACCCAAGACTCAATACTATGCCAGGCAAGGAGCAGTTAGGGTTAAATGAAAATGGACTGTATTTTTATGGTGTTCTGTAGTGGAACTAAGGGATAAATCTCTTAATGATTAACACCTGTGAAAACTGAGGCCTGTCAATGATGACACAGACAACAGGTGCCACAGGTAATAAGCCATTTTTAACGCCCTGCAACAATTGCCAGGTGATAAGTGTAAAACTAAGTAATTAATGGCCTTCAATGATTACTCCTTGGGCACACATGTGTGCAGTAAGTGAAGGTATTCACCGATTCATACAGAGATTACACACCTGAGATTATCTACCTGCCTTTATATATTAACGAAACCCCAATAAAGTAAAAATTACTTCAAAAGAACAAAAACTTTCAATAGGTTTCTTGGAAAGAACATAAACAGTCAACGTTATGTTCATTTCATATCTTGGTATTCAGGAAACCTACATGTATACATAAAGCTGTATAGATCTGCTGTGTTGGATGTCAAGTTCTTACGTTATTTTGCAAAAAAATCTGAAAATTGTTTACATCATTAAAAGGCACATCTCTGTATTTCTAGCAGGTCAAAAGATAAATACATTACATATTTGCCAAAAATTCAAATGTTTTGGCTTGAATTAGTATTTTACACTAGAAAATGTCATTCAGTGAAATCCATAAGAAGAACTGCTCTTCAAGATTCCAGCTAAATTACTTTTTAAAAGAAGTCAAATCAGAAATCCTTACCAGATTCCGGGCAAACATCCAGATTTGACGACATCATCCATGTCAATATGAGCTCGTCCATCTAGTTCACGGGAATTTCGTATTGAGGAGCGTTTTGAGCGGTTAGATCCTCGTTTGGAGGAGTTCCTACGCAACATTCCTGTCAGAGTTACTTCATTGTGTTTACCCACGTAATTCTCTCCCATATTGACAATGTAAACAAGTTCTTATGCAACACCTGAGCAAAATCACTTTTTCCACGAATTAAAAAGAAATCCTTCTGGATGCTCACATAAAATGTTCTTAAGTCTTAAAACAACTTTTCAAAAAATTCACAGGTGATAAAAATGTCGTAAAAATTAACTCCAGCATTTGGATTATTAAAAAACGAGGAAAGAAATAAAATCACTATTATAAATTCTCTATTTGTGTCCATGTAAAAATCGTCACACCGGTAGATATTTTAAAATTAACTTTTCCACCTAATGTATCGTTAACCTTTAAATTCACAAACACCTGTACTAAACGAACTTGCCGCCAGTTAAAAAAAAACAAGGTGGGGGAAATCACCACAGGTCTAACAACTGGAGAAAATGTGGGCCGATGAACTTTGCCTAAAAAGTGTGGCCTACTTCCACCAAACTACCAGTATATGAATTCCAAATAAGTGGGCTTGTTGGTATGAAACACTGGAGTCTATTATAACTGCCAGGTGAACAGGTTTTTGCCCACCACTGAGTTTAAACACACTACAAATGTCCTATATAAACAACAGGTACCTGTGGTCAATACCAATAATGAATACTAGTTGTATGTACTCACATATAAATTGTAGGTCTGAAGAGTTATAAACTTCAGAGTGACAAGGTTGGTGGCCTCAATAAATCCAGACTTAGTCAGTGGTAAAGTTTATACTGGGGGTTAGTTTGCCTTGTGCCACATTAGTAAACAAAATACTTTTGAAACATATCATTGCAAAATATGTTGAAGAGCTGTGTATAGATACAGGGTTGACCCTTATCTCATTGTACAACATAGGAAGAAGACTAACAACTGTCAGAATATAACATAATATCACACACAACCTGGACAATGGAACCTTTATCACACTGGGGTCATTCACCCAGTTATGACACATAGGCATATAGATATGTTGGGCCTCTGGCTGGCGTAGGTGGGTAGAATTCAAGGTTGAAATCTGGGATCATATGTCATCCAATAATGTGTTGTCACAGGGCTATAGGTATGTAATCTACCCTACTATCATTTCTGGAATTTCCTAAGCTGTAGAAAATCTGTTTCACTTTACTCTGATTAATCCTTTTAAAACATTGACTAGACCATAAAATTACTGATATACCCCAACTTGTCAAAAACAAAAATTAAAACTTTATCAATCTTTCACGCTTTACTGCAAGTGAATAGGAAACCATCTGTACGAGTCTCTCTTAATAAAAGTACTGTATAATCCAATTAAAAAACCACAGCACTAAACTAGAATCCCGTTCTCACAGCGAATCAAGTAAAAAGTTGATGTCACTTCAAACAAAATTATCAAACTTGGACAATTTTTCCAAATAGAGTCATAAAACAGAAACGTAGATGTTTGAAATCTTGTCCGCGTCTGATCAAACCCAGACTTGTAAATCACAATTAGGCCGGCATGTACCAGTGTCTTCTGTACCTGGCACACAAAATCCTCGATGTGGGTTAACATATAAGGTTAAGACACTATGTCAACATCTTGAGACTGAATCTGGGCCCAGGAGGAAGGGCAGGTCGTCCATACATGCCATCAACATGTGAGTGATGTAAACTGGACAAGTCTGATCTTAAGATAATCTTGATGGTAAATCCAATAGTACGACAATTCACAAGAACGTCTACCCAGCACTTGCTATCCGTGCTTGTCTATGGCCTTGGGACACCTCCCGCCTAAAAATTAACAGACCGGTACACTGTCCAAACACAAAGAAACTGCATGAAGCTGGCTGCTAGGCTGTTGTCATTCCCCTGTCGCGATTCACTGGTCAGGGCATTGCTTGCTCTACAGCTTTGTTGTTGTTGTTGTCTAAATGGACCAGTGGCTGAAAGACTTCTCTCTATATGACTGGCATTGACAGAACTTGAATGAGAGATTGGACATGTAGCCTGCAGGCCTGGATACTGACTTGGTCTGTCTTGAATGACAGCAAAATAATATCTCTAACTGCACTTTGTTAACATCCTCTAAGACATCTTAATGAGAAGAAATTTGTGTCATACACTTTTCACCAGACACCCCTCAGTGATAAGAAGCTCTCCCTAACCATAGCACATTAGTAGTACTAGAACCATACAGTTAGTAACAGATGGCTATATGTACAGGACACACCCCAATGAGCACCGACATCCCCACTGTGGAGCCCCATTTGGACAAGCTGTCAGTCAGCTTACTGAACACAGAACAATGGAGGTTCTCTACATGGGGTAACTTCTTAATACTAAAAAAACAATCACCTGCCAGACACAGTAATTAAGTAATAAAAAGGTGCCAAATGGATTCCAGCTTGACAATGAAATTTGATTTATTCATTTAATAGAATTGCATCCTTTATTTATTATCAACAACTATAATCCTTTCCAACAACTTCTCTGTGTGATTCTATAACAGAAAGTTCGGAGTTCAAATCCTGGATTTATTCTGTGACAAAATGATGCATTGAATGTGTTGTAAATTGCAAACCAAAAAGTTCACAATGAAATGCATGCATTCATCAGGTTAAAACTCATTTTTTTAATTATAGAAAATGCACAGGTAAGTCCTGAGGGCATAAATTATGATTTATTAAAATTGAGAATATTCCTAGCTCTCTAGACACCACCCTCCCTTTTTTCATCTATTCTCGATTTCGGCATGACGTCATGATCCTGACAACAAGGGCTCCGAGGTGAAAACAATGCCGTAACGACGCCATTTTGACTGGCTGAGGGAAGACCACGTGACCCTAAGTACCCTAGCCGGCTGGTCAGGTACCTGGATGTCCGAAACCGAGAATCCCATCTTCTATCCATTCTTATATACTTAACTAAATTATGTTCTTGGTGCTCAGAACTTTTTCCTTGAAACAACCAAATGTACTTTGTTCAAAAATATGTTTGGAAAAAATCTTTGTGGAAAGAATACGGCTAAGAGAAAATATTCCACTCCTCCAAATATTTTCTTTTTTTTGATGGGGGTGGCGGGTTGTGTGTGTGTTTTTTTGTTGTTGTTTTTGTTTGTTATAGAGGAGTGGGGGTTATTGAGTAAGAATTACATGAACAATTACTTAAATGGATATCATATATTGGCAAATGGCAATTGGCAAATAACCATGGTAGCTTTGCTTTTACAACAAAGACAGAATATTTGCTGTTAAGAATAATAATTCAACGCTTCCAACACCAACAAAACTGAAAGCTATTTCCCTGTTTGCTTGAGTACACCTTGTTGGTGAATTTACATTCAACATGTTCACTGAATAAGAAAGCTCAGATTGCTACAAAGCACTTGTTTAAATAAAGGCAAAGTATTTTTATTAGCACTGGTTGAATTCGCCCAACATAACAAAGGTAGGTACAAATGCCTCCAGGCCCTTCTTTCCAAAATAATACCACACATACCTTCCTTATAAAGGTCAAGGTTACAGTGACAAAATTGAGGTTTCTGACTTACATACAATGTAGTTGATGCTGGTGGGAACCAAAGATCCCAAATCATCTATTGTGCTGGAGATGCCAATTGATTGATTGATTGATTGATGTTTTACTACGCACTCAAGATAATTTCACACATTGTTAAATAATTGCCAGGTATCATGGGGGAGAAAACCAGATTCTATACTCGAAGTAAACCTCTGACTTTTAAAGAGTACCTGGTAAATCTTCCACATATGGCAATGCTGTCAATTAAATTTTATATGTTCTCTGCTTTGGGGTGCAAACACTACAAACGACTTCAATAATTAAGATCCCTTACATTTTAATATTTGTGATCAAACACAAATATTTTGGTTTAAACTTCTCTCCATAGTTGTTTTTCCCTCAGAAGTTTTCCCTTCAACAGTGTGTTTCTACAAAAAGACCAACAATTATCCCAAAACCTGAAATTACTGAAATGTCTGCAGCTACATTTTACTGATAACAAATTATGTAACAATACATACCCTCAGTCAAATTTCATTGTCTAATATTTTGCAAATGAGTTTGATGACCTTTTCTAACAATGCCTATAAGTCCATGAGGTTAGTAGCCACCACTCGATTCATACAAATGAAATGGCAGTTTAGAAATAAGACCAATTTGGATACCTTATTTCTTCTAAATATTCAGCCATTTCTAATGGCCTAAATTTTCCATTGCGTCGGACAAAGATGGAGACGTGGAGGTGTGTTTCAGGATAACCATTTTCACACACTGCACGGTGGGTTATATTGCCTGAAATTCCCTCTAATGGGCAAATTTGTCTGGCCTCATTTAGCATATTTCTTTTCTAATGGTCGATTCCTTATGAGGAAAAAAGTGACTGAATCTTTAGAAGAAATACAGTAGGCTGTTTTTAACATTTTTTACATACTGAAAATCAAAACAATTTAAATTTAATTTGGAAAAACTTTTTAAGGGAAATGGGTTAAAAATGGTAATTTGAATAACCTAAATCAAATATCTGGCTAACCCTTTCCCATATCCAGGTGAACTGAGGGGGTCTTGCCCATGACCTTTTTCTGACAGGTTTATTGGGACATCTATCTTTCACCTGTAATGTCAGGTAAGAAAAGATCAAAGAAACCATTTACCTGGATCAACAAACACTACCTGAGTTGAATACCTTATGTTATATATTTACATGTATTACCATATCCTGGTGAAAGATACTATTTGTAAAGTTTACTAGCACAAATAAAGATACTATTTGTAAAGTTAGTAAAAATAATACATACAACAGCCCAATTGAGTTAAATAAGTTTCGAAATGAAACAAACTTCAATTAACAAAACGTTTGTCCGTTTCAGGCCTTAACACAACTGAGGCGTACATTTTCCAGACTAACATCACTAAAAATAGCTGAGAATTATAAAATTTCTATCACTTGGAAGAATATCACCATTTTTGTAGTTGATGCCATTCAAATACTTCTTCCCTCCTGACAGTTTTAAATGCATACATGTACATGCAGCTAAAATGTATACAACTAAATTTAAATTACATTTAAAAATTTCCTGATTAGAAAAAGTAAAAAAATTAAGTTTTGCAAAAATGTATAAGTTTTGAGATTATTTTGTATTTTCAGTTTGAAAACTAAAGAAAAGTTTCAAAATGACTTCAACCAAAACAGAAAACACAAAATGATAAGACATTGTTGGTTTTAATCCACATGGTTCTCTCAAAAGATACATTTTTCTTGTATGCATCATCCGTATTAAATCCGCCACAGAAATTTGTATGGTTTTCACCACAAAGTATACAAGCTCCACAAGTTAGGCTAAGCTGATCAGATATGAAGAGGACATTTTGTGTTTTGTGTTAAAACTGGATTCTGTATTTAAGACGAACTCGACTAAAATCCACAAAAATTCAACAACAAAACCACAATGACTTTCAAGGACACAGTAAACAGATTTTCTTATTCAATACTGTTTATTCTGGTTTTAAGCTACATTAACATTTTTATGAAACTTGAACGTGACAATTTCTTCAGAGTATATACCCCTTAGGTATATTTTCTGAACAAATTATCAAGATCAAGTCAAAACTAAAGAAGATATGGACTAAAAGAGAATATTACATAATCTAAATTACTGTAAATGTTGTATAATGCAATCAAAGATGACGTTAATGGTTTAAGACACACCATCTACCTATACGGTATACATGTATGTATAGGTGTAAAGATCGCATCAAAACTTTTTTAGTTATGTAGCCGGAGGGATAAAAGAGAATATTACATAATATGATGTATAGGTCATACCATGCAACCGAAAATGTCAAAAATCTTTGATGAAACACCATCTACCCATATAATAAGGTATATGTAAATGTTGTGAAAGAATTGTAAAGATCAGATCAAAACTCTTCAAGGTATGCAGAGAAAGGGAAGTTAGGACAGACAGGCGGACAGACAGGCGAACAGCCCTGGCTATACCATAATACAACCAACTTTTTTTTTAATTGGGCTTTAAAAAATGTTATTGCTGTTGGCTGCCTTCCGAGAATGACACGATAACTATGTGTGACATGCAAATAAACTCTGTATGTAATTAAAGACCAGGAAAAGTTCTTTTTAATGAAATTATCTATATTGTAGCGTTTGGGATACACTTTAAAGAAAGCTATATTGGATAATAATAGCTTTGGAGATTTCACAAACCTTGTACTATTAGTAACAGGGTTTGTTTGGTTGGGGGAGGGGGGGGGGGGGGGGGGGTAAGGAAATATATGGGGCCAGTAAACGGAATATTTGGTGAGGCATTAGCCAAGCCCAATATGCGGTTTACTGATCACATATATTACTTCAAATTCATACATGTAGCAGTGTTTTATCAGTGTTTTGTTATAGTTTTATTTTAATGCAACCGAACTACCTGCAGCTTTTTACAGGCGTGGAATTTACCTGTTTTGTCTATATCTTTTTTATTACTGTATAACACCACTGTTAAAAGTGGCAAGAGCTGCCAAACATAGGGATTAATTTTGGTGAAACAAAGTCAGCTAATTATTCATTTTTATCAGAAACTTTCAGTTGATATCAGTCTTGCAGATGAACGTTTAGGTTGTACCCATAAATCCCAGCTATTTGGAATTCTGTCCATCATTTGCATACATTTTCCCTTTATACAGGTTACTGGCTTTACAAATAGTTTTTAAACAAAGGAACTATTCATGTAATTCAATCACGTTGGAATGACAAAAAAATGACAAGTTGTTGAAAAGCAATTAACATGAAATGGAAGCATTGCAAAGAAATGAATAAATACAATGTAATTGAGAGGTTCATGTTTGTACAGAGCTAGAGAATGCCTTGAAGCTTCGTACATATATCACTTCAGGCAAAACTCTAACAAAAGTTGGTCTGTTCCAATATGAAACCAATATTATAGCTGTACATGACATGGTTATTTTAGACAAGAAGATTTTCCCTGTGTCCGTGTGTTTTAGTGTTCATAAATATATAAACATATCTATGCAGATTTTTATGTGCTTGTGTTTCAGTCAAGAAGATCTTCCCTGTGCCCAATGTGTTTTAGTCAAGAATATCTTCCCTGTGCCCAATGTGTTTTAGTCAAGAATATCATCGCTGTGCCCAATGCGTTTTAGTCAAGAATATCTTCCCTGTACCCAATGTGTTTTAGTCAAGAAGATCTTCCTTGTGCCCAATGTGTTTTAGTCAAGAATATCTTCCCTGTGCCCAATGTGTTTTAGTCAAAAAGATCTTCCCTGTGCCCAATGTGTTTTAGTCAAGAATATCATCGCTGTGCCCAATGTGTTTTAGTCAAGAAGATCTTCCCTGTGTCCAATGTGTTTTAATCAAGAAAATCTTCCCTGTGCCCAATGTGTTTCAGTCAAAAATATCTTCCCTGTGCCCAATGTGTTTCAGTCAAAAAGATCTTCCCTGTGCCCAATGTGTTTTAGTCAAGAAGATCTTCCTTGTGCCCAATGTGTTTTAGTCAAAAAGATCTTCTCTGTGCCCAATGTGTTTTAGTCAAGAAGATCTTCCCTGTGTCCAATGTGTTTTAGTCAAAAAGATCTTCCCTGTGCCCAATGTGTTTCAGTCAAAAAGATCTTCCCTGTGCCCAATGTGTTTTAGTCAAGAAGATCTTCCTTGTGCCCAATGTGTTTTAGTCAAGAAGATCTTCCCTGTGCCCAATATGTTTCAGTCAAAAAGATCTTCCCTGTGCCCAATGTGTTTCAGTCAAAAAGATCTTCCCTGTACCCAATGTGTTTTAGTCAAGAAGATCTTCCCTGTGTCCAATGTGTTTTAGTCAAGAAGATATTCCCTGTGTCCAATGTGTTTTAGTCAAGAAGATATTCCCTGTGTCCGATGTGTCTTAGTCAAGAAGATATTCCCTGTGCCCGATGTGTTTTAGTCAAGAAGATCTTCACTGTGCCCAATGTGTTTTAGTCAAGAAGATCTTCCCTGTGCCCAATATGTTTTAGTATTCAGAAATATATACACTTTCCACTTATAGAAATTGATTGAAAACAAATTGCTGACATTCCAGCTAAAATAAAAAGGATATTAATAAATTGAATGTTGCGTATTTTTAGAAATAAATAGGCCATGCAGATGCAGGACTGACTTACTTACTATGACTCCAATGAAATATCACTTTACAAGGGCCCGTTTCACAAAAAGGACATACATGTAGGAGTAAGTTTTTACATTACTGTCATAGCAATGCATGCACAGCATTGTAGTAACCTCTTACTCTAGACTCAACACTTTGTGAAACAGGACTCTGATCATGTCTATGTAGACACACCAAACTAATCTATAAGACCTAAGCATAGGCTCAGCCTTTCATCCTAAAATGTAATATATTAAAACATACATTTAGTTCATTGGACAGATACAGATACAAGCATTTTAGTCCTTATAAAATAATATAAAACTAAATGATTAGCGTTGGAATAAGAAAAATTCATACAGTATGTGGCCTATACACTGTAGGAACCGGAATAGTGTTCAAAAAGTAAACAAAATTAAAACAAGAGTTTTAGTAAACTCACCATACGCCCGCCGTGGCAAAGTCGAACCGCTACGATTAACAACTTTACATTTAATATAACATTTGTTTTAATTTCATCAATTGAAATTTCTTGTTCATATTACAACTAAATACCAGTACGTTATAGTACACATATGTTATCTGTTCAGGTAAATTCAATCACATTTTAATTGCAAAAACCTAAAGTATATGTTGTAAAAAAAATTGTAAAGATCGGATCAAAACTCTTCAAGTAATGGAGCGGAAGGGAACGAAGATATAGACTAAGACAGAATATTACATAATCCAACGTGGAAGCCACATCATGCAATCGATGATGTCATAAATGGTTCATGGCACACCTTCTACCCACAAGGTATACATGTATGTTGTAAAAGAATTGTAAAGATTAGATCAAAACTCTTCAAGTTATGTAGCGGAAGGGAACTTTTTTTAAGTCCGGCGTATAAAAACCGGAACAACCATTCATTCATTCTAAGCCAAAGTTAGTTCAAAACAATACTTTATCGTACATTCTCGAGACTAGAAGCACTAAAAAGCTTCCGAATTAAACGCCATTTATTTCAACATTCTGTTTTAACGTCAAAATATCAACATTTTCGCAGCTCATGCCACTCTAATGTTTTATCCCTTGTCTCCCGCTAAAGCTGTCAATTTATTATGATCACAAAATATAGTGCTGTTTTTGTGCAGTGTACATGTATTTGTGATAAACAACCTAGCAGTTTTGCCAACAGGAGACATTATAACAAATGAGTGAAAGTCACACATGTTAAAGTAAAAATTCAAGCAGTGTGAACATCACATTGACTTATAAAAGTCGAGAAAACTTTGTTAAACTAGTACCTCTGGTTTTCTAAAATTGACAACTTTCTCAGGATTGTGATATGAACCTGATAGCCATCAATATGAAGACCTCTGTCAGATTTAGAGACGGAAATGGGTAAGACACCCGGCATTTAGTGCTGCCGAAAGGTGCCATACTATGGGACCCGAAACCCTACCACGGATAAATTTGAATGCCTCTGTCAGACTTAGAAACTATCGCTTTGTTGACTGAGCCACCACAGGGTGTGATATGAGTGAAGGTCATCAATTTGAAGGCCTCTGTCAGACTTAGAAACTATCGCTTTGCTGACTGAGCCACTACATGGTGTGATATGAGTGAACAACCCATCAATTTGAATGCCTCTGTCAGACTTAGAAACTATCGCTTTGCTGACTGAGCTACCACAGGGTGTGATATGAGTGAACAACCCATCAATTTAAAGGCCTCTGCAGACTTAGAAACTATCGCTTTGCTGACTGAGCCACCACAGGGTGTAATATGAGTGAACAACCCATCAATTTGAAGGCCTCTGTCAGACTTAGAAACTATCGCTTTGGTGACTGAACCACCACAGGGTGTGATATGAGTGAACAACCCATCAATTTGAAGGCCTCTGTCAGACTTAGAAACTATCGCTTTGCTGACTGAACCACCACAGGGTGTGATATGAGTGAACAACCCATCAATTTGAATGCCTCTGTCAGACTTAGAAACTATCGTTTTGCTGACTGAGCCACCACAGGGTGTGATATGAGTGAACAACCCATCAATTTGAATGCCTCTGTCAGACGTAGAAACTATCACTTTGCTGACTGAGCCACCACAAGGTGTGATATGAGTGAACAACCCATCAATTTGAAGGCCTCTGTCAGACTTAGAAACTATCGCTTTGCTGACTGAGCCACCACAGGGTGTGATATGAGTGAACAACCCATCAATTTGAATGCCTCTGTCAGACTTAGAAACTATCGCTTTGCTGACTGAGCCACCACAGGGTGTGATATGAGTGAACAACCCATCAATTTGAAGGCCTCTGTCAGACTTAGAAACTATCGCTTTGCTGACTGAGCCACCACAGGGTGTGATATGAGTGAACAACCCATCAATTTGAAGGCGTCTGTCAGACTTAGAAACTATCGCTTTGCTGACTGAGCCACCACAGGGTGTGATATGAGTGAACAACCCATCAATTTGAATGCCTCTGTCAGACTTAGAAACTATCGCTTTGCTGACTGAGCCACCACAGGGTGTGATATGAGTGAACAACCCATCAATTTGAAGGCCTCTGTCAGACTTAGAAACTATCGCTTTGCTGACTGAGCCACCACAGGGTGTGATATGAGTGAACAACCCATCAATTTGAATGCCTCTGTCAGACGTAGAAACTATCACTTTGCTGACTGAGCCACCACAAGGTGTGATATGAGTGAACAACCCATCAATTTCAAGGCCTCTGTCAGACTTAGAAACTATCGCTTTGCTGACTGAGCCACCACAGGGTGTGATATGAGTGAACAACCCATCAATTTGAATGCCTCTGTCAGACTTAGAAACTATCGCTTTGCTGACTGAGCCACCACAGGGTGTGATATGAGTGAACAACCCATCAATTTGAAGGCGTCTGTCAGACTTAGAAACTATCGTTTTGCTGACTGAGCCACCACAGGGTGTGATATGAGTGAACAACCCATCAATTTGAATGCCTCTGTCAGACTTAGAAACTATTGCTTTGCTGACTGAGCCACTACAGGGTGTGATATGAGTGAACAACCCATCAATTTGAAAGCCTTTGTCAGACTTAGAAACTATCGCTTTGCTGACTGAGCCACCACACGGTGTGATATGAGTGAACAACCCATAAATTTAAAGGCCCCCTTTAGAATTAGAAACTATCGCTTTGCTGACTGAGCCACCGCAGGGTGTGATATGAGTGAACAACCCATCAATTTGAAGGCCTCTGTCAGACTTAGAAACTATCGTTTTGCTGACTGAGCCACCACAGGGTGTGATATGAGTGAACAACCCATCAATTTGAATGCCTCTGTCAGACTTAGAAACTATTGCTTTGCTGACTGAGCCACTACAGGGTGTGATATGAGTGAACAACCCATCAATTTGAAAGCCTTTGTCAGACTTAGAAACTATCGCTTTGCTGACTGAGCCACCACACGGTGTGATATGAGTGAACAACCCATAAATTTAAAGGCCCCCTTTAGAATTAGAAACTATCGCTTTGCTGACTGAGCCACCGCAGGGTGTGATATGAGTGAACAACCCATCAATTTGAAGGCCTCTGTCAGACTTAGAAACTATCGCTTTGCTGACTGAACCACCACAGGGTGTGATATGAGTGAACAACCCATCAATTTGAATGCCTCTGTCAGACTTAGAAACTATCGTTTTGCTGACTGAGCCACCACAGGGTGTGATATGAGTGAACAACCCATCAATTTGAATGCCTCTGTCAGACGTAGAAACTATCACTTTGCTGACTGAGCCACCACAAGGTGTGATATGAGTGAACAACCCATCAATTTCAAGGCCTCTGTCAGACTTAGAAACTATCGCTTTGCTGACTGAGCCACCACAGGGTGTGATATGAGTGAACAACCCATCAATTTGAATGCCTCTGTCAGACTTAGAAACTATCGCTTTGCTGACTGAGCCACCACAGGGTGTGATATGAGTGAACAACCCATCAATTTGAAGGCGTCTGTC
The DNA here is from genome assembly GCA_963971465.1 of Lepidochitona cinerea. Classification (NCBI taxonomy): domain Eukaryota; kingdom Metazoa; phylum Mollusca; class Polyplacophora; order Chitonida; family Tonicellidae; genus Lepidochitona; species Lepidochitona cinerea. The sequence goes on along the minus strand of OZ020563.1, from coordinate 29,752,964 downwards.
AGACTTAGAAACTATCGTTTTGCTGACTGAGCCACCACAGGGTGTGATATGAGTGAACAACCCATCAATTTGAATGCCTCTGTCAGACTTAGAAACTATTGCTTTGCTGACTGAGCCACTACAGGGTGTGATATGAGTGAACAACCCATCAATTTGAAAGCCTTTGTCAGACTTAGAAACTATCGCTTTGCTGACTGAGCCACCACACGGTGTGATATGAGTGAACAACCCATAAATTTAAAGGCCCCCTTTAGAATTAGAAACTATCGCTTTGCTGACTGAGCCACCGCAGGGTGTGATATGAGTGAACAACCCATCAATTTGAAGGCCTCTGTCAGACTTAGAAACTATCGCTTTGCTGACTGAGCCACCACAGGGTGTGATATGAGTGAACAACCCATCAATTTGAAGACCTCTGTCAGACTTAGAAACTATCGCTTTGCTGACTGAGCCACCGCAGGGTGTGATATGAGTGAACAACCCATCAATTTTAATGCCTCTGTCAGACTTAGAAACTATCGCTTTGCTGACTGAGCCACCACAGGGTGTGATATGAGTGAACAACCCATCAATTTGAAGGCCTCTGTCAGACTTAGAAACTATCGCTTTGCTGACTGAGCCACCGCAGGGTGTGATATGAGTGAACAACCCATCGATTTGAAGGCCTCTGTCAGACTTAGAAACTATCGCTTTGCTGACTGAGCCACCGCAGGGTGTGATATGAGTGAACAACCCATCAATTTGAAGGCCTCTGTCAGACTTAGAAACTATCGCTTTGCTGACTGAGCCACCACAGGGTGTGATATGAGTGAACAACCCATCAATTTGAAGGCCTCTGTCAGACTTAAAGGTTCGCAGTTTAAGTTATTAACGAAGCTATTTGTGTGTGAACTGCTTGGAGCAAATAAAAGACTACAGTGCACATTATGTTCTTACGAACACAAAAGCACAGGAGCACACTAAAATAACCATGTGTTAAATAACAATTAAAAACAAACAAAAGTATTTAAAAATCTTCTCAACTCACCCCTCATTGTAACTGCACATATCATCTGATTTGCAATCAGTACAGATTGTCATGGTAACGGGAATACAAATTAATCCTAGTAAACTTGAGCGGTGACAATGACATTTACACTTCTCTGAAATCACACTCCGATAAACAATGCTATCGGAAGGATCAGACATTTTGTTCAGATCCACACAAATCAACCTCAAAAGCAGTTGAACATCCCAAAGACAATGTCTGGTTTTTCAATGGACTTACATGTACATGCTCAAATTTGCAGTAAAAAATGTCATAAAACTTTATAAAAAGGGTAGTAACTAGCACCTTTTATCTCAACCTCATGGATGAAACAATAAATAAGAATCAACACAAAAATATTCTGTTCAAAACCTATTCAAAAGCCAGTTTGTTCAATACAGTTGACTTGTGTAAACAAACTCATTAAGTTTTAAGCCTACTTCCAAACAGTCCGTTGTGAAATATGAACCAACATTTTAAGTAGGTTTCACTACACATGGTAATTCCTTGTTTCCTGTTATTCGGCAGAGTCAAATAAATATGTTCAACAAGTGACTTGATGCTGGTAGTAAGCTTAGTAAGTGGACCTGCCTCTGGTGAATGTGTGTTGACTGTTATAATATGTTATCTTATAACCTCATACATAGCCCTAACTCTGAGTGGCTGAATTGACAAGGCCAAACAAAAATATCTTTGTTTCTTAATATTTATTTACATCCAATTGTTCTCATTTCTAGCGTTGTATAAATTGATTTCTCATTGATTGATTGGTGTTCGAGTCACACTCAAGATGTTTTCATGGCTGTGTTGGTAGGCTTCAATACAGGGCTGATACACTAAGTCTTGGCAGTACATTTTTTATATGAACGGGACAGATAAAGTACATATAGTTCAAACACAAATGAAATGTCACTAGTTCGGCTTATGTGCAGGAAGCTGGGCATCTTTCAATTGAACGTGGCGCTTAAAGTTCTGTGAGTAAAGTCCAAACATGATTGCCCAAACTTTATGTAAAGGCAGCTTTTCTAAATTGAGGTTACCTGCAACAAAACTGTCAATCCAGGCCACACTTACAAAAGATTAGAAATATGACAGAGTCACAGCCATATAACCACAGGTATGTCCATGGAATGTGATGTTGAAAGCAGCAGTTAAACTGCAGAAACAATTTAATTACAGGTAAACTCACCACTTAAATAAAGACAACTGTTTAAATTAAAAAAGAAGTTTTCGGTATTTTTACCCCCCCAAAAAAATTAAAACTTTCCATTTGTTTCCAAAAAGTTTTGGTACTTTTTTTTTTATTTAAAATTTGAAATAACAAATTGAAAATTAGATTTTTCATAATATCAACAACTGACAAGCCTGTTCAGGTGCACAAGTCCCCTGAATAATTTGGGCTACAGTTGAGTTATGTCTCATATAAACAAACTATAGGCCTACATGTATGTGTATAATTGTTGACATTTTTCATAATGTTTCTAGTAATTAGAAAAAGTACATGGATTTTGACTTTCAGCGAAAAATGTACAATTAATGAGCAATCAGTGGGAAGTATGTGTTATGTTGCTTATAGTCTGACCGGTGTATGTACACAGAGGTCCTACATGGGTGAACCCTTTACTGCAGTCAGTTGTGAAATCGTAACTAATGTTTATCACACTACACCCCCGATAATTCAACTCCCAGACAGTGTGTTATTTTTTGCATAACTAACGTGTGAAATTATCGCCCAAGTAACGTTATGACATCACGAGAGAACTGTCAAAATTGACGTCACAAATGAATTATGCCATCAGTCAAACTGTCATTATGACGTTATAATAAGGTGTCCAGCATCAACCCAACATTGAAAGGACTGTGATGTCGTTGGTGACGTCATTTCTGACGTCACAATGCCTTATCGAGTCTTTCTTCAGAGAGCCATTCTTAAAAATAGAGCGACGTCACCAAACATTTTCTTGAGTCGTGTTTTTTTTATATAACGCTGTATATTTTGTGTAGTGTGAAAAAAAAGATTATCCAACTCGAAGCAGTGTGTTACAATGAATATCACTCTCATTTATTAATTTCCAAAGTCACTCGCCAGAGGCTCGTGGCTTTGAAAATTAATAGACTCGAGTGATATTCATCGTAACACACTGGCACTCGTTAGATAACCTCTATTTACCTATCTGAGATAGATAAACTGTGAAGTGCCGACCTTCTTTAGTTTATTTCTACATCATCAGGGGTGGGTTGTTCAAAGCGCCGTTAGCTTAACGGTAGGTTAGATGACGTCGCGTCACAAAGGAATTTCTTTGTTACGTCACGTCATTTAACCTGCCGTTAAGCTAATTTTCTTTTGAACAACTGGACCCAGGACAAAAACCACAAAAAGTCTATGATGACAAGATGACCAGCTTGGCTGTACATGTAAGTGTTAGGCTGATTGATTGATGTTTTGAGATTTGCCACATTTAGTGAGGGAGGAAACAGGACTCATTGCCCGGAGGACACCCCGACCTTTGGTGAGTACCTGGCAATTCTGACAATTTAATATCATAACACATCAAAAGAAAAAGAAATAACAATATAACAAAAACTACATGTAAACACCAACCAATAGTGATAAGTCTTACGTACCTTCTCAATAAAGACAACTGAACTAATGTATGAATGGAATCAGGCAGGTGATAGATTTTGATCCAGTTTTGTGGCAGATTGGATTCTGAATTCAGGCATATCTATGTCCGTGATAAGTCCATCATTAAGGCTGACGCTGGCAAACTGGAAGAAAGAAGGGATCATTTAAATGACATAATGCAGGAATTTCAGCATCGACTACCACCCATTGTTTTATGTGATGTCTCAGATCACATCACCAAATTCATCTACCATAAAAACGCCTTGCTATAAACACTGACAAGAGATTAATTATCATAGAGCGATCATCTATTAACGTAATCGGGGTGTTCTGATGGATCAACATGAATGACGGAAAGTACTAGTATTCTCCGTAGTAAAGTTTATGAAATTTTAAGTGGCATGAGCTGCCAAAATGTTGATATTTTGACATTAAAACAGAACATTGAATTTATTGGTTATTTTTCTCAAGACGTATAATTCAGTAGCTTTTTAGCTAATTTTTCAACTGCACGAGTGCGCACACTATGTTGATGTGGTGAAGAACCCCATGTTCATTGTTGGCACATCAGAATAACTTCAATCCACTCACAAAATTCGTAGACTGAACGTTGTTATACCATAAGTTCGGTGAATTGAACTACTCACAATATTGTACACTACTTAGTAGGCCTACTTGGTTAGACGCAAACTTAGATTTCGATTTGAGCAAAATTCAAAAATAAAACTGAATATTTCATTCAGTGAAATACTGAATGCAGCACTATTCTTTTAACAAATTTAATATAACACACAAATGGCTATGAAGATTATTGACCAGTCAAACGTGGGGAGGTTCCGACTTTGTTACACGACATTTGGAACCGGGGAATTACAACAACAACTCACATGTTAATTGTTATTTCCAAACCGTTTCCCTTGAAATGAAATGTCTCACCATCCCCATCAACTTACCAATCTTTAGTTTCCTGCAAACGGAGAAGATTTCCAGTAGATGCATAGTACACAAGTGAAAGCCATAGAATTGTAACCAAAGATTCTCCACAAAAGATGGTCTTGCAGTCGCAGATGAGACAGAAGAAAATCGATGTTTTTCAAGATGGACAAAGAATGATGACGTCATGGAATTCTCTCCCGTTCTCCGACGGCAAATGTGAGCGGAGCTTCGATCGTGTAATCTTACTTTCGGTTTCACTTTTGAACTCGTATATTATACCGGTATATGTTTATATAAAAATAACAATGCAATAGGCTCGGGTAACAAGTCAATCGAATCAGGTCAACAAATCTAGGATGAGGCTATTGTCAGTTAACTTTGAAGAAAATTTCAGTTAATTCGCCTCTGGTTATTCATTAGTCCGGGTTTCTGACTCCAAAATTACTATTTTTTATACTGGCGGTCGTATTTTGGAGTCAGGGTTCATTGCAATCAAAAAGCCGGAGTTGGCTGCCCGCTCAGAAGCGGGCAGTATGTGGTCTGATTTAGACAAAGAAATAGCAATATAACCTACTCAGATCGTGTTTAAACGGTCATAATCACGTTCATGGATAATTTCGCTACCTACCAGTGCCTGATATGGACGAGTAGCATCCGTCAGTAAACATTATTCCTCCCCTGAATTTACTTTTGCATTCCCCAAGTCTCAAACTCTCCGCCATTGATGACGTAACACTGTTTAGCGGTTTTTCAGTTTTTAAACGTTAAATTCACTTTAAAAAATGCTAAATTATTAATGAATGTCGTACTGACACTATTTGAGTTAGTTATGTTGTTATTTACTATCAAAATCAGACCGCAAATTGCCCGATCAGAAGCGGGCAGCCAACTCCAACTTTTTGATTGCAATGAGCCCTAACTCCAAAATACGGCCGTCAGTATAAAAAAAAATAGTAATTTTGGAGTCAGAAACCCGGACTAGTTATTCATAAATCACCCACTTCCAGACCACCACTTTGCTACCTCGCAACTTTCCGAAAATATTCGTTTGAAGATAAATGAAAATTCGTTGAAAATGTCAACAGTATTGATTGGGAGGAACTTCTTCTTACAAAAGATGGTGTAAATGAAGCCACCACTACTTTTGCCAAACAAATCGAAGAAATCCATAATGTTTGCTTCCCAATCAAGACTGTTGACGAAAAACACTCTCGAATCATCAAACCTTAGACAACGCGCGGAATTCTGAAATTTGTTCATGAGAAAAATAACCTGTACCACCTAAAATTAAAACATAATAAACAACCATACATTGATCAATACAGAATTTTCCGAACAAATTAAATAACACAATCCGACTTGCTATAAAACATTATTTTGAGAATATAAATTCAACAAATTTCATACGGACACGAAAAAGACTTGGAAAGTCATAAATGAATTAATGGGAAAAAAGCATATCTGAACTACCGTCTGTTTTCAACATTAATGGTGTGTCTGTAAAAGACAAAAAACTATTGCCAGCTCCTATAACTGTCATTTTAGCACAATTGCCTCTAATCAAATATCAAATATTTTTATCTTTAATTATCATGTCCAACTACTAACGATTACCTACTTAATTCGATAACGTGATTGTTTTGTTGTAGAAAGAAACTCAACCCAAAGCGATGACGTGCATCATTCAAATGAATGGAAAGCGCCACTATCCTAAATACCTATACCCACCTACCTACCTCTAAACTAGCTCAGAAAATAGAAAATGTCAGTAGGACATATGCGGATTTCCTTGGCCCATACTCTTCTGAATGTTTATCTTTTTCTCAAATTCGTCCAGGAGACGTCAAAAAATCATATCAGATTTGAAATCCTCTAGTGCCCCTGGAATTGACAACATTCCCACCTCCATCATTAAGCTTGGCAGATCCGATTTCATTGCCATTATCGCATATATTAAATCTTTCACTATCAACTGGCGTAGTGCTTTCTTGCTTAAAGTGGCATGAGCTGCCAAAATTCACACTTTTTTCGTAATTTCCGATCGTCGCGACAGTAAGAGGCTTTGACGGCCATCGAAAAACTAAATGATTGGCATTGGAATGCGGAAAATCCATACAGTTAGTATGTGGCCTATACGAACTGGAATCGTGTTCGAAAAGTAAACAAAATTTAAATAACCAGGACGACCATTCATTCATTCTAGGCCAAAGTTAGTTCAAAACAATACTGTATCGTACATTTTTGAAACTAGAAGCACTAAAAAGCTTTTAAATTATACGTCTTGAGAAAAATAGCCGATAATTTCAACATTCTGTCTTTACGTCAAAATATCAACATTTTGGCAGCTCATGCCACTTTAAAGCAAGCGAAAGTCACACCTGTATTCAAGTCCGGAAAAGTTAATGACATTTTTCAAAAGATGTCACCATGTTCACAACAGTTATATTAAAACACATTTTTTTTATGGGATAGAACAAGCTCCATGGAGTTTTATTCCCGCCTGTAAGTAATTTTTGTCATCCAAATTTCTGTTATTTTAAGGTGAATAAAATACTCAATACTCAATATATATGTTGCCGCCAACTACAGTGAGGGACCTTAAACTTACATTGTTTTTTGTACATTGTTTCCAGTAGCCTACTTATATCAGAGCCTTGATATGCCCCTTTTTAACACAATTAGAAACTTGTCTCCATGGTTATTTTAGACAAGAAGATTTTCCCTGTGCCTTTGTGTTTTAGTGATCATAAACATATCATAGCCTGTTCGATACAATTGCAGGTTGTTGTTTTTTTTTTTTGTTTTTTTTGTTTTTTGTCTGTAGCTTTTCTAGTAAAACGAGTCATTTTTTTTTTACCAGAGTGACTTTATTTATACAAATATACCATGCGTGCATGGTTTGTAAATGCATGGTATGAAATATATGGAATGCATAGAAATATGAGTGTAAGATGTTGCAATACAGATTCTCTATACAAAAATCCCGAGGATAACTGGAGCTGTACAGAGTCATAACCCCTCCCTCCTAGCTGTTATACTCAGCAATGCTACCCCTCTCTCCTAGCTGTTCTACTCAGCAATGCTACCCCTCTCTCCTGGCTGTTATACTCAGCAATGCTACCCCTCTCTCCTAGCTGTTATACTCAGCAATGCAACCCCTCTCTCCTGGCTGTTATACTCAGCAATGCTACCCCTCTCTCCTAGTTGTTATACTCAGCAATGCAACCCCTCCCTCCTAGCTGTTATACTCAGCAATGCTACCCCTCTCTCCTAGCTGTTATACTCAGCAATGCAACCCCTCTCTCCTGGCTGTTATACTCAGCAATGCTACCCCTCTCTCCTAGCTGTTATACTCAGCAATGCAACCCCTCCCTCCTAGCTGTTATACTCAACAATGCAACCCCTCTCTCCTAGTTGTTATACTCAGCAATGCTACCCCTCTCTCCTAGCTGTTCTACTCAGCAATGCTACCCCTCTCTCCTAGCTGTTATACTCAGCAATGCTACCCCTCTCTCCTGGCTGTTATACTTAGCAATGCTACCCCTCCCTCCTAGCTGTTATACTCAACAATGCTATCCCTCTCTCCTAGCTGTTATACTCAGCAATGCTACCCCTCTCTCCTAGCTGTTATACTCAGCAATGCTACCCCTCTCTCCTAGCTGTTATACTCAGCAATGCTACCCCTCCCTCCTAGCTGTTATACTCAGCAATGCTACCCCTCTCTCCTGGCTGTTATACTCAGCAATGCTACCCCTCCCTCCTAGCTGTTATACTCAGCAATGCTACCCCTCTCTCCTAGCTGTTATACTCAACAATGCTACCCCTCTCTCCTAGCTGTTATACTCAGCAATGCTACCCCTCCCTCCTAGCTGTTATACTCAGCAATGCTACCCCTCTCTCCTAGCTGTTATACTCAGCAATGCTACCCCTCTCTCCTAGCTGTTATACTCAGCAATGCTACCCCTCTCTCCTAGCTGTTATACTCAGCAATGCTACCCCTCTCTCCTAGCTGTTATACTCAGCAATGCTACCCCTCTCTCCTAGCTGTTATACTCAGCAATGTTACCCCTCTCTCCTATCTGTTATACTCAGCAATGCTACCCCTCTCTCCTAGTTGTTATACTCAGCAATGCTACCCCTCTCTCCTAGCTGTTATACTCAACAATGCTACCCCTCTCTCCTAGTTGTTATACTCAGCAATGCTACCCCTCTCTCCTAGCTGTTATACTCAGCAATGCTACCCCTCTCTCCTAGCTGTTATACTCAACAATGCTACCCCTCTCTCCTAGCTGTTATACTCAGCAATGCTACCCCTCCCTCCTAGCTGTTATACTCAACAATGCTAGCCCTCTCTCCTGGCTGTTATACTCAGCAATGCTACCCCTCTCTCCTAGCTGTTATACTCAGCAATGCTACCCTCTATCCTGGCTGTTATACTCAGCAATGCTACCCCTCTCTCCTAGTTGTTATACTCAGCAATGCTACCCCTCTCTCCTAGCTGTTCTACAGAGTCATTATAACCCCTCTCACCTAGTTGTTCTACAGCGTCATTATAACCCCTCTCTCCTAGCTGTCCTACTGAGTCATATTATAATCCCTCTCTCCTAACTGTTCTACAGAGTCATTATAACCCCTCTCTCCTAGCTGTTCTACAGAGTCATTATAACCCCTCTCTCCTAGCTGTTCTACAGCGTCATTATAACCCTTCTCTCCTAGCTGTTTTACAGAGTCAGTATAACCCCTCTCTCCGAGCTGTTCTACAGAGTCATTATAACCCCTCTCTCCTAGCTGTTCTACAGAGTCATTATTACCCTTCTCTCCTAGCTGTCTTACAGAGTCATTATAACCCCTCTCCCCTAGCTGTTCTACAGATTCATTAAAACCCCTCTCTCCTAGCTGTTCTACAGAGTCATTATAACCCCACTCTCCTAGCTGTTCTACAGAGTCAGTATAACCCCTCTCTCCTAGCTGTTCTACAGAGTCATTAAAACCCCTCTCTCCTAGCTGTTCTACAGAGTCATTATAACCCCTCTCTCCTAGCTGTTCTACAGAGTCATTATAGTCCCTCTCTCCTAGCTGTTCTACAGAGTCATATTATAACCCCTCTCTTAGCTGTTCTACAGAGTCATTATAACCCCTCTCTCCTAGCTGTTCTACAGAGTCATTATAACCCCTCTCTCCTAGCTGTTCTACAGAGTCATTATAACCCCTCTCTCCCAGCTGTTCTACTGCTTAATGGCATCAATTAACTGTTCTACTGAATCATGGTGACAACAGGCTGTTCTGCTAAGTCATGTTCTGAGCTATGGTGGCCATCGAAAGCTGTTTAACTGTGCTATGTTGATACCCTCCCCAACCCAAATAGCTGATATACTGAGTCATGATGGGTATCCTAAAGTGTTCTTAGCTATACTTAGCTGTTCTACTGGGCCATTGTGACCAGCCTAAGCTATTCTACTAATCGATTCACACTACTGACCCCTAGATGTTCTACTGAGTCATGGTGACCCCTAGCTATTCTACAGAATCATAGCAACTCCGCTGGTTTTACTGAATGGTCAGGATCACTAGCTAGTTAATTGAGCCTCATTGGACCTTCTAAGGTATTCTAATAAACGGGCCATATTGACCCCAGGCTGTTCTGCTGAGACATGTTGATCCGCAGTTGTTTTTCTGGGCAATGTTGACCCCCTAGCTGTTTGTCAACAAGGTGACCCGTAGCCTATTGTCATTATGAACACCTTAATGTGTTCTAATGAGTCTTGGTGACCCCAATGGTGTCTGACAGCTGTTCTAAGGACTCCTTGTAAGCCCCAGCTGAGCCTTGGTGACCTCTTGATGTTCTTCTGTCATGGTGACCACTGGCTGCATGTTCTTTTGAGCCTTGGTGACTTCTGGCTGTTCGACTTTCATGGTGACCACCGACTGTTCTATTGAGCCTTGGTGACCTCTAGTTGTTCTATTGAGCCTTGGTGACCTCTGGCTGTTCTATTGTCATGGTGACCTCTAGCTGTTCTATTGAGCCTTGGTGACCTCTGGCTGTTCTATTGAGCCTTGGTGACGTATGGCTGTTCTACTGTCATGGTGATCACTAGCTGTTCTATTGAGCCTTGTTGATCTCTGGCTGTTCTATTGAGCCTTGCTGACCTTTGGCGGTTCAACTGTCATGGTGACCACCGGCTGTCCTATTGAGCCTTGGTGACCACTGGCTGTTCTATTGAGCCTTGCTGACCTTTGGCTGTTCAACTGTCATGGTGACCACTAGCTGTTCTATTGAGCCTTTGTGATCTCTGGCTGTTCTATTGAGCCTTTGTGACCTCTAGCTTTTGTATTAAGTCTTGGTGACCTCTAGCTGTTCTTCAATGCCATAGAAACCCTAAATTGTTAGCAGAACCATGGTGACCCACAGCTGTTCTACTGAGTCATGGTAACTTTTAGCTATTGGGCCATGGTGACCCACAGCTGTTCTGAGAAGTTTTGGGAACCTTTTAGCTATTGAGCCACGGTGACCCACAGCTGTTCTGAGAAGTTTTGGGAACCTTTAAGCTATTAAGCCATGGTGACCCACAGGTGTTCTGGGAAGTTTTGGGAACCTTTAGCTATTGGGCCATGGTGACCCACAGCTTTTCTGAGAAGTCTTGGGAACCGTTCGCTATTGGGCTATGGTGATCCACAGCTGTTCTGAGAAGTTTTGGGAACCTTTAGCTATTGGGCCATGGTGACCCACAGCTGTTTTGGGAAGTTTTGGAAACCTTCAGCTATTGGGCCATGGTGACCCACAGCTGTTCTGAGAAGTTTTGGGAACCTTTTAGCTATTGAGCCATGGTGACCCACAGCTGTTGAGAAGTTTTGGAAACCTTCAGCTATTGAGCCATGGTGACCCACAGCTGTTCTGAGAAGTTTTGGAAACCTTCAGCTATTGAGCCATGGTGACCCACAGCTGTTGAGAAGTTTTGGGAACCGTTAGCTATTGAGCAATGGTGACCCACAGCCGTTCTGAGAAGTTTTGGGAACCTTTAGCTATTGAGCCATGGTGACCCACAGCCGTTCTGAGAAGTTTTGGGAACCTTCAGACCTGATCCACAACTGTTATGTACCATCATGACCCATACGATTACTTTAATTATTAAAACAAAAAGATCCAACACAAAAAGATGACTTAAGGAACAATTATTTTATTCAAATATTATGAAGCAAAGCAAGCATATTATAAATATTCATGTAACAATATATAAAGGATGAACATTCAAACCATTATAGACTTTGTGTATATACACTGGAATTCAGTATCATGGCAAAATGATATAACACATAGGGGATATCATTTAGTGGGATTGTATATATCTAATCTGAACAGAAAATATTTTGATTTAGCCATGTGAGTTAAAAATCATGATTCCACGTTTGCTCTTGATTGATTTGGGCTTATTGCCACCTTAATATCTCAGCCAAGGTCAAGGGAGATAATGTCTCCGACACATAGTATTAACTCATCAAAATACCAGAGTTACCTCCTCCTTTCCTTTCTCTGTTACTTCCACATCAACCCAACAATGGAGTGAATGGCTTTAAAGCACCTTCATATTAAATGGACAGGTCAAACTTGGCCAGATCACAGGCAGACAATTTCATTTACTTGTCTATTTAATGCTGATCTTTGACATTCGTTGTTGAAAGGAATAAATGGTTGTCTGCAATATGTTGAGTGGATTGCCAAGGTCTAGGGTAATATTGCTGATTAAATAAAATGGGTGCAAAATAGGAGTTTTCTTGAGTTATCTAAATTGTCTACATAGGTCAGATCAAACAAAAAAACATGAGAACTTTTTTTTATTATAATATGGATATGAGAATTAAATGGAACTCTGAGGGCATCCTGTATAAATATTTCTGTGTTAATAGTGAGTGATCACTGTTGGAAGGCGGGAAGGATAAATGGAAATTGAAATAAAAAAAATTTCAAAAATGTGAGAACATCCACAATCAATTAAGATTGACTTATTTTACAGTTTTTGTCCCTTGCCACATCACAACCTATTAGCGTTCTCAACCAACTCTTACATGTATAAGTATACTTTTAATAAGAAAAACCCAGAAATATGTTTAGTTTTATGGGTTTTAGTGTTATATCAATTAACTTATATACATTTTTAGTTCTGAAGCCTAAAAGCACCAAATATACCATTTGAAGGATATTTTTCAATACAATTATACAAAAACTGCCTAAAAGAAATGGCAAGATATGACTCAATTATAAGGATAACAATATGATCATAAATATATCAAAATATACTAAATTAAAATAGCGCTGATGTTAAGAAATGAGGATTTGGCAACCAGTAGAAATGTGATCTACTCCCAGGAGGACAGCATCTGATGATGTGAAGATTGTGCCAGTATGGTTGATAGATGTGTTACGCCACACTCACCATCAATTCACCTACATAGCCTCGTTGGCAGGTTTGGTGCTGGTGGGAAGCAGGGGCTTGTTTCACATTGATCGCATTTAGCTCAAGGGGAAACCCTTCACCTTAGGCATGTACCAGGAGCATGTTTCACAAAACAAAGAGGCATACGTTTTTACATAGCTGCCATAGCAATGTATCTCTACAGGATGGATTGCTATGACAGTTTCTACCCCGCCTGTATGTGCGTGTCGTGTGCAAATATACATGTTAAGTAGAGATGACTTTTCAAACAACATCGAGTGTGTAGTGCAACATACCGGCGGGTAGGTTTACCTCCCCCGGAAAAAGTGATCTTTTGCTTGTCATACAAAATAAAGGATTTAACCTGATAATGCTGTAAGTGTGGTTATATTCTGTCCTTTTGTATTGAAAACTGGGCTGTCATGAACGTATCAAGTCATCAAATGGTTGATTTCACAACATTTCCCACGATAGCGTCACCAGCAACCAAGCCTGTCAAGGCCGTAGCCATAGTGACATTATGTCATTCTGCTTCAAAATATCTGGGTCAACCGTCGCACGTGACCAAAGCTTATCGTTGATTGGTTAAAAGTTCCCGCTCTGTCCCGGGGGAGGGAAAAGGAACGGCAATCCTCAACAGGTCACTTTTTCCTCATTTTTTTTCAATTATCGGGGTAGAATCGACTTTAATACCTTCGTCTTGGTGTTTATTGCGTAACCCGATACCGCTGAACGTTAGTTCGCACCTCGTCAAACCCCTCGAATGCTGCGCATTCTCGTGGTTTGACTCGGTACGAACCAACGTTCAGTGGTATCGGGTTACGCAACAAACACCAAGACGAAGGTATTAAACCCTTAAACATTACGCTACTCCTGCTTTGTGAAACAGGCTGGTGGTGTCAGATTATGAAAAAAACATGCAAGACATTTTCTGTGGTGAATTTCCACAAAAACAAACATAAAATAGCATGATACAAACAAACATAACTCACCATATCTGAGTCTTTTAAAAATAAAACTTTAAAATTAAACAATTCCATGGCACAAGTTATTGAAGTTATGAAGAAGATACAAATTTCTTTACTCTCGACTTTACTCTCTATTTAAAAAAAAAGTTGAAAGTAAAACTGTGGAATTTCAAACAAAGTTTTAAGCAGCAGGTTACTTCATTTCGAAACTTAAGATTTAATGCATATAAAAATTTACTAGTAAAGTCACACATTAAAGCTAGAGTTCAAGATGACTTAGAAATCTTCTCAATCAATTATATAATTTATGATTAAATAAGGATGAGTTTAACCCATTAACAAATCACAATTAAATACACAAATAGTTTAAAGTCAACCATAGACAAGGAATTATATACAGAAAACAAAGTTGACAAAAAAATGCACAAACGTGACATCCAAGTTTTGGCTAATCTGATACCATGTCGGTATATTCAGGTTTCACTGTATAAATCACGGAAAGCTTTACTTGGTGACTTTCTACACTTGGTAACAAACAATTGAAATAATGTAAACTAAACCTACATTTCCATAAAAACTTTAACGCGTAAAACACCAGTAATGTAACTAGAAAAAAACAAAAGACAGATTTTGAACTCACTCTTTTGTTACATTATTTTATTGACTACTGATGATGGCAAACTAAAGTTCTGAAATATTGAGTCAAAAATGAGTCTTTGAGTTTTGTTTTTCAGAGCTTATTAATTGCAAACTACATATACAGTCTAAATTATTTGGAATGATGAATACCCCGCTAAGCCATTAAGTGGAGATTTCTCATAATAACTACAAGTCTCTATACACTGGTCACTTCAAATGTAATACCAATGGATGGTCGTAACAAAAGGCTTTAAAATAAATTTTAATTATGTCCTTTTTTTAAATTAAAAATTTAGATTTAATAAATGGTTATATTTTGGGCAACTCAAAAGTCCACCTAAAACCATTACCATAGAATTAAAAACAAAACAAGACAGCCACAATGAATCCACAAAATACATAGGGTTTAATGAGTATAGCTATATATACATTACAAATTTAAATTAGTGCCTAAGACAAAGGAAATTAGAAAAGGGAAGACAAGCCACATGCAGTTTAGCAAATTTTGAGGTGGTTAATAAGGCCAAGTGGTTGTTTCTATATATAATAAATCTGTACATTTGTAAAATGATATTTCAAATTCTAGGATTGTTTCCACCTTTCATAAATATGCAGGTTACATGCAGGGTAACTCAACATTATGGCACTTAAAATGGATACAAGGTATGTTTTGTGCAAAGATCGTGTTTCCCAATATACATGTACAAAGATAGGAATCTACAAAACACACACGAGAACTCACAAGAAATAAAAGTAAAATTTTCCAAAGTCACGAAGACTTTCACCAAATATTGTAAATCCATCTTCAACTAAAACAGGAAACTCCCCTTTAACATCAAGTACAATGAATTTGCACAGAATTTTGTGAAAATAAGACATTTGAAAAGATAAGACAATTGCATTATTAAAAAAGGTTTTGAGAATCTATGATGTATCAACATTCCAAGTCTAATTTCATATATTTCTCTAGCTTGACAGTTACTTCGAAACAGTAGGCCTGAAGTCAATTTGCATTTGTTGAAAAACAAAATATCACAGGAGTATGTGGGAAGTGTTCATGAATCGACATGCCTTAGTTCATGCCACGCTGGACTAGAATATGCTACAGCTAGTGTTGTTAAATAAATGAGCTATACTTACAAAGCATTACTTCTGTGATTTTAACTAATCAAACAAAGAGAGAGAAACAGAAACACTGTAGATACTGAATAGTTTGGGGAAAACTCAAGTACTTTTGTGGGGCCACGGTGGCTCAGTCGGTTTGAGTGGTAGTCGCTCAGTCCGACACAGGCCTCTTATTGATGAGGCGAGGGTTCAAATTCTTCTTAGACCAAATAAAAATTGAACAATTTCTGAGTGATTTTTTTCGAGTAATGAGCCTGGTCCGCTCTGCCGACTGAGACACCATCTTATAGTAATGAAGTGAGAAGACTGGAAGTTCATGGTAAAACATTATCATTCAGTTTGCCCAGGGGTAAAAGTGAGCTGATTTTAACACTGGGGTCTGTGGATGACAAGTAGGTTGAAAACCAACAGCTCTACACAAAGACCCCTTAAAAGTACCAAATATTACCAACTCTAACTGCAACTCTTCAAATATTTCATACATACGATACATTCTTACAATACAATTAATTTATGAAATGATTGATTGATTGTTTGGTGTTTTACGTCGCGCTCAAGATTATTTCACTTATATGGCGGCGTTGCCAGTTTTCTGTGGTAACTGGCAACCATCCCACATAGGTCGTTTTTTGGGGACTGAGTGGGATTCGAACCCGCGACCCATTGGTGGAAGGCTGTTTGGATTGAGCGTCCAATGCTCTGCCTACTGAGCCATGGAGGCCCGAATTTATGAAATGTAACTATATAAAGCGATTAGCAGATAATTATTTGTTGATCTTTATTAATAACGCTCACTAGATTATTTCAAAGTTAATAAGCTTAAATAAAATGAATTGATCTTCATTTAAAATTGACTAGAAAACTACTGGACTATTTAACTGACACTTTGTTCTCTGCACTACTGTGACTAGGATATACAGGCAAGATAGATATACATAATGCACTCAATCACTTCTTCATACTACAGTACCGCTATCGAAAACAGGCAAGGGCCACATGCTGTGTTTTCGCGAAAACGTAAGCGAAATCACGCTTTTGACACCGTGATCTTGACATATACACTAGACTGATCACAGCGCCAGTACGGATAAGGTATTGCGCGACTCAAAATAGTTCTACGACGAGTGCGTTCAACAAACGATAAATTGGGTTGTGTGTGTGTGGATTTCTTTTTATTCGTTTGCTACATTATGTAAATATGTTAATAAACTATTTTTATGATGTGTGTGTTGTTTGTGTTTCTATCTATTTCTATCACGAATGGTCTGAATCCACTGCCCCGTGTCCGTCGGCGCTAGCTGAAGACTACGTCAAATCATTTTTTCATTATACAAATGCTGTTCTACGTAAGGTAGATTTCCCCCCAATGTATTATTCAATCAACCTGCCGATTTTCTTTATCTTGTTTGCTGTTGAATTGATTGTGGTTTACCGCCTACCGGCGTATCATTTTTATCTCATAGGGATCGCCTGTAGGGCAAGCTCACTCATTATCGGTGATCACCAGCCCCTCACTGCATGGGCAGCCTACAGACGTAAATGTCGGTCATGCTGATCTTTGCCGATATCATAATCTACAACAATGTTTGTCTATTTGGATGTGTATTCGATTTTAGATTATTGAAATCACAGTGAAATGCTGTTATTTTCAGACATTACACAAACAAATTTTTTACGGGAATCTTTTTTTTAATTGTACCACACTGGGGTTATTTGTCATTTTCCAGTATTTGCTTTGTCTAACTTTATTTATTATATGAAGATTCAAAGACAGCAGTAAAGTTAATTCTGTCTGCTAAAAAACAAAGTTATGAGTTATTTTAAAAGTGTGCAAATTCCTTGCCAGTAAACATCCCCTCCATGCTTACCGTCTGACTAGATGTAAAACTCACACACGCCAGTATATGTATAAAACGTTCATAAAACTCCACCAGTTATCATTGGCTCCTTAAACAGTCTTCATTGTCACTATTTATTTATTAATTTATATGTTAAGCTTTTAATTTTACACCCCGACATAAGGGAATTGTCTTGGGCCCAAGGTCATCAATGTTTTGCATATCCGTTACCTAATCTTAAGAGGATAGAAACATTCTTCAAAACTTCCAGTAACGATCATGTCTCGACGAAACCAGTTGAAAGGTATTTGATTTCATTTTTCTGATCTTGTCATGTTACCACACGCCCAAATACTAGCTGATTTTTAACGTGAATATGTCCAGTAAACGAAATCGCTGAACTTGATTTTTTTTTAAACTAATCTTTTTGATTTGTATTTTCAGTTTCTAAATATGCCTTTGTCAAGTTTATGTGTGATGAGAAAACACTTCACCTTAAAACCAAAGACCTTATTAGCAAGCGTCCTTTGATTGTTGGATCAGTGGTTTTAGCGCCATGGGAGAATCGCCACCTTCGTGCCACGATTCTAGGTCTTTCCGGTGGGTATTTTTAGTTAACCTTTTCTTTATATAAAAACAATTAAAAAGAATAGTCACTGCTTATACGACCAGAAATTACCAAAGGCAGCTCTATCGAATCGTTAGAATACTAACAACTTTCTATTATCAAGATTCCTTCTCATTGCAGATGATCCCACAGATTTGTATGAAAAGGAGAGGGAACTGATGAGATCAGAAAGACGAAAGAAAATGAAAAAAACACACACTACACAGCCTGACACTTGTATGTATACCTTAACGTATAACATGCCGATGATTAGCTTTTATTGTTAGCTTTCCTGTTTACGTATCAAACCTATTATGGTAATAACAATTTCCCTTTGTGGTATTTCAGCAAATTCCGTCGTTCAACACATAAAGACTGTGAAGAGTAATGGGCGACCGGTTGCTGGGCCAAATTCCCTGAAAAGAAAAAACGTTCCACATAAGGTGAGTCTCACAATTTTTGGATGTTTATCTAAAATAACAAATACCAGAGCTTTGTATAACAAACAGATAGGACTAGAGTATTATAAATAATAATAATGCTTTTACATAATGTGAGAATTGAAACGAAGTTTGTTTATTTTCACATCTTCATGTGTATAACTAGTTGGTCAATGCTTTTTTCTTCAGAAAATAGAGTTCATTCGAAGACCAAGACCAATCAAATCGCTTCCTCCAACCAGCGCTAAAACAGACGACGTAGCCTTTGAATCTTGGGTCTTATCTGAAAAAGGCAAAAGGAAAACAGAGACAATTTTGAGTGACCCACCGAATAATGAGACAGAGTTTAGGTGGATAAGGGGTAAAATGGTAGAAATGGAAGACTTTCTAAAAACGATAGCCAGAAAGGTGGATATCCTAGTTAACAGAGAAAGTGAAAGTCTTTCCGTATCAAAGACTCCCAGTTCAGGTATCAACAAACTGCCCAGACCACTCCAAATTACCACCGTTCCCTTAACTGGCCTTGCTAAAGACCATAAGACCAAACTGTCCGCCAGTAGAGTGCAGGGCATTACCGGAGTACCCCAGACATCGCCGAAACCCAGTCCTTTCCCTATCACACGAGATATCTCCCAGACATCGCCGAAATCCAGTCCTTTCCCTATCACACGAGATATCTCCCAGACATCGTCGTTATCCAGTCCTTTCCCTATCACACGAGATATCTCCCAGACATCGTCGTTATCCAGCCCTTTCCCTGTACCATCAGATATCTCCCAGAAGTCGCCGTCATCCAGTCATTCCCCTGTGCCATCAAATATCTCCCAGACGTCGCCGCCATCCAGTCCTTCTCCTGTCCCATCAAATATCTCCCACACATCGTCGTTATCCAGTCCTTTCCCTGTCACACTGAAAATCCCCCAACCAGTTCCAAGGACAAACTCCATCATCCAAGTCATTGCAGAAGTCCACCAACCATCACCGGTGACCAATCAATATCCTGTGACGCACCCAGACGGTATAATTAGTTTCGCAACAAGACCTGAACTGGACACGACACCAACCCTGACTGCTACACCCCCACATTTCACAACTTTGTCATGTACGGAGCACGCAACCCCCATCATCAACCTCACAGAAAATGTGCAACGATATAAATCAGTTGCAAAGACCACACCGATAACAAATCTACAAATTGCCAGCCCCTCAAGTGTAGAACCACGTGACGCCGATACCTATCATACAGATGCAGATAAATTTTGGCTTCTTTTACCAAGTCAGTTGGACAAAATGGCAATCACACCGAGTAATTTAGAAAATCTATACAAGCAAACACCAAACAACTGTGAAGAGTATTTATGGGACGAAAACAAGATTACAGAAACAAAACGTAGATACAATGGAGCTACACATTTTGTTAAAAATTTATTATTCACCGGATTCAGACTTAAGGAACTATACAATAGAAATGCAACTGGACGAAATTTAAATGGCTCGGGCAAAAAAAAATCAGGAATAGATGTCATGAAATATAACCAAATCATGAAATTAACAAAACATCATTTTAACACTGAAAATATAGAGAAGGTTATTATTGACAGCATAAACACGTCCCTCAGATATCTTTGGGGGGTCAAGTTGAAATCGTCTTGGTTGCCCCATCATAACATTTGATTTATTTCTTATTTATGCATGTCATATGAATATATATATATATTATTTGTCGTATTTAATTGATATCAATAAAATGCCATGCTGCTATAACTTGTTTCTTAGTGTCTTAATAACCAGTTGCGGCTCCGTCACATTCAATAACTTTCGGGATAGCTTTCCTCAGATGCGAAATATATTTTTTGCACATATCTGCGGTTAAGTTATCCCAATAATGTCTGATTCCCACCACCAATTGTTCTTTGCATGTCGGTCGAACTACAGTTTTAAGGTAGTGCTTCATTGAGGCCCATATCATCTCTATTGGGTTTAAATCAGGTGATTCTGGGGGTGCAGGTATGGTTTTCACTCCATTCTCTTCCATCCAAGCCTTGGTTGACCGACTGGTGTGTTTGGGGTCGTTGTCCTGGTATAAGCGATGACCATCTGGATACGCATCCCGAATGAACGGCTGAAAAAGGAGGAGAAATAAGAGGTAAAAGTATTTGTATTTATAGTACATCTTTTTAAACGATATAACAAAAACCTGGAAAAAAAGTACTCACAAGCAAATTTTCTTCAAGAATAGTCTGGTAGCCGATGCTATCCATTCGACCAGTGAATATGGCAATTTCGGTGGTGCCCCGGATTGAAATGCCACCCCATACATGGACCTGTGAAAATGAATAAAACATAGATATAACCCCCATAATAGTGTATGTTCAGAACGATATACCTATAGATTTCCAAATAATAAAATACGGTTTTATTCGTTATAACCTTACCTGAAACGGGTGTTTTGGGACGCCTTTCAGTTTGCGTAAATGTCCATGTCGTCTAAATGATAGACTTACGTTCCCTTGTATCTTTATGGTGGATTCATCTGTGAATATTACGTCGCCAAATCGTTCGTCGGTCCTCATGCATTCAATGGCATACTTAAGACGTTTCACCTTGTTGACATCTCTAACAATTTGGCAGTATTTAGTAGCTGTAGCTGTCCATCCTAGCTGTTTTCTTGCTTTCTTTACAGTGGCGACCGAAACGTCTAAACCAAAATTATCTTGAAGACGTCTCATCAAAGTTGGGGCGGTTACCTGGTCATTGGCTTCAATCTGTTCATCAATATACTGCAGGTGCATTGGCTGAAGTTTTCTTGTTTTCAGTTTTCGTCGTTGGTTTCTTTCTTTTCGTAATAAATACAGCTTTATGGCCCTGGTAGTGATACTTATCTTCTCTTCGTTTAGAATACGTTTTCGAATTGTCAAAGGTGACAATCCCATCTCCGAAAGACGATCTATCCTAGCACGATGATATTCAGATATACGTTTGATTGTTATAACTTCCATGGTTGCCGTAGTCAATGACTATTTCTTAAAATCAAGCTTATTTATACTAGAAATATCTGAAGCCAACATACAAAACGATCTATTAGACATGTCTGACACTATAGAAAATTTACTCACTTTAATCGGATTATATAACCGGTATATAATCCATCTGATATCTTTAATCCACCGACGATTTCTTTGTGCCGTAATTCGGGAAACCCTACTCAAACCTCTATTTATCTGAGCTCAACGATGTCAAAAGTAACGTTTTGAAAACCAAATATTAAGATTGAACTGAAAAATAATGTCAAACAGCAGCACCCTTGAAAAAAACCCAGGGATAGTTTGAGGTTGACTTTTATGTGTTGTTGTTGAAAGAGCTTTAGAGATAAATGAATATGTCAGAACCGAACTGATCAAATTTTCATGTAAGAAACTATTGTTGGGGGATCTCAGACATTCAATTAAGCATGAATTTAACATAACAGGGCCTTCACTAAATTATATCCGAGTGAAATCCAAAATGTCGCAAAACTAAAAACGAATGAACGACCATTGTATAAATAAACATAATATGTGTCGATATTTAATCTTTCATTTTATGTTAAAAACATTCTTACAATAGCAAACAATAAATGAATATGAAATACAACGTTCAGCAATAAAACACAACCTAACGTTCCGTCGCCCTCCATGCGGTCGCTCACCGACACGTCTGTCTGAAGCATAGGCGTGAAGGCTGACACGACAGTGAGCAGCGACTGAATACACTATCTGGGGTTCTGTCGGCTGGAGCGCCACGGGACTACTTAACTCATACGCCAAGTCTATACCCATAATCCCCGGCGAGATTTCGCGTTCTTTTCGCGACAACACAGTGTGTGGCATTTGTTCGTTTTCGCTAGCGGTACTGTAATTATGTCCACTCAGATGCATTAGTTCAACGTTACAAATACAAATGACATGAACAGCCAAACTTTACAATTTTTATTCTTATTTTTTAAACTTGGATTCTCAAGACAAAACCAAGATTAGAAGTTCATTTATTAAAGTAAAATAACAAACTTACAAATATCCATTTAAATTGTGACCTGTACAAGTCAAAAATAGAAAAATTAAATCACCGGGACAAACAATCACTCATTTTAATCCTAAATTACTTTTTAACATTTTATTCTCAAAGTATTATTTCAGAGTTTATAATTTGCACTTCTTGAGAAAAAAACAGAATCTTTTGGCGGTTCATGTCTATTTAAGCATGGGTTTCCTCTAGCAAGGCTTTTTTTTTCCAGTCTCAAATTTTTTATTTTTTTATTTTAAACCATGAACACTATGGTTTTGTTAAGATGCATGCGTTATCAACAGAAAACAAACTTCACATTTGGACTATTCCTATCCGTGTCAAAGTTAAATTAATTCTTGAATTCAACCAAAAATGATCCAAAATGCCTTTTCCCTTTTATAAACTTTCAACTCAAACGCTATGCCACATGTTGTTAATTTGGTTTGCAAATAAAATCCTGCAAAGCCATTCTATCATTTAAGATTGATATCTCTTTTAACCTTTCAGACTCTTTGAAACAACTGGCAACATAGGTATTAAACAATAACTGTGTAAGATGCCACAAAAGTTATGAGACAGTGCAACATCTATATCTTTGTGAAAGAGGCAGAACATTCCAAAGACCATAAGTCAGCTGTGCTCTCAGAATGGTTCATGCAGGACATATATACATTGGAGGAGGATTTCAGTCTAATCGGTGAGATTGTGTGAAGTGTCAAGGATTATCTCCCTTTGCAGCTGTTTCTGGCGAGAGGGATTTGAGTTTGACAATTTCATCAGCATGCTCAGATTTAGGTTTAGAATGATTGGATGAAGATACCTTTTTAACACCAAAGAAAACAGCCACGCCCACTAGTCCAGCTACAACCACTCCTAATACAATGGCTGCCCAGGTGGGAAATTGTGTGCTGGACTGGGAACATGAATATTGAACTTCTCCGTGATTGCAAGTGGCATTTTTCTGTTCCTCCTCACACATGACAAAAAACTGGCAGCCATGTTTGATGTATTGTTTCTCCAGTATTAGACATGAGTCCTCAACTTTACCTTTGCCAATATCTGTTATACTGCTCATTGAACACGGGGCTGGAAATAGAAAGTTAACGTTCTATAATTACTGAATAAGCCTTGATAGGGCCGTTTGTCTTAATAATGGAAGGTGACATACACAGAGTGACCTATCAAGTTATGGTAGTAAATATATCTGCAAGAATTTTTGTTATCTGAATAAATAAAATTGTTTTTACAGATTCAGATTTTTGTTGAAGAAAAATGTTACATTTTTGTTAGGTTTGAGGAGTGGCCTTCTAAAGTACACCCAAATTACACCGTGCATATGTGAACAATTTGTATGGGATATTAGGAAGGAAAACATGGCGGATGCAAACATTTTTCTGCATTAAAAAGTATAGGTGTGCAGTGAAGCTTGTAACTTCAAGGGCTTGTAACAAAACGACCACTCCAAAGCCAGACCCTCCTCAAACTTCGCATATTTTATTGAGTGATGTCATTGAGATTCAAGCCTACTGTATATGATTGATTGATGTTTTACGCAGCACTCAAGATTAGTTCACTTATATGGCGGTGTTGCCATGTTTAGGAAACCAGGCTCATTGCCCAGAGGAAACCCCTGACCTTCAGAGAGTACCTGGCAACTCTTCCACATACGGCGACTAAGTGAAAAATCCACTCAGAAATTTTTCAATTTTTATTTGGTCTGAGTATGATTTGAACCCGCGCCGCATCAACTGAGGGTCTGTGTGGGACTGAGGGACGATCACTCTAACCCACGGGACCACCGAGGCCCCTCTACTGTATATGAAAGGCTAGGAAACCGCGCAATTTAATACTTCTGCAATGATGTGCAACAACTGACCATGTTGCAACCAGTTTTTATACACTTACTTTCGATACATGTGGGCAGTTCCGTTAGAACACCCGTGCTGCATTCACCAGCTTTAGATAAAGAAAAGTCTCGTTGATTTGAAATAACAAAATCCTCTGGACATGTAAAAATGAGTTTAGTTCCATGTTCAACAAACGACCCCTTCACCGATTTCTTGCTATTGGCATCTCGAATATTACCCACAAAACCAGGTGGAACGGTACAGCCAGCTGAAAATTCACAAAAGATCAAAATAACAGTAACTTGCCTTAACTAGGATTTGGGTTTTGTATGAACCAAAAAAAAAAAGATATCCTTGAAAAAAATTGCCTCTAAAAAGTTAAACTTTAAAAAAAACTCCTTTAGGCATTGCTAGGGTTGCCAGATATTAATTGCTTGTTTTAAGCTAATTAGACAATTAATTGCAACAAGATGGGTACTGATTGGTTTGAATCCTACATATACAATATCTTTTAATTAAAACTGTGAAATCCATGTCTAATTCAAATATTATTCTTTAGACCTTCTGATCAAGATTTTTAGCTTATTCAATGTACTTATTTTAAATATCATCCCACGCAGAGTCACGGTAAGTGAATTTTAAAAAAGTCTGCGCTTTTTAAACCATAAATCGCCGTATTTTTGGGCTGAATACAAATGGCGTCGAAAGTATAAATCAAAATACTTCACTACAGACGGAAAAATAAAATAAAAATTGTAGTAAATTAATCAAATGCTGAAATCATCTAGAAAGATATTTTTTATATACATGTATGTTATTTAGCCCGGTAAAGCACATGTTGTGTAGTGCAAAGAAGAGACGCAGTTTCGGTTCATATCAGGAATCCTCCAATGCTTCAATTATATAACTGGGGGTTAATTACAATAGCCAAGGTTCTGGGATTATGGGCCATGAAGCGTATGAAATGAGGCTTTACTATAGTAGACTTTACTCGAATAATACAATAAGAACGTCAGGCGAAACTTTTTATTTCTTTTTTAAAAGGGCAAATCTTTTTTTTTTTTTTTATTTCATGGGGGGGGGGGGGGGGGGGGGGGTATCCGCCACTGTCACACAGCGCGACATAGCCATAGCCATAGTTTTAATGTAACTGTCATGGCAACTGCAGGTGAAGAGATACTTTGCTATGACAGTTACATAGAAATCCATGATACAGTATGTTGTGAAACAACCCTCTAATCCCTTCAGCTAGATTCATAAATACATCTTTTCTTTCTTAATACCTTCAGCAATGGTTTTAACTTAAGTTAGTGGATTAGATAAATGATGAAATATATATGTTGAATGTTAAAATACAAGGTAAAAGATTAAATACAAGAGATCCCTTAAAGGGATCTTAACGCCCGCGTTCATCTATTCATATTAAATTGATTGTTTGGCGTTTAACGCTGCGCTCAAGATTATTTCACTTATATGGCGGCGTTGCCAGTTTTATTGTGGGAGGAAACCGGGCTCTATGCCCGGAGGAAACCCACGACCTTCCGTTGGTAACTGGCAACCATCCCACATAGGTTGTCTATTCATATTAAAGATTGTTACAGCAATAACTGGATATAGGAATTGGGGCCTACATAAACAATCTTATTCCAAGGAGATAACTATTGTTGAGGAAAATTAAATTGTGAATTGCAAAGTTAAGCTCCCCTTGAAATTTTGGTTGAAAACAACATTGCCACCTGGTAGCCATCTTCAATATGCTAATGAAATGATAATGTACGGTGCACAGCTACAACTTAGAGGGATGATGTGTGTCATGTTTGGTTAAGATCAGGTCAGTAGTTTTCTTGGAATAATGATAATAAGTTTCATTTTCAAATTTGGTTAAAAAACAACATTGCTTCCTGGTGGCCATATTTAATAAGCAAATGAGATGAAAATGTAGGGTGCACAACTAGATCAGAGGGAGATAATGTCGGCCAAGTTTGGTCAAAATCAGACCAGTAGTTTTCTTGGAATAGAAGTAACAAAAAAACAATATCTCCTTCCTGGTGGCTATATTGAATATGCAAATGAGATCAAAATGAACGGTGCATAACTAGACCATAGGGTGATAATGTATGTTGATTTTGATTAATGTCAGGTAGTTTTCTTGGAACAAAGATAAAGAAAAAAAACATCGCCCCCTGGCGGCCATATTGAATATGCAAATGAGATGAAAATGTACAGTACACAACAGGGCTATAGGGAGATAATGTGAGCCAAGTTTGGTGAAAATCGGATTGGTAGTTTTTATGGAAAAATGTAACAAAAAAAATATATCGCCCCTGGCAGCCATATTGAATATGCAAATGAGATGAAACTGTACAATGCACAACTAGACTATATGGAGATTATGTCAGCCAAGTTTGATGAAAATCGGACTAGTAGTTTCCTTGAAATAAAGGTAGCAAAAAAAAAACAATATCGCCCCCTGATGGCCATATTGAATATGCAAATGAGATGAAAATGTATGGTGTACAACTAGACCGTAGGGTGATGATGCATGTTGAGTTTCATTAAGATTGGACAAATAGTTTTCTTGGAATAAAGGTAACTACCGAAAGTTTTCTTGCAATAAACGTAACAAAGAAAAACAACATCTCCCCCTGGCGGCCATATTGTTTATGCAAATGAGATGAAAATGTACGGTGCACAACTATACCATAGGGTGATGATGTATCTTAAGTTTGATTAAGATTGGACAGGTAGTTTTCTTGGAATAAAGGTAACAAAGAAAAAACAACATCGCCCCCTGGCGGCCATATTGAATATGCAAATGAGATGAAAATGTACGGTGCACAACTAGACCATAGGGTGATGATGTATGTTAAGTTTGATTAAGATTGGACAGGTAGTTTTCTTGGAATAAAGGTAACAAAGAAAAACAACATCGCCCCCTGGTGGCCATATTGAATATGCAAATGAGATGAAACTGTACAATGCACAACTAGACTATATGGAGATAATGTCAGCCAAGTTTGATGAAAATCGGACTAGTAGTTTCCTTGAAATAAAGGTAACAAAAAAAAAAAAATATCGCCCCCTGGTGGCCATATTAGAAAAACAACATCGCCCCCTGGTGGCCATATTGAATATGCAAATGAGATGAAACTGTACAATGCACAACTAGACTATATGGAGATAATGTCAGCCAAGTTTGATGAAAATCGGACTAGTAGTTTCCTTGAAATAAAGGTAACAAAAAAAAAACAATATCGCCCCCTGGTGGCCATATTGAATATGCAAATGAGATGAAAATGTACGGTGTACAACTAGACCGTAGGGTGATGATGCATGTTGAGTTTCATTAAGATTGGACAAATAGTTTTCTTGGAATAAAGGTAACTGCCGAAAGTCTTGCAATAAACGTAACAAAGAAAAACAACATCTCCCCCTGGCGGCCATATTGTTTATGCAAATGAGATGAAAATGTACGGTGCACAACTAGACCATAGGGTGATGATGTATGTTAAGTTTGATTAAGATTGGACAGGTAGTTTTCTTGGAATAAAGGTAACAAAGAAAAAACAACATCGCCCCCTGGCGGCCATATTGAATATGCAAATGAGATGAAAATGTAGGATGCACAACTAGACTATATGGAGATAATGTCAGCCAAGGTTGGTGAAAATCGGACAGGTAGTTTTCTTGGAATAAAGGTAACAAAAAAAAACAACATCGCCCCCTGGTGGCCACATTGAATATGCAAATGAGATGAAAACGTACGGTGCACAACTAGACCATAGGGTGATGTTGTATATTAAGTTTGATTAAGATTGGACTGGTAGTTTTCTTGGAATAAAGGTAACAAGCAAAAAGTTAACGGACGGACGACGGACGACGGACGACTGACGACGGACGACGGACCACGGAAAAGCGATTTGAATACCCCACCATCAGAATGATGGCGGGCTAATAAGTTAGAAGATTGTTTGAAAGTGGAATCACATAAGCATTAAGTTAAATAGATCAAACATAACCCCCAACTAACATAGCACAATTCATATAATTATATAACAAAATATGTAGAGGGTTAATCAACAGAGGTGAAAAACAGGACAATCAGGAGGTTAGTAAATAGGGCTTGTAAGATCTAAAAATTCTGGTACCGTGACCGTTTTTCTCTGACTTTGTCAATCAATAATACGATCAAACACGTAACCCTCTACAGAGAGTTGATGGTCCCAATCAAAACCCTGTTGAAGTCAAAAGCGCATCAACAACAGGGTACCAGTCATAATGCTTACACACCCTATAAGAACATTTTATCAAAACACTGGACTGCATCATAAAGATGCAGAAGGTTAATAAACAAATTAAAGTGGCAGGAGCTGCAAAACTCTATTCACACTTTCTGAACTTCAAGACAATGTGACAGTTTGAAGTTCATCAAAGTACTAAATGGTAGGGATTAGAAAAAGCATTCCTTGAGCCTGTCAGCTGTGTAAAGAGAAACCAAAGTAAAACAACATTCAACTTATTATACTAATAAATTCTAATTTTAGACGCCGCAGAAACTAATATCATTGAAAAGTTTTAAACTCCCACCTCTTGTCACAATTAGCCTGTTAATTTCCTAAAGTTGATTGAAGGGGGAAATATAGACAGTTTTGCAGCTGATGTCACTTAAACATGATAGAACTAACAAGCGAAGATGTCACTTAAACATGATAGAACTAACAAGCGAAGATGTCACTTAAACATGATAGAACTAACAAGCGAAGATGTCACTTAAACATGATAGAACTAACAAGCGAAGATGTCACTTAAACATGACAGAACTAACAAGCAAAGATGTCAAAGAAGTCCATCCCGGAATGTTAACAACCCCCAGTTAAAGAACAGACATCACAAATGATAAACAAGGATAAATATAAAATATTAGTAGAACAAGGTTAAACATATTAGTAGTTAAATGATAGAGGCACCTACACTGAGGGTTACAACATATACTTTCAAGCATTTAGTTATTTGATTTATCTGTGCAGCTGAGCGAAAGTTTTCTAAAACAAAAATGCAAGTGGTGACAGAAAAAACGGGATTTGAAAAGATTTGTTCATTTAAAACATTTTGTTGAGCAACTTTGAAAATCATTTGTAACCGACCTTAAAATTTAATTTGTTAATATTTTATCATTACAAAACTATGGCTGAAGGCAGTGATGAGCAGTACAATTTTGTAGATGGGGCTTAAATATTGTTCAGGAGAAGTTCTGTCAAACCAGCATTTTTATACAGTTGATAACAACAAGTCCAAAACCATTCCCCTCCAGTGTAGCCTATTAAAGAAGCAATGCGCGCCACCGAGAAGTTGTCCCAGTTAAGTTAGCAATATCAAATTTTCTACATTTCATTGTGTATTTTTCAGTATGCTTGAAATAGCTTCAAAACATAGTTTGATTGATTGATTGGTGTTTTGCGCCGCGCTCAAGATTATTTCACTTATATGGTGGCGTTGCCAGTTTTATTGTGGGAGGAAACCGGGCTCTATGCCCGGAGGAAACCCACGACCTTCCGTTGGTAACTGGCAACCATCCCACATAGGTTGTTCGAGTGAAAACCCAGACTGAGTGGGATTCGAACCCGCGGCCCATTGGTGGAAGAAAACATAGTTTGAAGTTTGAGGATGGATATCCTAACATCAGCTTGTGTGAGGAATTCAGCAGGATACGCAACTGACCTTTCCACCCGTCCTGCATGACCATGCAACAAATCGAAGGGTTAGACAAGAAAAGGAGTTGTTCGTAACATAACAAAGCCATAAGGCTGGATTTCTGTAAGTTCTTTGAGTGGCATTTAGAACCTGGATTAAGTATACGGGAAGGCTTGCATATGGATATCAACTTCTTCATCTATTAGTTAGCAACAAGTCGGTCTTGATACGTAGACCGTTTTCAAGCTATGTTGAAAACGGTCTAAGTATCAAGACGAAAACGTTGCTATCCATATGCAAGCCTTCCCGTTGGATTTATGAAATCAAAGTTTGGTGTGACCTTATGGAAATGTTAAAGTTAGTAGGATTAGCAGAATGTGTATTTCCAAACATGCATGTTGATAGCAGGGGACCATCCCACATCTAACCAAGGTCATTATTACTACAATGTTTGATCCTTACAATAAGACCCTTTCGAGTTAGGCTAAAATCATGTGAGAAATGAGTTTAGGGGTGTACATTGTAACTTTAACTGAACAGTCGTTCATTTAACATTAAATGGTGATTGGCGGTTATTGTGTCATTTTGTGTTTGATTCTTTATTTGTAGATCATTTCTTTAGTCCAAATTGTTTTGTGAAACACACCGGAAGCTATCAGTATAGGATTAGCATGGATACGCTTCTAAGTTCTCCAAAAAACCAGTGGTGAATAACACAACTACAACGTCTTATTTTTATGTTAGAAATAACTTTTTTTTTGTCAATCGAAAAAAAAAATGGCTTTGTTTATATCTTGATATGTCTCAGAAAAAGACTTTTGTAAAAAGTATAGATTGTAAGCTGAGAATCACACACAAAACAACAGGGTTACAGCCGATCTCCATAAGCACTAACGTTAATCGGACAGCAGATTGGTGAAAGTTATACCCCTAAACACTGGTCTCGCGTGATCTCGTGGGACTTCCGCCAAACCCGAAAGGGGCTTATTCATCACATCTGAGGTTATTAGATTTATTGTTTTTCATTTAAAGAAAGATATAAAGAAAAAAATAAATCCCACTCCTGAATATTGCCAGCTCATACCATTTTAATTGACAGAAACCTACCAGGCAGACATCTTGGATATGTTGGATTTTTAACACAACGGAAACTATATGGAGCGACCAGTGAATATCCGTCATCACATTCAACAGACAAGGTTGTAGAATAGTCAACTTCATCTCCAACAGAGGCCCCCAGAATTCGGCCATTTTGGATAGACTGAACATCACAAGTTACTAGTAGTTTAAAAATAATAAAATATATGTTTTACCCACAATAACAAAAATATGAATTCGCTTCTTTAGAATTTCAACCAGGTTTGTCTTTGTTTATAATAGTTTTTTTATTTTATGGTGAGTTTCAAACAACAATAGTTTTTGGTCAGATAAGAAAAAAATTCGAACTTTGTAAACTAGACAGTCTTTTCTCGAAATGTTAATTTCCATTTTACAACTTTACAATTTAACTTTATTGGTCTGTAATGAAAACAAATATCGGGGGTACATACTGCGAATACATTGATGACTTGGGAGGAGAGATCCATTATTACACTGGTGGTTATTACCAGGGTCACTCAGGTAATAACCTGAATTACAGGTAAACAGTGAGGATTGAAGAGATGAACCATGTGGAACACAGGCACGATTTCTAATGTATGGTGTAGAGTTATCTCCCTCTGTTACATCACAACAACCTGTTTCAAAACAGGCTTATATTACACATGCATCTGATTGATGGACTGGTTAGTCAACTGATTCAATGTTGGACTGAATGATGAACTGTTTATTGGTTTGACAGTTCATTGGTTGGTTTATTAATTGATTGTTTGGGTTATTATAGGGACTTAGAACTGAAACTGTTTTAGTTCTATATTACACATGCATCTGATTGATGGACTGGTTAGATAAATTCAACTGATTCAATGTTAGACTGAATGATGAACTGTTTATTGGTTTAGCAGTTCATTGGTTGGTTTATTTATGATCACTAAAACACACTGGCACAGGGAAAATCTTCTTTTCTAAAATAATCATGGAGACAAGTTTCTAATTGTGTTAAAAAGAGGTATATCATTTAGACCTTTATAACCCATAAATTGTTGTAACAAACCCAACCTATGATATTTCATTAGGTTGACGACTGACAGGAGCTTAGCCTTGGTCAGTAGAATTTTCTGGAATCCTTTTGTAACACATTGACAATGGTTATGCATCTTAAAGGAGAAAAAAAGGAAAGACCTAAGTAAATACAGTACATGCGCGACACATTTTCCTTTCTAACGGTACCAAAATCATATTTCTGTGATTTTTCCTCGCCAGACTGTGCTATAAGAAAGTTAACAATCGTTATCAGAGAACGTCTAAACTGACTCGGCTGCCATCTTCACAGCAGAGCTTAGCTGTGTGTCTCGATCGGCCAATCAGCATACGCCTGGCCACCAGTCACTCGCTAGCGTAAGAGAAATTGGTCAACTTTGAAAGTCTGCCATTTAAACCTAGGTTAATTTCAATCGTTTTGAGGCGCTAATAAGAGAAGACGAACACTCTAACAACTCTGAAATGTACACTAGCTAGTAAATCAACCTTTTGGGAAGACGTGACAGGCTGCATATGTTGTCTACGCGACTTGTGGGGATCGTTGAAGACTTTTCAGAAAAGGTAGTCTTACCGTTGACATTGCAGGTTATAACCATACAAGATATGGTAAGCTCGCAAGGGAAGTAATCTTCTAATACTTTTTCCGGTCAATTTCAAACCGTCAATGGCGCGCTCCACTGACGATCGAGCACGAGCTTGTCTGGCAGATTCATTTTCATTGTATTTTCACACCGTAAACCGCGGGCAAGGCTCACACACATGAATACGATGGTCTATAGGAGCCCGTTCGATACAATTGCATGTTGTATTTTTGTTTTCTCCTCCTTTAAGTATGGCAAGAACATCAGTGGACTGAGATTGAACCCCATAAACTCTTTATTGGTTTGGCAGTTCATTGGTTGGTTTATTAATTGATTGTTTGGGTTATTATAGGGACTGAATGATGAACTGTTTATTGGTTTGGCAGTTCATTGGTTAATTCAATAATTGATTGGTTATATGGCGGCATTGCCAGGTTTAGTGTGGGAGGCAACCGAGTTCATTGATCAGAGGAAACCCCGACCTCCGGAGAGTACCTGGCAACTCTTCCACATACGGCGATCGAGTGAAAAATCCTCTCAGAAATTTGTCAACTTTTATTTTGGTCTGAGTGTGAACCCACGCCGCATCGATGGAAGCCTTGTGTGGGACTGAGGGAGTATTAGTCAAACCCTCTGGCCCCCAGAGGGCCCTAGTTCAGAGTATCAGTCAAACCCACTGGACCACCGAGGGCCCTAGTTCAGAAGTATAGTTCTCTTAGTTAGTATTCTTCCTCAAATCCAAAACCTAATAAACTAGAGTTTATTTTAGCACCTTAATGTAGAGTTGATGAGAGAAGGATGCATTGATCTGAGAGAGTATGGCTTAACCAATAGAACGACGTCGCCAGAGAAAAGGAGGAATATATACAGGTCAATAAGCCAGTTTCGGGTTTGGCGGAAGTCCCACGAGATCACGCGAGACCCGTGTTTAGGGGTATAACTTTCACCGATCGGCTGTCTGATTAACATTAGTGCTTATGGAGATCGGCTGTAACCCTGTTGTTTCGTCTGTGATTCTCAGCTTACAATCCATACTTATTACTATTTACAAAAGTCTTTTTCTGTGAGATATCAAGATATATACAAAGCCATTAGATACTTTTTTTGACCAACAAAAAATAATATTATTTGCAATACACAAAAATAACACTTCGTAGTTGCTTTTTTCACCATTGGTTTTTGACAACTTCGAAGGAAGTATTCTATTAGATTACTCCGAAGGATGAAATCTAACACAGTAAGACAAATCATGTTTCCCCCTTCATCCCCCGATACGCTTACCTCCCCTTCACGAGTGTACCACTACCGTCCAACATTTCTCTCAGGTACATCAATGAAATGCCTTAAGACGCGATGCAAACTCGATATATACGTACCCGATCGCGGAACCTTTTTCGGAGAACAAACTCGCAGCAAATATCAAATGGCAGAGAATCTTAATTGTGACTCCTCTAATATCGTGTATCTAATCACGTGCAAAAAATGTCGCAAACAGTACGTCGGAGAAACTCAGAATTCTCTATGACAAAGAGCAGCCAACCATTTATCTAGCATAAGACTTAAACATGATGTACCCGTGGCACAACATTTTAATACTCAAGGTCATTCGGTCAAGGACCATTTTGAAATCATGCCTATTGAGAAAATCCCATTTCTCACTTCCGCTGCAGATACGAAGCACAAACATTTGGAAAGGGAAAGTTTTTGGATTCAAACATTACAAACTATTTATCCTTTGGGTTTGAACTTGGACCCCGGAAGATGTCGTGAAAAAACTATAATACCATTTGTGTTTCAGTATAACAAAGCTAGCATCGCTATGGCCAAGATTATAGTAGAAGAATACAAACTACCGTAAATCACGTAGAATTTAGACGATTTTGTTTCCAACTAAGGTCATGCGATAAGGGCGGCTGATGTTATTTCCCAGGGATTGGTGAACAAAGAATCGATTAGTGACACTAACGAGCTCACTGCAGGGTATTCATGCCTGTCGCTGGGTTGTGTTGATAGTCGCTTACCGGCCGGCTGAATGCACTCTTTTGTGTATTGTGAGTTATTAATTACAGATAAACATAAATTCAATAAAATCAAAATCCGAACCTTACTACATTTGGTTGGTTTTCTAAAATTGAATCCCGTTATAAAACTTAAAGAAAAAGAAAGAAAGTGGCTAAAAACTGACGCGTCAAACTCAACAGTGTGTATTATTGCCATATTGGTATCGGTCAAACCGTCATTTTCTCAGTGTTTTTATTCAGTTGGCCTCAGAAATGGTTACACAGTTGTTGATATCATTTTTACCTTGTATCTATACGTTCTTGTAAAACATCGGTAAATCCATGTTATTATAAGTCTGTTTTATAAGTTTGCCCTGGAAATGTACACGCGTTTCTGGCGAGTTGAAGAAAGCCAGTTGGAATATTCTATTGTCCTTCAAAAGAGGGGGGGGGGGGGGGGGGGGGGGGGGGGGGAGAAAGTCCAAAGTTCAGGAGATCGGTATATTTTTTCTTCACCAGGCTTTGTTTGAATGTCACTTGGTATGAACTTCGCTATCGCCGCAGCGAAATTAAAGTGACTTTGATAATACGGTATCTTTCGATTTAAATCTTAAAACAAAAAAATGAATATTTAATTATGAAGCTGTATCTTCTCTGATTTCGAAACTGTCCGTCGCATGGTTTCATCATACAACTATAGTCTATAACACATTACGGCCGTAGTGCTATGGTTTCATCGGATGCAGACTTAGTTTTAGCCTACAGACTACAGTATTTTTTCAGAGCAACTACTTGATCGAAATATGGCTTGTAATCTCCGTACAGACGACGGGGAAGTGAAACAAGAAACATTAACAGGAACCAAAAACATGATCAAGAATAAGAACTATTTGAGAATTTTACAGATCAAATTCTTCGAAAACCGTTTTCGTTATTATTTGTAAGATCCAATAATGCAATATGTGATCTATTTAGTGACTCAACGTATGAACAAATGTATCGAGTCTCCGCCTTCGAACGGTAGGCTACATGGGGCCAGTCAGTTTAATATGTGGATTTTGATTACAGCAAAACACTATAGATTGGTTGAAGGTCAGCTATTTGCTGAATCTTATTGGCTGTTTCGCTTAATGAAAATTCTCTGACAGTGAGTGACATTTACCACCCCGTCCATACTGGCAATAACCCTTTGTGGTATTAAACTGTTCCAATGATACGCTACGGGTATCCGATCAGTTATCGTACAGAACCAATTAAGCGATTAAGCTTTCCCGCCGATGACAACATGCTTACATGTACGTATCGAGGCAGCTTCTCGCAAAATTTAAACCTTCAAATATAATTACAACTTTTTGTGGAGTTACATTTGTCCGCCGACCCAAGAATAGTCGACTTCGGCCGTGTCGGGGACTTTTGGAACACGAGAAATTACGTCACAACAGCTTCAACGTTGGATGTACGATAACTGGTTCCCGTCACTCTACAAAAACATGCAGACGAGTGGGTGAATGTTCGGTCCCTAAAACTTTATTTCAGAATCCTGGGAGAAATTAAACTATTTCAACAAAAGTCGACTGAGCCCAGCTTCACTTCCGTGGAATTTCTTGTCAATGCAAACACTGATGTCAATTTTAGCATTGAAAAACCGGCAAAAGTGTACGATAACTGATCGGATACCCGTAGTGTCGGCAAGCGCTTTCTAAAAAAAAAATAAAAAATCTGCCATTAATTCCCATTATTCATGCATCGTAATTCATGGACCAGTTATAACTAAATAAGGACCAGTTGTAACTAAATAAATACAAAACTAACGATGGTTTAAACACTTCACGGGAAACTGAACTGATAGATGGACCTACAGTAAACGTAAAGAATTGAACCGGGAATGGTGCTGACGAAACTGCTGTACAAAATATAGACCGGCGGAGATAAACACATTTTTTATATGTGCACCTTGCTTTAATGATATAAATCAAAAAAAATTTAAGTCAACATTTGGTGAGAAGGGGACAGTTAGTTTTGGGATGACATAAAAATACGACATGAACCAGCGAAATGTAAAAGAATAAGACCGCATAGAAGAAAACCATAGCATAAGTTTACCGTTGACAAGAACAACACATTCACATCCGTAATGATTTATTTCCTTATTCCAAAAGCGAATTTCGGGAATCTTCGAATAGTTATTAGAGAAAATCTGGTCTTCAGTCCGCAGACAGCGCTTTGTTAGTACATCTATGGCGCACGCTGAGCCAAACAACATGCCTACTTCCGCAAGTGATTAAGCTCTCAGCTGGCGCCCTCCTTTGAAGTAAGCCAGCCTTCTCGAAGTGTCGGATTTTAAGTTAAGAATTAGGTGTCGATGTTTTAAGTGATTTACGGTACTTCAAAGTAAGCTTGCTCGACCTCTGACCCAAAGGCCAGTCATTGCTTATAAAAAGAACAAGAGTTTGAAAGACATACTGGTCAGGGCTAAACTCCCCTGTCTGCCTTCTACCTAGGTTTTCTGGGAAAGGGTATGGGGGGGGGGGGGGCATAATATAATATATAGTCTGACGATATTCTTACTATAGCTTAAGATGCGTAAGCATTGTCAATGTAATACAAAGTGTTCCAGAAAATTCTACTGACTAAGGCCAAGCTCCTGTCAGTCGTCAACCTAATGAAATATCATAGGTTTACTTTATTACAACAATTTATGATGGGGTATAAAGGTCTAAATGATATACCTCTTTTTAACACAATTAGAAACTTGTCTCCGTGGTTATTTTAGACAAGAAGATTTTCCCTGTGCCCGTGTGTTTTAGTGTCCATAAATATATAAATATGTTTATTGACTGTCAACTGACAAAAACACAACTGATAGCTTCTGGTGTGTTTCACAAAAAATTTGGATCAAAGAAATGATTTAGAAATAAATACTCGATAACCGCCGATCACCATAAACGCTAATGTTAAATGAACCGCTAGTCAGTGAAAGTTATACCCCTAAACTTATTCCTCGCGTGATCTCGACGGGTTTTATCCAAACTTGAAAGTGGCTTGTTGTCAAATAATTCTTGAACAATTATAATGGAAGGGGAAAAACAACCTTTAATGAACACACATCCAAATGTACGAAGAACGACTGATGAAATGAAATTAATACAGCAGTACATTATACTAATCATACACCCGAGCCATAAAACCAAATTTTCATTTAACAAAAACAATTACATTTTGTGCGACCTTGCCAACCTTGAAGATGAATGAATAGTTATAAAAGGTCTAGTTAATAACACATCAAAGCAAATAAAAACAATCCTGTTAAGTTAAACTACATGTATAAGAGTGAAGTTGTTAGCTGCTCATACTAATGCAGGTCTCAAATTATACAGTTGATTGATTGATTGTTTGGTGTTACGCCGCACTCAAGATTATTTCACTTATATTATGTGGGAGGAAACCAGGCTCTATGCCCGGAGGAAACCCACGAAGTTCCGTTGGTAACTGGCAACCATCCCACATAGGTCGTTCGGGTGAAAACCCAGTCAGAAAAATTTTCCAATTTTTTGGACTGAGTGGGAATCGAACCCGCGACAAATTATACAGAGGCACCAAGTACACACCCAGTTTCATATTCTTCACTTATTTTGTGCTTGATTAATTGATTGATTGATGTTTTACACCATACAGCAGGTTATTTAGCGAACTCTATCAAACTGGCCTTCAAAGATAAACCGTAACCAAAAGTTTACAAAACTTGAAGCCTGCGAAAATCCACACCCTATTCAAGCAAGTATCAAGTGAAAATTAGCTTCCTTTACCATTATTACTAATGACACACTAGTTGCCGTAGATTTCTGACATTTGTTAAGAAAGACAATTTACACAAGTAATAGCACTAAAAGTAACCATACAACACATTATACATGCCCAGTTAAAATGTCTAAATGGAGCATACGAAGAATGGATGATTGATTACAACAGCAAAAGTCATAAACCGTTTAGCTTCAGTGTTGGATTACCCCAATTTCATGCTTTTTTGTCTGTGGCTTACACTTGCTCACATGGTTCAAATCGTCATGGCACTTGTGCAAAGCCCAGGCTAGGAGTTTGCTTACGTTGCGGGGACGAAATAAATCAAGTTTTGAATTCCAAATTAAAAATACAAAATGATGCAAAAACTTTTAAATTTGGGCAAAAATAACTTTCTAAACTTCTTCTATCCGAGAATAAACAGAAACCTGTCCAATGTTTTTAATGTCAACAGTATTTTGAATTTTTCTTGTAGACAAGTGAATAAAACTCATTTTGCACTGTACAATATTGATTTTAGTACACTACAATTTGACAATACATGTAATGATTTGATCACTTTAAGAAAACATAATTAAACTCTAGGTACTGACGAAACTAGTGTGAAATCTCTTCATTCAAATTTTTACATTGTCAAAAAGAATGTTGCAGAAGCATCAAATGGCTGCAGACAAAAAGGATTCTTTGCAGCATTTTGTAAAATGAACAAATGTTTGTAATATTGCCTGCAGTATAATTAAATGTATAAACCCTAACTAGAAGGATTGAGTTATTTGTAATTGCTATCAAGTACAAGTATGTTAGTTGCTAGAATTGAATATCTCCTTATTGAAATTTTAAGGTAATTTTGAGGCCAATATTCAACCTCAAAAATTTACTTCATTACTGTATGGTTTGGAAATCATGTTTAACTGCAACAATCTGGGGGCGGATTCTCAACACATTTACACCCGTCGTAACTTTGCGCCTAGTCGTAACGTAATGTTGAAGGTATATGTTGCCATGACGTTACAACCAGACGCATAGTTACGTCGGTGTCGAGAAACAGCCCCCTGGACAGTAATGCATTTTGCTTTGGTGAGTTGTGAGAGCTGTTCATGTATAATTTTGTAATATGAAATCACAGATAATGATTGGTTGAGGAACTTACCCAGACACTGTGGTGGAACGCGCCCCCATGTCCCCGCATCTGTACAATGTATTATATGAACACCGGATTGGGAATCCCCTTGATATGTGGCATTATCAAAACATCTGACAAAATAAAAAGCATGGATTTTTTTATTGACAAGACTAAAAGTTTTAAAGGATGGGAAATCTCTGGAAATACATAGGAATTATCGTCCATAACAACCATCAAAGTACTTAAAACATTTCATGTTAATTACCGCCAGTGAACCTCAAGCTAATAAAAACAGACAGAAGTATGTCCTTTCAGTGGCTTATCTGTGTCATTTTTTTTTCCGTTTTAAGATGGTGTGATGTTGCAGTACATGTAGCTATTTTTAGATCAATAATGATGTCATTTTACCACTCTCTAATGTATGATGGTAGTTTTAGGTCCAAAA
The DNA here is from genome assembly GCA_963971465.1 of Lepidochitona cinerea. Taxonomy (NCBI): domain Eukaryota; kingdom Metazoa; phylum Mollusca; class Polyplacophora; order Chitonida; family Tonicellidae; genus Lepidochitona; species Lepidochitona cinerea. Next base: position 29,712,661 of record OZ020563.1, on the reverse strand, counting down.
CACATGCCGACAAACTTGAAGTGGGAAGATTGCCTAGGAATATGTAGGTCAGTCCTGCAACCACATGTCATTTCTTAGCCTGACTACATGACTACTCTATAACAAACCTAAATTTAAAATTTTTTAAATTGTTGGAAAAAAAGGTATGACTAACATTTGATGTCACTAGACAGAGTGTCATTTTGACGGTCAACTTACCAGCAGCCTGTTTCACAAAGCGGCTGGCGTAAGTTTTTACCTAACTGCCATAGCAACCATGATACTGTAGAGATACGTTGCTATTGGAGTTATGTAAAAACTTACGCTACGCTGCTTTGTGAAACAGGCTCCAGGGCCTCACATAAACACCACAAACAGGCAGTGTGATTATGACAGATATATTACACAAAGTGCAGGGCTATGAGGTCTGTGCCAGTGATATATGGACCAGGAGAAATTCAGGGAGGTATTTAATCAATAGGCTTCCTAGCCTAGTCATCACAATAGCCACTTGTGCATTATATTTGAAATGTATGCATATCCCGGCAAGGGCATTGAAAAATGTAAAACTCAAGTAATACATATAAGTTATAAAGATTGATTGATTGGTGTTTTACGCCGCGCTCAAGATTATTTCACTTACATGTATATGGCGATGTTGCCAGTTTTATTGTGGGAGGAAACCGGGCTGTATGCCCGGAGGAAACCCACAACCTTCCAGTGGTTACTGGCAACCATCCCACTTAGTAAAGTTATTAAGAAGGACCCTCCTGTACCCTCAAGTAATACAAGTAAGTTATAAAGAAAGTCGCTTCTGTACCCTCAGGTGATAAGAAATGATGTCATTGATACTTGTCAACTTGTGACATTCCCGCTGTACGTAATCACCTACATGTACTATATACAGCAGTTCCTACCTGACATGAACACTTTCACCCCACGTTGTGCCGCCTTGTGCCTCCACTATAGCATTGGGAACAGATCCAAATGGACCACAGTCTATTTCTGTAAAAACAAACAAGTTTTCAGAGGACTTTTATTATTTAATCAAATGTACTAAGATTTAACTTAAGGCAACCATTCCTTTTTAAAGACCAGTGCACACAGCTGAACTACCCGCCTGAAGTAACTCAAATCTAACGTTGGGCTGAAGTTTTGTCCAGGTTTTTCCCTCTGGAGTTGGTAAGACCTGGGATGAATATGAAAGGGATATGAAACGCCTTTGTATTATAATCAGTCTACGAGCAGCAGTTTGGCTCGCTCTTTTCTGTCCCAGACACCCCGTGAAGGCATTCCGATTCATTCACAGTCCATATATCCACGACATCGGTAAGGTTCGGGATGAATCGTAATACACAACACGAGTTTCCGCACTCTGAAACTTCGGGGATTTACGTATGTGCGTGTCAAAACCGACCGGTAGCAAGCGAAGATAGTCGAAGTGTGTTCCGAATGCGGTTTCGTCTATTCTGATCGGAATGCCGTCACGGGGTGTCTGAAACGAACAATAGCGAGCCAAACGTTCTGACTACAATACAAAGGCGTTTCATATACCTTTCATATTCATCCCAGGTAAGACTAAGATTTCTCCTTTTTGCTTTTCCCGCCTCTCGAGGTGAAAAATATCAGTTGCCAGTAGCCTTAGGCTATCAGCCAATAGAAACCTGTAAAAGGGACCATGTGACAGTGTTCTCTTAATGAAACCGGACACCCCACATAAAGAATTTTCCTATTTGACAATTGGAGATCAGCAAAGTGCTAACCGATGATGTTTATGTAAGGCATCAGTTTTGAACTCACATTAAACTTAAAGCTCCTTTGCCTGCGCTGGATTTCGCTTTTTATCTTGGGATATTTGAAGGGATTCCTTTTGTAGGGTTAGCCATTCACCTTGATGAGGAGCTTTCAAATTAGGACCAATTTGGACAAGATGTTTTCACCATTTTTAACTCGAGACAGGAAAATGGAAAATTACGATACTCAAGAAAAATCAATTTGGACACCCTGGATGAAATTGCTGTCTAAACCCCCTGGGGGTTTCATTGTCTTTGAAACAGAGAGTCGTCCCAAGGAAATGCCATAACATTTCTCAAACTATAGTCAGATACAAAATAAAGAACAACAACAACAGCAAAAATGTGTTAGTCTACGCTCGTGTATAATGCGGAGGTTTTTATTTTCATCCTGTATTACATGAAAAAAAGTGTGTATAATACACGAGTGAATACGATAGGTTATGCGAGTCCGGTTGATTCAACCTTGCTAAACCAAGCTATCAGTCAATGACTTTTGAAGAACTACCGTATTTCAGAAATTTTTCTTTGTGTCAGATAAAAACAGGCTTCGGCCAGTCTGAAAAGTTTACACTGATTTTCCCGCTATTGACCGAAAAGTCGGCACACTTCACACAAGACACGCACAGTGCCTCTGTAGACAGCTTGTTAAGTAAACACGCGCCACAGGAATCGTCTGGTCGTTTGCAGTTCTCGCTACCGACTCGGTCTAATACTTTGCCTAGTCCTCATTGGAAAAAAAAATTCTTTACAATTAAAAGAAATATTTGTAATCAATGAATGACTGAATAATATTATTACTTTACCTTCACATAAAAACGGCTGATTGCTCCATGTCTTGTTGCCTTGACAAACTGCAAAAGTGGGACCTCTACTCTTGAAACCTTCATTACATTGCAGATTGATGGTGTTCCCATATGTAAGATCTGTCCCTTGTAGAGCCCCGTTGGTAGGAGCAGGCAAGGAGGGGCACGTCACAACTTTAAACAGACAAAAGTTGATTGATGACATTATAAGTTTGCTGTGTTTTTGTCTGTATTAATAATATACATATACAAGCACTTAGTTTACATGTAGGTGTTTTCCCAGTCGACTGAGCACTTACTTTGGCATGTAGGTGTTTCCCCAGTCGACTGAACACTTACTTTGACATGTAGGTGTTTCCCCAGTCCACTGAGCAGTTACTTTGACATGTAGGTGTTTCCCCAGTCCACTGAGCACTTACTTTGACATGTAGGTGTTTCCCCAGTTCACTAAGCACTTACTTTGACATGTAGGTGTTTCCCCAGACCACTTACTTTGACATGTAGGTGTTTCCCCAGTCCACTGAGCACTTACTTTGACATGTAGGTGTTTCCCCAGTCCACTGAACACTTACTTTGACATGTAGGTGTTTCCCCAGTCCACTGAGCACTTACTTTGACATGTAGGTGTTTCCCCAGTCCACTGAGCACTTACTTTGACATGTAGGTGTTTCCCCAGTCCACTGAGCACTTACTTTGACATGTAGGTGTTTCCCCAGTCCACTGAACACTTACTTTGACATGTAGGTGTTTCCCCAGTCCACTGAACACTTACTTTGACATGTAGGTGTTTCCCCAGTCCACTTACTTTGACATGTAGGTGTTTCCCCAGTCCACTGAGCACTTACTTTGACATGTAGGTGTGTCCCCAGTCCACTGAGCGGTGATAAGACAAAGCCTGGTTTCATCACCTATCAATTCATACCCTTCATCACAGGAGAATCGGACAGATTTACCAACAGTAAACTGATAGGAGTCAAACCTGCCATTCAGCGGAGTACCTGGGTCACCACAAGATTTAGCTGGAAAAAAAAACACAACACACTGTAATATTTTATAGGACTGATTTCATCTACAGTGTACATTTTGGAAACTCACCAAAAGCTGCAAGCGACCAAAATATCAACCTTTACCCAGCCTTTGTAAATATTGACATTAGGCTCAACAAATGGCATTGTTAGAGTGGCATGAGCTGCCAAAATGTTGACATTTTGACGGTAAAACCTGTTGAACGCCACCATATAAGTGAAATAATCTTGACCATGGTGTAAAACACCAAACAATCCATCCATAGTAAGCAGGGTAGATTTTTATAGACAGCAAAAATGAAAACCTACATGTAGGCCTATGGAAACCTTTGAATTCTCTTTCATTACAGCCTTAAGACTAAAGGCTAAACACTATGAAGTGAAATGATGTGACGTTGAACTGCAATTCAGATTGGAATGTCACATGATATCTATTTAATATTGAAGTTTAGCCAACTGCACTGTAACTCTGCTAACTAAAATTAAACCCCTTGTCCCCTTGACATGTCATTTTAGTTGATGAACTAGCTCGCTGGAATGGAGGTTTCATTGTGTGTATCCTGTGCATGGGGTTTGTAAGGATTTCTGAAAATGAAATATGTCTTTTTCTTGCATGTTCTAATATTTTAATGATAGTAATCAAATGAAAAGGATTGAAACTTTTCGCTTAAACAACTTCTGCATGGATTGATTTAGTTTGCACATGGACAAGTTTGTTGATATTAACTAGAATATCAGACACATTGAAGACAAGTGAACCATTGTTTAAACATAAAAAAACCATATCAAATAGAAACAAAAAGCTCAAGTAATCTAGCCACTAACTATTGTAATTGTAACTAAGTCCCATAACTCTAAACTCAATTGCACTCATTCTGTGGGGAAAAAAACCAGTGACAAACTCAGTATACCTTGCTTGAAATTAAGTGAGGTTGAAATAAGATATCTCGCACATGTGTTGTAATAAGTAATTTGATATTTTACTGATAAGAATTGACATAATAGCCTTTGTGTCACGGAAAACAAAGAGGTATAACAAGTTCATTTACAGTATAAACTTCAGCCTTCGGATCCCTGAAAATATTTCAACATCACGAAAGTGTGCAAATATACATTGTAGTTTCAGCATATGAGGAGTTGAGTTTATGGACTTCTGATAATATATCTATGAACACTAAAACACACGGGCACAGGGAAAATCTTCTTGTCTAAAATAACCATGGAGAGAAGTTTCTTATTGTGATAAAAAGATGTCTATCATTTAGACCTTTATACCCCAGCGTAAATTGTTGTAATAAACTAGACTTCTGATATTACTGTTAGTATGAATGTTTTATTTCTAAGAGGAAGGGTTGTACTTTCATTTTCTATAAGATTCTACAATTAATAAACCTTAAAGTAGCATGAGCTGCCAAAATGTTGATATTTTGACGTTGAAACAGAATGTTGAAATTATTGGCTATTTTTCTCAAGACGTATAATTCAGAAGCTTTTTAGTGCTTCTATTCTCGAAAATGTAAGATAAAGTATGTTTTGAACTAACTTTGGCTTAGAATGAATGAATGGTCGTCACGTTTTCAGTTCGTACAGGCCACATACTGTATGGATTTTCCTCATTCAAACGCCAATCGTTTAGTTTTTCAATGACCTTCAAAGCCTCTTACTGTCGTGACGATCATAAATAATGAAAAAAGTTTGAATTTTGGCAGCTCATGCCACTTTAAACAGAAAGAAATCCTACTGATTAATTGATAGTTGACCATAAATGTCTCATTTAATATAAAAGGCAAATAATTCCCCTTCATTGAGAAACCTTAGGTTTAATAATTTTATATACATGAACACTATTAACACACCGACACAGTGAAAATCTTCTTGTCCATAATAACTATGGAGAAAAGTTTCTAATTGTGTTAAAAAGAGGTATAGGTTACATGATACAGTTTCATTTCCCATTTGCGGTAATGTTAACGTTTTGATTTGTGGCTAATTACCTAAATCTCGTTAAGACTTTTCCTAACCATTTTCAAACAGATCAACACATGAGAAATCCTTTACAACCAAATAAAGTTGACATAGTGCATGCCGGTTTCAAGCTACACACAATTTAACATGGGTACCGCCATTTTGACAGTTTTAGGCTTACTTATTCTAGCCAAACTTTGGTATTTTCAAAATTGAGTGAACATTAAAAAAACACACACAAAAATCTGTTATCAGGCATTGATTGAAAGCTTAAAGTATGTACAGTAGACCTATGTTAGTTTCAATCCAATATTCAAATAACCAAGATACCAAACTATCACTATGTAGCCACCTTCTAGCTCCTGTATAACCGAAGTCAATTTTCATTGGCTGAGAAAACACAAACTGGGTGTTGTGACCTATAACAAGGATATAATTCCTCGAAATTTGTCAAGTTTAATAACTTTGCTTTTATTAACCAATATCAAATTGAATTTCAAAAGATCAAAGCTTTTCGGCCAGTCGTTTTGAATTTGCGAGGTAATTTACACACCCACCCCCTTCATGTTTCCAGGCTTATATTTTAAAGTTTTTCTGAGGACCAATTCAAAATGTTATTCCTCGCTATAAAAAGGTGAATCATCAAATACCCTTCAAATTTGCTGGAAATGATGGGTTGTTGGTTGTAGTTTACTGTTAGCATCTGTCCGGGTTAGAGACTGCCATAAGGGCAGAGCCAGGGGAGATAACCCACCCCACCCGTCCAAAAAATGTCTGATTTCTTAACATTTGGACTGTTTGAAAGCTAATAAAACTTCTCCAGTGATTTAAAAACTGTCCAATTCAGGGCCACAGTCATGTCAGCTTACCTGTTAAGATATAAAAAGGGCAATTTGTACAGATTTTATCATTTCAGACCCACAGGGAAGGGGGTGGGAGGGGGGGGGGGGTCTGGTTATTTTACATCAATAGCTAATGAGCTTGAAATAATCATTTGCTTTGAAAAACATTAATAATTCCAAGAAGTGAAATGTCATTCCTAGACCTCATTGATGGAAATGGATCACTACTGAGGCATATACAAGTATTTTACACCCTACAATAAGAGTCTTGTGGTTGCTCAAACCTAGCCCTGGTCCACAAAAGCCTGTTTTTCAGAAAAAGTGGTGAATATTTAAATTTTTTTACTGAATTCATTTATTTTATATTTCAAATATGTAGTCCAGATACAACGGCACCAAAAATGGTGGTGGTTTGAAAATTTAGAACAAAATACTTACTTTTCACACTTCACTATAGGTTACATGATACAGTTTCATTTCCCATTTGCGGTAATGTTAACGTTTTGATTTGTGGCTAATTACCTAAATCTCGTTAAGACTTTTCCTAACCATTTTCAAACAGATCAACACATGAGAAATCCTTTACAACCAAATAAAGTTGACATAGTGCATGCCGGTTTCAAGCTACACACAATTTAACATGGGTACCGCCATTTTGACAGTTTTAGGCTTACTTATTCTAGCCAAACTTTGGTATTTTCAAAATTGAGTGAACATTAAAAAAACACACACAAAAATCTGTTATCAGGCATTGATTGAAAGCTTAAAGTATGTACAGTAGACCTATGTTAGTTTCAATCCAATATTCAAATAACCAAGATACCAAACTATCACTATGTAGCCACCTTCTAGCTCCTGTATAACCGAAGTCAATTTTCATTGGCTGAGAAAACACAAACTGGGTGTTGTGACCTATAACAAGGATATAATTCCTCGAAATTTGTCAAGTTTAATAACTTTGCTTTTATTAACCAATATCAAATTGAATTTCAAAAGATCAAAGCTTTTCGGCCAGTCGTTTTGAATTTGCGAGGTAATTTACACACCCACCCCCTTCATGTTTCCAGGCTTATATTTTAAAGTTTTTCTGAGGACCAATTCAAAATGTTATTCCTCGCTATAAAAAGGTGAATCATCAAATACCCTTCAAATTTGCTGGAAATGATGGGTTGTTGGTTGTAGTTTACTGTTAGCATCTGTCCGGGTTAGAGACTGCCATAAGGGCAGAGCCAGGGGAGATAACCCACCCCACCCGTCCAAAAAATGTCTGATTTCTTAACATTTGGACTGTTTGAAAGCTAATAAAACTTCTCCAGTGATTTAAAAACTGTCCAATTCAGGGCCACAGTCATGTCAGCTTACCTGTTAAGATATAAAAAGGGCAATTTGTACAGATTTTATCATTTCAGACCCACAGGGAAGGGGGTGGGAGGGGGGGGGGGTCTGGTTATTTTACATCAATAGCTAATGAGCTTGAAATAATCATTTGCTTTGAAAAACATTAATAATTCCAAGAAGTGAAATGTCATTCCTAGACCTCATTGATGGAAATGGATCACTACTGAGGCATATACAAGTATTTTACACCCTACAATAAGAGTCTTGTGGTTGCTCAAACCTAGCCCTGGTCCACAAAAGCCTGTTTTTCAGAAAAAGTGGTGAATATTTAAATTTTTTTACTGAATTCATTTATTTTATATTTCAAATATGTAGTCCAGATACAACGGCACCAAAAATGGTGGTGGTTTGAAAATTTAGAACAAAATACTTACTTTTCACACTTCACTATAGGTTACATGATACAGTTTCATTTCCCATTTGCGGTAATGTTAACGTTTTGATTTGTGGCTAATTACCTAAATCTCGTTAAGACTTTTCCTAACCATTTTCAAACAGATCAACACATGAGAAATCCTTTACAACCAAATAAAGTTGACATAGTGCATGCCGGTTTCAAGCTACACACAATTTAACATGGGTACCGCCATTTTGACAGTTTTAGGCTTACTTATTCTAGCCAAACTTTGGTATTTTCAAAATTGAGTGAACATTAAAAAAACACACACAAAAATCTGTTATCAGGCATTGATTGAAAGCTTAAAGTATGTACAGTAGACCTATGTTAGTTTCAATCCAATATTCAAATAACCAAGATACCAAACTATCACTATGTAGCCACCTTCTAGCTCCTGTATAACCGAAGTCAATTTTCATTGGCTGAGAAAACACAAACTGGGTGTTGTGACCTATATCATTTATACCTTTATACCCCATCATAAGTTGTTTAACAAACTAAAACCCATGATATTTTATTAGGTTGACACCTGACAGGAGCTTGGCCTTAGTCAGTAGAATTTTCTTGAACACTTTGTGCTGCATTGAAACTGCTAATGCATCTTCAGCTATGGCAAGAACATCGGTAGACTGAGATTGAACCCAATTAGGATCATGTGAAAAGAAAGTGAAAATTTTGGTTCCCCCCGAAAAACCTAGGTACATGTACAAGACAGACGGGGGAGTTGAGCCCTGACCAGTATGTCTTTCAAATACTTCTTCTTTTTATAAGCAATGACTGGCCTTAAGGTCAGAGGTTGAGCCATTTTACTTTGAAGTAGTTTGTATTCACATACTTGGAACCAGCCATTAGTAATGGTGTTTCTGTTTCCGTATACATACATAGTATACAGGCAGGGGTCGGTTGTTCACAAGTGTATTTGGCTTAATACCAGTTTAGTTTTGTAACATCACAACTGAATTTGTTTGTTACGCAACATCATTTAGACCTGGCTCAGGGCTAATACACTTTTGAACAACTCAGTCATGGGCTTGATTCTGGATTTTAAGACTGCCTGTCCACTGTATTGCGCAGCGACCAGGGGTCGAAAATTACAAACAACAGGGCTCTAATAACACTCTTAACTCAAAAAAGTCCGTTGCAGACGAAAACATTATTTGGCTGCACTAGTTTGACAGTGAGAGACATAAAAATGTATCCAAATGAGCTTGGACCTGATCAAACCCGACGCATCACTATTACTTTATAGTGAAATATATATTTAATGTAAAGCGGTAAAAAAAAATCATCGACAAACAATGAAGACAAATATTTCATGGATGACTGGTACAGTGCCTTAAGGTGAACTAACAGATACCTATTGATTGATTGCTGTTTTACGCCTGACTCAAGATTATTTCACTTAAATGGCGGCGTTGCTAGCTTTAGTGGGGGAGGAAACCGGGCCCATTGCCCGGAGGAAACCCCCCAACGTTTGGCGAGTACCTGCCAACTCCTCCACATACGGCAAGTGAAAAATCCACTCAGAAATTTCGCAATTTCTATTTCGTCTGAGTGTGATTCGAACCCACGTCACGAAGGTCTGTGTGGGGCTGAGGGACAATTACTCTAACCCACTGGACCACCGAGGCCCCTCAACAGATGGCAAAGTCTGAGGAAACTCGGCAGGACATGTGGTTTAATACTGAATATAATTATCTTTTTTGCCTGTCTAAACTAGATGAAGCGTCTACAAAAAAAAAAGTATTTTTACAGATGTTTTGCAATGGTTGATTGATTGTTTGGTGTTTTACGCCGCACTCAAGATTATTTCACTAAAATGGTGGCGGCGTTGCCAGTTTAAGCGTGTGAGAAAACCGGGCTCTATGCCAGGAGGAAACCCACAACCTTCCGGTGGTAACTGGCAACCATCCCACATAGGTCGTTCGAGTGAAAACCCAGCCAGCAATGGGAAACAGGATTTGATTTTTAAATTCCATAGTTTTATTACAGCAGTAACAGTACATGTTACTGAAAACGGCTGTTGTAATGAAGTTAACAATAAAAAGAAATGAAGTTACTTACGTGTACAGGTAATAGGTATATTAACACCATAAGGTAACCAGGTGTCATCATTCTGACATTGTATTAATGGTGAGCCATATCTGGAATAACCCTCATTGCAGAAGACGGAGAATATAGTCCCAGGACTGTATGGCGGACTGGTTCCAGTAGCATTGTTTGAGGCATTCTCATAAACAGGTAGAGAGCCACAATCTCCTGTGAAAACGTGAACTCAACATTATTTCATTCAGAAAAACGAGAAGAAAATTTGATAAAACCTAAAATAGAAATATAACTTACAATGCACTCAGGGCTATACATGTAATAATATAACATGATCACACAGCAAATAAAGATGTATGGTGAACCAAATTGATCAAATCCTGCTTGCATACTATAGGCCTCTGGTACATGATAGGCTGGCTGGATTTGTCCAATTTACGTAGTTCCAAATGAAATAAGCATGCAATGGCTATTATCGCTTTATTCATGGAGGGCTCTACAAGAAATGCCGCTTATGAGATGTTGCAGACATACGCATGTAGATCAAGTGATCAGTATGCAAAGAGGAAGGAGCGAGCTTATATTTGCAATCAAATGTCCGAAATTTTCTTACCAAAATTATTTATCCAAAATTTGCTACACACTTTTGACAGATTGTGCCACCAGCTTTGCCGCCATCAGCACAATGTAAATTTATATAGAAGCTTTTGAAGGGGGAGAAAACAAAAAATCTCTTTAGGGTTCAGAACAAGCCCAGTAAGGTTTCCTTACCTTTCCGTAGATGTACCAAACGCATCTTTTTTTAAATTTTTTTCATGCTCGACAGTGAAGTTAATAAAAGATTAACAATACGAAAAACAAATTGGTCAACTTCCCAAATTTCCCATTTAGGCCTACATGTAGGTTATGAATTTAGACTGTCAATAGAAAGGGGGAATTTGTAGTTCATTGAAAAACTAAACCATTGACACTGAATCAACCAGAGTTAAGTAAACTCAACATCCATGTATGTCTTCTGTTAAAAACTGATTGCTCTACATTATAGAAAGTATTTGTTTATATTTCAGCAATTGAATTTCTACATGTATGTTCATATGAAAGTTTTTTATTTCTCTATTCAATGAATATATATGGATGCATAGCCCGGCGACTGGTATTATATGGCTGCTAATGTGTCTTGTCGCCTTAGCCCGGATCAGTAGGGAAAAATAATATCGACATAACTGTGGAGAAATATAGGTCCATACATGTGTACATCTAGAATTTAATACTCCACGAATATTTCATATTCGGCCTAGTTCATTGGTCATGACAAAAGATTTCCGAAGATTACGAGTTACGTATTACTAAGATGCCCCGCCAAGTTTTTAGTTCAGTTAATGTTTTACTATGGCGGTTACGTCCGGTTGAAAGTCAGTGGACTTGGAAGCAAATATTGACTGCAAAGGAAAGCTTACCACATGACAAACCCTCTCCATTTATCAGTGATTGTTGACGGATTTTTAAAATGTTAACTTGGAATGTCCAATTGGAAGGTCTACGTTTAAAGGGGCATGAGCGGCCAAAATGTTGATATTTTGACGTAAACACAGAATGTTGAAATTATCGGCTATTTTTCTCAAGACGTATAATTCAGAAGCTTTTTAGTGCTTCTAGTCTCAAAAATGTACGATAAAGTATTGTTTTGAACTAACTTTGACTTAGAATGAATGAATGGTCATCTCGGTTATTTAAATTTTGCTACTTTTCGAACACGTTTTCGGTTCGTACAGGGCACATACTGTATGGATTTTCCTCATTCCAACGCCAATCATTTAGTTTTTCGATGGCCTTCAAAGCCTTTTACTGTCGTGCCGATCAGAAATTATGAAAAAAGTGTGAATTTCGGCAGCTCATGCCACTTTAAGAATTGCTCTGTTATCGCTCACTAACATTCAAATCGAAATATGCTGGGACAATTAAAATCTGATTATAAAAGCCGAACTCAACGGCAAATCGAAAGTGATTGAGGCTCCACTGTTTAAGGGAAGTTTTTCAGAAAAAAAGTAAGGTAAGCTGTCGTATTGTCCGAGTACACTCATTAAGTTAGCGGGGGAAAATGTCGCCGGGGAAAATGTCTCCGGGGGAAAATGTGGCGGGGGAAAATGTCGTGGGGGAAAATGTCGCTGGGGGATAATGTCGGCACACCGGCTGACCCACTCGTACCACAAAATGCATTTCATCCTTTATTGTTTATTAAAATATTAATTCTATCTTCTTGGAGTAAATCACCGTTGTCTTGAGAGGAACATGTCCACCTACACTTTGCGAATTTATTCTTATTAACACTGTAATTATTGACAAATCGTATCACTGGTCAGACATCCTGTTCAGAGAAAGCATCTAAAGCATCTAAAGAACTTGTCTTATTTCGATGAACTATGTCCTAATTCTTAAGATAAGACTGTCTACACCCCTTTGTTAATATCCCCTAGCCATGCCAGTTTAGATCCTGTTGTTCCCCTAATCTGTTTTCTTTATCTGTTTTGTCAACGTGCATATGTAATAATGATAATAAGTTTGTAAATCTGTAAGGCTGTTCCTAATATTGTTATATCACTGCTTAATCTGTTTGTTTTTACCTGTATATATACCAATGTTGTTGCTAATGTACCTCACTCCTGATGATGACTGAATAAAAGTCGAAATATTGAGTCAATATGAAGTTTTCGTTTTTCGGAATAACACTACTTGTGTACTATGTGTAGTTCAGTATTAGAACAAGTCCAATCAATCAAATCTATCCAAGCTATGTCAAATTACATGTATATATAAAATAGAATTTCTATCATAGATTTAAGGAGGAGAGTCAGAAAGACAGACAGAATAGTCAGTCAGCAGAGTAAGTGATCATTCAGAGAGAGATTTGTAAAGGGTGTCGTAGGAGCTGGACGTTAAGAGTTCTATTATACCAATAGCAACTAATTAATACGCCCTACCCAGTGTCAGTTGTTGTATGTACAGTGTAAATACCTATGCACCTATGTAAATATTCCAATGTGCATTAGTGAATATAAAACTGGACTTGCGTCCAGTCCCAAGTGTTCACCACTAAAGCTAGCTTCCCCAGCTTAATGCGATAGGACCCTTGGTAACAATAAAACAAGGTTAAACCTACCTGTAACCTTATCCTGTTAATAAGCCCAGTCCCTAACTATTGAAAAAATAAATATGTATGTTTGTCCATTTGAATCACAAAAGGGGATTGTGATTCCGTGCATTTGGACGATCAAATAAGAAAACAGGTCTATGAAATTGGTTGAAATCAACGCCAAGTGCACATTTATCATTGTGAAGTTTAAAGCTATTGACAAGTTTTCATTTCCATTCCCTGTAATTGTAAGTGAGTCTCACCAGGCAGATTCGGCAAGCCAAGCAAGGTAGACAACTCTTCAATCTCGTAGAAAATATTTTCGTAGTTTTTACTAGGCAGGTCGGGTCAATTTTAATCATCCATAGTTTGTTTCTAAAACCTATACCAAACTATCCTTCACATAGTTATAAGATGTAATTTATTTGAATTCCGTTTGACATGTATAATCGCATTTACTTGATATTTAATAAATCAGGGGAGACCACTTTTGTCTCTAAATATGGGCCTTTTCCAAGCATTTGTATGAATGGTAGTTATTTTTATGTTCAAGCGAAAATGAGCAAACACTGAAACAGGGTCCAGTGAAAGGGCCCTGAAAAAATATACAGACTACACTTTTAAGTTTTGTTTTATTTTTAACTTTTGAGACTCACACTTGCTTTTTAACTTTTATGATCGAATACTTTGTACCAACATTTGATGATGTCGCCGACCTGCCTATTTTTACTACTTTTCTTTGGTTTTGATTCCTTAAATCACTTGAACAGATTCACTCCGTTATCAATATCAGTCCCACTGGTGAACATACTAGAACGAAAAATTTACTAATTATGTTCATATCCTGCCCAGAAACGATTAAAGTAATAAAGAATCTAATGAGAATAATGTTACTGCTGACGGCTATCTTCCAAATTAGGTGAAGCCACAAGAAATTTTTTGGAGTGAAGTTGACTTCAGACTTCAATAAATGCATGACTATGCGTTGCATGGAAATAAACCTCATTAATAATTATAGCCGCACTCGTGTGTCTCTATCCTGGTTTACTTACTTTGCTGGTCAGATAGAGCCACACATAGTGACCATTATAAGGGTGAGATAACTCATGTAACCTCATTAGGCCAATTTTACAAAGAGCGATTTAACAGTTTAATAGCGGATTTTGAAGAAATCAACTGGTTCAGTGAAAAGAGGAATGTTTCAAAGATATAATAGGCGGCAATAGCTGAAAGGTAGTTGAGATTAAGGATAGTTAAGACTTAGCTTAAATCTGAAATCCGAAGTTCTTTTAAATAATTCATTTAAAAGTAGGCAGGTCGGTGACGTCATCAAATGTTGGTTCAAGGTATTCGATCATAAAAGTTAAAAAGCAAATGTGAGTCTCAAAAGTTAAAAATAAAACAAAAAGTGGAGTTTGTATATTTTTTCAGGGCCCTTTCACTGGACCCTGTTTGCTCATTTTCGCTTGAACAGAAAAATAACTACCATTCATAAAAATGCTTGGAAAAGGCCCATATTTAGAGACAAAAGTTGTCTCCCCTGATTTATGAAATATCATTTTTCTAAGTAAATATGATTATACAGGTCAAACGGAATTGAATTCTAATTACATCTTGGAATTATGTGAAGAATAGTTTGGTATAGGTTTTAGAAACAAACTATGGATGATTAAAATTGACCCGACCTGCCTATTAAAAGCCGTAACTAATGTAATTAAAGACCAGAAATAGTTCTTTTTAATTCTAGATTATAGAAACCAATAAAAATATCTTACCATGAACGTGTGTTAAGATTTGTACACTAAGTAATATAACGATTCCATAGACGACATTAACATCCATGATTCATCCACAAGGGAGACCCACCCTAAACAGAAAGTTCACAGACGCGAGATTACCTGACCGTCAAAGTAAGTAAACCAGGATAGAGACACATGTGTGCGGCTAACGCGAGATGTGACTTCCAGTGTTGTTGTTGTTGAAATTTAGTCTAACTGGTAAGCGAAGTTTGACTTAGAGCCGCACATATAGCCAGTCACGCCTCGATCGACACAGAATAATTCTGAAGCGACACAACAGATGAAAAATTCCAATTTACTGTAAAATGTCAACTACATGTTAGAAGTTTTCGAAGAAACAAAAACTATATCCGGCTGCCGACTTTGCTCGCGGTCAAAACGGATAATACATTGCAAGAGTTACTTCCCATCAAAGATATGTACGAAAGCCCAGCAGAGAGCTCATTCGAATTTCGAGTTTCAAAATTTGAAATTCGCAATTAGGAAATTGACTTTCAATTTCAAATTTCAAAATCTGAAATTCGAAATTAGGAAATTGACTTTCAATTTCAAACAAATGAATTGCGAGTTTACAAAACATGGCAGATATGGCTGCGTGGAATGAACAGGTCTCATTGGCTGGTTTGGATCTGACTTTGTAAACTGTGCCGCCATTGATAGTTGAACCGCGCGTGCATAATCTATCTCGATGGCTATTGCACTCAATGAACTATATGCGTGGAAGGGAGATCGCGTGGTGCCTGCTATGCTTCGAATGCCGCCATTACCAGGAGATAGTAGAGCGTCCATACAGATCTGTTCGGCACGCGCTTATCAGCTGTCAATGGCGGCACATTTTACAAAGTCCGATCCAAACCAGCCAATGAGACGTGTCCATTCCACGCATATAGTTCATTGATTGCACTATCTCCTAGTAATGGCGACATTCGAGGCAAATCAAATAGCACGTGACCTCCATTCCACTCATAAGCCGTATTCGACTGGTCGTTTTCGAGCAGCTCATTCTTCTCAAACTACACAATTTGTATTCGACAGGTCGCTTGATTTGCACAAACTCCTCGCGCGTGCACGCTCGAAGTGCTCGCTGATTTCGTAAGAGCAGAGAGAGGGGAGCTGGTCACGTGGCAAAATATATGTACTTTCATGACTCCAATTATATAATTCTTGATGTGTTTTGACTATTTTTAAGCATTCCTGTATTCCGAAACTAAAATTACATAAAATTTAACTCTGACACCCTTAATCTCAACGAATAAATGTTATTTATTTTCTATGAAAATAGGCCAATCACGCTTCGGAAGTCTACTTAGCTGAATTTACCCAAATCGATTTGTTATAGGTCTGAAAAAATATTAGCAGTTTTCCTAGATTATTGACGGAAATATTTAATTTTGAAATGCAAATATTTATTTTCTCAAGTCCGTGTTCGCCCTCCACGCACCCAAGCCTACCAGTTGATCGTCACTTGATGAATATTTCATGTTGCTAGGTGGGCGATTTATGTTGCCAAGCAAATGACCCAAACGTTCCTCAATTTACTCAAATTCGTTCGACTGGTACTTCCCCTAGCAGTTAGTTTGAGCTGCTGCGCAGGTGGGCGGAGCTTAAATTTACTCCCCAGAAAACGACCAGTCGAATACGCCTATATAGTTCATTGGTGAAATGAGTATTTGAGATAGACGGCCATCTAAAACCTAGCGCAGACGAGAGGCGCAGGGTGAGCTACAAAAAAAAAAGTAACAAGGCACGCGTGGCCCAGGGAGCAGCTACAGATTTCAGCGCAGACGATGAGCTCTCGACTGAGGCAAGTTCCTGGTCACCCAAGTTTGCTAAGCTACATAAATATCACTATAGGGGCCTACCTGTGTTACGTAATATTCTAAGTGGTCACATGATTGAATAATTAGTACGCGCCATTGGACTATCACTCCTCTCAGCTCAGCCGACAGCTCACGTTGTGCGCACACGGTGAGATTCTTGCCACGAGAGGCAGAAAATATCAAACATGCTAAATACTTTCCTCACCGCCTCGAGAGGCGAAAATCTCATCCAAATTTACGCGCACACGGGGGAAACAGCTTAGCTCTCAGCCACGCGTAGCCGGCAGCTCAGCCGGCGCCTCTCGTGTGCGCTAGGCTTAAGCTGTTTCCCCCGTGTGCGCGTAACTTTTGGTGAGATTTTCGCCTCTCGAGGCGGTGAGGAAAGTATCTAGCATGTTTGATATTTTCTGCCTCTCGTGGCAAGAATCTCTCCGTGTGCGCGCAACGTGAGCTGCCAGCTGAGCTGAGAGGAGGGATAGTTAGTCCAATCGCGTGGGCCTGTTAAAACCATGTGACAACTTAGAATATTATGTAACACAGGTAGAGATATTTATGTAGCTTAGTGAACTTGGGTGGCCAGGAACTTGCCTCAACCGAGAGCTCATCGTCTGCGCTGAAACGTATAGCTGCGCCCTCGGCAACGCGTATAAACAAACATAAACCAGCTTTAAATCTTGTTCATATATGCTTTAAGCTTCCTGGCAAACGATATGAATTTGAATAGGCTACTTTACAACTAAACCCAAGCTCTTGTTACTGTAGATTTTTCAAGACCGTTATATGGTCTCCCCGTACACTTTCGCTAAAAAAATATCGAACTATCCCTGAAAACCGTAAAGAAAATAAATATATTATCCCTAATTTTAACATCATTTAAACCAGTATGATATTGGTTAAATTGGTAATTTAACGAATTATTATTGTTTTCAGTTCCTGCTCAAGGCGGTTTATATCGTACTCTTCCTCAGCGTTACCAGCCCCCGTCGTACGTTGAAGCCATGGGTAAAGCCTAGCGCACACGAGAGGCGCCGGCTGAGCTGCCGGCTACGCGTGGCTGAGAGCTAAGCTGTTTCCCCCGTGTGCGCGTAAATTTTGGTGAGATTTTCGCCTCTCGAGGCGGTGAGGAAAGTAATTAGCATGTTTGATATTTTCTGCCTCTCGTGGCAAGAATCTCACCGTGTGCGCACAACGTAAGCTGCCGGCTGAGCTGAGAGGATGGATAGTCCAATGGCGCGTACTTATTCAATCATGTGACCACTTAGAATATTACGTAACACGGTTAGTGACACTTGTGTAGGTCGGTGAACTTGGGTGACAAGGAACTGGCCTCAGCCGAGAGCTCATCGTCTGCGCTGAAAGTTGTAGCTGCTCCCTTGGCCACGCGTGCCTTGTAGCTCAGCCAGCGCCTCTCGTCTGCGCTAGGCTTTACGGAACCCCGGGAGTTCATGGTTATCAGACAGCCATACCACCGCCTGGCTATCAGGCCACTGCCCCGCCACAAGCTGCAGTGGTACCACCGCCACCAAATGGCGCCGCTCCACACCAGCCAAAAGGCCCCGCTCCGCCAACCCCAAACTACGGGAGCACAGATGCCGGAGCCCTCCACCAAAGAATCAATCAGCCACGTGTTTATACATTGATTGATTGTTTGGTGTTTTACGCCGCGCTCAAGATTATTTCACTTATATGGCGGCGTTGCCAGTTTTATTGTGGGAGGAAACCGGGCTCTATGTCCGGAGGAAACCCGGGACCTTCCGCTGGTAACTGGCAACCATCCCATATAGGTCGTTCGAGTGAAAACCCAGTCAGAAAATTTTCCAACTTTTGGACTGAGTGGGATGTTTATACATTGAAGTAAATGATGTTATAAATTGAAAATCAAACGCATCGACTTCAATTTTCAGTGTAATTCCAGGAATGAAAGACGTACCCGAATTTAAAATACACACTGTGAGAAGTATGCACCGTTGACGTATTGAGACAATCTATTTAAGGGCAACAAAATTCACATTTCTTTTTATTTTGATACGTTGCACTTACGGTTCTGTTATGATTGCAAAACGACAGGCAGTCGTCATGTTCAATGACAGAGAAGCGATACAGCTTTGCCTTTATCACAAGCTTATCTGACACCAATAAGACAGCCGATGTGAAGCTGTGATCACGGAGTTTTGCCACCATTTTAATTACGGTACCTAACTTAACTTTGCCATACCTTACTTACAAATGCCTTGCCCCACTTCTGCCAATCATTTGAGCAATGGGTACAAATCAGCAAGTTTTATGATTTCGGCTTACTCATACGGTTTTACATATTACGCTTCCATGACATATAAAGTATATAGCTATAGCTTTTGAGGTTATGAAATTAATAGATCGGTTCCTTAATGACGTCACAGGAGGGATAACTTGGTACATGGCAATTGATATGCAGTGAAAAGTATAGGTTTGTAGCCGATCGCGTCCCTACAAAAGGCTTAAAGTGGCATGAGCTGCCAAAATTCACTTTTTTTTTCTCATAATTTTCGATCGTCACTACAGTAAAAGGTTTTGAAGGCCATTGAAAAACTAAATGATTGGCGTTGGAATGAGGAAAATCCATACAGTATGTGGCCTTTTCGAACTGGAATAGTGTTCGAAAAGTAGGGCCTAAACAAAATTTAAAAAAACGGGCGTAAAATATTAATCAATCAACCAAACCAGAAGTCTATGAAACTCAAAGTATATCGATGTTCGACTGGTCAGCACAACATCAATATTCGTTGGCCATATAGTTTGGACATTTCCAACTACTTTTAGACGTTCCGCTTCAAATAATCTGTCCTGCACATGAAACCAGCCCCGATAGCTCAGTTGGTAGAGTGTCCGCTTCAGGGCTGGGAGATCCCGGTTCAAGCCTGGGTCGAGTCAGATCAACGACTTTAACAGTGGGAGCTGCTGCTGCTTCGCTTTGCGCTCACCAATAGGAGTTAGAGCAGCGACAGGTTGGCCCAGTGTCATTATAATGTGACTGGGTGAGGGGGCTTGCTGGGTGTCTTCGGCAAGTCGTCTGGGTGAGGCAGCACCAAATAAAAGAGAAGTGGAAATCTGCCCTGCCACAAAGAGACAACGTCTTCATATGACTAAAATACTGTTAAGCAGGACGTAAAACCCAAATCACTCACTCTGCACATGAAGGAAGAAACGCACAAATAGGCAAGTTAATATTTTAATTTATTAGAAATTTTTTTTCTCAATAATGAAATCATGCATTGTCCAATACATAATAAGCAACTCTGTGAGAAAAAAAAAAGAATAATTATTATTAAAAATATTTAATAATAATTAACAGAAGAGTTACAGCCATATGGTATACAAATAACTCAAATTTGAGTGGGTTGGTCATATTGTAAATAAAAAGCCAGCATTTGTTTTGAAATATATTAATTAATTCAACACATTGAACTTAAATGATAGACTGAGGGAGACAAAACATAATTAATAGATTCACAAATCATTGGACAACAAGTTATAGGACTAATGTATCTTTTGTTATTTTAAAGTGACGTTAGCTGCTAAAATCTGCACTTCTTCAAAAATTCTGTTTGTCAGGTCATTGATTCATACAGCCTGTACGATTGATTGATTGAAACCCACGACATTCCGTTGGTAACTGGCAACCATCCCAAATAGGTCGTTCGAGTGTGTATGAAACGAAATACGGTCTGAAAAGTAAACAAAATACAATTAACTGGGACAGACTTTCATTCATTCCAGGCTAAAGTTCGTTCAAAACATTTATTCTCAAGACTGGTATAATCAAAATACTTCTACTTTGTATTTCCGGAGAAAAATAGCGGATAATTTCTACATTTTGTCTCAGTGAAAAAATCTAAACATTTTGGCAGCTTATGTCATTTTAAGTGTATGTGTCGAAAATTGTTTTTTTTTTTGTTATGCTAAATATTTGTTAATTAACCGGTGTAACATTTTGTTGTATATGTATATAAACAATAGTTCAACTCAAAGTTTTACTGTTCGATAAAATTATTTTCACCAAAGTGATCCACTAAAGAAACTGTTGAAAGATTGAATTCTGCTTTACACAACTCTCCAAATTATTTCACATAAATGGCCGGCGTTGCCAGGCTTAGATTGGGGGAGACTGGTCTCTTTGCCCACAGGAAACTCTCCACCTTTAGCAAGTACCTGGCAACTTTTCTAATTAGAGTGACCAAGTGAAAAACTCAGAAATTTGTCAATTTAATTTGGTCTGAATGGAATTTGTACCAACAACCCCTCGATAAAAGCCCAGGGAGCCATTTCAAGTAGATGTATCCATTGGCAACTGGGGCTAGTTTACAATGTAACTACTTTGTGAAACTAGCACCTGTGTCAGCACGAGACAAATCTGAGTTACCTCCCCTTTTCTATCAGTTACCATAGATATCTTATAATAACTAGATTGGCTAACGACAAGCGACTTCCGGCAGCTAAATCGCCATCTTGCTAAGTGATTTTTTACTTGCATTGTTTTCTAGTTTAATATGAACTTTTCTGTCCTTTTTTTCGAGAATGGAATAAATTTCAAGCAATAGGTGCTGTATTTATTCCTCGCCCATCGTGACAAAGTTATTATAAGATATCTATGTCAGTTACCCCATTCTAAAGCCTTGACAAATCTGAGTTACCTCCCCTTTTCTATCAGTTACCCCATTCTAAAGCCTTCATAAATCTGAGTTACCTCCCCTTGGCGATCAGTTACCCCATTCCAAAGCCTTCACAAATCAATTACCTCCCCTTGTCTGTCAGTTACCCCACTCTAAAGCCTTCACAAATTCTTCCTCTGAGAAAGATAACATTTTGGCAGCTTCAATGTGCATCTGAAAATAACAAAACAATAATTAGGAAATCAGCCAGAGTCGGATTTAGAAATGGATCTCAATTTTCCACTCACCAACGAGACAGCAGGGTTGTTAATAGAAATTGCCTGAGATATTTCACATGTGCCGGATCGTTGGGTAGCCTATTTTGTATATCAAACAATGTGTTTACAAAGAAGAAGGGTATGACAAAGGAAAGGGCAATAACCCATCGGTTAATTCTGCACAAAGGAAAGGGCAATAACCCATCAGTTAATTCTGCACAAAGGAAAGGGCAATAACCCATCAGTTAATTCTGCACAAAGGAAAGGGCAATAACCCATCGGTTAATTCTGCACAAAGGAAAGGGCAATAACCCATCAGTTAATTCTGCACAAAGGAAAGGGCAATAACCCATCGGTTAATTCTGCACAAAGGAAAGGGCAATAACCCATCAGTTAATTCTGCACGAAGGAAAGGGCAATAACCCATCGGTTAATTCTGCACAAAGCAAAGGGCAATAACCCATCAGTTAATTCTGCACAAAGGAAAGGGCAATAACCCATCAGTTAATTCTGCACAAAGGAAAGGGCAATAACCCATCGGTTAATTCTGCACAAAGGAAAGGGCAATAACCCATCAGTTAATTCTGCACAAAGGAAAGGGCAATAACCCATCGGTTAATTCTGCACAAAGGAAAGGGCAATAACCCATCGGTTAATTCTGCACAAAGGGTTAAAAGTGAAACATATAATTTGACAAAGTGCCTATTGTCATTTAACCCTGTATGCATTTTTTAAAATACTTTTGTTATATTTACGTACGCTAAAACACACAGGGTTATATATTGATGGTCGGTGTTTCACACACCATGGTGGTGCTGGCAGGTATCTTGAGGAGCGAAACTAAGTGACCAATTCTTGAAAGATTTAAGCTCAATGAAACTGACAAACTGACGCAGTAACATAACTGCTTAATCACATGTAACACGAATCACGTAGTAGCGTCTGGCGTAAATGTTTTTACACTTCCATAGATACTTGGGGGTTGTTTCTCGACCTATTTACGCCTGACACAATTTTGCACCAGGGGCTCGTTTCACAAAGCAGTTGCATCACAAACTATGCCTAGTTGCCAATGGATACCCTAATGAAGAGATACGACGTCATGGTAACTGAGATTGATCACACTTTGTGACCACTTCATGAAAAGGCCCCCTAGTTGTAACACACTTTTAAGGTATACCATGACACGATAGTTACGCCTTGGATTGAACTTACGCCAAACAAAAATCTTTCGAGAAGATTTCCTCTGATAACCAGGTACATGTTAAACTACTGAATATAATCAAACCCACCTTTTGTCTCTTTAAAATGTCAATGAGTTTGAGTTGTTTTTTAAACCCGGCCATCAGTTCATTTTTCTGTTTTTCCAATCGTTTATTTTCAGCCAAAAGTTGGTCGACTTTTCGTTTTTCTTGCGTAGTGGAATCCTAAATAAAAAAAAAGAAAAGAAAAATAATGATATATTAATTTTTTTTATATCAATAAAAAAAAAGTATATAAATATGAAAAACAATGAAATTATTAAAATTGTATATACTACATGAGCCAGAAATGAATTAGACACATTAAAATGCACAGTGCATTACAGGTATTATATTAGCACTAGATTTTTTGAAGGCATTTGATTCTATATCAAAGACATATATGTCTTGTGTCTTAAAACAATTTGGATTTGGGGAAGATTTATGCAGGTGGATACAAGTTGTTAACAGCAACACACAAAGTTCCGTGCAAAATGCTGGGTGGTTGACAAAATGGTTTCCAATGCAGGAATTAGACAAGGCTGTCCTCTTAGTGTGTTAATTTTTGTAATTTCTGTGGAACTCTTAGCATGTTGAATTAGATAAGATAAAGATGTAATTGGAATCTCTCTGTCGAATGTAGAAAGTATTTGTATATCTCAGTATGCTGATGATACTACCATATTTTTAGGCGAGGAGTCTTCTGTAGAAAACGTACTGAAAAATGTTAAGGATTTTGGTGTTTTTTCAGGGTTACAGCTAAATGCTAAAAAGTCGGAGGCTATATGGATAGGAAAGTGGAAATTCAGGGGAGATAAGCCGGGAAATGTAAAATGGAAAGGTGAAGGGGAACATATAAAATATTAGGTGTTTACTTCAGTAATTGTTGCTCGGCCAGTAACATCATGGAAAATTGGGATTCATGTATAAAGCGAATCAAAATGATGATAAAATCATGGCAAAAGAGAAACTTAACAATTATTGGAAAAGTTTAAGTTATAAAATCACTGTTAGTTTCTCAAGTAACACATTTGCTAATGTCAATGGTTCTGCCTAACGTTGTACTGCAGCGTTTGAAAACGATGTTTTTCAAATTTGTTTGGACTAAAAATGGACGGGGGACTGAGAGAGTTAAAAAGAAAGTCCTTAAGCAGAGCTATAGTGATGGGGGGTTATGTATGTTAGATATCGATAGGTGGGTAAGTGGTTTAAGACTTAAGTGGATAGGTCGACTATTAGATGAAACTTCTGCATCATGGAAAATTCTGCCAACTCTATATTTTAACAAGTTCGGTGGGAATTTTATGATACTAAGAGTAAATCACAGTAGGCAGGCCTTATTTTTTCAAAAGTTGACGTGAACGATCCACTGTTCTCACGACAATGACAATGTCAAAAACTGACCTTTGTAAAGAATGAGACCCGTAAATATTAAACATCCAAACATCAGTTGACGTTGAAGACAGCTTTTGTGCGAAAACGGGTCGCATGCTACGGAGCACTAAACATAGTTTCGTAAACTGTTTTGCTTAAATTTTTGCAAGTTCTTGGCTCGTTTTAATATAGTATTAACCTGTTTATTAGCAGATTTTGGTTGCTTTTCTCACATGTCAGAATTATTTCCAAGGTATCGCATTAGCATCGGAAAGACTGCAGCAAAGCTAAGGGAATTCAGACCACGGCTGATTGACATTCAACATACACTCGCGTGTATGGCTGAGTCTGTATGTCTAGCTTTCATTTTCAAAACCGGACAACTCAAAGCGGCTTTGTTTTGCGCCTGACTTGTCGCATGAACCGATTAGGTGCGATAAGATATTAGAATCGGTACATAGCAACTGATGTTCGTTCAGTGTTCTCTTAGTCTTTCCTACTTTTGATTTTTTTTTTTACAAATTGCAGATTTACCCGGCTTGAACGGTCACCGTTCGCGTGAATTTTTTGTTGCGCAACATTCACGTAACCGAACGATCCTTCGCATGAAAAAATAAGGCCGGAGTAGGTGGAAGAGTTGCCAGGTACTCGCCAGAGGTCAAGGCTTCCTTCAGACAAAGAGCCCAGTTTCCTACCCCAATAAACCTGGCAATGCGGCCAATATAAGTGAAATAATTTTGAGAGTGACGTAAAACATCATCAATCAATTGATGCCATTAGCTGCAGCAGCCTCACACAATATTTGCTATTTAAACGTAAATCATTTGGTATATAATAATCTGCAAGGCTCGTATGCTTGTGACAATCAGTGTTCACAGACTTTGATTGATTGATTGATAATGATTGATTGATGTTTTACGCCGCACTCAAGATTATTTCACTTATATGACAGCGTTGCTAGGTTTAGTTGGGGAGGAAACCGAGTTCATTGCCCGGAGGATACCCACGACCTTCAGCAAGTAACTGGCAACTCTTCCACATAAGGTGACCGAGTGAGACATTATTCAGAAATTTTTTGATTTTTATTTGGTCTGAGTGTGATTTGAACCCACGCCGCATGGATGGAAGGTCTGTGTGGGGCTGAAGGACGATCACTCTAACCCACTGGACCACCAAGGCCCCCTAATGATAATGAACACAGGACTCAATTTCACTTTTACAGCTGCAATTTCAGATTTAGTAAAGAAAAAAGCAGGCTCTGTAGGAAACACTCCACCTTCCTCTGTTACCTGGCAACCATTGGGCTATCAAAGAAACACTCAGTTTCATTCAAAGCTAGCTTTAAACCACGTCACCCAGGAGATGACCTATTTTTACTGACCTTTGCCGTTGATTTTGCTTTTAATAGTTCTTCTTTGTATCGATCGATTTCTTCCAGAGCTCTATTCAAACGAACTTCTGTCGCCCCTTGGGTGGTCTGCTGCTGTTTTTGTGACCTCCTCACGGAATCCAACTCCTGCAACAGTTTGATTGATTGATTGATTAGGACTTAACGTCACACTCAACAGCTACGGTTATATGGCGACAAAAGTACCAACAGACCAAAAGATCACACCCCCCCATCCCTTTCACCCACACACAATCTAAATTTTGACATTAGGCTGCACAGACCATAGAACGTCCGGGAGGCTAATGTATGAGGCATACTTAAATGTTCCTCCTTGCTGGGTCAGCATACATGGCTAAAGCAGAACCACAATGCACCAGCCGGAGGGCGGAACAGTTTAAAGGCAACAAACTTCTCGAGTCATAAAATTCAGGGCCCAGTTTCACAAAGCGATCTTAGCTTAAGGTGATCTTAATTACCAATGGCAACATATACCTCTAGCATTGGGTTGCCATGGTAGTTAAGATTACACTTAGCTAAGATCGCTTTGTGAAACTAGGCCCAGGTTATGATAGACATCACACAGTGCCACAAACTAAGTAATTTAAAACAGGATAAGACAATTTTTACAAAGATAGGCCTGAAGCTTGACAAATTATGGGACATTTGTGGTATTTTGTAATGCTATTGTTTGAGTGAAATCAAGCAATGGACCCAAACACCCTGATTTCCGTCATCGTCTGTCCCAGAATTCACAGACAATACCGTAAATACAATTTCTTTAGAGAGCATCTATTGGTTGCCGACTTAATGTAGTGTTCTTTCTTTCAACATATAAATTAATAGGTCCATTATTGTGGAGTTGCATTACGAAGCTACCTTATCTAAAATAGCTAAATAGAAAGGGTGCCAATCGCTAGCAAATGATGCCCCCCTCCTCAACCCCTCTTTTTATTATCACAGAGAAAGAAAGCTGAATGACATTGTATACATTCTGGATCGAATCGCTTTTGTCTTCTTGTTGTTGAAAAAACATTTATACTCTGGCAATAAAGTTTGTATCTTTAGCCAAAAGAAAACACGAAAAAAATGTTCAGGAGAGGTAATAATTGACTATCAGTAGTGCCCGATTCACAAAAGCCACCCCCCTCCCCCCATAAACTCAATTGGACATTAAACAACATATAGATTTATGTTCTTACCTTTTTTAAAGCGGAAAGTTGGTTTTCTAGACTGTCAGATTTACTTTTAGCATCTTCCATCACATGTTTGTATTTATCAATCTGCGTTTGCTGGGTGTTTGTTTGTCGCAGTAAACGATTCTTTTCATCTTCAACCTCTTTTATTTTATTAGTTAATGTATTGCACTTCTCATCCTGAAATAACGATTGATTGATTGATTAATTGGTTCATTTATAATTCAATGTTATTAATCAACATTTTCTGTAATTCTAAACCAAAATTAAACCTAAATACACTACAACCTGTTTATTTAATTACTATTTACTATTGTTTTCGTAAAACCCGAAAAAATGTGAAAATCTGTTTCATGTTTTTTGCCACACGGACCTTCAGATTAGATTGATTGATGTTTTACACCGCACTTAAGATTATTTCACTTGTACGGCGAAGGAAATCAGGCTCTCAGAGTGGGGGAACCCCAAACCTATATGGCAACTTTCCCACATCGGACCTTTAGAGCTATAGATTTGAAGCAAAATCTTACCCTGATCTCAAGTTCTTGCGCTAATCTATCTAGCTCTTCTTGCATCACTCTTAGTTTTGCCTTCAGGAAACGAATGGTGGCCTCTGAGAACAAGGTGAACAAAAATATCTAGTTTTATAAAAGAAAACACATACATGTATGTACAAAAAATTACCCACGAGTATGATCTGTATGCTAGTGCTAAGTTTCTGGAACAGGAATATCGTGAGAATTTCACGAATTTCCTGTCCCCGGCCCTGGCATGTAGTATGTTGCAAGTGTGTGAAGCTGAGTTCTGAAGTTTTAGAACAAAACTCCTCAATGAAAGTGACAACGGCATCATAAAACATCACCTGTCAATGGATACCCCAAAATTTCCCAGGAAACTCCCAGGCCCTTTCGAATGGTTGTATATGATTGAATTGATTCACTACGAGGTCCCCACAACTTTTGCTGCGATGTCACAGTTAGGTCCCTTTGCTTTCACTGCCATGTGAAATCAGACATAGTAGTAAATGGAGGAGACAGATTTTTGGCTGTAAGATAAAATTTGACTGCTGTTTTAAAAGGAAAGAAAATCCAGCCAAACATGTACATTCATTAAATGGAGCAGCCTAATAGCTTTTGATAGAAGTGTGCAGTTTATTCGTACGATTTTTTGCTGATTTTTGAGAGATTTTTTAATTCAACTTTACCAGTACAAACGACAATAACAGTAGATCAGCCATGTGGATTTCGGCAGGCCACCTGCTGACAGAGCGGGCCAATAAAAGTGTAAGCTTCAGTCACGTGTCTCACTTCGGCCCAAGCTGGCTTTGAATCCACTTCATGTAAAGAAGGGCTGCACTGGTTGCTGTTCTCCATTTGAAATAGATCCAAATTGGCCATATTCCATAGTTGAGGTGTTTTAGAAATTAATTCTACTGTTCATGACCCATTTTACACTACATAGTATACAACTGGATTTGGTTTTATACGCCAAGTAATGAAATACTGAATATTATGAGCATATAAAAAAATCAGATATACAGATCGTCATAGTAAAGCACCGGACTGTCGCGAGAATGGAGTCACTTATTCGATTTATAGCTATACTTTCAGATGCCATTTAACTCTTTATTGGTGCAAATATCCAGTTATAATTGGTATGGAACTAAAGTGCATTACCCGATATGTATGGTCAGCTTCGATCACTCTGTGTGTTTTCTTTTCTTTTAAGCTGCAGTCAAGATTATTTCATTTATTTAACTGTGTTGCCAAGTTTAGTGGGGGAGGAAACCCCCGGCCTTCAGCGAGTACCAGATAAAATTAAGATATGTTTGAGTCATTAGAAACAGTACCTGTACATATTCTTTACCATACTCAAGTTTGGAATTGCTTTCTGCAGGAAGTCTGAAGCAACGGACGAAAAGTTCATCAACCATTTACTGCCATGTTAAACGTCAATGGCATTTTGAGTTCAAGGGAGGTAACTTATATGTAGCACAGAATTGGGTCTCTCCATGGAGACCTATTGGTTGTTTGTTTACATTATGGGGTGTTTAAAAAATAGAGTTTGTTACAATAATTGACATCCCCGCCAGTGCCTTGTGTCTAGTCCAAAAGATTTGACAAGCTTAGCAAAATAGTTTTATGGCGTCAAGACATTTTTATCGTCACAATGCCATCAATCTGTGTTTGTCTAACCTTTTGGAATGTTTGGTTAAGACAGAGAGATCAATTGGAGAGGTCAATTAGCATGTTTCAAGATAATATGTGTCAAATAAATTGACCAATTAGAATTACCGGAGCCCATATCTGCTGCAGCCTGTGGTAAAACATCATCCACATCCTGTTCATCAGGGAGCAGTCCTTGTTCTATCTGACCCTCAATGTGGGAGAATGCATTTTTTAACGAGAAGTTTTTGAACTCTGTCATAAACATTTCATCGGGAACAGCAACGTCATCTGCGGCTGCTTGTCTGGCGCCACTCTTTGGACGCGATCTAGAATAACCAACATATGAGGATGAGAGAAATTTAACACAAAAGAAAATGTTTTGAGAATTTAAAACGATCTAAACAACTGGGTTGATGGAATGATGATTTACAAGATTATTTCCCCTATGTAGGAGGGAAAAAGGTAAATAACTTGGAGCCAAAACCATGCCAATAATTCTTATCCTTTGTCCCATCAAATAAATACAGAAATAGAGGCGTCCAAATGAGACAAAAGTGAAGATACCTACACATACCTAGCAGAATTTTGTTTATTAGTTTTGGATTGCGGACGGCTTTGGTTTCCGGGTTTCGATGACGGTCTCGTGGGCGGTCTCTAAAAACCAAAAATTAAACCAACATTTTGATTAAACTCTTTTTTACTGTAAAATTGAAGCGCAGCTTGAAACCAAGTACAGTAGAACTTGCTAAGACCGACACCTCAGGGGACCAAGAGAAATTGTTGGTTTAGACACTATGTCGGTATTTTAAAATTAAAAACTGATATACACACAAGAAATGTTTTGAACGTTATATTTTATTGAAGTTAATACTTTTAAAAAGGAAATAATCCGAAAACCCCAAATCACTAATGGCAACAATACAGGGATAATTCAGAAGCATGAAATTTTACATAGTAAAAAATCGATCGAGAGTTGTCTGTTGTGATGCAACTTTTTGCCGAACTATCATTTCTTCGGCAACGGTGGTTAACGTACGCAAATTGTCCAAAAAACGTTCATCTTTGGCAATGGCGAAGTCCTTTAAATCATTGAGTCGGGTTAGTACTTCCCTGTAACCAAATTGTAATCCACGGGTAGGTTCGCCGATCTCCTCAGTTTCTTTCTCATCGTGATCGGAAGAGGCGTCTTGCAGAATCTGATTTTCCCAGTCCTCACCAAATGACATTTCAACAGGGGCTGCGAGATCAACAGCTATGACGTCAGCGACAGTAGCGGGAATTTCAAGCTGTCGGATAAGCTGGGCAAGCGGGATATCATCTTCGTCGTTTTCAATACGTGTGCCTGGGGTTTCGGGAGTGATGCCAGCTTTAACGAAACATTTCTTGATTGTTGACTCTGTTGTCTCTTTCCATGCCCTATCAATCCAGTCAATGGCCTCTAAAACGTTTATTGATTTGCACAGTTCGCTGACTTTTTCACAATTGTCAATTTTTGCTAGAAGGCTCGTCAGCATGTGTCTCCTATAACGAGCTTTGAAAGCACGAATAATGCCGAGGTCAACAGGCTGGAGGACTGATGTTGTGTTGGCTGGCAAAAATTTTAATGTGACATTGCTGAATTCCAAATGATCATGGGAGGTAGCGTTGTCCAAAACCTGGCGTTTCTGTCTTTTCATTTTTGAATTCACACTGGTAATCCATTCTTTAAATAAAACACCTGTCATCCATGCCTTTTTGTTCGAGCGGTTTTAATTTTTCACCCTCTGCACTGCAGGCAAACATTACAGTTAGACGGTCTTTTGCAACTTTGACACCCTTGGTATTCTCACCTTTCGCTTCTAGTGTCTTATCTGGTAGGGCATGATAAAAAAGGCCTGTTTCGTCGCAGTTGAAAAAGTTTTCAGGTGAATACCCCTGTATCAGATCTGGAATACGGCTTCGGTAATCATGTGAATGTTATAGACACTGACGCACTTTCTCCGCTCACTTTGAATTGTTTAATTGAAAATCGTCGTTTCCAGCTATCCAACCATCCTGTCGACGCTTTAAAATCTGAAATGTTCAGATCTTTGGCCAACTGCAGAGCTTTCTCTTGAATCAGTGGCCCGGATATCGGTATAGATTTGGCTCTGGCTTGCTCAAACCATCGCCAAACAAGTTCGTTGATTTTGTCAAATTTACAGGCGTTGTTGAACCTCTTTTTCTCTCCACTGGAATTCTTCTCATACTCGTCCAGATAGAACTGTTTTCTTTTCAGAATATCGCTTACAGTTGAACGCCCAACTGAAAACTTGTTCGCTAATTCAGTTTGAGTCGGCTTAGGCAATTTTTCAGCAGTTTGGATAAGCTCCACTTTGTCCGACAGTGACATCTCCATCCGTCGGCGTTTCGCTGGTCTACTTGTCATGGTTATTAATTTGAATTCATCAAGACAGAAATGAAATTAAATTTGAAGAGCGGGACTATTTATAGGGATTGTGAAACTTGTTGTGGTTTTAGAGCAAAAAAATCGGCTTCGCGTTGGGTGTTATGTGAGTGGACAGTTGTTACTTGGCTTTACCGTCGTTTGTTTTCTAATTTGTGCGTGCGCGGATTAAGTCCCCTCCCAGAGCTTTTCTGCTTGGCGGTGAAAAACGGTCAGAATGTGTTTACAAGCCCGTCAGACGCATGTCGTGTCGGATTATAAACGATGGATTAACATTGAAAACATTGGGGTTGGACTTAAAACCCTAGTCGATGTTCAGAATAGAAAAGTGTCGGTGTTTGTCTATCTATTTAACCTGTAGATATTTCCGGACCGCCTGAATCGGTCGAAGTTGACAAGATGTCGATGTTTAGATGTGTCGGTCTCAGCAAGTTCTACTGTATAACTAAAAATATCCCTTTTATTTGTTTAATGAGAAGTAAGAACATAATGAAAATGTTGTTTCAATAAGTATATAAACTCTGTACTCCTTACTGTTTTTGCTTCCAGGATTCTACAAGTCTGCTGTTACATAAAGACAGAAAAACCTAAGTTTTGTCACATGGTTTTGCTTTGATATGGTGCGCCTGTACAGCTGGTACTAGACTACAATAAGGTGAAGAACTACTTATAGAAGATTTTCCCTGTGCCTGTGTGTTATAATGTTAAAAATATAGATAACAACTTCTTGGTTTATTGGGTGACGACGTTTCGATGTAGTTCTTACATCGTTATCAAAGTCAATGACAAACAACAAAAAGTTATCCATAAGTAATTCTTCAATAATGGCAAACGCTAAAATAACTTTTCAACAAGAAATCCTTTTTGAAGAATTGAAAGTTTATCCTATTTTCACCGCCATCGTTAAAATAATATAGGCCTATGTCCGTTTTCAGAGCAAGAAAATCTTGCTTTTTAATCTGTCATTTTGATGCGCCATATTCAAAAATTTCAGTCAGGTCATGTCAAAATCGGGCAGTATCATATTACTTGGGCCTATATAGTAGGCTAATAGGCCAATAAGCTGACATACCGGTACAGTAAGTCGTTACGGCAAAGCCTTTGAACAAACATTCGCCAGTCATCCAGGCGGCACTCCACGGGAGATTATTAAACCTCCTATCAGTCGATACATAAACAAAATTGTCAGTTCACTGCTGAAAAACGCGGATTTATGAAAAAGAATGCAGACAGCCATTCACAAAATTTTGATTTTCCGCGGAGGTCTCACACCCCTGAACCTCTCAACTTCTAAATGCCATTGAAAGATTTGGTACTAGACTAGTTTACATACTTTTCATTCAATCTCTGTATGAAGAAGAGCTGCCAAATGCACGCCGATGAAGGGGTTTCCTCTAGACAAGGAGCTCGGTTTTCTCCCCCACTAAACCAGGCAACGCAGGCATATAAGTGAAATAATCCTGAGTGTTGTGTAAAACAATAATCAATCAATCTACTTCGAGTAGTGCGGAAAAACCTTTCAGAGATTTCTTCAGATAGGTGCCACCCCACAGCTATGTCAGCTAATTTTAAAGGATTTATGAACAACCTTTGGAAATATTTTCTAATTTGCGGTGTGTTGTAGAACATGTACTTTAAAAGTCTGACCAAAAAGAAAATTAAATTTCGGTCGCAGCACATACAAAATTCAAGCTACGTTTGCCGATATACAATGTTTACGAAAGTTAATTATCTCAGAGACTAGTGACGTCAAACACGACCTCCGTTGTGTACGTACCCTCACAGCGATGACGTAATAAACGATTTCTGCTGTCACAGTACGTCTTCGTGGCAGTTTGTACACATCGAAGGTCGTGTATGACGTCATTTTTCCGAGTAGTTACGAAAAATACGCATATTTCCTCCCCGTTCTTTTTTTGACCACCAGGGAACTAACGCGAAGGTTGTTTCGTTTCAATTGATGTTTTTCAAATATACATTTAGTCCATAAACAAACACAAACCAGCTTTAAATCCTGTTCATAAATCCTTTAACTGATAAGTTTTACAGTTCTGCTGAAGGAACATTGTCGGGTATGGATAGAAATCGGGGGCTAGTTTTGAAGTGAGCGTCTTCTTACAAGCACGACTGAACACAACCCCCCCCCCCCCCCTCCCTTCTGCCAGGAACCCATAACAGATTTTTTAAATTAAAAAAAATAGTCAACAGGAAAGGAATTAAGATGAAAGAAAATGTTTACTGAAAAAATAACAGATTGGCCAGAAGACTGTGCTGCCATTTATCTAAAGGTTATATATATTTACCAGGATCCCCAGGTCAGGGTATTTTTAGTAGAAAATATGTAAATTTCTAACCTTCGGTGAAATAGCAGCCGTCTTCATATCATCTGATTCATAATCAAAGTCACTAGAAAAAATTAAAAACATTGAAAATAAAATTTTCCATCACAAGTTTGTAATGGTTGAGACAAGATTTCTTAAAGTAACATGCTCGGAATGAATAGCGTTAAAATGTGTACTATTCTACAGTTATTTATATAAAGATGAGGTTTGCAGATGGCCATACGAAGCGCAAGGCTCATAAGAATTATTACGAGATTTAGTGATATCCGGTGACAGATGACGCCATCAAGAACGTTTTTGACATGACATTTAGGCATTGGATTGAAATTTTGTCAGTTGTAAATATGGTGAGAAACAGCCCCCTAAGCCATTGAGGCCCCTCTGACAAGTCTTTAAGATAACCGTATGACAAATAGTTACTTGAGAAAGTCTTCAGAGTCAATATTATCAAGCAGTCTTGATTTCCCTGCAAAGCTCTCCTCTCTTGTCTGGAATTAATCAGAAAAACAATGAATCCGATCTTTGTCATAAAACACAACAGTAAATCTTCTACGAATCCGAACTTTGTCATAAAACACAACAGTAAATCTTCTACGAATCCGAACTTTGTCATAAAACACAACAGTAAATCTTCTACGAATCCGAACTTTGTCATAAAACACAACAGTAAATCTTCTACGAATCCGAACTTTGTCATAAAACACAACAGTAAATCTTCTACGAATCCGAACTTTGTCATAAAACACAACAGTAAATCTTCTACGAATCCCAACTTTGTCATAAAACACAACAGTAAATCTTCTACGAATCCCAACTTTGTCATAAAACACAACAGTAGATCTTCTACGAATCCGAACTTTGTCATAAAACACAACAGTAAATCTTCTACGAATCCCAACTTTGTCATAAAACACAACAGTAAATCTTCTACGAATCCCAACTTTGTCATAAAACACAACAGTAAATCTTCTACAAATCCCAACTTTGTCATAAAACACAACAGTAAATCTTCTAAGAAAAAAACACAGGTGTTATTATTTGAGATTTGTTGTATGTGTAACCAGAAGCCTATGAATGGGGAAGTGTGAAACGTCCCATTACACCATATACAGAGCACTGGTCAGAAACCGTGGTTTTACTTCTCTTCCACATGGGATGCATAAGAAAAAAGATGGTGAACGTTTTAGAAGCGACAAAAGTACTTGATAGAACAAGTTTCTGAAGAACTTCAAATAGTTGAGAATGAAACAAGGATCATTGTTTCAGAACGATTGGAGTTGAAATGCAGATACCGAAGTCGCGTGCGGGGTAAAGGTTTTATAAGAGCCACTGGATTCTCTGAACTACCATTACTGAGATTGGCTGATATATATATGATAGCCCAGTATGTGGAGAGTGAATTTATTTTCTGAATTGAAATTGCTTAACAGTTCACAATTTTAAAATCTACCATGCATATACATCACATAATGTTGTATAAGTAGGGTGACGGGGTCAGTGCCCTGGCTATGGTGTAATCGGACCTTTCACACTTCATATTCATAGACTTCTGATGTTACCTAAAAACCCAAGACTATTTCTGTTGATGTTTCACTTCCAGTAAATATCAACGAATGCTTCTAATCCTTTGACCCTAAACTAAACCAGAAAACAAAATGAATAATCCAATGAACTACATGCGTGGAATGGACATGTCTCAATGGCTGGTTTGTATCTGACTTTGTATAATGTGCCGCCGTTGATATTTGAAGCGCATGTGCATAGCGGATCTGGATTGAAATTGCACTATCTCCTAGTAATGCGGCATTTGATAATCAAATACATCGTGACCTCCATTCCACGCATATACATGTAGTTCATTGAAATATTCATTAGCAGTTAATAAAGATTAATTGATGTTTTACATCAAAATTAAGATTATTCCACTAATATGCCAGCATCACCAGGTTTGGTGGTCAGTTGAGAAACCTAGGCTCTGGGCTAATTCAATAATATTGAATGTTCACAGGTACCTTGTTATTTATGTTTTGATATTTACTGGTCGAGCCAGGGGCCTGTCTTACAAAGCTGGCGTGAAGTTGTAATTATGCCTACAGCATGGATCGGTTGCATCCAGGGTGCAAGTAACTACATAGTTACTTTCAACACAATTAAATAACGGAGTAAGACCTTTACTTGAGTGAAGTAAGCTCTGTGCTTTAAGGAAACGCCTGTGCCCTTGAAATCTGGCAACCATGAAAAGCGTATCAGAGTTTGTTTGACTAAGTAGAATTGAACACCTTTTTAGAGCAAAAAATCTGAACTATAAAACCCAGTGTCCTGTCTTACAAAACTAGCGTTAGTTACGCCGGACGTAAATAAGTGTTAAAGCTATATAGTAACTTGCGCCCTGGACGCAACTCAGCCATGTTGTAGGCCTATGCGCAAATTTACGCCAGCCCCAAGCCTCCGTCATAAAAAGCTGGCGTAAAATATATACATACAGCATTGACCAGTTTTGATCCGAGTGAATACGCCAGCTTTGCGAGACTGAGCCCTGACCAATAAAAATAATGCATGGATTCAATACCATAACCTCCTCCGCTTCACGGACCAAATTGGCAGTCTTCGCTTCGAGTTCATCATTTAGACGTCTGTACATGTAAAAAAAAAAATTCAGATTAAAAAAATAAAGCTTTTACTTTCAGTTTAAAATATTTGAATCTCATGCCGTAAGCATAGTTATTATAAACAATAAAATTCCTCAAATTTACTGATGCATGACAGCTTTTTGAATTTTGACCCTTATGAGCGCATATATCTTCAATTAGTACAGGCTACTGAGTTTATCTAGTTTGTTATTTCAACATCAACCCCTTAGTTTTGTAAGGTACTTCAAGCGCTAAACTTCGAAATTCCTAAAAAAAGTTTGACTTTTGACATCTCATACCACTTCTCTATTGACAGTCTTGTTGAGTACAGGATTGACAGTCTTGTTGAGTACAGGATTAACAGTCTTGTTGAGTACAGGATTAACAGTCTTGCTGAGTACAGGTTTAACAGTCTTGTTGAGTACAGGTCAGGATTGACAGTCTTGTTGAGTACAGGTCAGGATTTACAGTCTTGTTGAGTACAGGATTGTTGAGTACAGGATTGACAGTCTTGTATAGTATAGGATTAACTTGTCAGTATTTTTTTTTCTTTTATTGAGGAAGGGTGAGTGACCCATAATGATATTTAAAAAACCCGGAATAATAATAAAGTCAATAAACAAGCATAAAAAAGGAAAGCAAGAGCAATTTTTACACACTTATATTCTTCTTCACGGGAAAGGAGATCACGCCTTGACCCTTCTTCATTCGCTGAAGGTCGTGCAATGTTATTACGGACATTTGTAGCAGATTTTCTTTGGGTCCCAGATACAGGTCTTGAGCCTCCAGTCTGAAACAGCGAGGAACAACATTCTGTTACTGTTCAATTTTGTTTGAATTAAGACAAAATAGGTGTTGCGATTAGATATAATAATGTTGAATACATACATGCAGCTTTAAGATTTAACAAAGTGTGTGCGTGTGTGTGTTGGGGGGGGGGGGGGGGGTGTTAGAGTTGAGACAAAATAGCTCAATCTATGTTTTAACAATAAAAAAATTATTTCTTTTCACGTGAATGATAGTTTGGTCACTCAGTGGATGTCTTAGTTACAGTGCACGCCTCGTGTGGCTAAGACCTAGGCTGTTTCCCCGTGTGCGTCAAAAATTCTGGTGAAATTTTTGCGTTGCGAGGTGGTTAGGAAAATATTAAACATGTCGAGGCAAGAATCTTCTCGCGTGCGCACAACATAAACTTCAAGCTGAGCTGAGAGGAGGGAAATTCTAATCGCGAGCCCCCCTAGAACCCCCCAAGATTTCTTTTTTTTTATTTTTATGAATTTTCAATAAAGAAGAAATGAATAAGGAAATACATGTCCTACGGTGCAGATTTTGTAATTTGGTCCGCGATATAAATTGTTTGAGCAGACTATGTTGCCATCAAACGATCGGCAAAAAATAGACGGTGCAACACAAGTCTTAAAAATACATAAAGTATGAAAAAGTTGAACAAATATTAGCTCCTAAAACCACATAAATCACTGAACATTATACTGCATGAAAAATAATTATAAAAATTTTGCGGAAAATGAGTTTGTTGCGCGACTTTAGAATCTAGGTCAGTTGATCGAGTGGGGGCCATTCATTGATTTGGATATCCAAGTACCTTCATAGTATGGGTTAACATAGGCAAAAGCATAAATGACCGCTCCCTAAACGTTTTCGTTCTGTTCATGATTTTCGTTTACCGCATTCCGAAATATCTGCGATGATGATTTCTGACAGATAGGCCATCATCATCGTCAGAACGCATTTGATCAATTTTCTGGGAATTTCTTGCCACCCTTTGAGGTGGCAAGACCACCTCTCGTTTCTCATCAAAAATATCAAGATTCTCTTCATAACTTTTAAAAAATAAAATTGCTAACCCGTACTTAAATGATTTCCCTTTCTCCTCGCACCAATCTGAAGTCTGTATGTCGACACAAGCCATAGATCTGTCCGGTTAAATCTCACACAGTACCAAAGTACCAAACCTTTAATTTACAAAATTCGCCATTTCAATACTCTCATTGATACGTCACTATATGCGCGAAAGGTCAACATGTCATATGACTACCCACTAGCAGGCGATATAGTTCATTGGTCGTGTTAGTTCACGTGACTTCAACAAAAAAGCAACACGACCAATGAACTATATTGCCTGCTAGTGGGGTAGTAATGTGACAGGTTGACCTTTGCCGGATATAGTGACGTATCAATGAGAGTATGCAAATGGAGACTTTGTAAACTAAAGGTTTGGTACAGTTTGAAATTTAACCGGGCAGATCTATGGCTTGTGTCGACGTACAGACTTCAGATTGATGCGAGGAGAAAGGGAAACCATTAAAGTACGGGTTTGTAATTTTATTTTTAAAAGTTATGTAGAGAATCTTGATATTTTTGATGAGAAACGAGAGGTGGTCTTGCCAGCTCGAAGTGTGTCAAGGAATTCCCAGAAAATTGATCAAATGAGTTCTGACGATGATGATGGCCTATCTGTCAGAAAATGTCTTACATCATCATCGCAGATATTTCGGACTACGTTTACAGGTGTGAGGTTTTGGTATTTGAAAGTGGCCTTTTTTCAAACAAAAGAAAGTAAGAACTTATCTAGTTTACTGTAGTATGTCCATTATATTCGATAAGCGTGCTTATGTGTGGAAATTTTTGAAAAAATATCAAAAACTGACTTTTCCCTCAACCCTCGATAACTGGTTCCCTCGCTGTTGAATTTCCAGTCGGACACCAGGCTGACTTTTTCCCTCCGATAAAGAAAACAACAGTCACCCAGCGATGTTAAATTATTTTAAATAAGTAAGTACAAACAGGTACATCTTGGCGCTCCCAAAGTAATATTACTATGACATAAGCCATTTTATTTGACGATCGATGAATGTCACATATACCCTCGATAACTGGTCCCCTCAGGATACCCATAGTCTGACAGGTAGTTGTCAGGAATACAATTGCCCAAAACAGCAGAATATGTTCGCAAAGTGACAAAGGTTAGTAAAATACCTACATTTCTCTTTCCTTCCATGTAGTTTTGGTAAATACTTTGAAGATTTCAAAGCAATACACTGTAGATAAAAGTCAGCGTTTTGAAAATAACGTGCTGCTTTGGAATGACGCTTTCTAGGGTCGAGGATAGTTTTCTGACTTCCGGTTTTTCCTGGGGGAAAAAGAAGTTCCTACGGAACCGTGGAAGGGACATGGAGAAAAAAAAATTTAAAATCACTCGAAGACTAAAAAAAATATTTTTCGACCTGTCTTTTGGCCGCGCACGGGACGTAAAAAAAAATTTTTTTTCCTAACGAAATGTAAGTCGAAAAAAAATTTTTTTTACAACTCAAAAAAAAAGAAAATTTCCACTTTTTTAATGTTACTATATTTAGACTGGCAAATCATTGACCAATGGAAGGAGCGGATAGAATCTAATGGTCTCCAAAAAGCTATGCTTTGATTGGCTGGTTATCGCGGGGTCCGAGATAACAACGCGGACCCCGACTTAATTAGCCAATGAAAACACCCCTGTCATATATTGTGGCCTCAGTAATAGGCCACAGTCCATTTGCGTTATGGATTTGTCAAGCAGAGAATCAGTAATTGTTGCATATTTTGAGTTGGGCTTAAGTTATACTGACATTGTTTATATTTTAATGCATAAACATAACGTGAAATTGAGCGAGAGACATTTGAAAAGATTGCTTCGCCGAATGCATCTGAGGCGCCGAGAATATGACAACCTCGATCAAGTTATTGAATTTATACAACAGGAACTTCAATCATCTGGCTGCTTACATGGTTACCGTGTTATGTACGTTAAATGCAAAAGAAGTGGATATCGAGTAAGAATGGAACACGTGCGGTTGATTTTACAATTATTGGATCCTCAAGGGGTGAGGATCAGGAGAAGTAGACGTCTTCAAAGACGAGCATATTTTGCTAAAGGGCCAAACTACATTTGGCACTTGGATGGGTATGACAAACTTAAACCGTTTGGACTTTGTATAAGTGGGTGTATATGTGGTTTCTCCAGGTACATGATTTGGTTGAACGTGTACCATACCAACAGCAATCCCAAAGTAATAGCTGGGTATTTTTTGAATGCCGTCAAAAGAGAAAAAGGTTGTCCAAAAATTGTCAGGGGCGACTTTGGCACAGAGAATGTTGTGGTGAAGAACTTACAGTTCTTTCTTCGAAGAAATCGCGCTGATAACATCGGTCATAATGCTTTCATTGGCGGTACAAGTTCTTAAAATCAACGGATTGAGTGTTGGTGGGGTTTCTTGAGACGACAGAGTGCTCAATTTTGGATTGAGCTTTTCAGAGGCATGGAGGAAGCCGGCGACTTCAGTGGAAGTTTCATTGACAAGAGCCTTGTACAGTTTTGCTTCATGGCACTTATACAGGCAAGTGAAAAAAAGCAATGCCAAAATCCATCATATTAATACCAATCATTTATTTTTTCGTTGGATTTAAACACTTGTATTCTCGGGGATTTACGTACGGTACGTAAAATACCCCCTGAAAGACGTGTCGACAAAAAGGTAGCCGAGAAACGAACACCTTCCATATCCTCTTAAGGGCCCCAAAAAGTGTCCCCGTGATAATGTAAGGGACCGAAACATTCGGTTTGTTAACTGTCAGCCTCGATCAGTCCGAATTGAAGCATTGGAGGAATCCTGAAATGTACTAAAACTAGTCTGTCTTCGTTTGTGTTACACACCATGTGGTTTATATATGAGTTTAGCATTTGATTAATTTACAGTTATTTTATTTTCTGTTTTTGTCTGTAGTAAAATGTTTTGATATGTACTTCCTCATGCCATTTGTATTCAGTCCACCGATTTATCGTATAAAAAGACTGCCCGAGGCCATTTGGAACAAGCTTCTCCTGTGTTCGCTCCCTGCCGGTCGGCTTTGACATGCCTCTGATCGTCTGCGCTGTCTGTAAGGTAAATCATCGGTTGGGCGTAATATATTTATTAACACAAAGGCAGACAGAAAATCTTCTTGTTAGAAATAACCAGTGCATATATTTTACTACAGATGAAAATAAAAATAATTAGAAATTAATCAAATGCTAAAATCATCAATAAACATAGGGCCTATTTGTTTATATATATGTTATTTAGCCATGTTGTGTAACACAAAGAAGACAGACGCAGTTTTCTATGTATCAAGATTCCTCCAATGCTTCAGTTAGAACTAATTGAGGCTGAGAGTTAACAAACAGAGTGTTTCGGTCTCTTTCATTATCACCGGACACCTTCTGTAGGGCCCTCGAGAGGATATGGAAAGTGTTCGTTTCGCGGTTAGCGTTCTGGCCGCCAGATCCAAAATGACCTGCAGTCTATCAGAGGATATTCCACGTACGTAAATCTCCGACTTTATCAGACTGTGTTCGAGGCATGTCAAAGCCGATCGGCAGCGAGCGAAGACTATCGAAGTTAGTTCCGAATATCACTGTCAAGTAAATTAAAGGCACTCTTGCCGCGAAAATCCAGAATACTGTTTACATAATAAAACAGTGGGCAGTGTATTTTTCCCGGACAAAAGAAGTTAGGAACTTTCTTTTTTTTACCAAAAAATAGAAAGTTTTGAAATCATTTAGTATTTTTAATTTGAAATTGAAAACTAGATTTATCAAGTATCCGCAATGTAAACAAACCCCGAACCTGAACATGCGCACAAGCTCACTAATGTTTGAGTCTTGTGAGTGATTTAACGGCACAGTATCATTTTACGTACTTTATCTGAGAAATAGGCCTACAGACTGACGATCGGGTAAGAGTGGCTCGAAAAGTCTGCCGATAATCTGTTGAGTGTGGACCGCAGTGAAAAGGGCCTGAAATGAGCGTAATCTAACCACTAAGTTAACCGACATTAATCGTTGTTGTTGTAATCAGGCCTTAATTCTTCGTTTGTTTTTCATCCACATTTCTACATTCTAAACCTAACTGGACATGTTTTATGTGTCCTATATGTTTACTTTTAGTGGTTTTAGTTGTAGTAAGTTCATATGAAAGGGTTTTCTAACTTGTATCGACGTGGGACATTTTGTCACAGATGTGTGCATTAATCTTAAGTGTTCTCTTTAACAAATGTTCAACAGGCTGCGGAGGCAAGTGGGCCTTTAACTTAATATGGTTGAACCTTTATTCGGTTCATAAATATAGATCCACCATGCATAGGCGATCTTCAAATTTGTTAGAAGCATTTTTTCACAAATCTATCTCTCTATTTCAGAATGAGCTGGATATGGCTGCAGATATGTGGAACGAACACACAATTCGCCCATCCAGGAATCAGCATGTTCCTAGTGGTCGCCCTTCTTTGATGTATTTAACACCCAGTCTTTGGGGAGTGGAAAATCAAATATGCTTTGTTTCTAATAATGAAATAGACATTTGTAGCATGGAGGCTGAATTTCGATCAACTATTCCCTGTGACGAAACAGTGTATGATACCTGCGTGGAGATCTTGAGACGCGATGGACTCTCAGTCTCAGCAAGCGTAGAAGACGCTGTGGACCTCTATATCCACCTTCGACGGGAGATTGCAATTTTGATAGAACGTTAGATAGAACAATATATAGCAACAACATGAACCAATAGATG
Source organism: Lepidochitona cinerea (assembly GCA_963971465.1). Lineage (NCBI taxonomy): Eukaryota > Metazoa > Mollusca > Polyplacophora > Chitonida > Tonicellidae > Lepidochitona > Lepidochitona cinerea. The sequence continues at coordinate 29,669,390 of OZ020563.1, read as the reverse complement.
CGCCAGAATGTCTATACAAATTAATACCGAGCATGTTCCCCAACCTATCGTAATAAAGGAGAAAAAAACTATTAACTACAAAATTATTTGTGTATAGTATTTTATTTGAATGTTTGAGAAGTATGGTTTCCACTTGCTTTCTATGATGCTAGTTTTTGGCGTTTAAGCCACAGGCGTTGCCAGGGTTACAGGAGAAAACCAGGCTTTGAGCCAGTATAGGAAAACCTCGATTTTCCGATGGTATCTGACAACCATGTTAGGTATACCGATCCCAATTGGAATTCTAACCTGACACCGTGGTGTAGGGTCTTTTGGAATGAGCGCTTTAACTTATACCTATACACTGAGCCACGAGGCCTCCAAAATTGATAAAACACTTTTTATAAGTCATTTGCGAACTAGAACTAAACCAATCACATTGTAGAAAAGTTAACTCTTATAAAGCAAAATCCAAGAAATTGGAAAACGAAAGTAAATCATTTTAAGTATAACATATGCAAAGTTTTATAACAAATACAAAAAAATTCTAGCAATTTCTGCTTAGATACAAAATCATAGTTTGATTATGAACATAAATTAAACAAATTCTAACATTGATAAAAAGAATACATGGTAGGATCTCTCAACTGCAATCAAATTTATTTGGGCGGATATTATTTTCCTATGATAAGTAAAATCTTTCACGAAATTCAAAATCTGTCAGATAACCTTTTCCGAATAATCATTTGTTTAAGAGAATGGCTCTTACCGGAAAATTAACCATATGCGTTCTAATCCAGTTTGTAATCACCGTCTTGGGAACGGTGATATATGAATTGGGGCCTACATAAAAAAATCTTATTCCAGGGAGATAACTATTGTTGAGGACAATTAAATTGTGAATTACAAAGTAAGCTCCCCTTGAAATTTTGGGTGAAAACAACATTGCCACCTGGTAGCCATCTTCAATATGCTAATGAGATAATAATGTACGGTACACAGCTAGAACGGTACACAGCTAGGAGGATGATGTGTGTCATGTTTGGTTAAGATCAGGTCAGTAGTTTTCTTGGAATAATGATAATAAGTTTCATTCTCAAATTTGGTTCAAAAACAACATTGCTTCCTGACGGCCATATTTAATAAACTAAAGAGATGAAAATGTAGGGTGCACAACTAGATCATAGGAAGATAATGTGGGCCAAGTTTGGTCAAAATCAGACTGGTACATTGTAGTTTTCTTGGAATAAAAGTAACAAAAAAACAAAACAATATCGCCCTCCTGGCGGCCATGAGATATTGAATATGCAAATGAGATAAAAATGAATTGTGCATAACTAGACCATAGTGTCATAATGTATGTTGTGTTTGATTAATGTTAGACAGGTAATTTTCTAGGAATAAAGGTAACAACAAAAACAATATCGCCCCCTGGTGGCCATATTGAATATGCAAATGAGATGAAAATGTACGGTGCACAACTAGACCATAGGGTGATGATGTATGTTAAGTTTGATTAAGATTGGACTGATAGTTTTCTTGGAATAACGGTAACAAGCAAAAAGTTAACGGACGGACGACGGGCCACGGAAAAGCGATTTGAGTAGTCCTCCATCAGAATGATGGCGGGCCAAAAATCAAGCTGCACTCTGAATTACTTATATGGTAGCGTTGCCGAAGAAACACACGACCTGGCAAGAACTCCACATAAATTGAACCATGTAAAAACCCAGTCAAAAAAATTCCTGTTGTGTTGCAAATATGAAACCCCACTACCATCTGTTAAGGCCCGTTCTCATGGTGCGATTTGTCGTGCCAACTTGTAGCATGCGATTAAAATGGGTATTTTTAATTGGTCGTTACGATATGCCAACTAACTAAATGCCTCCACAATGAGAACGGGCCTTTAGAGCGATTTCCGATGTACCCAGTATAAGCAGACATAACAGAGTAGTAATGTGCCTTGGAAAGAACATAACAGACGACCCAACAAATCCGTATCGTTGACAAAGCACATTCCTTAAATCCAGTAAAAAATATTTCGAGTTAAAAAAAATCCTGAGAATAGATATGGCGTGGACAAGAAAATCGGACAATCAAACGGCGACACGCTAAACCGCAAATGTTTAGCCAGCATAAAAAATGGTTAATTGAAAACTGATATCAATAGTGGGGTTTTCTTACACATACGTTTCTGATGTTAACATGGCAATAATGTACCAACAAAATGCCAGAAAAGCTTTTTTGGTGAGTAGGCCGAGAAGATATTTAAAAATAGTTAATTATGGACAATGACCTGAGCATGAAGCACTCATATGCCAAATTGACAGCATGTTGGAGACATTTGTTTTGGGAGAAAACAGTGAAAAAGTTTACTCTCAATACTTTCCGACCAGTTACTCGGTTACATTGTACAAAGTGGTTTGTGTTATTTTTAGTAGACATTATGAATAGTTCTTGACTAGATCAGTAAACAAATATCTTCAAAGAGCCTGCAACAGGGTGTGAACACGATACCTAACGTCTGCCCCCCCCCCTCCCCCCCCCCCAAAAAAAAAAAAAACAAACAATAAAGTTATAGGATTTCTACGAATTTTTGGGGGGCCATTTAATTTGTTTTACCAATGAAATATTTCCGGTAAGGTGCTAATAAGCAGGTCATCCATGATTCCAGAATATCGTTCGACAACTGGACTATAAAAAGAGCACTCACTCAGTGCTGAAAAAAGCATGTTTTATAGCAGAGTTCATATTGAATTTGAACCTTGAATAGTCTGTAATCAGTGGTATGCTAAGTTTGTTAGCACACGTGTTGGCAAATGGGAAGTTATCTTTAGACTCGTCATTTACATTCGGTTCATGCATTTCCAGCTGAGGAGGTGGGAGAAAGCCTAGTATGGGTATAGAGTCACTTCCAGTCCCGTAAACCAATATATCACTAAGGCTCACCGTCTCTAAATCAGCTGCAAATAAAGTATTAAAATATATTACACAAAGTTTAAATACGTGGTAAATGTAATAACCTGGTCATGGTTATCTTAGCTAAACAATGCTTTTACCCACCTGTCCAATATGCATGATTTTGAATTCCATTCCTGAAAATGCAATGTGCGAAGGTCAAACGTGAAACGAGCAACTAAAAGGCATGCATTGATACCGTACACGTTTTCATTCAAGTATGCTAGGGAAAGTTTTTGTCATTTGTCGACACCCGGCTTTGGTGAACTCGACTTTGTCCCAGATAACCTTGAAACAAGATCATATACAAGCACCAGAATCTAAGGAACATCTGTGTTCAATATTTCTTTGTGTTAGACCAGATATACTTAAAGTGCGTCGAAAGCAGTGAATCCATAAGTTTAGATTTTTAAACTAAGAAAGACTTGAATGAAATACAGATAACACCGATGAGAGAAAGCCTTTTAGGGGTTAACAAGGTTTACCTTCGACATCTAGGAGGTAATCTCGCCAATTTGTGATTGTGATTTCCTCATCATGTCTCCTGTTGCTTCCCACGATAGACAGTTCCGGGATAGTAAATAACTGTTCTACCGTAGTGGAATGAAGTTTTTTCGTTTCTTCACAAAAGAGCGGCTTCATCATTGAACTGTAGCTTCGCATCTTTTGTAAAAGGCCTAGACAATTTAACCCTTCACAAAATCTGAAAGTTAAAATTCACCCTATAGTAATTGTGATATTTAATATACCGTATAGCAATAGGATTTTTTTCTGTCGGAAAAGAAACTGATGTAGTAGTCATCCTTCTTTATAAGGACTATTCCGTTTCCTTTGTCTGGTTTTAAAATTGCAAACCTCATTTTAAGGGATTTCAAGGTGCGAATTCTTTGGTGATCTGAGTTCAGTCGTTTATCATCCAAGTCCAGAATTCCATAAGCCAGTGACCTGAGAGACGTTTTAATGCGTTCCCTTTTCACAAAAAAAGATTGGTATCAAGCGATTATTCTGAAGTTTGTCCCATTTATAATTCTATTGAAACAATCACATCAGACTCTTTGCGTCCAGGTAGCTAGTCCATATTTAAGTCTAAATTGCAACACACTTACTGCATCTTTTGATAAGGACTCGCCGGTTAGGTTGGTGATGATCATGCTAGGGTTGTCGTGAAAAACACAAGTGTCAAAATTAATGGACTGCTTATTTCGAAGGTCAAATTTATTGTGTTCTTTAATAATACTAAGTCTTCCCTTTTCACCTCTATGAAGGATAAAATACCAGTCCAGTTTTTAAACAAGATTGTGTATCAGTTCACATGTCCTGGCTGTTCTCACACTTACATAGGTAAAACAGAAAGATGCATGACTCTCCGTGCATCAGAACATGCGCTCGACAATAACAGCGAAATTCATAACCACTTACATAGCTGTGACCAGTTCGATTACATTATGCATTTATTTTGTATGCCAGACAAGAATTGATCTTTCAGGATTCGTTCTAAATAATCTAAAAGTTATTGACAGGTCAAATCATTGGAATGATCGAGCTTCTCTTTAAAGAGGCTTATGCCATCAAAAAGCACAACCCTGAACTTAGCCGCACTTAAGTGTGACTCTATCCTGGTTTTACTTACTTTGCCGGTCAGGACTTAATACTGGCCTAAAGGCCACCAAACAATTTAGTTTATTTCTGTAAAATTTCTGTCTCGCCTCATTACAGTAAACACTTGTCAATCTCTATTGTATCAACCATCTTAGTTATCTTACTATATTCCTACTGTGACGCTACACGTAGCATTTTGTTGATTAATGATGTAATGCATGCGCTCTTTTGTCTCAGGAGATAGATTTAGTTTAAAAACGTAAGGCAAACGCACTTCGCCAGACTCTCGAGCAAACTTTGGAAAACCACAATGTAAGCGATTCTTTAGTTTAATCATTTGATTCTTGTAGCTGCTAAGGTTTTATTGTTTCTTTCTGGTAATGGTATATACGTTAAAACTAGTCGCGTTCTAGTACTTCCCTTTGGCATCATAAATTAACGCTGGCAATTTCACTTTGAAATGAAAGGTCGTACGGGTATCCGATCAGTTATCGTACAGAACCAATTATCGTACACCCAACACTTATGCGTCTTTAACCCAAGCGATCGGGTTTTCCCGTCGATGGCAGCTAGCTTACTCATCGAGGCATCTTCTTGCAAAATTTCAACCTCCAAATATAAATAGAACTTTTTATGAAGTTACATTTGTCAGGCGATGTAAGAATAGTCGCCTTTGGCCGTGTCGGGGAATTTTCGAACACGAAAGATGACGTCACAACAGCTTTAACGTTGGGTGTACGATAACTGGTCCCCCTCACTCAACAAAAACACGCAAACGAGCGGGTGAATGTCCGGTCTCTAAAAAATTATTTCAGAGTCTTGGGAGAAATTAAACTATTATAACAAAAGTCGGCTGAGGCCAGCTTCACTTCTGTGAAATTTCTTGTCAATGCAAACACTGATGTAAATTTTAGCCTTGAAAAACCGGCAAAAGTGTACGATAACTGATCGGATACCCGTACAGGTCACCGTCAACAATGCCTATGTTTATAACTCACGGTACATGTTCGCTATGCTATTTACCAACGAAGACCACAGTAGATGTTTAGCATTGTACTTTATTGCTAAATTGAAACTTGTTTTATCTTACATAGCTCCGGTATGTACTATGTAGCGTTATTGACTATTGTGACGCCCGAAGGGCGGTCACCGCTCCCAGCTGGTTAGACCATTGTTTTCTACAATTATATCTTACATAGATTTCTTATTTGTCAGGAACAGTAAACCCTGTTTGTTTGATTTATTTTCCGCTTGTAAAATGCTGTATTTTGTTCTATTGCAGCTTTTTACCCTTCTTTGAGGAACCTCTTGTTAAAGAATAAATGGTTGGAAACGTTACTCAGACTTTCGTCTTCTAAATCATTGAGGTTCTAGGGTTATACTCGCTGCCCTATCCGCTAGAGGCAGTACACCTACTATGCCATGTCTATTACCTGCCACCTGTATGCCCCGTGCTGTTCATCCTTAATCTTATTGCTGTACATAAGTCATAACCGTTAAGCGTTTCTTTACTCTACATGTGTTGTTTTAAATTATTATATATATAAAAAAAAAAAAACAGGCGCAAGCGCAATAGCTACTAAAATTTGACTTACTGGTCTAAGCAAGGCTTTATTCGTCCAAGTACCAGAAAATGCTTCAAAGCGTTGCAAAGCTCTGCTTTTCTTTCCAAGTTAATAGTCATAGCATGACAGCCTGAGATATCAATAATGGCGTCAGCACGGGAGACGACATCTTGGAACGCACGTTCGTTTTCAGCACTTGTTAACTGTGGAAATAATTCAAGGAACAAATAATACAATTTTATTTGAATGTCGTTATTTGACAGCATTTGAAACGAATATGATATGACAAAATTTAAAATATTTGTATTAAATCAAATTGTCATGGGGTCGGGGGGGGGGGGGGGGGGGGGGTAGATATTGTGGCTATTTACAGTTAATTATTTTAAAATTAACGTTTACTCCATGGATAATCTTCAAGGCAGCAAGAAGAGATTCCATAACTGGTTAGCAAAACTGGTATCTAGCCAAGAGTTCTTGCCTGTTGAGGATTTTAAAAAATTTCTCCCACAGTCTCTCCCACTGTTAAATTGTTTGTTGTGTGTATAGGACTCGGGTTAAACGTATGTATGGTGATATTGAATTACTGATCACCAAACGTTATGACACGGACAGTTACTTTTGTGAAGATCCATAGTAGGCCTAGTTCGTCTGAAGTCAATTGTATAAAAACCAGGATGGATAATTATCAAGCCTGTTTAAATATAAGAATCAATAGGTCTATCCTACCTCTGAGATCATTTCTCTATGATTGTAGTCGGTGATGTCCTCTAAGCTGGGATCCAGCTTGGAAATTCCTTCAGTCAATGCTTGATAGAACAGAGGGCTAAAGAATCCAGGCGATGGACCTCTGTGGACAATAGAGTAGGCAATCATTTGGCCAACCATGGAATATGTTCCTTTCTGTAACTCTAGGAAAGTAAAAAAAATAGCAATGTGTATATTTTTTTGACCGGATGTTATCATGAAAATTAAATTTCTTCCTCGTTTCTATTCTGACATTTTTTGGTCGCCAGGCATCAAACCATCCATATTCCCTTCCTTGAAATTCAACCTTACTGTTGTAAATTGCATGAATGCCACTTTTAAATAAATGAATGATGTCCCGAGTTTTCTCCCTTTGATCATTAGAGTTATGACTGTTACGAAAGCTTGTCCTTATAGCAGACGCTTCGAGCTGGTACAAGCTTGAGATTATTCAATTCGAAGTTTAGAAGGGCAAAGTATTGATATATCTTTACCAAATACAGTTACTTATCAAGTTTTATGCTTAGGAGATCTACTCTTCAGGTAGATATTACATCGTTTACTATTTAAAGTTTCACGCTGTTCACAAACTCATTTAAATGATAATTTTCACGGAAGTATACTGCCTATATCTTTTAACTAGCGAAATGTGAACACCGTATGACACACCCGTACGGCCGTAGATTTACCAAAGAGAGTAGATTGACAATCTACTCTCTTTGGATTTACCCATACAGCGAAGTAAAGTAATGCTAAAACACAGAATTTCTAATTTTGATTTGATACTTCACTATTTCTTGTTACTGAGAATAGTCAATATTGTAAAACCTTTTTTTGTTTACTTTGCTATAATCATTTGTTCGTTCTCATTTCAGAACGACACGACGTGATTTCATGTACACCCTTTTGTTATATGGAATTACAGTTTCGAAAAAATCTCCTGAGTGTTTTGCGGTTATTCTCATCACTTACCCTACCAGAGGTTGTGAACTATTTCATATTTAGATCTTCGCACACTATATGGGTGACTGTGCAGACCAGACACTGCAAGTGTGGACCTCTGTAAATGCCAGATTATAAAATATGAGGAACTTAGGAAGACATTTACTTTGTCGATCAGCTAAACACACAATGCATGATCCAGAACAATTTTAAGTAAAACTTACCTCCGTAGTTGAGATCCAGGATTCTAGCGTTTTCTGGTCCAGCAAATATACAACTGTTGGAAATATCCCGGATTAGTAAACGCAAAAATTCCCTGGATGGACCACCTTCGTCAATCCCAAACTCTCCAGCAAACTTTACCGACAACTGCTGTCGAGGATCAAAGGAGGGGCGTTTGAAAGCTCTCAATGCACCAACCATCACACAATGACGACTAACATTTACAATGTTCTTTTTGTCAGAAATTATACTGGAACTTAGACCAGTTAAAATGTCTTTTACGTTGGAAATCTCGTTCCTGGAACAAAAACAATAAATGAAAAGAGGCAAAATAAAGAACAAGTCATCATGCCATTTTCGATGGCAGTTTTGTGCCTAATAAGATAAAACAGTGAAAAAGTTAGACTATGTCTGAAGTCGTATTACACCATTTTAACGGCCAACTTCATCAAAATATGAAAAAAATACATTGTCCGACAATGTTTGTTAATATTTGCGGTAGGTGCATTTCATTTTACATGCATTCTTCAGACCTTGCCTGATCGTGGCAGTAGTCTTACCTGCCAATGTCTTCTGAAGGGATGTGAATATCTATGTCGCCAATAATCTCCATAGGTAATTCTGGGATTGATGCAGCCCTGGGGTCAACTGTTGTTGTAGAAATAATAGGAAGTGAGGTAGAAGCTGGACAAAGGCTTAAGGGAGAAGCACGTCTGAATGAGATGGTGGGTGTACCTGAGGATGACGGGATGTTTAAAGATGGTGTGTTCTGGCACACATCTCCATGCTGTTGATAGTTTGGAGACAAATTAATTATTTCCGGCAGCTCATCATCTGTGTCAAGTTCGTCGACATTTGTCTAAAACAGAACACCAAGAATATTGCTCTTAGCCACATTTTGTAGCACATACATGTACGTATCACATGGAGTATATATATATATCAATGGGATTTTGGGTAGCGTCAATATTTAACTATTTGTTGATAAAAATTTGTTGATAAAAATCAGTATTTAATTTGGAATGATTTTATTTTAAATAGGAACGAGCTTTATGGTGATAGGATGCCGAATGCGAAACCTGAAAACCGCACCTGAATAGATACTTGAGTTATCCTGCTAACGTCGATATTTGACATACAGACCAACGGACAGACAGAGTAACTTATAGAGCTGCTAGTCGCAGCTAAAAAAAAACAGCCTTACTGAGCCGTGTTCTGTGTGCTCCAGTTCTACATCAGGAGTTGACAGTTTATCCTCGATCTTGTTTGTGGCCTCCTCATCATTCTTCGTCCTAGTACACATATAAAGACGTAATAATTTCACCTTCGTATCGCTGTATATGCTAGCGACAGTACGTGTACCAACATCTTCCATTAAGAAATCTTTAAGACTAAAACAAAAATCTTCCACCTTTCCCTTCTTCGATTCGCCTCCAGGGAAGTACAAATCCTTACAAACTGATAAAATAATGTCACTGGAAAAATCTCTCTCTACCTCCAGATGCCGAACTCCTCCGCCAGTTTTTGTGCGGATTTGGCGATAACAATTTGTTTTGTTATCAAAATCCATCCATCCGATTTCCACCCGCCTGGTTGGTTTAGGAATCTTCTTATCTTTCTTTTCCGAACCCGAAGCTATCTGTTCGTAATTCTGAAACGCATTTGATCTTGGCCTCCTTCTTCGTTTTGCTATCCTCTCTTTTAGCCTCTCCAATGTGTTAGTCAGGCGGTCATTCCCTGTGCTATTGGTACTATTCTCTGTTTTGGAACTTGTCTTGCAAAATGCAACGGCAGCCAAGCGATCTCCATATTTGGGAATATAGTGCTCCATCGCACTATCGTCCATGAGAATTAGCACATTTTCGTCGATCTTTAAACAAAAAGACAAAAGTACGTTTTATTCAACAGTTAATGTCTCTGGTAAAAGGATTTTACTGTAGGCGTGGAATCGCCAAAAACATGTATATTTGAACACAAATTCAGTTAAAACCTTGATAAGAATATCATGTAGATCAGTCTGCGTGCCCTTAAATGTGTAGCTGAGTATCCAGGATACAGGGAAGGAAAACTGATGGTATCACAGCAACATTATTGCCCGATTGTTTTCAGTCTTTGTGCAAGCCTAAACTTCATTTATCAGGATAACTCTTTTTAAAGACTCTTTTTTTTAACTCTTTTTCTGTAAACGGCATTAAATATTTTCTTATTTATATTGATTGATATATATTTCTATGTACTTCATTATGGTGAATAAAAATGAAATGAAATGAGATAATAAAACTTTTCCATCTTGCGTAATATAAATACACCGTTTTTCGTTAAAAAGTAAAGCTGGCCAGCGATCATCATCTATCCAGTATATAGTATTAATAAAAGGTTTACCTTGTCTTCTATCATCTTTTGAATAAGACTTTCTTGGAGGCCTCTTCCTCGCAAAAACTCAACCACACCCGATTCCATAATTAACTCCAGTCGTCTAAAAATAAACCAAACGAGGAATTGAAACAACTGTGAAGTTCTGTTCCCAGCCTCACACCTCCCTTTGGAAACCCCCCCGTGTGGTTTCCGGGGAGATAATAATAGACCCTCAGCTTTCCCAAGGTGCTTGATGGTAAGAGGCGACTAATCCTTGGGTCCCCGTGTGGGTTCCGGGGGATAAGAATTGACTCACAGTTCCCAGGCAAGCTTGATCGTAAAAGGCGACTAACCTGGGGCAAATTTTTAATTATTATGGTATAAACCTTTTTGTTTGTAAAATTACTCTATCAGAACATAAATACATATTTACAAATTTGTATATTTTAAAAATGGTTATTTCTATGAATTGTTTATCGTTGCTCCATTGGAGTTAATTGTGATATTTCTTGTTTTTAATCTCCGAAAATGATTTACACAGTGTTTTACCAGTTTTTATTATTTCTGTTTCTGACATTTTTCAGTTACAATGTATTTTTTATGTTAAAATTGTATGATGATTTAATTCCTTTTCGCCGCCGTATAAGTGAAATAATCTTGAGCGCGGCGTTAAGCTCTAATCAACCAACCAACCCTCTGGAAACAAACTTGGGACAACAAGTCTCCGCCCGTCTACTGCTCTAGTCGAAGAAGTGAATGAGACCAGACCGCTTTAGTAATAATTATCCTAATTGAATTGGTAGATCTTGAAAACAAAAAAACGATTTAAGATATCTTAAAATTATTTGAAGATATCTTGAATTAACAGCTAATTTAAGATATCTTTAATTAATTTTAAGATGTCTTAAATTTATTTTAAGATATCTAGAAAAGAAAGTGCCATCGTTTGCAGTTAGGAGTAAATACGGCTATGATATTCGTATTCAATCGCAATTTGTTAGAAAAACGGAAGCAAGCAGACGAAGTAGTTTGTTTATGTCAAGAAGTACGGCATGTACATTCAAAGGCTTTCCTTATATGGAAATATCTATGACGTGATCTTGAGAAAATCATACTATTTTGCAATTTAAAATATCAAAATATCAATGACGAGTTTATTATTCCGAAACCCCTCCTAGCATAGACGGAGAATTGTCGCAGATTCATGTTTCAACCGCTATCGGCCTTTACTAGTTGGTACTGTTATTAGTGTTAATTTAATCAGCGTGACGACTTCATCGTGTGTGCAAATTTTCAGCTTGTCTTATTATTTGTTTTATTGCGCAGATTCTATCTGTGACATATATTTTAGCTAAAGCTAGTATCTCGATATTTCACACATACATCTACTGTCAACTTGTCAAACGGGTCGAGCTAAGACAGACGACATACGGACTTGCGCCCCTTGTATACTTAGCAAAGTTATTGGTCGATGTATGAAGAATTTTGTGTTTCGTTTTTTTCATTTGAAGATTTGAATTGGAGTCAAATTAGATAGAAATAAAAACTGTGCACAATTAATGAAGTTTAGTTTTGTAACAGATCTGTTACCTGTTTTGGGCTTTTCGAAGCCAGTAAACATTTGATTGATTGATTGTTTGGTGTTTTACGCCGCGCTCAAGATTATTTCACTTATATGGCGGCGTTGCCCGTTTTATTGTGGGAGAAAACCGGGCTCTATGCCCGGAGGAAACCCACGACCTTCCGTTCGTAACTGGCAACCATCCCACATGGGTCGTTCGGGTGAAAACCCAGCCAGGAAATTTTCCAATGTTTTTGGACTGAGTGGGATTCGAACCCGCGACCCGTTGGTGGAAAGTTGTTCGGATTGAGCGTCCAACGCTCTGCCTACTAAGCCACGGAGGCCCCGTAAACATTTGAAGTGGTGGCGGCCAAGTTTTTTCGTCAGGCCGGGTGTAGGGGTTTATACAACCCGGGTAATCGACCAATTAAAATTCAGCATTTGCCAACTTACTTGGTTGAAGGATTATAAAGGCTTATCTTTTAAACATTTCAATTGTCTATATATAAGTAAAACAAGCAAAAACTGGATCATGACTGGCGCAGAGTGCTACATTAGGCCTAATCATTTATTAGACACTCCATCTCAAGTGGCTCGTCAAATTTCTAATCATATTTACAATTGTCTTAAGAATGCAAACAGTTTTGACTTCATATCATAATGCGTATCTCTAGTTTAATAAATAAAAAGCAACGATAATGAATAAATTCCTAACTGTAAATTACGGTAGGGGCCTATACATAACTGCTTATTTAGAAAGATTTAATCATCAGTAGGCCCCTATATATTTAGTCAACTATATACTTCCTAAGACTTTTTAACAATTTATAGTTTATATCTTGTTATCGTTTTGTTATATATTTATAACTTTGTATATTTTACAATTACTTCTTGTCAGTATGGAAATACTTCTTAATAATTCATGAAAATGCGTGGCCTACATACTGAAGCAAATGAGTTTTATCATAGTTTGTTAATTCATACCAGTTAATATTAGGAAGGTTGTTATCGTAAACGTATGCTGGTTTGTTCATGCGGTGTCAAAAGACCATGGCCATTCTCAAAGAAGTTTTTTTGTAAAACGCACTTAGATTGGCTAATTAAGTCGGGGTCCGCGTTGTTATCTCGGACCCCGCGATAACCAGCCAATCAAAGCATAGCTTTTTGGAGACCATTAGATTCTATCCGCTCCTTCCATTGGTCAATGATTTGCCAGTCTAAATATAGTAACATTAAAAAAGTGGAAATTTTCTTTTTTTTTGAGTTGTAAAAAAAATTTTTTTTCGACTTACATTTCGTTAGGAAAAAAAAATTTTTTTTACGTCCCGTGCGCGGCCAAAAGACAGGTCGAAAAATATTTTTTTTAGTCTTCGAGTGATTTTAAATTTTTTTTTCTCCATGTCCCTTCCACGGTTCCGTAAGTTCCAGATATTTTTGTGTGTTTTTTTATTATTATTTTTTCCTGGCACCCTGCATTTTTTTCTGGTCGTTTTTGTAGTTTTTATGTAAGGACAGGGGTTGAGTTACTGTCTGGAAATGATTTTAGAAGTGGAATGGGACCAGTTCAGGTGGATGGAGATCTGGTAGTTAGGTGTGCTTTGGTCTGTTTAGATGGGTTAGCGCTTTTTAACAAGCACCATTGACATTTTGACGCTAGGGGCGCCACCAGTATGGTAGCTTCGGGAATGCTCGGAAATGCCCGCGGATAAGCTATATTTAAAGGTTTCCATCTGTTCCCTATGGAAGACGGATGAGGACACTCGCGCCGCGAATTCTCTAGAGATATAGCCGTTTTGGCGTTTTCTCGCTCCGCGTTTTCTCGACCTCCGCGGCGCGAGAAAACGCCAAAACGGCAATTTCTCTAGAGATATTCGTCGTTTTCTCGTGCCGCGTCGTTTTCTCGTGCCGCGCGTTTCTTAAGTCGCCAAAACGCGGCGCGAGAAAACGCCAAAACGGCCGGAAGGTAGGCTATGTTATATTTAAAGCATCAATATTTTCGTGGATATTTTTTGACTTCCTGACATTGGAAGTAAAGAAAGTCTTTGAAGTTAAAGGAGGAGAAAACAAAAAAACAACATGCAATCGTATCGAACGGGCTCCCATAGACCATCATATTCATTTGTGTGAGTCTTGCACGTGGTTTACGGTGTGAAAATACAATGAAAATGAATCTACCCGACAAGCTCGTGCTCGATCGTCAGTGGAGCGCGCCATTGACGGTTTGAAATTGACCGGAAAAAGTATTAGTAGATTACTTCCCTTGCGAGCTTATCATATCTTGTATGGTTATAACCTGCAATGTCAGCGGTAAGACTACCTTTTTTTTAAATTCTAAAACGATCCCCACAAGTCGCGTAGACAACATAGCAGCCGGTCACGTCTTCCCAAAAGGTTGATTTACTAGCCAGTGTAAATTTTAGAGCTGTTAGAGTGTTTATCTTCTCTTATTAGCGCGTCGAAATGATCAAAATTAACCTAGGTTTAAATGGGAGACTTTCAGAGTTGACCAATTTCTCTTACGCTAGTGAGTGACAGGTGGCCAGGCGTATGCTGATTGGCCGGTCGAGACACACAGCTAAGCTCTGCTGTGAAGATGGCTGCCGAGTCAGTTTAGACGTTCTCTGATAACGATTGTTAACTTTCTTATAGCACAGTTGAGCGAGGAAAAATCGTAGAAATATAGTTTTGGTACCGTTAGAAAGGAAAATGTGTCGCGCCTGTACTGTATTTACTTAGTTTTTTCCTTTTCTTCTCCTTTAAAGTATTGATTGATGTAGTAATGATTTAATTCATTTTATTAACAGCGTAATAGAGTTGTGCACCTTGCATGTGATCTTTTTTGTTGTTCGGTAAAAACAAATGTTAACCCGAGAATGTACGAGCTTCCGGCCGTTTTGGCGTTTTCTCGCGCCGCGTTTTGGCGACCTAACAGAACACGCGGAAACGAGAAAAAGTTATGCGCCAAAACGGTTCGTTTTGGCGCATAACTTTTTTATCCAGGGCGAGAAAACGCGGCGCGAGAAAACGCCAAAACGGCGAATTCTCTAGAGATATTGCCGTTTTGGCGTTTTCTCGCTCCGCGTTTTGGCGACTTAAGAAACGCGCGGCACGAGAAAGCGAGAAATCGCCAAAACAGCAATTTCTCTAGAGATATTGCCGTTTTGGCGTTTTCTCGCGCCGCGTTTTCTCGCCCTGGATAAAAAAGTTATGCGAGAAAACAAAAAGAGCAGATTTTTTAAAATCTCGAAACATTTCAATTTAGCGTGTTATTATTTTTAAATAGGTCGAGAAAACGCGGAGCGAGAAAACGCCCAAACGGCAATATCTCTAGAGAATTCGCCGTTTTGGCGATTTCTCGTTTTCTCGTGTTATTACAGGTCGCCAAAACGCGGCGCGAGTGTCCTCATCCGTCTTCCATACATTACGCCTACATACTGGAGCTATTTCAAACATATGCTCGTTACTATATCGGTAACGCGGTCGAAGAAACTCGATTTTGAAGCGCAGGGAATTTAAACTTAGCTCAGTAGGCCTATAGGTCGATGGCTGAAGCTTCAATTCGTTCAGGGGGCCTCCGTGGCTCAGTAGGTAGAACGTTGGACGCTCAATCCGAACAGCCTTCCACCAATGGGTCGCGGGTTCGAATCCCACTCAGTCCAAAAATTGGAAAATTTTCTGACTGGGTTTTCACTCGAACGACCTATGTGGGATGGTTGCCAGTTACCAACGAAAGGTCGTGGGTTTCCTCCGGGCATAGAGCCCGGTTTCCTCCCACAATAAAACTGGCAACGCCGCCATATAAGTGAAATAATCTTGAGTGCGGCGTAAAACACCAAACAATCAATCAATTCGTTCAGTCCGTAGCTGATCTCAAGAATATACGTTCCGATAGTTTTAAAACAGCAATGATTAACTTCAGAATATATGAAAAAGTTAGTCCATGCAAAACCCCGGCGTTTATAAGATATCCTTAACTGAATAACGATTTATGTTTCTGACCTCTCTTTAACCTTTGTGACCTATTTACCGTTTCTGGCGGTATAATTTTTGAACAAGCCAATCAGATCGTTGCGTTTTCTACTTCCGAAATAAACAATAGTTTGTTAACATGCAGAATGACAGCAAGATGGTAGAGCGATCGGATGGAAAATCAAGTACTTATTTCTGTATAGTACATACCAGTACGCAAGGCAGGGAAAATGAAATTGAATTGCCTTTTACTAGAACTGGATGGAGCAGTGTCAAAAGATGTGCGATAGAATGGGCATATTCAGAGAGAAAATGACACATTTAACAAAGAGTATGATGAAATCTCTGTCAACAAATATTGGGTATCATCCATCCTGTTATAAGCATTTCACAAACAAAAAAAACGACTGCAGCCTGCCAAAAAAAGAAAGTCTGAAGTTGCTATTCCCCAACACCGAAAAAGTTAAGATCGAGGAAAAGCAGTCAAACTACTATACATAATACAGTACGGTCTTCGGCAGTGCTGCCGGGGCCTCGGTGGGCCAGTACTGGGTTTAATATATATGATCGTCCCTCAGTCCCACACAAACCTTCCATCGATGCGACGCGGGTTCGAATCCTACTCAGACCAAATAAAAATAGAAAAATTTCTGAGTGGATTTTCTCACTCGATCGCCGTATGTGCAAGAGTTGCCAAGTACTCGGCGAAGGTCGCCCCCCCCCCCCCTCGCTAAACCTGGCAACGCCGTCATATAAGTGAAATAGTCTTGAGTGCGGCGTAAAACATCAATCAATCAATCGGTAGTGCTGCCAATGCAATGCATTATGTACAAGAAAGGTGTAGCCGAGAAATCTGGGCTCTGCCGATTTTTTATTCTCTCCGTGTTCGTCATAAGGCGACAAGACACATTACTAGCCATATAATACCAGTCGCCGTAAGACCGATAGTCCGGGCTAAAGAAAGGTGTAGAGAAAAAGATTACACTTCACCACAAAATAGTTAGAGATAAACTTTTTGAAGTCGAGACCAAAGACGGGGGTTTGTATTTTCTATTATAGAAATTTTCTGTGTAGGCCTAGTAGGCTACTGTAATGTAGTATGGTGCCCTAGTTTAAATTATAGAGTGAAACTTTGGAGGGGGTGGGGGGAGTATTAAATATTTGTTAATACCCCCTATGTGTAATACAATAATTCGATTTAGTGTGACACTTCATGTGCGAGGTAAACTCTCGATCACTCAGGGGGCCTATGATCAGGGGGCATCTGATCAGGGGGCTATTAACGATGTAAGTGGGTTGGTCACCAGGAACCAGCAAACGGGTTTCCTGTGGGGGAGGGGTATATATAAAGCCTGGTTTCTCTGAGTGTCCCCAAAGAATCCTGGCAACACCATCATAGGCCTACATGCGAAAAAAAATTGAGTGAAGTGTAAAACGTCAATCCATCCAGCATAAGCCTCATTCAAAGATCTATCTTTTGAGGATGCAAATTGTATTCTCGGTTTTGACACCAAATTTGTTGACAATTACTTCTTGGTTGGCCTCAAGTGGAACGATAGCCTGAAACCAACAGAAGTATACCTTGGGGTGTCATCTGACATTATATTTGAGTTTCTTCTTTTAATAATATATAAACAAAATAAACTTGAATACGGTGTTCAACAACCAATCAAAAACTATATTCCTTACAGCGCAAATGGTTTCTATGAGTTACTGGGTGTGGGAGGAGATCTTAAAAAGGTTTTATAGTGAACACGTGCTAGTTGATTGACAACGTCAACCACTAATACCATGATACAAGCAAGTTATTGAATGGCTTCCCGAGGGTATGGAAGAAATTCTGAGAGGTGTGGCTTCGTGCATTCGCACTTGGCCACACCTCTCAGAATATCTTTCATACCCTCGGGAAGCCATTCAATAACTCTAACTTATTTTGACTTTTCTCTCATGTGCGGCAGAGGAAGGCAAATAGTGTCTACCTTTAATCTTATGGCTTTGGAAACGACAAAAAAACGTACCATTGGTGATCGACATCATCAGAAATGATTGGAAGGCTTTGCTAGCGGATTTTGCGTGACCGCAATTAGTAACTGATACTGCTTGGAGCGAAGTTATAGTCAAAATGTGTAATCCGGGCCTGTGTGTATGTTGCGAAACACTTCCGTTATCCGCATCCAATTGTCAACAAGAGTTTCGGGAAACCCAAAATACGCCCGGAAAGGCACAGTCACTGCAGCCATACCAAAACCAATCCTTTCATATATATATTTTTGAATATATGCAATGGGTCCTTCAAATATGAAATCTCATCTGGTGTTAAATGTGCAGGTCTTCAGCTTGGAGTCCAGCTAATTCTGACTGGTCAGTGGGTTCAATCACTTGCTGAAGACATCACTGACCAGGATGTTTGCCACATTTTATATAGGTATATTTGAACAGAGCCTAATCTCTGAGATGGTCAATGGTGTGTCAATATACAAGTCTTATCTGTTTACACTTACAACCAGGTTTATGAATATTGTCAAACATATCTTTAAGCAGC
The DNA here is from genome assembly GCA_963971465.1 of Lepidochitona cinerea. Classification (NCBI taxonomy): domain Eukaryota; kingdom Metazoa; phylum Mollusca; class Polyplacophora; order Chitonida; family Tonicellidae; genus Lepidochitona; species Lepidochitona cinerea. The sequence continues at coordinate 29,650,954 of OZ020563.1, read as the reverse complement.
TATATTTGCTTTACCATATGGGTAATACAACTGAATTGAAGAGCCTTTAAAACAGAGAAATAATTATAATTCTAAACTTTTTAGGTTTTGGCCACCATGGCTATCACTAAATTATCCAAGGAAGCTGACACACCTTCTACCCATAAGCTATATCCTCAGAAAAAATTGTACAGATGGAATCAAAAGTTATGGAGAGGAAGGGAATATTACATAATCCAATATAACTCCCATATTATGTAACCAGTGATGTTAAAAATAGTTCGCGACACACCTTCTACACATAAGGTATATACTCAGAAAAAATTGTGCAGATGGAATCAAAACTTTAGAAGTTATGGAGCGGAAGGGAATATTACATAATCCAATATAACTCCCATATTATGTAACCGGTGATGTTAAAAATAGTTTGCGACACACCTTCTACCCATAAGGTATATATGCAGATTGTGCAGATGGAATCAAAACTTTAGAAGTTATGGAGCGGAAGGGAAAGCGGACGCCGGACAGCCGGACTTTGGGGTGGGCTATGTCCTAAGGAATATAAAACATACAAAAAGTATATTCGAGAGATCGGCTCCGAAACGCTATTTATAGCGACTTTTCAAGTTACAGCCACCGGCCTATTAAGTGAGTAGTGTTTTACAAATCATTTTTGTAAAATTCCGAGAGCAACTCTTGGATTTTCCAAATGCACCCTATGTTGACGTGGTATTGAAGAAGGCAGTGCGGGCGTATCAGAATAACTTCAATCCACCCAACATATTGCGGACTATTACAACGACAGTCAGTTACTGTGGAGTTTACCTATACTGTTTGACCTTTTTCATTGTGGTCATGGTTATTTTTTTCTCTTTTTCTCGAAGCTTAAATATATCAAGTTTCTATAGCTTTATTGTTCTGGAATTTCGGAGAGTCTATTTAAAGACACTTTGTTTGTATTTAAGTAATCAGTTCCGAACTGCATTCAATAATGCTTCTTGGATGCGATTACCTTGTTTATTTTGCTTTGGAATGATATTCGGCTGCTAACTTGTCAGTGATATATTCATTCGTTTGGCTGGGTCAAAGAGTTTACCAGGAATTTATTCTGTGGATGTATTATTCTTGATCATCGGACCTATACTGCTGTATCAATGAACTTTGTGAGTTCTCGGATTACAGTTTTCTTTCTGGGAAATGTCAGGTCTTAGTTTCTAAAAGAAAATCATTTTGATATATGTTTTTTTTCAACCGTTTGTATAATATGTACTTTACTTTTTAAATTAAATGAAATCTTGTACATAATATCTGTTACTTCTTTTATTATTTCATCTCATAACGTATACTACCCTGTCCTTTCTTCAATCGGTACCGTGTCGGAGGTGAGAGGGGCGCATTTCCATTAGTGACTTTTTCCACCTTGGCGAGGAAACCAAACAGAAGAAGGTAGAAAAACATGCCAAGATAGTCAAGCACACCAATAGACAAAGAGGAAAAGTGGCAATTTTACTGCTATTGACACTTACGTAAATATGCCGTTGCCTTCGATCCGCATAAGACATTCAAGAAAAGGGCCTCTGTCAAAGAACCGATTATAAACGGCTCATCGGTGATTCGATGTCCAAACGATTTCTAGCAAAGAAGTCTAAGCTGTTGCAGATTTGTCTATTTTCGTTTATTCGTCACAGCCACGACCAATACCAGACTTAAACGTGTCTTTAAATTTAAGCCTACCGCCAAACGTCGTAATCGAAGAACAAGCGTTGCTTAGGTGGAGGAAAAAATCAAAGGAACGAAATGTAACTATGTTTCAAGATCTATGTTGATGTACGGTGTAAGGAAAGGCTGTTTGCGTTCGGAAGTGGATAAAGCAAAGATAGAGAAGCACTCAGTGTTCTGTTCAGATAGGTTATTTCAGATCTCATTATTTTTATTATTCGATGAAAAATTACCTCTATGTCCCCCCTCCTCTCCTCCCTCCCCCGGGCTACGTATATGTTTTTGGATAAATGCATGTTGATAAATCGAATTTCTGTTTCTTAGTTATATGTGCCCTATGACCACATGCATGGAATTTAGCCAGAAGTATTTGCTAGAATAAATATGTTTATAAGTCAAAATATGTTTGTTTTTAGTTTCCTTATTCGCCCATGCATGGTTTCTGATAAGCACAGATGCCTTTTGTTTCTTAATCAGTATCTGTGGCTCATTCGTTGTTAGTCCCTCGGTTCGACACAGGACCCCGTCGATGCGGAGTAGGATCGAACCCTACTCAGACAAAATAAAAATTGAATAATCTCTCTATATTTTTCACTCGATCGTTGTATGTGCAAGAGTTGTCAGGTACTCGCCGAAGGTCAGGTTTTCCTCCGGACAAAGAACCCGGTTTCCTATCCCACTTAACCTGGCAACACCGCCATGCAAGTGAAATAATCTCGAGTGCGAGGTTAAACACCAATCAATCATTTAATCTTAAAAATGACAAATCTTCAAACACAATTAACAAATTGTGTGCAGTTCGAAATTTAAAAGTGGCCCTCTGTAAATACAGCTTTCCCGAACCTTGACCCCTGGCAGTGAAGTAGCCGGCCTACATGCAGCCAGAAAACATACAGTTCAAACACTTAATTTGGGATGGATTCACAGGACCAAAGAAAGATTAGAATGTCAAGTAGGCCATTATAAATTCATTAAACAATTTTTGAACCTAAACTTACATCTGAATCGGATGACTCTTAACTACATTCATATTTACAATTAAATTAACACAAATTCACACCACACCATTTTGTTTCTTTCTATCAAACTTGTAACAAAGTAGGTGATTCTATGTTTGGGGTTGTCACAGTCCAATTATGAGGAGCAAAAAAGTTGGCAATTCTGAAAACAACGGGTAAAGTTGCAGTAAGCAGTACATATATGCCAAAATGTAGAGGTTGTGTTGAACCAATCGGATAAAACCAGACTCCCCTTCTGAGCCCGTCTCTCAAGTGATGTGATAACCAGGCTATTGTAAATAACAGTGATAAAGTCACACCTTGTTTCGATGATATCAGTCGACAGAAAAAATAGAGAAGAAATGCTATAACTGGAACAATTGTTGTGCAATGGAAAGGCGGTCTTGAAGGCAGGGATAGAGCTTTCTGTAACAAAAATAACCATGTATTCATGTAATTCCTTATTGACTTGCATTCTTTCACAATGTGAATACCAAGGGACTTAAGTACAACCACGGTTGACAGTTTTTGATTCATTTATGTTTACAAATGATATTTTTATTAACCTTACAGAAAATCATCTTGTTCTTCTCTATTTGATTTCTATTTCTTTTGTTTTAAAGGCTGAAGATAACATAGAACTGATAGGACCATTGAACCTACTACCAGGTCGATATACCTTTGGCTACCATCTATTGAGAAGCGGGTTATTGATTAGGACCATATGTGTTCATTTCTCCCAAGTTACATAGTTTAGACATAGATTTTAAAACATGAATTAGTCCGACCCCACTTTTATTGTTTTAACTTAAAAATGTATTAATAGAAAAAATACCGGTAAGTGACTCACTTTTAATGTAAATGATCTTGCCGCTAAGAAATGATCAGTATCTACAGCCATCGCCACAATTCCACAAATAAAACACTGCAGCAAGTCACGGGGCTTTGTTGAGCAGCTGATGAAAACCGCCCAAGAAAGGAAAGCCACAGCGCCGTGGATAAAACTGTCACACAGCGCAAACAACCGTGGGTCGTTTCGGAAGAGCTGTTGAAGTCTATCCGCAAAAACACAAGCGAATATCAGAAGTGTTTCCCAAGCTATTAGAAGTTCGTGTTGTCGGAAGCCTTCGCACATACTGTTTCAAGAGAAACAAAACTATTAGTCGACCCAGAAATATTAAATTGGCTGAAAATCTAAATTGATTTAGATTAATCGCAGTGTGTTGTTGTTGTTTGACAGACGTGCGCGCGTCTACAAAGGTATGAAGTAGGTCTACTCAAAAATAGGACGCGACTAAACAAACGGAATTGGAGTTAATTTCAAAAAATTTATAGTCCGCAATTTGTTGAGTGGATTGAACTTATTTGGATGTGCCACATTTTGAGCTCAAATCCACTCAACATATTGCGGACTAAAAACTGCCGGCCAAATAAAGGAATTTCTGGTTTGGTGCTATAAAAAAAAAACACAAAGACAAGATTTCTGGGAGACAGTGGGTTGGGCCTACGTATTTAGTTCATTGGTTATGCCCATCGAGGTGTAAAAATAACTACTTATTTTGTCATTTACTTAATAGTATTCTTTTTTCTAAATTCTACTTCTAATATTTACTTTTTCTTGTCACACTCTGTAGGGCCTATATATCATCGAGCAATAAAGGGTTGTATTGTTAAACTTACAGTTAATAAGTGCCAAAAAAAATAACATTTTTCTACAGTTACTCGATATATCGTTATTTATAACGATTTTCCCCTATTTTAACAAAATTAAAGTATATATGCTACATAACTTAGCAGTGCGGCAGTAGATCATAAGTGTATGCACTCAGTTCTTTGAGTCTGAGAAAGAAATATAACCTTATCTACAATAATTTAATGTCAAAGAAAACGAATTTGAATTATCTTATAATAGGCCTACATAGGCGTCTTAATTATTTAATAGTAACAAAAAAGCGAAGTGTGAAGTATCCGAAAGAAATGTTAATCGATCTACTCCATTACTTGCATGAGCTGCCAAAATGTTGATATTTTGACGTTAAAACAGAATGTTGAAATTATTGGCTATTTTTCTCAAGACGTTTAATTCAGAAGCTTTTTAGTGCTTCTAGTCTCGATAATGTACGATAAAGTATTGTTTTGAACTAACTTTGGCTTAGAATGAATGAATGGTCGTCCCGGTTATTTAAACTTTTCGAACACATTTTCGGTTCGTACAGGCCACATACTGCATGGATTTTCCTCATTCCAACGCCAATCATTTGGTTTTTCGAAAGCCTTCAAAGCCTCTTAATTTCGTGACAATCAGCAACTATGAATTTTGGCAGCTTATGCCACTTTAATGGTACCGAGAATCTAACATACACTCTCTGACGTACGTTTGCTCCACAGAGCTTGAATCACGTCTGTTTCAAATAATTGATAAAACTTTAAAAGATTGATTGTTTTTGCTATGAAGACACGCATGCGCTCAGGCGGTTAGGTAATTCCCATATAAAGGACATGACCACGCCTATTTGGCCACGAAGGATCAAGATAAACACTCTTCACACAGTTTGTGGCCTACAGATTAAAGATTGATCCATAAAAAGACTCACTAGAGGATTTGCAAATATAGTGTCATTGTATCACTCTCTAATATTGGTAAATTTATAGCTATAATGTCCTGTGAAGATTGTATAAACCTTGTTACGAGATCATTACTTAAATGGTACAATGCCTTACAGCCTTAATTATTTTTATTATTTATGTTCCCATGCAAGTATTATTTACGTAGATCTCATGATAGTGTATATAATATTGTAGCCCACTTGTGCAAATTTCTATACCTATAACTTTTCTGTTTGTTTGTTAATGTTTACAGTTTGTTTATTCTGTTTTGTGTACTCTGCCCTTGTCGGGTGTTTGTACAATAAATCTTGAATCTTGAATCTTGAATCTTAACGGAGGGTTTATTTAATCTCCAACATAAAAACAAACAAACACCGGGGACTACCGAAGATCCATGAAATGTCACGTGATAAACCGCCCACGTGAATCAATCGTTCATGGCGGAAATTGTCAAACTGGAAATCTCGGAAATGATACGTGGGGTTTCGACTGCAAACGACGACACAAACCACTTTAGGGTCGGGCAAGGTTGGCAGAAAGTTAGGGAGACCTACTTCTTCAAAATGTATAGCCTAAGCAAAATTACTAGGGACCCTCAACGCCGGTAGGCTACAGTTGAGCGCCTAGGGATCGTCACTCTCGTCTACTACAGTCGAGTACCCAGGAACCCCCACCACCGGTAGGCTGAAGTTGAGCGCCAAGGAACCCCCACCACCGGTAGGCTAAAGTTGAGCGCCAAGGAACCCCCACCACCGGTAGACTGAAGTTGAGCGCCAAGGAACCCCCACCACCGGTAGGCTGAAGTTGAGCGCCAAGGAACCCTCACCACCGGTAGGCTGCAGTTAAGCGCCCAGGAACCCCCACCGCCGGTACGTTAGAGTCGAGTACCCAGGAATAACCCCCACTACCGCTAGGCTGCAGTTGAACGCACAGGAACCCCCACCGCCGGTAGGTGAGTCGAGCGCCCAGGAACACCCACCACCGATAGGTTAGAGTCGAGTATCCAGGAACCCTCACCACCGTTGGGCAACAGTTGAAGGCCCACGGATCGTCACTGTCGATATGCTAGTCGAGGGCCCAGGGATCTTGATTCCCGATAGGCTACAATCGAGCGCTCAGAAACCCCCGCCGCCGATAGGCTACAGTCGGGCGATGAGGAATCTCCACCGACGGTAAGCTATAGTCGAGCACCCAGGGATCGTCACTGCCGATAGGCTACAGTCGAGCGCACAGGAACTCCCACCGCCGGTTGGCTACAGTTTAGCGCCCAGGGATCGTCAATGTCGATAAGCTCCAGTTAAGCGCCCAGGAACTCCCACAGCCGGTAGGCTACAGTCGAGCACCCAGGGATCGCCACTGTCGATAGCTCACAGTCGAGCACCCAGGGATCGTAGGCTACAGTCGAGCGCCCAGGAACTTCCACCTCCGATAACCTACAGTCGAGCGTCACCGCCGATAGATTACAATCGAGGGCCAAGGGACCGTCACCACCGATAGGCTATGTAGGCCTACAGTTGAGGCCTATGCAAGGGCCGGCATCGACGATAGCCTATACAGTCAAGGACTCAGAGACCGTCACCGCCGATAGATTACAGTCGAGGGCCAAGGGACCGCCACCACAGATAGGCTACGTAGGTCTACAGTTGAGGCCTATGCACGGGCCGTCATCGCCGATAGATTACAGTCGAGGTCTCAGGGAACGTTACCGCCGATAGCCTACAGTCGAGGACCCAGAGACCGTCACCGCCGTTAGGTTAGCCTACAGTCGAGGGCCAAGGGAACCCTTCGAACAAACCCTGTAACGAGGTACCTAAATTGTACGATATCCAAGCCTCCTTTCTCATAATTGGCTGTTGCATAACAGTGAAACTATTTTTTAATATGTATGACACGAGCCATGCATCCTGAACCAAGTTAAAATCTCTTTAGCTCCATTCTGTTGGCCCACGGAATGGGGCCATGGAGATTTTCCCTTGGGCCAAAACGGTGGGCACGGGCAGACTGGCAAGTGTCTAGACATAACGTCACGAACCGTAAATGGTATGGATCAGCATGTCGATGTACAATAGGGAGCGGGAGTATCGTGATGATTTCACCAACGCTGTCGTTGCGCATGATGCGGGAAGCCTTAATCGTTCCAATATGACTCTCAGTTCACACTGACTTCATATTTTCATTGCCATTCTTAATTCCCACGATCTCAGCATTCAACTACAGCCTACTATTGATCACACTTCCGTGGATTATTGGGATCTAACTATTTACAAGGGTCATAAATGTTATACGACTGCGTATCTAGATTACAAAGCATTCTTCAAACCTACTGACACGCATCAGCTGCTACATATACTAGGTCATACCATACTCTCCACACTTACATAGGAGTTATTAAGTCTCCGGTTTTTAGATTCTACAGAAACTGTAGTTTTTTAGATTTTTTAATCAGGCTGCTTCTGTTCTTTATGTGGCTCTTCTCTCCACAGGGTATTCTGTTAGGTTACTCCAAAGGATCAAATCTGACACATTGAGACAAACTAATCATCTCTTTCAGCTACCGACACGCTTGCTTCTTCTTCAACGATATATACGTACCAGATAGCGGAACATTTTTCGGAGAACAATCCCGCAACAAATATAAAATGACAGAGGTCCTTAATTGCGAGTCCTCTAACACGTGCAAAACGGTTGAAAGAAACACATAGTAGAAACAAAGAGCCGCTAACCATTTATCTGGCATTAGACTTGGACATGCTATGCCCGTGGTCATTCAGTTAAGGACCATTTCGAAATCATGCCTATTGAGAAAATCGGTCTTCTCACTTCCGCTGAAGATACCAAACACAAACTTTTGCAATGGGAAAGTTTTTGGATTCAAACGTTACAAACTGTTTGGGTTTGAACTTGTCACCAGAAAGTTGTAGTGAAAAAAATAATTATACAATTTGTGTTTTAGTATAATAAGGCCTGCATGTATATGACTCTGAGCCAACGGCCAGTCAATGCTTATAAAAAGAACAACAGTTTGTAAGATCTAGTCAGCCCTTAATTTCCTTATCTGTCCTGTACCTATGAACTCAATTACATATTTTCCCTTTCTTTTCCCATTATATATAAATCGCTAGAGTTTGAAAGACATACTGGTCAGGGCTAAACTCCCCTGTCTGCCTTCTACCTAGGTTTTCTGGGAAAGGGTATGGGGGGGGGGGGCATAATATATAGTCTGACGATATTCTTACTATAGCTTAAGATGCGTAAGCATTGTCAATGTAATACAAAGTGTTCCAGAAAATTCTACTGACTAAGGCCAAGCTCCTGTCAGTCGTCAACCTAATGAAATATCATAGGTTTACTTTATTACAACAATTTATGATGGGGTATAAAGGTCTAAATGATATACCTCTTTTTAACACAATTAGAAACTTGTCTCCGTGGTTATTTTAGACAAGAAGATTTTCCCTGTGCCCGTGTGTTTTAGTGTCCATAAATATATCTAAATCGCTACTCTTGGCTGAATAGGCATACACTGAGTGAAAGAAGATTTAATGCTATTTTCAACGTAATTTCAGTCTTATATCACGACTTTCCTTCACTCCGATAAATATTAGTATAAATATAACTGTGAATGACAAGTGGACGTGGCTGTTGTGTTGAATCATTTAATTACGTCACATGATACCTCAGCTTACGCTATAGTAATCATTTGTCTATAGCTTTGGAAAAGGCAGCTAAATATCTTGACGGGATTAGGCATATTAACGGAGCAGTTAACGTGACATTCATATTGAGTTATTCACTGTGTGAAAATCATTAATAATGCATCTAAATAGTATTTATATAGGAGGTATAGTCCGGCATTTGATTTAAGTCTAATGATACAGAATAGCCTATGATATGAGTCTATAACCTTGTTGTTTGTTGGTTGTAGGTTGTGAGATGGAGTTAATAACCTTGTTGTTTGTTGGTTGTAGGTTGTGAGATGGAATTTATAACCTTGTTGTTTGTTGGCTGTAGGTTATGAGATGGAGTTTATAACGTTGTTGTTTGCTGGTTGTAGGTTGTGAGATGGAGTTTATAACCTTGTTGTTTGCTGGCTGTAGGTTGTGAGATGGAGTTTATAACCTTGTTGTTTGTTGGCTGTAGGTTATGAGATGGAGTTTATAACGTTGTTGTTTGTTGGTTGTAGGTTATGAGATTGAGTTTATGGCCGTTTTGTTTGTTGTTTGTTACATAGTTTTGTCTGTGCCGGGGGGGGGGGGGGTATTTATGGGGTTCAATCTCAATCTACCGATGTTCTTGCCATAGTTAAGATTCCAGAAAATTCTACTGACCAAGGTTAAGCTCCTGTCAGTCGCCAACCTAATGAAATATCATAGGTTTGGTTTGTTACAACAATTTATGGGGTATAAACTAGGTCTAAATGATATACCTCTTTTTATTACAATTAGAAACTTGTCTCCATAGTTATTTTAAACAAGAAGATTTTCCCAATGCCCGTGTGTTTTAGTGGTCATAAATATATAAACCAATTCAAGGGAATGTTTCAGAAAAGGGTATCAGAAACACCACTTTGTTTATTTTGGTATATTGTCTTAGTTTAAATAAATAAATTCATTGCAGTTGACCTTGATAATTGAAGAAATGGACGGGTATATAGTTAAGAATCTGTATATGCCCAAATGCTGTAAAAGTATTGTTGAAAATGCCTTTTTTTCAGAACAACTTATTCCTCCTCAAATAAATTTCGTTCCTAAATTGATGGTTGATCATACGGCCATAAGTAAATTAATGGAATGACCAGTGTCAGTACTTTCCTAAGATTTTAGTTCCATCAATAGTGAACTCTTCGACTAAAATGTTTGAAGGGACTACTGGTTTAACGTTGGGTTGTTGCCCTCCGACATACAATGTCATTTTACCTGAAATACAAAATAACAGTTTTCAAGAATTCTGAAATTCCAATTATCAAAGATACGTAATTTTAACAAATTTACGATGCCCATGTGTTGAAAGGACCAATCCAAAAAACTACTACCACTTTGCAAAGTTAGCCTCAACACAAAATTATCAACATTTTTGGACTATTTTAGTGTATTCGACTGCTTTTAAAAATATGCCCTACATAATGATCAATAAAAAGAAAAAGAAATTTGTGTAAAATCGACAAGTTGCCTTATAATAACTGTTTATAGTAGAATCAACCCATGCTCGATATTTGCTTTGTTTCGCTGAAAATGAAATGATAATATACAGCGGCTTCCTCCGGACAATGAGGCCAGTTTCCTCCCCCAATAAACCTGGCAACGTCGCCGTATAAGTGAAATAATCTTGAGCGGGGCGGAAAACATCAACCTAATAAAATGGTTTATTACAACAACCTTTGACTCGTGAAAAGGTCTAAATGACATACCCCCTTTAAACACAACTAGAAAGAAGATTTTCCCTGTGCCCGTGGGTCTTGGTGTCTATTCATAACCAACGTTTATTTTTGTATTGACATGGGAATAGGAGCATACCTGGATAAACCACCCATCCGTAATCGTCATCCCAAATAGCCAAACTTTTCGGGGAAATAGAAAACTCGAATTTCTGACTAAATCCCTGTTCGATGTGCTCTCTCCCGAACCCGGCCAATTGAACCCGCGGTACCTCTTGATGTTGAGGGTTCTGCCACGATATGTAGACTTGAACAACCTATGGGGAGAAATCATATGGATAAATACTTGATATGCTTTTCAATGAATGATCTGTTAAACCACCAGCTAAGACAATACGCTAAAAACGTTAAAGTGAAATCCTACCGCATGCAGCCGTAAGCGATTTTTTTTCAAACAAACCATTTGTAATACCAAGAAGATTTCCAAAAAATTTAAACCTACCATTAGAAGCTAAGTGTTTTGAAAACTTGTCTTTGTAAAACAAATGTCATTGTTCGAGAAATCTACGACATGGTGATTGTCCATGTTTAAACCGCTTGAAGCGTATGGTCTGATTGGATGGCTGTATGCCAAATCTTTCCTCGAAAGGCATGATTTGTAATGATCTGGTTCTTCTTGAAAGGGATGATCTGAGTTGCATAGGTTGATATATTCTAGCATTTCAAGACCCCAGTCGGAACTCCCTTCGGCTATCTTCGCTCGCTACCGGTCAGCTTTGACACGCACATAAATCCTTGAAGTTTCCAGACTGTTTAAGAGTTAAGACCCATCACTAAAACCAATCCGCCATAACTTTGTCTACAGACGGATAGAAGGAAACATTTTTACTTCACTCGGAATGATTTAATGCTCACCTCATCGCCATCAAACTTCTGAGCCGTGTTAGTGATGTATACGGAGCCAGTCAGTGGATCGCCGGCCTGTAAGGTACTTGTACTAATGGTCAATTGACTGTATTTGAAAGAGGCGTAGGAAAGTCCGTATCCATAGGGAAATAACGGTTGTTGAGTAAAGTACCAGTATGTCCGATTCTCCATAGAGTAGTCAATCATTGGGGGAATCTGCAGTTATAAAAACATTGCGGGAAATTACGATTAATAGCATATTATTGCGTATTTTCGGCAGAGAAAAATATATTCCACATAACGATTTCAAATCAATGGTTTTGTATTTACGCGAACAGTAAAATTAATAATGCTATAGAAGAAGAAAATCCATCTTTAAGGCAAGCCACGCACACATTTACAGCTATGATCATTCAATACCGATTCTCAAGTCAGCGATGCGAAAAAAAGTACAATGGCTCAATGGTAAACTTGTGTTAAGTTTGAACGAATACCTGTGCATCGTTGGCGGGCCAGGTGTATGGCAGTCTCCCAGCAGGGACTGCAAATAGACCACTGCCTTTGATGGTCGCGTACAGAGCTTCTCCAGTTGCCATAGCAGGAAGGAAACACTCCAAAATGGCCACCACATGTGGATTTTCAACTGCCCAAGATATTTCTAAAGGACCTCCGTTAAATAATAGGAGAATAACAGGAACATTTGACCCACCTGAAAGAGAGTCGGTATACTTTAGCTTCTAAAACTGGACTCCCGAATTTTACTTTTAGTTGACTCCTAGCATCTGTATTTATATAATTCCTTCATCCAGAATAGGGTGTTTTTATTATTTGGTAGCTTATGCCACTTTACGCCTGAAGTCTACTGCTACTAAAAGGAATATGATGTCTCTTTTTTGACCATCGTATTGCCTATATATGAAAAGAGGAAGTTAATACCGTCCATTGTATTTTTCTACTTAGAGAACAGAACTATATGTCCCCACACCTTGAAAATGAATGACCAAGAGCAACGAAAATGTTATCGTAGCTTAGCCCCCGCAGCTAAGCCCTCCCTCTGCCAATATAATAAGCACAGTTTAAGGGTTCGTCAATTTCTCGCATCTGACATGCTTATTAGGACGGTTCCAGACCCTCATTTATTGGGCAGGATTCTGTGATAGTGATTCCCCCTCCCCAATCCACCAACCGCCTTTCAATGACCTCCGACTCCACCGTCCTTCCTATCACATCTCCTATATAACCTTCAGGTCTATGTGTACTATACTAACTATCTATTAGATTTTTTCTGAGACTATGCCACCTTCTTCTCCAACTTACTAGAAGTAACTGCATCCTGTAAAAGCTGCAACTGTTTCCCTGGAAGATTTATCGTGGTCCTGTCGTTACCTTCCGCTTCGACGGCTTGTCCTATGGGGAAATGGATATTTATTGACAGGTGCTTTATAACTGTGGCATGAAGTATTCAGATTGAGACACATGAAAATGAATGGGCATTCTTGAAATACTAGGATGGCGTTGGGTATTTTAAGTTTTGCGCCAAACAGACCTATATCAAGGTTTTAATTAGCAACAACAATGAGGTCAAACCTTTGTGGGGCCAAACTTTCTTAACATACAAACCTAGTTCTACAAGTTGACACCCTGCTGCCCTGACATACCTTTCAGAGCCAGCTTCGAGAGTATGGTTTATTTGCAACGAGATGTTGGTCATTGTATTGCAAACAGACGTCGACTTCTATTTAGTCACTGAGCACGAATGTGCAGGGCTGGAACTTGATAAATTGCCGATGGATTCAATATGCTCAATCGACGAGACGAGCAATCAATCCTTTCAAATGTACATTATTAAAGGAACATTTGTCAACTTATGTTATTATTACATGCGGGTTGACCGATAAGCTTCGAGAAAGTATAGTTTCATGCTTAAATATAAGCAATATATTGTTAGCTTTCGGGCTCGATGGTGCTGAGATTTTAAGACACTCTTCCTGACGTTTGCATCCAAAAACGGAGACAAGATTTCTTCCCAATATAACAGAAGGCTAATTATACTAAAAAAAAATCATGTGTGAACATATAGTTCTAAAATATTAATCAAATGAAATTTTCTTGGCAAACAGAAAATTAACCGTCATACGAGTATAACAGATTACAGAAAAGCCATTCCTGTATTCCTGAAGTGTTCGTTACATGAGGACCTTACCAGTGCCCAAGCAAACAAATATTGCCTGGGTATTGGACACCGCCACGATGACGTCATCCTGTTTATAGTCGGTACATTTCGTGGTATGACAGCCTTCGGCGAAGGCGACTTCATCGGCCAACCCAGAAAGACCCTTCAATGGAGTTGTGACAAATTTGGGGTCCGCTCGGGCTGAGTAATCACCAAAGAGTTGGGCGGAATTATTTGCCATCGGACCAACCACCTGAAAATGAATGCAACAATATCACATTTTTCTTCCAATTGATCCCATAGGCAAGAAGGTGATTTAAGATTTTTCATTCCACGTGTTATCTGCCATTGTTGTGCTGTTAAATTTATAGAAAAGCCTCCGTGGTAAACGTTAAAGTCGTCTTTAAACCAATCACAGTGAATGATAATTCTAACCATTCTTTTACATTTGGTTCTGGTGGATTAAACTAAATGACTTTTAATGACTTACTGAGATTTTCTGGAAATGTTGTGTTAACGGTAACACATTATCGGTATTTTTCAGTAAAACGAAACTTTTTTGAGCGGCTTCCAAAGCTAGTTGCCGGTGGGCTTCACTCAAAACAACCTGGAAATGACCAATGGTTTCATCAGAGTTAAATTGAGAAAAAGACATTCATGGTTATAGCAAACCTAATTCTAAGTTACACTTTCGTACTATGCTTACTTGGTAACAACTGAGACGAATATGCATAAAAGTTCCAGTTAGGAAGTAAAATAAGATTAAACTATGTCTTAGTGGTATTTTCTCTGTTTTGGGGATTACCCTTTCTTGTACGGAGCCCTATTAGGGCCATGGAGGGAATTTTGACCTTTCCAGTGTTTTCTCCGCGGTGCAAATATTTCCATCGCGGTGATAACCTTTCCGCCGCGGTGAAAAATGCTATTACAGACGGGAAAACGCTGGAAAAGTCTAAATCCCTCCCTTGGCACTAATAGGCCTCCGTAGTCTTGTCATGGGACACAGAACTCTTGTCAAATGACAAGGCTGGATAAGATAGTAGATATTTGCGACACATCTCTGCTTGAAATAGGTGCTCCTATCCAGGACGCTGGAACGATTTCCGGTTCGAACACCACATAAAATCGCCAAACGGCCAAACAAATCTGGTGACTCGGTGGAATTAAGATTCACTATACCTGATCCTTCTGTAACTTGTTGTAAGGATTCATCTCCGGTGGGTCAAACTCCCCTAGACGAAGTCGCGTGTAAAATAACGGCTTTATGCTCTCTCGCACAAACTCCTCTGTTAGTTTACCTTGCTTGATGGCGGGGACTGTGAGAAAATGATATTAGATCAATTGGAAAATCAAAATAAAGCAGCTTTGAACCTAATCCATTTATTGAATGTAAAGAAAACAAACAGCGAGTAGCAATTAATAGATCTTTAGGAAACCAATGGCCACGTCGAAACCAAACACTCCGTTCATTTAAAGAGTGACTGGTGGGTTTGATTAAATTTATTTATAAATTGTCTAATTTGGCTGGATAAGCAATTGTTTGTTCTGCTAAGGGGTTCATTTACTTAATCTTTGCAAGAAGAAAATATAAAAAGGAATGAGTTTGGTATTTCTGTTGATCCAGTCGTGCAGTGGAGTCGTCTAATGATAAGGATAAGGATGAATCTTACTGATAAATTCTACTATGGAGTGGTTTTACTAAAGCCAAAACACATAGGACAACTCGTACTATATTGTACATGATGGTGTATATTTATGACAATATAGTACGAGGAATCTTACTGATGGAATGATAGACTCTGTCATTGGATCCCTCCACTTCCAAATTGCATCCAGCTTTCAGGCATGTAGCAGCTGTGTCCACCGTGTTATTTAGGTAATGGTGAATGGTAATGATGTTCCGGATCTCCCCGGCATCGGCAGCGATGTATCCCGTGAAATTCCACTCACCACGGAGAATGTCAGTCAAAAGCTTTTTGTTAGCGCATGCAGGAACGCCATTGATACTACAAGTAAAATTATATGGACAAAATGATGGACGAATCGGGCTTATTTTTATGTACTTACACTTTTAACTTGTTTGAAGTTAAACTTTTATCTCTGATGACTTGTTCTCGTTATTGGGATGTTGATGAATAATTCTGGGGATTTTCTAATTTGTTAACAGATTCTGAGAAAATCTAGCACAGGTTTGTCCCATTCGCGGCACATCTAGCTTATCCAAAGCTTCTTGTGTTATATATCGATGCTCGCTATTTTAAACAATGATGGAGTTGTTGGTCGGATCAAAAAGCAAGAAACTTTACGTCAAAGACTATATAAATCTTTGAGAACTGTGCTTTTGCCCATTTCGCTGATGTCGCTGTCGTCAGAACTTTGATTTAATATACGCTGTCCCGACAGTGTCTGGAAATAACCCCCACGTACTTTATGGAACAGAAATTACCACAAAAAAGAAAAGTTAAAGGGTAGTTATAGGCTCATCAAGTAACATGCGTGTTTATATACAAGTTTATTTCAGCGCAATACCTAAGTCCTAGTCTTTTAAACAATGGCAGATTCTATCAAAATGCCATTTTCAACACAGACATGTCACAAACCAATAATATTTTAGCAAAATCTGAGAGTACCTGTTGTAAGCACAGATCAGACTGAGGCTTCCTGCTTCTACACATCTTCTGAATGCTGGTAGAAAATATGTCCGCCATGTACGTTCGGTAACCTACAATATTATACAGTGACGTCTTGTATTTACTAAGGACCCAATGAATCAACTCTTACATATCAGAAAGCATATTGATTGTCAATGCTAAAATTCAACGCTCTAACATATCGTACGTAGAAAATCACTCAATATTCTTTTAGGACATCTAGTTTAAAACCAAGGACAAACGCATGAATGGAATTTGTTACAGACGAAAGGCTAGATAAAGTTTGACCTACCTTGGCGTCAAAGACTTGCCTTGAGACTGGGATATTTTCAGGACCACCAGAGACATCGAAGTGCTTACACCCCGCACTTGTACGCAGATATCTGGAGTTATTTCCATGAAGACCAGTAACATGGCTGTGTCCTAATTCGCCCGCATGGAATGGGTCTTCACTAAAGGTTTCCTATATTGGTAAAATGTAAATTAAATTGATAAACGGATCAAGAAATAAAATCTGATTAAATGAGCCTAAATATATATTTGAAAATAAGGCCAAGCTCACAGAGGGGGGGGGGGGGGCATTAACACAAAATACCCTTTTTTACTAGAAGGACAATAGACGAACAATTAAGTGAGAATTAAGGTACAAAATTATTTCAATCTATATGACGTTTTATGATAGAATGTAGTAGTGGCCTTTAAAGTTACCATTGCTAATTTAGATCATCGAATAAACCATTTCTGGGACAATGTCTCTGTTTACAATCTCTGGGCGCTCAATCCGAACAGCCTTCCACCAATGGGTCGCGGGTTCGAATCCCACTCAGTCCAAAAAAATTGGAAGATTTTCTGACTGAGTTTTCACTCGAACCACCTATGTGGGATGGTTACCAGTTACCACCGGAAGGCCGTGGGTTTCCTCTGGCCATAGAGCCCGGTTTCCTCCCACAATAAATTTTGCTACGCCGCAATATCAGTGAAAAAAAATCTTGAGCGCGGCGTAAAACACCGAACAACCAACCAACCAGCCTGTTTACAATCTCAGTTTAGCAAAGACAAGAAAGTAAGGACACTGAAAGTTAATTGTTAATCAATATCAGCAACAGAATTAAGTAATAAGAACTACATACCTGACCCCTGCCCCATCGGGGATCACGGAAAAGGTCGACATTGGGACTGAAACAACTGAGTGCTTTGTGAGTATCCAATGGAAGGTTGTTCGAAATGAAGTAGTTATAATATGCTCGAACTTCAGTACTGGAAGCTTCAGCAATCCGTTGGACCAGATCTTTGCTGAAATAAATAGACAGACAAGTATGGATTTAGACAAACCAGTAAAACATATCTGCAACTAACGTCAGAAATTCAAGAGGAGGAAAATTCCAAAGACTGAAAGATTTCAAGGGCATTTTCATACAATGGGTCAACGTTTTGCACTCGAGTTCGAGACCGATATGTTTAAAATATCAGAGTGCAACTTATAGGCACCTGTACCAGATACCCAATTCCACAAAACATTAATAAATAATATTGATGTCACGCCTCCACCCGAACCTGACCGCCCCTTGCCCTCATCAGAGCAAATGGTTACCCCCCCCCCCCCTCCCCCCGAAAACTTGAAAACAGGTGTGAGCTCAGACATCCCCTCGCAAGGCTTGAACAAATAAAGTCTCCAAGCATATACTATACTCAAATGAAGCTCCAAGACCGATGAATTGTGGAAAAGCCGTGGAATTCTGGTCGACGTCCGCTCGACCACAGTTCGTCAGCCATGCGTATTGGCTATAACGGATATTCCCCCAGCACCACGTTAGTTAGACCTAAGCTAAGTAACCAGCAACATTTAGAGAATAATTCGACCATCCTCACGTCGTTTGGTAAAAACGACTTCATACGACTGTAAACTAACAATAGCTTTTTATAGATTGATTATGCGTTGGCCTTGAACTTTTGACTGACAATCTCAATTGTGTGTGTTTTTTTTAATACACAATGTACTACACTACAGATAACAGTTAGTTCTTTCCCATAACGAGTGATAGTTACTGCCACGGAGTCCTGTATCAGTTGATATGTTTATAGAGACCGATATAACCGGTGTCCATTCCTTTAATTGGGAACACAAAATGGATAAAAACACAAAATGAAATTTTCACGATCAAATAGATTTAGTTAACAGAAGACGATCGATGACGTCCCAGGAATCGAAAAGATATTATATCAAGCTATAAAAGCCAACAAAAACCCCATGAAAAAACAATCGTGTATAAACTTGAACGACAATGCCCCAGATGGCAACATATAGTTGAATAAATATATGATGTAACACGCATACTCAAACGAGGCTCCAAGGCCGATAAATTGTGGATAAGCGGTGGAATTCTGCCCAACATCCCCTCGGCCACAGTTTGTCCACCAGGCGTATTGACGTATTCCCAGACGTTTGATAGGAGGCGCCGCTCCTTGGCCACTTGATAGCTGCTCCTGGACTTCTTCTAACGTCAAGCGTCCAACGACGTCATTAACCCGTTGTTGCCATGGTAGCGATGCATTCCGAAACGGATATTCCCCCAGCACCACGTTAGCTAGACCTAAGCTAAGTAACCAGCAACATTTAGAGAATAATTCGACCATCCTCACGTCGTTAAGTAAAAAACGACTTCGTATGACTGTAAACTAACAATAGCTTTTTATAGATTGATTATGCGTTGGCCTTGAACCGTTGACTGACAATCTCAATTGTGTGTGTTTTTTTATTACACAATGTACTACACTACAGATAACAGTTAGTTCTTTCCCATAACGAGTGATAGTTATTGCCACGGAGTCCTGTATCAGTTGATATGTTTATAGAGACCGATATTACCGGTGTCCATTCCTTTAATTGGGAACACAAAATGGATAAAAACACAAAATGAAATTCCCACGATCAAAGAGATTTAGTTAACGGAAGACGATCGATGACGTCCCAGGAATCGAAAAGACTTATATTATATCAAGCTATAAAAGCCAACAAAAACCCCATGAAAAAAACAATCGTGTATAAACTTGAACGACAATGCCCCAGATGGCAGCATATAGTTGAATAAATATATGATGTAATACGCATACTCAAACGAGGCTCCAAGGCCGATAAATTGTGGATAAGCGGTGGAATTCTGCCCAACATCCCCTCGGCCACAGTTTGTCCACCAGGCGTATTGACGTATTCCCAGACGTTTGATAGGAGGCGCCGCTCCTTGGCCACTTGATAGCTGCTCCTGGACTTCTTCTAACGTCAAGCGCCCAACGACGTCATTAACACGCTCTTGCCATGGTAACGATGCGTTTCTGAATGGATATTCTCCAATCACCACACCAGACGCAGCAATAAGCAAACAGCATGCGGCGACCAGCTTCATATTTAACCTATTATATCAACAATGAGTGTATGGGATTCAGAAAAAAATACTTATCGCTGACCTTTGTGTTCCAAACGACGAGTTTTTGCTAGCCTACATCTTTAGACTGATATATACATTTATTTCAATTGAATTGATAGCTCTATCAGGACAGACGTGGTCAAAGATCAGCGATAAAAAGAAATTTGTTTCTCGATATAGTTGATTAAAATGAATTCACTTTGTTTGCACAACTACTATATAGACTGTTAATGATGGGGGGGGGGGGGGGGGGGGGGGAGCTGTCAGCGACATTGTCACCATGAAAGTACAATTTTCTTCTTCATACGCTTTACGCGGCACTCAACATTATTTGACTTCTATGGCTCGGTTGCCAGGATTATTATGGGGAATGAAACCGGACTCTTTGTCTGGAGGAAACCCCCAACATTCGGAGGATACCTGGTATGATGCCAGAAAAATCCAAAGTGACATACAAATGAAGACCTAATATATGCAGTGTTCCAGAAACACCAACTATGCCTATGCTATGGCTGATGATTGCCGCTTAGTGCAAGGGCGGTGCACTCTAATTAATCGCTGGGGTTTGATTGATTGATGTTTACGGACTTACGCCGCACTCAATATTATTTCACTCATATTGCGGAGTGGTTTAGCGAGGGAGAAAGCCGGGCTCATTGCTGGGAGGAAACCCTCGATACGACGACCGAGTGAAAAATCCACTCCATTTTTGAATTTGTATTTGGTCTGAGTGTGATTTGAACCCGCGCCGCATCTATGGAAGTTCTGTGTGGGACTGAGGGACGATTACTCTGACACACTGGAACACCAAGGCCCCGAATCACTAAGGAGGAAGTGCGTATATATAACTTCAAAGTTTTTGGATTAAAACAAGGCCAGCATAGATACGGCCCAGATCATAGTAGAAGAATACAGACTATACTTTAAAATAAAATGGCTCGACCTCTGATCCAGAGGCCAGTCATTGTTAATAACAAGAAAAAGTGTTTAAAAGATACAGTAGTCAGGGTTAAAGTACCTTGCCTGTCTTCTACCTAAGTAATTCTGGAGGAACCAAATTTTTTATCCTTTTTTGTTCATGATCAAATTGGGTACGATATATTACAAAGTGTTCCAGAACTCCTCTCTGTCTGTCATTTTTTTGTTTTAGTTTCTTACAACAACTTACGATTGGGTATGAAGGTCTCCTTGGCTATTTTAGACAAGATTTTCCCTGTGCCGGTGTGCTTTAGTGTTCATAAATATAACTACATTTAGAGGGTTTAAACTCTGTAATGTGAGTGTTTGTTGTCAATTTCGTACGTCTTTCAATCGAAAGCAATTTGGCAAGAAAATGCTACATTTTATTTCTTATTATGCTTTGCTGCCCTGTGTTCATATAATTCATTCCAGATACATTAGAATCTGACGCAAGAGTCGCTGAGCCTTTACCTGTTTGGAACCCATCTCGTGGATAGCCAAAGTCACTGTGCCCTTTTCCGGTTTAGTGTCCTTCGCGTGGAAAGCCAAAGACGCTGTACCTTTCTTGTTTGGGTCTTTCGCGTGGAAAACCAAATACGCTGTACCTTTCTTGTTTGGGTCTTTCGCGTGAAAAGCCAAATACGCTGTACCTTTCTTGTTTGGATCTTTCGCGTGGAAAGCCAAATACGCTGTACCTTACAGTTTTGTCTTTCGCGCGGAAAGCCAAATACGCTGTACCTTTTTTTGTTTGGGTCTCTTGCATGGAAAGCCAAAGACGCTGTACCTTTTATGTTTGGGTCTTTCGCGTGGAAAGCCAAATACGCTGTACCTTTCTTGTTTGGATCTTTCGCGTGGAAAGCCAAATACGCTGTACCTTTTTTTGTTTGGGTCTCTTGCGTGGAAAGCCAAAGACGCTTAACCTTTCTTGTTTGGGTCTTTCGCCTGGAAAGCCAAAGACGCTGTACCTTTCTATTTTTGTCTTTCGCGTGGAAAGCCAAATACGACCTTTCTTGTTTGGGTCTTTCGCGTGGAAAGCCAAATACGCTGTACCTTTCTTGTTTGGATCTTTCGCGTGGAAAGCCAAATACGCTGTACCTTTTTTGTTTGGGTCTCTTGCGTGGAAAGCCAAAGACGCTGTACCTTTCTTGTTTGGGTCTTTCACCTGAAAAGCCAAATACGCTGTACCTTACAGTTTTGTCTTTCGCGTGGAAAGCCAAAGACGCTGTACCTTTCTATTTTTGTCTTTCGCGTGGAAAGCCAAATACGCTGTACCTTTCTGTTTTTATCTTTCGTATGGAAAGCCAAATACGCTGTACCTTTCTGTTTTTATCTTTCGTATGGAAAGCCAAATACGCTGTACCTTTCTGTTTTTGTCTTTCGCGTGGAAAGCCAAATACGCTGGACCTTTCTTGTTTGGGTCTTTCGCCTGGAAAGTCAAATACGCTGTGCCTTTCATATTTGGTGTCTTTCGCGTGGAAAGCCAAATACGCTGCACCTTTCTGTTTTTGTCTTTCGCGTGGAAAGCCAAAGACGCAGTACCTCTCTGTTTTTGTCTTTCGCGAGGAAAGCCAAATATGCTGTACCTTTCTGTTTTTGTCTTTCGCGTGGAAAGCCAAAGACGCAGTACCTTTCTGTTTCTGTCTTTCGCGTGGAAAGCCAAATACGCTGTACCTTTCTGTTTTTGTCTTTCGCGAGGAAAGCCAAATACGCTGTACCTTTCTGTTTTTGTCTTTCGCGTGGAATGCAAAATACGCTGGACCTTTCCGTTTTTGTCTTTCGCGTGGAAAGCCAAAGACGCAGTACCTTTCTGTTTTGTCTTTCGCGTGGAAAGCCAAATACGCTGTACCTTTCTGTTTCTGTCTTTCGCGTGAAAAGCCAAAGACGCAGTACCTTTCTGTTTTGTCTTTCGCGTGGAAAGCCAAATACGCTGTACCTTTCTGTTTTTGTATTTCGCGTGGAATGCAAAATACGCTGGACCTTTCCGTTTTTGTCTTTCGCGTGGAAAGCCAAAGACGCAGTACCTTTCTGTTTTGTCTTTCGCATGGAAAGCCAAATACGCTGTACCTTTTTGTTTTTGTCTTTCGCGTGGAAAGCCAAAGACGCAGTACCTTTATGTTTTGTCTTTCGCGTGGAAAGCCAAATGCGCTGTACCTTTCTGTTTCTGTCTTTCGCGTGGAAAGCCAAATACGCTGTACCTTTCTGTTTTTGTCTTTCGCGAGGAAAGCCAAATACGCTGTACCTTTCTGTTTTTATATTTCGCGTGGAATGCAAAATACGCTGGACCTTTCCGTTTTTGTCTTTCGCGTGGAAAGCCAAAGACGCTGTACCTTTCTTGTTTGGGTCTTTCGCGTGAAAAGCCAAATACGCTGTACCTTTCTTGTTTGGATCTTTCGCGTGGAAAGCCAAATACGCTGTACCTTACAGTTTTGTCTTTCGCGCGGAAAGCCAAATACGCTGTACCTTTTTTTGTTTGGGTCTCTTGCATGGAAAGCCAAAGACGCTGTACCTTTTATGTTTGGGTCTTTCGCGTGGAAAGCCAAATACGCTGTACCTTTCTTGTTTGGATCTTTCGCGTGGAAAGCCAAATACGCTGTACCTTTTTTTGTTTGGGTCTCTTGCGTGGAAAGCCAAAGACGCTTAACCTTTCTTGTTTGGGTCTTTCGCCTGGAAAGCCAAAGACGCTGTACCTTTCTATTTTTGTCTTTCGCGTGGAAAGCCAAATACGACCTTTCTTGTTTGGGTCTTTCGCGTGGAAAGCCAAATACGCTGTACCTTTCTTGTTTGGGTCTTTCGCGTGGAAAGCCAAATACGCTGTACCTTTCTTGTTTGGATCTTTCGCGTGGAAAGCCAAATACGCTGTACCTTTTTTGTTTGGGTCTCTTGCGTGGAAAGCCAAAGACGCTGTACCTTTCTTGTTTGGGTTTTTCACCTGAAAAGCCAAATACGCTGTACCTTACAGTTTTGTCTTTCGCGTGGAAAGCCAAAGACGCTGTACCTTTCTATTTTTGTCTTTCGCGTGGAAAGCCAAATACGCTGTACCTTTCTGTTTTTATCTTTCGTATGGAAAGCCAAATACGCTGTACCTTTTTGTTTTTGTCTTTCGCGTGGAAAGCCAAATACGCTGGACCTTTCTTGTTTGGGTCTTTCGCCTGGAAAGTCAAATACGCTGTGCCTTTCATATTTGGTGTCTTTCGCGTGGAAAGCCAAATACGCTGCACCTTTCTGTTTTTGTCTTTCGCGTGGAAAGCCAAAGACGCTGGACCTTTCCGTTTTTGTCTTTCGCGTGGAAAGCCAAAGACGCAGTACCTTTCTGTTTTGTCTTTCGCGTGGAAAGCCAAATACGCTGTACCTTTTTGTTTTTGTCTTTCGCGTGGAAAGCCAAAGACGCAGTACCTTTCTGTTTTGTCTTTCGCGTGGAAAGCCAAATGCGCTGTACCTTTCTGTTTTTGTCTTTCGCGTGGAATGCAAAATACGCTGTACCTTTCTGTTTCTGTCTTTCGCGTGGAAAGCCAAAGACGCAGTACCTTTCTGTTTTGTCTTTCGCGTGGAAAGCCAAATACGCTGTACCTTTCTGTTTTTGTATTTCGCGTGGAAAGCCAAAGACGCAGTACCTTTCTGTTTCTGTCTTTCGCGTGGAAAGCCAAAGACGCAGTACCTTTCTGTTTTGTCTTTCGCGTGGAAAGCCAAATACGCGGTACCTTTCTGTTTTGTCTTTCGCGTGGAAAGCCAAAGACGCAGTACCTTTCTGTTTTGTCTTTCGCGTGGAAAGCCAAATACGCTGTACCTTTCTGTTTCTGTCTTTCGCGTGGAAAGCCAAATACGCTGCACCTTTCTGTTTCGTCTTTCGCGTGGAAAGCCAAATACGCTGTACCTTTCTGTTTTTGTATTTCGCGTGGAATGCAAAATACGCTGGACCTTTCCGTTTTTGTCTTTCGCGTGGAAAGCCAAAGACGCAGTACCTTTCTGTTTTGTCTTTCGCGTGGAAAGCCAAATACGCTGTACCTTTCTGTTTTTGTATTTCGCGTGGAATGCAAAATACGCTGGACCTTTCCGTTTTTGTCTTTCGCGTGGAAAGCCAAAGACGCAGTACCTTTCTGTTTTGTCTTTCGCGTGGAAAGCCAAAGACGCTGTACCTTTTTGTTTTTGTCTTTCGCGTGGAAAGCCAAAGACGCAGTACCTTTCTGTTTTTGTATTTCGCGTGGAAAGCCAAAGACGCTGTACCTTTTTGTTTTTGTCTTTCGCGTGGAAAGCCAAATACGCTGTACCTTTCTGTTTCTGTCTTTCGCGTGGAAAGCCAAATACGCTGTACCTTTCTGTTTTGTCTTTCGCGTGGAAAGCCAAATACGCTGTACCTTTCTGTTTTTGTATTTCGCGTGGAATGCAAAATACGCTGTACCTTTCCGTTTTTGTCTTTCGCGTGGAAAGCCAAAGACGCAGTACCTTTCTGTTTTGTCTTTCGCGTGGAAAGCCAAATACGCTGTACCTTTCTGTTTCTGTCTTTCGCGTGGAAAGCCAAATACGCTGCACCTTTCTGTTTCGTCCTTCGCGTGGAAAGCCAAATACGCTGTACCTTTCTGTTTTTGTATTTCGCGTGGAATGCAAAATACGCTGGACCTTTCCGTTTTTGTCTTTCGCGTGGAAAGCCAAAGACGCTGTACCTTTCTGTTTTGTCTTTCGCGTGGAAAGCCAAATACGCTGTACCTTTCTGTTTTTGTATTTCGCGTGGAATGCAAAATACGCTGGACCTTTCCGTTTTTGTCTTTCGCGTGGAAAGCCAAAGACGCAGTACCTTTCTGTTTTGTCTTTCGCGTGGAAAGCCAAAGACGCTGTACCTTTTTGTTTTTGTCTTTCGCGTGGAAAGCCAAAGACGCAGTACCTTTCTGTTTTTGTATTTCGCGTGGAAAGCCAAAGACGCTGTACCTTTTTGTTTTTGTCTTTCGCGTGGAAAGCCAAATACGCTGTACCTTTCTGTTTCTGTCTTTCGCGTGGAAAGCCAAATACGCTGTACCTTTCTGTTTTGTCTTTCGCGTGGAAAGCCAAATACGCTGTACCTTTCTGTTTTTGTATTTCGCGTGGAATGCAAAATACGCTGGACCTTTCCGTTTTTGTCTTTCGCGTGGAAAGCCAAAGACGCAGTACCTTTCTGTTTTGTCTTTCGCGTGGAAAGCCAAATACACTGTACCTTTCTGTTTTTGTATTTCGCGTGGAATGCAAAATACGCTGGACCTTTCCGTTTTTGTCTTTCGCGTGGAAAGCCAAAGACGCAGTACCTTTCGGTTTTGTCTTTCGCGTGGAAAGCCAAAGATGCTGTACCTTTTTGTTTTTGTCTTTCGCGTGGAAAGCCAAAGACGCTGTACCTTTCTGTTTTTGTATTTCGCGTGGAAAGCCAAATACGCTGTACCTTTCTGTTTTTGTCTTTCGCGTGGAAAGCCAAAGTCGCAGTACCTTTCTGTTTTTGACTTTCGCGTGGAAAGCCAAATATGCTGTACCTTTCTGTTTTGTCTTTCGCGTGGAAAGCCAAATACGCTGTACCTTTCTGTTTTTGTCTTTCGCGAGGAAAGCCAAAGACGCAGTACCTTTCTGTTTTTGTATTTCGCGTGGAATGCCAAATACGCTGGACCTTTCCCTTTTTGTCTTTCGCGTGGAAAGCCAAATACGCTGTACCTTTCTGTTTTTGTCTTTCGCGTGGAAAGCCAAAGACGCAGTACCTTTCTGTTTTTGTCTTTCGCGTGGAAAGCCAAATACGCTGTATCTACTACTTCAAGAAAGACTGACACTAAATTTCCTGCATGGTTTATGTTGAATATTTTTGAAATCACGGGTTCAATTTGGGCATGACTCTCGATATGTTAAGGATTTTGGAATTAGGGATTATTTAATTCTATTTTATCACTAAATTTCCTGCATGGTTTATGTTGAATATTTTTGAAATCACGGGTTCAATTTGGGCATGACTCTCGATATGTTAAGGATTTTGGAATTAGGGATTATTTAATTCTATTTTATCAAGTCAGATGATCCAATAATAATTTCATATGATTTTCAACTTTAAGAATCGTACCTGTAGAAACCCAAATAGGTGCGCATCCACCAAGGTTCGTGGAAATCAGGTAAAAACTGTAGGAGATGCGTTGACAAACTATCACTGTCTCGTGTCTATCTATTCACAGTGTCAATAAAGGGTAATAACTCCAAAAATAATGGAATCAACGCAACCCAAATAGGAGATGCGCATTCTCACTTGGTAATAAACATGTCCACCCAGGTTTGTGGAAATCCGATAAAAACTGTAGGATGAGATGCGTTGACGGACAGACAACCCTATCGCTACCTTTCTTCTCTTCTTTTACAGTTTGACGGTAACCTTAAATCAAGAAATCAATCCAAACTCATGTCCAACTACCCACAAGTACCAAAAGTAAAACACGAAATTAGTATGAAAATAGTTTATTTCAAAGGTGATTCCAAGTTAGTTTTTAGCACTGTTATTATACAAGAGACAGGAATATATAAAGGTACATAGGTCGGATTTATCATGTTGAGAATTAAGTATCAAACAAGACGTATAGACTGATTGATGTTTTATGCCGCACTCAAAATTATTTCACTTATATGGCGGCGCTGTCAGGTTTAGTGGGGGAGGAAACCTGGCTCTTTGACCGGAGGAAACCTCTGACCTTCGGGGAGTACCTGCCAACTCTTCCACATAAGGCGATCAAGTGAAAAAAAAATTTGTTTGTTCCGAGTTGGATTCGAATCTGCGCGGCAAGAAGTATAGAGAAATAAAAACTAAGACATCAGAAGAAACTTCAGATAGATTAACCACAAGAGTCATCTATAGTTCCATTAATTGATGCTTTACTGTGCACTCAAGATTACTTTATTTATGTGGCGGCATTATCAGGCTGGGTGAGGGCTTTGTGCAGGGGGCACCTGCTTCAACCTGGCAACTTCAACATTTGATGGCCAAGTGAAAACCATAATTTGTATGGACAGAGTAGGATTTAACACCAGGATCCACTTTATGGAAGGCTTTTGTCAATGAACTGTATGCGTGGAACGGAGGTCACGTGGTATTTGATTTGCTTCGAATGCCGCAATTACCAGGAAATAGTGGAGTGTCCATCCAGATCTGTTCTGCACGAGCTTATCAACTATCAATGGCGGCACATTTGACAAAGTCAGATCCAAACCAGCCAATGAGACGTGTCCCTTCCACGCATATAGTTCATTGGCTTTTGTTTACATGAGAGAGTTTGCTATACGATGTGTGAACCAAGATTCAAAATTCTCAGAGGAAAGTAGTTCAGAACAGAAACTGCTAATAATAGTCTCTATATGAAAGACTACACATATGTAACAAGACAAGAGGAAAATGAAAAGATGAAGACGATCAATAGCTCTCTAGAGCTACTGTTTATTTTTTTATAATCAATCGTCTAGAAATAAAGCTTTAACTTTACTTTACTTAATGAAGAAATCACCTTATAAAATATAATAAATATCTTCTTTAATAAAGACAGACATTGCAAAATTTACTGGAAAGTTGAATGAAGTGAAGGTTGCATCGATAAAGAAAGTACATGTTATTTTACTGCAGTTAACATTGTTGCTGTATCACATATCTGGAGATGATGTCAAACGGTTTTCCTGTCAGCCAAAACTCGAACTATACAACCCACACCTCCTATACGATAAACCTGAAAAATAGTGAATGACCTTTGTTGAATATCTTGGATATAAAATTTGAGATTTATTCTAGTGAAAGCATACAGCTTCTAAAAGAACAGCAATCGCACCACAAAACATAGGCTACCCGGGGTATGCATAGAGAGTAGATGTAAGGAGTTACACACCATGGCAACCACCCGCCATCTTGGTTTTAAACAATGTTCCCTGACATATGATATAACATTGCTTCTGGATAAATATCGTATCTATTTAAAGCTCTATTTACTTTTTTCCAACACATTTTTGGGAGAGATTGAAAACTAACACAATCTTTTGAGGATATCAATTAAGAACTAAAGTAAATTTGTTTTGTATATAGGCCTATGTCATAAAGTCTCTATTAAAGACTATCCAAAACAACTACACCAAATCACCATAAAAAAAATCATTAAACCAAACAAAATTTAGATAAGATACGATATTTGTCTACAGCCCATGTTTAGGCAGTACAAACTAAGATGACGGAAGCTCTTCGCCTCTGTGATTAGTTTCAGGGGTGGAAAATAACTTTTTTCTCAGTAGGTCATCTTCTAAAAGTTTATATACCTGGGTCCTGTTTCACAAAGTCGCGTAGGTGTATTTTTTGCGAAACTTTCATACTAACATATCTCTACAGTATGGGTTGCTATGGCAGTTACGTGAAAACTTACGCTACGGCGTTTTGTGAAACAGGGTCCAGTAGCCTACAATTTTCACTTGTCAATGATCTTAGTCATAATCCAATTTTCTTCCTCACACACTATCTTTAGATGATGGATACATTTTCAGCATGGAGAAAGCACCATACTGGTTATCTCCAAGGTGCTTAGACAATATTTAAGAAGTTGGTTATAATCAAGAAGGACCAGATTGCCGTTAATAATTCTTTGTAAGTCCAAGCTGCAAAAGAGTTTTTTTTTCTCAGTAGGATAGGACTTCAACAGCTGCAGGTCATTTTACCCTGTTACCATAGGATTTTGCATGTCTTTCCAATTTTTCACATCAGTAAAAAAAGTTTATTTCCATCCCATGTGTTCTTATTTATCTAATTTCTGGTGCATCACACTTCTACAAGATTATTTCCCTCATTGCTGACAAAATCAAAGGTTGTACAAAGAAGGTAAGTGAGATATTTTAGATGATTGATTGATCCATGCTTTACTCAAGATTATGGCAGTGTTGCCAGATTTATTGGGGGGAAAACCGGGCTCTTTACTCAGAGGAAACATTGCTTTTGCTAGTAGCTGGCAACTTTTCCATATGCGATGATCGAGTGAAAAAATCACTCAGAAATTATTTTAGGTGGGGTTGTCCAAAAAGCTATTTCTAAAAGAATTTTCCATGGCGAGATTTTCCAACCCAAGCATAGTAATCAAAAATGGAAGAATTGTGTTGCCTCACTATAAAGTTATAGTAACATTTTAAAAAAACTTCTGAAACACTATAATTTGGGAATGCTTGAAAAGCTCTTCATTGGTTGATTGATTGCTTGGTGTTTTGCCAGTTTTATATATTTATATATTTTTTTATTGTGGGAGGAAATCGGGCTCTGTGCCCGGAGGAAACCCACGACCTTCCGCTGGCAACCATCCCACATAGGTCGTTCGAGTGAAAGCCCAGTCAGAAAATTTTCCAATTTTTGGACTGAGTGGGATTCGAATGCTCTTCATTGGGCTCTACTGTCGAGTGTTATGACCACCAGAGTCTTTGTAAAACTAACCTTTTCATGCCAGCTGAGTAAAACAGCACTACTTCCTTCAGACGGGTCCTGGAAGCCTCTGTAAATGTATTTCATCAACATATCTGTCTGTTTGTCATCTAACGACTTGGCCGCACTATCCATATCGGATGTTTTGAACGATGTCAACACACGAAGTGCAATCTGAGCAGCTCTATCCTACAAAATAGATCAATTTATTGTACGATGTGGCAACGTCAGATATGGCTATAAAATAGCTACGAAATATACCACATGAAACTTTATTAACTGGAGCGTTTTTCCTCGCTCACAAATTTTAAGTGTCTTTAGGACCCACATCAAAAAAAGTTGGGTCCCATATGCATTAGATTGATTGATTGATTGATTGGTGTTTTACGCCGCGCTCAAGAGTATTTCACTTATATGGCGGCGTTGCCAGTTTTATTGTGGGAGGAAACTGGGCTCTATGCCCGGAGGAAACCCATGACCTTCCGTTGGTAACTGGCAACCATCCCACATAGGTCGTTCGAGTGAAAACCCAGTCAGAAAATTTTTCCAATTTTTTTTTGGACTGAGTGGGATTTGAACCCGCGACCCATTGGTGGAAGGCTGTTCGGATTAAGTGTCCCATATGCATTAGATAGGGTCAAATTAATGTATCCAAGTCCAATTTTTCAATGAGGGTCAGTCATGCAGGTTTTCAGGTTGGGTAAATCCGTGTCAACGTAGAATTTCATAGATTAACATCTTGACCAATCATATCGTTTTCTGGTTGCCTCATCTTGTAATCCATGTTACTGGCGATATAGAATTTCATGGATTAACATCTTGACCAATCATATCGTTTTCTGGTTGCCCTGGTAATCCATGTTACTGGCGATAAACATTCAGTTCCCTCCTTAAAATGCTAGCTGTTCGCATTGGAAGATAGTCATATTTTCAATGTATTTTGCTGATAAGGCCATGGCAAATACATCACTGGACAAGTTAAGGATTGTCTCTTTAAGTGGCATTTAGGAGTTGATCCTGATATTAAGAAATGAACACGGTTTTTTATGGGTTGCAACTCCTGGATTTTTATTCTACACAACGTTTCGATGTAGAAACTAACATCGTTATCAAGTGAATGTGCCTCACATGATAAGGATGTTAGTTTCTACATCGAAACGTTGTGTACAAATAAAAATTCAGGAGTTGCAACCCATAAAAAAACGTGTTCATTTCTTAATACAAGTTAAGGATTGGTTCACTGAAATTGTTAAGCCACACTGAAGACATTCCATTTACAATATGACGGTGTTGTCAGGTGTGGTGGGATAACAGGCATCAAACTTAAAACAACACATTGATTTCAAAAGTACAAAATATATTTGCAACTGGCCTACTTGCACAGCTGCCAATAATGATATATTGCAATACGGTAAGCAAATGTTGCAATTTTTATTTTAAAAAAAACACCCAAGGTTTCGAAAAAATTTTAAGCTAAAGCATCCTCCAATCAATGAGTGGTTCTGTTGTGTGGCACTTGTATGGGAGAGTTGGCCAGGTTTGTTGAGTGTAGAAGAGCAGAGAGGAATCCCCCCAACAATTTTAGGCTGTAATCAATGAAATATATTCCCAGTCAGTTTTATCAAAGGTTGATATTGAAACAAATTACAGAACAAACAAATAAATAACACCTACCTTCACGGCTTGATTTTTGCTTAGTATTGGAGCGTGATCCAGGACATGTTTTAAAGCTTCTGCCTGACGATTCTTATGAGAAGTTAAGGTTTAATAATCTGACTGATTGGGAGCTGTATAAATGAAATATGGCATTGAAGTTTTCATTGTCGTACAATAACGAATCTCAAGCGAATGTCAACAAGCCCCCTATCAAGTTTTACCCGCAAGATCACAGGAGACCAGTGGTTAGGGGTATAAGTTTCACTGGTCAACTGTCTGATTAGCATAACTGCTTATTGGAGATCAACTCACTGTTAGCCTCCTGTGATTCTCAGCTTACAAAAGTATTTTTCTGGGACATACGAATGTATAAACAAAGCCATTAGATAAGCCTACATTATTTCTAACACAAAAATAAGATGACTAAGTTGAAGCAGCTACGTGATATATATATTTTTATTGATTGTCACCTGAAAAAAAAATCTCAACTGATAGTTTTAGACCAGCCTGGATCAGAAGGAAACTTTGATGAAAAAAAATGGTTTTGAAATAAACTAGAATCAAAAACAAAATGACATGCTAGACATTGATCTCCATAATC
This sequence comes from Lepidochitona cinerea, assembly GCA_963971465.1. NCBI lineage: Eukaryota > Metazoa > Mollusca > Polyplacophora > Chitonida > Tonicellidae > Lepidochitona > Lepidochitona cinerea. The sequence goes on along the minus strand of OZ020563.1, from coordinate 29,618,490 downwards.
AAAGCTGAACGGCTGGACAGTGGACAGTGAAAGTTATACCCGGCTTAATACATGGAGCCTGTTTAAAAAAGCGGCGTAGCATAAGTTTTTACGTAACTGCCATAGCAATGTATCTCTACAGTATGGGTTGCTATTGCAGTTACGCAAAAACTTACGCTTGCCTCGGTCAATCATGATCTCGCAGATTTGACCCTAGGTAGGGATGCTCACCCTGGATGGATCTGCCAGCTTTTTGTTGATACTAAGTTGAATGGGGAAAATGTGAAATTCAAAATGAGGCTTCCAAGGTCACATGGGTTCATTTGCATACAAAAATAGCCTTTAACTGAAATTATTTTCTTGATTACATGGGAACTGTTAGGATTTGTTAACAGTCAATGTACACATGAAATCTAACAACAACAACAGCATAAACATTCAGTATTTGGATCTGAAATACAGTGTCTAGGCCAAGCAAAAAAAAATATTTTGAAAGTCAAAGTAGCAATTCACAAAACAAATACAAAACTGATAAATCCAATAAACAACAAAACATAGAATGGCTGGTGTAATTGGCATCTTTTACCTGTGTCTTTCTACAGTGATTCCATTTTAAGCTAGAGTAGAACAGGAGAGGGTCCAAATGAGGGGACAGCTTTGATTTGTGATATGACATTCCTGAACAGTAAATGTGGTCCTTCATTTGAACCCTCACACTTCCCTGTGAACTTTAGGCCAATGATAATTGTGCTCTTCTACATATAGTTTTTTGTCCAAGAATATTGTGTGCAGAACTGAATTATGGGCATATTTGGAACTCTTGTGTGTTTAACCAGTTCTACATTAGCAAGCTGAGACTTAGGTGGGACACTTTGTTGATCTGTCCTAGAGTTTGACTGTCAAGGTTTGGTATAAATGATCAATTGTAAGGTATTTTGGCATATGCTTGTTCATTTCCACCCATTATTTAATACAAAAAGTGTATTTAAATTTTATGCTGCACATCCCTACCCTAGGGCTTAACTTGAAAGGGGCTTTTTCTTGGTCACTCAAGCGATTCTCGGATAAGTTACCAATTTAAACCTGTTTACGTAAAACATCTCGAGAATCTAATCTTTAAATTAATGATTATTATTATGGTTTAAACTAAAACTAAGTAAAAGTAAAGAAAGGATATTGCGACAGCAGTGTGTTGATTTCGCCTTCATTTGGCCCTGGTTCGTCTCCATCTTCGACAGTTTCCTCTTGAAATTTATCTTCATCGAACTGGTCAACGTCTACCTTCCGGAAGCGAGACAACCCTGTGTTCTTTGACATAATTTGAGGTATTTTTGTAACTAAAAACTTTCAATTTAAGTTAATTTCTTAATATTGAAATTACAGACAAAACACACACCGGCTTTAGTCACACCCCGGAAGTAAAATTCAAGACAACCCGATTCTACAACCCTCCCTGCATTTTGACAGAAAATACAACTAATAAGAATAAATCTCAACTCTATCGAACCTAAACAGCTAGCTGAATATTTATATGAAATTCAGATGGATAAAATTATGATTATTGGATAAAATTGGAATCTTTATCTATTAATTTCACTAGTCTCCCTTTAGAATGCAAATCAGTTAACGGAAGTTTCAGGGATTAAGGTAAGAGCCTCATTGTGGCCCTTTCCGCCATCAGCAAGCATCCAACATGGTCAGTGATAATTTGTACTGCAACAATCTGCCTTGATCTTTAAATGTATCGCATCGAGGATGGGGTTTTGTTTTTGAAATATTATCCTGAAATAAAATGGCATTCTCTTTCTCTTCCAATTGTGCTGATATGTTTAGTGGATAGCCTTTTATTAAGCATTGTTTTGGCTGTGTACAAAATAGAAAACGGTAGGCCTATAATATTTCCGTACATGTACAGAAATCAACCCGTGTCAATTTTTGTATCCATTTAATTTTGTCGATTGGCGTATATTTGTATTCTGACATGTTCTGCAAACCCTGACAAGGTGCCTTTCTTTATGGCTTTATTGGAATGACAATGTGTCAGAATTTTTTAGAGCAATAGGACGAAGTGAACAACTTAACATTTAGGTACAGATCCCAGAAAATGTTTCTGAAATTATGTGGCCCTCTGACAGTTAATGTACTAGGTTGGGGGAAGCCGACAATCGGCGGGTTAACTGCCAATCGGTGGGTAAAATAAATAGCCGCCTCAATGTTCAACGCCAGAGAAAAGACCCTGTCAATTGGTGGGTAACGTCTGGACAAAAATGACCTATTTCCTCTCTATCTGGCTCGGTTTTGTTTTAAGCGAACTATCAACTTCTAGTTCTATGACGTCAGAAGAGTGCATGTTTGTACTTGTAGCTTGTTGCAAATGCCTAGTTCTACCTTCAAAGTTAACTCGAGCGGTCATTCAACTCATTCTTAAAGTGGCTCCGCTGTGCGTAAGGCGTGGCTGTGGTCGATGATTGTTGGCCTTTGGCACAATAAGGTTAGGTTTTGAAATTTTTTATAGACAACACACCAAAGACGGACTTAGGGTTAGGGACGGGGTTTGACAGAAAAGGGTTGGGTTTAGCCATGTTTATTCACAAAACCGAAGGATCATCTTGGATTCGTCCATATACGTCATCGCAGGTCAAAGGGTATATAAATTTGAAATGCGCATGCGTGTATCGCAGTTCAGGTAACACATAGAAATGTAATACCTCTAACGCTGTGTTGGTAGTTAGTCTAGTGGTAGGAAGGAAATAGCTAACAGAAGCTGGACTGTTTTTCCACACCTACCTCTACAGCGGCAAGCGATCAGCAGAATTAAAAAGCTGAAAATCCCTTATATTTTTTTTGTGTTAAATAATGCCTACAAAATCTTAATGCCTAATCTTTGTTTTCCTCTCAAATAGGTGAAGGTGAAGGCCAAGGACCTTCGTGGCCAGAAGAAGGATGATTTGTTAAAAAAACTAGATGAACTCAAAAAGGTAAGTTGCTTACTATATATGGGCTGAATAACTATGAAAATCAGTTAGTTGTAGACATGAATGATGGGGCACATATGATGAACATCTGATCTGAAAACTGTGATGGAAAATACTGTTATAACTGGATCGATAGGACTGATGTGTCTCCTGTTCTCTGTTTTATGCAATTTATACTTGAGCTAATAGCCTTGCCAGGAATTTAAAGGCCTATCTTATTAAAGCGGAGAAAAAACAAAGTGACCGATTTCCTCCCTGTTAGGGTTTCATAGATGTCTACATTTTTAGACAAGGCCTCCGTGGCTCAGTAGGTAGAGCGGTGGACCCTCAACCCAAACAGCCTTCCACCAATGCTGTCCAAAAAAATTTGAAAATTTTCTGACTGGGTCTTCACTCGAATGACCTATGTGGGATGGTTGCCAGTTACCACCAAAAGGTTGTGGGTTTCCTCCGGGCATAGAGCCCGGTTTCCTTCCACAATAAAACTGGCAATGCCGCCATATAATTGAAATATTCTTGAGCGCGGCGTAAAACACCAAACAATCAAGCGATCAATATTTTTAGACTAACTAGATAGATTGAATTATTTGAAAGTGGAATGGAGTATTTTAGTTGCTGCACTAATTTTAGCAAACTGCTCTTCAGTTTGTATGGCAAAAAAAAAAATTACCACTTGACGTGCAGTGACCTCATGAATTCTCTGAATATTTACTTCCCTTTTGGAGGCATACATGATGAACATCTGATCTGACTTGACTCCTGATGGAAAATAAGTTTATAAACTGGATCGATAGGACTGATATGCTTGGGATTTGTTTTTACCATTGATCGGGTTCGACAAGTGTCCACACTTTTTGGGTACCCTATCATGACTGAAATGTGATATCAAACTATTCAGCCATTTGACAGCCAGCATATAACGGTACATTCTTCATCTCACCATTGGCATATTTCGACACCCAATTTTGAAATGTGGATGGGAGCCTCAGTGCTACAGTGGATTAGAGTGACCGTCCCTCAGTCCCACACAGACCTGACATCGATGCGGTGAGGGTTCGAATCACACTTTGACCAAAACAAAATATCAGAAAATTTCTTGAGTGGAATTTTTTTGCGCCGTATGACGTAGAATTGCCAGGTGCTCGCTAAAGGTCGAGGTTTTCCTCCGGGCAATGAGCAATGCAATCGTGAATGGAATTGAATGTGCACTTAGTTCATAAATACATTGTGTTGGTACAAGACCGAAACCTATATACTATTTACAACTAGCACTCATTCAACACGCAAGTTAAACGAAAAATAAAAAATAATTGACAGGGTTTCTTATTGTTTTGTGTGGGACAAAGTGGTTTTCTATTGGTACACCTTATATGGGTGAAAAAACAGTGTACTGCCAGTCCAGCATTTTTAAATGTAATCAATTATTTCTCACTGTGGATTTTATTTCTTATTTCTAGGAGTTAGCTTCTCTACGTGTAACCAAGGTAACCGGAGGACAGGCAAATAAATTGTCCAGAATGTAAGTATGCAGAGTACATGAATTTATTTTTCTTTCCCAAATTTTACGTCAAATAAAACTTATCCTAAACAAATAATCCATGTGTTGGTCGACTATTGCATGAAAATTTGGTGAATTATTAAATTATGCCACGGATGTTGAAATATTAAGAGTTTCCACTGACTAGCTTGGCATAATACAGTAGAGTAAGCAATCCAAAGAAATACAGGTGAGACATTGGCTTAATTTAACTCTTACTATGTTGAATTCCCTTGAACTGGTGGGCCATTGTTGGCTCAGTTTGAAATACTCACCTTGACATTAGCAGAACCTTTCGCATTGATGGTATCACTGTGCTTTTGAATCCCACTCCGACGAACAAAAAAATTGATATGGTATTTACTGGATTGCCCTGTGTGGCAGGGTCGCCAGGTAACTGCTAGAGGTTGAGTGACAGTTCTTCTGGCAAATAACCCATTTCACACTGTATCTGGTAACGCTGCTGGGATGTTATTGAAATAATCTTGAGTTGCATAAAGATCAGTCATTGACTAAGTTTTGTTATCTTTATGTTTACAGCTGTACTGTGAGGAAGTCTATTGCCCGTGTTTTGACAGTCATCAACCAAACACAGAAGGAAAACCTCACGAAATTCTACAGAGGCAAGAAATACAAGCCAAAGGACTTGCGTTACAAGAAAACTCGTGCTATGAGAAGAGCCTTGACAAAGTTTGAACGTACAAGGAAGACCGCTAAACAAATGAGACGCGAGCGTGTCTGGCCTGTCAGAAAATTTGCTGTCAAGGAATAGATGTACCATTTAAGTGTGTAAACTTTGTCAAGTGAAAAATAAATCTAAAAAAAAAAAACGAAACTTTTCATTCTTAGATTTTATTATTTGGAAGTCTGGCTAAGTAGGTTTACGGATAGTCTCTCCTGCCAACACAAGCCCTTCATTGATGGGTCAAGGGTTTGAATACTGGGGCAACATAAAAAAAATTCTGTGTGGCTTTTCACTCGATGGCTGTATGTAGAATAGACTTTTTCAGTTTAGAAGACATTTTTCATTGTCGTCGAATTATATGGTATTGACGTCTCTCTCTGTTGCAGGCGCTTTATCACATTGCGTTAGAGAAAATTAGCACGATTTCAACGTCTGATTGATCCAAGACCTCGATGTAGCTTCATTTTGCTTCACACCAAGGCTACTATGCAAACGTTGACCCCTGGACTGAAACCTGCAGAACGTTGTCAGTTTCCTCCCCCTCTAAATGCGGTCATAAATGAAATTATCTCCCCTTAGTCAGAATTCAAGGTTGACACCACGCCTTATTTTGACCAGGAAACTACAGGGTCCCCATAGCCTATCTGGGAAGAGAGCATATATACAGAAGCAGAATGTTGGTGAAATCACTCAACTTTAAGGCACACTCCCCTCATTAGCCTCTGACATTTGTTAAAGTGGCATGAGCTGCCAAAATGTTGATATTTTTACGTCAAAACAGAATGTTGAAATTATTATTATTATTATTCAGAAGCTTTTTAGTGCTTCAAGTGTCGAAAATGTGCGACAAAGTATTGTTTTGAACTAACTTTGGCTTAGAATGAATGAATGGTCGTCCCGGTTTTTTAAATTTGGTTACTTTTCGAACACGTTTTCGGTCCGTACAGGCCACATACTGTATGGATTTTCCTCATTTCAACGCCAATCATTTAGTTTTTAGATGCCCTTCAGAACTTCTTACTGTCATGACGATCAGAAATTATGAAAAAAGTGTGGATTTTGGCAGCTCATGCCACTTTAAGGAAGCCAATTAACAAGAAAAAAACACTAAAATCAAACATTGAGCCAGAATACCACAACGATCAACTTTTTTGGGGATTACCCTCTCATTTTCAGGAAATACTGCTGACTTAAGAATGTCTGACATCCGGTCAGCGGCAAAAACGAATTGAAAACAAATGGCGTTAATAAGAGACCCAAATGAGTACGGTAAGAGTTGCGCTAATTCAAGTACTCAAAACATTACGAAAAGCACTCTAAAAGTTTGAGACTTTTCGTTGGGTGTCTTACCTCCTGCATGGAGCGACCGATAATCCTATCGAGCAATCGCTATTGTTGCTGTTTTAGACCAAACATGGCAGAAAGCAGTCTGATAATTTGTTATCTTCACATTGCTCGTCCTTGAATTAGCGGAATTCTTTCCATAGTTGTTGAAGAATGAAAGCTGGGGAACGCTTGGTTTCCTCTTCCGTCAAAAGAAGTGAAATAATCTTGTGTGTGATGTAAAACATAAATTTACATTTAACAAGGGTTTTAGTAAACTTAACATATAGCAAACAAAATAGGTGGTGCACATCCTCTCTTGATAACCAGCATGTCCAGGTTACTAAAAATTCAATAAGAACCGTGGAGATGACAAGAAATGATTAGGGAAAAGGTGATCATGTGTTTAAGTGTTCATAAATATATATAAAACCTGGGACTTAAATGAAAGGGATTGGAAACGTCTTTACAGTTTGACTCGCTATTGTTTGTTTCAGATGTCCCCGAGAATAGCCGAAACCTGTGTAGTGTATTCCAATTCATTCCGAACCTTACTGATGTCGTGGGTATATGGGCTGTGCAGGCCTATTTGAAATGTCAGAATAGTCCAAATGGCGATTGTTTTCTGTTACTAGCCTACAAATACGCATGCGCAGTCCATATATCTACCACATCGGCAAGGTTCAGGAGGAATCGGAACACACAACACGGGTTTAGGCTATTCTCGGGCGGATCGGAATGCCCTCACGAACTAAACTGTAGCGACTAGACTGGCTGTAATACAAAGGCGTTACCAGTCCCTTTCATATTAGTTTCTGATAAAACCGAAGACATTGTGCTAGTTTCTAGAATTAATGCTGGGTTTCCTCCTCCATTAAAACAAGTGAAATGATGTTGAGAGTGGTGTAAATCATCAACCTACATTAACGCTTTGGCTGTAGAAACCCCGCCCTTTACCTACTCTTCTACTTGGAATCCACACCAAAGTTTTTCTTTGGGCATTCACCATTGGTATTTGAACCTGAGACCCACAGATGGAAGGACTGTAAGGGACACAGGCTATCACTGGTGACTGACCCAGTCAAATCTGGGGCTCCTTTTACAAAGCAGTCACATCGGAAACAAGCCTAGATGTCACTGGATACCATAGTGAAAAGATTGATTGTTTGGTGTTTTACGCCGCGCTCAAGATTATTTCACTTACATGGCGGCGTTGTCAGTTTTATTATGGGAGGAAACCGGGCTCTGTGCCCGGTGGAAACCCACGACCTTCCGCTGGTAACTGGCAACCATCCCACGTAGGTCCATAGTGAAAAGATACAGAGTCATTGCAACTGCGATTGATTGCCCTTTGTGAAACGACCCATCTGACAATAAAGTAATAAACTTAAGAGCACCAGTTTAATAAATAATTTGATCCTTTAATTTACATGATTCTTATGTAATTACAAATATTTACAAATCTTTACAATAGTTAGGAAATTACTCAAGATCTAACAATTAAGCATAAATAAAATTCCATGCAACTTAAACAAATTGGACCCGACATTGTTTGGATTTTCAAATTTAGCTTGGGAGTAATGTAACTTATGATGGGATATAAATGTCTAAATCAATGATATACCCCTTATAAACACAATAAGAAACCGGTTTCCATGGCTATTTTAGACCAGAAGATTTCCCTTGTGCCCATATGTTTTAGTGTTCCTAAACATACATTCTAGAAATTTCATCAGTGCAGTTGAATTAAGCAAGTATTTCATCAAGAATGCATTTACAAAAAAATCTTTTCTAGTGTTCTATGACAAACAGTATTCATGTTGATTTAATCTCATTGGGTAGGTGAGGACCTAGTGTGGGCACCTGGTAAAACTGAGCCAATTGTCTATTTTATGATCATTTGACTGATGTCTTACAACACAGTCACAAGAGTATGGTGGTGACACCAGGTTTAGTGAGAAGTGGGGACCGGGCTATCTTGAACATAATGGAGCCCTGCTCTATATACTGAATCAGCTTTTTATTGATTGATAGTTGCTTTACATTGCACATTGCCAGATTCTATAGTTCAACCCTCTATGAAACAATATAATATTCACCGCTTTTCAAATGTAAAAAGGCCGAGCCAAACTGGCAGCTATCCAACAAATAAGAAGCCAAGCCAAAAAATACTTTTTCATTTTTGATGACAGGGGGATTCCAAAACTAATAAGAAAAAGACTGGATGAAAAACGGTTGAACCAGAATGTGTCTAGCAATCCCTAGCAACCCAACCATTGTTATTACACACAGTGTCTATGTAGTTCTGTTAATTATGATATGAAGATGAAACGAGCATTAATAATTTGGTGGTATTATTTTAGCTTTTTGTCCGGAGCCTAATGGCGGCCTCGCTCCAAACCATGACATTTTCCATTCCAATGTCTCTCGTATCAATTTCTGTTCATCTGAGGAAAATTTCAATAACACAGAAACCGCTTTGATCAACTGTAAGGCCTAGAACAGAACCAAAACAAAACTTGACATAAATATTGTGTAATTGATTGTTTGATGTTTTATGTTGAATATTGCAAAAAGTGGTTAAACTGACAGGAAGATATGAATAAATTTTAGAAAAAAAAAAAAAAGTTTCTTCTGCTTTACGGAGGGGCCTTGGTGGTCCAGTGGGCTAGAGTGATTGTCGCTCAGTCCCACACATACCTTTCATCAAGGCCGCGTGGGTTTGAATCACAGCAAATAAAAATTGAAAAATTTCTGAGTGGCAGGGTTGCTAGGTTTTCGCCGAAAGTTGCGGGTTTCCTCCAGGTAATGAGCCCGGTTTCCTCCCCCACTAAACCTAGCAATGCCGCCACAAAAGTGCAATAATCTTGAGTGCAGCGTAAAACCTTATTTAATAGATCTGCTTCAAGGAAAATATAAGTTTTTAGCACTTTAAGTTGAACAAGCAGTCAGAGAGTATTGCATAGCATACCGATAATTATGCATATTTTTGTAATTTTCATGAAACTTTCCATGGGGTGCAATTTTTACCAGAGTGGAACAAAATCTAAAACTGATCAGGGTAGACTCAAATACAAAATGTTTATCCAAAGGTCAAAATGTCCATAAAATGAGGTAGAATAAAACATAAACAATCTGTAGCTTACTATGAGAGACTAAAATATACAATTTCAATACATGATCTCTGAGCGTTTAGTCAAAAAACAGTTTAGCGGGTGGGGAACTAATAAATGACAAGAACCAAATGTACCTCTGATTCTCTGCTGAGCATAAATTTTAACACCACATGTTTCAAATATTCAAAGTTGACATCATCCTGCAGTGACTCTCTAAACTGGTTTGTGTGCTCTTCAGATAAATGCTGGAGGTACTGAGAACTATTTGATGATGGGGAAGAACTTGAATTGATGGGTAAAAGGGCTGGTGAATTGCTTGGCCCTGTGACAGCACTATTTTTGGTAACAGTTCGGCGTTGAGTTGGTGGACTGGATGCAAAGTCTTTAGAATCAATTGAAACGTCGTTAGGAAGTGTCTGGACCTTCAACTCCCTCTGTAACGTCTTTTTTAAATCTGTGAGGCGTTGCTGTTGCACTTTAATGGTCTGTGAAAAAAAGTTACTTACAATGCATAAATTTGATTCCTTTCAATGTTGATGTTGCTTATAGGAAAACGCTAACCCAACGTTTGTACCTAGAGTTCATCGAACATAGGCGAATATTAGCACGACTTATGTGCAATTGTGTCCAGGTTGAAATTCTAATAGACAACTTCACTCAAAAAAAATATAGGATATTTGAGGAGGGATGGCTTTGTATTGCATCGTTGTTCTGTTACATACCCCTTTAGCAATCTGTTTGACTACAAACCTGTACCTTTCAGTGCAGAAATTTTGTGCTCGTCATGTTCTAATATATCAGCTGGCAATCGGTCTATTGGAAAGATTACCAGTAAAATAACCTTAAGTATCAGTTTGGTAAAAAAGGCACACAATAGAGATTTATGATACAACAGTAATAAAGGGGTTGTTTAAAGACCCACCTTATTTTTCTCTGCTAGTTGATCTTCTAAACATGCCACAGTCTGTTCTAATGATTCCAATTCTTTGACATCTGCTGTGTTTTTTGCATCTTGGGTCGTTTTAACCTGAGGGTGAATAAGAATACTAACAATGTGAGTAGAAGCTTATCGCAATTCTATACCAACTGCTTCAGAAATTTTATAGTGAGTGAACATAGATATAACTTTCTAGATTTTTTATACGGTATCATATGTATTTAAATATAACATATACTAGGTGTTTGGTTATGGTCACAGGGCACTTGTGAGTTTCATCATGAAGGGGCAGAATAAACATTCAACATTCAAATTACCCATTCATAAAGGTAAAAACCTTATGTCTCTCCATGTTTTTACAGATATTTCAACAGGTCAGAGAAAATTTCACGTCTGTAACTCTCTCAGTATTGAATTATATGTAAGATCATTTGATAAGAAAATCAATTCACTGCATTGGTTAAAAGCTTGAAGCTATGAAGAATTCTATTCAAACAATCAGCGGTACTAGAGGTCATTAATGCCTTAATCAGATTGGTAATACAAAAAGTTGCAATCCAAAATCATTAATGTCATTTTTATTAATATACCTTATCTTCCAGTTGAGCGGTCTTCCCTTCCATTTCTGTTAAGGATTTTTGTAGGGAGACAACTGCGTCAGATTTTTGTTCAAGCTCTTCTAGTAACTCGCGTTTTTCTTCAACTCCCGAAACACGAAGTTTTTCTAAATGCTGAGATAATTCAGCATTGCGTAACATTAATTCGTCTTTGTCTGAAAACAGATAGAATAGAATGAACACATCATGCAGTTATATTTTCTGAAAATAATATCAACAAACCCTAGAAACCCTAGAAAGTAGGGCAAAACTGTAAGATAGGTGCCAAAATTCACACTTCTGAAAAGAATGTTTAAAGTTCATCCAAAATTTTTAGAATTGACGTTGGAATAAGGCCTGAATTAACCAAAAGTGTTTGTCTTATTTCAAAACACTACTTTTACACATATTCTCTAGACCAGCAGCAATAAAAAACGTCTAATTAGTACTTCTTGAGAAAAATAGTCAATATTTTCAAGATTTCTTTTTTTAACGGAAGAATTATTTGGCAGCTCATGCTACTTTGAATCTAAAATCTATCTAATTTCATGTAGTCAATATAAATTTGAATGTGCAGTATATGCAAATGAGATCATAGCTATGACAAAGATATATAAACATGTTATCAACAATAATTAAAGAGCCGGCTTAATGTGATAAAGCATTTGTAGGTTGTTATCGTTACCAGATGTTGGCAGTTACTACTACAAGAAGTTACTAGGCTAGGTTATAAGACTTTGAAAGTTACCGTTACTAGAAGTTGACAGTTCACTTTGCCGCCTGGTGAGAGAATCTGTTAGACCTTGTAACCTGGATTCCAAATCCACCTTCTCTTTTTCAATATTAGATACCTGTAAAAAACACCACACAAAATACATAGACATTATTATGACATGGCAAGTTCATTTTTTATTCTAACAAAGCAACTACGCCCAGATAGCAAACATTTATGTCTTTTGTTGGGTCAATATTTTTCTCTTTTATTAGTTACATGAAAAGTCATTGACTTTGAGAACGATGTTAGAACTACATCCTAACGTCGTCACCGAATAAACCATTGACTTTGAGAATGATGTAAGAACTACATCGAAACGTCCTCACCCAATAAACCAAGAAGTTGTTATCCATAAGTAATTCTTCACCTTATTGTACATAAAAAATTATATAGAATTTTGCTTCTTGGTAATGTTGAAGCTGATAACGGTGTTTGGGGGAATTGGTTTTCGTTTGGGTGACATTGCCGTTAGTTCTACCCCGGGTGATAAACTGGGGGTAATCACCTTTAATAACAACCATTGTGAATAAATGTTACAGCATGAAATGACAACTATGTTAAACTATTAGCCCTGTCTTAATTAATCCCTGAATTAGTAACAGTAAACAAAAGTTATCTCACCCTAGTTTCCAGCATGGTTATCTGCCCCTGTTTTCTCTCCAACTCTTCATTGGAAATATTACATTCTCCTTCTGTGTGCAACAGTCTTTCCTTCGATCAAAACATGACAAGAACTTTACAAAGGGTGAAATAAGCCATTCTACTGTGATGATGAGTAATTTATTAAAGGTTTCATAGATCACCACCAAATCTTATATATTATCCCACCTCACACTGAATACTTCCTGTTGATTGGTTAAAACCTGTCACATGGAGACCTTGTATATTCCATATTACGTTGCCGTGCTGATCCATACAGGGCGACTACCATATATGGCTTGTGACGTCATGTCTAGACACTTGTCAATCAAGTCTGTTTGTGCCATACATATGAGAAAATAGTTTTCAGAGTTCCTTTTCTGCCTTTTTATGAAAGTGAAGTTTGAGAAAGAAGGGTAGAGTATCGTACAAGTTAGGTCTTTGGTGGGATAAATTCGCTACAGGATTTGTTCGAGGGGGGATAACGCCTCGCCCAATATTCGTTTGCTTACCCCATATATTTCCGTATCCCGCCTCGAACAAACCCTGTTACTAATAGTATATGTTGAATTGAAAGAGACTTGTTTGACAATATTGATTCTGGTTTTTAAGATGCAAGAAACTTTATTGAAAGTCAATTACAAAAGAAACAAACAACATAAGCCCAGAAGGGCTTTTCTTCTGACTATCATATAAAAATGTAAATTGATATTGTAAATTTCACCATAACACTTGTTGTTAACTGCACCAACAAAACAAAAACAAAAATGTAAATCTAAAAATAAGGACTCAGTATAGGAAGTCTTACTTTCAGCATATAATAGTATATGTTGAACTGAAAGAGACTTGTTTGACAATATTGATTTTGGTTTTTAAGATGCAAGAAATTACAAAAGAAACAAACAACATTAGCCCAGAACGGCTTTTCTTCTGACTATCATATAAAAATGTAAATTGATATTGTACATTTCACCATAACACTTGTTGTTAACTGCACCAGCAAGACAAAAATGTAAATCTAAAATAAGTCTTACTTTCAGCTGATTACATTCCTCGTCAAGTCTACGGCATCGTTTCTCCGACTCTTGATGCCTCTCAATAGCTTCCTGCAACTTGCCTTCAACCCCTTCCTTTACAGAAACAGATAAAAAAATAGAACATTTTTTAAAAATTAATTGATTGATGTTTTTCATCCGCTCAAGATTATTTCTCTTAAAGGTTTTATGAAAAATTGTGGCTAATGTATCCTAACTTAAGTTAAAGTTTCTTGTGAATATGTACTTTTCAAGTCAGACCCAAAAGAAAATATTATTTTGAGAATAAAACATAAAAATTTTATGCTTTCTTTGCCGCTCTACAGCGTTTACGGAAACTAATAAGTTCGAAATAGCTTGTCAAATATGACGTCATACACAACCTCTGCCACTGATTATACTTACCGGAGGTATTGTATGGCGTCATATTTGGTGATTTTTAACGAGAGTTTCGGAAAATATGCATACTCCACCCACGCGACGCCTACATAAACGATTTGCTTCGTTTTTTAAGGTGTATATTTAGCCAATCAACACTTAGAAACAAGATTTAAGAACTATTCATAAATCCTTTAAATGGTGGTGTTTGTCATTTTTAGTGGTGGAGCGAACCAAGTTCTTACCGCAGAGAAAACCCTACTCGGCTACTCAGCAACTCTCACTCCCACAGAGAGGCATTTTAATATTTAAAGTGGCATGAGCTGCCAAAATTCAAGATTTTTTCATAATTTCTGATCGTCACGACAGTAAGAGGCTTTGAAGGCCATCGAAAAACTAAAGGATTGGCGTTGGAATGGGGAAAATCCACACAGGATGTGACCTGTACGAACCGAAAATGTGTTCGAAAAGTAACAAAATTTAAATAACCGGGCCGACCATTCATTCATTCTAAGTCAATGTTTGTTCAAAACAACACTTTATCGTATATTTTCGAGACTAGAAGCACTAAAAAGCTTCTGAATTATACGTCTTGAGAAAAATAGCCAATAATTTCAACATTCTGTTTTAACTTCAAAATATCAACATTTTGGCAGCTCATGCCCTTTTAAAGTAGATGTATATATGTTAGTAAACAAGGTCTTTATAATATTTGTTTCACAGTAAATAAAACTTAAAATTCATGGTTGATGTATTTAGAATACAGCCACACTCGCCGCAAAAATCCAGAATACAGTTTTCATTAAAAAGAGCAGACGGTTTTCTGTAATTTCTCCTGACAGAAGAAGTTACGAAATTTGTTTTGTACAGCAATGTAAACAAACTGTAAGTCTGGGGATGTACAAAAGTGATGTAAACTCTGTGAGATATCTTACTGTACAATATTATTTTTTTGACTATATCTGAAGAAATACAGATGAAGAATCTGGTGTGAAGGACACAAAAGGATTGTCGGTAAATTTGAGACTGTTGTTGTTGTTTTCGGGCTTCAATTCAACCTAGGCTTTGACATCCCCATTTACACCTTTTAAACATAACTGGGAATACAATTTGTGTCCAATGTTTAATTTTACTGGTTTCTGCTTATAGTTAACTCGTATAAATGTACTTTCTAAACAAATGTCAGAAAGGCTATGGCGACAGGTGTCCCCCATAAAAGCAGAAGTTCAAAATGAAGTTTTGGCAGCAACACATGGGTAATAATTTCTGTTGGGTATTTTATTCAGCTTAACAATTTTCTGGAGAGGAAAGGACCCTAGGAACCATTGAAATTGAATCAATTGTTTTTGCTACAAAGCACTCAAACACAAACTACCCAAAAGTTCAGTGATTACTTATCCAAAGTAATATAAGAGATCCCTTACAAGAGTAGAAAATTGTAAGACCTATGTTAACTCAATATTTTAACACTTTATTTTGCCATCATTAGGAGAACATATTTATTGTTTTCTGGTGAATTTGCCATAATTGCAATATGTCTGTGTTGGAAAATTCTCGAGAATGGAGAGCATACAAAGTGTTTTCAGTTGCAGCTTCGGGCCACATTTGACAAAATAGTTCAAACAAAACCACTGACATTACTGAAGATAACCGGAAAATTTTGGGATTTTAGTGATATTATTGATCAGCAAGAAGGAACTTACTATTTGTGTGAGGGAAATGTTTCTCTCCTGATCTATTATAGTTTGTAGACTGAAGATTTCAGTTTCAAGGGAGGTAATCTTTGCTTTCAACTCTGCTTCCACTTTCTTGGATGCCAACCTGTCATTTTCTGATTGGGATTCCATCAAGTGCTTCTAAAAAGAGAAAAACAAAGTTTATTTGTTGTTGCTTATGCTAAACTATCAAATGGCTCACTTTACATTGTAGATTATTTACATTGTTCACATTGAATAAGGCCTGGGTCCTGTTTCACAAAGCCGTGTAGCGTAAGTTTTCACGTAACTGCCATAGCAACCCATACTCTAGCAATATGTTAGTATGAAAGTTACGCAAAAAATACATCTACGCCGCTTTGTGAAACAGGACCCGGGTCTTTTTTACTATCAAAATAACATCATGATACCTTATTCGTAATTATAACCTTACAGGCGTACATTGTAAATACATGGTTTTATGATTCTAGGTAGTATTAGGGGCCTCAATCCCCCCAAAAATTGGAAAATTTTCTGACTGGGTTTTCACTCGAACGACCTCCTATGTGGGATGGTTGCCAGTTACCAACGGAAGGTTGTGGGTTTCCTCAGGGCATCAAGCCCGATTTCCTCCCACAATGAAACTGGCAACGCCGCCATACAAGTGAAATTATCTTGAGCGCGGTGTAAAGCACCAAACAATTAATCAATCAATCAATCTATGTAGTATTGGCTTATAAAGTACAGACAGGGCAAACCTCTTTTTCATACTGTACATCTTTTTGATTGGCCAATTCCCAGTTTTCTAATGCCCGGGCTTCAGCATCTTCAAGCTTCCTTTTTAATTCGTCAATCTGAAAAATTTGTATCAACACCATATAAAAGGATAAATCTTACTTGAATAAAGCCTTAAAATCAGTTTTCAAGCAACTCCAACAAGCTTAACTGAAATTTAAACAGCCATTTACTGGACATATGTGGGATGTGAAAGTTCAAGGTTTCTCTCTCTCGGGGGAAGTGATAGCTTCACACAGTAACAGCCAACCAACCAATTGACGTTTCCCCGACACGCCCACGTTGATGGACAAAGTTCTATTATGTCCGACAACATGTGGTAAATGAAGGCTTAAACACAACGTCACAATTCAACGTCACAATCACTTTCTTAGGTTGCAAAATTGTTTCCAGTTTGCCATAAAAGAACGTTTTGGGGAAAGGTCAATTGAAAATGACCTTGGTTTTCTTCTGTGCTGAACTAATAAATAAAAACTGTTTTCAGTGATAGTCATGTTATAGATGATGGCAAAAACAAAGCAAGGAAATTAAATTACCTTAATTTGGAATTTTTCTTGCATGTCCGCCAAGGCAACATCTTTCTGAGATAACTCTTCACTATCCTCAACTATTTTAGCATTTAAATGAGAAACCTGTAACAAAATCAAGAAAATTATGATAAATCATGAGAAATCATTTACTGTGAAAAGAACAGATTATAAAAATGACCTCTCACAGAAAAATGTTTAAAAGTGTAATAGCGAAAATACATGCATTCTGTTGCTTTCTGCTGACCCTTTTACGTTTGTGATCTGACAGATTGACTGTTTTGTATTTACATGTCTACCTCAAATTGTTTGAAATATTTCATTTGTATGGCCTATTGCCAAGTTTAGAGGTAGAGGATCCCCAATTTTCAGTGGGTACCTTAAGTGGCATGAGCTGCCAAAATTTACACTTTTTTTCATAATTTTTGATCGGCACGACAGTAAAAGACTTTGAAGGCCACCAAAAAACTAAATGATTGGCGTTGGAATGAGGAAAATCCATACAGTATGTGGCCTATACGAACCGGAATAATGTTCAAAAGTAAACAAAATTAAATAACCGGGACGACCATTCATTCATTCTAAGCCATAGTTAGTTCAAAACAATACCTTATCGTACATTTTCTAGACTAGAAGCACTAAAAAGCTTTTGAATTATGCGTCTTGAGAAAAATAGCCGATAATTTCAACATTCTGTTTCAACGTCAAAATATCAACATTTTGGCAGCTCATGCCACTTTAAGGCAGCCCAGTGGTAAATTGTTCAAATCCTTCTTTGGTGTGAGAGGGATTTGAACCCGCGACCTATTGATTGATCGGATAGATGAGAAACTAAAAGTCCATACCTGTTCTTCAAGCTGTGAGATTTTATCACTCCATGTTGATTTCACTTCCATTAATTGCTGACGAGTTTCTGACAGTTTGTTTTCGACACCATCCCTCTTAAAGAAAGACATCAATGAAGGGTCTGATTATAAAATACAACCTTAATCACAACATTTTCAATTCTATTATTGGTGTCAAATAGAAAAAATTATTGGTTCTTGCTGGGATCTAAAAATTGTTAGTTTGGCAGCAGCAATTTGGCAGAAAGAATTCTTTATTTTATTAACTGCCCCAACTATAAATATTTCTTTAGTAAAGCAATTTATTTTCGCATACTTTTTCAAAATTAAATTAAACAGCAGCAGATTAAAAATTTATCAATGTGACAGCTTACAAAATTATTTGACCTTTTAAAGAAAACATAAAGCTTTTATATTGGATTAACTTTTCCATTTCGGAAATAAGGTTAACATCAACAAACATAATACTTATGCCGTTTTATGTTTTAACCATACTCAAGATTATTTCACTTATATTGTTGACAGCTTTATATGATTAAGGGAGGTAACTTCTCTGATTGATTGATTGATTGTTTGGTGTTTTACGCCGCGCTGAAGATTATTTCACTTATATGGCGGCGTTGCCAGTTTTATTGTGGGAGGAAACCGGGCTCTGTGCCTGGAGGAAACCCACAACCTTCTGCTGGTAACTGGCAACTATCCCACATAGGTCGTTTGAGTGAAAGTAACTTCTCCGAGTGGTTTCCCACAAGAGTTATGACATAAGCCTATACAAGCTGTAACTGTCATGGACATATATCCCTTCAAAATTATGTTACGACCAGTCACAGAGTTACGTTGCATATATGGGTTTGAAGAAATTTCTGTTGGAGCCTGACTATTATAACACATATAAATATAATCAGATAAGAATGTTTCCATATTTTTGGATTACCTCTTTTTCAAGGGCCTTAACTCTTTCATCATCAGAAAGTTCTTGGCCCTGAAGTCGTTCGTCCAAAGTTTTCACTCTCTCTAATAAATGGTCTATATGGTCGGATTTCTCTTCCAATAATTTACTGGTCTGAAAAATAAACCCATGAAAAACATGTAAATACACATTTATACAAGAGTTTCGGGAAACCCAAAATACGCCCGGAAAGGCACAGTAACTGCAGCCATACCAAAACAAATCCTTCCGTATTTATTTGAATTTAATTTTCAAAATTCAGAGGGAAGAGGTTGAAGCTTGGTAAATGATTGATTGATTGATTGTTTGGTGTTTTATGCCGCGCTCAAGATTATTTCACTTACATGTATATGGCGGCAATGCCAGTTTTATTAGGTGAAGCTTGGTAAAAAGGTGATGTTATGTCAGCAAAATGAAATATTACCACTAAAACCTTTAAAATCCATCTGTATCAAATTTAAAATGGGCTATTTGGATCAACAATTATTAACAAGATTTGTACACGGTACATGTACAAGTCATCAATTCTCGCTGCTGTTAAATCATGATGTTAAACATTGTTTGTTGTCAATATAGATTGCACTAAAAGGTTTAAATTTTTTAGAAAAGCAGTTTATAATTTACTAATCATACTTAAAGTACTTATGAAACATAACTGAGGATATAGATAATTTAGCTATGGTTCAAAAGTCTGGATGTTCAGCAATTGTAAAACTTTTTTCTCATTGGTGGTCGTCAGCTTTGTTTCCGAGTATTTGCGTCTGGAAAATGCTTGTGCAGCCGTAAATTGTGCGAACAAAACCCTCGGCCATCGTTGTAGCGATGACGTCATAGTGATGACCAAACAGAGCATTGACAGCTATAACATGGCTGTCAGTATTAAATCTACCGATTTGTCGTTAGGAGAATTGGAGGATTCGGGGGGAGAAACGACCGATATTTACAACCTGTACGACTTCGAAATGTTAGCGAAAGATAGTGGAGATGAGCAGACCGTATAGAGCAACTGGTGATAAACAGTGACGGTGTAAACCCAGCCGTTCTGGCAGCTCGTAACAAGCGTGTCCGAGTTTCGGAATGCCGTTTCGATGTTGAGAGTCCCGTGGCGTACACCTGCCGAACGGTTTAATTGGGGATATTAGTGGGGTTAAGCCTTCAAATCTTCGAAATTACAGAGAGTCCGTTGTCATTAAAAAATCTTACTAGTAAATACATGTTTACAACTGTCATTTTTACGATAAGCCACACTTACACTAGTTACAGTGTAACAACAACAACGCTTATTATGTTAGGCAAGTACACTGGAAATAAATTAATTAGTACCGATGCTTTCGTTTTTGCCTCATTACTTTTAGAACTATGGTACTATTTACTGCCATGGCTGTTGTATATATTTATGGACACTAAAACACATGTGCACGAGGAAAATTTTCTTAACTAAAATTCATGGCATTTGCCTCAATCAACCATGGTACACTGACATTGACATGTCCGTACTATCTAAATGTAATGTTATTCACTCCAGAGGGGTTTGGACCCGTTTAACTGGGTGAGTGGCTTGTAAAATCTCAGCTGATATAAAGCGCTCGAATGTTTGAATCCTACTCAGTTCAAGGAAAAAACGTAAGACAAATTTCTGAGTGGGTTTTTTAACTCGATCGCCATATGTATAGTTGCCAAGGTGCTTGTTAATTGCTAAAGGTCGGCGGTTTCCTCTCCCCAATAAACCTGGCAACGTTGACATATATGTGAAATAATCTAGAGTCCTGCGAAAAATATCAATCAATCTAAGATTTAACCTTTTGTATTTGTTAAGAGCTACATAATCCATTAAGGCCCAAACAATCTATTATTTTGAAGAAAAAAAAATGCCTGCATGCTTCAATTGCTCACACTAAGAAGAATGATTATTATACTCAACTGATAGGATTTTAAGAGCAGTTTGATCAGGAATGTAGTAACACCAACTATTTACCATATATGTAAAAATTTTGAGCGGTTGCACAGGCTAATATGTGGTCGATTGTGTGTATCATACTTTTTAAGGCGATAGGGCTCGTGAAAAACGCGTCCGGTAGACACCATGTATCAGCCCTTAGGCCAAATAGAGACGTCTGAACAATTTAATTACGAATTTATTATACTAGTATCATAATTATCGAAGAGCCTAAAGCTTAACATTTTACTCATGAAGTGGATGAGGTTTAATTATTACCATGGAATCGGCATGTCTAAACAAGAGATCAGTTAAACTGATCTAGGCGACCACCATAGAACACTATCAGAAAGTGGGGCTGCTTGTAAACGGATCGCAAATTTGATATGTGAAATTTATTTCTTCGGTTGGTGGCTGGCTGGACAAGAAAAAAGTTTCTTCGGTAGATAGTGGCTGTTATCTGAAAACTCAAAACCATCTTTATTCAAGGAGGCCGCACATTAACGCTACTTACCGGAGCTACATATTAGCCTACATGTACATGCACACAGGCCAGTCAGTGATATCGCTTGTTTGAGTCCTGTACACAATTAAAATTTACAAAATCCAAAACGGTTGTACACATGTTACTAAGATGCATTTAGTGTTTGTTTACAAATCAAAAGATAATGTATATCTGTCAAAATTAGCCCGTGAAAAGTGAAGAATGGGTGACGTATCACTCGTCTGATGAGTAAAAATGTACACATGACGAAAGTCAGTTTAAAAATTAATGTCAAAAAATGTCCTGATTCGTTCAGAAATTAGTAAACTCTGATAAAAAAAAATCTTCATGCACGATTTGATATAAATATATGATTGAATAAAAACATTTCAGTTACTTTATTGGTAAATAGCATTTACAATTGCGAAGTCAGTTGCTGTACATAGCTGCCTGAATGCAAATTCGATCGGCAAAATAGTGATTGTACGTTGCCGTGTATTTCACTTCATTTTGAAATATTCCTTCCTTTCACACTCCGAATAATACAATATGGATCTTCTTAAGTGTCTTAGGGAACACTCTCCTTTAAAAATATTTATTATTGTTACATTTTTGGAAAGAATTTAGGCGTTTAAAATCCCAATTCGAGAAGGCCATTTTACCGACTTCGAACAAGCCGTGGCGGCCGGCAACATGCATAGTAAACTATTTCTTATACTTATAGTCGCCCTTGGAATTCTGAAAGGAGTCGATTTTTATACGTTTTAAAATGACCCGAGGATTGCAATTTCACTCTGGGGTTTATAAAAGCTCCGATAAATGTCTTGTTTTTCACTACCCTGGACTCGGAAATTCCAAAATAACGTCCTCAGTGCCAAAAATAGTTTTAACTGGGTCGTGCTTTTAAAATGCCTGGTAGGGGCCCTGTGATTGACAGCGGGAACTCGCACTAGCAAACTTCACCGCCCGATTTTAGCACTTTTTAATCATAGATATTTAAATATCTCACTCACAGTCAGTATATTGGAGACAAGGAAATACATATTAAGATCTGAAGCTGTAAATATAAGGAATTCCTTTTCTTGTTATATACGTATGCTTGAGGTGTCCGTTCTAACCTAGACAAAGTTGGAAGTTATCAGTGAATTACGCGTCCGTTAAAGTAAATTAAACCTCTTAACCGTATTCGAAGATTGAAAAAACAAAACACAAAGCAACCAACAGATGCAACATGTGATTTTATTTGTTCATTTTCAAAATTAGTTTAAGTTGTAAGAAAAAATAACCATACGGCGTCAGTGGGGTTTTAGCCGACTTTCTGCTGTCTCCATACGATGTCTGCGGTAATGAAGCAGGCTAGCACTCTAACGCCATATGGCGACAGCGGTACCGAATGTGTTAAATGAAAACATCAACGACAAAAAAATACATCTTGCATAACTTGACCATATGAGGAAGCAATACAAAAAAATTCATCAATGAAAGATCCACCTGGTAGTTTTCTTGATTCCGCGATCACAAACTATGTAGATAGAAATCACAGAAAAAGCTACCCGCCGCCATTTTTAATATGCAAATGAGCAGCGAGTGCATAGTGCGCAACGAGGCCGTAGGGTTAACCTGCGTATAACATTTTACGAACATCCTTTCATTACTTTAGGAGAACAGTGATAAAAAAAATGGCTAGTGGCCGCCATTTTGAATATGCAAATGAGCAAAAAAGTGCATTGTGCGCAACGAGACCATAGGGCTAACGTGCGTTAATTAGTTTACGAAAATCCTACCCTTTCTTTACTTTAGGAGATAAGTGACAAAAAGAAGAAAAACAAAATGGTCGCCCAGCGGCCATTTTAATATGCAAATGAGCAAAAAAGTACATAGTACGCAACGAGGCCATAGGGTTAACCTGCGTACAAAGTTTTACGAAGATCCTCCCATTACTTAAGGAGAAAAGTGATAAAAAGTAGAAAAACAAAATGGTCGCCTAGCGGCCATTTTGATATGCAAATGAGCAAACGAAATAGATGTTGCACAACAAGACCATAGGAGGAAAGTGCGTGTGAAATTTAAAGAAGATCCGACAAGCACTTCTCTTGAAATCGCGATCACAAAAGAGAAAAGTGATAAAAAATAGAATATCAAAATGGTCGCCTAGCGGCCATGTTAATATGCAAATGAGCTCAGAAAAATAGATGTTGCACAACTAGACCATATGGGGAATCAGCACAAAAACATTTCATCAAGATCGGTCTAGTGGTTTTCTAGATTCCGCGATCACAAACTATGTAGGTAAAAATCACAAAATGGCCGCCAGCGGCCATTTTATTATGCAAATGAGCAAACAAAATAGATGTTGCACAACTAGACCATAAGAGGAACATGTCTTTGAAATTTGATGAAGATCCGACCAGTAGGTCTCTTGAAATCGCGATCACAAGAAAAGTTTACAGACACCGGACGACAGACGACGGACGACGGACCACGGACAAAATTCGATTTGATAAGACCACCATGAGATCATGGTGGTCTAAAAAGAGCATATACAAGGGAAGTAAAGTAAATCAGCAATGGGACTGGCACAAGGATTACCTGACTGATATACCCAGTTGTAATATAACAAGTTGGTCTACTTATTCTAGGTACCATGCAGTAGATGGATGGAAAGTGGTTAAGCAGGAAAGCAGGTCATGAGTAAATGATTATGTTTTCTTACATGATAACTTTGAAACAAAACATAATAAAGGATAATTTTATTTACACAAGAATAACATGTTTAAATAAGGTGTTGATTAATTGGGCTCAACTTCAAAGGTTTAAATGTTCCACTTAAGAAGATCTACTGGCAATGCAGTCAGGAAATTGATCTTTATCTGCTGGAGATGTAGGTATGGTGGGAGTTATTAAACAATAAACTAAAGGCTTTGAAAAAGGCTTAGTTATATGGTCATTTTTTTTCAAATTAGTGTCCCATGGAAGTAAACCACCAATCGCCAAACCAAGTGCCTTCTCACACAATGACCTCTGCGTTGTTCTCTGAGTGTGCTGTGCTGTGTTTTATCAGTACCCGTAATTGAGAAGCCGTGAAATAAATATCTGTTAGTTGTTGAAGTTTGCCCTTCTTGACATTTTACACTCATGTGTGTAAAAAAGGAGCAGGGCTTTACTGATCGAATTTATGCAAGAATACCACAGAGAAGCAGGATATTTCCCATCAAGTATTTACCGTAAATAAAAAGTTATCTCATTCTGTGTCTGTTAAAAGAGACAAATTTGTGTCACAGTGTCTATTGATCCATTTGAACTGGCAGAATTTTTTTTTTTAAAAAGCTGGATCACCATAGCGACAAAACTACAAATGTTGGCTTTTGAGGTTCTGACTGTATTTGGTGCATTTCAACACAGTTGACACAAGTGACTTTTAAAACATGAACAATGAGTCCAGGGTGGCAACACAGATGCAACTGTTCAGGTTAATATTGTCGCCACTTTTACTTCCCCGATGTGCTCTTCCACATTTGAAGTAGTGATCAAAACCTACAAAAAAAAAATTATGATAATCATTACCACCAAATGACTATGTAACAAAATATAAACAAAACAAAACTGCCCCAAGTTACCTAAATAGCAAACAAAACATAAGATTCGTATAATACTATTTCAGAACAGCAATGCTAATTGCGAGCCAATAAGAACTCCGTCAGATCAAAGAGTTCGTCATGACCAGCCGATAAATAAATAAATTATAAACTGGTAAATGTAGACATTAAATATTGCTGAATTTGCGAAAGGAACCCTCCTCCCTCAATATATTCTGATGCTCCTCCTTATTTTACATCACACATTACTAGACATTTACTTCTACTACATGTAGTTCTAGCTAGCAGTGAATATCACAATCCCATATGATGAGGTTAATCATTATTTATCATAGCCAGGAACCTTATGAACCTTGACACCCAGTACAGCAACCAGATTTCATTTTTTTTTAAAGTAACTGTTGTTACGAAGTACCATTACTTAGTAGTACTAGTTAGTAGTAGTACTAGTAGTAGTCTAATTCAATAACATTAAATCTAAATGTCTACAGGTACCTCGTTATTTATGTTTGGATATTTATTGGTCGGTACCAGGTCGACGACTAATAAATGTCAGAAATTATAAATAACGGAGTAAGACCTTTACTAAAGTGAAGTAGTAGTAGTCCAGCTTACAAGAATTTGACAATGAGTGAATGACAAAAGGTAAAATAATCTTATTTTTTATATTTTTTGAAGTCTGGCAGTAGAAATCTGAACACAAATACAGAGGTATAGACCGTATATCTTGTTGAACTTGGGCTGCACATCAAAACTTAGAGTTACACATCAAATGTCAAAATGTTCTGTCACGTCGCTGGTTGTTGTTGTTGTTAAAAGTTTGAACGAAAGTTGAACTTACTTGTCTCCGGTTATGTTGATTCACAATTAAACAAACTGCCGATATTTAGCGTCTATTGTGGGGACTGTTGTTGGCAACAGCTTCCTACTGCCGCAAATTTCTTTTGTCATTGAGATCTGAGACTGAAACCAATCGTCCCCGAAGATACCGAGTGAGACTGAGACTGACTGAGTGCAGGTGAGACTCGAGGAAGAAAGAGAGGGTACACAATCACACAGGAGTCTGCACACGAATGACATCCATGTCCTTGCATAAATATTCCTTCGGTGAATTGCCCTTTTTAATGTCTGATGCATATTGTGTCCCCGTTTCAACGCAATATCAACCACACGACATCGTGGTACCCAGCAACAGCTATCTGTAAACCGCTTAGTTGGAGACCTCCAAACTCTGTGGTCAAAGTTTACTGATGATGGGTGACCAATAGAGTTGGAGGACCTGCCATATTGAAACATGTCGATTTACCGAAACAAAACTATTTCGCTAAATTTCTCCTAATTTTAAACAATGCAACCGGCTCAAACTTTACACACATTCAATTCGATCTTTTAGTTCGCTTTTTCACCGAAAAAAAAGCGTTCAAACACTCACATTTATGTTGTATCATCGTCGTTTTCTAAGGACAGCCCGAATCTCCCGCTCGCCTCCTCGTTTACTTCAAGTTAACTTGGGCAATGTACGACCTATGAGAGCCGCGCTTTCGTATTTTCTTGATAAACGTCCAATGCGTACAACAACATACGAAAGCGCGGCTCTCATAGGTCGTACATTGCCCAAGTTAACTTGAAGTAAACGAGGAGGCGAGCGGGAGATTCGGGCTGTCCTTGGGAAAACGACGATGATACAACATAAATGTGAGTGTTTGAACGCTTTTTTTTCGGTGAAAAAGCGAACTAAAAGATCGAATTGAATGTGTGTAAAGTTTGAGCCGGTTGCATTGTTTAAAATTAGGAGAAATTTAGCGAAATAGTTTTGTTTCGGTAAATCGACATGTTTCAATATGGCAGGTCCTCCAACTCTATTGGTCACCCATCATCAGTAAACTTTGACCACAGAGTTTGGAGGTCTCCAACTATAAACCGCTATGATATAACTTCCCGCCATATTCGGTCATCACTGTGACGTCATACAAACACAAATCGTGAAGCAGAAAAGTTCGTATTTTTGATGCAGGTTTATCACTCAAAATTAAAGATAAATTAAATATTTGTTGGGGTGGGAAATGTGTCAGAATAATTTTTCATAATATATACTTTTGTTATTTGGGGAGAACAAAGGTTTGCTTTTTTCAATTCATAAGGTCTTTAAACAAATGTAATTAATTGGCAATTTCGCAGCTCACACCAATTCAAATAGATTTGACAATTTTTCTCATAATATTTTTTGTCTACATTATTTGGCTACAAAAAATATATAACAGTTGGGCATGTTAAAAGCCTACATTTAATTTTATCAGTGTTTGACATTGGCATAAGTTTCACCATAGACATCTTGACAATATTTTAAATCTCCCCAAATACCTACAAGTTATTACTTCTAATTTTATCATAGACCAAATGGATTTACAATAGATTTGGCTATGGGTCCATTGCTAATGTCACACACTGTTTTATGGAGGCCATAAATCTTTAGGCCATAAAAGCTCTAGAGACTGAGAGCTAACTGTAAGTTGACAAGGTAAATAGACCAAAGCTGGGATACTTATCTCTTGGTCTGTAGATAAAACTTTAATCCTTATATGTATTTTTCATTTGATTAAAACATTATATATTGATTTAAGAATAGTTTTAATCAATTTAGAAACATTATTGCAGTTTGAAAAAATCCTTTTTTGATGAGAATCGGAAAAGTAGAAGCCATTTTATAATTTAAAGGTTATTTTCATGAAAATGAAAGTAAGAATAAAAGGGAATGTACATAATCCAATAATTTGCAATAGTTGATATCATAAACAATTTTTTTACACACTGTCTGTTAATATGGTATGTAACATGAAAGATTTGAAAACATCGGATCATATTTGTTAAAGTTATTGAGAGAAAAAGTAAATATTACATTACCCAATATGGCTGCCATATTACGCAATGCATGATGTCAAAAATAGTTCGCGACACACCTTCCACCCATAAGGTATATACTCAGAAAAAATTGTGCAGATGGAATCAAAACTTTGGAAGTTATGGAGCGGAAGGGAATATTACATAATCCAATATAACTCCCATATTATGTAACCAGTGATGTTAAAAATAGTTTGCGACACACCTTCTACCCATAAGGTATATACTTAGAAAAAATTGTGCAGATGGAATCAAAACTTTAGAAGTTATGCAGCGGAAGGGAAAGCGGACGCCCGGACTGCCGGACTTCCGGACTGCCGTCCTGCCGGAGATGATACCATAATACAGCCCGCTTTTCAAGCCGGGCGTATAAAAACCCAAACAAAAACAGTCCATTACAAAGACTTGGTCCATTTTGGATTAAATAATTGAGGAACAGTGGTGTAAAATGACATGACAATTCCCAATATTGCTTGAGCATTCCCTGGAAAGTCTGCATCAGAAAACCAGGCTATTTATATGTATAGGCACATCTTGGGCCTGAAACCAGCACCAGATAGGGCCTAGATCTAGCTAAACCAAGGGTATGTAAGGCAACAAAAACCTTGATTATTATTTAAAATGGAATGGTGTTTCAAATGATAAAATTGCCTTTTTGAGGAACATGTAAGTGCTGGAGGCACATGAATAAATATGTTTCCTTCATTATTGATTATCCAATGTCTGACTAACCTTATTCCTACTTAAGTCACCATTTCTCTCCAAGGTCACATATTTGGATTCCAATTCAGCTTTGGAGGATTCTAGCTGTGAAATCTGGCTATTTTGCTGAGAAAATAAACATATAAAATCATTTTTTGTAAGATTTCAAAATAAGATTATTTTCTTCACTGCATCTTTAGAGGGACAGCTTTCCATGTATTATTTCAGTGTGAATGGAAATGTTTGTTTGAAAGGCATTCTAGATGCTGATGATTACATAATGAAAACATTTCAACAAAATTCAACTTTTCTGAGTGAGTACAAACACTGTTTTCAAGTCAGCAGAACATAAACAATAGACCCTTTTGGCTTAGAATGATGTTTTTATGACGTTGCTGGCGTTGTGACACGCCTCTGTCACATTGCGTCATAGCGATGTCTGACGGCAGATTGATCTAAAAACTCAATGTAGTGTCATTTTGTCATACACAGAGGCTACTGCACAAGCGTCAATCATTAAGTTGAAACAGTCTATTAGATACAGTCAAACCTGGACAAGTGGTAACCTGTAAACAGCGACCAGCTGCCCTAAGTGGCAATGCCCAGAAAAAATCCCATACTTAAGGCACTGCATATAGCACCTGTTTTTTTTTTTCGAATTTTTTGTCTAGTCTTGAGTGGGATTCGAACCTGTGTGGGACTGAAAGACTATCACTCTGCCTATCACCCACCACCATATTTTTGTGAAACAAAGAGCAAAAGAACCCTTACCTGTGATAATTGTGAGTTGAGTTCTGCAAGTTGAGAATCCAAAAGGCTTTTTTCCTGAGTCATTTTTTTTACAAGTTCTGTCTGAGCAGAATTACTCTCTTCATATTTATCCCTTGAAGAAACAAATATAATACAATTACAATGTAATTATCTAAATAGTCCAGTATACAAAAAGTCCAGTATACAAAAATGAATTAGTGACAAAATGAACAAGAGTTTTAGTAAACTTAACATACGCCCGCTGTGGCAAAGTCGAACCGCTACAATTAACAACTTTACATTTAATATAGCATTTGTTTTAATTTCATCAATTGAAATTTCTTGTTCACATTAGAAGTTTTTCTTTTCTGAATTTGACAAAGCTGCAACTAAATACCAGTACGTTATAGTACACATATGTTACCTGTTCAGGTAAATTCAATCACATTTTAATTGCAAAAACTGAAATATTGTGCCTGTTTTGACATTGCTGTTATGTTCCATAATTGGGAAGGAGCAATCAATGCAATAGCTTACAATTTTTCAATTTTAACAGTTTTGACTTGGACACTGTTCTATTGGACTTAGCTGTAATAGTTTTAGTACAAAGCAAACAATCTTCAGCCTGACCACTGATACAATGGTGTGTAAATATACAAACCTTCTGTGCCCACTTCAGTGGATGTCATTCATTGTCCCCTTATCTCTATTTAAACAGCCACTCTGATAAATACCAGATGGGTAATAAAGCTGGGAAAATGGTCTTTTTTAATTATAGCGCACATTAAACTATCCAAGAAAACAGTCTCAGAATGTATAAATTAATTGGCTTTCAGTGTTAATCTGGACCAAGTGTACTAAAAAAGCATTGATATACATGTATATTACTATATATATCAGGTACACATTTCTGATAAAAAACTCTTGAAAAAACACAAAAATATGTGGACCCAAATCAAATTTGGTATGCGACACATCATCTACCTATAAGGTATACTCTAAAAAAATTGGAGAGATTATATCAAAACGAAAGAAGTTCTGGAGCCAAAAGGGAATATTATTTACATAATCCAATATGGCTGCCATATTATGCAACAGGTTATGTCAGAAATGGTACACGACACACCGTCTGCCCATAAGGTATATACTCTGAAAGAATTGTCAAGATTGGATCAAAACTCTTCAAGTTATGGAGCAAAAGGGAACGAAGATATAGACTAAGGCAGAATATTACATAATCCAACGTAGAAGCCACATTATGCAATCGACGATGTCCTAAATGGTTCGTGACACACCTTCTACCCCTAAAGTATATGTTGTAAAAAAAATTGTAAAGATCGGATCAAAACTCTTCAAGTTATGGAGCAGAAGGGAACGAAGATATAGACTAAGACAGAATATTACATAATCCAATGTAGAAGCCACATTATGCAATCAACGATGTCATAAATGGTTCATGACACACCTTCTACCCACAAGGTATATGCTGTGAAAGAATTGTAAAGATTAGATCAAAACTC
This sequence comes from Lepidochitona cinerea, assembly GCA_963971465.1. Classification (NCBI taxonomy): domain Eukaryota; kingdom Metazoa; phylum Mollusca; class Polyplacophora; order Chitonida; family Tonicellidae; genus Lepidochitona; species Lepidochitona cinerea. The sequence continues at coordinate 29,587,820 of OZ020563.1, read as the reverse complement.
TTCAAGTTATGGAGCGGAAGGGAATCGGGACGGACGGCCGGCGCTGGTGATACCATAATACGACTGACTTTTTTTAAGTCAGGCGTAAAAAAAGGAGGCTTTCTACGATTTTAATGATTTTCAACAATCTTTTTTATCTATATCAGATTTGTGTTGGATCAAATGATGCAGTGATTGTCTTTGCATCAAAATAGGTGATGAAAATTTACAAGATACACAAACCTATAAAATCCAGATAGTGAGTTATTATAGACAAGAAGATTTTCCCTGTGCCCGTGTGTTATAGTGTTAAAAAATATAAAATCCAGAATAATGTTAACATTGAAAAGAAAAGATGGTTTTCTATATTTATGCCCTATTTGATTGTTAGTTACATGCAATTTCAAAAAGGCAGAGGCTGAGACAAGTGTCGCTATGATTGGATTGATGGATGTATTACAGCGCACTCAAGATTATTTCACTTATATGGCAGCTTTGCTATGTTTAGTGGTGGAGGAAACCAGGCTCATTGCTCGGAGGAAATCACTGACCTGCGACGAGTACCGGACAACTCTTCCACATACGGAGATCGAGTGAAATTTTCCAATATTTTTTGGTTTCAGTGGGATTCGAACACGCACTGCATCGATGGAAGGTCTGTGTAGGACAGACGAACGATCACTCTAACCCACTGGGCCACCGAGGCCCACTTGCCCACGAGTGATATACTATTTTAGGGATTTATTCTGAGAAATAAGAAGAATGAGGTTGAGGAACAGCTAAAGCCTGCTTATAAATTTGAGACTGTAACTTATAGATAGAAAGAACTAGATCAGTTAAACGGTTTAGAATTAATTAGGTTAAATTTTAATGTATGCTTTAAGATATTCTAAACCTAACTGGACATGTATAATGTGCTACATGTATATTTTTTGTGTTTTTACTTATAGCAAGCTTGAGTAAACTTGTTGAAAAACTTCTACGATGGCGAATGGGCCTTTACAATTGCTAGCGAAGTTACCTTTCCTTGCTTGTCTGTTCTAAATAACTTTTTAAAGACTCCAGTTCTTTCTGCAACCCTTCAGAGTCTTTCTGAAATGATTCAATTAAAGAACATTTCTCTTCTAAACTTTCCTTGCATTTCGCTAATTCCTCTTGAGTATTTAATAACTGAAAAGAAAAAAAATGTAACAAAATCAGCAAAATTCTTTTAATAAGTTATTATTTTGAAGTATCTTACCGCTTAGCACTACACGTACTCTCATTAATCATCGAGGCATAGAAATCTTATAATAACTAAATTGGCTAATTGACAAGGGACTCCGGCAAGTAAGTCACCATCTTGCTAGCTGATTTTTGACTTGCGTTAACAAGTTGTTTTCTAGTCTAATGTGAACTTTTCTGCCATTTTTTTAAAGAATGGAATAAATTTGAAACGGTAGGTGCTGTATGAAATTTTTTCATCCATCAAGACAAATGTTTAAAAGTGGCTTTAATAGGGCCTATGTCTTGCCTATCGTGCAGCAACAACGACAAGAAATGTTATTCAAGTGTTAACCTCGTTCTAGAATGTGACGTTACTGTGATAGTCGGCCATCTGGCTAGTTGATGGACTATTGTGCCGTTTTTTACTACGCAGCGCATAGCCAATCTGGTTATTATAAGATACCTATGTTGGCAGGATTATAAGGGGAGGAAACTCCCATGTTAGATGGATAGTTCGTCCGTACCATGTGTTTAACCTTTGCGGTTTCCTGTGTAACAAACCCCTGTATTTCTTCATTTTCCTCGTCCTTTTGATTGATCTTCTCTTGCAACTTTTTCTCTAAATCAGATTTCTCCTGTAAAGAGAATTACATCACTATTTATATTACCACAATGTAACACAGCTAGAAACTTGTCCCTGTGGTTATTTCAGTCAAGAAGACTTTCCCTGTGCTGGAGTGTTTTTACAGTTTATAACTATTTATACTTAAAAGGAAGCTCTTGTCAGTCGTCAACCTAATGAAATATCATAGGTTTGGTTTGTTATAACAATTTATGGGGTATAAAGGTCTAAATGATATACCTCTTTTTAACACAATTAGAAACTTGTCCCTGTGGTTATTTCAGTCAAGAAGACTTTCCCTGTGCTGGAGTGTTTTTAGTTTTTTTAACTATTTATATTAAAAAGAAACATACTTTTTTAGTTATTTTAAAAGTAAATCAGTCACCTTAAATGTACAAATCCTCCTAGTTCAGTGCCATTTAAATCTAACACATATTTACAGGTAAGACAACATTTGTCTCAGAAAACTCACTTTCAGAAATATATTTGAGGAATGGTAATATTAATCCTAATGATAAAAAAATTAAGATATCACCACGTAGTAGGTTGTTTTGAACAACACAAGCTTTCGACACCTGTACCGGTGTCTTCGTCAAGTGTAACATTTAACACTTGTGTAACAGTGTTACACTTGACGAAGACACCGGTACAGGTGTCGAAAGCTCGTGTTGTTCAAAACAACTTACTACGTGGTGATGTCTTAATTTTATTAGTATAGAACCCATGTTTAAAGAGAGTTCCAAACATTTCTTAATATTAATCCTATTCTTGGCACAGCAATCAAATTATCATCTTCGGCAGCCAGTGTGGCTAAAACTTTCACTTACACCCTTATAACCTGTGGGCAAACTGGATGCAAAAACATTCTTTTCCTTTAAATCTCATGAGAGAGGACAATAGGCTGAACAGACGTATTTAATTTCTTGGCCTGTTGATGATTGTTTGGTGTTTTTTATGCCACGCTCAAGATTACATTTCACTTATATGGTGGCGTTGCCAGTTTTATTGTGGGAGGAAACCGGGCTCTATGCCCGGTGGAAACCCCGACCTTCCGGTGGTAACTGGCAACCATCCCACATAGGTTGTTTGGGTGAAATCTTGGCTTTGGAGGCCTGTTGATGATGTATGTGTACATAATAAATGCAATGACCATGCAGAGAACATATCACCTTCAAATCCTCCCACAAAAAAACCCTCTAAAAAACTGCTACATCAGCATTAGTCAGGCGATATAAGCAAATGTGACATGTGTACCTTTGGTGATGGAAAATCGCCCCAAATAACAAAGCACTGTGCAATGCACAAATAGATTGAACAATATTTATACCTAGTGGGAAGCAAATTGAATTTTTCATAATGTAAGTAGTAAGAAAACTGAGTAAATAATCATGGTGTAATTTTTATACGCCCGGCTTGAAAAGCGGGCTGTATTATGGTATCATCTCCGTCCGTCCGGCAGGACGGCAGTCCGGCAGTCCGGCAGTCCGGGCGTCCGCTTTCCCCTTCCGCTCCATAACTTCTAAAGTTTTGATTCCATCTGCACAATTTTTTCTGAGTATATACCTTATGGGTAGAAGGTGTGTCGCAAACTATTTTTAACATCACTGGTTACATAATATGGGAGTTATATTGGATTATGTAATATTCCCTTCCGCTCCATAACTTCCAAAGTTTTGATTCCATCTGCACAATTTTTTCTAAGTATATACCTTATGGGTGGAAGGTGTGTCGCGAAGTATTTTTGACATCATACATTGCGTAATATGGCAGCCATATTGGGTTATGTAATATTTACTTTTTCTCTCCATAACTTTAACAAATATGATCCGATGTTTTCAAATCTTTCATGTTACATACCATATTAACAGACAGTGTGTAAAAAAATTGTTTATGATATCAACTATTGCAAATTATTGGATTATGTACATTCCCTTTTATTCTTACTTTCATTTTCATGAAAATAAACTTTAAATTATAAAATGGCTTCTACTTTTCCGATTCTCATCAAAAAAGGATTTTTTCAAATTGCAATAATGTTTCTAAATTGATTAAAACTATTCTTAAATCAATATATAACGTTTTAATCAAATGAAAAATGCATATAAGGATTAAAGTTTTATCTACAGACAAAGAGATAAGTAACCCAGCCTTGTTCTATTTACATAGTGATACTCTATTTAAACAAACTCTAAAGCTCTGTCTCTTATCTCTTATCTACAAGTGTTGACAGTTTTATGGTCCAGACTCTTCACTCGGATACCACATGGCCATGCCATGCTCAACTGGTTTTTTTTGTAGCCAAATAATATAGAAAAATTATATTATGAGAAAAATTTCCAAATCTACTTGAATTGGTGTGAGCTGCAAAATTGCCAATTAATTGCATTTGTTTAAGTATGATTAGTAAATTATAAACTACTCTTCTAAAAAATTGAAACATTTTAGTCCAAACTATATTGACAACAAGCAATGTTTAACATCACAATTTAACAAGCAGCAAGAATTGATGACTTGTACCGAGTACAAATCTTGTTAATAATCTTTGATGCAAATAGCCCATTTTAAATTTGATACAGATGGATTTTAAAGGTTTTAGTGGTAACATTTCATTTTGTTGACATTACATCACCTTTTACCAAGCTTCAACTTCCTTCCTCTGAATTTTGAAAATTAAATTTAAATAAATATGGAAGGATTTGTTTTGGTATGGCTGCAGTTACTGTGCCTTTCCGGGCGTATTTTGGGTTTCCCGAAACTCTTGTTCAGGTCTAGATCCCTCAACAGCTGAGATTTGAATGATTCCCTCTTGATAGTTCTACTTAAAATGCTAATCATGTGTCAGCCATCTTTGTTATGTCACTCCAAACATCCTTACTTAACACATATTCTGATTAGCTATCAAACTTCTTGTGCATGCCAAATCTTGTCAACAACGTAAAATTCTGTTTTTAAGGATTTACGTATCCTTTTGGGCACCACGTGAAATGTCTGACAAGAGTGAAAGCTTAACTTGTGGTTTAGGGTCCTTGTGTTTTTATTCCTGTTTTTACTTATTTGTTCTTTATTTGTGGCCCTGGGGCTCTTTCTACTAAGTTGGAGTAAGTTGTGCAAGTCACAAAGGCGTGTTAAATTATAGAAACTTGCGCATGGTCACACGTCTGGAGGCGCAACTCTATGCTGTAAACCTATGCGTACCTATGCTTAGTAGAACAAGCCCCTGAAAATAACACAATGTTATTATACTAACCTCTTCAATCAGATTAATTCTGTTTATGAATTCCTGAAAAAAAAATTAAATATTGATTATCATATTAATCATATTAATTCAAACTTACCAAAACACAAACTAAAAAATTTAAAGCTAAAATTATTAAAAATCTGTCTAGTTTTTTATTGTTGCTAAAAACAATCAATGAAAAACCTTTGAAACACTATCACTCTTTTTGAGACACTATCACTCTGTTGAGTGCGCAACTGATGCCCCTAAAATGTACAAGAAAAATCACAGGAAAATGTAATCAAGCTCACTCAATGTCACAACCTTCATTCCAGATTGATTTCTAATATTTTTTGTCCTTTTTTTGAAGGACTACACAAAATCAAAACAATTCATGTTATTACAGATTGATTGATTGTTTGGTCTTTTACGCTGCGCTCAAGATTATTTCACTTATATGGCGGTGTTGCCAGTTTTATTGTGGGAGGAAACCGGGCTCTATGCCTGGAGGAAACACACGACCTTCCGTTGGTAACTGGCAACCATCCCACATAGGTCGTTCGAGTGAAAACCCAGTCAGAGTGCATGTCATTACAGAGTAACTCACCTGTTCTTTATCCAGTAACGTCTTCTTGAAACCATCCGTGAGTTTGACACGATTTGTTTGGTATTGCTCATTCATATCTTGCATTCGTTTAGACATTTCTAAAATATGTAAAAAGTGAATGTAATGAATTATGATAGTTCCATCTATGTGACTAATATCTATACTGAATCTACAGAGCAAACTCAAGCTCTATGGTTATATGAAGCAGCTCAAGTTCTATACTTCTGCGAAACCTAAACAAGCTTTTTGCTTGTACATGTAGGAAGCCAGAGTTCTCTACCTGTAGGAAGTTCAAGCTCTTTGCTTGTAGGAAGTTCAAGCTCTTTGCTTGTAGGAAGCCCGAGTTCTCTACCTGTAGGAAGTTCAAGCTCTTTGCTTGTAAGAAGCCTGAGTTCTCTACCTGTAGGAAGTTCAAGCTCTTTGCTTGTAGGAAGTTCAAGCTCTTTGCTTGTAAGAAGCCTGAGTTCTCTACCTGTAGGAAGTTCAAGCTCTTTGCTTGTAGGAAGTTCAAGCTCTTTGCTTGTAGGAAGCCCGAGTTCTCTACCTGTAGGAAGTTTAAGCTCTTTGCTTGTAGGAGACTTAAGATGTTCTTGGAAGAAACTCAAGCTAGGTTCCAGGACGAAACTAAAGCTCTATGCTTGTAGGAAGTTTAAGCTCTATGCTTCTTGGAAGTTCAAGTTCTATGCTAGAACAAAACTGAAGCTCTGTGCAAGGAGGAAACTTAAGCTCTTTGTCAGTAGTAGATGGTTTAGGTGCAATTTAACATAAAAGCCTTGCAAAGCCACTAACGTCAAGAAAGAGCCAGGCCGAATCATTGGTCAAGGAAAGATTGATTGTTTGATGTTTTACACCTCACTACTATTTTATTTGTAAGGAAGGTTTATGTAGAGCGGAGCCCTTGGGCCGGGGCATTGTGGCTCTACTTTATCAATCAATCAATCGATGTAGAGAGAAATACTCCAAGTTGAAAATTTTAGGAAAGGCTACAGCAAAGAATATCGAAATGAAATATAAAAGTGAAAATCTCACCATCTTGATGTTTTTCTAAAGATAATTCTAGTTTTTCAATACTTCTGTTCTTGTCCTTGATTACAGCTACATACTCTATAAAATAAAGAAAAAAGAATATAATCATAAGACAAATCAAGTAAAATATTCAAGAGGTAGACCCTAAATCAGGTTATCGTTTTTTTATTTCACTCTGTATATTCACCACCATATAAGTGAAATAATCTTGAGTGCGTCGTAAAACCCCAATCAATCAATCTGTATAGAAGCTATTTGACATACAAGAAAAGAGTGGAAATTCATTAAGGCAATATTAATGCTACATAAGGGACTCAGATGAGGAAAGATTTCAAATGATTTCACCTCTCTTTCAGTGCAATATATCCATGTTGATCGTAAAAAATTACCTAAAGACTTGGTTTCCAGTTTTTTACACTGTTCTGTTCGTTTCATTAACAACTTTAGGATGTCTTCTTTTGAAGTGGTATTCTGATGAAAAAAACAACACATAAATACAAAAAGCAGAAACCAAATGCTACCAAAACCACAATATTTTCCCTGTGCCTGTGTGTTTTAGTGTTCATAAATATAAGGTTCAGCGAATGATTACAGAACTAATGTTCCAGATTACAGATGATCCGATGCTTGAATTAAGGGATTCTATTACAGTCTATAAGGTTCAGCTAAGTAAATAATTCTCCTACTATTTCAGTTACAATGGTGATTACTGGGAGTTATTGCAGCATTGAGACAGTCTGAACAAGTTTTTAGAGAATTTCTCTGCTGATAAGGTGATGACTTTTTTAGAATAAATATTGTGGCGGTGGTTATGTTTTATCCCTTAAGAATTTGGGGCCAATATTAAAAAAAGAAACCAGCAGAGAATTGCTGACATACCGGTTCCTCTGAACTACTGCTGTAACCTGAACCTGTTGGGAGGGAAGGGCTGGTGGGACCTGCAAGATAAAAAGTAAGGGAATAAATTTTATTTTAACCTGTACTGGATGAAAACCTTACAGCACTGAAAGTCGGACCCTTTGACCAGGATACATAATATCATGCTCACACTAACCTGTGTCTAGCTTAGCTGGGCTGGATATGCCGGAAGTTATTGGAGATCCCAGCGCACTGTCTGCCGTCTCCTCCTGGATCTTCTTTTTTAACTTGGCAAACATTGTCTTAAAAATGACCAGAACTTATCTACAATTAACAACAATTATGATATCGTTTTTAATTATGGAGATGGAATTTCTCACTTCTAGGCTTTGCCTAATTCACCAAAGTGAATTCCTTACCCGCCTCCTTGTTCAATAATCGGATTTTCATTATGTCGTCAGAACGGAATTCACTATCCGCCATTGTTTATCCGGTAATGCTATGAACCAACGCGAGTCCAACGGGATGAAAATATCTTTGCGCATGATCGAGATCGGTTGCCATGGTTGACTTCGGCGACCCCAATATTCGTGGGGGGCGGAGGTTGTGTTGAAAGAATGTAAAAGTAAAGTTATCTGCTTATTTGATGAAATAAAAAATTAAAAAATCTGTCATTTTGCATTTTTGGCAGCCACGGGCTATCGCCAGCTTCAGGGATTTATCGGATAGCTTGAAAGTGTGCAGCCATCGCGAGACTGAACAAGACAATTACCCCCCTTTTGGTTAAACGGTTCGTTGTGTTTGTGGCCGTTGTTTTTTTGAAAGACACGATTTGAAATTGTCTGTAACAAAACAACAAATATTTCGGAATTTTACCGATAAAAAACACTCGAAAACTATGAAACATGTTGTCATCAACGCAGGAATCTTAAGAAATGAAAATTCTGACTTAAGGTAAAGTTTCATATTTGTCCAAAACAGCATTACAGAAAAGGTGTCGGAGATGTTAAATTCCGACGACCAGCAAATGTCAGAATATAGATAACGAGTCGGATTTAACTTGTTGAATTAGACTTTGCCTATTACAATTACATATTAATTGAATTTACACGGAGATACATGTATACGTAAAGCTAATATCCTGCCAAATAATACTATCATATGCATTGAGTCTATCTTACTTTGAAAGCTGAATCGACAGATAGAATAATGACAGTTAATACACACTGGCCAAACGATCCATGTGAAATGACGTGTGCTATTCTAACAACAACAACAACACATTGTAGAAATCTTTTGATGGAACAGTGCAGAGAAACAAGGTGATAATAGAGCTGTAGTTAATGTGAAAAGCAACAAAATTCACAATGCCGAGCTTATAACGAGATTAATTTTCATTAATTGTTTTAAATATCTTGAAACTCGCCTTGTGTATTCGATGACAGCTTGTAACATATCTTCCGGCATACTCTCTGGCCAGCTGACGTCACGGAGTTCCTAACTTCCGCCAAATTCTTGGGGATTCCCTACCACTTCGTTTCTTCCAGAAAGGGCACACGCAGATATTGAAACTCTGTGGTGGTGTGGACAAACGGTAATTTTTGATCCCAGAAATTTCTACCGGCGTAAGTTAGATTTGTTCTTATAAGATAAGCACTAGATCAGGCCTGTGCTGTAAGATTTTCCGGGATAACCTGAAAAGAGGTCCTCTTAATTTACTTTAGATAACCTGAAAACGGGTTATGCTGTCGCGCAATTTAGATAACCTGTGTTCCTCCTAGGATAACCTGTAAACTTTTTGCCATTTTAAAAATAATTTTCACTTTTGTAAGTTGCTTAAAATGGTTACTCTGAATGAGAAATGCATAAAACCAGAAGTAGGACTTTGATAAAACCAAAGTAAGACTAAGAACCTAAAACGTCAAAGCAAAGACTTTTATTTTTCTTTAATGTGAATAGTGTGGTACAAGAAAAAATACTATGACTAGTTTAGTTCTACACTTTCTAAAAAATGGAGGAAAATTAAAAAAAAAAAAAAACTTTTTCGAAAAAGTGTTACCTGAAACAAAGAATTTTTGGGTTATGCCTAAATACAAATGTTTTAGCTAGGGCTTTGGCTTACGGTTACCTTGTGAAAATATCAACACTTTTATCAATGATCACTCTGTCAATGCGTTTTTGGGTAGACCCAACAACTTATGAAGATTCAAATTTCATTTTCAATATCTGACTGGGAATTCGACACGCGCCGGACAAATGCCGTTTGCGATTTGACCGGTGTGGGTACCGTATACTGACGTAGTTAACTGCACCTCAACCTCCTGTTCCACAAATTCCCAGTTTTGACTAGGCTACACGCCATGCAAATTAGGTTCTCGACTTTTCCATTGTCCTTTGTTTCGTAGGAAAACTAACCCCAGAACGGCCAACTCTTTAACGTTTTATTCCGTTACAGTTTCTGTCGGTTTGCGTGCGACAGACATGGAGTCGGGCGCCGTGTTCAGTCCGTCGAGATCTGAAAGTTATTTTTAGATCTCTATGGTTCAGTCTACGACGCACCACGTGGGAAAGCGAGACAATGTCCGTAAGCCTATTTCGAATCGGAACTATCAAGAAAGTTTACAGTTGTCAGTGATATTAATTAAAAGGATTAATTCTTCTTCGCTGTAGGTTAAATTTTGATTTTAAAAAACTCAAATGGCCGGAAGTTGAATGCCGTGATAACGAAACGAAGTCATCCATTGGGCTACAGTCCAGCCACACTCGGGGCAACTGAGCCAAGGCGAAGCCTGAAGGTATAGGAAGATTAAAGTTAACTTGTTTTCGATTCGCTTTTTTGATGCATTTTCGATTACTTTATTTTTTCTTTTACTTTTTTGAGCTGATCATAAAAAATTCGGAAGGTAAAATTTTTAGACGAGCGGTCGCAGGATTTTGGATAACCGATAAACCGGTCGTCTTAAATTGTGTTCAGACGAGCGCGAGACGAACGCGTTCGGTCCGTTCGTCCCAACAGCACAGGCCTGTAGATGCGGAATGTCGTTAGCTGTTCAGACTAGCTAGTTCTGTTGGCCCTACGGAGTGTCACTGTCCCTATCGTTGGTCACTGTCAGTGTCAGTCTACTCAGAAACTGAGAAAGCCATAGCCTATGCACGCAGCTGCCGTGTGCAGCGTGCACTGTGAGGCCTAAGACAGCCTGTAAGATTGATTGATGTTTTACGCGACACTCAAGGTTATTTCACTTAAGTTATAAATATAACTATTATATAGGCCTACTGCCGCGTTGCCAGCCGAGAAATTTGGGCTCTGCCGAATTTTTTTTTTTCGTATTCGTCATAGAGGGTGACTCACATTAATAGCCAAATATAAAATAAGTCGCCCTTTAGATCGAAAATTCGGGCTACAGCGTTGCCAGGTTTAGTATTAAATTGGTCTCTTTGCTCCAATTTTGCTTAAATTCGGCGAGCACCTGTCATCTCTTCCACTAATTCAACAAGTTAAATCCGACTCGTTATCTATATTCTGACATTTGCTGGTCGTCGGAATTTAACATCTCCGACACCTTTTCTGTAATGCTGTTTTGGACAAATATGAAACTTTACCTTAAGTCAGAATTTTCATTTCTTAAGATTCCTGCGTTGATGACAACATGTTTCATAGTTTTCTAGTGGTTTTTATCGGTAAAATTCCGAAATATTTGTTGTTTAAGGGTTTAATACCGCCGTAGCGGTGTTTGTTGCGTAACCCGATACCGCTGAACGTTGGTTCGTACCGAGTCAAACCACGAGAATGCGCAGCATTCGAGGGGTTTGACGAGGTGCGAACCAACGTTCAGCGGTATCGGGTTATGCAATAAACACCAAGACGAAGGTATTAAAGTCGATTCTACCCCGATAATTGAGAAAAATGAGGAAAAAGTGACCTGTTGTTGATTGCCGTTCCTTTTCCCTCCCTCGGGACAGACTGGGAACTTTTAACCAATCAACGATAAGCTTTGGTCACGTGCAACGGTTGACCCAGATATTTTGAAGCAGAATGACATAATGTCACTATGGCTACCGCTTTGACAGGCTGGGTTGCTGACGACGCTATCGGGGAAATGTTGTGAAATCAACCCTTTGATGACTATATACGTTCATGACAGCCCAGTTTTCAATAGAAAAGGACAGAATATAACCACACTCACAACATTATCAGGTTAAATCCTTCATTTTGTATGATAACAAGCAAAATATCACTTCTTCCGGGGGAGGTAAACCTACCAGCCGGCAGCCGATGACGCACTACAGACTCGATGTCGTTTGAAAAGTCATCTCTACTTAACATGTATATTTGCACACGGCACGCACATGCAGGAGGGGTAGAATTTGTTACAGACAATTTCAAATCGTGTCTTTCAAAAAAACAACGGCCACAAACACAACGAACCGTTTAACCAAAAGGGGGGTAATTGTCTTGTTCAGTCTCGCGATGGCTGCACACTTTCATCAAATAAGCAGATAATTTTACTTTTACATTCTTTCAACACAACCTCAACCTCCTACGAATATTGGGGTCGCCGAAGTCAACCATGGCAACCGATCTCGATCATGCGCAAAGATTTTTTCATCCCATTGGACTTTCGTCGGTTCAGTGCATGACTAGTTAAACAATGGCGGATAGTGAATTCCGTTCTGACGACATAATGAAAATCCGATTATTGAACAAGGAGGCGGGTAAGGAATTCACTTTGGTGAATTACTCTTCCACAGACGGCGATCGAGAGAAAAATCCACTGAGAAATTTTCCCTATTTTTATGGGGTCTGAGTGGGATTTGAATCCGCGCCGCATCGATGTAAGGCCTGTGTCGGACTGAGGGACTATGACTGTAACCAACTGAGCCCCCCCCCCCCCCCCCCCTCCCCTGTACTGCGCTTGTACTCTATTTATTCATTTCCTTTCCCCTCCTTTAAATGCAGAATGGTATCGGACATAATCCCACCTATTATTATAATTTCTATACTTTTATTTCTCTTTTGTTTGTCTAGATAATGGAAGGCGATGAAAAAACTGATGGCAGACCAAAAATAGTGATTGATAATCCAAGTCTTGTGACTAGAGATACTGATGCCCTTTCTCTTCACTCCGATATAGGGGTTCTACTTCAAGCAAAGACAGTGAAAAGAAACGGTCAGGGCATATTGAAACCTATTTGGGATGGAACTGTGTGTGTTTATAGAATGGAGAGCAATGGGACGAGTGCTGATACAGAATATGTTCCTTCAACATTTACAATTGGTGAAGCTGAGTGTAAAGAAAAGGAGTTGGTTGATAAATGTTTAAAGACAATGAAAGAAGGAGAAAGCAGTTTTTTTATTCTGTCTCAATCAACAAAAGATTTTCAGCAAAGGGAGATTAATCTTGAGCTAATATCATTTAAAGAGCCTGAGAAGCTATTGTGGGATCTTGAGCCAGAAGAAATTCTTGAGAGAGCACAGACGTACAAAGGAAAAGGCAATAGATTGTTCAGGGAAGGAAATATAGAATTTGCTTTTAAAAATTATTGCCGGGCTCTGAAATATTTACTTTCAATGCTTCCAGAGAGATATATCCCTGATGATATTGGTGAGGATTTTAAAGTGACACGATGTCACTGTTATTTGAACTTGGCTGCTTGTCAAATGAGAGTTGAACAGTGGCACTTTGTAGAGGAAAACTGTACAAAAGCATTGAGTTGTCAACCCAGTAATGTCAAAGCTTTGTATCGACGAAGCCAAGCCTATATAAAACTCGACAATTTCTCAGCTGCACAGAAAGATCTTCGCTATTGTTTGAAAATAGAACCGAGTAGCAAATCAGCTCAAACTGCTTTGAAGGAAGTTGATGTCAAATTAAAAACACTTTAATATTGCTAGATCATAGATGTAATATTGCTAGATCATGGATGTAATATTGCTAGATCATAGATGTAATATTGCTAGATCATGGATGTAATATTGCTAGATCATAGATGTTATATTGCTAGATCATGGATGCAATATTGCTAGATCATGGATGTAATATTGCTAGATCATGGATGTAATATTGCTAGATCATGGATGTTATATTGCTAGATCATGGATGTAATATTGCTAGATCATGGATGTTATATTGCTAGATCATGGATGCAATATTGCTAGATCATGGATGTAATATTGCTAGATCATGGATGTAATATTGCTAGATCATGGATGTTATATTGCTAGATCATGGATGTAATATTGCTAGATCATGGATGTAATATTGCTAGATCATGGATGTAATATTGCTAGATCATGGATGTAATATTGCTAGATCATGGATGTAATATTGCTAGATCATGGATGTCATATTGCTAGATCATGGATGTAATATTGCTAGATCATGGATGTAATATTGCTAGATCATGGATGTAATGTTGCTAGATCATGGATGTAATGTTGTCAGATCATGGATGTAATGTTGCTAGATCATGGATGTAATGTTGCTAGATCATGGATGTAATGTTGCTAGATCATGGATGTAATGTTGCTAGATCATGGATGTAATGTTGCTAGATCATGGATGTAATGTTGCTAGATCATGGATGTAATGTTGCTAGATCATGGATGTAATGTTGCTAGATCATGGATGTAATGTTGCTAGATCATGGATGTAATGTTGCTAGATCATGGATGTAATGTTGCTAGATCATGGATGTTATATTGCTAGATCATGGATGTAATGTTGCTAGATCATGGATGTAATGTTGCTAGATCATGGATGTAATGTTGCTAGATCATGGATGTAATGTTGCTAGATCATGGATGTAATGTTGCTAGATCATGGATGTAATGTTGCTAGATCATGGATGTAATATTGCTAGATCATGGATGTAATATTGCTAGATCATGGGTGTAATATTGCTAGTTTATAGATGTATTACTCTACTGAGTCAATGAGGCCCCCAGGATACAATACTTCAGTGCTAAACCTTATGGAGATGTCTGGTGTCTTATATAATCTGTGTCTGTGATATTTGAAAGATAATAATAAAAAGGTTCTCATTAAACTTTTCACTGGGTATGGCATAAAAGTTGCACACATTTGACTGTAACCATTCACAAGGTATTCCTTGTAGCGCTCTCAGTCCTAAGGATCAGAAACAAACAGTTGCCTGGTGGAGGTTTTTGCACATTAATGGATGTCTTTTGGCGATGCGAGAGCTGTAACCATGAAGAGTACCTTAAGTTAAGAATTTAACCTCGTTTATTTCCTCTGTAGAAAGAGAAAGTGCATTCATCGATCATCATGGAAGGATTTTTCTTGTGTCGACCATAGAGCTGTAATAGTGATACTTGATGATGTATATATTTTTTCTCGAGTACCTTTAGTTGAGATTTTAACCTTGTTAATATCCTCTCTGTGGTAAGAGAGTGAGAACATTTATGGAAGGGTTGTGTGAACCTAGTAGAGCTGTAATAGTGATACTTGATAATGTATATATTTTTTCTCAAGAGTACCTTTAGATGAGATTTTAACCTTGTTAATATCCTCTCAGTGGTAAGAGAGTGAGAACATTTATGGAAGGGTTGTGTCAACCTAGTAGAGCTGTAATAGTGATACTTGATAATGTATATATTTTTTCTCAAGAGTACCTTTAGTTGAGATTTTAACCTTGTTAATATCCTCTGTGGGAAGAGAGTGAGAACATTCATGGAAGGGTTGTGTCAACCTTAGAGCTGTAATAGTGATACTTGATAATGTATATATTTTTTCTCAAGAGTACCTTTAGATGAGATTTTAACCTTGTTAATATCCTCTCTGTGGTAAGAGAGTGAGAACATTCATGGAAGGGTTGTGTCAACCTAGTAGAGCTGTAATAGTGATACTTGATCATGTATATATTTTTTCTGATGAAATTAAACTTGGAGTACCAAGTGTCAATTGAAGTGTGAACATACATAGTTTACTTCCCACATGCTCATACAGTAAGACATAACATTAAAGGATTTATGAACAGGATTTAAAGCTGGCTTGTGTTTGTTTATGGACTAGATGTATATTTGAAAAACATCAGTTGAAACGAAACAACCTTCGCGTTAGAAAAAGAACGATGAGGAAATATGCATATTTTCCGTATTTTTCGTAACTACTCGGAAAAATGACATCATACACGACCTTCGATGTGTACAAACTGCCACGAAGACGTACTGAGACAGCAGAAATTGTTTATTACGTCATCGCTGTGAGGGTACGTACACAACGGAGGTAGTGTTTGACGTCATAGGTCTCTGAGATAATTAAATTTCGTTAGCATCGGCAAAAGTAGCTTGAATTTTGTATGTGCTGCGCCCGAAATTTAATTTTCTTTTTGGTCAGACTTTAAAAGTACATGTTCTACATCAGACTTAACGCTAATTAGAAAATATTTCCAAAGGTTGTTCATAAATCCTTTAAACCAAAGACATCTGGCAATGTCCAAATTTATTGACATTACAGTCATGATCAATTGTTATTTCACATCTCACTTATATCCGTTTGGGGAATCAAACCAACTTCTTTGCCCTCCAAACGGAACCTCTGCTGATACATACAATCTACAAGGCAAAGTATTTTTTTCTTTTTTGAGGTAACTCTAGTTGGATTTGACAGAACCCACCTCCATATGTGATTGATGGATTGTTTGGTGTTTACACCGCGCTTAAGATTATTTCACTTATATGGCGACGTTGCCAGTTTTATTGTGGGAGGAAACCGGGCTCTACTGCCCGAGTGAAAACCCAGTCAGAAAATTTTCCAATTTTTTTGGACTGAGTGGGATTCGAACCCGCAACCCATTGGTGGAAGGCTATTCGGATTGAGTGTCCAACGCTCTACCTACTTAGTCACGGAGGCCCCAATCCATATGTGAATTTTGCTGGGAAGTCTGCAAAGCATCAACATAAACTTTTATGACTCGTAGCCCAAAAAGCCATAAGTATTGCATAATGTTAACAATCTTGTGACGGGCTAAACCAACATTATTTGTTAACAGCATTTAGAAATCCAAATCTTTCAATGGCATTTAGAAGTTGAATGGTTACAATAAGGCCACAAAGTACTTATGGATAACAACTTCATGTTTTGTTTAGAAATGTAGTAGGCTCAGAGTGGCTGAGCCGTATTAATTTCTAAATGCCTTTACAAGTAATGTCTTTGTTAATCCTGTCCCAGACTGGTTTTATTGTACAAGACCGATATGAGTGAATTTCTTGTAAGACAGCGCTCCTCCCACCTAAGGGATTATTTTTGCCATCAAAGACCCAATTTTCGCCATTATCAGATAATTAATCTTGCACCACGGTTTGATAGGTTATGAATTGTGCTGTACTCTGACTGAAGTCTTTATGCCAGACTTACAACTAGGTGACTGTCTTCACCTTGTCACTAAACTCGAGTGCGGCGTAAAGGACGAAGCAAAATTTATGGGGTTCAATCTCAGTCCACCGATGTTCTGGCCATAGTTAAGATGCATAACCATTGTCAATGTGTTACAAAAGGAGTCCAGAAAATTCTACTGACCAAGGCTAAGCTCCTGTCAGTTGTCAACCTAATGAAATATCATAGGTTTGGTTTGTTACAACAATTTATAGGGTATAAAGGGCTAAATGATATACCTCTTTTTAACACAATTAGAAACTTGTCTGCATGGTTATTTTAGACAAGAAGATTTTCCCTGTGCCCGTGTGTTTTAGTGTTCATAAATATATATATATATGAATATAAAAAAATTATAAATTCCTGAAACACTCCTTTTTGTAATGACAACTCAAACGGGGAAATATTTGTTGAATTTAATATATTTGCCTGAACAAGTAACATAACTTTCTATAATACACTTGTGAGACATGGATCACATCCTCTATTTACACATAAGGTTTTTTAACCAACCAGAACACTTGCAATATATCCCTCTCGTTACAAACATTCTAAAATCACACAGAATTTGTCCATAAGCGAGTTTTCATCACACAAATTCAAACACCATTTCATAACTCTGTCAAGTGTTCAACACAAATATCCCAATAAGACTTCATAACTATAAATATATGCACATGTTGAGAATTGCTGATAGAACATGGGTTAGATTATTGTGTTAATATATACATCATTAAGTAACCAATGTGGAAAATAAACGCTACTGTTAATAACATCACAAAAAACGAAACAAGTCTGCTAAATACTTGAAATATAAATGCAAAATGGCTGGTGGGTTAGATATCATAAAGCTGTTTTCTTCCGCATGCACTACATTGACTAGCCGAGAAATCTGGGCTCTGCCGAATTTTTTTCACTCTCCGTGTTTGTCATGGCGACAAGACACATTAGCAGCCATATAATATCAGTCGCCGTAAGACCGATAATCAGGGCTATACATTGACCAATGAATTGGAAGATATCAAAAGAATACAGCTGTAAATCAACTGGACTTGTAAACACAAAATACCAATGAAATCTTGCACCATGTATTTAGACCAATCAGGGGGTTGTTTTACAAAGCTGGTGTAGCTTTACGCCAACCGTAACTACTATGACAACGTATCTCTTAAGTACTGTGACGCAATGGTAATTACAGTCCCAATCATTTAAGCCGGCAAATTTATTGCGCCAACTTGCGCGTTAGGTAGCCTAAAATCACGCAAATTCTCACAGCGGGGTGAGATTTAGCTCACGTATGTGATTAAAAGTAGTCCTGCACAGTTGTTATTTCTGCGAATCCACACAGCGCGACGCCTGTGGCGATGGCTGATTGTTCGCTTAGGCCTACTGTTTAGACTACCGGTAACCCGTTAAATGAATTGCCGTTCTTATCTTATCGCTGTAAATTATACATACAATTATTTTATATGACAAGAAAAGTTTTATTTTTTCTTTTGGGTAAAATTACAGACCTGTGATGTATGGAAATATCCCCCCGTAAGCCAACAATGTATTTACTGCACGACTACTGAATACAGAATAGTACCGTATGTAAGCACGTGTGTTTTCTCATTCCGAAATGAATATGACCGATTGGGTTTTTGGGATATATTTTATTCCTCCAATTTAAAAAATGATACTTATAATATTAAATGTATTTCAATATCCGTTCGACGGTATGTTACTTTCCGTGATTCCTTAGATTTATTCAGGCCGGACTTCACTTCCGCCCGAGTTGCGGCCCGCAACATTTTCTGGTTATCAGTTGTGAACAACTATGCAGGGCGTTTCGTGTGATCAAACCACACAAGGTTTGAAACAAATGTATACCATATAATTTTATGATTAATCTATATAAATAGTTTGCTTTTTTCGTTAAAAACGGCTTTCTCATTTCGTGCTTGTGGATTCAGAGAATTCACGTTTGATATTGTGAAGCCTTAGTTTACATTTGGACAATTAATATTCATCATTTTGAAATAAATAAGAAGTCTATAGTATGGACTTTCATAAAAAAAGTTCACGTCTTAAGTCTAAAATACGGCAGGTCTGGGCCTGTAAACGTATTCAAGGGACTAATCTGGACGCTAACTTTGGGTATGGTTTCCTATTTTCGGCATTCACTGAGTAATGCTCTAAAAAGTCAACTAGCAAGAAGGTTTAGTTATTTGTGACATTGTATAATTTTTTTGTTTGCTTTGTTTTTCTTAGGTCAATGTCTGAGGTGGCATATCCAGCACCTCAGAATGATGGACTCGGAAGTGTACCAAAATATCCTGGGCAGACAACTACTGCAGGAGTGCTGACATTGTTTGTTCCATATTTTCCATTTAATCTTATGCAATTTAACAATATTTGCTTGTATTTCCAGTCCGTGTCCTCATGGAAGACAAACAGGAGCAACTAATTCTTGAAATACGTACCTCTGGGGGAGTCTAAACCTGCAGATTGTAGAAGCTGTAACGATGGCTGTAGCCAGCTATGGAAAAGAGTCTGCATTTAAACAAAATATAACACCATGATTTTTGTATCTGTTGTTTATTGATATATGTAAACTTAAATCAAATAACCATTTGAAGACTGTACATACTAGTGTTTTATCAAATAAATATATATATACATTACGAGGCGTGGCGTATATTAAATGCCGGCCTTGTAATAATGAAGAAACCAGGAACAGTAAGTATTTTGATTTGATGTGAAAAGCATAAAAGAAAATCAACAACTTCAGTGAAAAGAATGCTAATATATGAAGAGGAATGAATTATGGTAGGTATAAGCTGTTGAGACTCCAGGATTAACACGAGGTATAAGCCCATAAATACCCCCGCCCCCTCCCCTCCAACATCAGCTGGCACACCAAATTAAAATGAATGGCAAACACTTCATATTTACTCCCAAGAGGTCACTTAAAGATCGAGTATCTGTATGGCATTAATAAACTTAATATTCAGATTACGCTGCTGTCCGGTAAGAACAACTCTGGATTAAATAATTGAGCGGCTTCTTGATAAACACAACCTGTTGAGAAAAACACAAAAGATTATCATCTGATTTTCTGACGTTTAACTTCACATGGGTTATTTGAAAGATTCAGAACTGTTACATCAACTTTCTCACTGATTCCTTCCACTTTAGTTTATCGTAATTTACTTATACGCTAAAACAGTTGTTATAGAAACACCAGCATAGATCTTTCCTTTATTTCTGTAAGTCGCAACAGCAAGATGGCGAACGCCTACCTTTTTAGCGAGTTTCTTCCTCTTATTAGGCCGATAAAGTCTGAGTTACCATTCTTGTTCAGTTTGTTTCTACAACTTGTATTTAGGTCAGAATGAAAAAAACACTCGTATAAAACAGATAAATGATAATGATCATTCAAAGACTAAACGGAAAGAAAAAAAATATTTCATTTTCGTATTGTCCTATACACATTGCTAAAATTCATTGATTGACTTGTTGAGTTGTCAAAACCCTATGCATTTATTTTATATTCACGCATTTAAAAAACAAACCAAAAGAAAAACAAGTCTTTGAGTGTCAACAAATGTTCACAGTCTGAGTTCAAACTACAGGAGGTTGATTGGGGAACAGTAAAGCAAAATCTAAAGATCGTCACCACTCTGCTGATATTAGTTATGGTAATTATACATAACCAGCAGCCTTTCTATAACCACGGTTGCTTGATTGACGTCTTCATTTGTGGAAGAAGCAGGGTCTGTTTAGTGCTGAACAATAATCAACCGGTACCAAACAAACAGGTGGAATTAACAGTCGCTGTCATTCTCCACAAACCCACTCTGAAAAGTCCGTCTATTACGTAAACCCTACGTGTTTCCGACGGATTCCAAATAAACAAACACATACATTAATCATCCGATTCTGATATTATAAGCGGAAAACATAAAACGGAAAACATAAAAAGAAGTTTTCAGCAGAACGGAATTCAAATCATGTCCGTAAAATGAATAATTGTGAGGAACTAGATTCTGCAGCGTACTCCGCCATGCTAATCATATGTCCCCCCAACCACTGACCTATTTATAGATCAGTACTCCCAACTCACCCAGCTCTCGCGCCAAGTGGCGCTTACTAGTTTGCGCATTGGCCAGCTGGAAATTTGCCGGCTTAAATGATTGGGTCTGTACGTCAAATGTAGCTTGCGACTGCTTTGTAAAACGGGCCCCAGGGGGGTTGATTGATAGATTGACGTTTTACACCATCCTAAAGATAATTTTAATTATATAGCTGCGTAACCAGGTTTAGGGGGAAGAAAATAGAGCTGTATGTCTGAACGAAACCCCCGACTTTTGGTACCTGGCAACTCTTACACATACGATGATCGAGTGAAAACTATACTCAGAAATTCTAATTAGGTGGTGTATATAGAACACAGGCTCAATTCAATCTGCACCTGAACAGCCCTAAAATAAAATAATCACAGGAGTACTGGAGACACACGGGTGTGGCTATACACACCTACCATCATGTAAAGACGGGCACAATTTTAAAATAATTTTGTTTAACATCGAAAGCGAAAATTACTTAGAACAAAACCAATGAAGTTTTCTCTACAGCTTGTGAGTTACAATTAGAAAACTTCACCAAAACAGATTTTTGTTCTAAAATCAATTGATAAACAAAATCACTGAATTAGTAAATTAACCCACACTGATTGACCGGTACTAATGCAGTATTTTCCCTGATGATGACTGCAACTTGCAAACCAAATCATGCCACCAAAAAAATGCCACTGCATGAAAATACTCCACTTCTGAAAAAGTGAAAGTCTAATTCTTAATCTACTTAATCTAGACCAAAAAACTATGGAAGACTATAATGAGCATAGTAGTATATTGCCAATTAACATAATACTATTCTGTTTTCCAACAGATATTGTGTAAGATTGCAATGGTTGGAAAACTCTGATTTCTAGTAACCAACTAACCAGGTGAACTTTGGAAGACTTATTGTTAAACATATTGCCTCAAGCAAAATCCAGTTGTAATAATAATGTCTGAAAATTCTAATGCCAATACAACTCTTGGTAAATGGTTTTCTTAAGCTGACTTAAAGGGAGGCAAATTGATAAAAACCAAATTTTCTTGCCTATTTTTCTGAAGAATTGTAAATCAAAAGCTTTTACATTGCACCAACCTTGAGAATACGTTAAGGAAATGTTTAAGTTAAAACCAATGAACCTGCATCTTGAGTATCTAAGGTTTGTAGACATGTGGTAAACAGTTTTAAATCTTTCAATGGCATTTAGATAGATTGATTGATTGGGGCTTAACGTCACACTCAACAGCTAAGGTTATATGGCGACAAAAGTACCAACCGACCAAAAGATACACGTACAGAAAATTAGCAAGAAAATTTGGTTTGCACAGTTCATTCATTGTAATGGACAATCAGTTACAATGAACTGTGCGTGACACAATGAACTGTGCGTGTCACAATGAACTGTGCGTGACACAATGAACTGTGCATGTCACAATGAACTGTGCATGACACAATGAACTGTGCATGTCACAATGAACTGTGCGTGACACAATGAACTGTGCATGTCACAATGAACTGTGCATGTCACAATGAACTGTGCATGACACAATGAACTGTGCATGACACAATGAACTGTGCATGTCACAATGAACTGTGCATGTCACAATGAACTGTGCATGTCACAATGAACTGTGCATGTCACAATGAACTGTGCGTGACACAATGAACTGTGCGTGTCACAATGAACTGTGCGTGACACAATGAACTGTGCATGTCACAATGAACTGTGCATGACACAATGAACTGTGCGTGTCACAATGAACTGTGCGTGACACAATGAACTGTGCATGTCACAATGAACTGTGCGTGACACAATGAACTGTGCGTGACACAATGAACTGTGCGTGACACAATGAACTGTGCATGTCACAATGAACTGTGCATGACACAATGAACTGTGCGTGTCACAATGAACTGTGCGTGACACAATGAACTGTGCATGTCACAATGAACTGTGCATGACACAATGAACTGTGCGTGTCACAATGAACTGTGCATGTCATTACTGAAAATACCTATATGGGCAAGTCTAATACACTGTCCTATATTTCATGGAAGACGGATAATGTAAAACTATTTGTTTAATACTTGATTGTTTTGAGCACCATAAGCTTAGCATTGCATCATGAAGAGTCCCCCATTAAAATTATACAATTGTAAAGCAAGGGAACTTTTTATCCATTCCAAAAAAAGTTTGAATGCCACATGTATATTAATGAAGTAATAATGTCTAAGACATTTGCAGTAATTGTATGCCAGTATAACAAACAACAAAATTTTTTTCCTCAATACACTCAGTCTTCTTTCAAATCCAAAATAAAACAAATTCACTAAATGATATTATTCTTAACTGAGATCCTTAAAAACAACAAAAAAATATGTTTCCAAAAAGAAATATTTTAAGTCATCTATGTACAAAAAAGTGATAATATGCAAAAAAAAAAGAAAAAAAAAACTAGAGCAGAAAATAGGAGATTCAAATAAATATGGTGGGCTTTATATACAAATACATTGTGCAGAGTACTATGCTGACATAACATACAAAAACAAATAATGATCATGAAATGGAAAAAAGGAAAATATCCCATTATACAAGGAAGAAATTGTTTTATTTTACGCAAAAAAAAAATTGTTCCGCTGCACAAAATACCTCAAACTATCAGTTTTTTGTTATCATAATAAAAAGCACTAACATTATTTCGATTGATTGGTGTTTTACACCAAACTCAAGATTATTTCACTTAAATAAGGTTTTGCCTGGTTTATTGAGTGCGAGGAAACTAGTGTCTATATTCTTGGAACCTCGAGTACTATACTATCAATTGGTCCCCGAAGACCTCACAACAAGATTGATCGATTTTTTACTCCCCACTCAGGATTATTTCACTAAACTTTGCCAGGTTTATTGAGTGTGATAAAACCAAGCTCAGGTTTATTGAGTGTGATAAAACCAAGCTCAGGTTTATTGAGTGTGATAAAACCAAGCTCGGGTTTATTGAGTGTGATAAAACCAAGCTCGGGTTTATTGAGTGTGATAAAACCAAGCTCAGGTTTATTGAGTGTGATAAAACCAAGCTCAGGTTTATTGAGTGTGATAAAACCAAGCTCAGGTTTATTGAGTGTGATAAAACCAAGCTCAGCACCAGTAGATTAGGCGCCTCTAGTTAATGATCTATTATAACCATGATGATAAACGATTAAGGCATCATCAAAGTAAGTTTCTTGTCAACAACACAAGCTTTTGATACCTGTGCCGATGTCTTTATCACATGCAATCAGCACAGGTGTCGAAAGCTTGTGTTGATCACGAACACCTAACTTCATGGTGATGCACTAGCCATTTCTCATTAGTATGGAACCCACATTTAAAGAGAGTTTCAAACACTTCTTAATCTAAACATTCCACAAAGGACAATCAAGTAAAAACAGTCAGCTCTTTCTGTTTTAGATAGTTTGAAAGAGAAAATTTTTATCCTTGCCAAAATCATGTAAAAAGGCCCCCTTTTTTAAAGATGATCAGATATTTGTTCTCCCACTATTGTACCTTCTTCTGAAATTCCAGGGTTTTCCAGACCCAGCTTCAGAATTCAAGGCCTTGAAGATCCTTTTTTCAAATTAGTTTTCAAGGTTTTTTCAGGTCTGTTACAAATCCTGGTGTATGTTGAGTTTCCAGAGCGCTGAAGGTGTAAATCCATTCTCAGGGGATCAGTCAGTTTTTAATACTCCTGATACAATTTCCACTAAAATCGTTAACCTTGCTATTGATCTAAAGCCTGAGACAACACATACCCTTTACTCTTGTTGGTTGATTGATTGATATTTGAGGATGCACTCAAGAGTATTTTACTTATATGCTGGCGTTTCCCAGTTAAGTGTGAGAATCCGAAGTAAGCCTGTGTATGCAGCTTGCAAGAGCTGAGGTCTTGTTTGAGATAGAGGCTATTCGTGTAGTTATGACACAGATAATTTGACGTGGGTCTCTTTAATTAGAGTTGGAGATCTATTTGTGACGTGAAGAGGACTTTGCCTTCATCTCCAGATTGGCTTTTGCTCGTCGTAACACTCTCTCTGTACGACTTACTGAAAAGTAGAACAACAAGACACATGAAACATGCAGGTATATGTGCAGCATAAAATTCAATATGGTGGAAGGATACTGCAGCCATATTGGATTCCACACAACAGCAATCTGACTATAATTTAACAAAATCATAAAATTTGGACGTGTATTTCATTCTCTCTTCTTATTGTCTTCTACATAGACAATCAGAATTAATGAGAAAAGTTAGAATTTTGGCTCTATTGCCTGGATTCAAGGATTGGTAAAAGATAAGACTGTTTTATGCTGCAGATTATATCATTTACAGGATTCATGTCTTATCTAAACATGCTGATAACTTGTTGATCCACTGAATAGCTTCGCATAATGCAGTAGCAAGGTAACTCAAAATAAATTTAATAAACGCATATTGACAATTTCAATATTTCGACAAAGATATATTTGTAATTTTCCTGAAGATGACAAATATATCTTTGTTGAAATATTGAAATTGTCAATATGCGTTTGTTAAATTTATTCGGAGTTACCTTGCTACTGCACTAAACACACCGGCACAGTCAATACCTAACTATGCAGACTACATCCAGAATATAGCCAGGTTTATTTCACATCTATGACGACAGTGACAGGTTTAGTCAGTGATAGAACCAGGCTCTTTGTCTGCCCTTGGCACCTCAAATACATGGCAACTCTTCCACACACAGCTATCAAGTGAAAAATCCACTCTGAATTTTTTGTCAGGTTTATTAGGAGGAAAAAGGGCTTGTTGTCACACTACGTTGCACAAAGGTGTATTAAACTTAAGTGAAGTTGGGCTTAAATATGTAGCCTCAAAAAGGATGCCTAGTTGAGTCAGGCTTAATACACCTGTGTGTAACAGGCCCCTGACAACCATTCCACAAATGGTGATATAGTGAGAAACATGCTCAAGACTTAGTCAATGTTTTCTTCTATGGACTGAGTGGCATTGGCAAGGGTTGATTGATTGTTTGGTGTTTTGCGCCGCGCTCAAGATTATTTCACTTATATGGCGGCGTTGCCATTTTTATTGTGGGAGGAAACCGGTCTTTATGTCCGTAGGAAACCCACGGCCTTCCGGTGGTAACTGGCAACCATCCCACATAAGCAAGGGTTGAAAAGCTTATCTTGGGGAGAGACTATCACTCTAATGTGTCAACATGCTGCAGCAAGTTAAATTAATAGTGAAACAAACTTACACTGTTGTATAACAGCCTCTTCTATATCTTCTTTCTGTCTATTAGTGGCATGAAGACGAGATTGGGCATCCTTTGCTGCACTGGCCAGTAGGTTGTACTTCAGTTTTAACATGTCCAACTCTCCTTGTAAATTTTCATTCTGAAACAGTTGAATGGTTGGTTGATTTGATAAAAACACATCAACAGTTCAAATCATGTGACAGGGGGAAATCTGAAGGTAATAAATAAACACGGGATTGGTATGGATAACAAACTTCTTCGTTTATTTTTCTGACGACGTTTCGGTGTAGATACTAACACCGTTTTCAAGTCCGAAACGTCGTCAGAAAAATAAACAAAGAAGTTTGTTATCCATACCAATCCCGTGTTTATTGACAATTCAACTTCTAAATGCCACTAAAACAACTGAATCTGAAGGTAGTTGTTGCATGTGAAGAAATTTTAGTTTATAAAAACTTGGCAGTTACCAATGCTGCAGGTTGGTCTTTAGTCACATTAATTCTGGACTGTGGTATAATCAATTTTTTCTCGCTCCAGCTTCCATTATTAATTTGCCCCTGTCTAGAATTCAAATGTCTCCATTTATTTCGTCAATATAAAAAAATGGATTTTTCATTGATTGATGTTATATGCCACACTCAAGATAATTTCACTTTATATATTTATGATCACTAAAACACACGGGCACAGGGAAAATCTTCTTGTCTAAAATAACCATGGAGACAAGTTTCTAATTGTGTTAAAAAGAGGTATATCATTTAGACCTTTATACCCCATAAAGTGTTGTAACAAACCAAACCTATGATATATATGGCCATGTTGCCAGGTTTAGTGGGCGAGGAAGCCGAGGTGAACACCCAAGTTCGGAAACTCTTCCATAGAGGGTGACTGAGTGAGAGAAAAAAACCCACTCAGAAATTTCCATCAATGGAAGGCTTGTGTCAGACTGATAGCAGGGATTACAAAAACTGAGATTTTTGACTGACCTGTTCTAGTAATTTAGGGTTATAAAACTCCCCCTTGTCATTGCAGGAGGGGAGCTGTGTCACCCAAAAGGAGGTTATCAGTCGACTCTCTTCTTTCAGGCATATCCGTAAATTATCCACAGACAAGGAGAGTTCCTTCAATGTACTGTACTCAACACTCTGAAATAAAGCAGAGTATGTATTTACCATAATACAGTAATAAAGATATGTACAGTCAAATGGTTCACTTCAACATCAATGTATGTTTTCTTGACTGATCAATGGTTTGTTCAGGTGACTGAGGAAGGCACTTCTATGGTTTATAGGGTAGGATGGGCTTGATGGGTTAGTCAGCTCAGCAGAGTGATAGTCTTCCAGTTTGAAGTTTGGTGTTATGAGCCTGATGATGAAGTCAGAAGATATATATTTATGTACAAACTTCTGAAATACATCGACTGAATTTCCTTAAAATTTGACAAAAACACCCCCATAAAACAAACACTACCAATGGGGAATGTGGCTTTTAAATAGACAAAATAATCATCTTTAAAAACTCGCATAAAACTAGGCAATAAATATAACACTAACTATTTATATATTAATCTCTTTCTAATTATTCCCCTTCTTTATATTCTACAAAGGTTTTACAATCCAAAGATTTAATAACCATGCAACAAGTTATTCCAGACAAATAAAATCATTCTGTTAATCATGCAATTGTAAATATACAATTCATGAATGGAAATTGTCACCATGCATTTTATTACAAGATAATCTTGTTTTCAATGATTTTTACCCCCAACCCCCACAAGAAAAAATATTGAAAACAGAACCAAGGGAAAAGATAAGTTGTTTTCAAGATGCAACACAGGATAAGTTGACAATTTTCTTTACTATCAGAGTTAATACATGTACTTCACTTCTAGTAAATATGCAAATTGTGTTTCTTGGTCCAGGATAGTCACATACAAATCATACCTTTGACTCCTTTCTTCAGAAGTAAAAGTGACTGTATATTGATCCTAGAAAGCTTTCTACATTGATTGATGTTTTACGCTACACTCAAGATCATTTCGTTAATATGGCGGCGTTTTCAGATTTAGTGAGAGGAAACCAGTCTCTTTGTCGAGAGGACTTCGGCCAATACCTGCCAACTCTCCCACATAATGTGACTGAGAAACCTACTCTCCTTCAGCAAGTACCTGCCAACTATTTCACATAGGGTGACCAAGACAAAACCCCACTCAGAAATTTGTTAATTTTTCACTTGAGTGTGATACGATCCTTGGAACCATCGATGGGAGGCATGCGTTAGATTAAGCCATCAAGGCCCCTGGACGCTTTCTAAGGCATCGGCAATGAGGAGAGCACTTACGGTAAGAATTCCGCTAATTCAAGTACTCAAAACATTACGAAAAGCACTCTAAAAGTTTGAGACTTTTCGTTGGGTGTCTTACCTCCTGCATGGAGCGACCGATAATTCTATCGAGCAATTGCTATTGTTGTTGTTTTAGACCAAATATGGCAGAAAGCAGTCGAATAATTTGTTATCTTCACATTGCTTGTCCTTGAATTAGCGGAATTCTTACTGTCCTTTTTACAATCCACTTATGGTCAAAGTTCTAAATTAGTAATCATCGCTTTAAGGATTTTTTAAAAACATTCGTTTATTGACCAAGAAGCATACACACAGAGAAAAATAAATTAAACAAGGATTGTATGTTTACAATAAGTTCCAGAGAATTTTACATGCCATTATGATAACAATTTTATCATGCCACGTTGATCAGTCACACAAACAATAATTAATATTTACCTTTATCAACTGAAACAAGTAAAATGACAAAGTCTATCATTAAGGTCAAAAATAAAGTTTCAGATTTCTATAAGACAGATTTTCAAACCATGGGCTTGTGTCACAAAACTGTCACATCACAAACACTGGCTAGTTGCCAATGGATACCAAAGAGAAGATTGATTGATTGATGTTTTACGCAGCACTCAAGATTATTTCAGTTTTATGGCGGCGTTGCCAGGTGTAGTTGGGGAGGAAATGCTCGCTCTTCGGTGAGTACCTGGCAACTATCCCATATACAGAGATAAGAAATGTCAAAGCAATTGTGACTGATCACACTGTCAGATGGTTTTATGAAACAGTCTCAAAGTTTTGTCTAAATACGTAATACATTTAATATCTATGGTAAAATACGGTCCCCCAAAAAAGAATTTGATTTATTCATTGGACTTTTAGACCAGGAAGAAAAGCCTAATTAGAAGAAAATGTTTTTGTTTTCTCGTTATTTTTTGGGATTACACTTTCTTTGGGATTACACTTTCTGGCGATAGGTGCCACACTCTGGGACCAGGGTTCGATTCCCGTTTCGGGTATCACCCAAAATCAGTAGAAGAATTTCTGCCATTTTCCAAGAAAGTGTAATCCCCAAAAATAACGAGAATACTGTTATACTCACTTTCTAAAAGACAATAACTAATTAAAGTCTTGTTTTTGTTTGTTTACCTGTGACATGGAGACGCCTTTAAACCTGGACAATCTCTCAGTGATGCGAGCCTGTATTCCACTAAGGACTGTCTGACATTCGTTGTTCTCTTTTCTCAGGTGTTCATAATCATCTACCTTACCCACAGCAAACAGGTGTCGGATATCAGGGTCTACGCCCGAAGGAAATACATCTGGACAAAGGCAAACAAAATATTATTACACATGTACAGCAGACTTAAATGGCTCCTGTCATGGAGAAGAATTTCTAATGCTATCAAATTCTGCAAAGTGCAATCTTCAAATATTTCTCAAAAGTAAATTAAATAAGTTACGTTAAAATTCAATAAAATCAACAACAAAAAATCAATCATATCAACATTTACAGCTATCAATTTGTTGATTTCCCCCCGAACAAAGTATTGAAAACTGTACAAACATGCCTTTACAGAAACAACAATTTTTTTAAAAAGGATAATTTGTACATATCGGCAGAGATAGCTATTATTTCGTATTTTAAATTGTATTAGATTAAAAATCTCCTTTTAAAAGCCTGTTCTCACTGTACGATTTGTCGTACCGACTTGTAGGATGCGATTAAAATGGATGCATTTGATTGGTTGATAAATCATATTGACCAATAAAAAGCATCCGTTTTAATCGCATCCTACAAGTCGGTACGACAAATAACACAATGAGAACAGGCCTTTACTTAGATTTAAATTTCTAAAATAAATTTTAAGCATAAAAGTACGTATTAATTATAACAAGCATGAAAAATGCTAATTGCAAATTATTTTGTCGTTTTCCCCTTTGTATTGTGATTTCTAGGACATGCATTGTCTGAAAACCAAAACCAGTGAAACCCAGATAAAAACAAAAGTATATTTTGTAGGATGCTGAGTAAATCAGACTCATGCCAACACCAAAAACATTGATTGATGAATGAAAACGTATGCTTGTATTAACACCAAAACATTGATTGATGATTGAAAACATATGCTTGTATTAACACCAAAACATTGATTGATGAATGAAAACGTATGCTTGTATTAACACCAAAAACATTGATTGATGAATAAAAACATATGCTTGTATTAACACCAAAACATTGATTGATGATTGAAAACATATGCTTGTATTAACACCAA
This sequence comes from Lepidochitona cinerea, assembly GCA_963971465.1. Lineage (NCBI taxonomy): Eukaryota > Metazoa > Mollusca > Polyplacophora > Chitonida > Tonicellidae > Lepidochitona > Lepidochitona cinerea. Next base: position 29,556,913 of record OZ020563.1, on the reverse strand, counting down.
AACATTGATTGATGAATGAAAACGTATGCTTGTATTAACACCAAAAACATTGATTGATGATTGAAAATGTATGCTTGTATTAACACCAAAAACATTGATTGATGAATGAAAACGTATGCTTGTATTAACACCAAAACATTGATTGATGATTGAAAACATATGCTTGTATTAACACCAAAACATTGATTGATGAATGAAAACGTATGCTTGTATTAACACCAAAACATTGATTGATGATTGAAAACATATGCTTGTATTAACACCAAAACATTGATTGATGAATGAAAACGTATGCTTGTATTAACACCAAAAACATTGATTGATGAATAAAAACATATGCTTGTATTAACACCAAAAACATTGATTGATGAATGAAAACGTATGCTTGTATTAACACCAAAAACATTGATTGATGAATAAAAACATATGCTTGTATTAACACCAAAAACATTGATTGATGAATGAAAACGTATGCTTGTATTAACACCAAAAACATTGATTGATGATTGAAAATGTATGCTTGTGTTAATCATTAGTTCAACGGTTCTTAAAATCCTTCAATAATAGCTAGCAGCTCCAAATATAAGTAACCATCCCACAAAAACAACTCCTAAAATATTGTTTGCAGAGGGAAGTTTTTTGTTAATAAACAAGAATTAACAAACGATAATGTATTAAAAATGTATTAAAAAAAAAAACAACCCAAAAACAAACCAACAGATCAGAATTACATGAGTGAACAGGAGGAAAGCAGCGTGCGACTACGAGTTGAATCATGCAATTGTTGGAATGATTGATGGATTGATGTTCTCTGCCACATTTAGGATTATTTTACTTGTGTTGGAAGGAGGTGAGGAAAGAAACTGGGCCAAAAAGAAACTTTACCCAAAGGAATTAAGATATCGCTGTGATTCTTGAATACCCAGGCGCTCGTTCTACCATGCTGTCGCAAGTTGCGCCAGTCGCCAACACGTGTTAGATTGTAGGAACTTGCGCATGGTCGCAAGTCTGGAGGCGTAACTCTATGCTGTAAACCTATGCATAACTTTCAACAGCTTAGTACAACGAGCCCCTGGTATCAAGGATGTTAATTCAGAAAGTGTTGTCACATTAGGACAAACACACCATGCACAAAGCTATAATGTCACTGGTCATCAGAGATTTGTGTAATTCTCTCAAACACACAACAAAGCCTTATGTTTTCTGGACAATGTCAAGTAACAACCAACAGTACAAGTGCCATGTTGATACCTGCACTGTGGTGTGGGGAGAGGGGAGTGCTGGTGGTAGGGGTGTAGGGTCAAAATGATACAACTGTGCATTTCTGTTAGGTATGAACAAGTCAATGTGAAGTTAAAAAGAATCATGCAGAATCACTGCATGCAAATGACAGGACATCCAGCATTAGGGTTAACTGATACAAACAGACAATGTAACATGCTCCAACCAGGGAGAGGATGGTAAGGTGTGATGTGCTGATGGGGGAGGGATGCCAGAAATCGTGTCAAACTGACCTAGTAAACTAGCGGGTGGATCGTATACGTGGTACACCATGTTGCCTTCTGATGCGTGACGTGACGATAAGTTACGCTGAAGCAGACTGGGGCTACATGGGAAATTGTCTACCGTGGCATTGAAGTAATCGTAATGCGGCTCATGGACGACATTTGGCCACGTTTGAGACAAGCCTCGTGGAGATCGGAATGAAGAACTCAGCACTGGAGTTAAAACGTAAAAAGAAATTCCTATAAATAGTTGGTCATTTTTGTACCAGTTATCATTGTATCAACTACAGTATGAAAGCATACTATATATGATTGAATATATATGCCTGCTTGCAATAAAATAATAGTATGAATATGTATATTATGGTTGATATCATTTTATTTATACACCAAGATTCTTCACTCTACTGGGGAATTAACAGAATTAATATATTTAAGTTTCAGGAAACAGTTTCTGGCTACCATCTACTTTACATGTACATTGACTGGTCAATGTTTTACGCCGAACTCCATCTTATTTCAATTATAGTGTGGCGTTGCCAAAGAAAAAAAACGGGCTCTTTGCTATATGGAAAACTTATGTTAAATATTACATGGTTATCTGTGATAAAAAGATGCCTGAAACAGAAGTCACTGGTAGAAGCTACAATTGATTCAAGCTGAGGTATGTAAACACACTGTTCTGAAAACTTATTCAGAACTGTAACAAATGTTGCATGTGGCCTTATCTACCTGATGGTCAGTTTTAATATGTACATTTCTCCACTTGATAATGAACCTCAATATCCTTATTAAATTTCATAAAATCTATGAGAAATAACAAGCTGTAGGACTTTGGGGGCTTTATTCCTGCCTTATATGTTCAACATTAGAATCTCATCTGTATTGACACTCAATTATTATGGTGGATGAAAAAATGAAATGGACAATAAGAGCCATCAATGAAACTATTATAGTGTGACAGTGGCAAATTTCGAAGAAAAAAAGGGCTCTTTGTCGATATAAAAAGTCTGACCTTTGGCGAGTGCCTGGCAACTTTGTACAAACCTTATGTTAAATATCAAATGGAGAATAAGAGCCATGAATGAAACTACTGATTGACGTACCATCTCTGTCCTCAGAGGAATGTGAGTGATGTGTAGGATTATGAAGTGATTCTAGGGTAGTCATGTGATGGAGGCTCCCATCAGAACTGTGTCCACTACGGTTCAGATCCACACTGCTGCCGTAAGGACGATTATGTCGACCAGAGTCATGTGATCGGTGAGATTCGGGGGAGCCATTCTGGGAACCTTGCAGTCTGAAAATAAAGTATATGCTTCTCATTTTATTTCACTAAACATGACCAGCATCAGAAAAAGATTTGGCATAGAAAAAATAAAAAATAAACGCTGATAATGTACAATGATTTGGCACAGAAGATTATGCTGGATATGCCTTTAGTTTAGATACCTTCTGGTAAAGATTATTATTGGTGGGTTCATCATTTAGGAACTTGTCACGCCAAACCTTGTATTATCAATAGAAATATCTTAAATGAAAAATGACATTCTGGCAGAATGCTTTAAAAAATTATGAAAAAAAAAAGGCTGATAAATCTATTTTAATATGCTACAAAATAAAACTTATGCACTTAAGCAGTTTCTAATTTTGTTGACTACCCTCTATTATACTTTAGAGAAGAATATAGGAGGGGTTGGTTGATTAATGGATTGAGGTTTAACCAATCAAAAAGTTCTGTTTGTAATTCCACGCCCTTCGAGTTGGCTTTTTTATGACACACACTGTCAAGTTGTTTGATCAACAACGACAGAGCATTGCACAAATTACCAGAAGAGTGGATGACAAAACAAATTTGCTTTGTCAAGAACAACATCCTTAACAGCCAGACATGTAGAATGCATGTAGATTATGTAGATTAATTGATATTGAAAACGGCCTTAATACTGGCTATAACTGTAAAGTGACGCACCTGATATTTTGCTCTTCCAGATATGTATCTGTCTGAGTGCGGTGGGATAAGAAACGTATCTGGGCCTCGGGACTTGGCATTCCATCAGCAGCTTCTACAAACAGACAAATTAATAGCAGTGATGTCATACACGACCTTCAATATGAAAAACTGACACAGCATTGAGCATTATGTCACCACTGTGAATGTACGTACACAGCGGAGGTTGTGTTTGACTTTTCTAAGCATTGTAGCGACAAACGTACTTAGAATTTTTTATGTTCTGCGCCAGAAATTAGACATTTAGCACAAATTAGAAAATATTGCCAAGGTTTGTTCATAAAATCTATAAGGAAAAGAATCAAAATTCAAATTAGGTAATCTTAATCTTTTTCCCCTATAGGGAGCGCAAGTCTCAAGAATTATTACGAGATTTTGTGATATCCGTTGACAGATGACGCCATTAAGAATGTTTTTGATGACGTTGCAATTCCATTTGACGTATTTTGCTCCATAACGTCAGATTTAAATGTCACGTAGGAACGAAAAACGCTCAGTCACATGCGCAATGCAGTCCAGGTGACAGAAATATGTGGAATAAGCCCCTTTCGCGTTTGGCGGAAGTCCCACGAGATCACGCGAGACCCGTGTTTAGAGGTCTAACTTTCACCGATCGGCTGTCCGATTAACATTAGTGCTTATGGAGATCAACTGTAACCCTGTTGTTATTTCTGTGATTCTCAGCTTACAATCTATACTTTTTACAAAAGTCTTTTTGTGAGACATATCAAGATATATACAAAGCTATTACCGCCGAGCCTGATGACGTCACATAGATTTACGCAAAGCTTTCTGGGTAAAATGTACCTCAGTTCGCCATTTTGTTAACCGGTACTTATAAGTTATACAGTTATAGCAAGACGTCACTTCCATCGATGGAACACTTTGATGACATAACGTATTTAAAAGTTGATGTTGATAGACTTATGAAAACAACATGTTGTGTTTTCAAGTCAGAAGCACGACAGATAAGCGCCGGCGAAAGATCTGGCACCTTTTACGTCCTCTACGATACAGTTTTATTCCTACGGCCATTTTGTAATTTCCCTCAATCTCCCGAAATGCTTTGCGCGTAATTTCCAAGTGACGTCATCAAGCAATCGGTCAATTAGATACTTTTTTTTGACGGACAAAAAAATAATATTATTTCTAACACAAAAATAACACGTCATGGTTGTGTTTTCACGGTTGGTTTTTGACAACTTCGAAGCGTATCCACGCGATATAAATATTTTTACTGACAGTCAACTGACAAAAACGCAACTGATAGCTTCTGGTGTGTTTCACAAAAAAAAATTGGATCAAAGAAATGATTTAGAAATTAAGAATCAAAGACAAAACCACAAGATAACCGTCGATCACCATAGATGCTAATGTTAAATGAACGGCTGGTCAGTGAGAGTTATACCCCTAAACTCATTTCTCGCGTGATCTCGCTGGGTTTTAGCCAAACTCGAAAGAGGCTTATTGACATGTGACTTTCGCTCCCTATTGGACAAGAATAAGCCCTACCTTTACTATCTGGCCTGGAGCTGTCTGTGCTGTGAATGTGTCGAATGATATTGGTTGGTCCTCGTGGAGAGCGTGGACTAGACTGGTTCAGCCTCTCCTCAAGCTTCTGTCTCAGCGAGTTATTAGTTTCGATACATCTCTCTAACTGCTCTCGTAGTCTCCCAATTTCCGTCATCAATTCTCCAATATCAAACCCTCTTCGGCGTGTGCCTGAACCATCTGAAATAGTAAATAAACAATACTCTACAACTGCTTGAATCACGATTGAAATGGAATGGAATTATGACATACTGGTGGAGAGAAAGTTGGACAAATGGTAAATGAATGGCATTTTGTCTTGTCTTCAGGATAATTTCTGTTGTACAAAGGTATTGGAGGTCAATAGAAAAATAATGCCCCATCAAGTGAAAAACACACAAAATGTTAACATTTTTATACGGTCTGACTAAATGGCATAGGTTTTTGGATTGATTGATGTTTTACACCGCACTCTACATTATTTCACTTTTATGGCAGTATTGCCAGGTTTAGTATGTGAGTAAACTAGTCTATCTGCTAAGAGGAAACCACTGACATCCGGTGAATACCTGGCAACTCTTCCACATACAATTATCAAGTAAAAATAAATGGCATAGCAGGCAGCGATCGGTTCCGGTAGCCTGTTGTTTTTAAACTACAGAAACGAAAAACTGTTATTCCTCATAAAAGCCAGTATGCAGTATGATGTATCATAAAACTAGCAACTATGGGTACTGCTTGGTTCCCAGAATTTTAATTAACGGAACGGATTCAACGTTTCCGACTAACACTGAGATTCTATGGCCTGCATAGGAACCAATACACCAATATGTTTCTATCTGGATTATGGTTGTGATTGCTTGAAATGTGTTAAGGTAAAACCAACAGGTCAGATGAAGACTTGAGAGTATTTCCTCACCTAATTGTTCAGATTTCTTCATCTTTTCATGGATATTCAGCTCAAAACGCAGTGTTTTCATCAGCTCTTTATTCTCATGAAGCTGCTGATTCAAACCATCTTTTTCCTGTTTCAGTCTGAGAGAGAGAAAAACAGAAATAACCTACTTGTGTACAGGAAAACTTGAAAACCCATGCATAATACACCAACTTAATACACACATTTAGATATTGTTAAAATCAATGTCATTCACAAAATAACAAATGGCCTGGCAAATGGCAATCAAGCCAAAATGACAATCTAACTCATGATTGATTTCCTCTCCCACTAAACCTGGCAAAGACGCCATATAATGTGAAATAGTCTTTAGTGTGGCGTAAAACATCAATCAATCAAACTTATGACTCTCCGAGTGTGAAAGTAGTTTTACCGGCAAGCCTTTACCAGGTCTCAAATGAACTGGTAAAAAAATTTTATGTAAAAAAAAAAAAAAAACTTACTTTTGAACTGTTTTTGTTGAGGACACTAGTTCTGTATTCAAGTTTTCAACTTGAACCACTAATTTCTTTACAGTGGTTTCCTTCTCAGCTAATTGTTTGTCCTTCTTTAAAATCACAGACTTCTGATGTCCAAGGTCTCTGGTTTTCTCCAGAACTTCCTTTTCCACTCTGGTAATGATGACAAGCTTTTCCTTCAGAACCTTTTCACAGTCAGTCAGCTGCACCTGGACGTTTCTCATTTTCTGATGATATTTTTTACAATTTGGGCATTCTTCATGGAAATAGACTGTAGTACCTGAAACAATAACATGGGATATTCAAGTGGCATCAGCTGACAAATATAGGAACAATTTTGTTGAAACAGAACATAATTGTTCCTTATTTTTATCAAGAAGTACAAGATAAAAGCCTTCCGCTGATATCAATCTTTGATATTTACGTTAAGTTAGTTTTTAAGTTTACAATGAACTCAAACCAGTTATTACCAAATCTTCAGTTTATACAGGTTACAGAAATTCAATGAACTTAAAGACAATACCTCATATTTTGCAATCGTTTTGTTTAAGAACATTTACTGGGCCAAAAAGAAAATGAGATTTGCGGCACAAAAATTACAAAATTCAAGACACTTCTTTTCTCTCTAAGACATCCATACAGAAATTAATTAGCTGTGTGCGGTGACGTTATAGTTGAGATGTGATATGTACATTAACATTGTTGTGACGTGACTGATGTCACACACGACTGACATCTATACAGAAATTAATTAGCTGTGTGCGGTGACGTTATAGTTGAGATGTGATATGTACATCAACATTGTTGTGACGTGACTGACGTGACACACGACTGACGTGATTGTCTTCATGATTGGTTGAAATGACGAATAACGCATTCAAAAGTCAAATACGAAGACATTTCCGATTGTTGAAGGAAAATAAGCATAACTTCAATCGCTTTTCCTTTCACACCCTTGAACTTTGATGGAGCTTGTTTTGTTTGTTTTTATATACTTATTTAGTCAATTTACAGTACAAAAATCACTGTTAGAGTTCAGAAAAAAGTTGTCATTTATACTTACTCGCTGCACAGGGATATGCTTTCAAATGGGAACTAATTCACGATATGGAGATCATGTGGCGAGTTCTAAAGCATAAATTACGGATACTTGGTTGAGGCTCAAACATTTACAGATTCTTACCTTGGAGCGCATGTCCCTCATTGGCTAGTCTCCCTTGTAACTGTTCACGAAGGTTATCATTTTGTGAAAGCGAGGCTTCGAGACGGATTCGCATGGCTCGGATTTCAGCAAGGTTGTCTTGTAGAAGTCTGTCATTACCGTCGTCAACCAACATACTGGTCTGAGTTCCAAAGGACAGGGGACCCTCCATCATGGACACCCCAGGACCAACACCTATAGATGCTCGCAAATTCTGATAAATTTTCAGTTCGTCTTTCAAAGTTTGATTCACAACCTGTGCAGTTTTTAGCTTACTTGTGATTAAGTCCACCTGACAAGCTTGATCCAGAGACCCTGGTTTTGATAAGTGTTTACCGCCACTGTTCCTCGGAGGGCTTGCGTTGGATACACTGGATCCTAATCCATCACTGTCTAAGCCTGATAGACTGTAACGATCGACATCAGGAACGGACACCCCTGGGTACGTGTGATCAGTATGTACAGGATAGTCTATGTCCGTTATACCATTCTGAAGGAAATCATCTCGGCTATTCTGGCTCGCCCAAAGGCCAACAGTTGCAGCAGAGCTGGATGCTGGTGTTTTTATGCTGTGGTTTGAAACATACGCCTGACTGTTCTGAGAAAATGAACCGAGGTTATTTTGTATATCATCGTCTCCTAGTGCTAGACCCTCTGTGGCTCCTCGTGTGATACTCTGTAAACTGCCGTTGGCTGATCTGTGACGAATGCGTTCTAGATCAGATTCAGTACTCCCTGATATGAGATTTTGTCCATTTTTATGATTGCCATTTCGGCTTGCCCTGGATCTTTGTCTAGAAGCAACATCAACATCATCCGAATCAACAGAATCTGTAAACTGATAAGCTCGCATTCTCGTTTTTGACTTGACATTTGTTGTTCGTCCTACAGGTCGATAACCCTCTCTCTTCAATGCATCCCACGATTCATCTGAACACACAGAATCTGTTTCTGTGTCTACGTTGTTGTTGTATCGGCCATATGTAACTGCAGGGTTGTCTCTCTCACGGCTTTCTCCCACAGCGGCTGATCGTTCAGACATTACCTGAGATTGTGAGCCCTTTAGGGACCTGGTAAGCTCTTCCAAGCTACGAACTTGACCCTGTAGCTTTATCACTTCTTTAGTCTTCTGTTCTGTGTAGTTCTGTAACCTTTATAAACGTCAAATGTTAACAATTACATCATTGATATTAAGATAGGCATTACATTTTTACGTAACTGTCATAGCAGCACACCTCTACAATATGGGTTGCTATGACATTTACCTCTTTGCCCCCATGCAGTGTTTTATACATTACCCCATAATGACGCTATAGGGCACAGTGCTCTGGATTCATAGACGGTTAACCAGGTCAACCTTATTTTGTTCTAAATATCTATTTCAGAAAAACAAAAACAATATAAGTGAACGATATATTAATTTACATTCTTCTATAGATTATCTCTAGTAAGTTATTAAAAAATTGTGTCAAATTATGTCAAAGCGTCATTATGGGTTGACCCAGAGAACAGTTCATGGATACAAGCCAGGCGTCAAATATCGTCATTATGGAGTAAAGAGTTACATGTAAGTAAGTACTGACACAAGGGCGCTTTGTGAAACAGGCCTATGGTCGTCAACTCTACTCAGTGCTACACAATTTTAGAACCATCCAAATTTATTACAACAACCAAAAGAGATAACTGGTAAATAAAGAATGATATTAAACTTTTTGTACCTTTTCTAGTAGGAGATTAGAAAAGGCCTGCGCATATAACAAAGCTGTAAAGCTCTCACTCAATGGTTCTTACATATATACATGGTTGATATGGAGATGGTAAATATAAAGTCAAGAAGCTGGGCTCTGAGCCTGTCGTAGGAAACCCCAGATAGGTTGTATAAAGAGTATTACCAAAAATCAGGAAAAAATACATCAGTTTGAAAATGCTCTTTACAAGACCTGTGAAATTAACAAATACCTTGATATTTCTTCATTCTGTGATTCCACCACACTGTCCTGACCTCGTAATGCATCACGTAACTCTTCAGTTATCTTCTCCTGTTTGTCACTTAGTGCATCGTGCGAAGAACTGAACAGCAAGAAATTAACTAATTACTGACCAATGTTGTCAAAACATATATATATATTTTTCATCTATTTCTCATCTCATCTATTTCTCATATATATATATTTCTATATATAATAAAATATATATTTCTCATCCATGCAATGATTGATTGGCGGACATTTTAATTATGCTGCACTTAAGATTACTTCACTTCTATGGTGGCTTCACCAGGCGCCACCATAGGGGGGAGGTATAAGCACTTTGCCCGCAGACCGCCCACTCCCAGACAAGTATCTGGCGATCCTTCCACATTGGTTATGATTGAGTTATAAGCTTATTTACTACATTGTAGACAGCCTCTGTCTTCATTTTGATTTCAACAGTTGAAGCAAATGCATTTCCATAACTTTGTATCTTGTTTATTTAAGAGTTTATATTTGGGGACTTTGTTAATGATTGTTTACCTGTTTTCCTTAACTTGTCTTCTCAGACTGTCAATTTCTCGTAGAGCTTTCTGGTATTTATTTTCAAGGTCAAAATGGGAGTTAGAGGTCATGCCACCATCAACCACTGAGTCAGCGCCTAGAAAACCCCCCCAAAAAACAGAAAGATTTATAGACTAAATAAAGACAGATGAAGAGTTTCAGCAAAAATAAGCCTTGAGATGTTGGATTTGGGCCAACTGGTTAGATTTAAAACACAGCTCCAAAGCTAATTGATTGAAGACTTGTCAAAAAAGTTGATTACTCTTGTAACAAGGGTTGGGGGAGGAAACTGGGCTCTGTGCCTTTGTATAAATAAGCCATTGGATTGATCAGTTTGTGTCAACTGTGTGACAACATTGCATTTCCAGGCTTACTTATAGAGCGAAGTGGGCTATATACCTGACGACAATCCCTGATCTTCTGTTAGTAGCTCGCAACTTATAAAGCCTTGTGGGAAAAACTAGTACAAGGGCAATTAGAGAAAGCGGTCAACATTGCATAGTTTGTAATTGATCAGCTTACCTTCGAGTAAACAGGAGAGATCTTTAACCAGGTCTTGTGTATGACTCAATGATTGGAGAATAGAGTGTCGCCCAGTCTCATTATCCGACTCCAGCCCACTTCCTTGGTCTTGTCCTTGAACATAATCCACGATCAGTTGACCTAGTTCTTCCAACTCGCCACAAAGTTGACTGCACATATTTTGACTGTCCAATAACTGTTTGCGCAAATTCAAAATTTCCCGATCTTTTTCTTCAACATCTAACAGTGATCTATTTTCCTTAACAGGGGAGACAAATGGTGACGTTTGCGAACCTGTACAGATTGCAGGCCAAGAGTTCTCTTTTCCTGAAGGAGAATCCAACCTCTCTCTCAAGTTTCTAATCAAATCATCTTTTTCCTTGAGGATTCTTTTCAAAGATTTGATGGTTTCATTGAAATCAGTTTTACCTGCTGAGTCTACTATATGGATCACATCGGCCTCGTTAATTCCATTCTGATCAGGGCTGAGGAGATCGGCAGCTGTCGATCTCAAATCTTCGTTCATAGCACTGTTATTGAAGAGACATGATTCACTTTGCTTCCTAAACGGCGCCGCTGGCAGTAAACCAGCTTGATCCAACAGCGCTTTGTAATAGCGACAACGGCGACCATGTGTACGTACCGTCGCTTCGGTGGAGGACAGTTTGTTTTGAAGTTCTACGAGCTGGGAGCGATATTGTCTGAGTAAAGAATACATTGATTCTGGTTTGCTCAAGTCGATGGAATCTAATTCAGGTAAAGATCTGCACGTCTTCTGATAAACAGGAATTCTACTTCCTTTGTCCGTGCCTGGTTTTCTTTGGTTTGGTAACGGTAGTGGAACAGCGAATCCGTCACTTGTACGACGAGGAATTTGACTGGCACGTAGCTTGTTTCCGTTGCCTTTCCTTGTCGTGTCAGATTCCTCTAGGATAAGATTATGTTCTTCTATTTCTTTCCTGGCAGCTGCAAGTTCTGATTTTAGTCGGTCAATTTCTTTGGACAATTGTTGTGTTATTTGAGACTCTGTATTATGTCCCAGTTTAGATGTCAGTTCAATTTGCTGTTTCAAATGGCGGTTAACGTTTTCAACTGATTCAATAGCACTTTTCATCGTTAGAATATCCGCTTGAAGTTCGTCAACATTTGGCAACTCTTCTAGAGACACAGCTTCATCAGGAACCAAACCAAATTTGAATCTGAAACCTCGAATTTCAACGTCTTTTGATTTCAGATTTTCATAGCAAGAGGCCAATTCTTTCTTTAATCTATCACTGACAGAATCATCTGGAGTGGTCTCATTTTCTGCTAAAACATCAGCGCTACTTTCTGCAACAACCAGCTGATTCTGTAAGGTGGTATTCAAACTACGACTGTCCAGCAACCTGTCTTGTAGATCCTTAACAGTTTGTTTCAGATCATCAGAGCCGAGTAAATCTAATGTTGTATCGTCCAGGTGTAAACTTGACGGCTGAGCGAATGAGTACGAATTGAGGGAGATGTCAGAGGGTTTGGCCCAGGAATGCCCAGTGCTGTCTGCCCGTGGGTTTACTCTCTCCCTAATACATGTTTGAAGTGACTCATTCACACGCTTGCTGTTCTCTAAATCTACCTCCAAGGAGTGTACATGTTGTCGTAGTTTCTCAACCTCTTCCAGTAATGATACACCTGAAATGCAAAAGACCAGCCATAAGTCAATCTCTTTTTATATATATGGAATTCTGTCTTTCCTTAACTTACATATTTATTAATTAGATGCATATTTGACTGATTTTTGTTTTGTGTCGCACTGCCAGGTTTAGTGGGGGAGGAAACCGACAAACCCGACCGTCCACAGGAGGGGGGGACACTTAATCAGGTCTTAACATAGCACACAACTGGTAAGGTTGTTTATCAACAAAAGTACTAACCCACCAAAAGATCGCTGCGAATTTAGGTACCAGACCATAAAACCTCAGGAGCCAATGTTTTTGGTATACTTAATGTTCCTCCTAGCTAGGTCAGCAAATATGGTTAAATCCATACTGCCCCAGCCTGTGTGTGTTTTCCTCTTTAGACTGAGATGAATTCTGACAAATGACCCACTGGATGTGAGACTTGAGTTGGCATGACAAACTATCACTCTATTGACTGATATCCTGATATTTCAAAGCCATTGTAAAAATAATCCACAGAGTACATATTCTCAGATTTAAGACAGGCCAATGAGGCCATAGGATTTCAGGGTAACGATCGGTTCCGGTAGCCTGTTGTTACAAAACTATGGAAACGAAAATCTGTTACCCTTCATGAAAGCCAGTATATGGTATGATGTGTTACAGAACTAGCATCGGTATCGCTTGGTTCCCAGCATTTCAATATATGGAACTAATTTAATGTTTCTGACTTACACCGAAATTGTATGGCCTGAGACCCCAACTTGAATAATTTACAGATCAATAAGTACTGATTAATAAAATCAATTTCATTTTAATAATTGCCAATGTCGGTGGATGTTAGAACACATACAATCCACTTAAAACAGAAGCATTTCACCAAACAAGGATAGAAAACGTTACTACAGTACCCTAAAGTAGCTGTTCAGGCTTCTAAAACTACAACTGTTAGTAATAATCCAATATCTGAACAGTTCACACTATCCAATAATCCTCATACTTTACACATCTCAGTCTCACTTCTTCTCAGTTTAATAACAGATAACCCAAGTTGAGCAGTTGACCATGAGGGTTAGCAGAGGTTCACATTTATCAATCAGTATCTTAACATATCACACTATGCAAGAATCTAAATGATCTGTTCACATTTATCAATCAGTATCTTAACATATCACACTATGCAAGAATCTAAATGATCTGTTCACATTTATCAATCAGTATCTTAACATATCACACTATGCAAGAATCTAAATGATCTGTTCACATTTATCAATCAGTATCTTAACATATCACACTATGCAAGAATCTAAATGATCTGTTCACATTTATCAATCAGTATCTTAACATATCACACTATGCAAGAATCTAAATGATCTGTTCACATTTATCAATCAGTATCTTAACATATCACACTATGCAAGAATCTAAATGATCTGTTCACATTTATCAATCAGTATCTTAACATATCACACTATGCAAGAATCTAAATGATCTGTTCACATTTATCAATCAGTATCTTAACATATCACACTATGCAAGAATCTAAATGATCTGTTCACATTTATCAATCAGTATCTTAACATATCACACTATGCAAGAATCTAAATGATCTGTTCACATTTATCAATCAGTATCTTAACATATCACACTATGCAAGAATCTAAATGATCTGTTCACATTTATCAATCAGTATCTTAACATATCACACTATGCAAGAATCTAAATGATCTGTTCACATTTATCAATCAGTATCTTAACATATCACACTATGCAAGAATCTAAATGATCTGTTCACATTTATCAATCAGTATCTTAACATATCACACTATGCAAGAATCTAAATGATCTGTTCACATTTATCACTCAGTATCTTAACATATCACACTATGCAAGAATCTAAATGATCTGTTCACATTTATCAATCGGTATCTTAACATATCACACTATGCAAGAATCTAAATGATCTTGAACCAAGGCAATAATTGAATATTAAACACGATATAAAAACCAACTTAAGCAATCTAAAGGTCTTTAAGTCTGGCCACTCCATCCAAAACTTGCATATGACACTGTATAAAAAATCTTTCAGTGTTCTAGAGATAGATCTTTAACTTGGTCACATCAAACAAAGCTTGTAAGTTATTGACTCGGAATAGGGATCCAACCCTTGATTGATCACAATAAAATCAAACAAACACCTGCCCAGGTAAGGTATAAAACACACATGATTGATCATGCAGATAAACACACAATTAACTGATCAAGGTAATTAACAAGGTCAATAGATTAAACAGACTAAGTGTACCAAGGATGCCTGGTACAGGTGAGCTCTTTTAACCCATTTGATTGATTGATGTTTTATGCAGCACTCAGGATCATTTCACTTATATGACCGTGTTGCCAGGTTTAATGGGGGATTGATTGGTGTTTCACGCCGCACTCAGGATCATTTCACTTATATGACCGTGTGGCCAGGTTTAATGGGGGATTGATTGATGTTTTATGCCGCACTCATTTCACTAATATGACCGAGTTGCCAGGTTTAATGGGGGATTCATTGATTGATTGATGTTTTACACCGCACTCAGGATCATTTCACTTATATGACCGTGTTGCCAGGTTTAATGGGGGATTGATTGATGTTTTACGCCACACTATTTCACATATAAAGCATATTTGTTTACATTAGAAGTTTTCTATATTTTTAGCGATAAGCTAAAAACCTAGGCACATGGTAGTTGATTGAGGCTTTCCCTTTTGTTGTAGACTGAAGGTTGTATGGTGTTTTTTGTTACTTTTCTGGAAAATGACAGAAACTCATAGCATTTGGGATGAAGCCAGGAAATGTAGGAAAGTAGACTTGATTTTTTTTAAAACCTCAAGCTGATTCTATGACAAAGACATTCTAATCATGAAAAGCTTGAGGTTGATGACAAAGTTATCACTTTTTTGTTCTAAATTAGATATAGGAAAAACAGAAATGCTGGGTTTTGTTTAAGTAGAGCTGCCTTGTATTTTGAGAGAGTCAATGACACTGACCTGTGGCTCAAATAAACAGTGATTGAACACTGTTATGAATTGAGTGAATATGTACAGTATTACCTGTTGTTGAGGCCTGTTTATTCTGTTGAATTTCTCTCTCCAGCGTTTCTCTCAAGGCTTTATTTCTCAGTACACTTTCCTCTAATTCTGATCTCAAAGATTTGACAGCAGATAGTTCCACTTCCAATGAAGATCTAATGAATGGAAACAAAAAAAATATGTGTAATTAAAATTGTAAACAGAAATATGTTTGAAATCCACAGCCCTGAGCAAAAATGGTAGCCAGAAAGACTTTCGATTGAAATCTGGAAAATACGAAACATACGTACTTTGAATGAAAATGGCTGATTTACTGCATACTAGAAATAGTGAGTTTACACAATAAAACAGATTTGGTCTTGGTTAAGCTGCTAGTTCCACAAAGCAGTCGCATCGCCAGTGGACGCCATAATGAAGAGACATGACGTCATGGCAATTGCGATTGATTGCACTTTGCGACACCTTCGTGAAACGCACCCAAAACTGACATGAAGGTATGGCAGCGTTCTTGGGGTGTCATGTTACACCAGAAAATTGCAAGCATCATTATAATAAATGACAAAAAATTCAAATCGGCTACTTGTAATAGAATAAAATAAAAAACTTACGATCTTTGAGGGTCTGATGTGTTGAGGTTTATGTATATTTGTCGCTCATTTTGTAGGGCGTCGTTTAAACGTCTCGTCTCACTGACTTGATCTTCAACTATTCTCTGCAATACAGAAATAGATAGACAGATTGATTGGTGTTTTACGCCATGCTATTTCACTAATATGGCGGCGTTGCCAGTTTTATTGTGGGAGGAAACCGGGCTCTGTACCGGAGGAAACCCACGACCTTCCACTGGTAACTGGCAACCTACAGAAATAGAGGATTCAACCATACGTCTTCTGGGAATCTGATTTTTTATTGTCAAAGAATGTCGAAGGGTTGTTCCGATATGTTTCTTAAAATTTAGGAAATTCAGCTTTAAGCAGGTTGGAAATTATCTTAGTTACTATTGTAGCGAATCAACATAATTGTGGAAGAAACTGAAAGCCCAAAATTGCTTATTTTGACAAAATCCTAGCCAGATGTTATTTTGTGAGGAGAAAAAAAAAGATGCTTTTATCACGAATCATGTTTTAATTAGCCAACACAAAAAAATCAAGATTTCTTTCTTTTGGCTGAAAAATAAGTAGTGTTTAAATAAACAAGAGATCCCTTAAAGGGATCTTAACGCCCGCGTTCATCTATTCATATTAAATTGATTGATTGATTGTTTGGTGTTTTACGCTGCGCTCAAGATTATTTCACTTACAGCAATAACTGGATATAGGAATTGGGGCCTACATAAAAAATCTTATTACAGGGAGATAACTATTGTTGAGGAAAATTAAATTGTGAATTGCAAAATTAAGCTCCCCTTGAAATTTTGGTTGAAAACAACATTGCCACCTGGAAGCCATCTTCAATATGCTAATGAAATGATAATGTACGGTGCACAGCTAGAACTTAGAGGGATGATGTGTGTCATGTTTGGTTAAGATCAGGTCAGTAGTTTTCTTGGAATAATGATAATAAGTTTCATTTTCAAATTTGGTTAAAAAACAACATTGCTTCCTGGCGGCCATATTTAAAAAGCAAATGAGATGAAAATGTAGGGTGCACAACTAGATCAGAGGGAGATAATGTCGGCCAAGTTTGGTCAAAATCAGACCAGTATTTTCTTGGAATAGAAGTAACGAAAAAACAATATCGCCCTCCTGGCGGCCATATTGAATATGCTAATGAGATGAAAATGTACAGTACACAACATGGCTATAGGGAGATAATGTGAGCCAAGGTTGGTGAAAATCGGATTGGTAGTTTTCTTGGAAAAAAGTAACAAAAAAAAATATATTGCCCCTGACAGCCATATTGAATATGCAAATGAGATGAAAATGTATGGTGCACAACTAGACCATAGGGTGATGTATGTTCAGTTTGATTAAGATTGGACTGATAGTTTTATTGGAATAAAGGTAACAAGCAAAAGTTTTCTTGCAATAAACGGGAAAAAAAACATCTCCCCCTGGCGGCCATATTGAATATGCAAATGAGATGAAAATGTACGGCGCACAACTACACCATAGGGTGAGATGTTGGACAGATAGTTTTCTTGGAACAAAGATAAAGAAAAAAAACATCGCCCCCTGGCGGCCATATTGAATATGCAAATGAGATGAAAATGTAGGATGCACAACTAGATTATATGGAGATAATGTCAGCCAAGTTTGGCGAAAATCGGACTAGTAGTTTCCTTGAAATAAAGGTAACAAAAAAAAACAATATCGCCCCCTGGTGGCCATATTGAATATGCAAAATGAGATGAAAATGTACGGTGCACAACTAGACCGTAGGGTGATGATGTACGTTGAGTTTGATTAAGATTGGACTGATAGTTTTCTTGGAATAAAGGTAACAAGCAAAAGTTTTCTTGCAATAAACGTAACAAAGAAAAACAACATCTCCCCCTGGCGGCCATATTGTTTATGCAAATGAGATGAAAATGTACGACGCACAACTAGACCACAGGGTGATGATGTATGTTAAGTTTGATTAAGATTTGACATGTAGTTTTCTTGGAATAAAGGTAACTAAGAAGAACAACATCGCCCCCTGGTGGCCATATTGAATATGCAAATGAGATGAAACTGTACGATGCACAACTAGACTATATGGAGATAATGTCAGCCAAGTTTTATGAAAATCGGACTAGTAGTTTCCTTGGAATAAAGGTAACAAAAAAAAAACAATATCACCCCCTGGTGGTCATATTGAATATGCAAATGAGATGAAAATGTACGGTGTACAACTAGACCGTAGAGTGATGATGCATGTTGAGTTTGATTAAGATTGGACTAATAGTTTTCTTGGAATAAAGGTAACTACCGAAAGTTTTCTTGCAATAAACATAACAAAGAAAAAAAACATCTCCCCCTGGCGGCCATATTGTTTATGCAAATGAGATGAAAATGTACGGTGCACAACTAGACCATAGGGTGATGATGTATGTTAAGTTTGATAAAGATTGGACAGGTAGTTTTCTTGAAATAAAGGTAACAAAGAAAAAACAACATCGCCCCCTGGCGGCCATATTGAATATGCAAATGAGATGAAAATGTAGGATGCACAACTAGACTATATGGAGATAATGTCAGCCAAGTTTGGTGAAAATCGGACAGGTAGTTTTCTTGGAATAAAGGTAACAAAAAAAAACAAAATCGCCCCCTGGTGGCCACATTGAATATGCAAATGAGATGAAAACGTACGGTGCACAACTAGACCATAGGGTGATGTTGTATGTTAAGTTTGATTAAGATTAGACTGGTAGTTTTCTTGGAATAAAGGTAACAAGCAAAAAGTTAACGGACGGACGACTGACGACGGACGACGGACCACGGAAAAGCGATTTGAATACCCCACCATCAGAATGATGGCGGGCTAAAAAGGTTGATCTTACCTCAATGTTTCTGTGTATTTCATGTGTTGAACTATGGACCTGGGTGACAGGATGGTTACTTAGGTTTCCAGCAGATGCCATCTTCTTCAGTTGATCAATTTGACCTGTGAAAAGAAAATATACACGTTTTATACTATAAATGAGCGCACTCCAGGCAGTATTATCAACGACAAAAAATAATATGGGAAAAATAATTTTTTTGTCAAGATTGCTTGGAAAAAGTAATGAGGTGGAAAAAGTGACATTGCCAAGTCAGTTTTTGTCTATATTATTTTTCACATGAATTTGAGAGACATCTTGATCAGTTCGGTCGTCAACTTAAGGCCTGATCACACGGTGTGATTTGTCGTACCGACTTGTAGCATGCGATAAAAATGGATGTATTTGATTTATTGACTAATCATATCCACCAATTAAAAGCATCCATTTTAATCGCATGCTACACGTCGGTACGACAAATCGCGCCGTGTGAACGAACCTTTAAGTGTGGGAGGAAACGTTTGCCCATGTGTCTATTTAATACAGATGGAATAATTTCTACTCACTCTGTTTGTTCTCCAAGTCATTACGTAGAAGAGCATTTTCATCTTTAAGGTTATGAACCTCTGCTAATCGTCCAAGTAGCTGTGAACTGTCCAATGACTGTGAACCTTGGATTTGACGGAACAATTTATCCTTCTCTTTTCCACTCTCTACTAAAACCTGTGGAAACATAAAATTACAATTTGGTTTGTTACTTATGTGCAAAATTTTACAAGAGCTTTCAGAAAAAATTGACAACTGATTTCAAGTTTTACATTAAAGGGAAAGAAAATCTAAGCTTTAGACTAGTTTAGATGGAAAGAGTAGAGTTCATTAAGTCCAAAACAACTGTCCAATGTATGTTTTATCCCCTCGTAAGCGAATAATCTAAATTTGAAGGTGGCGTTACAATAGAGAATAAGCTCCATAGGCCATTCACAAGGCCGCCACCATTTTTTCATTAGTTTTATCCAATTATTGTTGAATAAAAATTTAAGTGCGTCATAGAGTAGTCATATGATGCAATTTAGCCAATGGCTGGCTAAGCAATGGCGTGCGGTTGCATATTGACCTATATATTCGAAGACAATTTTCCCCCTTTTTGGACCTAAATCTACCATTATACATTAGAGAGCAGTAAAAATACACCATGATTGATCTAAAAATAGCTACACCAACATCACATCATCCTAAAACGGAAAAATGGCTACACAGATAAGCCACTGAAAGGACATACTTCTGTCCGTTTTTATTAGCTGGAGGTAATTGACCGGAAATGTTTTAAGCACTTTGAAGGTTGTTATCGACGATAATCCCTATGTATTTCTAGAGATTTCCCCTCCTTTAAATATGACATAACTGTGGGTCAAAAACCGTTGGTCAAAAAGTTACAACTTGTAATGAGCACTATAATAGTGGTATTCCCCATATCACTAATTGATTTAATTTTCAAGCTGTGCTCAAGATTATTTCATGGCAGCGTTGCCAAGCTAAGTGGGGGAAGGAAACCAGGGTCTGCTCGGAGGAAACCCTCAACCTTTGGAGGGCACATGGTAATCGTTCCATATAAGGAGAATTTTTTCTTTGCGTTTAGTGGGATTTGAACCTGCCACACATCGGTGGAAGGTTTCCATAGAGACTATTGCTCTACCGAATGAGCCACTGATTTGGGTTGACTGATTTATGTCACACTTATAAGGCTGATTGGCAGGTTTAATGGGGAAGGAACGGGGCTGGTACCTGGCAACTCTTTACCATTGTAATGTTTTACACTTGTAACGTAGATATTTACTGACCTCAATAGTTTTATCTTTTTCTTGTAAAGCATGTCTCATCTGATCCAATGACTCCTGTTGTTGTTCTGATCCCCAGTTCGCCCGGCTCTTAAAGGTCTGAAACAAGAAGACAATTTATATAGAGATTCTCCTCTCTTAATTCACCAACGATAAGATTTACACAAAAATAACAGGGCCTAGTTTCACAAAGCAATCTTAGCTAAGTGTGATCTTAACTACCATGGTAACCAATGCTAAAGGTATATGTTGCCATTGGTAAGATCAACTTAAGCTAAGATCGTTTTGTGAAACTGGGCCCTGAAAAATTAATGAGACAAAATGGTTTGATTGAAGCGGCAAGCCAAAGAGGGTTCTTCTATCCCATTATAGTACTCAAGTGTCACTTTTTAACAGGGTGAAAACAGCACAATATATTAACAAGAATTTTTTTAATGATTATTGAAAAATTATACACAAATAAAATCAAAAATTGAAAAATTGTAACAACTGATTGATTGAGATCATTTGTCACACTCAAGGTTATTACGGTGGTGTTACAAGGTTTAGTGAAGGAGGAAAAGTGGTTCTAATTGGCTTGGAGGGCACCCTCTACCTTTAACAGGTAACTTGTAAGAACTGATTACCACATAAGGAAAAATTATTAACAAGAGTTTCGGGAAACCCAAAATACGCCCGGAAAGGCACAGTAACTGCAGCCATACCAAAACAAATCCTTCCATATTTATTTAAATTTAATTTTCAAAATTCAGAGGAAGGAAGTTGAAGCTTGGTAAAAGGTGATGTAATGTCAACAAAATGAAATGTTACCGCTAAAACCTTTAAAATCCACTAAAACCTTTAAAATCCATCTGTATCAAATTTAAAATGGGCTATTTGGATCAAAGATTAACAAGATTTGTACTCGGTACAAGTCATCAATTCTTGCTGCTTGTTAAATCGTGATGTTAAACATTGCTTGTTGTCAATATAGTTTGGACTAAAATGTTTAAATTTTTTAGAAGAGTAGTTTATAATTTACTAATCATACTTAAACAAATGCAATTAATTGGCAATTTTGCAGCTCACACCAATTCAAGTAGATTTGAAAATTTTTCTCATAATTAAATATCATTTTTCTATATTATTTGGCTACAAAAAATAACAGTTGAGCATGGCATGGCCATGTGGTATAGAGGAGTCAGGACCATAAAACTGTCAACACTTGTAGTGATAAGAGACTAAAGCCCGGTATACACTGAGAGTTTTGCTGCGACCCGACGCGACTGTACCCGACTCGAGTCGGGTTCAGTCGGCTTGAGTTGCGTCGCGTCGTAGACCGGTATACACTGCACACAAATAAAGTCATTGGGAGACATGACATTCGGAACTCTCTAGCAGAAAAGGTAGAAAAAAGACGCTTGTTTGACGTCACGTGACTGTAGTAAAGTTTCTGATTGGCCTACGGATTCAGACTCTCTACGACGATCGTCGCAAGAGTGGATACACTGTCTGACCAGACCCGACTCAACCCGATTCTTAACAAAATATCTGGCACGTCCAGATCACTTCCGACCCGACGCAACTGAAGCCGACTGACACCGATTTGCGACGTGGACTGGTATACACTACACTTTTTCTCTGCGACGCGACGCGATTTTCCAGTCGGGTCGGGTCGCACCAAAACTCTCAGTGTATACCGGGCTTTAGAGCTTTAGAGTATGTTTAAATAGAGTATCACTATGTAAATAGAACAAGGCTGGGTAACTTATCTCTTTGTCTGTAGATAAAACTTTAATCCTTATATGCATTTTTCATTTGATTAAAACGTTATATATTGATTTAAGAATAGTTTTAATCAATTTAGAAACATTATTGCAATTTGAAAAAATCCTTTTTTGATGAGAATCTGAAAAGTAGAAGCCATTTTATAATTTAAAGGTTATTTTCATGAAATCATCGGATCATATTTGTTAAAGTAATGGAGAGAAAAAGTAAATATTACATAACCCAATATGGCTGCCATATTACGCAATGTATGATGTCAAAAAACTTAGAAAAAATTGTGCAGATGGAATCAAAACTTTGGAAGTTATGGAGCCGAACGGAATATTACATAATCCAATATAACTCACATATTATGTAACCAGTGATGTTAAAAATAGTTTGCGACACACCTTCTACCCATAAGGTATATACTTAGAAAAAATTGTGCAGATGGAATCAAAACTTTAGAAGTTATGGAGCGACGGGAAAGCGGACGCCGGACAGCCGGACGAACGGAGATGATACCATAATACAGCCCGCTTTTCAAGCCGGGCGTATAAAAAGCAAAACAACAATTATTTAGTCAAAGATTGATGCTTAATGTGTCAATCAAGATTATTTCAATAATATGGCGGCATTGGCAGGTTTAGTGGGGGGAGAAAACCGGGCCCATTGCCCCGGGGGAACCCCTCACCTTCAGTGAGTACCTGGCAACACTTCCACATACAAACATTTATTCAAAGAACCCATCAAAAAAAGATCAATTACCTGTATTTCATAATCTTTTTTGTTAAGGTCTGTTTGAAGTCTATGTAGTTCTTTTGTCAGATCACCAACTTCTTTATTATGCTCGTCAGACAGTTCCTACAATAAAACATATATACATGTAAACTTACATTCTCAAATTTACGTCACAGAAAGGTCAACTTAGACAGAACTTGAGATGCCTTTGTTACATGGCTCGAATGTACGTATACCTGATAATTCAAAACTAGGAGTCAGAAATTAGTGTTTTATGTCAACAGATAGGACGGATGTTTGATTGATTGATTGATGTTTTACGCAACACTGAAGATAATTTCACATGACCTTGTATGGCAGCGATGCCAGGTTTAGTGAGGGAGGAAACCCTAGACCTTTGGTGAGTACTTGGGAACTCCAGTCAGAATTTTTTATATTTTATTTGATCCGAGTGGGATTTGAAAAAACAAAGCATTTATTTGAGGCCTGTGTCAAACTTAAGGACTATCCCCATGTTGACTGAGCCATAAAAGAGTCTGCCTGAAGTTTGAAACTGTAAAATTGAGACGTTAAAATATTTTTTTCCAGGCCGATCTAACCTCAAAAGTGACCATCTGTTAAAAAAAGTCATTTGAGGCAAGAAACTGGAAATAGGATGGGGTTTGAAACCATGACAAATAGCTGGAAGGCTTGAGTTGATATAAGTGTATCGCTATAGCAAGCCAGCCACTAAGGCTCTCCCATAGATAAAGTATTGACCACTGACCTTGATGAAATTCTCTTTATCTTTTAGACGCTGGAGATTATCTTTCATGGCTGTTTCATAATTCTGAACAGCTTGTGTACGTTCTGCCATCAATTCCTGAAAACAGCCAGAAAGCATTGAATTAGTCATATAAGCAGAGTTTTACTGCCATCAATTCCTCAGAACAGCCAGAAAGCATTGAATTAGTCATATAAGCAAAGTTTTACTGCCATAAATTCCTGAAAACAGCCAGAAAGCATTGAATTAGTCATATAAGCAGAGTTTTACTAACAGGATTTCGAGACACTGAATGGCCAACTAAAACGGACAAAAGTATATCACTTGAGAAACACACTGGAGCTGAAAAGTTTATTTGCTTTTTTTAAAAATATCTGCCAAATCTGTGCATAATAAAAAAAATATTGCCTCAACATCTTGGTCAATTTCTCTGAAAAAAATTCTTAATAGAAAATATTTGATGTACTACGAAAAATATTGCATGTACTTACAGTCATCAGATTGTCCTTGTCGTTCAATTTGTGTTTTAATTGTTGTATTTTCACATTGTCTACCTCAGGACTTTTCTCCACAGCCTCCTGAATAGAACAGAATATAGGATTTCAGATTTAAATACTGATGAGACCTGGGGCCGGTTGTTCAAAAGAAAATTAGCTTAACCGCAGGTTAAATTATGAGGCGTAACAACGAAATTCCTTTGTGACGCGACGTCATCTAACCTGCCGTTAAGCTAACGGCGCTTTGAACAACCTGCCCCAGAACATCAACATTTTGGTTAATTTGACGTTTTACAACATTTTGACAAGTATCAAGGTTAATTTGTTCCTTGAATTTGATATTATTATATGAATATCGTAAGAAACATACCATGGCGTCCCACAATCTTGTTTTCCAAGTAAATATCAAAATTTTCCCAGCTCATGCCACTTAAACTATGACTTGCTATAAGTTTGTCTAAAGAGTTGCTTACGAGAAGCCTTATTTTAAGTAAACTTAGCCTACCGTATACGCTGTATTTTTTCGGACGTAAAAATCGCGATAACCCCCCGGAGTGGCTATGGGGGATCGAGGGTTAATCCTATTCGCTTCAAACAATAGAGAAGTGCAGATCGATCAGAAACGCTTACTGACCCACAACGGGTGGCCCAAGTGTCTTTGTAGCTAAGAAAATCAACTGTATGCATATTGTACATACAGTTTCAGAATGTGTCCGATGTGAAAAATACATTCGGCTTTCTACCGACTCGTCAAGCTACTCATCAAGTAAATGAAGACAAAATACACCAAAACGAATGACGTTCGATAAAATAACACATAGGGGCCTAACTTGCCTTTGAGAGGTTGGTAGACGCGGCTGCCCAGAGTATGTAACTTATACGATCCCGTAAAACAAGATGTCAACGGTTCGCGATGTTGTCGACAGATTTTAACTAAAGGTCATGCGCATGTGCGCTAATGTTGTATATTTTCTTACTTTTTTTTAAAAATGTCCTGGACAAAAGTTGACTACACTGTAACTATAATGTATTTAAAATTTACGCACGGTCAACCCAAATAGAATATTTAAGACGAACGATTTTTTTCCCTTCATGTAAGCAATCCGCTCTCACGTGACAAAAATACCAGTGTCATTTCCCGCGGTTCACGGATGATTTCACAATCTATCTGAAATGCTTTTAACCGCAATTGTTTCCCAAACTTATTATAATTTATAACAATTGAACAGTGTCTATGATATCGTAAGATCAAATTGAATACTGCCCATTATTAAAAAATCTCGGCCTTTTTTGTGTCTCATCTGATCTAACGATGTACTAAGGTACCAAGCAGTCCAACTCAGTACATTGTTAAATCCGGTGTCCGTTTCACTTGTGGACAGGTCGACTTATCGACACACCGAAATATATTATATTTGTTTGCGGTGGTTTTGGCTAATACAAAGTTTTGCATAAGATAAAACCTCCGATATGGATTGCCGTAAAAATAGAATCATGAATCAAAAGAAATACAACACGATATATCACAACTAAAAAGAAACATTTTATTTACAGTGAAATTTACAACCGCAAATCAATTAGACGCGTTTTTATAATGTCCGGAATACATAAATTATTTAGAATTTTTAAGACATATTTAAGACAGTCTTCACACATAGCGAATTACAACATTAGTTTTTAGTCCTCGCAGAAAGCGAAAGGGTCAAGCAAAGCTCTGGAAATACCCTGATCATTTGATTCGGCTCGGCACCTCCCCTCCTCCAGCGCTGTGGTAATACCGCAAACATAAAAGGAATGTTCAATTGTTTGGGGTCGAATAGATGCCCAAGCGTCGGCAACCCACCCCAAGACTCTCTGTCGATCGGCAGTTACGAATCGTTCGTTTAAAATGGATTCTGTAGCAAAATCTTCCCACAGTCTTCTCAAATGTGTCTTAAACGGTTTATTGATACTGACATCAAGGGGTTGAATCTGCAATAATTGAGATGAGACATTGAAATGTTGAAAGAAAAAATATACATTTAGATATTTATTTAACTAGAACAAATAAAAACTAGGATTTTGAAACTGATCATAAATAACACGAAAACTCACCTTAGAAGTACACCTGCCGGGGATAATGGCAGGTGTTATGAAACGCTCAAATAAGTGACGATAAACCCTGTCAGTTGTGTGGCCAGAAAAACAGTCCATTACAAGTAGAGACGACTTTCCACGGACAAGGATGTCAGTCACCCATTTCACCATGATTTCTTCTGTCATCCAACCTTTCTCCTGCATGGCCACGTGTAGTCCGCTCGGCACTGAAGTGATGTCTTTTGGAAATCGTTTTCCTAGAGAGAGAGAAAATTAACACGTTTAGTTCTATGATAATGTTTTTGTGATAATTGTGTGACACAAATGCAAAAGAAATGACCGAATTTAGCCATCATTCATTAAAAGTTAAAAATGCAGATTTAAGTCATGATTAGAAAACTTACCTTTGAAAATAACCAGAGGTGGAAGGGCTTCTCCGGTGGAAGAAATTGCCAAAACAACAGACGCATGTCTCTTTTCCCCTCCAGAGGTTCTCACCATCACACTCTTGGAGCCTCGCGGGGCAATTGTTCTATCGGGTACCATATCAAAATAAATAGGTGTCTCATCCATATTTACAATATAATTGAACTCGGCAGCACTACGGAGACTACGAATGTGCTCTAAGAATATACCAATTCGTCGGTCGGCGTCGGATGGCAAATGCTGGGAAAGCGTGGTTTTCCTTCTGAGTACAAGGTCGTGTCTCTTAAGGAAAAAGGTCAGCCATCCATCGCTGGCCTTGAAATCTGGCCGGTTAATTAGTTTCCTAGCAAATTCCTGGATGGACATACGGGAGACAGGAATCTGTTTCTCACGGCGCTGCAAAATCCACGCCAGGATCTGCTGTTCCTTGTCACCGCTGTACGTTATGGGTCGGCCGGCTTTCTTTGAAGTGGTGGTTGCAACATTCTCAAACTTCTTTCTCCAAGAGAAGATAGTACTCTTTGGAATCTTCAGTTCTGCGGCTGTCGGTCGTATTCCGTGCTGTTTGACAATCTCTAGGGTCCGTAACTTTTGCTGAACAGTATAGGACTTGTAGTTTCCTCTCAAGGCAGGAAGGTCGATTATATTAGATGGCAGAGACATGGTGTTGAAGAGCGCAAAAAAGTAAGTGACAAACGGAAGCAATGTCAGCAACTTTATACATGCAAAGTTTGACAGAAAATACTCAAAAGAAAAAGATAAATGGATTACCGACATATTTCTTCCACAGGGGACCTTTTGCACTGTTCTAAAGATTATAATAGAACAATACCCGATTTAATCCGGATTTACCATCAACTGAGCAAGGATTAAAGGCTTAAATATTACTCAGTTAACAGTTTAAGACCTGTCAAGTGGAGAGCTGAACTGGTATGGCAGTATTCTATAGGGAACTTTGAGTCTGGTTTCATAGTTTTAATCTTTCCTCGTAAAGATTTTTAGGAAACAATAACGTTACTGAAATATAATACATAGCCTATAATAAGCGTGGTCTATTTGAGTACATCACCCTTTAAATATTAATTTGATAAATGGGGTACAGGACAAACCTTGAGTTGAAATTTTGATCACACTTTTTATTTTCCACTGACCAAAAGAGGATTCAAAAGAGTGTTTTAAAAAAAATTATTTAATATTAAAACATCACCGACTGAGAAAATTAATATGCGATTTTTTGAAAATTGTATATGTTCAATAATTTATAATTCTGACACTCTCACATTAGAGATTTTGTATAATTTGAAAACTTATTAAATTTGTTTTAGTTGATATTTCCCTCAGAAAAGAACGGTATAGGACCTAGTCTCTTTAAAGTTATCGGAAAATGGTTGGTTGTGATTTAGCACTGCGATCAGGAACGGAAGAGTGGAGAAAAATGGAAGGTCGTTGCCATTAAATTATTTAAATCCTAGTATGTGTTACTTAAATAATGTAAACTTGAGAATATTGCTTGCCAAATTTTATGAACTGTGTTGAGCGTTCAATTGGACGAAGGTTCAACTGCCAAATTATAACAAGAACTCTTTCAAAAAATGGATTGGCCCTGAAAAGGGCCGTTGGAAGCAGAATTGCAGATTTTTCTTCAGATGGTCTTCAGTACTATATCAGCTGATTTCTTTTTGTGGCAATTTCTTTTTTCAGAAGATCATCCAACACTTTGATGTATTTTTTCCTCCCGTAAAACATGTAGACACAGGGAATCTCCAGGCCTCCCTTCGAGATGTTAGATCTCCTATACTTAACAGAAGTAATGCGACATGCTATCCAGCCGCCATTTTTAAGAAAGTACCAGGCAACACGAGCGATTTCGGCAGGAAGATGACCAACAATTATGTGGTCACGCCAAACACTGACTGCATACTTGTCATGTTTATTGCGGATGTCTCTCTTTGTCGACAAAATCTCATGTTCTTCTGGTTTCCATTGGCGACGATATACATGAAATCCACGTACAGCAGATTGCAGTTCGTATTCCTCCATTCCACTGATAACGTTTTTTTCTCCTCAAAAAGTGAGCTGAACTTGAATGTTTGTCTTCTTATTATATATGTATCCAACTCCCACCCCAAATGTTATGTTTGAATGAAACCAAACAAATAAAGAAAACGGGAGTTCCAATTAGTAAACAAGAGGGTGAGGGTCTAAATTAGGAAGGGTGAATGTTCAATTGTCTCGACTCATCCCCGCTGTTAAGTTGCGCTAATTGCGTCGACTATAGGCCCTACTGTTGACTAATTAATATATTCTTATGCTTATCGATTATAAGCCTTAGTGGCATGGTCTCTTGTTTATTTTTTTAAAGCTTCTTTTGGAAGAAAAGGAATTTAATGCTAGTTAAAAAACAACTCTAACTCTTCGAAATAAAAAAGAGGCAAACCCTATAGTCACTGTGCATGTAAAACGGATTGAACATAAAATGTATAGGGCCTACATCTGATTTAGTCAGTTGTGTTATGCATGGCGGTAATTCTTAAAGGGGCATGAGCTGCCGAAATTCACACTTTTTTTCATAATTTCTGATCGTCACGACAGTAAGAGGCTTTGAAGGCCATCGAAAAACTAAATGATTGGCGTTGGAATGAGGAAAATCCATACAGTATGTGCCCTGTACTAACCGAAAACGTGTTCGAAAAGTAGCAAAATTTAAATAACCGGGACGACCATTCATTCATTCTAAGCCAAAGTTAGTTCAAAACAATACTTTATCGTACATTTTCGGGACTAGAAGCATTTAAAAGCTTCTGAATTATACGTCTTGAGAAAAATAGCCGATAATTTCAACATTCTGTGTTTACGTCAAAATATCAACATTTTGGCAGCTCATGCCCCTTTAATGGGTCAGTATACGATTACCTGACCACAGGACAAACACATCATAGTCTTTGTCAGTTTTTGATACATTTCTTGGAATAATATGTCATCGTATTACACAATGTATGACAAAGTATTCTTACTACTAAAGGATAACTACTTGAACATATTCAATTGTATTGTATGCAAAAACATTTGTTCCAAACTGTTGTTCAAATGCTTGAAAATTGAAATCATATTTTACGGGTCTGGTTTCGGCTACACAACAACGGTTAGTGTCCTGCATGCAAATCTCGTTTCTAGACCGTATGATCTACCGTTGTTGTGTGGCTGTAGGTTTCTGTAGTGTTCTTCACACACAAATCTGTGATTCTTTATTAAAAATATGGGAAGACAAACCAAATCCCACTTTTTCATGTGCCACTCTGTATACATACTTTTGAATGGCCACGCGGGACGCTGACATGTGCTCATCTTTCACTTTCGTTTTAATGATCATTAGAGGGTAGGGAAAAACAAATGACTTGAGCCACATGCAGGCTTACACCACGCTGATTTTGGCCAACGGATCGCACAGTGATACATTATGTGTTGGACAAACAGCCCCACGCTTACAAATTCATGTCCCCAATAAATTCCTGCAGTGACGGACAGTGATAATGAATTCTGAGGGGGAAAACAGCATCACAACGTTAAAACTTGATAATGTTTGTGTGAAACATCGTCATTCCAGTCAGAAGGAAAGAATATAATACATCTGCATATGTAAGGATGCATTAATAGCGCAGATCGTGGCAAATGAAGTCTATATTGAGGACTAATTGTCTACGTGTAGTCTCATTTTCACACGAAGCTGCGGCTGTCGGTTTACACGCTCGTTTACGGTTTTTGTCATGCTGAAGAATTACTTTGGGAAATGAAAGCAACTTATACGGAATAGTAAAGCAGATTAAGAACGATGATTTATATTATCACGTACGATTGACTAACCCGTTAAAAACCAGCGGGTTGATTTATTCAGGCCTTGTATCGACCTGTTCCGCTCTTGTCAAAAGTACAACAACAACATCGATTTTAGCAAGAAAAGTACAATTGTTTTCTGGTAAACCCTTGTAATTTTATTATTTCAACACGGGCAAACCTTCTAGCCTTTAAAAGCAACTATGAGATTCGCTGCCTTGTTCTACTCTGGCCTATCAGGCGCTATACAAACATTCCAGCTAAGCACAGCAGGGCGTGTCAGTCAACTCAGTGGAGGTGAGAATTGACCTCCCCCACTTCACGACGGCACCTTTCATGTCGGTAACCGTCCGAAAATAATGGTGTCCGAAAAAATACAGTGTATACGGTATTAGTATAACATGGGATACTTATGTGCTGAGACAAGCTAAGAGTACTCATAGTTGAAAACGCACACATACAATTGGGCCACTCAGAACTTATCATGAAGTAGATTGATGACACAAGCTTATTTCACCTGAAGTAGAATAACTAAGTCTGCTATCTCACCTGTAATGCCTTCTCCTTATTGGCTAGGGCCGTGTTTAATCTTCTTATTATCACATCTTTTTCTTCTAAAGCACTATTGTAATTCTCAGCAGCATCCTACAAACAATAACAATCATTTGTTTGACAATCTGGCGTTATAGGGTTCTCTTCATATCAATACGTTTTCTGACTGGATTCTCACTCAAATGGCCTACGTGGGATGGTTGCCAGTTACCATCGGAAGGTTGTGGGTTTCCTCGGGGCATAAAGCCCGGTTTCCTCCCACAATAAAACTGGCAAAGCTGCCAAATAAGTGAAATAATCTTGAGTGCGACGTAAAACACCAAACAATCAATCAATCATATCAATATGCGGAAGAGTTGTCAGGTACTCGCTGAAAGTCTGGGGTTTCTATTAGTCAGAAAGCCTAGTTTACTCCCTTTACAGCCCTCTCAATTCACCTCGGTAATCGGCAATTGCCGAGGTGATTGCCGTAGCACAGCCGGTTCGCCACGGCAAAAAAAAAATGCCGTGGCAGGTCTTCAGAAGCGGTTAAATTCGTTGACTGATTATAGTGATTGACTAATGTTTATTAAAAATGTACATTCGTCGCTGAATTCTCCTTTGTCAATTTAATAAAAATAAAAGTTCTAAATACTCTTTCTACTATCCATTTTGACCCACAATATTGATTAAAACAGTTTTGTCAAACGAAATATGGCGACCGTTATTTTTTGGAGAATGTCACCGTTTCGTATCTCAAACTTAACAGTGGCGCGCATGCGTGCGCATGGTTATTGTGTCAAATTTGATACGAAACGACAGTACGTCATACAGTGGGATCGATCGCCATTTTGTTTTCCTCATGTGTTTACGGGTATCGTAGGTCAAAACTGACGAGTATTTATACTTTTATTTAGATTTTTACCATTGGAAATGCAAGCGGGACACTCAAAGTGTCAATAAAGTATGTTATTTAATCATAGAAAGGCCTAATAAAGGTCACAAGACAAACAGTTTCTGTTTTTTTTTATCATCAGTTGAATTTGCCGAGGCAAACTACTTTCTGCCGAGGCAAAATTATTCTGCCACGGCAATTTTTTTTGCCGACGTAAATTTCTGAATTGAGAGGGCTGCTTTATATATCTGGAAATGTGGTCAGATGGGTGATATAATCTTAGATGTGGCTAAAATCATCAACCAATCAGAAACAGAAAAAGAGTAAATGAATGATGGGATACGGCAATTTTCAGATTGGAAATTAAATCATTTTGAATGAAATAGGCTAACTTGTCAGATGAGAGCTAAAAATGTGTTGAATTTATGATAATCTTACTTAACAAAAAGTAAAAATATTACAAACTAAAATCAACATTTGTTACCTACCTCAGCTGCTGTTTGTGCTGATTTGAAGGAATTCGTCAACTGCTTGATTGATTTGTCCTTTTCTCTTGCCTCCTCTTCTAATGTCTGCAGAGAAAAAAGCAAAAACTAAAAAAACAATTAGAGCCAGATTTTAGGTTTGAAAAAAAATAAAGACACCTTGAAATCAAAATATTGTTTAAATTGTTTACACAAATATAAGAGAATGAAGTTGTCAATCAACAGTTATAGATTGGTTTAAGTTTTTTCTTATAAGACAAAGCCATGTTTTTTAAGACAATGTAGTGCTGACTACTAGCAATGAACTATATTTGTGGAATGGACACGTCTCATTGGCTGGTTTGGATGTGACTTAGTAAAAAGTGCCGCCATTGATAGTTGAAGCGCGCGTGCATAACGGATCTGGATCGACATTCCATCATCTTCTAGTAATGGCAGCATTCGATGCATATCAAATACCATGTGACCTCCATTCCACGCATATAGTTCATTGACTACTTACATCATTCCTCTCCTTAGCATTAACTAGCATTTGATTGGCCTTCTCTAGGTCACGATCACGCTCCCTTAGTGTGATCTTCAACTGACGAATCTCTTTGTCTTTCTCTTCTAAACTCTTGAATTTATCATCAATAGCCTCCTGTAAAAACAGTGGGTAAAACATGTGAAATAAACCATGGTCTAACAGCCGATACAGAATAAAAGTGGGTAAAACATGTGAAATAAACCATGGTCTAACAACCGGTACAGAATAAAAGAGGGTAAAACATGTGAAATAAACCATGGTCTAACAGGCGGTACAGAATAGTATGTCCTTTTCAAACAGGATTAATTGATTGATGTTTCACGCCGCACTTCAGATTATTCCACTTGTGTGTCGGCGTTGCCAGGTTTAGTAGGGGAGGAAACGACAATAGAGAGAAAAGTCCACTCAGAAAATTTTCAATTTCTTTTTGGTCTGAGTTAGATTTGATCCCGCGCCGAATCGATGGGAGGCCTGTGTCAGACTGAGGGACATCACTACAACCAACTGAATCCCCAAGGCCCCTTTTTTTCTAGCAGGAAAATCAAACTAACAGGCATTTTTTTAATTATATTTGAGTTGTTTTCCTGCGGCGGTTATATGCCTCATCATGTGCCATTGCAGTTGAAAACATCAACGTGGACTGGACTATTATGCGATATTTAACATAAGTTAATGCATCTATGCAGGTTCCTCAGATTATGTTATCTCTAAACACCAGCCTCAATAACTACATTGGTCAAAAATGTCAGGGCTTTTATACCTTACAATTTGACCTAAAATTATATTAAAACATGCTTTAGAGAGCCAAGATTGGTTTGTCAAGTTGAAACGAAGTGGCCAAAAAGCCTGTCAATAAGTTTTCTTTGATTGATTGTTTCATGTCACATTGGAGATTAATCACCCCATGTTTAATTTGATTGATTGATTGATTGATATTTCATGTCACATTGGTTGTTTGGTATTTTACGCCATGCTCAAGATTTATCACTTATATTCGGTGAGGCAGCACCTAAAAGAGCGATGGAAATCCGCCCTGCGACAAGGTCTTCATATAACTGAAATACTGTTGAGCAGGACGTAAAACCCAAATCACTCACTATATGGCGGCGTTGCCAGTTTTATTATGTGAGGAAGCAGATCTTCTGGTGGTAACTGGCAACCATCCCACATAGGTCGTTCAAGTGAAAACCCCAGTCAGAAAATTTTCCAATTTTTTTAGACTGAGTCAGATTCTAACCCGCGACCCATTGGTGGAAGGCTGTTCGGATTCACATTGGAGATTCTTTCTGTGACTACTAACCTCAATGGCTTGATCTCTCTCTGCCAGCTGTTCCTGGAACTTCTTTAACAAAGCCTCTTTACTCTCCTGTAAATACAACAGCAGAAAGTCAATCCACCTCCCAAAATATACCCAGATTCAACAATCTGTTACACACAACAGTTCACCTCTCAGCAAACAAAATATACCATTGTTTAACTCATTCCCTATTGCAGGCATAGCTGGCCGTCACTGCCGTAGCTGTTGTCTGCCTACAGCCTTCCTGTCCCCAGTAGAAAGTCAGTCAGTGTAAACGGTGGAAGGCTATACAACGTAACTTTCCACTGGCTTGAAACCATCTTTTTTATTAGATAAACTCTTATAACTTGCGAATATAATCTGCTTGCGATGAAAGTTCTATAATTGGCTTAAAAATAAATATATGGAGCTCGTTAAAAAGATTAATTAGCGCATATTTGTGAGTCAAATCTACAAGAAAGTTCTACTCGTCAACACTGCGGCCGTAGGGCTACACAGTGCAGCGGGCAAAAGTAATTTTTTTCTGTCAAAATTTGTTTTGCAAACATAAATTTTAAGAAGTTCAACGTTATTTTTTCACTTTTCAATCAAATAAAAAGTTTGAATTGGTTTTGAAAACTCCTTTATCGACCTTTTTGTTTTGCTATGTTCACCGCTGTTCAACACGATCTCGCCATTTCCGGCTTACCTGAACTGAAGACGTATGAAGTCATTTTCGACAAACGGACAAGTAAATTGTAAATGACAAATAGGGGTGTAACGATACATCGATGCATCAATAGTATCGATACAAGGAGCTTTCGATACGCGTATCGTATCGTCAGTCGCATATCGTGATACGTTATTAAAGGGAAGTAACTGCGTAATTAATAAAGATGCAAGAGTGTTTTAATATATTTTATTCGAATTTGAGTTTTGTTACAGCTTTGCGTTGTGCCATTGATCAGTGTGTGTTCTGGTTGACAAGATTTCTGTTATAAAATAAAGCTGAAATTCTTAATTTTACTCTTGTTTTGTTGATATAGATATAGGTTTGTTAGGTGCTTTACCCAACACTCAGATGAATTCACTTATATTAAGTATTTTATGTACACAGATATAACATATTATATTATATTGAAGATAAAAGAGTTCCATATGTATCGTGATACTATTGTATCGTGACCGTGTATCGGGATACGTATCGTATCGTGAGATTTCTGGCGATACTCAGGCCTAATGACAAATTCGTTGACAGTATATCCAGTCCGAAAGAATAATACTCTGAGGTTTTATTTTCTTATTTGTTTTCCAATCAAATAATTATATAGCGGTAAAATATGAAGAGACCGACACCATGTTTTACACTGACTATCGTAGCCGCCATTTTGTGACTGACACAGCTTCACGCTGTTTTTAATTTAACATCGTCAAACATTGGGGATTTCCACTCCCGTCATTTGTTTTAGCCAATAAAAAGTTCGGAAATATAAGTCTAAGTCACTAATAAAAGTAAATTTCATTGGATTATACTTTAGGAAAGCCAATCTTTCACTATTTATACCCAATCGTACATTATGTTATTTGCGGGTATATCCGCTCGCGGGGAAATGAGAGGCAGGCTGACAGAGCGGGTTTAGTCGCTCGTGGGGAGGAAGGATAGTGCACAGGCAGCGGCCTGAGTCGCTCGTGGTAGCGAATGAGTTAAGGCTCATAAAGGTTAGCAAGATTTAACCTCACAGTACATCAGAAAGCCACTTTGCCGAATTTGTCTGAACATTTCAACTGATGGGCACAGCTACTTATCTCTTGTCAGATTATCTGCGGGAGGGGGGGGGGGGACAATCCAGGAACTCATAACATATATTTATATATTAATAGTGTTGCTAGATCTAGAGTGAAAAAAGAAACCCATTCAGAAATGAAGTTTTTCCTTCTTCTGAACAATATAAAGCAGGCATGATTCTGGAGGCAAAAAAAAAAACCTGACTTTTACTCAGCCAAAGGCCATTTACCCCCCCCCCCCCGTAAAAAAAAAAAAAAAAAAAAACAAAAAAAAAAAACACACACACACAAAACATGGTAGACCAACAATTTATTTATTTTTAGTATGTTGTAGTTGGGTGAAGTTGAATGTATTTTAAGTATGTTTTTGGTGTTCTAAAATTTTTGACTTTTTCAAAACACTTAAATCATATTCTAGAAAAATAAACATGTTTACAAAAGTTGTCTCCCCTGATAAATTCGTTTTTTGTTTGTTAATTTAATAGTGTCAATGTGTATTGATAATAATGAAGTGATTGACCCGTTAATAAACTAAAAACTTAGTGACCGCAGAATCAAAACGAAACAACAACAACACTATTTCACTTGTACTTTTAATACAAACTTTAACCCTTATAGATAATAGTTCAGGTGCCAAGATAAGCTGACGTAAGTACCTGGTAGCACTGGATTGTTTTGCAGTGCCGCCAGCTTGTCCTGGTGAACTTTTCTCACCACGTGTTGCCTCCGAGTTTTCATTCCACTGGCCCTGTAATTTACCTCTTTGTCACAGAGAACACAGCGGGCTATCCCTGGTTTGTCAATTTTACGGATGTGACTTAACGTTTCATTATAGTGCAACCAATGAAACCGCCACAGATTTTTAACACCTTTAATCGATTCGCTTAATGTCGGCGTTTCAACCGACCAAAGACATTTTCACAGACCGCCTTTTCTTCTCACCAGCTGGGTATCTCGAAACCGCTAAAGCCATCCGTAAAGAACCAATCAACTTGACGGATACCAAAAGGGTATTTCGAAACCGCCATACAGCCTAAAACAACCAATCACAGTGGTCGACACATCTGCGCCTCGCAGTCATGAAGATGATCTATTTATAACCGGTCTGGTAGTGCAGTTTACGATCTCTATGTTATAGTTTAAAGGTCCAAAGCAAAACTCGCCCTGGAAGATTTAAAACGGTGTCTATTCTTTAATTTTCAACCTGAATGTTTAAAAAAACGGAAACAAGAAATAAAAAACGGATTTGGCTTAAAAACAAGAGATCCCTTAAAGGGATCTTAACGCCCGCGTTCATCTATTCATATTAAATTGATTGATTGATTGTTTGGCGTTTAACGCTGCGCTCAAGATTATTTCACTTATATGGCGGCGTTGCCAGTTTTATTGTGGGAGGAAACCGGGCTCTATGCCCGGAGGAAACCCACGATCTTCCGTTGGTAACTGGCAACCATCCCACATAGGTTGTCTATTCATATTAAAGATTGTTACAGCAATAACTGGATATAGGAATTGGGGCCTACATAAAAAATCTTATTCCAAGGAGATAACTATTGTTGAGGAAAATTAAATTGTGAATTGCAAAGTTAAGCTCCCCTTGAAATTTTGGTTGAAAACAACATTGCCACCTGGTAGCCATCTTCAATATGCTAATGAAATGATAATGTACGGTGCACAGCTACAACTTAGAGGGATGATGTGTGTCATGTTTGGTTAAGATCAGGTCAGTAGTTTTCTTGGAATAATGATAAGTTTCATTTTCAAATTTGGTTAAAAAACAACATTGCTTCCTGGCGGCCATATTTAATAAGCAAATGAGATGAAAATGTAGGGTGCACAACTAGATCAGAGGGAGATAATGTCGGCCAAGTTTGGTCAAAATCAGACCAGTAGTTTTCTTGGAATAGAAGTAACGAAAAAACAATATCGCCCTCCTGGCGGCCATATTGAATATGCAAATGAGATCAAAATGAACGATGCATAACTAGACCATAGGGTGATGATGTATGTTGATTTTGATTAATGTCAGGTAGTTTTCTTGGAACAAAGATAAAGAAAAAAAACATCGCCCCCTGGCGGCCATATTGAATATGCAAATATGATGAAAATGTACAGTACACAACATGGCTATAGGGAGATAATGTGAGCCAAGTTTGGTGAAAATCGGATTGGTAGTTTTCTTGGAAAAAAGTAACAAAAAAAAGATATCGCCCCTGGCAGCCATATTGAATATGCAAATGAGATGAAAATGTATGGTGCACAACAAGATCAGAGGGAGATAATGTCGGCCAAGTTTGGTCAAAATCAGACCAGTAGTTTTCTTGGAATAGAAGTAACGAAAAAACAATATCGCCCTCCTGGCGGCCATATTGAATATGCAAATGAGATCAAAATGAACGGTGCATAACTAGACCATAGGGTGATAATGTATGTTGATTTTGATTAATGTCAGGTAGTTTTCTTGGAACAAAGATAAAGAAAAAAAACATCGCCCCCTGGCGGCCATATTGAATATGCAAATGAGATGAAAATGTACAGTACACAACAGGGCTATAGGGAGATAATGTGAGCCAAGTTTGGTGAAAATCGGATTGATAGTTTTCTTGGAAAAAAGTAACAAAAAAAATATATCGCCCCTGGCAGCCATATTGAATATGCAAATGAGATGAAAATGTATTGGACACAACTAGACCATAGGGTGATGTATGTTCAGTTTGATTAAGATTGGACTGATAGTTTTATTGGAATAAAGGTAACAAGCAAAAGTTTTCTTGCAATAAACGAAAAAAAAAAACCATCTCCCCCTGGCGGCCATATTGAATATGCAAATGAGATGAAAATGTAGGATGCACAACTAGACAATAGGGTGAGATGATGTATGTTAAGTTTGATTAAGATTGGACAGGTAGTTTTCTTGGGCTAAAGGTAACCAAAAAAAAAAAACATCGCCCCCTGGTGGCCATATTGAATATGCAAATGAGATGAAACTGTAGGATGCACAACTAGACTATATGGAGATAACGTCAGCCAAGTTTGGTGAAAATCGGACTAGTAGTTTCCTTGGAATAAAGGTAACAAAAAAAAAAAACAATATCGCCCCCGGGTGGCCATATTGAAAATGCAAATGAGTTGAAACTGTAGGATGCACAACTAGACTATATGGAGATAACGTCAGCCAAGTTTGGTGAAAATCGGACTAGTAGTTTCCTTGGAATAAAGGTAACAAAAAAAAAACAATATCACCCCCTGGCGGCCATATTGAATATGCAAATGAGATGAAAATGTACGGTGTACAACTAGACCGTAGAGTGATGATGCATGTTGAGTTTGATTAAGATTGGACTAATAGTTTTCTTGGAATAAAGGTAACTACCGAAAGTTTTCTTGCAATAAACGTAACAAAGAAAAACAACATCTCCCCTGGCGGCCATATTGTTTAAGCAAATGAGATGAAAATGTACGGTGCACAACTAGACCATAGGGTGATGATGTATGTTAAGTTTGATTAAGATTGGACG
The DNA here is from genome assembly GCA_963971465.1 of Lepidochitona cinerea. NCBI lineage: Eukaryota > Metazoa > Mollusca > Polyplacophora > Chitonida > Tonicellidae > Lepidochitona > Lepidochitona cinerea. The sequence goes on along the minus strand of OZ020563.1, from coordinate 29,517,067 downwards.
GGTAGTTTTCTTGGAATAAAGGTAACAAAGAAAAACATCGCCCCCTGGTGGCCATATTGAATATGCAAATGAGATGAAACTGTACAATGCACAACTAGACTATATGGAGATAATGTCAGCCAAGTTTAATGAAAATCGGATGAGTAGTTTCCTTGAAATAAAGGTAACAAAAAAAAAACAATATCGCCCCCTGGTGGCCATATTGAATATGCAAATGAGATGAAAATGTATGGTGTACAACTAGACCGTAGGGTGATGATGCATGTTGAGTTTCATTAAGATTGGACAAATAGTTTTCTTGGAATAAAGGTAACTACCGAAAGTTTTCTTGCAATAAACGTAACAAAGAAAAACAACATCTCCCCCTGGCGGCCATATTGTTTATGCAAATGAGATGAAAATGTACGGTGCACAACTAGACCATAGGGTGATGATGTATGTTAAGTTTGATTAAGATTGGACAGGTAGTTTTCTTGGAATAAAGGTAACAAAGAAAAAACAACATCGCCCCCTGGCGGCCATATTGAATATGCAAATGAGATGAAAATGTACGGTGCACAACTAGACCATAGGGTGATGATGTATGTTAAGTTTGATTAAGATTGGACAGGTAGTTTTCTTGGAATAAAGGTAACAAAGAAAAACAACATCGCCCCCTGGTGGCCATATTGAATATGCAAATGAGATGAAACTGCACAATGCACAACTAGACTATATGGAGATAATGTCAGCCAAGTTTGATGAAAATCGGAGTAGTAGTTTCCTTGAAATAAAGGTAACAAAAAAAACAATATCGCCCCCTGGTGGCCATATTGAATATGCAAATGAGATGAAAATGTACGGTGTACAACTAGACCGTAGGGTGATGATGCATGTTGAGTTTCACTAAGATTGGACAAATAGTTTTCTTGGAATAAAGGTAACTACCGAAAGTTTTCTTGCAATAAACGTAACAAAGAAAAACAACATCTCCCCCTGGCGGCCATATTGTTTATGCAAATGAGATGAAAATGTACGGTGCACAACTAGACCATAGGGTGATGATGTATGTTAAGTTTGATTAAGATTGGACAGGTAGTTTTCTTGGAATAAAGGTAACAAAGAAAAAACAACATCGCCCCCTGGCGGCCATATTGAATATGCAAATGAGATGAAAATGTAGGATGCACAACTAGACTATATGGAGATAATGTCAGCCAAGGTTGGTGAAAATCGGACAGGTAGTTTTCTTGGAATAAAGGTAACAATAAAAAACAATATCGCCCCCTGGTGGCCATATTGAATATGCAAATGAGATGAAAACGTACGGTGCACAACTAGACCATAGGGTGATGTTGTATATTAAGTTTGATTAAGATTGGACTGGTAGTTTTCTTGAAATAAAGGTAACAAGCAAAAAGTTAACCGACGGACGACGGACCACGGAAAAGCGATTTGAATACCCCACCATCAGAATGATGGCGGGCTAAAAAACCGGATTTCCGTTAAAAAACGGAAAAGAATCATGCCTGATAAAGCCTCTATTGCTGGAACAAATGGAGCGAGGGAAGCTTATCTTTAACAAAGAGAAATGAAATGGCTATACATGCCACATACCTCTGATCTGGTGGGCTTCATCAGGGTCATATATTCCTGCAGTTGTCGGTCTTTGTCCCTCAAACTCTCTGTTAACTGCTGTAATAACCTCTCCTTATTCTCTAACTGCCTTTGACTATCTCCTAGCAATGCCTAACAAGATCACATAAACAATTTCAAAGTTAAAGTTGATTTGGAGTCACTTTAGAAGTCAATGAAAACAGGAGAAAACAATGTTTGGAGTACTGATGAGTGGATGTGGGGTACAGTTGGAATTGATAGATTAATGTTTTACAACACACACGATTATTTCCCTTATACGGCTACGTTGACAAGTTTAGTGGCGGAGGAAACCAGGCTCTTAGCTCAGAGGAAATGCCTGACCTTCTGGTTTCAGAAAGTATCTGTCAACTCTTCCACAGTATTCTCGTTATTTTGGGATTACACTTTCTTGAAAATATGGTAGAAATTCCTCTACCGGATTTTTGGGTGACGCCCGAAACGGGAATCGAACCCAGGTCCCCGAGTATGGCACCTATCGCCAGCACTAAATGCCGGCTGCCTTAACCATTCAGCCAACTGGCCTCCTTTCTAAAAGACACTAATTAATTAAACTCTTCCACATACAGTGATCAAGTAAAGAATCCACTCAGAAATGTTGTATTTGGTCTGGGTGGGATTTGAGCCAACGGCTGAGCCAACAAGGCCCCCTCTAACCATCCAATCCCCAATCTATGGAGGACCATAGTGCCTCATCCTAAGCAAGCATTAACACATGGTGACTGAGTAAATGGTCAATGAGAGCAGGTGATTTTACAAACTTCCCGTACCTGATAATGCTGTGTCTGAGATTCTAGTTTATCTGTACATCTTTCTCTCTCCTTCTCAATTTGGCCATGTAAAACCTTAAAAAAACACACATACATATAAATACCATATGGGAGGGGGGGGGGGGGGGGGGGGGGGGAGCAAGCAAAATTTATGGGGTTCAATCTCAGTCCACCAATGTTCTTGCCATAGTTAAGATGCGTAACCATTGTCAATGTGTTACAAAAGGATTCCAGAAATTCTACTGACCAAGGCTAAGCTCTTGTCAGTCGTCAACCTAATGAAATATCATAGGTTTGGTTTGTTACAATTTATGGGGTGTAAAGGTCTAAATGATATACCTCTTTTTAACACAATTAGAAACTTGTCTCCATGGTTATTTTAGACAAGAAGATTTTCCCTGTGCCCATGTGCTTTAGTGATCATAAATATAAATAAATACAAATAAAAACTCAGCCTTTTCCGCAATGATCAAGCACCAATTGATTAGGCGATGTCATCTATCATTGTGTAATCTATCATTTTCTGTTTGTTTCATATTGCCCATCTCAGAGTATATCAAGTCAGATAAAAGCAGGAATGGAAACACTGGCTCAAACACAAATGCCGGACAAGGAAAATATTACAATTATGTAGAGCCTTCACAAACCTGGACGACATCCTCACTCTGACGAAGTCCCATCTCAGCCTGAGCTAACAGTTCCTTGAAGCTTGTTGTCTCACCATCACGTTTAGATAGATTTCTCTTCAATTCCTACAACAACCAGAGATGGAAAACACATAATAAAAAGGTCTGTAGGAGATGGATCATGTTTACCTTTCACCCAGTCATACATGTATATTTATTTATGGACTGAGTGTAATTCAAACATGTCTCATAGACGAAAAGGCTTTGTTGGTTTGTCTGTGTCGTTTACACCAACCCAAGGACGCCCCGTCTTGTTGGAAGAGGACATTTACAATATATTTTTTATTCTGTATATTTGAAATTAATTTCATTTTTAACTTAAACTGGTCCAAGAAGGCTTCTTGAAGTCGAGTGGGCTTGATGGCTCAGTCGGTTTCAGTGATTGTCCCTCATTCCGACACAGGCCTCCCAATGATGCGGCGAGGGTTCAAATCCTTGTCAAACCAAATAAAATTTTAAAATTTCGTAGTGGATTTTTCACTCGATTGCCTTATGTGGAACAGTTGCCAGGTACTCGCCAAAGGAAGTGGGTTTCCTCCGAGCAACAAGCCCGGTTTCATACCCCACTAAAACTGACAATGCCGCCATACAAGTGAAATAATCTAAAACATTAATCAATCAATCTTGAAGTCAGGAAATCATTTCAGTAAATTATGAATCGTTGGGTGAGAGCATACAAATAAGTAAAAAATATTTCCAAATAAAACACAACAGCTTTCTTATTGCTTACCTCTTCCCTGAGTTTAGCCGCACTGCGATCTTTCTCTAATGACTCTATAGTTTCTATATACTCTCTATGCTCTTTCTCAACCCCCTACAGTTCAAACATGCAACAACAACAACATTGGTAACACTGCAATCAGTTTAAAACAACAACATTTATACATGTAAAATCACATATAAGCAAGCAATTTCAGGAAAAAGCAAAAAGTTTGCTTTTAACTTGTTCATGAGTAGTACCTAAAAATAATCGTCAGTTGTGATGAATTCCATACATTGAAAAAAACAACCCAACAAAAAACCTTTTATTTTGGTAATGATTGATTGATTGATGTGATGGCTTACTCAAGTAAAAAAGGCATTCCAAGTCAAATGTTTTCATGCAAAATCAACACATCTACAAACTCACAGAAATACGCCGACTTAAAAGATTTAAACTGTTACAATCAGGCATTTCTACTTAAAGTGGCATGAGCTGCCAAAATGTTGATAGTTTTACGTTAAAACAGGATGTTGAAATTATTGGCTATTTTTCTAAAGACGTATAATTCAGAAGCTTGTTAATGCTCCTAGTCTCGAACATGTACGATAAAGTATTGTATTTAACTAACTTTGGCTTAGAATGAATGAATGGTCGTCCCGGTTATTTAAATTTTGTTTACTTTCGAACACGTTTTCGGTTCGTACAGACCACGTACTGTATGAATTTTCCTCATTTCAACGCCAATCATTCAGTGTTGCGATGATCTTCAAAGCTGCTTACTGTCGTGACGATCAGAAATTATGAAAAAAGTTTGAATTTTGGCAGCTCATGTCCCTTTAACCATTTTATTAGGAAATTGTTGAAAATTGAATCTATGATATTTGGGCAAATGGTGATAACTTCCAAAGTATGTTTTTAATATGTTTTGTAATTTACAGAGCACTTAATATTATTTATTCGCATCATAATGTCAGCTTGTTTTGGCTGAAGAGCTGGTCTCTATGGATTGCCTGGTTGAGGTTTTATGCTACGCTCTAGAATATAGCATTGATATGGTTTTGATCTGGGGGGGAGGGGAAAGGCAATTTCATCTAATGTTGACTAGAATGGTCTAATGTTAAAGCATAGCAGCCAAGTACGTCAGTTTAGCTGTCTTGCCTTGTTTAACACATAAACACCAGGAGGAAAAAGGGGTCCTTAGCCAGTATAGGAAAACCCTCACTAAGGTGACTAATAGAGAAACCCACAAAGTGAATCGCCAATTTCTCTATTGACAGTAGGGTTTGAGTGGGTAGCCAAACGACAGAAGGCTTGAGTTAGACTGAGAGACTATCGCTCTGCCAATGGATTGATTGATGTTTTACGCCACAAGATTATTTCACTTATTTTGCAGCGTTGCCAGGTTTAGTGGGAGGAGGACACCGGGCTCATTGCCTGGAAGAAACACCATGGCCGTCGGTGAGTATCTGGCAACTCTTCCACATACCGCGACCAAGTGAAAAATCCACTCAGATATTGTTTTTTGATCCGATTGTGATTCGAACCCACGCCACATTCTACCAATGGAGGGTTTTTATCATAGTGAGTGGCTATATATAAAACCAGCATATCATAACGGCTTGGCTGGTGTAAAGGATAAACATCTAATCCCAGTTCAAAACCCTGTGTTCTGTTTAATTGGAGGTGTCAACTGTGAAGTTGCATTTTGTAAGTCAAAGGTATTTTGGAAATCTTACACCTTGTAATTATTGCTTTTTGAACAAATTGCACCATGATCCCAGCTATATTGATGGGGAGTCCTACTTTCATAAATCTACACCCATTGTAAATATAATCTGATTTACTTTGGTTAATTTTGTACTGATACACAATGTACTGATTCCCAATCGAGTGTCATATATATGATTTTAAGATTGATTGATTGTTTGGTGATTTACGCCGCGCTCAAGATTATTTCACTTATATGGCGGCGTTGCCAGTTTTATTGTGGGAGGAAACCGGTCTCTATGCCCGGAGGAAACCCACGACCTTCCGTTGGTAACTGGCAACCATCCCACACTATATGATTTTAAGAGAAAGATAAAAAGTTTGTCAAGCCACATTCAGAGTTAAATAGTTAATTATCAAACATGGTTATCCTGACAAATACCCACCTCCAGTCTATCCATGTTGTTTCGATGAAGTTCCTCTCGCGCCATTTTCAGGTCCTCCTCCTTCTGTTCAAGTCGCTCAACTAATTTATTATTCTGCACAAAGTGAAAAAATAGACAATTTGGTAAATCCCATTCATCATCAGCCCATTTTTGCAACAGAAAACATTCCTTAAAAGATATACAAAGAACTCTGTCTAAAACATGTACTTTTCAAGTCCGAACAAAAAATTTCCTGGTGAAAAAAATATGGAAAATTCAATGCTTGTTTTGCAGCTTCACCACGGTTACAAACATTTATAACCTGTGTTGGGAGGTCAAACAACCTCTGTTAATGCTTATATTGGTGATGTGTTACACAATTCCTGTCGTGTTAGTACATCATAGCTTGAGATGAGGTTGTGTATGATGTGTAAGCATATTTTCTTCTGCATCTTTTCTCACTACCATAGATATCTACATATCTTATGATGGAGTATAAAGGTCTATATGATATACCTCTTTTTAACACGATTAGATTGATTGATTGATTGTTTGGTGTTTTACGCCGCACTCAAGATTATTTCACTTATATGGCGACGTTGCCAGTTTTATTGCGGGAAGAAACCGGGCTCTATGCCCGGAGGAAACCCACAACCCATTGGTGGAAGGCTGTTCGGATTGAGCGGCCACCGCTCTACCTACTGAGCCATGGGGGTCCCAAAACAATTAGAAACTTGTCTCCATGGTTTTTTAAACAAGATTTTTCCCATATGCCTGTGTGTTTTAGTGTTCAAAAATACACATGTGTACATTTAGTCGAAGCTTCAAGTCCTAATCATCGTTCATAAATCTTTTAGGCAGCCATTTGAACTTCCATCATGTGCACGAAATGCCTAAAGTATTTTGTTGAAGAAATCTTGTAACAGTGATTTCCTCATCATAAGAAAGCACAAGGGGAGATAACTATTGACTGTTTCAGGGATTCATAGAAGTCCAAAATTTACGAACCGAAATTGAAAAATTCAGTTTTTTAGAAGGCGAAATTCAGTTTTTTTTTAAATTTACCGACCATTTTAGGGTTAAAATTGAGTTAAAATCTATGTTACAAACCAGTTCCAATTTAATATTTCTTTTTTCATGAAAGTATGAATTCCAAGAAAAAAAATCAGGTTTGACAAAAAACTAATGATAATAATATATATGTAATGTCAAACCTAGATCAAAGTTATCCCTTCTTCAAGTGTAACAATAAAAAAATACACAATTTCTCAGTTCATCAAAATCAGCTTATCTTAGAAATGTTTAGGTAATTAAAAAAACTTCCAAAGTGCAAAATAAGCCTTGTGTGGAGACACTGAAAACGAGGCTGTATGTTTCTCAGTATCTAAACAACAAGAGAATGACGGCCATGGTCGTGTGACGGCGGTTTCTAAATAAACTTTTCCCTTGAACTTAGATTTTTTTCATCATAAACAGTGGATATCAACCAAACAATATTCAGTTTTTCACACCCAAATTGAGTTTGGAAATTTTAGTTTTCAAAAGGAAATTTTAAACTGAAAATATTGAATTTTTCAACACCAAATTCAGTTTTAAACTCAATTTTACAAACCGAATATCGGTAAGTAAATTGGACGTGTATGAATCCCTGTGTTTATGTGACCCTGACCTCTGTAAGTTTATCTTGTAGAGCCACAGTGATTCCCTGAATGGTTTTCTTCATCTTTAAACTCACAGCTTCCTCTTTCTTCAGAAGGTCTGCTTTTTTTGCAAGCCCTTCTTTGATATCCTTAAGATAAGATAAGATAAGATATTTTATTTAGAGTCGGGGTTTACATATATAACAAAAACACTAGCTTGCAAGAAGCTATTATTGCCGACTACATGCAATTAAGGAGCAACAAAATATACAAATGGTGGTGCCATTAAATAACAGTGAGGTTATTAATTAAAAATATATGTATGTACATAGGATAAAATTATACTAAAAAACATTTGTATATGTGTATATTGGTGTATTTTTTGTATTTTTTTTTGTTAGATAATATGCATATAAAATTTGTGTGACAAAACAGTTATGAATTGCAAATATTATTAAATAAATAAATAAATAAATATATACATTTATATTTTGACTGTCATCATCTATGTTACAATAAAAATCACAGAACAGTATGTTAAGACTGATAACATATAAGATTAAATAAAAGCCAGATAATTTGGGTGACAGTAAATTTAATGATTAATCTTTCCAATTATTTATCTTGTTTTTAAAGCATTTTAGGTCTGGGGACATTTTTATTTCATTTGGTAGGCTATTCCACAATGTGGATCCCATGTAAACAAAAGAATTGAGACCAAATTTGGTAGTTTTGGTAAGTGGTACAACTAGATTTTTGTATTTACGCAGAGAATAAGACGTATTTTTCTCTACGAACATGCTTTGTATATACGAGGGACTTTTTCCATGCACAGCTTTGTAAATTTCGATGGCAAGAAGCCTTTTCCTCTTTAAGTGTAAACTAGGCATCTTAGACTTTTCTAATAAGTATTCATACGGACTTCTGAAGTCCATGTACACAATTCTAAGAAATTTAAAGAAAAAAATCTTTATTTCAGAAACAACTAGGAATGATTGATGTTTTCACTCAAGATTATTTCACTTATATGGTGGCGTTGGTCACTCTAACCCACTGGACCACCGAGGCCCCTACTAGGATTGAACATGATGGGTTATGAAGATGATTATGTTCCAAATTTAACACGGCAAAATTAGATGGATTTGGATGAAATCAGTGTCTATAAATCTGCACTTCAAATCTTCTAATTTTGATGGCTTCAACCAATTTACGGGTCGTTATGACAGATACATAAACATCCATGCTAATCCCTCTCGTCTATGTTAAAAATTACATAACATTTAACATTCAAAATGACGTCTGCTTATATCATGGGTTATTCCATTTCTCATTTCTCTACATCATTATTAAAGTTATTCTATTGCTAGTTCTTAACTTTATTGTACTTTGAAAAATATCATACCGTTATATACATTCTAATGTATTTATGTTTACAATTTATGTTTACAATTTATGTTTACAATTACAGTTTATAAACATGCTGTGTATTATTTGAGTAACATTAGCTTGATCAAAATCTTAGCAGAAAGATTGAAACGTCGCTGTTTTAAAGAGAGGTTTGTAATAAATACTGTATAAGGGTGCAGAAATTGTTGACTACTAACCTCTACATCTAACTGTTTCTGTTGTACCTCGGCTTCCAGTTTAGATATAGTGTCCTGCAGCTCCAGCTCTTTCTTATCAAATGTTAAACATGTCTTTTCCAACTCACTGATTCTCTTTGACTTGGACTTCACACTGTTTCTCAGCTCATCCATTTGCCTGAGCAAAATTGAGACAAGAGAACAGTTATTGAGAAGGTCAGTTTAAAAGCATCAATACTAAGCATGGCATTTATCTGACATATTGCGATTACATATTCTTCAGGGCTGGGTTGTTCATAAGTGTATTAGGCTTAATACTGGTCTAAATGACGTCGCGTAACAGAGAAATTCAATTGTGACGTTACAAAGTTATACCGGTATTAAGACTTATACACTTTTGAACAACCGGTCCCTGTGGTAAATTCTAAATTAAATTTGTTTGTGACGTGCAGTCATTAATACACTTTTGAACAACCCAGCCCTGGGCTCTATCTAACATTTTCATTATTTCTATACACAAAGGTCAAAGTGGCATTAGTCGCAGGAAACCGGGCTCTTTGCCTGGGGGAAACTCCGGACCTGGCAACTCTTCCACAAACAGCAGTCAAATGAAAAAGGCACCAAGAAGTTTTTCAATTTTTGATAAATCTGAGTGATTCAATATCGATGCACACCGCATTGATGGAGGGTCTGTGTTGGATTGATTGATTGATTGTTTGGTGTTTTACGCCGTGCTCAAGATTATTTCACGTGTATGGCGGCGTTGCGAGTTTTATTGTGGGAGGAAACCGGGCTCTATGCCCGGAGGAAACCCACTACCTTCAGTTGGTAACTGGCAACCATCCCACATAGGTCGTACGAGTGAAAACCCAGTCAGAAAATTTTCCAATTTTTTTTTGGACTGAGTGGGATTCGAACCCGCAACCCATTGGTGGTGTTGGATTGAGGAAGCATCAACCGAGGCCCACTATATAAACAACATGAAGTCAGAATGTAATAGACAAATAAACCGAATGGCATTCTGAAAAAGTCACTCACTTTTGGTTTTGGATATTCGCCATTTCCTAAAAAAAAAAAAATAAGTATAAGCTTATTATATTGGAAACAATTCTTATTTTCCCTAGGTTATTTCTATTGAAGCAAGAGATCAAAGATCTAGGCCAGCACCATTAGGTATTGTGACATAGATTGTTTTGTATATATATATATTTATGAACACTAAAACACACGGGCACAGTGAAAATCTTCTTGTCTAAAATAACCACGGAGACAAGTTTCTAATTGTGTTAAAAAGAGGTATATCATTTAGACCTTTATACCCCACCATAAATTGTTATAATAAAGTAAACCTATGATATTTCATTAGGTCGACGACTGACAGGAGCTATATATATATATATTACAGATCCTATTTTAACTTTCATTATGTACCAGGGATTCATACACGTCCAATTTACTTACCGATATTCGGTTCGTAAAATTGAGTTTAAAACTGAATTTGGTGTTGAAAAACTTAATATTTTCTGTTTAAAATTCCCTTTTGAAAACCAAAATTTCCAAACTCAATTTGGGCGTGAAAAACTGAATATTGTTTGATTGATATCCACTGTTTATGATGAAAAAATCTAAGTTCAAGGGAAAAGTTTATTTAGAAACCGCCGTCAAACGACCATGGCCGTCATTCTCTTGTTGTTGTTTAGATACTGAGAAACATACAGCCTGGTTTTCAGTGTCTCCACAACATGGCTTATTTTGCACTTTGGAAGTCTTTTTAATTACCTAAACATTTCTAAAATAAGCTGATTTTGATGAACTGAGAAATTTTGGGGAGTATTATCCACAATAATCGTAATAATTCGCGATTTGTTATATTTATTCAGTTGTTTTTGGTCGTATAGAAAAAAAGGGGAGACAACTCTTACAACATGAAATTACGATAATAAGTTAGTTACCTCCCCTGAACCATAGTTCTCAAATAGTTCAATTCATTTGTAAATAAATCAATGTGTATTTTTTTATTGTTGCACATGAAGAAGAGATTAGGGATAACTTTGATCTAGGTTTGACATTACATATATATTATTATCATTAGTTTTTTGTAAAACCAGATTTTTTTCTTGGAATTCAAACTTTCAGGAAAAAAGAAATATTAAATTGGAACTGGTTTGTAACATAGATTTTAACTCAATTTTAACCCTAAAATGGTCGGTAAATTTTTAAAAAACTGAATTTCGCCTTCTAAGAAACTGAATTTTTCAATTTCGGTTCGTAAATTTTGGACTTCTATGAATCCCTGTGTACCTGACAAACATCCAGTTTTTTACTTGTTTGTACTAACCTGTGATTGGTCAATGTTATACTTGTGCACACCTGAGAGACAATCACATCATCATGAGGCCTCAAAGGCTCGCAACTGTATCCATTGATTGATTGATTGATTGATTTTGAGAGGGATATAAAGCTTACCTTATTTTCCTTATCAGAATCTGTTAACTGTTTCTCATACAGTTGGATCTCCTCTTGTAAACCCTGTACTTGAGCCTGAGCACCATCCAAATCTTTCTTAGACAAAAACAGCTCCTAAAAATCCAGAAATGAGTTCACAAAATGAGTAGGGGCTGAACATCAAACTCAACAGGTCATGCAAAAGTACAAGCCGACCAAAATCACTCTAATCCCAGCTAAATTTTGTCATTATAGGCTCATAAAGACCATAAAAAGTCAGGAGGGCTAATGCATTAATTTTGGCATACTTCATGTCTGCTGCCTATATCAGCGAACCTGGCTAAAACAAGGACACAATGCCCCCAGTCATAAGATGACTCCATTTTGAACTATGCTCTTTCATGTGTACATGGAGATAACCCTTATATAACAGGTTGTTTTGTTTTCTATCTCACTTATTGCTAATATTGGTGGGTAAGATGGATTGATTGATTAATGTTTTATGCCACACTCAAGATTATTTCACTGATATGGTTGTATTGGCAAGTTGTGGTGGGGCAGAAGGTGCTCGAAGTTAAAAATGACCCCAGTCTGGCTCAATGTATTGATAGTGAAAGTAAATATTCTAGTCATTAAAAAAAAACAAATTTTCAAATAAATGTGTCAGCATAGATAACTTTGTGCTCTACATTACATCAGAATGGCTCTAACCAATGTTTGATTATCTGAACCGCCAGAAAAGTAAAGCACAAGATTACAAATACATTGACAAGTTATGTAGCTACACTGTATGAATATTGTTTTTACCCACCTGTTGCGAAGTTTGTAATTGCCGTTCCAGGTTACTTTGTACTCTATGCAGGATTGCCTGATGTTGTTGTCGTAACTGTCCTATTTCTTCTTGATGGGACTGAGTCAAGGTCTCCATAGCAGATCTGTTCAAAGAAAAGCATGAGATTTCAAGATTTATTGGTGTTTATAAACTACATGTAGAATTTCTGATGGGATTAAAGGGGAAATAATGGTATTATACAAAACTTACGCTGCTTTTCTGAGAAGTTCCTGTTTTTCTGACAAGTCTTTTTTCATAGAGTCCAGGTCAACCTTCAGCTCGATGTTCTTGAAAAAAAAAAGTAAGAAAAGTTACCTTCAGTTTTTTTTCAAGAGAATTATAAAAAAGCAATAAAAAAGCAATATCTCAAAGCCAAATAGTAACATTCTTGCTTAAGTAAATACTAGACAAAATATATTATCTTGCATTTAAAAGACAAAATCAATTTAAAGTTACAAAACTGAAACTTTTTAAGACAACGCTGACATCACAAATGTATTAATTTCATTTAATTTCTATAAACTTACGGTTTTAAAAACATCATCGTCTCCAAATTTCTGCTGCATTCTCTCATCAAGGTAGTAAATACGGAGCTTCAGACTGAAATTCTCCTTCTTCAGTTCAGCAATTTGCTGTGAAAAGAAAAGATCGAGATAAAGATCATTATCTTTATTCACAAAATTCCTGAGCTGAGCTTGAAGATTGATTGATTGATTGTTTGGTGTTTTACGCCGCGCTCAAGATTATTTCACTTATATGGCGGCGTTGCCAGTTTAATTGTGGGAGGAAAGCGGGCTCTGTGCCCGGAGGAAACCCAAGACCTTCCACTGGTAACTGGCAACCATCCCACATAGGTCGTTTGAGTGAAAACCCAGTCAGAAAATTTTCCAATTTTTGGACTGAGTGGGATTTGAACTGAGCTTGAAGCAGTTGTTTATTAACTCATTTGAGTTTACGTAACCTATAATGATCAGTTGAAGTAAATATATTCTAGTTAACCTACCGTTTCATATTCTTTCATAGTCCTGGCTCGTAAGGGTGACTTCCTCCCAGAACTTGTCTTGGCCACCACTGAAACATAACAATATGATGAAATGATGTATATACCAGAGTCTAGATAATTTCAGTTTTATAGTGGCATTGCAAGGTTTACTGGGGAAGGAAACCAGGCCCTTTGACTGGATGAAAACCTGACTGTGAGAAATTATCTGACAACGATTGAATCAAAATATTTTTTACCCATAGTTTTTTTTTTCTATAGCAGCACGGCAAGCAGATTACATTATTATAATTATTTTTTTAAGGCTGCCCTCAATATTATGCCGGGATGGGTAGGTTCATTGGGAGATCAAAAATAACCTTTAACTCAATAAACACCCTGCCCTTCCACTAGTACCTGCTCGCCATCCAACACCCGTCAAGTCGATTACATCAGAGCAGTTAGAATAGGTATAACTAAATCCTATAACTCACTTGCAACCGAGCCATCAGCATATTCAAGATGGGTCTGACTGACCTCCGTCAACAAGTCCGGATTCACACTAAAACAAAGACAAGTACATTATTAAATAATCATCATTTTGATGGTTTGTATTAAAGTAGCCCAGAAAGGTTGTTGAGTTTATTAGGGGGCAAAGCCGCCCTCTTTGTTCTGAGGAAACCCTTGATCTTTCCCAGCTCCCACGGACCACTGGATAGCGAGTTTTATCTGAGAGTCCCTTTGGAATTGTCCGCTTTGTTGTGCGGTATTTTAGAATGCATGCTGTCATTAAGGTACTGGTAGTGGTTTACTGGTGGTAAGAAATAACAGAAACTCCAATTTGTATTGGTGTCTGTTTATAAATTGAATTAAATCCGTTATAAAAATCTATATTTATGAGCCCTTAAACACAAACCCTCTTGTCTAAAATAACCATGAAGACAAGTTATAGTAAATATACATGTATATATATATATATGTATTACACTACATGTAAAACACACAGGCACCAGGAAATCTTCGGTCCTGTCTACTATAACCATGGAGACAAGTTTCTAATTGTGTTAAAAATTGGGTTAAATTGCGTATATCATTAAAAAAAGGTTTGACTTTCACAGCCAGGCGACAGATTCAATATTTAATCTGTAACTCCCACCTGCTATGATTGCATACATCAGGAATACAGTCTTGAATGAATTAGTCTCTAAATAGATAAAGTGCTGAACATCTAAAAATACACAACACAAGTGGCCCAGCCACAAGTAACTTCTACAGTTGTGTTCATAGTGGTTGGTGCTGTTGGGACACTTAATAGTTTAAAAGCATACTCGCCACTAAAGTGCAGAATACATATTGCTTTAACTTACATTATATTTATGAACTCAGTAACATTACAAATGGTTTTCTGTATTGCATTGCTGTTGTAATTGGGCTTTGCTTCTTCATATGTTTAACAACACCCTCATTTACATGTAAAGAAATGATTTTTAAACCTAACTGATCATAAATGATGTGCCATGTTGAGTATTAGTGTAATGTCATAAAGGCTATGATGAGTGGGACTTAAACAATATGTTTTCAACTTAATTAGCCTGCATCATTTAATGAGAGTGACAATGTTTTAATGATGATGACAAACGACCCTGATGTAAGACAATCAACATTACACTTACTAAGCTAGGGGCTGCTTGATAATGTTACCATCATATCTGGGATAATATTTCATTTGCAGCTGCTGTGGTCTTGAGGGCTAACAATCTAAATACATTGAGGTTACATGTAATTCATGTAGGTCCCCATGGAGTGCCTTAAAATATGATAGAGTTACGTCCCTTGGATTCGATCTGCCGTTAACCCTCTAGGACCCGCCCCCAGTTCTAGTGTTCGAAAAATTATAAAACATAAAATTTAAGAAGATAACAACCAAAATAAAGTAAAAATGTGATCAAAACTTTATTTTTTTAATTATATGCAAATTTATGCAATGTAACATATATGATACGATGGTACTAGGGTGATGTGTATCATAAATGATATGTTGGGCCACGTGGAAATGTGATACTGTTTATTTTGAGTGAAAGTCTATAAAACAATTTCTCTCTTTATTGAGACATAGGTGCACATTGCATTTGATACACTTGAGGAAGCTTAGGTTGTGGCAGCTAGGAAGCTTGCATCTCGCTCTGGCGCTCCATTCAGGCATATGTCCTACCCCATCCAAGCGGACCAGATGAACAGGGGCATGCTCTGGGGCAGCTTGTCTAACCTGTAAAGGTGAGACTGCTTGTAGTAAAGTGGGTCGACCACGGCTCCGCTGAACCTTAATCAAGCACTGTGCAACTTCACTTTGGAATTCTGAGAGATTCATGTGTTTTTCTTTCAGAAGGACACAATGCCTTCTGTATAAAAGCCAAGCTGTAACGACCGAGGCGCAGATAGAGTGATAAAAAATGTACATATACCACCTACGAGATTTCAAAGGGTACTTATAGAGGGCAGTTAGACAATCTATCAGATCCACCCCACCCATTTTCTGGTTGTATTCTTGTACAACAGCTGGACAGGGCACTTCAATTTTCTGTTTTTGTTTCTTGTCATAACGTGTGACTTTTGAAATTGGTTCAATGCTTGTACAGGTTGAAATGAGATCAACCTTTCTATTGTCTAACCAACGGACAACTGTTGTGTTTGAGTTGACTTCTACCACAGCATCATGAGAGCCCCTCTGTTCTTTCTTTAAAGCTTTTTCTGACTTCAGGCAACAGCCTTTTAGTCTATTTTCTCTTACTGTGCCAGTGAACCAAATTCCCCGATCTTTCAGGGCATTCGCAACATCGAGACTGGAGAAAAAGTTATCTGCGTAGACTTTGTAATTCTTCCCATCCGCCAATTTCTTTGTCATCGTCATTACAACATCACCAGAGAGACCCAGAGAAGCACCAGTACTCTTGCCTTTGGTCTTCCCCACAGAACCCTGATATACATCCCAGTCATGCAATATTCCGTCACTGCCGGCCCTGGCCCACAATTTGAAACCCCACCTGTGTGGTTTATTTCTAATGTATTGCTTCATAGGGGACCTCCCCTTAAACGCTACCATGATTTCGTCAACACTTTGGCACTGTATGGGCGTTATTTTTTCCAACTGTTTTCTATGCATGTCAATCCATGGTCGAATTTTCCACAATCTGTCCTGCTCCTTCGCCTCGTCCGAAATTTCTTCATTATTTACAAAATGAACATGAGTAGCTAACTTTGTAAACCTGTTGCGAGACATTTCATTTGCTACTGGCGGGTGCCTGGTATCCCCAGCCCAATAAACCTTCACATTGTGAGCTTTCATGAGTCCCATTCTTAGGTACAGTCCAATAAAAAGCTCGATTTCTTTTTTAGTAGTTTTCAGCTCTTTTCCCGATTTTTGTAGTCCATAAATGTTGGCTTGAGTTTCAATAACCTCAATCCAGGGTTCGCCCTGACGCAGAAATCCTGCGTATTTGACGCAGAAGAAAGTAATGATACGCTGAGATATTTGACATATGCGTCACTGTTGACGCAGTAAAAATGTCCCAGAGATATTCATAAATTGGTTTATTTAATAGAACAAAGTATACTAGAGACTTTTTCAATATTAAATATTTAATTAAGGATTGAAAGCTCAAACCTCCGACACAACATGCAGCGAAATTGACGCTGTTTGAAATCGAAGCTGTTGCGAGTGTTGGCTTGGAAGTCCTAGTCTAAAAATAGATCAGTAGTAGGTCAGCAGACAAGTGGAAGCTCGTTTCTGATTGGCTGATGTATTTGAGGCTGTCCTCGTTTTGACATTACGTTTTGACAACACGTTTTGCAAACTCAAATTCTTGTACGCGAGAATGGATAACAAACAGAAAAGTATGCATGCATTTTTCAAAAGGGACAGCAGACCAAGTAGTGTAGAGAAAGAGGATGCAAATGAAGGCACTTTCGTAACTACTTCCACTGAACATTTGAATGCCAAACGACCAAAGATCGCTAGGAATTTTCGTGAAAGTTGGCTAGCGGAATTTCTATGGCTACGGTGGGACTCGGAAAATAGTTTTATGCTATGTTCTGTGTGCAAATGTGCAGGTCGGAAAAATCCGTTTACCTTTGGCTGTACAAACTTTCAGCATTCAACGTTAAAAAGGCACTTGGAAAGTAAAGACCACATTGAGTCCGTAAAAGTTTTGGAAATGCAGAAACATTTCAAAGTTACCGCCCGTAATGTTATTCAAGGGGATGAATCGCAACACAACGCTCAAACTGACGGTCACATAAAGCAGTTACGCACAGTTTATTTTATGGCAAAGAAAAACTGTCCAGCTGATATTTATACTGATATAATGGAGCTTCAGGTTTTAAATGGGGTGAGTAACTGCCAACATTACTATAGAAAACATGAGGTTGTCGAAGAAATGGAGCAGTGTATATTTTTGACAATTGAAAACAAACTAGTTGAGGAAGTTAAACAAAGTCCATTTTTTGGAATTATGCTTGATGAAACGTGTGACATATCGATTGAGAAAAAACTTGCTATTTACATACGATATGTTGAAGTCAATACCGGTACAGTTAAAGTCTCGTTTATTGGTAATGAACATATTACCGACTGTACAGCAGCAGGCTTGGAAGAAGCACTGTTAACTTTTCTGCACAGAAAAACATATATTTCAGAAGACAACTCAAACCTCTTTAAACTGATGGGACTTGGGACAGACGGAGCAGCGGTCATGACCGGTAGAGTAAATGGCTTGGGCGCTCGGCTTAGGCGACGAAACCCCCCATTAGTACAAGTGCACTGTGCGGCGCACCGCCTTAATCTGGCTGCTTCACAGGCAGGTAAAGACATCCCCTACTTGGTGGAATACCATAGAAACATTGGGACACTCTATCGATACTTTAATGACTCCAGTGTAAAATATGATAAACTTCGAGAGTTACAAGAAGTTCTTCATGGTCATAGAAAGCAGGTCAAAGAACCAAGTTCTGTGAGGTGGCTGTCGATCGAGGCTGCTGTAAAGATGATTTTTGAGTACTATGATGCATTAATTGTTTGTTTAGAGAGTGCTGATGCCAGACAAGATCCAAAAGCTGTGGCACTCTACAACTTCATGTCCTCAGCACAGTTTCTTTTAACTACAGCTTTATTGGTTGATGTCCTCTGTATTATAGGAATCCTAAGTCTGATCTTTCAAAGAGACAAAGTAAACCTGTCTGACATTAGATCAAACGTAGAGACTACAAAATCCACTCTACAAACAATGAAGCAGGGATCACAGAATGTTGACAAAATTTGGAAAGATCTCAGTGAAGCAACCTCAAATGGAAATAAGACAAAAATTAGAGATGTTGAAATAAAAGACAATGGACAACTCCGAGAACGTTTTAGAAATTTAAGAGAGAGATACATTAGCAGCCTTAAAGTTAAGTTAGATGAGAGATTTCCTCAGGATGATTTAAATATTATTGAATGTTTTGACATGGTGTTCAATCCGAAAAAGTATCCGAGCAAACATGAGGATTTATTACAGTATGGTAATGAGCAGCTAGAAATATTGCTGCAGCATTTTTCTGAGTATGTTGTCAGAGATAGAGCTTTTAACCATTTTTTGATATTCAAACACCATGTGAGCTCTTTCAAGGGTGCTTGTGATTTTAATGAAGTTTGCAGAAGTGTCATAAGGGATCAGAAGGATACATTCCCAGATTTTGTTGTACTTGCTGAAATAGCATCAGTCATCCCAGTGTCATCTGCTACATGTGAAAGGGGATTCTCAGTTCAAAATGGGCTAAAGACAAATTCAAGAAACAGACTCACTCCTTCTAGACTTAATCGTTTAATGTTTATTAAACTGCAAGGCCCACCACTCACAGAGTTTGACTTTGACACAGCAGTCCGCATGTTTCGTAATAAAAAGAGACGAAAATAAACAGTGACAAGCCTTATTAAAGACCAATCAATACATTGCAAGTCTTTCTTCATTCTGATTCAGATTCCAAAGTTCATATGTGACATAATGATAAATTATGCATTTACATTTACTTATATTTCTATCAACTTTCTTCGGCATGGAGTAATACATGTATATCCAGTTCTCAGATTTAACGTTTTTAAGAAGTTTGCATTGTTTGTGTTTAATAAAATTCAATTGAAAGGAAAACAAAAACACTGTTTTTATTTGTTATAACATGGTCTTTTATTTAAAATAACAATACATAACCAAAGATATGTTGCATTTAATTTTTGTACTGACAAATATATTATAATGTATATTTTCCCAGTAACATACACTTTTAAAAGACATCTTGAAAGTCCAGTTTAATTTTGCTCAGATTTGCTTTCGAGAAACTGTATAATTTCTCAATTGATGACCCCCACTGAAACTATCATGACCCCTTATCAGATGAGTTGGGGGTCACAATGACCCCCAATTTTCAATGTCTAGGGCAAACCCTGCTCAATCATTTGGTCCGTAACTACGTCCTTGAAAAATTCATAAGGGGTTTTTAGGTTTTCAGGAATGGCTTGTTGTTCACCCAGGAATGTTGTGTCTGGTGCAATAAAAGGTATGTCAGCCCACATGGGCTCGTCTAACATTTGGGTCCAGAGAGGAAATTTAGTGGCAACTTCTTGGTATGATAACCGACAAGTAAATTTTCTTTCAACCAACAGTGACCCACGTCAGGTGTCCAGTGTTAGTCGAAAACAAAAGGACGGATCAAAGATACAAGTTCCAGCTCCCCACGTCGTCTCAGAGTACACTAAGTATATGAGCGGCGTGGACCACGGAGACCAGCTTCGGATGCAGTACCCAAGTGCCAGAAGGTCCAAGAAATTCTGGAAGTATATCTTCTGGTTTTTGTTCGACACGGCAATCTCTTCTTCTTTTATTTTGATGAAGGAATCGCCGAATCATCAAGACAGAGCCACGAAAGTGAAATCACAACTCGACTTTCGCCAGAAGATTGCATCCAAGTTGATTGGGAAGTTTCGACAGAAAAGGAGGTACCATTTCGACGAAACTGACAGTAGTGGAAGGTCACATTGGCCGGCAACTATGCCCAAAAAGAAGCGATGTGAGCTTTGCAAGTCCACCAAGGTGAGAAGGGAGTCAAATTATGGATGCACAATTTGTAATGTGAATTTGTGTGTCACCTGCTTCGAACCGTACCACGTCCAACGTCGCCGATCTCAGGAGGAGTAAATTATCACCATTACTCCGATTCCAAATGCCCTTTTAAGGGCAACCCAATTCTAATGAATAAAGTTTCTCAATTTGCACAAACCCAACACAAAGTCCCTCACTTCCCTTTTCAATTTTTTTAGACTCCCACAAACACATTGTCAAAAACAACTTTCTTTACTCCAATGATGTCGATAATTTCAAAGCATTGATACAGTGTATATATCATATCAGACGTCATTCAATATATATGTATTTTAAAACAATAATTAAATTTTTTTTTCTATTATGTACATGTAGTATACGACTTACTGCAACACTTCTGTCTCAAATAGCTGGGGGGGGGGGGGGGGGGGGGGGGGGAAATACTAAGCTATAACTTATCCTATTTTTTACATGTATTCAATTCAATTCTAGCTGATAATCATTTTTAGTTCAACGTGAGTCAATAATTATTTCTTTTTTTAATTATTATTCTGAAAACGTCCGAGTTTATTTAGGAAAAATGTTTTATAAATATAAAATAAATATATCTTGAAAAATAAGACAAATTTTGTGGGTGTGGCCTGTCATTTGACAAAACCAACCAATGAATCTGCTCGGTTCTGTCACATGATCACAACTGGTAGACAGCTAACCAATCACGAAGTCGATAAGCCGTATGTCGGCCATCTTCTAGCTTCGGTACAACTGAAAGACGAAAAACCTATCAATTATATTCCGTTATTTGTAGTTGAAAATTACGTATCATTAATGAGTCATTGCTATTTTCAAAATATCCAGATTTTCCTCTTTTAAAAGATACTCACATTTTGTTTTTAAACGGCATTTAAACGATACCGAAGGCAAATTTCCAACGTAAAAAAACAGCCAGTTTGTAAAACATTTTGATCGACGCGCCCGCCAAAGGTTGTAGTCTGCCGATTTGTTCTAACTGCAGTAGCGGCAAATAATGGGAATTTTAAACAAAAGTACGTGATATTTGGAATGGATTTTTTTCATGAGCACAAACGGATGAGTGAGCAAACGAATAATCTGCATGATAAATCGGTTGTGACCACAAAAATTATATTGGTAGCCTTTATAAGTGAACCAACCTGTGGACATAGCACACTTTTTTTGTGTTTTAGTGCATTCAACGGCTTCAAAACTAAATTCAGTCCATAATTTTTTTTCAAAAATGTGATCAAATGAAGGCATGGCCACCACATATTTCGTAAGTCTTTACTTTATTGCTCAAATATAAAAATTCGCCTCACTACAGGCAAAAACGTTAACCGATGCAGGATCCACCTCCTGACTGCTGCTGCCTGCTCGGGACGAGGCCGACAGCACAGCTGTAGTACCGGTAGCCGTATACGCTCACAGGGACGAATGAGTTAAATAAATAATAATGATCACTCAAAGTCAAAAGTTCACTTACATGTTCATGATGGTGACCGATTGAAAGTTGTCAAAATGGCAGTGCAACGCAAGCTGTGTTGAGGCAGTAAACAGGAAGTCCAATCATGTAGAAGAAATGGAGGAAGATAGATGGCAGCACCAATTTATACACACCCAAGGGCAGATAATAATAAAAAATAAAAGCAGTGAACTTCTAATTCAACTTATTTCCCTTGTTTGGGCCTTATTTAGTGGGGTATCATATATGATACGTTGGTGCCTAGAGGGTTAACTTCTAACATGGAAGTAAATGGAGAAAAAGATCTGGTTAACATATCAAACTTGTTCGAGTCATTAGAAATTATATATATTTTATCACAATGAAGTATGAGCTATTTTTCTGCAGGAAATTTGAAGCCACACACGAAAAGTTGATTTTTCTCCATTTGCCAACTCAATGTAAAAAGAGGTAATTTAGCACAGAATGACGTCTTTCCGCAGAGCCCATATAGACCGAAGGTTTAATGTCAATCAAACTAAGTTTTGGAATGGAGGGAAATTGTTTGAAGTGACCGCTTCATTAGTATTGACAGTCTTGACTGCACACCTAGTTGTTTCTGTGCAGATTAATTGTCATGTGCCATTCTATCACTCCTTATGACATCATTATGGAAACGGCCTATTGGCCGAAGTATTTAGATTTTCCCTTAATCTATCAGTGATTGATTGATTGTTTGGTGTTTTACTGTTACGCCGCACTCAAGATTATTTCACTTCTATGGCGGCGTTGTCAGTTTTATTGTGGGAGGAAACCGGGTAATCTGTCAATGAATAGTCCATACACTCACACTTGACTTTGGTGCAAAATGTTAAATTATAACCAGCAGTATTGAAATTCTAGGCTACATGTATTGTACGCAAAATTAGCCATTTTTTATTGTTCCTAGTCTTGTGAATGAACATTAAATTTAATTAGTATTTTGAATTCACCTTTTATTAGATTTTGTTATGTAAAGTACATGTACCATTTGGAAAATACAGGCTGAGTGGATTTTTCTAATGACAATCAATGAGCTTCTAAATCATTGTTTTGAATACGGTATCCGAATTTATGAACAAAATATAAATTTTGGCAACCATTCTACATACATGGTTTATTCGCTAACTAAATGTACTTTTCCAAAAATTAAAAGTAAAATAAAATTGTGACAAAAACGCTTTTACCAATGAGCAGTATTTACAAAGTCAGTTTAAACTGACCCAAATCTGTTCCTGACATTTGTACTATAAAGGTGATTCCACAATTGGAAGATCAGGGGTCAGTTTTATTTATAGAGACCAGATGGGAAACACCATGTGTATTTTGGCAGAGTGTAGTATGAAATCCAGATGAAGAAGTTTTATACACTGTCCATATGCCTGTTGAGGTAGGCTGTCAGTAGCTCAGCGATCAGCCAGCTACTTGTAAGGTCAGCAGCTAGTCTGACCTGATCAGGGGTAACCATTGACATGATCCACCCTCCCATGATCACATCAACAAAGTCATTTGACTCATACAATTTTTATTTTTGAGAAAAATGTTGAGCCCACACTCAATCTTTAATAAAGAGTATCACCTTGCTAACAAACAAAAATGAACATCAATTCCTTTCACCTAAAAGTGAAAATCTTGAAAAGTCAGCAAACTTACATGTATACATTCTCAATTTTTACCACCTACACGAACCATGTTTAATTTATCGTTTTTCATTGAGCCAATTTGCGTGTGTCTAATTGTTAAGTTTCTGATAAATGACTTCTTTGTTCTGATTGTATGTATGTATATAGGTAACCATTGTCTATGTGTTACAGAAGGATTCCAGAAATTCTACTGACTAAGGCTAATCTCCTGTCAGTCGTCAACCTAACGAAATATCATACATGTAGATTTGATTTGTTACAACAATTTATGGGGTATAAAGGTCTAAATGATATACCTCTTTTTAATACAATTAGAAACTTGTCTCCATGGTTATTTTAGACAAGAAGATTTTCCCTGTGCTCGTGTGTTTAAGTGATCATAAATATATATTTATTTTATTTTATAATTTCTTTTCTGTTTTATTTTGCATTTATTAATATTCTATTTTTTTTTATCTCTTCCTTTTAATTATTTCTTCATTTGTTTATGTTTTCTTTGTATCTGTTAAATTTCTTTATAATTTTGTGTGTGCTTGTGTGTGAATGCGTTGGAGGGACTCAAGGAAGATTGGTTTTTGTAACTAGTTGATCTCCCTCGGCAAATAAAGTATTATTATTATTATTATAAATGCTGACCATGAAACTTCATATTATTAATAAATGCAGGACCTTTCAATGAGGACAATATCTTATATATCATATGGAAAATTAACTTAGCACTACATTAATCATTTCGTCCAAAATCTTTTCTTGAAGTTTGACACACACTAAACAATTTTCGAGAATATATGATGAAGTACAGTGTAATGTTTTTAACTAACTTACATGTACATTGTATACAAGAATGAATGAACGCTAGTCTCAGTTATTTAAATTTTGTTTACTTTCTGAACAGTATAAGTATTTTGTTTTGTGCAGGTCACTGACTGAATGGATTTTCCTCATTCCAACATAAATCTTTTTTTTTCTCTTGAAACCCTCAAACCCTTTTTCGTCATTCAAAAATTATAATTTATGAAGCTTGCACATGTTTTGGCGCTCAAGCAACTTGGAACCTTCTTAAGAATCTGGTATGATAAAAACTTGTACAGGAACGGACATATGTTTTTGGTGGGGAAAAAAGATAGTAAGGGCAGATAACTATGATCAGATGAAACATGGGAGGGTTTAATTTCACCTATGATTGAGCGGAACTCGAGGTATCATTTGATAAAGGCTACAACCTATTTGCATGGGTGACTGGAAATGAACTACTCTTATCACCAGTGTCTTATCAAATACATGTTTTCTGGCTTAAAGAGTAAATGACAGGGCTTAAAATAGCCAATACTAGCCAAGAACATGGTGCGTCATAAAATACAAGAAAGTCAGGTCTTTTTGATAACTTTCTGTCAGAAGCGTACCATTACATGTAGGTGTATTTGTGTACTTACCTACTACAGGTACATATATGCACATACATGTAGGGTTGTCCTCAAATCTATTGGGGCGATTGGGGAGGGAGTGGGAATAAAGACGGGGGAAGATCTGATTTTGTTATATAAATCCAATTTCTGGTATAAATAAACCCTTATAAATCTCTGAGTCGATACAAGTTTTTTTTTTTTTTTTTGAATGATTAACAAATGATCGTAAATTTGATCAATGACCTACAATGTTTCTCTCTAATGCATGAAGTATTTGTAAATATGTTTACAAGCTTAGTTACCAGTGATGGTCACTTCAGGTGATCAAGTTTCATTTGTAAAATGTTGATCTTGCCTTAAGATGTCGATGTTACAAGCCATGCTACATGTATGTTAAATAAATATATCACGCTGTTAAAAGCCTGATCAGGTGTGAAGATGTAAATACAGGAATTAAAGATCTCAGACAAACAGACACGATTTAGGATAAGAAATCGCTCACGAGTGACTATGATCACTCAGGCATATAATCACATCATGTTAATGAATAATGTAATTATTCTAAATGGTCATTAACGACTAGATAATGGAGCGAGGTATTGGTGATTTCTAATCAATTTATTTAAAAGCCACATTAGGCAGACTTAGTTTAAGTACTACTTAAGCACTTTACAGATCTGCAAATCTGGGGGTCCACAAGACACAAATATTCTGTGACAGTGAAAGAGGGAAAATCCTACCTTTCAGTGTGGCGTAAAACACCAATCAATAAACCAAAGAATATGTATCTTACAGTATGAGTATTTACTATTACTATTAAAAAATTAACAAAAAAATATATTTATGGTCACTTAAACACACAGGCACAGGGAAAATCTTCTTGTCTAAAATAACCATGGAGGCAAGTTCCTAATTGTGTTAGGAAGAGGTATAACAATAAAATATTATTGCAAACAGAATAAATAATGCTTGCATTTGAACATTTTGAAAAAAACAAAAAACCTATGAGGGACATGACTGACCTTGGTGACAACATCTTGGTCGGGTATTCACAGTCTGTGGTCATTTACATGTACATTTCCAAACTATAATCAAGGCATAATGCCAGCACAAAATAAATGAATTCCCATAAAGGCCTCAAACAAGAGTTACATATTACTACTTCTCCATTTGTAAAGAGTACTAATGTTTGGGTACTCTCTTCTCAGACTGCACTGTCCAACTATTACTTTTCCCAAAGAACAAGCCAAGAAACAATTGTTACACTTTCCGTGTTGTTGTTGTTTCACACAGCAATCTGTTGGTGTGAAAGTGTTGATTATTCCAGTGTGTTTATCAAAAATGGTCTCCATATACTGATAACAATTTATCCCAGGATGAACGGTAAAATGTAATCGATGAACCAAAGTTATCAAACAAAGGGCACATGAATAAATATCTCGGCAGCATGAATGAATCCGACTTTACAAGGAATGCTTTTTCCACATGTCACAGTGTGTCCCAAACTTATTCTCAACCATGCTTGAAATAACCTGGATTCTTTAGCACATGTGGTGACTGGATACATACAGAGTGTCAAAACAAATCCAGGGAGAGAATCCCATATCCAGACTCAATCATGACAAGTAATCTATGTTTGACTAAGGAAAAATCAGTATAATGTCACTTGGATCTGTATGAAGACAGTCTAATTACACGAGGGACACAAACACATCTCATTCATCTAAATAAGCCCTAGTCAGTGAGCTATCATATTAAGTTAACAGAATATTTCACTGAGCTGGGACTTAAAACTTAAATCCTGGCTCAGCCATTCCATTAGAATGGGACACCCAAGCTATTTTTTGAAAAGCAAAGTGCTGCAGAATTTTTCATATTTTTCTATACTTCAATGTGTTATGTTAAATTGTGTAAAATATTGTTAGATTTTACCCACCCATATTTGATGTAGGGATCCTTAAACATAACTGTTTATGTGAACACATATCTTCATGAAATTACATTTTTTTGTAAAATTGCAATTTTGTTTAAAACATTTCTTTATTAAGATTATTCTGATGCACCTAAACTTAGACCATTGTGTAGCCTATTACAACACAGCACAATTAAACTCTCAGTTGGGCTCAATTACTCCAGCTAGTTCAAACCAAACACCCTCGTTTTAGTGTCACAGGAGTCACAGAACAAGGTAAAGTTGTTATTAACACTGAACTAACAGATACCATGTCATCTTTTTTATATATTAAATTCACATTCACTCTGAACAGAATGTGAACCAAGGGTCATATCTCATTTAGAGGTTTTTATGCTGTATGGATTTCGCCATTTAGGTCTGTCACGGGAGTCACAATTTTCTGTCACGGGAGTCACAATGTGATGTTTTGGCCATTTAGATAAATAAATCATTACTTTTTTTTCCAGTCTAGCATCAATAATATTAGAGATTTTTATGAGGAGAAGAATAAGCTAGTTACAAAGTAAATTTGTAGCTCTTGATCTATCAAGTGATCCACGAGATATCTAATTTTAGAGGGACGCTGTGTTGTTAGATGGATAAAGGCCCACATGTTGGTATTTACTATGACAACTTCTTCTTTATCTTTGAAGACCTTAACTTGAATTTTAGTGACATGGGGTTAAGTTTCTGTATATTCTGACTGTTACATGGATAGTAAAAAATTTGAAGGCTTTCGACAAAGATGAATGAATGAGTCGATATAAAAATGGCTACATGTAGATTATAGATGTCAGTGTAGTTAAGTTTTATCAAACCTTGAGAAAGTTCTGTTGGTAAAGAAAAGATGCCAGAAGACTTAGAATACAGAAACGAATCAGTGCAATTATGATGCAAGCTCTTCTGAGGCACAGACATGTTTCCTAACCTGGGCCGAAAGACAACACCAAGGATAGAAATTAAATAAATGCATTTGGGGGAGGGGTCGACCACGGATGAGAATCAGATAGCGATCAAATGATTGGTAAACTACTGTAAATTTCATATGCAATTTTAAGCAATATTTACAATTTTGTGGCATTACTAGAAACAATATTTTTTAGATATATTGCCAATGTTGAAAGTGACTGACTCACTGAAAACTTTTGGGTCTTTACAAGCTTAATATATCCTGCGCACATGTATAATGGAATATTGAAATGTTCAGTAAATCTCATTTCACTTGCCATTATTTAACTATTTTTATAGTTTTTAATGGCAATTCTAATTAGACCTGCAATGTTGTCAAAGTTAGGTTATCTTTTTACCATTGGTATGTTAATATTTAGAGTCATTCCCAGTTAACAGCAGTAAAATGAGATTTTTTACATTAGCTAAGTCTTAAACAAAATTTATTACCTTAGAAATGTCATGAGCTAATCTCAATTTCTGTCTGTCCCCTTAACATCAGAAAGTAAATAGTTTATTTTGTATTTCTACTTCCAAATAACTATATTTCCACTCTAATAGGAGACCTGTCACAGGAGTCACGTTTTAACTGTCACAGGAGTCACGTTTTTGGGTTCCACCCCACAGACTATCTTTTAAGTTCATGTTATTAAATTAGTGTATTTAGCAATCTTACTATGTGGAAAATAACAACATAAAAAAGAAAAACCATTTAGAATTAAAAAACGATACAAAATTGGAGACAACTGTTCATTGTCAAGGTACATTTATTCTTGTGCGTCACAGGAGTCACGCGACCTTTTGCGGATATATCCTATTAAGAAAGTTATTATTTCAATAAGTGTTTGTTTTAGATGATAGAAGGAGTCCTCGGCTTTCCATGAGTGTATTATTTCTAAAATGATTTTCAAAATTTTGGAAGCTGTGCACATTTTAGTTTCTAAGTGTCACGAGAGTCACTAATGGAATGGCTGATGCTTATGTTTCTGAGGAGAAAAAAAGGAGCACCCTATTGCAGAATTCGTTTCTGCTGATGTCAACAAAGACAGTCCTTGTTCAACTCAGTAATAAAACAAAGATGAAATTAGGCAGCTGGCTACACCCATATTCCAAGATACAGGCTCTCTCAATGCTTGTCGAATAAGAAACAGCCTTTCAGTTAATCCTTTTGTCTGGTGTTGAGATATAATGGGAGAAATGACCAGTCTGACACTGATCATGTGGAAACAAATGTCATAATATCTTACAAGTTACATTGTAGGTAGATCTGTGAACGTCAAAGCCATAACCATGTATGCCAAAACACATGTACATTGAGACTAGTGGGGCCTACTTATAGATACATATGTTAAAGGATTTAATAACATGCTGCTGTGAGGCTGTCCCACACTGGCCAATCTCAATGATACAACTGCTGGATGGTAAAAAACAGGAAGGAAATCACAGTGATTACACAGGACATTTGTGTACATGTATAATGCACATGTAGTCTCTCTTTCCATCCCTGCGGTAAATATCAAAAAGTTTTGACACTTAAAAATTCACAAATTTCAAAGGAATGTTTAAAGGGGCATGAGCTGCCGAAATTCACACTTTTTTCATAATTTCTGATCGTCACGACAGTAAGAGGCTTTGAAGGCCATCGAAAAACTAAATGATTGGCGTTGGAATGAGGAAAATCCATACAGTATGTGCCCTGTACGAACCGAAAACGTGTTCGAAAAGTAGCAAAATTTAAATAACCGGGACGACCATTCATTCATTCTAAGCCAAAGTTAGTTCAAAACAATACTTTATCGTACATTTCCGAGACTAGAAGCACTAAAAAGCTTCTGAATTATACGTCTTGAGAAAAATAGCCGATAATTTCAACATTCTGTGTTTACGTCAAAATATCAACATTTTGGCAGCTCATGCCCCTTTAAAGCAGGGGAATGATATACATGTATTTAGATTGATTGGCTGATATTTTATTATTATATGGCGGTGTTGCCAGGTTAAGTGAGGGGAGGAAACCGGGATTGTATATTAGAGAGAAAAACATTATTTGTAC
Organism: Lepidochitona cinerea; assembly: GCA_963971465.1. Taxonomy (NCBI): domain Eukaryota; kingdom Metazoa; phylum Mollusca; class Polyplacophora; order Chitonida; family Tonicellidae; genus Lepidochitona; species Lepidochitona cinerea. The sequence continues at coordinate 29,487,036 of OZ020563.1, read as the reverse complement.
ACTTTTTTTAGATTTTTCCTAAAATGAAGTAAATTTTAGAACTTTTTGCCAAAATAAGTTAAAATCCTGCCAATGTAGATTAAAAAGAAACAAACAACTTTTCCTTATCCATAGCCATGCAGTACTAAAAACGTTCAAAAGTCAAAATGGTTATAGCTAACAAGAACATTTTTGACAGCTCTGTCATAAAGTTTGGCTGAAGTTTGATGATTATCAATGAATAACTAACCAGAAATTGTCAACTCTTGATCGGCATGGATTTCATACAATTCTGACTCATTGGCTTCAATATCATTTATTAAAATGACTGGTGAATTAAGGTCCAGCCTGAACAAGAACGAGATGTGGTATTGTGAAGGGGACGTTGAATCTCACAGCTACAATACATGTATTAAGGCTCTTTGTGATTTTAGTCAAGAAGATTTTCCCCGAGCCCTGTGTTTTAGTGTTTATAACCATAAAAGTAGTGCGTATTTATGTATATAATAATAATGTAAAACTGGGAGGGGTCCTTTCACCTGGAATTATTAACAGTCACACTAACAATTCAAACAAACAACATATGAACAGTGAATACATTATCAGAAGCTCTGATTGGCAGCTCTCTATTACAAACACGATTAATTTCTAGTAGACATTTATAACATGCGCACTGTGCCATAAAAAATTGGTAGGCAGGTGATAAGTTGGAAACCATGTTCTATTTCAATCTTCTCATCATCACATGAAATTACACTAATAAGATAGGGAGTTTTTAAAGAAATAAAATAAATATACATACTCAATCAAGCCTTGCCGAATTTAAAAAAAGGGTGACCTTAATTTTGCCAAATTCAAGTTCTGTTACATAGCACAGATATATCTAGGAAGTTTATATGAAGAGTTCAGGGGCAAAAACCGATGAACCCCATTTTTACATATTCAAACTTGAGCATACTCTCATACATGTACCCTAGCCTAGGTCCATCTTTCTAGAGTAAGGAAATGTTTTTTTCTGCAAACAATGTTATATGCCATGAATTTTGCTGACGGTTATTACCATTTTTCTTGTAAAATCTTGTAAAACGACATCAAAATCAACTTAAGCCAAAAAGCTATTACTCCATCTGAGCAATCATGAACCAACAGTTGAGTGCGTCACCTGAACATCGTAGAGCTTCCTTTTTCAACATTACATGTAAGTAAATACGCGAAGAGTAATTGACTTAAAGTCTAAAACAATTGATGATTTTACCCCCCAAAAAGACAGTTTTATTTTCACCCTTTGAGATTCAGATTAGCCAAAGCGGAATCGGTATAAAAAAGGACTGACTGACACAGTTTGCTTACAAAAATTCTATGCACATCTTATTTAGATGATATCATAAAAGAAAATGTTCTTAAAATTGGTTGATTGACTGATATTTGTCACACAATTCAGACGATTTTACATGTACTCAAATTTGAACATGTTACTGTATGGCTGGAATTAACCACAGTGAGACATTTGGACTGGATCCAGCCCAACAGGATTTACAGTGTATCTGTTTTTGAAGAAAAACCACACCTGGATTTTTTCTGTCTTTGTTGACAAATGTTTATTTTTCGCATATTTTAACATTTTTAAAATAGTCACAAGACTGATAAACTTTAAAAGTAGTACAATTTTACAGTCCACATTAAGTGGAAAAATACTTCACAAAATCTGATTTTGAAAAAGTGTAATTTAATCAAAATCGAATAAATGGATTTATCAGTTTTTTGCATGTGAACTCTTCAAAGATTGCTGACTACAAAAATAGAAAGTGTTATGGTGTGTATTTTGATAATCCCTGACCATAGCCAGATGTGATGAGATGAAGGGAGACAGATACACACACATAAAGAGGAGACTAGAAATAGAAAACATGGGATCAAATTTCTCTAGAAAAGTAGGATGGCTATTTCACTAGGGTTTTTTTCTCTTCCAATATATCAGTATCATATGGCGCAATGAGACACAAGGCTTCCAGATTTCAAATATAAATTATATATGCACGGAGCGAAAAGCCAATTTTTTTTTGTTTAAACAAAATTTAAATGTTTAAAGCACCTGGTTATTTTTCAAAACTGGAAGCTGTTCAGTGAAACCTGTCTAAAATATAGGTTTAACGTAACACTTCAATGTTTGTTTGGTTCATCGACCTATGAACGAACCTGCCCATGCGCAAACTTAATAAATCTGTGAAGTGGTTTATGAAAAGTTTGCACAGGGGCCAGTTCGTTCATAACTGATGATGGACGAAAGCACATACAAAAAGAGGTAGCAATTGGATAGAACTTCGTGTCATCATCACTTCAAAGCTCGCAGCATATATCTATATTCTAGCCCTAATAGTACATGTAGGTCATTTGTTGCATTCACTCTGAATGATATACAAAGATACAAGGCTGAACCTCCTCGATTCACAGGAATCAGTCAGTGTGAGCTGCTGCAGTTAGATTGACAGTTCTCTTTTTACACTCTCCTTTTTACCAGTAGTCCCCAGAAGTCCTGTTCACAGCAGTTTCACCCACAAACAACGGAGAATAGACCGTGGCGATGGGTGCGTAACGTTTGGACAAAAATGACAATTTGAACTATTATATAGGACTTTATTACTCATTGTCTGGCACTTTATATGTTTAAATAGTTTTCTATGTCTTTTAAGTTATTTTAAGAAAACATTGTAACTGAGTCTTATGTTTGATGTATTATTGTAAATGCAAATAAAATAAAACAAATTTCCTCTCTATCTGCTCTCTCTTGTGTTTTCGTCGACGTATTGAGTACTTCGACAGCAGTGCACATTCTAAGCTTGTTGCAAATGGCTAGTTCTACCTTTAAAGTCAACTTGCCACATGTGCTGAAGCGGTTAAAATTGGTTTCACAAAGTGTAAAAAATATCTATCCCCAAGTGAGGCTAAAATTGGTGAAGAACCGTAAGCGACCAACTCTAACACTGAACTTCCTGTCCATCTTCTGATTGACCTGCTGTTCAATTTTTGGTAGATGTCGTTTCCAGTTCTTTACACAAATTCCACTTGGCCATGGATTTACTCCTCGTGGTCATTTTTGTCAACTACAGAGCGTGCACTACCATAGACTGATCCAGAGACATTTTGATGTATACAGGTATGGGCGTCCAAACTCACAAGCAAAAAATCCGCCCAAATTCTTAAAACCAACAGATTTTAATGTCAAAATAGCATTTAATGTTGAATTTTGGGCCAGAGATGTTGTTTTTGTCTTATTGTTGGAACATTTTGAAGCGAAATGGTATGCCCAAATTTTCCCTGGATCAGTCCCTGACTACACGTGGATAGGTAACGCATGTGAGTAGATATTTTGGTTTATATCAAAACACATGCTTAAAATGGTGCAATTTGATTTTCACTTTAAAGAAATAAATTTCATCGGCTTTGGCTCACGCGGCGAGTTGACTTTGAAGGTACAAGTAGAACTAGCCATTCACACCAAGTTTGGAACATGTGCACTGTTGACGTAGAACACAAGTGAGGGCAGATAGAGAGGAAATTGTCATTTTTGTCCAACAATACCCACCAAACGGCCGGGTATATTCTCTGCCGTTCCGCGGTTTACCCACCGATCGATGGACAATCCGCCGATTGGCGAATTTCCTCAACCTGATAATATACTATTACTAAAATTCACCACAAGAAACTATTTTGTCACAAAAGTAAACCTTAAATTGTGAAAATATCTCAATAGCTTGTCAACTTCTTTCTGTCTGAAGCTGTTGTTGTTACCAACTTTATTCCGTATTTCACCGTTTCAGAAGCGGAGTTGAAAATTACTTAAATTAGATCTCAACTTCAAAGAGTATGTATGGCGTTCTTGGATTTATAATTAATCCAGTTAGTAAAGACAAAATCAGACACGTCAAGACTAAATCTGGGCCGTCAGTGAAACAGGACTACTCTGCAGCATCTGCCTCCCAAATTGCCAAAATCTGACTGTCATCTTGCATAAATTTGCAAGTCGGTTGCCGATGCCAGGCTGGCATCACTTCATCAGTAGTGCGTCTTTAAAAGATGAACCAGCTTTATCCACCTACCTGTTTTCAAAGTCCAGCGGAAGCGAAGGGTCATACTCCGCTAAAGAATCCATCTTCGTGACTATTGCGGATTAAATCATTGTAACAACGTCTTTACCAAAAAGGTCAAGCAAATTCGTAATTCTAAAATTCCGCCATATTTGTAAATGATTACGATGCGCATGAGCAGTAAAACGCAAAAGTTATTTAAAACAAGGGGACATAAGTAAGACAAAATTGTTTGAGCTAGTACAGTTGTTTCCCATAGAGCACAAAAAAATGATACGCACAGCTTTTAAGGTATACGCTATATAACTATAAGTAGTTTGAATTGTCATAAGATTAAAATTACCAGGTTTGACTTTGTAAACAGTGGTCATCAAAAACTGCAGCACGTCAAATACTTTTTTTTTTAAATTTGAATTGTTACGTTTTTAACGTATCTGACAAAGTGTAGTATACGTGTACATTGTTTTGATGTTGGAACCGCCTACGACGGAGTTTCATGGCACTAGAGTGTAGGCCTACATTAGTACACCGACATTCATACTTTCTCGGATATTTATTTTCAGCAAATTCTTCCGAAAAATATCATCAGAGAATCTCTGAAGGACTACAAACTATAGAATACCCTAAGCTTTTGCAGTCCTGGACTTGTGTTGTAATAGTTGATCGGCATTCACCCCCCCCCCCCCCTTCTTTAGAACCTACATATGGAAGGCTCCTCCCCCCCCTTACCCCTTTTTTAAGATCCTACGTATGGTAACACCCCCCCCCCCCCTCCCCACGCCCCACCCCCTTCACGTCGCCCAGATCAAACTTTGATTCCGCCTACCTGATAAAACCATTACAATCTATGAATCTGCAAATGTTGTAAATAACTTAACGAAAACCATACACGAAGGAAGACAATTGCAACTTCAAGTAATATTATTACATCAAAAATAAAATTATTTATTTCATAATAATAAATGCAGCGTTTTTGGTTTACAATATTTCTTAAAACGACGACGAACTGTAAAAGGGTAATATATTCTATTGCCCCAAAAATTACTAAATTATTTCAATGATTTAGATCACCCAATTACCAAATGCGTCAGCTGCTTGCCAAATAAACTGTTCTCAGCCTGTAAAACACACTTCAATGTTTGTTAATTTTTTTTTTAAAACAAGACGTGTTCACCAGTTAGTTTTTTCCTTGCGTAATAGTATCCAATGTCCAGTTTCACAGTAACAAACAGTTTCTGCAACAAGTGTAAAAATCTGACCCAAAAGTAACAACAACAGAGTTCTAAGTACTTTTCGTTCAAGTCACGGGTCCATGAGCCAGTTTAAACGATAATATATTACACCAATAGCTATATTTAAACGTAACATAATGTAATTTAGATTATACGAGCATTGGAAAATATGTCCCTGTTTTGAAAACGTTGAACAGAATGTATGAGTATACATTAGTAAATGTTCTTCAGAAATTGTGACTGACACGTGTCAAACTCTGGACAAGAGAGATTTAGTGATGGCGACAACAGCAGCAACATATGATCGAAATCACTTTCTTGAAGGCTTTGACAATTTTGTTCCCCTTTTCTTTCTTCGATAGATCGTTTGAAGAAGTAGATACTGCTTCATTGTCATCTGGTAGTTTTTCTCCGTTCTGTTTAGGTACATCTTGGACATTTTCGGCAAAGGGATTGAGAACTTCTGGATAAGCCAAACCGGCAAACGGTCGCCAGGGGTATAGAGAAGGTCGCTTTTTGACGGTCTTCCTTTCCGGGATTTTCTGGGGCCGTTTGATGTAGAAATCCGCCTTAGTGAATGGTCTCCATGGATAAAGAGACGGTCGAGATTTACGGGTGACATGTTTAACCTCATCTGGGTTTTCTGTATCTGAGAAATCCTCCTCAAAAGGGTTTAGATGTTTCGGGTAATCGTCCTCAGTTTCCTCGGCCTTGTGTTCTGGCTGGTCCTGTGACGAATGGACGGAGAGAGTGTCAACGCTTGTATCGGCCGGTTGATGAATGGTCTCGGTTGTCTTTGTTGTTGGATTAATGCAGACAGTGTCGGTTGTCTTTGATGATCCGTCTTCAAGTCTAAAACCATCTGATTCCTTCACCATTTCGGTTTTATCTATCAACACTTCAGCTTCACTCGTCTTCTTACCGCTAGTCGTAACTTCATTGTCACCTCTGTTTAATTCTATTGCTGACCCGTGCTCAATTTGGTCTGCTTGCAAAGGCTCGCATCTTTCCTTTTCTTGACACAAACCATCCGCAAGACCGTTGTCAATCAAACCACCCTCTTCATCATCTTTATGTGTAATAGGCTCTTCCTCTTTTTCACCGACATTTGGTTTATCTTTGGCTTCATGTTGTTCTTTATTCAAAAGAGACACAGAATGGTCTGACATTGATGCGGCCACTGATTCCTTGTCAGTTTCTGCGGAGTCCACATTTGTTGGACGATCTTGTGCAGATATGGAAGATCTAGATTTTCTACCTGTAATTTCGTTGGCATCACTGTCTTCTTTGAAAATCTCATTGTTTGTATCCTGTTCTTTAGTTATATTGTTACCTTCTTTAGGTGAAGTGTTGCCACGTTCTGATTTGAAATGACCGTCTTGAGACTCGTGTATTACACGATCAACTGTAACTTTATGGCTCTGATTCTCCGGAAGATGGTCACATTCTTCTTGGTTGTCGTTTTTCACGACATTTTCCTTAGAAACTGTATGGTCATCTGTATCCTTGGCTACTTGTTGTAATCTGTGTCTCGGAGGGGCTATTGGGGACCCTTCTTGATCCATTGTGAAAATTCACGTTGTATATATAGAGGTTAACTAACGAGAGCCCGTTTGTTACGATGAATATCGCTCGAGTCTATTAATTTTCAAAGTCACGAGCCTCTGGCGAGTGACTTTGGAAATTAATAGATGAGAGTGATATTCATTGTAACAAACGGAATCGAGTTGGTTAATCTTTTTCTCACAATACACAAAAATACTGCATTTTATTCTGAAATGCAGCTCCACATCGCATCGTTCAACCCAGCCAACCTTTCTGGATTCTAATGAGGTCAAACGCTTTACCGCGTTGACATGGCGACGGTATTCATTACGCTACACAAAAAAGATCTCTAAAATCAAACAGTTTTGTTGCTCACGAATTCTTAAGAATAAAGAGATAAAATATTTATCCTACAAATGAATGGCACTTCTTAGAATAAAACAAAAATAAACATATCAATAGTTTAATGTCTGTAATCCGATGACGAAGTCAGGTTTTGCTGTGACCTCTATACCCACACAATTACGATAACTAGGTCAATGCATCTTCCTTGAGAAATCTGCGAGACGCCAGTTTTGGTAGATTGATTGATTGAATTTAATTATCCCGTGTTTAATTATTGATACAGAAAGTGTCATCGTTTGCAGTTAGGAGTCAATACGGCTATGATATATTCATATTCAATCATCATTTGTTAGAAAAACGGAAGCAGGCAGACGAAGTAGTTTGTTTATGTCAAGAGGTCATGTAGCCTACATTCAAAGGCTTTCCTTATATGGAAGTAGCTATGACGTGATCGTGGGAAAATCATACTATTTTGCATAAATGTAGTCCGTGGTATGTAAGCCATAACATGATTGGCTACCGACTCGCATAGTTGTGAGTTATACTGCCAATCACTTGTAACCTAACAAGGATGTCTTCAAGTTATTACATAAAAGGAAAACGAACGTATTATCCCTACGCTGAGAATGCAAGCTTGTGTTTTGATTAGTTGAACTTGGAAAATCATGTTTGTTAACCAATCAGCAGTAAGTTGGACAATAATTTCACTAGTTGATTATGACAAAAATAGCACACTGCCTGGAAGTGAAATTATGGGGGGTGTAGTGTGAGAAATGGCTGTTATGTATAGTTGCCGTCAACTCAGTGACAATGTCTAAAACTGTATCCTAGCGATATGGGGATTATGACGTATTACATTGAGTCATTGTTGACGTAATAATCCGCTCATCATTGTGACGTTCAAATGGTGATGATTGTGTGTTGAGTCTAGGGGTTATAAACCGAGCGATATAACATCCTGTGGTAAAGCTATGTGCTGATATTGTTTCATAAGTATTTAACTGTTTAGAAATATGCATATATGGGATTGAAATATATACTATCTCGTATTTACATTAGGATTGACTGATTGATTGGAGTTTTACGCAGCACTTAAGATTATTTCGCTTATATGGGGGCTTACATTAAGAAGTTCGTCCTTTAAGAAAGCAAATTTATTGTCGCATGGGTTGAAACTCTCTGGTTTGTCTTTTTTATGCTCTAAACTAGATTGTCTATTGGTTTGGCGCGATTGACAAAATTCATTGAAACTCGTAACGACCAAGATACATTAAGCAGTAGAGGTCTATATAGACTCAACATGGAAAAGTGAGATCTGTGGTCGTGGAATGATCTACTCAGATGCTCGAAAGAACTTATTCCAAAATATGGGACAGGAGTCAATTCTGATTATACAGCAAATTAGTAAAACGCATCCGTTTGATCTTCTGAGTCGCAATTATAGTGTAAGTGAAGCGCGATTCACACAAAAGCCAAAAACATCATTAATCAAAACAAATAACTCTTCGAAGGTTTGCCATAAGGACGCGCTAGTTAACTATGAGAAATCTAAGGTGAAGAAATTAATCATAGGTAACAACTTCTGGCGTTTTGGGGTGACGTTTCGATGTAGTTCTTACATCGTCATGAAAGACATTGACTACACCCAATAATCCAGAAGTTGTTATCCATAAGTAATTCTTCCCCTTGTTGTAACCGTTCAACTTCTAAATGTCATTAGCAGATTTACAGAGAAAACGTATCAAATATCAAGAGATGGGACTGGTTTAGACAGCGGTATTTTAACAAATTCAGTTGTGCTTGTGTTAACCCATCAGTAACCAAGTACCGTAAATCACGTAGAATTTAGACGATTTTGTTTCCAACTAAGGTCATGCGATAAGGGCGGCTGATGTTATTTCCCAGGGATTGGTGAACAAAGAATCGATTAGTGACACTAACGAGCTCACTGCAGGGTATTCATGCCTGTCGCTGGGTTGTGTTGATAGTCGCTTACCGGCCGGCTGAATGCACTCTTTTGTGTATTGTGAGTTATTAATTACAGATAAACATAAATTCAATAAAATCAAAATCCGAACCTTACTACATTTGGTTGGTTTTCTAAAATTGAATCCCGTTACAAAACTTAAAGAAAAAGAAAGAAAGTGGCTAAAAACTGACGCGTCAAACTCAACTGTGTATTGTGTGAAAGTGGTTATCCTTGAACACAACTCCATGTCTCCGTCGATCGGGCCCGACACTGCCTGGTGGTATATAAAGTATATAGCTGTAGTAGGGTGGTGTAAAGTGAATTACAGGCAGTGTTTCGGAATATTTCAGGTAAATAAATCATAGAATTACCAGCGCTTATTCACTCATCAGGGGCCCAGCGCATACATTACATAAATAAAGAGTACATAGTAGTTGGTAGTATACAGCCTAAGTGAATCCGGCTTGTATAGGGGGGTCATCTCTTGATTTAGAGACTAATAGCGTGTATTTTGCTATTTTCTAAAATGTATACTGCATAGCATGGCAATAGGGTTTAGTTCCTATAAAGCCTAACATGCTAGCGGTTTCAGTGCGGGAAAGCCCGCGTGATATCATATAACAGGGTAGCAGTAGAGTCCCAAGTGGTTACTCAGAAAAAGGGATATGTTGCCTAAAGCAGCTGGTAGTTATTGGTATAGAGTATAAAGATCCCAGGGTGAGTACCGATATCACAATGTCAGGAAATTGTATGTACGCTGATAGTTAAAATGCGTTACATACGTGGATACGGTGGAATAAGGTGAAACACGAGTAGTCTCCATCTGCTGAATATTGGTATAGTGGAAGTAAAAAGTGTATATTTTACACTAATCAGATTTTCCGAAACACTGCCAATGAGTATGTGTCCGATGCGGTATTCAACTTGTGCATATTCTGAAAGGGATTGGCTTTATACATTGTGCTTTTTCAGGATTTCGCCGATGTTTTTTCCTCTTCTGAATGCAACGAGTGGATTCTCATTGAAACTTTCTTTCAGACTGAGCTTCCAGTATTTCCTCAAGATTGACTTGATCATAGGAGCTTTGTGGTGATATGTAGTAATAAACCTAGGGCACTTCTTAGTCCCACTGGAAGCTGGTTTAGTTTTCAGTTTGTTTAACATGAGGTTTCTACATTTAAAGTTTGTTTTTCCAATGCACTCCTTGATTTCGGAGTCTGGATATCCTCTAGTCCTGAGTTTAGAGATGAAAGATTTGGTTTTGTTCAAATAGTCTTGTTCAGAGTTACAGTTTCGTATATATCTGTTGACTTCCCCCGTGATAAAAGATTTAAAACAGCTGGGTGGGTGACACGATTGCCTGTGTAGATATTGGTATGTTTCCGTTTTCTTAGTGTGAATTCTGGTATCCAGAGTTTGCCGCAGCTCGAATCTGTTTCCTTTAAATATATATGTGTCTAGGAACGCGACTCCATAGTCCGATATTTCATGTGTAAATTTCAGAAGTTCATGGGCATTGTTTGCCAAGGTGAAAAATTGTGCAATTTCATCAATAGTTCCCGTGAAGAGCATAAACCCATCGTCTCTGAATCTTTTGTGAAAGATGATCTTTTGCTTGTGGGCAAATTGATTAATGATAGCATTTATATGTCTATATATTGCGATGTCGCAGAGTTCAGGACTGGGTACCGCACCCTGAGGTGCTCCGACAATTTGTCTGAAGTTTCTTTGATTGAATATGAATTCATTTTTCGTGAGTATAAGTTCAGCAATGTCCATTAGGGTTTGCTCTGGAGGTTTAGTTAGTTCATATTCAGAATTTGTAGTTGACCTTAGGTCGGCAGACAGGGCGTATAAGATTTCATTGAAAGGCAAGTTTGTATACAGCGATGTTACATCATAGGTAATAAGTAATGTACCTTTAGGTACGATTTGTCTTTCAATATCATTGATGAATTGCAGTGTGTCCGATATATAGGTGGTTTGAGTTTGTACAATAGGTAGTAGAAAATAATCCAAATATCTGCCCAGCTTTTCAGTGGGTGAATTGCATTGCGCAATAATGGGGCGTCCAGGTATTTTTAGACCTTTGTTTTTATAAGGCAAGCACGGGTTTTGTTGAAGTTGTTTGGCCTTAAGCTTATGTACTTTAGGCAAGAAATAAAGTGTAGGTGTTGACTTTGTTACATAGGGGTCATATAAATATTTGTACACTTTAGGACTGAGTAATTCCAGTTTATGGAGTTTGTTTACAATATTCAGTACAAGTTGATGAGTATGTTTTGTATTGATATCCTCGATTTCTTCGTAATGTATACCGTCGTATAGTTGCGAGTAAGCCTCTTGTATATAGGATTCACGGTCTAGTATAACAGTGGTGTTATTCTTATCAGCTTTGGTGATAATTATCTCTGGATTTTTCTTTAGTTTGTACAGTGAATTAGTTTCGTTTTTAGATAGGTTGTTCCAGCTTTGTGGTGTAAATTCAGAGAATGTAAGCTTTGTTGAGTATAAGAAGTCTTCTAGGTTCTTTCCTCCAAGTGGGGGTGAAAAGGCAGATTTTGCCATAAGTTTAAGTGACCGTGGTGGTCGGCAATCGTTAGATTTGCCCTTGAAGAATTCTGCCAATCTCATTCTATGCTCGAATATCTTGTGGTCCTTCATGAGTTCACCTATGGAGATTTTAGGTGTAGGTACAAAACGTAGGCCTTTGGCCAGGAGTGAGATGTCGTGGTCCGTTAGGCCACAGCTGGAGAGGTTAAGGACGAAAGTTTTGTCCGACTCAAGGCGCGAATGTTTAGCCACCGTCTTCACTCTCTTTATGAAACGTTTGTGTTTCCGATTAGACATCTTGGATTTGTATATACGTCTAGCCATGTTTACAATGCTTAGACAAAAGGTTCTTCCGAATAGGTGATAGCTTCGTCGGTCAGATCCAGTTTGGAGGGTATGAAGCTCCTTAGTTTGAAGTGGACGTAAAGAAGGTTGAGAGAGGGGGTGACCGACTGTTATCATTGGATGTTCAATTGGCGGGAGCATGTCTGATTGGCTTCCAATTAAGCATGACGATTGGTCAAAGATGGAGCATTCTGATTGGTCTTTACCCTATTGGAGATAGTAGCTTAGAATCCTGAAGCTTGTAAGCTTAAACAGCTATAACAGTATATAAAATTGTGTATGGCGTGAACTCGCTTTTTAGCTCGGTAGACAAATATCAGTGGAGTCTAATGAAGTAAAGATGATCGGTTGTGAGAAATATATATAGTATAGTTTATTATATACTGGTAGACATAAAATGCACATGAATGGTTTATATAGAATATAGCACAGGTAGTACAAGGTTAGCACGGAAAGTGTACATAGTAAAAGATAGCTTAGTAGCGCCAGTTTGGCCTTCTGTCGGCACTGGAGGGTTTCCTATCAGCTTTGGAGGAGTTTCTATCCACGGCCCTGTGGTTACGGGAATTGGAGGGGCCTCTATGGGCCGGTCTGGAATAGGGCGTGTGCCTGTGGCTTTTGGCTTTGGAGGAGGGGCGGTCATCAGTATTTGATGACCTCGGCTGTCTAAGCTTTCTAGCGAATTGTAGGACCTCCTTGTCGGATTTCGCCAAAAGGTCCCTTGCCTTATTGAAAAAGGTACTTCGGGACTCCCCTGATGCTGGAGTGGATGTTCCAAGATCCTTTGTCGTTGAAGTAATAAGCTCTTTCATCCTAGTGGTTTCCTCGTCTATGTGAAGATTCACCATAGAGAGCATTTTGCTGGTGGCTATCTCTTTAAGGTCCTTCTTTAGTTGATCAATCCTAGGTCCAAGTTTGTCTAGATTATACTCTGACTGGCCGAGGAATGGGTTAAGGTCAATGTTTATAAAACCTGGGCATCTGTCCATTTCGGAGTTGAATTTAATTGCCTCTTTTAAGGTTCGTAGTGGGTGCCTCTGTTTTGCCATGTTCTCCAGTCTGGCCAAGGTTGCTTCAACTTTGTCCTGTTGTGGTGAAATAGGTTTAGGTGGACTGGCGGGTGGCTCAGATAAGGTAGGTAACATGGAAGTGAAAAGTTCATCAATCAGCTCATCTGTAATTTCCAATTCAACAGCTTTTGAAAAGTTTGCCATGGTTTATATAGAGTTGGAGTAGCTGTTAATAAGGAGTTCGCTGAGGTGTACAAAAATGTTATGGAGTGTAGTTGATTGGGACCTTATATATCCAATAGAATGGCTTGAGTCAGATCTGTCAGGTATCATGAGTACAGAACAAAGAGTTCCGACAGGAAGAGAGGGGTGAGCGGTCGCACACACATGTAGAGTGCACCAAAAGATGTCCCCCGGAGGTGGTCTCTAATGAAGAGACAAAGGGCTTGAATTATAGCTTATTGTTGATATAGAGTGAAAGTTGATAGAGCCCGAACATAGCCAATTAAGGCTAGTTATATATGATAAATACAGTATATGGGAAACCAAGAGATGGCGGATAGTATAGTTCATTTGATAGCCACGGTATAAGTAATTTCTATCATATAATATGTAGTAAGTTGTAGTGGAATGAACTTGGTAGAGCTGGAAAGTAGGTAGAACGGCTTAGGTCAAACTGTGTAGCCGAAGAGCCGATGTTAGAAAAACCCAGGTGGAAGTACAAGAATATACGGTTTTGTAGAATATAAGGTTTTGTAGAAGCATCAGTTCTTCGTGGATAGTATAAGTATAAACATTGTATGAATAGTGTATAAACCATATGGAAGCAGTGGGGTTAAAGCCGGTCTCTGGATAATGAAGGATCGACATAGGTACAGAAGTACCTCACGATACAAAAGTGTCAGGATAACAGGTATACAAGATACCTATAAAGCAAAGTGTGAAAGTGGTTATCCTTGAACACAACTCCATGTCTCCGTCGATCGGGCCCGACACTGCCTGGTGGTATATAAAGTATATAGCTGTAGTAGGGTGGTGTAAAGTGAATTACAGGCAGTGTTTCGGAATATTTCAGGTAAATAAATCATAGAATTACCAGCGCTTATTCACTCATCAGGGGCCCAGCGCATACATTACATAAATAAAGAGTACATAGTAGTTGGTAGTATACAGCCTAAGTGAATCCGGCTTGTATAGGGGGGTCATCTCTTGATTTAGAGACTAATAGCGTGTATTTTGCTATTTTCTAAAATGTATACTGCATAGCATGGCAATAGGGTTTAGTTCCTATAAAGCCTAACATGCTAGCGGTTTCAGTGCGGGAAAGCCCGCGTGATATCATATAACAGGGTAGCAGTAGAGTCCCAAGTGGTTACTCAGAAAAAGGGATATGTTGCCTAAAGCAGCTGGTAGTTATTGGTATAGAGTATAAAGATCCCAGGGTGAGTACCGATATCACAATGTCAGGAAATTGTATGTACGCTGATAGTTAAAATGCGTTACATACGTGGATACGGTGGAATAAGGTGAAACACGAGTAGTCTCCATCTGCTGAATATTGGTATAGTGGAAGTAAAAAGTGTATATTTTACACTAATCAGATTTTCCGAAACACTGCCAATGAGTATGTGTCCGATGCGGTATTCAACTTGTGCATATTCTGAAAGGGATTGGCTTTATACATTGTGCTTTTTCAGGATTTCGCCGATGTTTTTTCCTCTTCTGAATGCAACGAGTGGATTCTCATTGAAACTTTCTTTCAGACTGAGCTTCCAGTATTTCCTCAAGATTGACTTGATCATAGGAGCTTTGTGGTGATATGTAGTAATAAACCTAGGGCACTTCTTAGTCCCACTGGAAGCTGGTTTAGTTTTCAGTTTGTTTAACATGAGGTTTCTACATTTAAAGTTTGTTTTTCCAATGCACTCCTTGAATTCGGAGTCTGGATATCCTCTAGTCCTGAGTTTAGAGATGAAAGATTTGGTTTTGTTCAAATAGTCTTGTTCAGAGTTACAGTTTCGTATATATCTGTTGACTTCCCCCGTGATAAAAGATTTAAAACAGCTGGGTGGGTGACACGATTGCCTGTGTAGATATTGGTATGTTTCCGTTTTCTTAGTGTGAATTCTGGTATCCAGAGTTTGCCGCAGCTCGAATCTGTTTCCTTTAAATATATATGTGTCTAGGAACGCGACTCCATAGTCCGATATTTCATGTGTAAATTTCAGAAGTTCATGGGCATTGTTTGCCAAGGTGAAAAATTGTGCAATTTCATCAATAGTTCCCGTGAAGAGCATAAACCCATCGTCTCTGAATCTTTTGTGAAAGATGATCTTTTGCTTGTGGGCAAATTGATTAATGATAGCATTTATATGTCTATATATTGCGATGTCGCAGAGTTCAGGACTGGGTACCGCACCCTGAGGTGCTCCGACAATTTGTCTGAAGTTTCTTTGATTGAATATGAATTCATTTTTCGTGAGTATAAGTTCAGCAATGTCCATTAGGGTTTGCTCTGGAGGTTTAGTTAGTTCATATTCAGAATTTGTAGTTGACCTTAGGTCGGCAGACAGGGCGTATAAGATTTCATTGAAAGGCAAGTTTGTATACAGCGATGTTACATCATAGGTAATAAGTAATGTACCTTTAGGTACGATTTGTCTTTCAATATCATTGATGAATTGCAGTGTGTCCGATATATAGGTGGTTTGAGTTTGTACAATAGGTAGTAGAAAATAATCCAAATATCTGCCCAGCTTTTCAGTGGGTGAATTGCATTGCGCAATAATGGGGCGTCCAGGTATTTTTAGACCTTTGTTTTTATAAGGCAAGCACGGGTTTTGTTGAAGTTGTTTGGCCTTAAGCTTATGTACTTTAGGCAAGAAATAAAGTGTAGGTGTTGACTTTGTTACATAGGGGTCATATAAATATTTGTACACTTTAGGACTGAGTAATTCCAGTTTATGGAGTTTGTTTACAATATTCAGTACAAGTTGATGAGTATGTTTTGTATTGATATCCTCGATTTCTTCGTAATGTATACCGTCGTATAGTTGCGAGTAAGCCTCTTGTATATAGGATTCACGGTCTAGTATAACAGTGGTGTTATTCTTATCAGCTTTGGTGATAATTATCTCTGGATTTTTCTTTAGTTTGTACAGTGAATTAGTTTCGTTTTTAGATAGGTTGTTCCAGCTTTGTGGTGTAAATTCAGAGAATGTAAGCTTTGTTGAGTATAAGAAGTCTTCTAGGTTCTTTCCTCCAAGTGGGGGTGAAAAGGCAGATTTTGCCATAAGTTTAAGTGACCGTGGTGGTCGGCAATCGTTAGATTTGCCCTTGAAGAATTCTGCCAATCTCATTCTATGCTCGAATATCTTGTGGTCCTTCATGAGTTCACCTATGGAGATTTTAGGTGTAGGTACAAAACGTAGGCCTTTGGCCAGGAGTGAGATGTCGTGGTCCGTTAGGCCACAGCTGGAGAGGTTAAGGACGAAAGTTTTGTCCGACTCAAGGCGCGAATGTTTAGCCACCGTCTTCACTCTCTTTATGAAACGTTTGTGTTTCCGATTAGACATCTTGGATTTGTATATACGTCTAGCCATGTTTACAATGCTTAGACAAAAGGTTCTTCCGAATAGGTGATAGCTTCGTCGGTCAGATCCAGTTTGGAGGGTATGAAGCTCCTTAGTTTGAAGTGGACGTAAAGAAGGTTGAGAGAGGGGGTGACCGACTGTTATCATTGGATGTTCAATTGGCGGGAGCATGTCTGATTGGCTTCCAATTAAGCATGACGATTGGTCAAAGATGGAGCATTCTGATTGGTCTTTACCCTATTGGAGATAGTAGCTTAGAATCCTGAAGCTTGTAAGCTTAAACAGCTATAACAGTATATAAAATTGTGTATGGCGTGAACTCGCTTTTTAGCTCGGTAGACAAATATCAGTGGAGTCTAATGAAGTAAAGATGATCGGTTGTGAGAAATATATATAGTATAGTTTATTATATACTGGTAGACATAAAATGCACATGAATGGTTTATATAGAATATAGCACAGGTAGTACAAGGTTAGCACGGAAAGTGTACATAGTAAAAGATAGCTTAGTAGCGCCAGTTTGGCCTTCTGTCGGCACTGGAGGGTTTCCTATCAGCTTTGGAGGAGTTTCTATCCACGGCCCTGTGGTTACGGGAATTGGAGGGGCCTCTATGGGCCGGTCTGGAATAGGGCGTGTGCCTGTGGCTTTTGGCTTTGGAGGAGGGGCGGTCATCAGTATTTGATGACCTCGGCTGTCTAAGCTTTCTAGCGAATTGTAGGACCTCCTTGTCGGATTTCGCCAAAAGGTCCCTTGCCTTATTGAAAAAGGTACTTCGGGACTCCCCTGATGCTGGAGTGGATGTTCCAAGATCCTTTGTCGTTGAAGTAATAAGCTCTTTCATCCTAGTGGTTTCCTCGTCTATGTGAAGATTCACCATAGAGAGCATTTTGCTGGTGGCTATCTCTTTAAGGTCCTTCTTTAGTTGATCAATCCTAGGTCCAAGTTTGTCTAGATTATACTCTGACTGGCCGAGGAATGGGTTAAGGTCAATGTTTATAAAACCTGGGCATCTGTCCATTTCGGAGTTGAATTTAATTGCCTCTTTTAAGGTTCGTAGTGGGTGCCTCTGTTTTGCCATGTTCTCCAGTCTGGCCAAGGTTGCTTCAACTTTGTCCTGTTGTGGTGAAATAGGTTTAGGTGGACTGGCGGGTGGCTCAGATAAGGTAGGTAACATGGAAGTGAAAAGTTCATCAATCAGCTCATCTGTAATTTCCAATTCAACAGCTTTTGAAAAGTTTGCCATGGTTTATATAGAGTTGGAGTAGCTGTTAATAAGGAGTTCGCTGAGGTGTACAAAAATGTTATGGAGTGTAGTTGATTGGGACCTTATATATCCAATAGAATGGCTTGAGTCAGATCTGTCAGGTATCATGAGTACAGAACAAAGAGTTCCGACAGGAAGAGAGGGGTGAGCGGTCGCACACACATGTAGAGTGCACCAAAAGATGTCCCCCGGAGGTGGTCTCTAATGAAGAGACAAAGGGCTTGAATTATAGCTTATTGTTGATATAGAGTGAAAGTTGATAGAGCCCGAACATAGCCAATTAAGGCTAGTTATATATGATAAATACAGTATATGGGAAACCAAGAGATGGCGGATAGTATAGTTCATTTGATAGCCACGGTATAAGTAATTTCTATCATATAATATGTAGTAAGTTGTAGTGGAATGAACTTGGTAGAGCTGGAAAGTAGGTAGAACGGCTTAGGTCAAACTGTGTAGCCGAAGAGCCGATGTTAGAAAAACCCAGGTGGAAGTACAAGAATATACGGTTTTGTAGAATATAAGGTTTTGTAGAAGCATCAGTTCTTCGTGGATAGTATAAGTATAAACATTGTATGAATAGTGTATAAACCATATGGAAGCAGTGGGGTTAAAGCCGGTCTCTGGATAATGAAGGATCGACATAGGTACAGAAGTACCTCACGATACAAAAGTGTCAGGATAACAGGTATACAAGATACCTATAAAGCAAAGTGTGAAAGTGGTTATCCTTGAACACAACTCCATGTCTCCGTCGATCGGGCCCGACACTGCCTGGTGGTATATAAAGTATATAGCTGTAGTAGGGTGGGGCCCGATCGACGGAGACATGGAGTTGTGTTCAAGGATAACCACTTTCACACTTTGGGCCCGATCGACGGAGACATGGAGTTGTGTTCAAGGATAACCATTTTCACACTTTGGGCCCGATCGACGGAGATGTGGAGTTGTGTTCAAGGATAACCATTTTCACACGTTAATCCGTTAAAACATCATGTAACCGGCCACTCTGCCCTATTATATACTATCAAGCATCATGCTGTGGGCAGGGATTATATTTGACCGAAGCAGGGTATTTAACCCAATATTATTTTACTCAAGCAGCTGTTATTATCGGCTGCGGACTTACAAAATCAGTCCATCAGCTTACCATTTCGTTTAATATAACGGATACAAACAGGCCTTACATTATACCAAAGAACTAAACCTTTATGCCGTAACACAAAACGGACCTTAACTGCTACAAACCATGTATCATACATAACATTTGCGCTGGGCCCCTGATGAGAGAATAAGCGCTGGTATCTACATATACCTAAAACGATTCCGAAACATTGCCTTAGACCTACAGGTCTGAATATATATCCATACTGTAACCCCTCTTTTACACTTTATACCAGGCAATGTCGGGCCCGATCGACGGAGATATGGAGTTGTGTTCAAGGATAACCATTTTCACACTCTCAGCTGGCGCCCTCCTTTGAAGTAAGCCAGCCTTCTCGAAGTGTCGGATTTTAAGTTAAGAATTAGGTGTCGATGTTCTAAGTGATTTACGGTAATTAATTACCTTCAGATGAAGACATGGCGTCGCACACAAAAATCTTACTCTCTTCAATTAACGTTTTTTTCTGTGATTCTATTAGATTAGAAAAATAAGAAAACTATATGGAATGGCAAAGGGTTGGCCCAATTACATCTTGTCCCCATGCGCAAGATTGTTGCCCACAACAATGCCCTGCAGTATTCGACAATATTGAAACGACCCCAATGCACATTTATGTAATCTAGATAATTACTTCTTTTCCCGAAGTTGGTCCCCACACGTGCGTACCTCGAACTATTAACATTATATTTGCAACAAACATTTGGTCCTGTATTGAATATAGAATGACAATATGATGTAGGAATCAGTTCTGTTCCCACCATCAACACTAGCGAACTGGTAGGTCAAAGAACCCATGTTGACCAAGGAACTGGACGCTGAATACTCTATAATTCGCTATGCTACTTTTGACCACGCTTTCTTAAAGTGGCATGAGCTGCCAAAATTCACACTTTTTTCATAACTTCTGCTTGTCAGAGGCACTAAGAGGCTTTGAAGGCCATCGAAAAACTAAATGATTGGCGTTGGAATGAGGAAAATCCATACAGTATGTGGCCTATAGGGACCGGAATAGTATTCGTAAAGCAAACAAAATTTAAATAACCGGGACGACCAGTCATTCATTCTAAGCCAAAGTTAGTTCAAAACGATACTTTCACGTACATTCTCGAGACTAGAAGCACTAAAAAGCTTCTGAATTATACTTCTTAAGAAAAATAGCTGATAATTTCAACATTCTGTTTCAACGTCAAAATATCAACATTTTGGCAGCTCATGCCACTTTAATTTTTGACTGGATCAAACTTGTTAAACATTGCCTTTGCAAATTTGAACCGCTAAGTGTCCATTGGTGCCTAAACAACTCTGCGCTTTAAAGTTTCTACTGAACGTAAGTATTTAGCGACTGAAAAAAAACAAAAAACGAGTTGGACTAAGAACAAAAAAATCTAAGGTTTTGGACATAGACAAAAGGTATAAAGCCATTTGAGTCATTTTATTATCCATTCCAAAATGTTGAAGCATAAGAATTCATTTGAAATGGCACAGCCTCAAGGGGAGATAAATATAAAACCGTCTTATGTGGGATTATAACATTCTTTACTTGATAAGCCCATCCAGTTTATCTCTGTAAGATCATCCGTGTACGTTGTTAACTTTTATAATGACAAACAGTTATACATTAGAGAGATGATCTGACACAAGTATATACAGTTTCAATTGCAATGTGTCCTCAAAACATTAGGTTGAACCCAACTAACTCCGGGGCAGCAAAACGAAATTGTCTTTAGTTATCTACATGAAGTATACCAATTCCAATATAAGAATGTATACATTAAATCATAATATTAAAATTGTATCCCCATTTTGTTATTTTTCCGAAACTAAAACGTCAAACGACATTAATTTCTAAAATAAAATGTGGTAAACGATTGTAGTCCTAAGGAGGAGACATTTAGTGATGGCGACGACAACAACAAACTATGTTGGAAACCATCTTCTTGAAAGCTTTGACAATTTTGTTCCCCTTTTTCATTGACTGTTCTTTTGTAGATACTTCGTCATTGTCATCTGGTAGTTTTTCTCCGGTCTCTTTAGGTACATCTTGGACATCTTCGGCAAAGGGATTGAGAACTTCTGGATAAGCCAGACCGGCGAACGGTCGCCAGGGGTATAGAGAAGGTCGCTTTTTGACGGTCTTCCTTTCCGGGATTTTCTGAGGCCGTTTGATGTCGTAGAAATCCGCCTTAGTGAATGGTCTCCATGGATAAAGAGACGGTCGAGATTTACGGGTGACTTGTTTAACCTCATCTGGGTTTTCTGTATCTGAGAAATCCTCCTCAAAAGGGTTAAGATGTTTCGGGTAATCGTCCTCAGTTTCCTCGGTCTTGTGTTCTGGCTGGTCCTGTGACGAATGGACGGAGAGAGTGTCAACGCTTGTATCGGCCGGTTGATGAATGGTCTCGGTTGTCTTTGCTGATGGATTAATGCAGACAGTGTCGGTTGTCTTTGATGATCCGCCTTCAAGTCTAAAACCATCTGATTCCTTCACCATTTCGGTTTTATCTATCAACACTTCAGCTTCACTCGTCTTCTTACCGCTAGTCGTAACTTCATTGTCACCTCTGTTTAATTCTATTGCTGACCCGTGCTCAATTTGGTCTGCTTGCAAAGGCTCGCATCTTTCCTTTTCTTTACACAAATCATCCGCAAGACCGTGGTCAATCAAACCACCCTCTTCATCATCTTTATGTGTAATAGGCTCGTTCTCTTTTTCACCGACATTTGGTTTATCTATGTCTTCATGTTGTTCTTTGTTCGAAATAGACACAGAATGGTCTGACATTGATGCGGCCACTGATTCCTTGTAAGTTTCTGCGGAGTCCACATTTGTTGGACGATCTTGTGCAGATATGGAAGATCTAGATTTTCTACCTGTAATTTCGTTGGCATCACTGTCTTCTTTGAAAATCTCATTGTTTGTATCCTGTTCTTTAGTTCTATTGTTACCTTCTTTAGGTGAAGTGTTGCCACTTTTTGATTTGAAATGACCGTCTTGAGACTCGTGTATTACACGATCAACTGTAACTTTATGTCTCTGATTCTCCGGAAGATGGTCACATTCTTCTTGGTTGTCGTTTTTCACGACATTTTCTTTAGAAACTGTAAGGTCACCTGTATC
The DNA here is from genome assembly GCA_963971465.1 of Lepidochitona cinerea. Classification (NCBI taxonomy): domain Eukaryota; kingdom Metazoa; phylum Mollusca; class Polyplacophora; order Chitonida; family Tonicellidae; genus Lepidochitona; species Lepidochitona cinerea. The sequence continues at coordinate 29,464,832 of OZ020563.1, read as the reverse complement.
CTTGACTACTTGTTGTAATCTGTGTCTCGGAGGGGCTATTGGGGACCTTTCTTGATCCATTGTGAACATTCACTGTTATAGTTGATCACGTCAACTCACTGACAATGTACGCGTAAAACTGTATCCTAGGGATATCTGGATTATGACGTATATTACGTTTCGTTGGGTCATTGCTGACGTAATAAGTGACGATGGTTTAATTTTCTTTTGAGCAACCGGACCCTGATAAATAAGATCGGATGTTAAAGTCGTGTGCTAATACCATGACATACACATTTAACTGTTTTGAAATCTCCATTAAAATGAAAATATATACTATCTTGCCGGTTTTTTTGATAACTTTGTGTGTGCTTATAGGCTTGTCATAATTTGAAAATTACCAAATCGTTAGGTCCCTAATTTATTAAGATCATTTCACTCATATAAGTGACTAACGGATCGCCGCACACCTAGGTTTTTGTTGTGGTAAGATTTTTTTTTATCACAGGAAGAGTAGCCCAGTGTGTGATGGGGCTGAATGAATTAAAAATGGCCCAACATCCAGTTGCTGTGCGCACAGAGAATATATTTTAAATTGGACAGAGTTATTTGTGTTAAAGGCCCAATTGCCGCCGTAGCCTGTTGAACATTTGTTAAGAAAATCAATTTGCATGCATGAGCTTACTCAATCTGACTAAAGTCGAGATGCTTATTGAAAATAAATGCTATTTTCAATAAGCATCTCGACTTTAGTCAGATTGGAGCTTACTACGACTAAAGCAACTAAAATTAAACATAGGACACATGAAACATGTCCTGTTAGGTTTAGAAGGTAGAAATGGGTGCGAAAAACAAACTAAGAATCGAAGCCTGATTTCAACAACAACATTTGGATTACGCTCATTGTAGGCCTTCTTATCTGTGGTTTACACTCAAAAATTTATCGGCAGGCTTTTCGAGTCACTCTTATCCGATCGTCAGTCTGTATTTCTCAGATAAAGTATACGTAAAATCATACTGTGCCGTTAGATCACTCACACGAGTCAAACGTTATATGGCTTTGTGCGTATGTTCAGGTTCGGGGTTTGTTTACTTTGCCGGTATTTGATAAATCTAATTTTCAATTTCAAATTAAAAATACTTAATGATGCCCAAACTTCCTTACGCTTTCACAACTCACTACAAAGGCTTCACCCATGTAGGACCTCTGTTAACATCCATCCGAAAGTGTCTGTCAGACAACACAGAATTCCCACATTTCATCCAAAGTCAAATTAATCGTTTTTCACTCTTCAAATTAGTAGAAATATTATGGAAAATGTAAATAACAATACACGATTAGTTCCTTTAACGACAGGTGCCAAAGAAAACAGTCCTGGGGGGCTGTTTCACGTAGCCGTCGCAAAGTGCAATCAATCGCAGTTGCCATGACGTCGTATCTCTTCACTATGGTATCCATTGCCTATGTGTCGTTTGCGATGCGACTGCTTTGTGAAACGAGGCCCTGTTACTTTCAATTTTCTCGACTTCCATCGAACCAGAATTTTTTCTTTATCGCAAACCACCTGAAAGAACTTGGCCAATAATGCTAGGCTAACCTCTTTTTAAAGAGGCATGATCTGCCAAAATTTTGATATTTTGACGTAAAAACAGAATGTTGAAATTATCGACTAGTTTTCTCAAGACGTATAATTCAGAAGCTTTTTTGTGATTCTAGTCTCCAGAATGTACGAGAAAGTATTGTTTTGAACAAACTTTGGCTTAGAATGAATGAATGGTCGTCCCGGTTATTTAAATTTTGTTTACTTTTCGAACATAATTCCGGTTTGTATAGGTCACATATCAATCATTTAGTTTTTCGATGGCCTTCAAAGCCTCTTACTATCAGAAATTATGAAAAAGTGTGAATTTTGGCAGCTCATGCCACTTTAAATAAGCCAGTCATTTGTTACCAACATCTTGTTTAGCAATTCCAACGTTCCCGATAAAAACAGAAACAAAAATACTTGTTAATAGAAATATTGCTCAGTTATCATATATTTGTCAAATAAATAAAAATACTTTAATACAATACGCCATACAATAAAAATAATGTTTGCATTGTCATTTTTAACAGACGAAGGCATATGATTGTGATGGAAGGTATAAATCTGGCCTGTCCTCCACTCATGTGGTTGAGTATAGACAGTTGATTGGCCAAAGCAAATCGTTATCTTAAAAGCATTATTACATGTTCTAATACACCTTTACGGCTTTCAGAGAGAAGTTAACTAAAAAAAAACGTAGACCTTCGTTCGTTTTTACTTTCCAACGGTACCAAATGCATATGTGGGAATATCTCGCCAAACTCGGGATTATTAACCAAGGCTAAATAAGACAATTTTGAAAAGTCCCCAATATGTTTGCACATGGTTATAATGTCATTGGAAAGGTGATTGATTGATTGATTTATGTTTTACGCCGCACTCAAGTTTATTTGTCTTATATAGCGTCGTTGCCCCCTTTAGTGCAAGAGGAAACCAGATTCTTTGCCTGCATGAAACTGAACTTCAGCGGCGAGTACCTGGCTACTCTTCCACAAAAGATGATAGAGAGAAACTGGAGGTGGGGAAGAAAATATGTATTTGGTACTGTTGGGAGGTAATTTTTTTACGAATATCTGCTGCATTTCCTTTTTTTCTCATCTAATAAAACAGTATAGGAAAAAGAGAATGCAAATTAAAAAAAAAAGACATGCTCCACACTAGACAAATAATGACAGAAGCTTTAAAAATAGGCATAGGATACATGTAAGTAATTCTTCAGTATTTTTCAGCATAGATAGGTGAGAAATAGGCTACTTAAACAGAAAATAATCGAAATATAAATAGCCTATAACATACTGATATTCTCAACCCAAATTCTGAAAGTTTCAGAGAGTGAAACTAATTTGTTAAAACATTGAATCCATATAGAATACTGGAATACCTTTAATTAGACAATGCAATAAAACACATTATAAAGTTTATGTAAGATCCATTAGTTCCACTGATTAGTTTAACGTAGTACAGATGTAGTGTTACTCCGAAAAATGAATGATGCTGACTGAATAAAAGTCGAAATATTGAGTCAATATGAAGTTTTCGTTTTTCGGAATAACACTACTTGTGTACTAAGTTTATATAAGAGTCCGCTATTTTCAAGAAAATGTAATTAAAAAAAAGTCCTTCATGTATACCGTTAAATACAACAAAAATAGTGATAGCTTAATTTGGCAAACAAGGCGTACATGAAATGTTACCAAATGTTTAATCTGACCGACTTCCATGAAATAGCAAAATAATGATATAGAAAGTTTATTTCAGTATAATTGGCTTGGCATAAGCAGACATACAGGCTTATTGAATGTTATTAGCACACATTTCCCGTTCATAAGGGTTAGGGCTTTACCAATATTATTTTGATTTCTAATAAGGTCAACCAAACACTTAACTTCTCTTGAAAATCTGAATTTAAAAAAAAAAAAAATCCTAATTTTGACAGCTAACGCCAGTTTAAGTTAATACACTTTCTTTTTAGCATCAGCCTTCGGGCAACAATAACACCAAGTATAATAAAAGTCTATACCAAGAATGTATTTTGTATTGAGTTAAAATAAAGCAGGTGATAATGATGGTCGGGGGTGGGTTGTTAAAAAGAAAATTACCTTAGCGGCAGGTTAGATGACGCCGCGTCACAAAGGAATTTCTTTGTTACGTCACGTCATTTAACCTGCCGTTAAGCTAATTTTCTTTTGAACAACCGGCCCCAGGTTGACAAATATACATGAACAACTTTAACAACCAGGCAGCTGACTTTACAATTAAGCACCAAGTATGTAACAATGTTTCTCACACCACAATGAGTAATACTGAGAATAGTTTGAGACCGCACCTTGCAAAAGTGACCTTAACAAGAAACAAATTACAACCAAAAATGAACAAGAGAAAGTCTCAGTAACCATGTGACAAAAAATTAAATTAAAATCAGTCAAATTCCAACATTTGACTATTAATGATTTCTGTCCTTATTCATTGAAATCTAAAAGTGTATGAGGGAAAAAATTGCTGTTACAATGCTAATACTAGAAATTCAACAAAATTAAACCATACATAACGTAAATGGGAAAAATCCAGAACAAAAAGTGGGGGGGAAAAAAAATTCACACAAATTTCAGAAACCAAAACAATATTTAAAAAAAAAACAACTGAATAGCAGAAATTATTTGATACTAATGAATTTGCAACCAAAGGTCCATTTTCTGTTGCCCTCTGACGGGTTGGGTGGAGTGGTTGTAACAGGGTTGAGTGATGTTGCCAAAAGTGATATGTTGCTGTTTGTTGCGTGTAAAGTTTCTGGAGTCGTCGTGACAATATGTTGTTTTTGTGGTCGGGTTTTTTTGCCAGCGTCTAAGGCACGGGCAACATTGCCATCTCTGTCTTGTTGTTTTTTACCCAAAGATTGTGATGATAAAGGGAGATTAACAATAACATTGCCATCAGAGAGTGTACGAGAATGACCAGAGTTGACGATAGGATGATTCATGGGTGTTGCAGCGTTGCCGTTAAAGTTCTTATTGACCAGGGAACGATGACTCAGAGATTTAGACACCTTGGCTGGGGGCAGCGGGAAGGAATTGCGCGATGAAAGACGCTTGGCGCTTTGACTGGACTTCAAAGGAGGTTTATTACCTAAATTTCGTCCTGATTTGTCAGATCGAACACTTGATAAACTTGTTGAACTTCCACAACTACTTCCATCACTAGTCCATTTCTTACCACCACCGTTTGATACACTGTCGGATGTTAATGAGCTGATAGGTCCAGAATGAGAAAACGACCGGGGCTTGTGCGATGGACAGCTGTCAATCATTCTAAACTCCTCCTCGACAATATCATTGATATATGGAAACAGATCTGATGAACTTGTCAATAAAGGCGAGGCTTCCTTTGATGAAGACGCTGAGGAATCCTGGGAAAATTTGGACTCCAAGTTCTTCTGTTTTTTCCTCTTTTTCTTTTTATTTCCCTCTGGCTGGAAAAATGAAAAACAAGAAAAGTATCAGTAAAACTAATGGATGCTCCCCGGTTCCTCATCACAGATATACGCTCAGCGAATTTAACCAAATAACGAAAAAAGGGCAATAACTCTGCGAATATCCATTTTTGTGGAAATGCTAAAAGAATAAATCATACTGTGCTATATCACTTTGTAAGGATTTGTCAAAGCTGGAGACAATTCCCGCCAGCGAACAAGCAAGGAAAACGGGGGAAATTCCTCTTTATTCCAGCTGATAATTCCATTCCAACATGTAAATATGACCGTGTGATAAGCCATATTTGCTTGAGGTTTGCGATTGAGATTTATTGTCCTAACTGTTATTAATTCAAAGGAAAAGCAAAGAAATTGAGAAGATCGAACAGAAACAAGTAACGAAAGAAATGCTTTTGTGAAAAACAAGTGAACTAAGTTTTCAAATTAACATCTCACTGTTGACTGAGAACAAAACTATAGCAGTTTTGGCCACTGAAGTGGATGCTCATGTCTGCGTTGTGCGAAATTAATATTAGAACCCAACACAACTGGAATGTGTTATGTTCCGGACAGGGGAGGGGGCGGACAAGCAGTCTTGGTAAAATTTGACAAATTGAAGAAACCAAGGGCAATAACTCTAAAATTATTCTCGTCACGGAGAGAAAGGCGTATTACTGCACAAAGTCTTGGTAATGACTATATACCAGCCAAGTTTCAAACCAATCCTGACAATATTAATTAAGATATGGCCTGGACAAGCAGTCTGGGTAAAATTTGACAAATTGGAGAAACCAAGGGCAATAACTCTCAAACTTATTCTCGTCTTGGTGAGAAAGGCGTATTACTGCACAAAGTCTTGGTAATGAGGATATACCAGTGAAGTTTCAAACCAACCTGACAATATTACCAGAAATATGCCCCCGACAAGAAATCCGGACGAGCAAAGCGGCAACTATATGCTCCCCCGAAAGTTTTCGGGGAGCATAAAAAAAAATGCATGAATTATGAACATCAAATTCTAGATTATTTTCCCATAAATAATGATGTTTGTCAAGTTTAGTGCTGGAGGAAACCGGTCCCTGTGCCTGGAGGAAACCCTCCACCTTCCAGTGGTTTCTTGAAACCATTACCGTACACAAAAGGACAATCAAATGAAATCCCTGACAGAATTTTTGCATTCCATCCCAGGACAGATTGATATTCAAATTTGTAATGGAATTAAGCCTTGATTTCACTTGGACATCTTTCACTTTAAGCAACTAGGCCCTCTTTGATATTAAATAGCTTACAAATAAAGTAACATTATAATAAAATCTTTTTAAAAAAGATTTTGTTCGCGGTAAATATTTGGTCGAAACTCCAAAATATAAACCTTTTAATATCACTTTATACAATAATAATACAACATTTATGACAAAAAACCTTACCTTGTTATTTAAGGCAGCAGAAGTCAAAGGTTCTACAATATGAAACTCTGTTTGTACATCTGAAAATAGATCAAATTAGAGACAATTAGACTTGCATGAAGATAAACAGTTACCTGTCAAAGTGTTAAAGTGGCATGAGCTGCCAAAATGTTGATATTTTGACGTTACAACACAATGTTGAAATTATTGGCTATTTTTCTCAAGACGTGTAATCCAGAACCTTTTTAGTGCTTCTAGTCTCCAGAATGTACGATAAAGTATTGTTTTGAACCAACTTTGGCTGAGAATGAATGAATGGTCGTCCCGGTTAATTAAATTTTGTTTACTTTTCGAACACTATTCCGGTTTGTAAAGGCCACATACTGTATGGATTTTCCTCATTCCAACGCCAATCATTTAGTTTTTCGATGGCCTTCAAAGCCTCTTACTGTCGTGACGATCAGAAATTATGAAAAAAGTGTGAATTTTGGCAGCTCATGCCACTTAAACATGAGTTTACAGAACATTTCTTTAAAAACGAGAGAATTAAAAGTTCTGACAAACCCTCTGAAACAAGTTTGTTTTTGTACATTCACAAAAATGTTTATGCTTTTAAATATAGCAAAACTACAATGAAACCACCTATGTTAACTGACAGCCTGATAAACCAGACACTGTCCAAACAGACAGTATGATCACTAAAACACATGGGCACAGCATAATTGTACTCATTCCTTCTGTATTAAGATGTCTGTTGAATACCTTACACCTGTCTAAACTGATATTTTTTTCTTTCCCAGATTGAACTGATTATGCACTCAAGATTATTTAATTTATCTGGTGGCATTGCTGGGTTAATTGTGAGGGGTGGGGAACAGGGCCCAGTTTCACAAAGCGATCTTAGCTTAAGGTGATCTTGATTACCAATGGCAACGTATACCTTTAGCATTGGTTGCCATGGTAGTTAAGATCAGACTTAGCTAAGATCGCTTTGTGAAACTAGGCCCAGGTTCTCTGTCCGTAGCAATCGCATTAACATCCAAAACATTTATAAAAACACTTACCTAATGCACTTTCACTGGAGTGTTTAACAAGTTGAACATGAGGCGTGGAATGTCCCACGGTACCCGATGATGAATTTCTCCGTCTCTGAGGGGTCGGGGGGCCAGGTCCTGTCGGCATATTCTCAAGTAACCTTTGTAGTTCAGGTGTAAAATGGGGTGTTTTGTTACGTCTCCAACTCATCAGCATTAACAAGCCTACAATAACGGCTTCCATCAACACCCAGGTGAAATTTCGCTCCATCAACTGCAAAAATAACAATCAACATATACGAGTGAGTAATTACTTTTGACAAACAACATGAGCCGTGCGCGGGCTATTTTGTTTTTCTGGTTAACAGTTCTAGTAAATAAGCCAGTGAGTATCCTATTCAAGATACATGTTATTTCAATATTTAGGAGTGCCCCTCGTATAAAAAAAATATGGTCGACCAGCAAGACTGATCCTTGTGATAACTTATATCTGACGCCATCATTACTAAGTGAGGTTCAGATTACCTCTAAAAGCGTGAACTGAACATGCTGCAAATGTGTGTTTAACAACAAAGACTAGCTTATTTCTTCAAGTTTGAAACCATAACAGAATTCTGTAAACAAGTTCCAAGTTGCATGTAGAAAGAAGATTAACGTGGACTAAAACAAAATTTACTTTCAACGCAGGTGACCATTTTTTAACACTAGCTGTAATCTTTCAGTAAAAAAACACCAACATTTTCTTTTAAAATACGTTTCATTTTAACATACATAACATGTACTCCAAATAAAATATCCAGAATGACGTTTGTTACCTTTTGGTCTAATGATCCAACATTTTCCACCAGTTGTGACACAATTGATGTCAGATTGTCAATACGAGCTTCCAACATGAAAATTCTTGCTTTATTTTGCTGATCCTAAAAAGTTACATTTATATAAAAGTATACTGAGTTGTTCCATACATCAATGAATAAAATAGAAATTTGATTTCGAAAAAATACTTTTCTTTTGCCGAAATCAGATTTGACATACATGTAATTAATGTGAGCTGTGAAGAGAAATTTTCAAGTAATATAGAAGCTGACTTTGTTAATTCTGATCAAAATTACGGTAAGAATTCCGTTAATTCAAGGACGAGCAATGTGAAGATAACAAATTATCAGACTACTTTCTGTCATGTTTGGTCTAAAACAACAACAATAGCGATTGCTCGACAGGATTATCGGTCGCTCCATGCAGGAGGTAAGACACCCAACGAAAAGTCTCAAACTTTTAGAGTGCTTTTCGTAATGTTTTGAGTACTTGAATTAGCGGAATTCTTACCGTACTTAACTTATTTGTTGGCTTTGGTAGTTTTATTTGTTTGAGATTAAGTGAAACCTGACAATCATTCTACTTGTGTTAAAAACACAAGACAAGTGTTTTGAAAATTCTCCAAACTGGGACAAATGTTCAAATAAGTTAGAGGAATCAAGCCTGTATCCAGCACATGATAAAGTCATACAGACGTTTGGCTGAATATAGCGTCCCTTTCAGATAGATGTGTGCTCCTTAATCGATTGATTGATGTTTTACGCCACACTCTAGATTATTTCACTTATAAGGAGGCGTTGCCAGGTATAAGTGGGGGAGAAAACCCCTGACCTTTGGCGAGTACCTGGCAACTCTTCCACATACGGAGATCTGAAATTTTTCCATTTAAATTTGGTCTGAGAGGGGTATTCATTGTATATTCAATGGAAAATTACTAAAATCCAGCTTTGATTAACATAATCATTAAGTTTGAGTAAGAATAATGGATGGACATAAAAATGATGTGATAAGCAAAGAAAATAAACATCTGAGGTATTTACCTTGTCCTCAACCAATCTTGTTGTGGTGTTCAGTTTGGATATGGTTTTATTTAACAGTTTCATCACCTCCTCTGATTGCTTACGATATCGTTTACTCAGCTCTTCCAAAAAACGACTGCTGAGAGAAACATTCACTTCCAGTGATTTCAGACGGTTGTTTAGTCTCATGATGGCCGTTTCACGTTTCATATGCGGGCTGACGGGCACACGAATAAGGTTTAAATCTTTAGTTGGTTCATTGCCATTGGGAATGTCGGTGACATTAGCAGTGTGACTTCTTCTCTCATCCTGTGATGGTAAAACTGTTTCCTCTACAACATCTTGAGTTACTTCTGCTGGAGGTTCTGTTCTTTCACTTTCAGAAGAATCATCAGTTATTATCCCCCCTTCTTTCACCAATATATCACCAGAGGGAGCTAGAGACACAGTCTCATCTCCAGCTAAAGATGGCAATTCTGGTGTTGTTGTTGCAGAAAGACTTTCTTCCAAAATGTTTTCCTTCAAAACATCTGAGGACAGACTTTTGTAAGAAGGTTCCAATTCAATGGGATCAGACGACGAAGCTTTAGATGGTGGTTCAGAAACTGTCTCTGTCATTCTACCATTGGAATTACTTTCAGCACTAAGAACATCTTTTTGCGATGGCGTAGGAATAACAACTTCAGCTGGTTGAGGGTCGTAGGTTATTTTGCCTGACTGCAATGATATATCCTCAATGATACCATCGGAAGCCTCAGTTACTGTATGAGATGGTTTAACATCTATCTCTTCATTAACAGCATTAGTCGCAGAGGGAACAATGTCCTCAGATTTCCCCTCGCCAATCCCAGAATGCTTTTCACTTTGACTTGAATCAGAGTTTGAAGGAGAATGGTTGTCAGATATTGGGAATTCCACGTTTTGTGACGGAGACGGTACAATCACAAAATCCTGTTCAGAACTGGAACTGTCCAAGGTGTTCTCAGATTCAGGTGATGAAGAAGCTGTATCATCTGGTACTTCACTTTCTGGGGGTAAGGATTTACTCTCCTCTTCCAACACTGAGGATTGTGGAGACTTTATTTCACCATCTGCTCTCTGTTTTCCTTCCAGATTCTCTTTTTTGTCCTTCTGCTTTTCTTCAGCTGTTAATATCAGACTGCATGACTGATGACCAAAGATAAGCTGTAAGAAGCGACAGTATTGCCTTGCCTCTGTATGGTTACCACTGCTGCCACACTTGCAGGCATTGTTAACCAGGTCTTCATTGCCCAAACCCACCAGATAGTTCATATCTATTAGTGAGACTAATGGCTTGTTCAACCAGTCTTGTGATGGAGGTTGTTCATGGTCTTCTAACTTTATCACCATATTACCAGACTGATCTGAATGAAACAAAACAGATTTAAAAAGGAATTTGCCAGTTACTGGCCAACGTATATTTATCAAGACTAAGTGTAAAACAGGCAAACATTCTGTTCGAATTGAATTTAGGCTTCTGATAAAAATAGCCTAGTTGAGTGTGAATATTTTTTCACTTATATGGTGGCGTGGCCAGGTTTAGTGGTGGAGATAACTACTCCACATCCGCAGTGTGAGAGGGTTTTGAACCCGTGAAGCATTGATGGAAGGCCTGTGTCAGGCGAAGGGACTATCGCTCTAACCAACTCAGCTACTAATACCCCGGCCCTTACTTCTATCAGCTCTGGTTTATTTTGTCATATTTATGGCTAAGCCATGGATATGTCTCTATTGATTATTTAAATACGACATTTGAGCTTTTTAACAGGTGTGTATTTTGTCTTCACAGTTATAATTCTTGACATGACTGTTGGAGGGTGGAAACATGCCCTGATCTCACTCACTGTGTTGTTGGTTCATAGTGCCATAAATTTAAAAATAATGAAATAATAAGAGAGCTTGTACATACTTCTGAATGTTGTTGTTGGATATGGTGTATCTGGGAGATAGGTGTTGTTGTTGTTATCACTGGTTATATTCACTGAAGACAGACTGCTATTGGGAACTCTGAAAGAAAGAAAACATACGGACAGATTGATGAATAACTGAGATTTTAATGGCCTTGTTGAATGATCTCATTACATTTACATCCAAACTTTCACAATATCTCAGTGTCGAGACTTGTGATTGAATTAAATCTACTCAAAGTTTTTCCTCTATATCACTATTTAAGGTAAAAATCCGCTTAATTCAGTGTCTAAATAGAAGTACAGCTAGACAGACAGATTTCATAATGATGTCCAGGTTTTCATAGAAGTTTTCAAAAGTCCATTGAGTATTTTAGCTGCCAGAAATTGAATATTTCCATGCAAAATTAACTGCACCTCAGTTTTTTATGGGTTGATTTGAGTTTATATGGTCAATTTGAGGCAGATATTCAACATCAAACCTTGACTTCCAGTGAACCCTGGATGTTATTGGCTTTTGGCGCTTTGTACATTTTATGGGTTTCAGGAAGGCAGGTGGAAAGTATTATGAATATAAAAATATGTGAACAGTCACAAGTGTTTCTACAGCGGCTTGTAACAAGGAGCTCATTTTAAATCTTGATCTACATTTACACCCACAATGCAAATCACTCATTCCATGTTCATAAATTCATTATATTTCAATTAGTTCAACTTACTGAACATCTGGAACGCAGGGCCCTGGAAGTCGGTCGCTGGTTACATTATCACCAGGAGGCGCCACTGTCATAGTATCATTCACTGAAGAAAACAGTCACAAGATTTGTCATTAGTTTACCTTTAATGTGGATCATTTGAGTATCTTGTAAAGATTTATGAACAACCTTTGGATAATATTATATAGAAGTACCTTATTAAAAGTACCTTATCAATGCTACAATTACCTCTCTACGATGGTTAAGAAAGTTAATTAGCTCAGTGATCCGTTTTGTACGTACCCTCAAAGTGGTGACTTAATACACAATTTCTGCAGTGTCAGTACACTGTAAATCATTATGAAAGTTTGTTTCTGACTACCAGGGAACTAACATGAAGGTTTTTCGTTTATTTTTCAAACATACATTGAGTCCATATTGAAACACAAACCAGCCTTAAACCCGGTTGATAAACCCTTTAAACAGTTTTAATAAGTAAATAACTTTAAGAAATGTATGTTTATAACTGGCCTCTACCTGTATCATTGGCAGTCTTCTCTTCTGTAATTATTTCCTCTGGTTTTTCAACCTTCAGTACCTTCTTTACCAAACTTATCACAGTGTCTGGGGAGGAAACAACACATTTAATCAATATATATAACATCTGTAACACAAACATGAAAGTCTGATATAGACTTCAAGGTAGCAACAAAGCAGGGCTATATATATCAACATGTTAGCAGGGTCTAAATAACATAATTCTGTAACGTTGCTCCCAGCTATGTTCAGCTGAATGACGATGGTAGACGATGATATCCCAATTCGTTGTTAGTCTGGTTAAATGATCTAACTGTGACAGGGATGCTACAATAGGAAAGCTAAACCTTGCTTCAGTTTGGTACATGGTACATTCCAGCTGGAGGGTTCTGAACTTTTGAACAACCCAGCAGCAGTGTTTTGAATTTTTGAACAACGCACCTGCAGGGTTTTGAATTTTTTGAACAACCCAGCTGTAGGGTTTTGAATTTTTGAACAACCCAGCTACAGGGTTCTGAACTTTTGAACAACCCAGCTGCAAGGTTTTTGAACGTTTGAACAACCCAGCAGCAGGGTTCTGTACGTTTGAACATCCCAGCTGCAGGGTTCTGAACTTTTGAACATCCCAGCTGCAAGGTTCTGAACTTTTGAACAACCCAGCTGCAGGGTTCTGAACGTTTGAACAACCCAGCTACAGGGTTCTGAACTTTTGAACATCCCAGCTGCAGGGTTCTGAACTTTTGAACATCCCAGCTGCAGGATTCTGAACTTTTGAACAATCCAGCTACAGGGTTCTGGGTTCTGAACTTTTGAACATCCCAGCTGCAGGGTTCTGAACTTTTGAACATCCCAGCTGAAGGGTTTTGAACTTTTGAACAACCCAGCTGCAGGGTTCTGAACTTTTGCACAACCCAGCTGCAGGGTTTACTTTTGAACGACAAAGTAACTTGATTGATTGGTCTTTAGGCCGCAGTGAAGGTTTACTGGGATAGGAAACCGGGCTCTCAACCCGGATGAATCCCCTGACCGTTGGCTACTACATTGCAACTCTTACACATACGATGATCAAGTGCCAAGTAACTTGCATTTAAAAAAAAACAAACTTGGAATGTTGATAACAAGTTGTGTGGTTTGATGACTGGAAAAAACCTGCACACTTCACTAATAGCAATAATATGAATAGAGAGTTTTTGCACTGGCCTTGGAGACCATAAGGCCCACTTCAGCCCAATACCAGGGCAATAAGATTGATTGATTGATGTTTTACACTGCACTCAAGACTATTTCATTTATATGACGGCATTGTCAGGCTTAGTGGGGGAGGAAACCGGGCTTATTGCCTGAAGGAAACCTAAAAACTCTTCCACATATGGTGACCAAGTGAAAAATCCAACCAGAAATTTTTCAATTTTTATTTGGTCTGAGTGGGATTCGAACCTGCACAGCATCGATGGAACGTCTGTGTGGGACTGAGAGACGATCACTCTAAGCCACTGGACCACTGAGGCCCCTTGGGCAATAAGAAAACTAATAACATAATTATAATAATGAATGTCTCTCCCAGCAAAGCTGATTTACATGCTAAATATTGTTGATGATGTTTTATGCTGCAGTCAACATTATTTCCCTTGTACAGTAACAGGAGTACTAGCTCTCACCTTTAGCACTCTCAAACAGGTTTGTAGCCACTTCAGTTTCATCTGTATCATGTGATACCATTAGATCTCCTGCAATAACAGAATTGTAAAACTTGTTGTAAGACCTAGAAATGTTGAGACGGTTTTTATATCTTTCTAATTTTGTTTCAAATTTATTCATAATTATACCAAAACCATCCTCTAGAAATCATCAATGATTTCAAAATAAAATGGACACAGATATTGGAATACAATGGTCACAAACTCAAGCTAATCATCATAGATTCCAGTCTGAAAATTGTGATTGACTGATTGATTAATATTTTACGCCGCATTCAAGGTTATTTTACTTATATGGCGGTGTTACCAGGCTAAGTGGGGGAGGATACCGGGCTCATTGCCCGGAGGAAACGCTGACCTTCAGGGAGTACCTGGCAACTCTTCAACATACGGCGACCGAGGGAAAAATCTATTCAGAAATGTGAAAGTTGTGAATGCAGGGTGGGTGGGATATGAGCTAACAGTTTACCTGAGTCAGGGTCTTGTGTGGTTGGTCCGTCAGGTCCATTATCATCATCATCTGTCATGTAGTTCAAATCAACACCAAATACCCTGAAATAAATAAAAACAAACACTGGCATTTCTCACAGATTTGGAAATAGATTGATTGATATTTGATGATCACATGAGGGAATTATTTGCACACGAACTTGTAAATTTGTCTTTGGATCGAGAACTCGTGACTCATTTATGGAAGGCTTTTGTCAGATTTAGAGACTAATGCTTTGGAACACTAAAAACTAGAAGATAAGTTAGAAAGCGAAATTTCAAAGATTGAATTTGTGTAACGATAAAATGAAGTATTAATCGGATTCATACATCATGACCTTGTATATTTGTGAATAATACATGCTTGAACTCGCTGTATAGCAATAAATGACACTTACCTGAACAATGTTAAAGGACAGAAATGTTCCTCTCGGAAATGGTCCACCATTTCTACCTTGACAAACTTTGAGAAGTGTTCATCTTCTACCTGAAATGACTGAGTGGCTCGCTCTTCTGTGGCCTGAAACGTCCCCACAACTCGCCATTCTTTGGCAGGGTATCTGGTAATAGAAAGAGGTTCAGAATGATTGTCTTCTATAAAAGACACTAGCAAAGTGAATACTTGGTGGGATTCGGACATTTATCTAGGGGACAAAGCCAGGCCACAGAGGAACTTTTTTTTGGTTGACTGATTGAGGTTTTATGCCTCACCTAAAGTTATTTCCCTTATATGACCACCGTGTCAGGTTTTGTGTGTGTAAGAGTCTGCCTATTTGCTCGCTTGTTATCTTGTACATGTAGCATATTAATTGTCAATTACAAGTTGTTCCCTTGATACACCTGATAAATTGTCACATGAGTATGATACAAGTATTATTTATAAAAAGATGCTGAAAATACCTGTCACTGAGGTGGACTTTAAAGGTTCTGGGTTGGGATGAAAAAAGCTCAAAACTGGCCAATTCAAATGTTCTCACTTGTATGGGTTCACATAACTCAATGATAAACCTGGCAAATAAAATACACAGAGGAAATTACAATCATGTGACCAATGCTTGGGCACAGTTCCATTAAAGGAAGGGTCCATTTTAGTGTTTCACTAGTGTGTTCTGAAAGAGCAGTGTTTCCTGAGTCTAAAACAGCAATCCAATAAATCCACCGGGCCGACCTTTGACCTGATCTAGTAAGCCAATGATTTGGCAGAGAAATGACGGAGGTTAATTCGCTGACATTGTTCTAAAAATAAAGTCTCCCACAATCCTCGGCGTTTGTTTATTCGCTTAACTCTGTCGCCATGTTTCTACGTCTAAAACTACCTCCACATAGAAGAGTGGATCTAAAAATAGCGGCCCTCATATGATGCAATAGACAAGCCAGGAAAATGGCGACACTGATAAGAACCAGAGGGTGACACTAGTCAATATCAGTTTACTAATTTCAGGGTATTTTGCGGTAAGAGTCGTTATGTGCATTAAGGGTTTTGGTGGGCATTCTGCTAGTTAGGTTGTGTCTATTTCTGGAGTTTTCTATCCCTTTAAGATTACCTTCACCTGCAACATTTGGACTAACATTTGAAAAACTGTAACATACAAAATGTGTTCGACAAATCCTTTCTGACGTTAGGACATTTTTGATTGTTTGGCCTTCCCTTGCCACATGCCATGGTCCTGTTCTACTAAGCTGGCGTAAAGTTACGCATAGACTTATAACATGGAGTTGCACATCAAAATTGCGACCATGCCTAAGTTAGTATGATTAGTATCATGCATTTGCGACAGGCGTAACTTACGCCAGAGTATTAGAATGAGCCCTGGTAGAGGCGGCAATACCTTCATGAGATCTGTTACTTTTATTAACATTAATCATGAATGTTAAGGCCCTGAGCATGTTAATGCTGGAAATTGAGCTCCTGGAAGTAAATACCTGGCTACAGGTATGGTATAAACAAACAAGTAAACCACAAACATGCAGACAACACTAAACTTGGAGTAAATGAACAAAATACTTTTTTATATTGGCAGTTAATTCCAATTTAATAACGTACCATTTTTTTGCCGAGCATGGGTTCGTCATATAATCGTCTTTGTTCCCATTTAGGATACTCTTAGTATTTTTAGCTTCAGGGTTTGTAGCTAATATTTTAGCGCCACATTCTCGAGAGGCATAATTATTCCGGCTTTGTTTGACAGACTTTTGTTGTACAGCACCACCAGGCATGTTTCCAAGATCTGAAACATTCAATTTTATATTAGGGATGACATTCGTTTAAGAAAACTGTGAATTTTACAGATAAGGACAGGCTAATTGATTGATGTTTTACGAGGACTTACATGTATATGATAGCTTAGTTGGGACACTTTGCCAACAGGAACCCATAACCATTGGCTGGTACCTGCAACCTTCCACATTGGGCGATCGAGTGAAAAACACAATATTTGGACTGAGTAAGTTTACTATAGTAAAATGTATGATCAATTTTGCCAATTGTTCAATTGATTTCTCACCTACTCAAGATGATGTGAATTAAATATATATAGCAGCATTGCAAGGTTTAATCTCACAAGGGAGGAAAGGAGATCCCACAGGCTGTAACATACACATAACATCACAATCTTTTTATTTTTTAGGAAATGACTTCTGCTTAGCATTCTAATCCAATGTCATTGAGCCATATAAATGAAATGGATATCACATGATCTGTGAAAAAAAAAAATAACTTACTTTCCATTTCTTGTTTGGATTTCTCTTCTTCTGCTAAAACCTTGGCTGTCCATTCACCAAAGCTGGGGAATTCCTCCTGTGGCTCCTCAGTTCCCTCCCCTTGTTCGGAGCTCTCCGGTGTGCTTTCAACTGTTTCTCCCCCCTCACTCAACACTTTCTCAGTTGAAATTTCGTTATCTGATGCTGTTGTTGTTGATTTCACTTCTTGACCTCCCATTTCAATAATTGGTAGATTTACATTGTGTTGTGAGCCACTTTGGTCTGAGTGTAATACTGGGGTTACCTTGCTGGCACTTAAGGTAACAGAAATAAATAAATCATAGAGTTTCACTGGTTCCTTCAGTTCAAGTAATGAACTAACTTGTACAGGTGCAAGCTAAATAAATCTGCAAACTTCACTCTAGTATTTTAATATATAATTACATATATACTGCCAATAGTAAGCTAATATAGGTAGCAGTCAGGAAACATTTTCAGATATCAAATGGAACGCCACAAGTTAAAAGACATTAGTGCGTATATCTAATCCTTCAATTGGAGAACAAAAATGACCAATCCTACCGTTCTGCCAGTTTGTGTAGTTCTGTCTGCTGCTCTTCAATAGAATCAACCACTTCTTTAATAAACTCTTTTACATCTTTTAAAGTCTCTTCCACTGGGACTTTTTCTTCTGAATGCTGGCCAGTTTGTTCTGAAGGACTAGCTGACTCAAGAGTTGTCTGTCCTTGTTGTGTTGTTTCCCCCGCAGAGGGCTGTTTGGATTCTTCACTAACAGGGATTGACAAGGAGGGTTCAATGATGACATCATCTTTAATGACACTGAAATCAGAGTTAAGGGAAAAACTGATTAACTCTAACGGCTCATTCACAAAAGTAAAACATACCATAACTGTAACCAAACCTGTTTATAGTTACATAAATTGTGTCAGAACACAGTTGAGTTGATGTGACACTATAAAGAATGATTTGATGACCTTGCATTCCCATCTGCCCTTTTGTGTTGCACAACGTCATGGGGTCTTGGTGATTTCGATACGTAGAGCGATAGTTTTTTTAGTTCAACTCAGGCCTCACATTGCTGGGTTCCAGGTTTGAATCCCAAGAAGTCTAAAGAAATTATTCTTCACTTGATCGCCCTATGTGGGAAAGTTGCCAGGTATAAGCACAAGGTTGAGGGTTTCTTTCAGGCAAAGAGCACAGTTTACTCCTCACTATAAAACCTGGCAACAATGTGCACATATATATGTTAAATAATGTTGAGTGAGACAAAACATCCAAGAATTCACAGCATTGGAATGGAGCGACATGTTTGAACAATAATGCTTAGTCACAGGTGATGCTAGCCCAGGTGATGAGCTTTGTGGAATACTCACAAATAAAATTGTGAATATCCGTCGCACATTGATAACCTAATATTGAGACGTACTTTCAAATTTAGTTTCAGACAAATGATACCCTAATCCATTCTAAGTGGTTCAAGGTCATAAAATTTGAAATCTTCATAAAAAATCAAGGTATTTGTACAATAATAAAATACTGAGGATGTATGTTAAAATTGATGGTAATTGTTATTGCTGAATTTTAGCTTTACCTGATAAAACGTAGGATCCAAAATACCAAGTAAATAAATACATGGAGAGAGAATCGGGTCATATTTGGGTGGAATTCAATCAAAATACATCCCTACTCACAATTATATCATCAAATCTCATAACAAAACATTTGGTGCAAGAAATGAAAATGTTGGATGAAATGACACGTTCACACCGTTCTTCTTATTAAGAGTAGCAGACATAAAATAAGTTCTAGGTAAGATCAGCCCAATATTGATGTGTATGAACGGACTATGCCTTGTGAAGATTATTTCCGTGCCAAAATGCACACATGCAACAGGTCACAAACCCTTCTTCCGTTTTAAAACAAAACTTTCCAGGAGACCCTACCTATATTACGAATCATAAAATTGGAATAAAACAGAAGAAAAAGGACATATAGCTCTGTCAGCTGGGCATACGTATGGAATAAGAATGGACACTAATATTGTTATTCAACTCCTACACTTAAATGTTCCAATACTGTTCTTTACAGGAAGAAGATATACCAAATATGCCATAAAATATGCAACAACAACATTGCTTATTGTTCCAAGTGTTAAACTCCCATAACTTTATTCATCCCTATACATACAGTTACATATGTCAGACCTATCACATGTCAATTATTGTATAAAATAAAATCTACTATAAAATTGTTGTCCTGAAAACTGTAGGTAAAACTGAACGCTTCATGCCAGGTAAATGTATTTAAAAGACCAGTGAACTGAAGGCCACATTGAGTTTGGTCCCATTATTGTAATACATCCACTGGGAATCTCTGCAAGTTTTCAAATATTCAATTAAACAAAGCCAATGAGATAATTTTAAAAAATATTTGGAATTTGCAAAATCTAAACCCTGCAAAAATATCAAGCAAAACTAGTCAATAAACAATGTTACTTTGGACAAAAATTAGGCAAGAATTTCACACGCAACATGTAAACACCAAGGGAATCAATTCAGTTGAACTACCTCTAACAAAAAAAATCCTAAATTCAAATAAAAAATTGATCAGAAAAATGTAAACCAGAAATAGAGATAAATCCCTTAACTGTGCACAGCTGGCCTTGTGGATAGACAGATTAAAACCAACCATTATATGATACAAATAACTTATCAAACATTAATCTAGGACCAATTTCATGAGATCCATCCAGTAAAGCACACGTAGTGTTTATCAGTACAGAGCATATGGATAAACTGAAGCACTGGTTTCAAAATTACTCTTGCAATTCTGTAACAATTGGCTGACGTGGATCTACTAGATGGAATCAACTTTGTAGTTAAGGGTTGAAAAGGGCAATAAGAGTTAATAAGTTTACACAAGGAGTAGGATTAAAAAAAAATTTTTTACTTAGTATTCAGATATATGAGGGCCTTTATATACTTTTGTTTTATCTGTTGGAGCAATAACAAAAGCTTAAGCTTTATTAAAAAAAAACCTTTATGAATGGTAAATATATCTGTATTGCTACATCATAATAATATTTTATGAAAAACATTAAATTGAATATGATTGTTATATGGTTATATCTTATTTTCTCAGTTGGCCTTGGGGTAGATTTGCATCCCGTTCAAATAAAATTGAAAAACTTCTCAGAGGGTTTTTCACTTGGTCACCCTCTACAATGAACCTGGTTTTCTCTCCAATTAAACCGGACCACGCAGCCATATGATATAAGTGAAATAATCTTGACTGTGGCCTAAAACATAAACTGAAAAATCCTTTTAATTTAATTAAAATTTCAATAAAGTTACCTATAGAATCACTGCGCTTCAGTATAATTTATCTGTATTTATCATAATTTTCATGAAAGATATCTGAGACCTGAAGAACTCGTACTGATCAAGGGGGCCACGGTAGTCCAGTGGGTTGGAGTGATCGTCCCTCAGTCCCACACCATCGAACGGCGCATGTTCAAATTACACTCAGACCAAATAAAAAAAAATTCTGAGTGGATTTTTCACTTACCGTATGTGGAAGAGTTGCCATGTACTCGCTGAATGTTGGGGGTTTCCTCATCCACTAAACCTGGTAACCGCCATATAAGTGAAAGAATCTTGAGTGTGGCGTAAAACAACAATCAATCAATCATATTGATCAATATTATTATTTTTTTCAAAATAAGTAATAAGTGCTGTTCTATATTTATCTTTTTATCAATATCATCTGATCTTATTGCTATATTTTTTATTGTCTTCATATTGACTTTGTTCCCAGCCAGTCCTATAGAGTCAGAATAAACTGATTCATTGGGGCTGTCAAGATATGCCTTGATACCAAGAGCTAACATATTAAGAGAGTGAGATCTCCGACTGATTGAAAACCCTTTGTTGGATTATCGGTAAGATAATTTTACTGACAGGATGTATACCATGGATAATATCATCATTGGATGGTCAATTGCTGATTAAAATGAAACATTGTTCACAGCCTAATATGATTGATTTGTGTCGCACTTAGGATTATTGATGGTTGATTAGTCAGATAGGAATTCAAACTGTTTGCCATATGACACCCCCGACCTTTGAAAGGTCACTACTTCCCCATTAGTTATGACTGTCTCCTGATAAGTATGTATGTAGTGGGCCAATATCAATATAAACGTATCAATGAGAACGTATTTACTTTCTTTTATACATACATGAAGCAGGTGAATAAGACCACTTAACCACTCACAAAAAACATTACAACACTCCCTGAATAAACTTTGTTAAACATACATTGTTATACAGCATTGCCATTTGGATTGGGGCAGGAGGGGAGGGGGGGGGGGGGGTCAGTACATTTTTAACATGTTAAGAATCTCCCTATGTCATAGACTAAATGAACACGATTCCGACGTCAGATTGATCCAAAAACTCAATTTAGCGTCATTTAGCCATACAACCAGGCTTTTGCGCAAGCGTCAATCCTTAAGCCGAAAGGGTCTATTGTAAACTCTCACCTTGCCATTAATTGTTCACTGCTAACTGTTGACTCCTTTGAAATGCCAGATGATTCCTCTGATGCCATGGATACAGTTGCCTTGGTCACAGGCGTGGCGTCCAGATGAACGGGCGTGGTTTCTTCATCCTCTGTTGACAAACTAGTGAAAATCTGAAAAACAATAATTTAGTTGTCTTAAATTCAAATATAAACCATCCGTTTTTTTTTCCAGAATTTATGCTGGCAAAAATAAGACAAAAAAAAAACAAAAAAACAATAAAATAAAACAAATATTTTACAATTGTGAAATCCAGGCTTGATAACAGGAAGCTGGTAGTTGCATGTATGTAAGAGAAAAGACACACACCAAAAGCCTCACTGACTATGTCAGCGGAAAAACAAACAAGTGTTGAAAAGCTAGAGAAGCCAACAGCAGCATGTTAAGTCATATTTCAGAATTGCACATTCTACTACATATATATATATATAAATATAAAATAAAAGTACATGACAATGCATTCAATAACAGAATTTTCGCACAAAGAACGATCTGGCACATTTAATATAGATTTTTAAAAGTCTCAGAAGTCAACATATCTATGCTGTTAAAATTATGGTTATTGGCCAGACAAAATAAACCTTTAAAAGAACATGTTACTTTCTACAGCTTTCTAAAAACTAAGATAGTTGAGGTGGAATTTACTTTCATTAGAAATTAGACTTCCAGGTGCCCACCACCTCTGTATGTTGACACTATATATCATAAACATTATGTAATTTGTCTTCTGTTGGCGTACACAACTCGGAATAGTGGATGTCATAATGTTGACGTCTTGATTCAAAAGAACACAACATTTGTTATTATCGTCTGCCTGATGTCAACTGTTCAAGAAGAAACAATTTGGACTGATCTTTACAAAATAATACACAACTAGGTGTAGAAGAATAGCAATTTTAGGTGTTAAAACATTATTGCAACATGAATGAATCTATAATGTAAAATCACCAAGGGGTCTTAAAAAGTAAATACTGACAGTTCGAAAAGTGTTGTGTCACTTAAATATGACGTTGTACAGTCAATAGATCTTTCAAAACAAACTAAATTTCAAAAGATAAAGAGCTATTATATTGACAACAATGTCACTTAAATCAACAGAGCTTGCAAAAAAAACAAAACAACTAAATTCTAAGAGATAAACAGCTACTGTATTGACAATCGTGTCTTTTAAATCTGTAGTAGTACAGTCAATAGGTCACTAAATTTCAAATGATAAACAGCCGTTGTGTTGATTGTTCTGTCTGTAGCTTAAAAAAAGCATGGCAATGATAAGCATGTTGTGATTCTTAAAGTAAGTTAAGAATTTAGGTCAATTCTTAAAAGGAACTGGTTTTAACTGGAATCAATTGACCCAATTTTTAAATACATGTAGTACATTTTAACTTGTCTACATGTAGTTAAGTTGGCTGTTAAAGTTATCTGTTATTTCAAATCTATAAAATACACCAAATCTCAAGTAAAAAAAAAAAAATATATATATGTATATATATATATAAAGACGTTTATGCATTGTAAGACACAAACTTCAACGGGATATCTTTAAAATATATCTTAAATTTAATGATAGGAACTTTTTATTTGCATGTTTAGTTTACCTATTGGATTGAGACTAATGCAATTCTACTGTAGCTTTCCATCAATCAATGCCTGATTGAAGATTTTTGTGTGTTTGTTATAATTTTTATAACAGTTCAATTCCTGCAGATGTTAAGGCCCGTTCTCACTGTGCGATTTGTCGTACCGACTTGTAGGATGCGATTAAAATGGATGCTTTTGATTGGTGGATAAATCATTTTGACCAATTAAAAGCATCCATTTTAATCGCATCCTACAAGTCGGTACGACAAATCACACCGTGAGAACGGGGCTTTAGATGTTACCTCCTCTTCTTACACTGACAATATCATCATGTGACTGAAATAACCTTGAGTGTGCAGTAAAACATTCATCAATCAATCATGAACAGTGTTGCCATATGCATGATGTTGATTGGTTACCAGGCAACCATCCAAATTAAGCCAATCAGATGAGATCCGGTCAGAAAAGGTTTTTTAATAACAAATCTATGCTGTTAAAATTATGGTTATTGGCCAGACAAAATAAACCTTTAAAAGAACATGTTACTTTCTACAGCTTTCTAAAAACTAAGATAGTTGAGGTGGAATTTACTTTCATTAGAAATTAGACTTCCACGTGCCACCACCTCTGTATGTTGACACTATATATCATAAACATTATGTAATTTGTCTTCTGTTGGCGTACACAACTCGGAATAGTGGATGTCATAATGTTGACGTCTTGATTCAAAAGAACACAACATTTGTTATTATCGTCTGCCTGATGTCAACTGTTCAAGAAGAAACAATTTGGACTGATCTTTACAAAATAATACACAACTAGGTGTAGAAGAATAGCAATTTTAGGTGTTAAAACATTATTGCAACATGAATGAATCTATAATGTAAAATCACCAAGGGGTCTTAAAAAGTAAATACTGACAGTTCGAAAAGTGTTGTGTCACTTAAATATGACGTTGTACAGTCAATAGATCTTTCAAAACAAACTAAATTTCAAAAGATAAAGAGCTATTATATTGACAACAATGTCACTTAAATCAACAGAGCTTGCAAAAAAAACAAAACAACTAAATTCTAAGAGATAAACAGCTACTGTATTGACAATCGTGTCTTTTAAATCTGTAGTAGTACAGTCAATAGGTCACTAAATTTCAAATGATAAACAGCCGTTGTGTTGATTGTTCTGTCTGTAGCTTAAAAAAAGCATGGCAATGATAAGCATGTTGTGATTCTTAAAGTAAGTTAAGAATTTAGGTCAATTCTTAAAAGGAACTGGTTTTAACTGGAATCAATTGACCCAATTTTTAAATACATGTAGTACATTTTAACTTGTCTACATGTAGTTAAGTTGGCTGTTAAAGTTATCTGTTATTTCAAATCTATAAAATACACCAAATCTCAAGTAAAAAAAAAAAAAATATATATATGTATATATATAAAGACGTTTATGCATTGTAAGACACAAACTTCAACGGGATATCTTTAAAATATATCTTAAATTTAATGATAGGAACTTTTTATTTGCATGTTTAGTTTACCTATTGGATTGAGACTAATGCAATTCTACTGTAGCTTTCCATCAATCAATGCCTGATTGAAGATTTTTGTGTGTTTGTTATAATTTTTATAACAGTTCAATTCCTGCAGATGTTAAGGCCCGTTCTCACTGTGCGATTTGTCGTACCGACTTGTAGGATGCGATTAAAATGGATGCTTTTGATTGGTGGATAAATCATTTTGACCAATTAAAAGCATCCATTTTAATCGCATCCTACAAGTCGGTACGACAAATCACACCGTGAGAACGGGGCTTTAGATGTTACCTCCTCTTCTTACACTGACAATGTCATCATGTGACTGAAATAACCTTGAGTGTGCAGTAAAACATTCATCAATCAATCATGAACAGTGTTGCTATATGCATGATGTTGATTGGTTACCAGGCAACCATCCAAATTAAGCCAATCAGATGAGATCCGGTCAGAAAAGGTTTTTTAATAACAGCAGTGAACCTTTATCCTATTGAGGAGAGCCAGTGTTATTACGATTCTCAAGGTACTTCCAACATTTGAAAGAAAAGTTGTCTTGAAACCTCTACCTGTCTACCTATATGTTGAATTACTTGTTGAGAAATTTGAGAAGGTTCTTTTCAGCTTGCAATGCAATAGTCAATGATATGTCACAAAGAAAGACTTAACAGTTGACCTAGTTTTCATGGAGACAGGACCTATGTGTTTTCATTGTTGCGTGAACAATTCAGCTTCTGTTTAATAATAGCGACAAGACGTGTCAGGATGTGACTTCATGTAAACCTCAATTTCCAACACTTTCTTTCAGACAGAAAAGACTTTTAAAATGTGGGTTTGGAGAAAAGTCCCAAAACATAACGACCCCAAACTAACATGTATCAGCAAATTAAGCAAGTAACAGAAACTGTAAATGCTACATAAAATTTTAAAAAGAAATTGAAAAAAAGTAAAAGTATGTTTTAATTAATTTGAATTTTCTATGGAAAATATTCTTTTAAGGTATTGCTAACGATAGATGAAACAACTATTTTGTTAAACAAGCTTGTTTTAATTGTAAAATGATGTATTAGTATGTACATACATGTACATGTAGCTATGGAAAATTTCCATAGTCTGAAATGGATCAAGATAAATGAAGGAAAATTTCGCAACATTTTCTTCCTTAATGATGACTGATACATGTATATGTTTATTAAAATGAAAAAGAGAGTGTACAAAGTAATGATTGATAAAAAAGATCTATGTAAGGATCTATGTAAAACGGCTACATGTGGTCATATGAATATGAGACCAAATAGTTTAGGATTATTGGTTATGTATATTGTTATATTGTAAAAAAAAAATGTTTCTTCGAAAAAAAACAACAACAAACTCTTAATATCAACTTTTATCTGCTCTACAATTTCTATTTTTCTGTTCCTTGCCTCAGACAACCGAATGTCATGGGCTCTTTATTTCGCTCTCTTGTATTATTCCATTTAAAAGCAGCCGATTCAAAACTAACATTGCTACATATTCCCATCAGAATACAAAAACACACATGTTTACATCTACAGCATGTGTGAACAAAAACACATGTTTTATTTCACAGGCAGTTGCAACATGTGCCTTTATATCACACAATGGGAAGCTTGTCTGTTATGTAAAAATAGGGACATGTCATTGAGAAGTTACTGTGGACATGTAATAACCCTGGAAAAGTGTCACATAGTCTGTAAATTATTATTTTTATTTTATTTAATTTTTTTCGCTTAAAAAAAAACTTCCAAAAAATCAAAAGGACACGTGGGCACTTATTCTGGACCCTGGCTAAAATTAATAACGCGTCGCTGCACTTGACTGATACTGTAGTACACCGCTTACTTTTGTTAAGGACCCCCCTGTACTCAATTTCTTAATGAGAACCCTGCATGTTTTTAAACAAATAGACCGATTACAGTACTTAATGACGTCATGTGGATATCGAGAGAGGTGAGAACATGGTGGAATAAAATTGTACACTGGGGTGAGTGAGTGATTTGGGTTTTACGTCCTGCTCAACAGTATTTCAGTTATATGAAGACGTCTCCTTGTTGCAGGGCGGATTTCCACTGCTCTTTTAGGTGCTGCCTCACCGAGGCGACTCGCCAAAGACAACCAGCAAGCCCCCTCACCCGGTAACAGTATACTGACACCGGGCCAACCAGTTGCTGCTCTAACTCCTATTGCTGAGCGCCAAGCGAAGCAGCAACAGCTACCACTGTTAAAGTCTTTGGTCTGACTCGACCCAGGCTTGAACCCGGATCTCCCAGGCCTGAAGTGGACGCTCTACCGACTGAGCTTTTGGGGGCTGGTAAATTGTACACTGGAGTATAGGTAGGAAAACATAACTGTATGGATTACAACTTCTGGATTTATTGAGCTGCGACATTTCGGTGCAGATGCTAGCACCGTAATAGGAGTATAGGTGCACTTTTTTATAGCATAGGAGTATAGGTGTGCATGTCAAGCGTATCACTAAGAGGGATTGTAATAGACTGGAGCCTGTTTCAGAAAACGGCATAGATGTATTTTTTGGCGTAGCTTTGATAAACATATCTGTGCAGTATGGGTTGCTATGGCGTTGCGTAAAAATTTACACTACGCCGCTTTGTGAAACAGGCTCCCAGTCATTACAAAGACAGAATATCCCATAATTTATCTACTGATTAAAGCCGATTGATTACAAAGCAGAACGTATGAGCTTAAATGTTAATAAATAATCAACATACCTGTTCAGAATTCTCAGCGACATCATTGCCAGGTGAGGTTATACCTGAGGCTTGAGGGGAGGCTTTATTCCCCTGGCTGTCTCCATCTACCTGATCACTGAATACCTCACTCTGTTTGATCTCTGTGTTAATGATGGAGGAGGAATCTGAGGATAATGTAGCAGTGGAAGTAATCACCTGGAAAATATAACGAGGAGATCATTAAAGTGGCAAGAGAAGCCAAAATGTGCCCATTTTCCCCTAAAATAAAATTAAGAAATTCTCTGTTAATTTTCAGAAGTCGCACACTATTTATGTGCCTTCAAACATCAAATCCGCCTCTGTGCTCAGGGGTCGTTTAGGCGTTTTAACTGCAAAGTTTTAAAAGGTGAGATCGTAAAACTTTTGAGCTTGTTTTTGTGCTCAGTTGAGTGCCAAATTCTGATAAAGCTATCGACCTTGCTCAAAGTTAGAATAAACCTAAAATAGCCCTCTACACAAGTGTTGCTATCGATAATCAAAGAAAATTAGTAGTTTCTTTCCACTAATTTTGAAAAATGATAATTTGTATTTATTATCGAATGGATGATGCCGATGACTTGACAAAATTGCAACAGCGCCAAAACAAACGTTCATTTGAAAACTTTGTTCCTAGAGAGCTCCAATAATTCGTGCTCAACTTGAACAAGATTGCTTTAGTTCGTATGTACTCAGTTGAGCACATTCTCAGAATGTTTTATAATCTCAATTTCTGATCCAAACTCCTGGGAGTATGCTCAAGGAGAGTTGAGCATTGAGTCTGAATTGAGTACAGCACGTTTTATAATCTTAACCCCAGGCCACAAGTACGAACATTTCTAACACAAATTTATGAGTAACGTAACTCCCTCTATGGTGATAATAAATAGCATTTATTTTACATCCCAGTGTACATGTTTGCTGTTTTAATCATTTCTTAACCATGGTTTAAAGTCAGCACTGAGCTGGTTTTATCCAAATAATTTTCATTTAGTGAATAATTAAATGTATTATGAAACCTTTGTTTTTATGCATACTGTGAACTGTATCGAATTCTGTTGCAAACACTTACATTCCTCTTTCAAAATAAGTCTTACTGATTGATATTTATGTAAATTTTACTATCTACAAATATATATTTATGAACACTAAAACACACGGGCACAGGAAAAATCTTCTTGTCTAAAATAACCATGGAGACAAGTTTCTAATTGTGTTAAAAAGAGGTTTATCATTTAGACCTTTATACCCCATCATAAATTGTTGTAATAAACTAAACCTATGATATTTCATTAGGTTGACGACTGACAGGAGCTTGGCTTTACTCCTTTTCTGGAACACTTTGTAATACATTGACCATGCTTACGCATCTTAAGCTACATGTATGGCAAGAATATTGCCAGACTATATATTATACGGTCATGGGAAAAGACAGTGAAAATTTTGGTCCCGCCCCCCACACTATCTACAAATATATATATACTATGTTGTTTCTTATTCACTCTTGAGGATGGTACAATAAATGGTGAAATATTGAGTAAAACGGAAACTGTAGGATTTATATTACTAACAAACATAGATACTTTTATACATGTAAGTATCATTGCGACTAGTATCAATAACATGTACCCTATAAAATCAATAGCATAAACACAGACTGTACATGGTAAATAGACTGATCAAATATTCACTGTGTTGATAAATACAGGAAAACATTTGGTTGTACTCTCCTTACATTATCCTGTTCACAGATCCATGTCGAAATATCATAAATAGCATTCATGAAATAGGCATATATCTTTGTATTCAATGCAATTGGGAGAACTTTGGGTTGAAGTCCCTGAATTGGCATGGTCAGGACTTGGGAATCTAAATAAATCTACAAATCCACGGATGTTATTTTATTGAAGTTTTTAAAAAGGATAGATTGATCTTTTACGCTGCATTCAAGATTATTTCACTTATTTGGTGGTGTTGCCAGGTTTAGTGGGGGAGGAAAATTATGATACATGTAAGTGTGAGTTGATTGATTTTTTATGACACACTCAAGTGTATTTCACTTTATATATATATAATATCATAATATTGCCAGGCTTTGAGGGGGAGGAAACACAGGCTCTTTAGGGGAAACCCCTGACCTTTGGCAAGTACCTGGCAACTCTACCACATAGTGTGTGAGGGTATGAGACATCCTTTATTATGCACTCATTGCGTCATCGGGGAGATGTTTTGTTACGGCTTCCCTGAAAGTAAGCAGGTTGATTTGGTTGCCTGGATGGTAATCGTTGTAAAGTATATACGCGTTCATCACGCATATTTCAACTATATGGAGTCCTACTTTTTTGCCTTTATTATGCATAGGTTTAATGACAACATCAAATCCTGCTGACTAAAATAGGAACGAATATTTATGAAGATAAGACAGTTACTTTCGCTTGAAAACATACATGTACATCTGTACTAAAAGATGCATGTGGAAAGGGAAATATCAAAATGGATTTGTGATCTATAATAGTGAGTGGTAAAGTGCACAGCCTGAGGGGGGTACATGGTACACAGCCTGAGGGGGGTACATCTATCAACATTAAAATGACAAAACATCAATACCAGCATGACAACCCTACGCCAGCTTATTATGACCATGTGTATGTATTTATAGACACTAAAACACCAGCGCACAGGGAAAATCTTCTTGACTAAAATAACTATGCATGTGTATGTATTTATGTAAAATGGTTTAATACAGACTTGCTTGTATAAACAGTTTGTGAGGACAATCTAAATACATATAACTATTTTAAAAAGCATTGAAGATGAAACAAAACAACCTTTTATGTTAACATGTAGCTTACTGGTATTTAAAATATAAAATGATAAGAAAATGTACATGTTTTCCATGACTACATGAGTGACCTGGCAGTTTGTCAGTTAGAAATATGCAAGTAATCTGGGTGTCACGTCACAGAAATAATTAGTTAAAATATATATATTTCAAAACCATAGTAAAGCCAGAAATTGGATTTTCTTTTTGGTGAGACTGTTGAGTACAAGTTCCAAAACAGATGTCCCCCAAAATAGAATATACCAGATAAAGTCGGAAGTTATCCTTTAAGCTGCTGTCAAGATTTGAATTCTGGAATATACAGATGAAATTGATAAGAAAGCTAAAAATATACATATATAACAAAACATAGAGAATAGATCTTGATTATTTCACTTATATGGCCAATTTGCCAAAAAAAGATCTTGAAAGGATTGACAAAACTATAAAAAAAAGTTTTCAATTATTCAAGTTATGTCCTTTAAAAGGCATGTTTTTTATCATTCTGTCAATGATACTGCCTAAGAGCCATTTTCAAAATAGAATATACCAGATAAAGTCGGAAGTTATCCTTTAAGCTGCTGTCAAGATTTGAATTCTGGAATATCCAGAGGAAATTGATAAGAAAGCTAAAAATCCATGGGCTGTATGCCTAAGAGCCATTTTCATAGTACAGTTTCTGGAATCCAACAGTAGTATGTCACCAGATCAACCAAGTCCACTGAATCATATCATTCATATGGGGAATCCCCTATGAAGTTGTATTAACTAATTATAAAGTGAGGACTCAACCTAATGAAATAGCATGGGTTTTACTTTATTACAACAACCTATGCTTGGGTATAAAGGTCTAAATAACATACCTTCCTTTTTAACACAAGTAGAAACTCGTCTCCATCGTTTTTTGTGCCCATGTGTTTTAGTGTTCATAAATAAAAAGTGAGGACTGTGCCTTGAAATCTATATTCAATCATACATCATATGGCTGATGTTTTACGCTGCATTCAAGATTATTTCACTTTAATGATGGTGTTGACAGGTTTACAATAAGGTGAAGGATTACTTATGGATATAAACAACTTCTTGGTTTATTGGGTTTATTATGTTATCCATAAGTAATCCTTCACCTTATTGTAACCTTCCAACTTCTAAAAACCATTGAAAGATTTGACAGGTTTAGTGGGGGAGGAAACCCCGACGGTCAGTGAGTACTTCCACAACTATTTAGACATATAAAATTATTCCCAACAGATGGTAGCCACTAACCTTTACTAACATAAGTTACATAATACTGGAAACTAAATTTTAAAAAAAATCTTATTAATCAAAATGCCATTTTGATAAAAATCCTGTCAGATGAAAACACAAAGAAGGTATATGCAGTTACCTTGGAAATGGTTTCCCTGGACATTGATGTTTCAGTCTGCTGTTGAGAGTCCCCATACTGTGGTTTATCCTCTAACATATCATTATGAATAAAACCATGACTCAATCTGAAAACAAAAACAATTAGCTTTAACAATGCTTTTAGAATGTTCATATAAATGCCAAAAACTTTCTCTGGGACATGATATGGCATAACAAACCTACACTGCTGTTCAGTACCAGATATATGCACAAGGTTTAGAGCCTAAGATGGGGCACTTATAAGGGGACTGTGTGTTGGAGGCAAATTACTGATAAAAAAAAAATCCCTCATTTTAATGCCGTACACTTATTGGGAAAGTGTTGGGATGATCAGTGGTAAACTTCTTTCTCCTGATAGACCGTTTAACGGGGAGTTTAAAACGACTTTTGGGTTCATTTGCAGATTGTTTGTTTAGTTTTAGTTTTAGCTAGACAGGATGTTCTAGCAAAGGCTCCAGAGCGGACCATAGACCCTTTCGGCTTAGAATGACGTGTTTATGACATTGTTTGAATTGTATGGCATTGACGTCATCTCTCTGTTGCGGTCGCTGTGACACGCCTCTTTTGCATTACGTCATAGACGAAATGAACACGATCTGACGTCAGATTGATCCAAAAACTCAATTTAGCGTCATTTTGCCATACAACGAGGCTTCAGCGCAAGCGTCAATCCTTAAGCCGAAAGGGTATATTGAACGCTTACAGTCTGGTTGCTCATTTTGTTGTCTTCTAACTTTTTTATGGGTGATTTATGGTATCCTGATTCTATAATATAGAAATAAACTAAGGTGGGCACTTAACATTTTATCAGATAATTAAATATTTGTTACGCTTTCACACCTCACTACAGTACCAGTAATTACTCGTTACATGTAGTTGTACAGTTTTGGCTGAAAACCAACCTACTACCAGGGACTGATCCAGGGAAAATTTGGGCATACCATTTCGCTTCAAAATGTTCCAACAATAAGACAAAAACAACATATCTGGCCCACAATTCAGCATTAAATGCTATTTTGACATTAAAATCTGTTGGTTTTAAGAATTTGGGCGGATTTTTTGCTGGTGAGTTTGGGCGCCCATACCTGTATACAGGTATCAAAATGTCTCTGGATCAGTCTGTGACTACATGTTACCAAGTTAAATCAGTGTTGTTTTCAAATTGGTAGAAACATTATGAGAAATGTAAAGAATAATATGTATTACCAGAAGTCTATGAACAGGGAAGTGTGAAATGTTGCATTACCCCATGTTCAGGGCACTGGCTCTTTCAGTCTGCTTATACTACACTATGTGACGTTTATGCGCGGTAGATTTTGAAATTGTCAACGGTTGCGCAATTTCAAATCAGAAAATAAATTCATTCTCCACTTACTGCATCTATCGGCAATTCCAGTAACCGCAGTTCGGAGAATGCATTGGTTTTTATAAAAGCTTTACCGAACACGCGACTCTGATATCTCCAATTCTACTCAAATCGTTCCAAACAAGTCTTCTTGTCTCATTTTCAACTTTATGAAGTTCTTCGGAAACTTTAACTTTTGCTCCATCAAGTACTGTTGTCATATCTAAAACGTTCGCCATGTTTTTTCTTATGCATCCCATAATAGTTCATAGGAGAAAGTGAAGAAAAGCCACGCTTTCTGACTAACCGAGAGAGGGCTCTGTGTATGGTGACCTCTGGGTCAAAAGGCGCCAATGCCCTGAATACTATGTAATGGGACGCTTCACACTTCCACATTCATAGACTTCTGGTATTACCAGTTGTAGTCATCAGTTTAAGCGCCTTTATTTAGCCTTGAACAGTATGGTTATAATACTAGATAAGGTTGATGCTTTTGTTGGTCGACATATAAACATTTATGCTTATTACCGATTAGAATATGTCATCAAAGTTTATTGCAAAAAGCCAACTGGCTCATTAGCATACATTTCACAAACGAATCAGAATTATGCTGTATTGATAGCATCATGATCTAAAATACAGAATACTGCCAGCCTGCCAGGCCTTATTAAAATACATTTGAATGTCAAGTTAATAGACGTATGGGGGTGGAAATTAATAAATATAGGCTATAAATTTCTGATAACGTTAAATCAATGTAACATATGGCTTAATATGATCAGTTTTATCCCATACTAAAGTTTGTACATAAATTGTGCATAAAAATATGCTTGATTTTCCTACATGTTGAGAAGTAGGACATCACATTTCTGTGACGAGAAAGAACATGTCACCACATGGCCCTTATCCTACAACATTCATACCTTCCTTTTCTTGTACTGTAGTTATCACAGTGTGTCTATGCAAAGAATCTAACGGTTATATTTGAATCAAATATGGAGATATCTATTTAGTTCTAAAAGCTGAAAATGCGTAAACCAGTATTTCAAATAATATGAGTATTAGTGATAAAAAATTAAGACATCCCATAGTTAGCTGTTTTTGAACAACACAACATGGTGATGTCTTAATTTTTTATCACTAGCAGTATGAAACCCATGTTTAAATAGAGTTTCAAACATTTCTATAATTAAATATAATTATAAAAAAAAAAACACAAAAAAAACCCCACAGTATTAAATTTGTAAAGGTTATTGAATTTTGTTTTGATGGTTTCATTTTAAGAGTACTGCTGGAGAACTAAACAAGAGATCAGTAAAACTGATCCAGGCGACCACCATAGAACACTATGAGAAGTGAGGCTGCTTGTAAACGGATCGCAAAGTTTATATGTGAAATTTATTTCTTCGGTTGGTGGTTGGCTGGACAAGAACAAAGTTTCTTCGGTAGATATAGTGGCTGTTATATGAAAACTCAAAACCATCTTTCTTCAAGGAGGCCGCACATTTACGCTACTTACCGGAGCTACATAATACATGTACATTGTCACTCTGAAACTTCGGGGATTTACGTGCATGAAATACCAGCCGACCGGTAGCGAGCGAAGATAGCCGAAGGATGTTCCGAGTGGTACATTGTATGCACACAGGCCAGTCAGTGATATCGCTTGTTTGAGTCCTGTACACAATTAAAATTTACAAAATCCACTACGATTGTGCACATGTTACTAAGATGCATTTAGTGTTTGTTTACAAATCAAAAGATAATGTATATATCTGTCAAAAACAGCCCGTGAAAAGTGAAGAATGGGCGACGTATCATTCGTCTGATGAGTAAATATTTACACATGACGAAAGTCAGTTTAAAAATTAATGGCCAAAAATGTCCCGATTCGTTCAGAAATTAGTAAACTCTTATAAAAAAATCTTCATGCACGATTTGATGTAAATATACGATTGAATAAACACATTTCAGTTACTTTATTGGTAAAAAGCATTTACAATTGCGAAGTCAGTTGCTGTACATAGCTGCCTGAATGCAAATTCGATCGGCAAAATAGTGATTGTACGTTGCCGTGTATTTCATTTCATTTTGAAATATTCCTTCCTTTCATACTCCGAAAAATACAATATGGATCTTCTTAAGTGTCTTAGGGAACACTCTCCTTTAAAAATATTTATTATTGTTACATTTTTGGAAAGAATTTAGGCGTTTAAAACCCAAATTCGAATAGGCCATTTTACCAGCTTCGAACAAGTTGGGAACAGGCATATTGATAAACCATTTCTTGTACTTATAGTTATAGTCACCCTTAGAAATCTGAAAGGAGTCGATTTTTATACGTTTTAAAATGACCCGAGGATTGCAATTTCACTCTGGGGTTTATAAAAGCTCCGATAAATGTCTGTTTTTCACTACTCTGGACACGGAAATTCCTAAATATCGTCATCAGTGCCAAAAATAGCTTATCTGTCTTTAACTGGGTCGTGCCTTTAAAATGCCTGGTAGGGGCCCTGTGATTGACAGCGGGTATACGTATGCTTGAGGTGTCCGTTCGAACCTAGACAAAGTTGGAAGTTATCAGTGAATTACGCGTCCGTTAAAGTAAATTAAACCTCTTAACCGTATTCGAAGATTGAAAAAACAAAACACAAAGCAACCAACAGATGCAACATGAGATTTTATTTGCTCATTTTCAAAATTAGTTGAAGTTGTAAGAAAAAATAACCATACGGCGTCAGTGGGGTTAGCCGACTTATCTGCTGTCGCCATACGATGTCTTCGGTAATGAAGCAGGCTAACACTCTAAGTTCCAACGCCAAATGGCGACAGCGGTACCGAATGTTTTAAATGAGCAGCGAGTGCATAACAAGGCCATAGAGTTAACCTGCGTATAACATTTTACGAACATCCTTTCATTACTTTATAACAGTGATAAAAACATAATGGCCAGTGGCCGCCATTTTGAATATGCAAATGAGCAAAAAAGTACATAGTGCACAACGAGACCATAGGGCTAACATGCGTAAATTAGTTTACGAAAATCCTAGCCTTTCTTTACTTTAGGAGAAAAGTGACAAAAAGAAGAAAAACAAAATGGTCGCCCAGCGGCCATTTTAATATGCAAATGAGCAAAAAAGAAAATAGTACGCAACGAGGCCATAGGGTTAACCTGCGTACAAAGTCTTACGAAAATCCTCTCATTACTTTAGGAGAAAAGTGATAAAAAGTAGAAAAACAAAATGGTCGCCTAGCGGCCATTTTGATATGCAAATGAACAAAAAAAATAAATGTTGCACAACTAGACCATAGGAGGAACGTGCGTGTGAAATTTAAAGAAGATCCAAATAGGACTTCTCTTGGAATCGCGGTCACAAGAGAGTAAAGCGATAAAAAATAGAAAAACAAAATGGTCGCCTAGCGGCCATTTTAATATGCAAATGAGCTTAGAAAAATAGATGTAGCACAACTAGACGATATGGGGAACCAATACAAAAACATTTCATCAAGATCGGCCTGGTGGATTTCTAGATTCCGCGATCACAAACTATGTAGGTAAAAATCACAAAATGGCTGCCAGCGGCCATTTTAATAAGCAAATGAGCAAACAAACTAGATGTTGCACAACTAGACCATAGGAGGAACGTGCGTGTGAAATTTAAAGAAGATCCGACTAGGACTTCTCTTGGAATCGCGGTCACAAGAGAGAAAAGCGATAAAAAATAGAAAAACAAAATGGTCGCCTAGCGGCCATTTTAATATGCAAATGAGCTTAGAAAAATAGATGTTGCACAACTAGACCATATGGGTAACCAATATAAAAACATTTCATCAAGATCGGCCTGGTGGATTTCTAGATTCCGCGATCACAAACTATGTAGGTAAAAATCACAAAATGGCCGCCAGCGGCCATATAAATATGCAAATGAGCAAACAAAATAGATGTTGCACAACTAGACCATAAGGGGAACATGTCTGTAAAATTTGATGAAAATCCGACCAGTAGTTCTCTTGGAATCGCGATCACAAGAAAAGTTTACAGACACCGGACGACAGACGACGGACGACAGACGACGGACGACGGACGACGGACGACGGACCACGGACAAAAAGCGATTTGATAAGACCACCATGAGATCATGGTGGTCTAAAAAAAAAAACTACCAAAAGCTGTATATACATGTAGCTTCCTGTATGTACATGTAAATCTTCCATTATAAATTCGAAGAAAAATCTTGTTTGATACATATTATTTTTTTACTGCCAAAACCACTAACTATTGTAAGTATATGCTTTTAAGTTTAATTTGTGTGTGTCTTTTAGAAAGGAATTATAGCAGTATTCTTGCTATTTGCTGACCAGGGATTGGTGCAATACTC
This sequence comes from Lepidochitona cinerea, assembly GCA_963971465.1. Classification (NCBI taxonomy): domain Eukaryota; kingdom Metazoa; phylum Mollusca; class Polyplacophora; order Chitonida; family Tonicellidae; genus Lepidochitona; species Lepidochitona cinerea. The sequence continues at coordinate 29,427,072 of OZ020563.1, read as the reverse complement.
TGGGATGTGGGTTTGATTCTCCGTCCAGGGGTTACTCAACATACATGTAGATAGAAGAATTTCTGCCATTTTTCATGAAGGTGTAAACCCAATATACTTCAGACTAATGCTGATAAAAACAAGCATTCTGGGAGTATTACACACATGTAGCACTACAGTACATGTAGTCTTCTATCGGAGCATGTCCATGTCTAATGCCAGATACATGTAAATGGTTGACAGCTCTTTATGAAGTTTCTCCTACATGTATATGTATCGATTGTTACTATTATCTTAAATAAGATCCATTTCAGATGAAACGTGATCTGGTTGAAAGCTTGCATCACATGTTTGATTCTTAGCAGTATAACAATAAGCCCCTTTCGGGTTTGGCGGAAGTCCCACGAGATCACGCGAGATCCGTGTTTAGGGGTATAACTTTCACCGATCGGCTGTCCGATTAACATAAGTGCTTATGGAGATCGGTTGTAACCCTGTTGTTATTTCTGTGATTCTCAGCTTACAATCTATACTTTTTACAAAAGTCTTTCTGTGAAACATTTCAAGATATATACGAAGCCATTAGATACTTCTTTTTGACTAACAAAAAAATAATATTATTTCTAACACAAAATAGCACGTCGTAGTTGTGTTTTCACCGTTGGTTTTTGACAACTTCGAAGCGTATCCACGCGATAAAAATATTTTTACTGACAGTCAACTGACAAAAACGCAACTGATAGCTTCAGGCGTGTTTCACAAAAAAAAATCGATTAAAGAAATGATTTAGAAATAATGAATCACAGACAAAACCACACAACAACCGTCGATCACCATATACCCTAATGTTAAATGAACGGCTGGTCAGTGAGAATTATACCCCTTAACTCATTTCTCGCGTGATCTCGCGGGGTTTTAGTCAAACTCGAAAGAGGCTTATTAGGGACCAATTGTTTATGAAATTTCCTTTGCAACAAGTTCACTGCATCTGATTTCTCTTTACTCAGAAAAGGCACTTCCCTAAAACCTGCCTTCAAAATTACATGTGCTGATAAACTATTGTAGAATACTTGGATCACCATACTAAGGATCACTATACTTGATATAGACTTAACTCTTTACCCCATAATGACGCTATTTGACGCCTTGCTTGTATCCATGAACTGTTCTCTGGGTCAACCCATAATGACGCTATATGACGCCTTGACATAATGAATACAAGACCTGATTTTATTTCTTTTTAATGACAATTTTTTTTTAATAACTTACTAAAGATAATCTTTTGAAGAATGTAAATGAATATGTTGTTTACTTTTTGTCTTTGCTTTTCTGAAATAAATATTTAGAACAAAATAAGGTTGACCTGGTTAACTGTCTATGAATCAGAGCATGGCGTCATTATGGGGTAATGGATAAAACACTGCATGGGGCAAAGAGTTAAGTTACCATTCTGTTTGACTATGGTAACCTTGACCTTGGTTCACAGTGATGACACACAACAACATCATAAGAAAACTTTAGGCAAATTATCAACCGTGGGTAATAAGTTACTGGTACCAAATTTAGGGACCGGACAAAGTATATAATGTACCAATACAGACTCAGAGAAATCAATAGTGAAAACTGTCTGAGTGTGTCTCGCTTCCCATTGGATTTGTTTGACAAAAACAACATTGTATCCAGCATGCTTCCATAGATCAATTTCAGGAGTGTGAATTTTACACATGTTTTATAAAAAAACAAAACAAAACTGACAATGAATTTGTCAAGTGAACTCTGGCTTGAGCATCAGTGGAGCCAGCCATTAGCATGAACAAATTACGGCGGAAAAGGTATTGGTGAATTTCTTCTGGAAGATTATAGTATGATCTTTTATTAATTGACTGTGCAAGTTATTACCCGAATACGACCTTCGCGGCCGGGTAATATCAGCAGACGAATCAAATTCGTATAACCCGTAGGGCTGTATTAGCTGAGTTCAAGTCATATTGGCGGAGTTCAAGTCATATTGGCGGAGTTCAAGTCATGTTGGCCGAGTTCAAGTCATATTGGCCGAGTTCACAGAGTGCGGCTGAAAGACGCAATTAACATGTGACGTCACAGAGTTTGGCAGAAGCAGACGGCAGATGTTGATATCAAAATGTCTATACCATAGCCCGTTGTACAAGCTCTTATTGACAGGATATTATAGTGGGAAGAAAAAACTACTGTAAGTGAATCCGATTGCCGTTTTAGGACAGCGGAAGAGGAAGAAACTTCTCAACTGATCCAGGAACAAAAAACACATAGCGCAAAAAGGTCGGACGTCATTTTGTTTAGGGCATGGATTAAATGTTCAGTGCGCGACCTCCTGTTCAACTTGACAGCTTGCATTAAATTAACTTCTACAGTCTATTAATAAAAATATTATGAATCGAGTGTTTTTTGTTGTATTGCCTTGGTATTGGCCTTCGGGTGGTTGCATTGACCCTCGGCCTCGGGCCAATACGGCCACCCTAAGGCCATTACCAAGGCAATACGAAAACACTCGATTAATAACATATAGTATGGCTTTAACATACAATATGGGAAGGTGTTGAGATTATCACTTCTTTCCACTGATATACCGTTTAATGACGGGTTTAAGAACATTTTTGAATTCCTTTGCAGCTGGTCTGTTTAGTTCTTGTTTCAGCTAAACAGGATTTTTTAACACAGGCTCCAGAGCGAGCTGTCGAACACTTGCAGCCTTTAAGTTCCACTGGCTGTTTTGTCCTCTTCTGATTTTTTTCTGTTTTTTGTCCGGATTCTTTAATGTAGTAATAAACTAAAGAAGGTCGGCACTTCACATTTAACCAGATAGAGAAATATTAGTTACGCACTACAGTACATTAGGGTTCACCCATGTAGGTCCACTGTTAAGTGTTAATATTCACTTGAAACCGTCTGTCAGACAACAAATAAATGTACCACAGAATTCCCAATAATTACTCATTAATTGTACATTTTTCACATATATATCAATATATATATGTTCCAAGCTTGTTGCGAATGGCTAGTTCTGCCTATAAAGTCAAATCACCATATGTACACTGAAATTTGTTTCTTAAAGGGGCATGAGCTGCCAAAATGTTAATATTTTGACGTTACAACAGAATGTTGAAATTATCGGCTATTTTTCTCAAGACGTATAATTCAGAAGCTTTTTAGTGCTCCTAGTCTCGAAAATATACGATAAAGTATTGTTTTGAACTAACTTTCGCTTAGAATGAATGAATGGTCGTCCCGGTTATTTAAATTTTGTTTACTTTTCGAAGACGTTTTCGGTTCGTACATGCCACTTACTGTATGGATTTTCCTAATTACAACGCCAATCATTTAGTTTTTCGATGGCCTTCAAAGCCTCTTACTGTCGTGACGATCAGAATTATGAAAAAGTGTTAATTTTGACAGCTCATGCCACTTTAAAAGTGTCAAACAAATTGCACCATTTTAAGCATGTTTTTTAAATAATCCAAAATATCTACTTTGTTTTACCTATCCGCAAGTAACCACGGTGTGTAAATCCATGTCCAAATGAGACTTAAATTGTTGGAAAAACTGGGAGCGACTTCTAACAAACATGGAAGAGCAAAGGTCAACTGAGGTCAATCAGAAGAGTGACTGGAAGTTCAGTGTTAGAGTTGGTCGATTACAGTTCTTCACCAATTTAAGCTTTACTTGGGGATGAATTTACACCTCGTGGTCGTTTTTGAAAACTACAGAACGTGCGATACATGGGAATAGGTAAATCATGCGAGTAGATATTTTGGTTAATTTCCATGCTTAAAATAACACAATTTTTAGCCACTATTAAGAAAAAAATTTCAGTCTATGCAGCAAGTTGACTTTGAAGGTACATGTAGAACTAGCCATTCGCAACAAGCTTGGAACATGCACTGTTGTCATAGAACTCGATAGTTCGGCGAAAATACAAATCAGGGCTGATTAAGAGGAAATTTTCATTTTTGTCAAAACTTTACGGTTACCCATCGATTGGTTCACCAATTTTGACTTCGGTAAAGAATCGTAGGTAACGTAAAAGTTGCGGTCAGTCAACTCATTGATAAAGTGGCCCCGCTGTGTGTAAGGCGTGGCTGTGGTCGATGACTGTTGGCACTATGCCAGCTCTTCAGAGACAGAGGGTCAATACGGTGTGCCCCAATTGTCAACAACTTTGGTGATGTTTAGGCATGTTTTATTGACAAAACGTCAAAGACGAACTTAGGATTACATTTAGGGACGGGGTTTATTGACAAAATAAGGATAGGTTTTGGAATCTTTTACTGACCACGCCAAAGACGGACTTAGGGTTAGGGACGGGGTTTATTGACAGAAAAGGGTTAGGTTTAGCCATGTTTATCCACAAAACCGAAGGATCCTCTTGAATTTTCCCAAATACGTCATCGTAGGTCAAAGGGTATATAAATATGAAGTGCGCATGCGTGTATCGCAGTTCAGGTAACACATAGAAATTTAATACCTCTAACGCTGTGTTGGTAGATAGTCTAGTGGTAAGATGCTACGATCTAAATGAGTGGGCATGTGGTTCTACGCAGCTTCAGATTGGAAAGGTAGGGGTTGGAGACCTGTTGAGTGCGGATGTAAATAGAAGAAAAAAAATAGTGTGTTGCAATGAAGGGAGTTGTCTACCGTAAGACGTTAGGTGGCGCTACTGTATACAGCAAGAAGATAGGATAAAAGAAACACTAGAAGCTTCCAGACGTCCCCGTGTACTACTTTTGTATACTCCTAAAATATCCAAGCTGCTGTAATTATAGAGGGTTTAGTCAAGAACCAATCAATGCAAGCCAATTGAAAACTTGCCCACGGTTGCTCTGCACACATTGGTTCACCTGGTATTCTTGACCATTCCCCCAATTTCAGCTTTACTTGGGGATGGATTTACGCCTCGTGGTCATTTTTTGAAAACTACAGAACGTTCACTACATGCGGATAGATATTTCGGTTTATTTCCAAACACATGCTTAAAATGGCACAATGTTTTGACACTTTTAAGAAACAAATTTCAGCGTAAGCGTCGGGGTTTACCCATCGATCGTAGTCCGAAATATCTGCGATGATGATGTAAGACATTTTCTGACAGATAGGCCATCATCATCGTCAGAACGCATTTGATCAATTTACTGGGAATTTCTTGCCACCCTTCGAGGTGGCAAGACCACCTCTCGTTTCTCATCAAAAATATCGAGATTCTCTTCATAACTTTCAAAAAATAAAATTGCTAACCCGTACTTTAATGATTTCCCTTTCTCCTCGCACCAATCTTAAGTCTGTACGTCGACAAAAGCCATAAATCTGCCCGGTTAAATTTCAAACTGTACCAAACCTTTAGTTTACAAAAGTCGCCATCTGCATAATCTCATTGATACGTCACTGTATGCGCGAAAGGTCAATCTGTCACATGACTACCCCACTAGCAGGCGATATAGTTCATTGGTCGTGTTGCTTTTTTGCTGAAGTCACGTGAACCAACACGACCAATGAACTATATCGCCTGCTAGTGGGTAATCATGTGACAAGTTGACCTTTCGCGCGTATATTGACGTAGTATGCAAATGGCGACTTTTCTAAATTAAAGGTTTGGTACAGTTTGAAATTTAATCGGGCAGATCTATGGCTGGTGTCGACGTACAGACTTCAGATTGGTGCAAGGAGAAAGGGAAATCATTAAAGTACGGGTTAGCAATTTTATTTTTTAAAAGTTATGAAGAGAATCTTGATATTTTTGATGAGAAACGAGAGGTGGTCTTGCCACCTCGAAGGGTGGCAAGAAATTCCCAGAAAATTGACCAAATGCGTTCTGACGCTGATGATGGCCTATCTGTCAAAAAATGTCTTACATCATCAGCGCAGATATTTCGGACTACATCGATCGATGAACAACCCTCCGATCGGCGACTTTCCCCAACCTGTTTAAATACCCCCAGATATACACAACATGAAGGAGAATACTTGAAGCCTGATATGCAGAAGTTGGTGCTTGGTACTTCCTGTTGTAGGGCTATCCTGAAAACACAGCAATCAACAAGGAACTTGTTTTCATTCCTTACACTGAATGAACGCAAACACAGCGAAAAAATGTTTGTTTGAGTTGACGTTGAGTTGTCTTTAAATATCGAAGATTAAATATACTTACGACAGAACGGCTAAGTAAATAGCCAGTGTAGGTAATTTGTGAGTATATCTAGACATTTTAGAGCTGACAACATCTCTAACAAACATAACCTTTCTCATGAATGGCCGTTTTGAGCCATGTGTGTCTGTGTTCCGTTGTCACAAGCCTCCATTTTGATTTGACTGAAAAGCTGACGTGTTTGTTCCAGAGCGCACGCGCGAAAGGAATTCCCTCTTGGGGTTCCCCAACGTCAAACTGTCATGCTCGATTTGAAAACATGTTTTTCAGTTTGTTAAATACAAGGATCGACGATGATCAAATTCAACAGTGGACACATACTTCGCGTTAGTTTATACCATATCAATTCAAGACACGCAGTCTGAATTTAACTGCTTAACATTTGGGAAACATGCTTCCCAAGGGGACCATTCATTATCTTTTATCAATTATGTATCGAAATTACATGTATCTGTGTCTGGTAAGCTTAACTACGCACTCTCTATTCTACATAGTTTCTCCACGTTGTGATCATCCACCGACAGTGGAAACATTGTTTTAACAGCTAAACAAAAGAATATGATTCCAAGCTCATTTCCCAGCCACGCGATAAAGCTTCAGAGACTTCAAACAACACATTTATATAAAGTTTAAAACAATGTTCATCTCTTAAACAAATAATTCATATTAAATGTCTACAGGTACTTCGTTATTTATATTTGAATGTTTATTGGTCGGTAACGGAGTAAGATATTTAGTTGAGAATTTGCACTGGCTCTAGGTGGTAACGTATTAGACCGATTCCATTGGAGGCATAAATTGGCTAAATGACAATAAGTTTGACAATAAGCCCGGTTTCCTCCCCCATGTTTCAAGACATATATTTATCTCCACGTTATTAGAGAGCGATTAAAATAAGTCAACATAGAGACAAAAAAAGCTCAGATGACCTCACGAAAATGGCGACCCAGAGAAAGCCACTGAAAGCACACAATTCGATCTCTATCAACAATTTTCATGATAAAAAAGGCGCCTTTCAGTGTCCAGGTACTTGACGGATGCGATTTTATAGGTTTTAGAGCTTCTATGAGCCACCAAGGCCCTTGAAGCTTCCATGACGCAATTGTATAGGTGATGGAGGGGACCTATGAGCCATGAAGGTCCCAGAAGCTTAAATGCTGCGATAGTGTCGGTGATGGAGGGTCTATGAGCCATGAAGGCCCCAGAAGCTTGAATGCTGCGATAGTATCGGTGATGGAGGGTCTATGAGCCATGAAGGCCCCATAAGCTTGAATGCTGCGATAGTATCGGTGATGGAGGGTCTATGAGCCATGAAGGCCCCAGAAGCTTGAAGGATGCGATAGTATCGGTGATGGAGGGTCTATGAGCCATAAAGGCCCCAGAAGTTTAGATGATGCCATTGCATAGGGGGTGGAGGGTCTATGAGCCATAAAGGCCCCAGAAGCTTGAATGCTGCGGTTGTATAGGCGGTGATGGAGGGTTTATGAGCCATAAAGGCCCCAGGAGCTTGACTGATGCGGTTGTATAGGGGGTGATGGAGGGTATATGAGTCATATAAGGCCCCAGAAGCTTGAATGATGCGATAGTATAGGTGATGGAGGGTCTGTGAGCCACAAAGGCCCCAGAAGCTTGAAGGATGCGATTGTATAGGCGGTGATGGAGGGTTTATGAGCCATAAAGGCCCCATGAGCTTGAATGCTGCAATAGTATAGGTGATGGAGGGTCTATGAACCATAAAGGCCCCAGAAGCTTGAATGGTGTGGTTGTATAGGCGGTGATGGAGGGTTTATGAGCCATAAAGGCCCCATGAGCTTGAATGCTGCGATTGTATAGGGGATGGCGGGTCTATGAGCCATAAAAGCCCCAGTAGCTTGAAGGATGCGATTGTATAGGCGGTGATGGAGGGTTTATGAGCCATAAAGGCCCCATGAGCTTGAATGCTGCGATAGTTTTGGTGATGGAGGGTCTATGAACCATAAAGGCCCCAGAAGCTTGAAGGATGCGGTTGTATAGGCGGTGATGGAGGGTTTATGAGCCATAAAGGCCCCATGAGCTTGAATGATGCGATTGTATAGGGGATGGAGGGTCTATGAGCCATAAAGGCCCCAGAAGCTTGAAGGATGCGGTTGTATAGGCGGTGATGGAGGGTTTATGAGCCATAAAGGCCGCAGGAGCTTGAATGATGCGCCGGTTGTATAGGGGGTGATGCAGGGTTTATGAGCCATAAAGGCCACAGGAGTTTGAATGCTGCGATTGTATAGATGTGAAGGACCCAAGAGGCATAAAGGCCCCAGAAGCTTGAAGGATGGGATTGTATAGGCGGTGATGGAGGGTTTATGAGCCATAAAGGCCCCAGTAGCTTGAAGGATGCGATTGTATAGGCGGTGATGGAGAGTTTATGAGCCATAAAGGCCCCAGGGGCTTGAATGCTGCGATTGTATAGGTGATGGAGGGTCTATGAGCCATAAAGGCCCCAGAAGCTTGAATGCTGTGGTTGTATAGGTGATGGCGGGTCTATGAGCCATAAAGGCCCCAGTAGCTTGAAGGATGCGATTGTATAGGCGGTGATGGAGGGTTTATGAGCCATAAAGGCCCCATGAGCTTGAATGCTGCGATAGTATAGGTGATGGAGGGTCTATGAACCATAAAGGCCCCAGAAGCTTGAAGGATGCGGCTGTATAGGGGGTGATGGAGGGTTTATGAGCCATAAAGGCCACAGGAGTTTGAATGCTGCGATTGTATAGATGTGAAGGACCCAAGAGTCATAAAGGCCCCATGAGCTTGAATGCTGCGATAGTATAGGTGATGGAGGGTCTATGAGCCATAAAGGCCCCAGTAGCTTGAAGGATGCGATTGTATAGGCGGTGATGGAGGGTTTATGAGCCATAAAGGCCCCAGTGGCTTGAATGCTGCGATTGTATAGATGTGAAGGGTTCAAGAGTCATAAAGGCCCCAGAAGCTTGAACGATGTGATAGTATAGGTGATGGAGGGTCTATGAGCCAGAAGGCCCCAGAAGCTTGAAGAGACGAGCATCCATTCATTCTAGGCCCAAGTTTAATAGTTCACAGAAGTAACTATGTATGTGGTTGGACAGTATTTGAGTCATTGTTTTTTACTGTTTTATAGCTCATCATATTTTACGGGTAAAGGATTGAAGATGTGGCAACTGGTAAGCTAGTTGGATATTTCCAAACCATGGCCTGAGAGTACATTGATGTGCTGGTCAGCACAACAGTTTGGATATTTCCACCTTAGTATTGAAAACCATGGCTATGTAACTTTGTAGGATAATTGAACCTTTACTAGTAGTAATCTAGTATGTAATACTTACAGTAGTTATTTACAGAAACTGTTGACACCTACAAGATGTGATGTATTGTTGTATAAACCTTTAATCAACAAATGAAAAAAAAAATTAACATGTAAACATTCAATTATCTCAATAGATAAAAAAAATTATCCTGAAAATTGGATGTTTATGGAACATAGCTTTCACTATATCAAATTATAAAGCATAATACATCAATCAAGGTGGCATGAGCTGCCAAATATAATGAAAATTTCACTGAGTTTCCTAATCTTATCTAATTTTTATCTAAGAATAACAACATATGAGTTTTTGACTGATATCAATCTTTCACACGTATGTTAATGTAGTTTTTATGAGCAACAAAAACCATCAAATGAACTCCTGGATCTGGGCTATTTGAATTTTGCTCATCATACATTGTAGCACTTAACTTTGGTTCTACAGGTTACATATTTATGATCACTAAAACACACGGGCACAAGGAAAATCTTCTCCTCTAAAATAACCATCGAGACAAGTTTCTAATTACCATTTTTTCAATGTCAATCGTTTAGATTTTCAAGGTAATTATTTCTAATGCTCAGCTTATCTCAAGAAGAAATTATAGAATAAAAATATGAATATTAGCAACTCATGCCACTCAAATGTCCATAACTACTGGTGAAAGAAAATTTAGAAATCATCAGCTATTTTACTGAAGAAAAACAATAAAATTAACAGACAATATTAACATTGAAAGAAATGGTAATTCTGAAGTAATTTGGTATAATGCAATATTAAGTACAAGGTGTACAATGTACAAGAAAATAACTGCAGGATTTGTATTAATTCAATAATATTATATGTCTACAGGTACCTCATTATTTATGTATGGATATTTATTGGTCGGTACCACGTAGACAACGACCATAAATGTCAGAAATTATCAAATAACGGAGTACGACCTTTACTTTACTGAAGTAGATCTGTATATATTCTTAATCTATGGTAATTCGAAAATAATGTGTGCGGAACATTTGACACATAATAAATCATTTCAAAACAAAAATAAATTGAAGCGATTTAAACAGACAAGAGACAACCTTCTAAATTTAAAAAGAAATGATGATTCTGGAGTGACATAGGTTTGGAATTATGCAACATCAATGTGGCAGTGCAAGTATAGCATGAAATCAAATTTACACTATTAAAGATAAGTACATTGTATATAACACAACTTTGTGCTTGTTTATAATCTTTCTGAATGCTGCTTGGGTTGAGCAAGTCTTGTATGCCGTCACATCAAGACAGCAGAATGTCATAATGGTCTACTTAATGGGCTAGTCTTGAAGAGCTGTCACTACAAATGCAGCTGGTTGCCGGACTGCAAAAAAGCCATTCGAAGATTATCGCTGAAGCATCATGTACACACAATTAAAGGGGCATGAGCTGCCGAAATTCACACTTTTTTCATAATTTCTAATCGTCACGACAGTAAAAGGCTTTGAAGGCCATCGAAAAACTAAATGATTGGCGTTGGAATGAGGAAAATCCATACAGTATGTGCCCTGTACGAACCGAAAACGTGTTCGAAAAGTAGCAAAATTTAAATAACCGGGACGACCATTCATTCATTCTAAGTCAAAGTTAGTTCAAAACAATACTTTATCGTACATTTTTGAGACTAGAAGCAATAAAAAGCTTCTGAATTATACGTCTTGAGAAAAATAGCCGATAATTTCAACATTCTGTGTTTACGTCAAAATATCAACATTTTGGCAGCTCATGCCCCTTTAAGTTGGCTATAATTTGATCTGAATAACTTTCACTGAAATTTCCTGAAGGACTTGTGGTGGATGATTTAATGGATCTTTTCATAGCGTTGAACCTCAGCTACATTTGCATTTTAAGTACAAGGTTGATCATTTAAAACAATTCAAGTGCTGCTGCAGTATTCTAAACTATTTTATAGGTCACAGGTTCAGGTCAGTCTCCAGATTGTTGTAAATGAAATGGAATTTATGAATGATTATCCTTCAAGTTTTTTAGAATTAGCATACCAATAACCGAGTGATTTGGTACCATTTAAATATTGACTCAATCTACATTGACTTTGGTGTTTCGTATGTTGATTTCAGTTCAAATTCTAGCCCGTCACCTGGCATAGGGGAGGTAATTGCAGGGAAAATCCAGGCAACATACCAGCGTTTTCCGAAAACATTTTCTAAATTTCTGCGCCATCCTATATCATACTGTTTTATTTTGTGACTTTTCTCATGAACAGTTTGGCCTCCAAAGACATTCAGCATGTGATAAATAAATAATGCTGACATGAGCAATGTTCCAAAGATACATAGCGAGGTTAAGAATGAAGCTGTCATCGATAAATTTCCTTTCAGTCCCAGGATCCACCCCATTAGTGGAAACAACAACGCAACCACAGATGAAATTGTCAGTTCACCAAATAAATGCCAGATATATTCAGAATTCATGATATTAGCATATATACCCGCCACAAGCATGTAGAATAACAAAGTGATGTAGTAGCGCTGATTATAAAAACCGATACAGTTTCCCGTGAAAGTGCAATGATGATCTCGTCTCAAAATACACCGATCGCAAATGTGACAATGAAAAGCCCTGGGAGGCGAGTTAGCTTCACACACGTAACAAAACCTCCAGCCCTGTTTTAATATCGAAGGAAGGATAAGTCCCATAGTGGACGTATCTTGATACAGAATCATCCAAAAGCTTCCCATGACGTTGACAAAAAGGAAAAGTGCTGCAACAATGTGAAAGTAGTATAAGAAGGTTTTAGGTTGATCTTCGTATAACGCGGGTAAAACAACGAACACCTCAAATAACAACATCACAGGAACCATAACTAGAGTGAACATAAATGCACATCTATCTGTTGGTGTCTTCGGGAAGTATTTTCGAGCATAACTCCCCATTTTTGAAAGAAAATAATTGTTTACAAACTGTCAAAACAAATGGAATCGCCAGCAAACCACAGGGCGTCAAAACATGACAACGGAGATTTCCGCGCTGTGAATATCAACTTCCGGAATAATGCAGGAGTTTCCCCGACAGATGGCGCACCTATACCTCAGGGAGAATTCCTTTTCCTCCTGTTTGTCAAAAGTCAAACGCTTTATTCTGAACTAAAGATCAGCCAGAAGATAGCTCAATTTGACTTAACATGCTGCAGTTCAACCTTATATTCAAGTTTGGAAAGAATTACGGGGATTGGGTATCGAAACCATATACGCTCTGTCAAGCATCCTCTCAATCTCATTCTCGCGAGATCCCCTGCTACTACGCGAACGCGACGTCCGTCGCGTTCACGTAGTAGCAGGGGATCTCGCGAGAATGAGATTGGCATCCTCTCTGAAGGCTTACGGGTATCCGATCAGTTATCGTACAGAACCAATTATCGTACACCCAACACTTATGCGTCTTTGACCCAAGCGATCGGGTTTTCCCGTCGATGACAGCCAGATTACTCATCGAGGCATCTTCTTGCAAAATTTCAACCTCCAAATATTAATAGAACTTTTTATGAAGTTACATTTGTCAGGCGATGCAAGAATAGTCGCCTTTGGCCGTGTCGGGGAATTTTCGAACACAAGAAATGACGTCACAACAGCTTTCACGTTGGGTGTACGATAACTGATCCCTTCACTGCACAAAAACACGCAGACGAGTGGGTGAATGTCCGGTCCATACAAATTTATTTCAGAGTCTTGGGAGAAATTAAACTATTAAAACAAAAGTCGGCTGAGCCCAGCTTCACTTCTGTGAAATTTCTTGTCAATGCAAACACTGATGTAAATTTGAGCATTGAAAAACCGGCAAAAGTGTACGATAACTGATCGGATACCCGTACACGTGTAGGCCATAGAGATCTAAAAGTTATTTTTATTTTAGATCTCTATGGTGTAGGCCTATACATTTTACATACAATTAAGCGGCCGTGCGGCCGTACAAAGTGCCTTCGCCCGAGGTGACTCCACTTCATTGAATGTTGTATTCAATAAGCAGCCATGGCAGTGCAGTCACCTGGGGCGAGATTGAGTGCATATAGAATTAGAAGATGTTTAGTGTCTTTTTATACGGCCGCTCTTAAAGTGGCATGAGCTGCCAAAATTCACACTTTTTTATTTTATAATTTCTGGTGGCCACAACAGTAAGAGGCTTTGAAGGTCATTGAAAAACTAAATGATGGCGTTGGAATGAGGCAAATCCATACAGTATGTGGCCTGTACGAACCGAAAACGTGTAAACAAAATTTAAATAGGCTAACCGAGACGACCATTCATTCTAAGCTAAAGTTACAACTTACATGTAGTTCAAAACAATACTTTATCGTACATTTTCTAGACTAGAAGCACTAAAAAGCTTATGAATTATACTTCTTGAGAAAAATAGCCAATAATTTCAACATTCAGTTTTAACGTAAAAATATCAACATTTTGGCAGCTCATGCCACCTTACATCCTCGGATACCCAGGGTTAAATTCTCAACAAGCTCACCTTTTACCCCTGGGACAACTGAGATTGAAAGCCTCGTTTTCTGGGAACGCCCATTTACTGTCGGGCCAATCAAAAGTTATCTTATAAACGTTGTAACTCTTCAGTTTGGAGACACGTTTATCGAATTGAAGTGTAAACCGAAATGTCGTCCATCTTTGTTTTGAACACTGCATAGATGCTTACGTAACGCGGATTCCGATTGGTGAAATTTCCGCCACAGTTTTGTGGCGGAACCAATCAAAGTCATCATGAATATTAAATTAGAAACGACGGATCTGCTTCCACTTGTCCCACGGGTAAAGTGAGCGTGAGCGTAAGTTTTAATCGTGGGTTCCGACGATGGCCACCTTAAAGAGGGCGTATATTGGTATACCGTCCGTCCGTCCGCATGTCCGTCCCAGATTCGTGTCCGCTCCATTACTTAAAACCTATTGCCTGAATTTGTTTTTTTTTCTTCTGATATATATTTGTAGCTAATTATGGGTAGACCCTGGGATAAATATGAAAGGGATATGAAACGCCTTTGTATTATAGTCAGTCTACGAGCAGCAGTTTGGCTCGCTATTGTCTGTCCCAGACACCCCGTGAAGGCATTCCGATTCATTCGCAGTCCATATATCCACGACATCGGTACGGGTATCCGATCAGTTATCGTACAGAACCCAACACTTATGCGTCTTTAACCCAAGCGATCGGGTTTTCCCGTCGATGACAGCCAGCCTACTCATCGAGGCACCTGCTTGCAAAATTTCAACCTACAAATATTAATAGAACTTTTTATGAAGTTACATTTGTCAGGCGATGCAAGAATAGTCGCCTTTGGCCGTGTCGGGGAATTTTCGAACACGAAAGTTGACGTCACAACAGCTTTCACGTTGGATGTACGATAACTGATCCCTTCACTCTACAAAAACATGCATACGAGCGGGTGAATGTCAGGTCCCTAAAATTTATTTCAGAGTCTTGGGAGAAATTAAACAATTATAACAAAAGTCGGCTGAGCCCAGCTTCGCTTCTGTGAAATTTCTTGTCAATGCAAACACTGAGGTAAATTTTAGCATTGAAAAACCGGCAAAAGTGTACGATAACTTATCGGATACCGGTACCCGTAAGGTTAGGAATGAATCGGAATACATAACACGGGTTTCGGCACTCTAAAACTTCGGGGATTTACGTATGTGCGTGTCCAAACCGACCGGTAGCAAGCGAAGATAGCCGAAGTTTGTTCCGAATGCGGTTTCGTCTATTCTCGAGACTGATCGAAATGCCACCACGGGGTGTCTGAAACGAACAATAGCGAGCCAAACGTTCTGCTAGTAGACTGACTACAATACAAAGGCGTTTCATATCCCTTTCATATTCATCCCATGCAGGTAGACGGTGTGTTGCGTACCAAAATTAAATTGGAGTCTCAATATTTTGACGACCAAAACAGGCACCCAGCTTTTTGGCATTTAATAACTCGATCGGGAACTATTGAAAGGATTTTTTTAGAAAAAAATTCAGTTATAATTATCATAGGAGTAGAGATGTGTCTAGTACCAAAAGTAAATGTGAGCCTTGCTATTTTGTGGCGACCAAAACAGTCACCTAACCTCTTGGCATTCATTAATTCAAGAACTATTTGATGGATTTTTTTTTTTCAGTTATAAGTGGCTGATGAGTAGATAGTGTGTCCTGTACCCTAATTAAATTGGGATCTTGCTATTTGTGGCGATCAAAACAGTCACCAGCCTTTTGGCATTGAGTAACTCGTTACATATTGCATGGATTATTATTATTTTTCAGTTACAACTAGCTTATGAGTAAATGGTGTGTCCCGTACCAAAATTAAAGGGAGTTCTGGATATTTGTGGCTACCAAAACAGTCCCCTAGCCTTTTGGCAGTCAGTAACTCTGGAACTATTGCATGGATTAAAAAAAACAGTTATAACTATCTAATGAGTAGACGGTGTGTGTCGTACCAAAATTAAATTGAGGCCTGGATATTTGTGGTGACCAAAACAGTGACCAAGCCTTTTGGCATTCAGTAACTCTGGAACTAATGCATGGATTTAATCCCCCCCCCCCCCCAGTTATAACTAGCTTACAAAGAGACGATGTGTCCCATACTAAAAGTAAATTGGGGTCTCGCTATATGTGTCGACCAAAAACAGTCACCCAGCCTTGTGGCATTCTGTAATTGAGGAAATGGCTGTTAATCTGTATATGGTTTCACAGAAGAGCTTATTTGTATCCAAACAACTTCTTGATAACCATGGTGACCAAATGAGTCGCGGATCACCTTTTTATTGTTTTACCCGTAATTAAATAAAATTGCTGTTGTATGCGTATATGTAGTGTAGACACTTTTGCAAGTAGCTTTGGTACAGTTTTCAGATATAGGTAGCAGTTTGTAGGTATAGGTGGTGTGTCAAATACTAAAATTCACCAAGTCCCAGTCTTTTTGAGATGACTGAAAGATTCTACCGACGAAATTCTGTCTAAAGCATGTCTTTAATATTGAATAAGAAGATAGTGTGCTACAATGAATTTACCGATGCGAGCGTATTATGAGTTTCTTAAACTCTTGTTAAATTATTTCCCCTGCATCGCTGTAATTTATTTCTTGGGCGAATCCTATCTTTTTGTTCAAGGAAACCTGTTAAATTCAAGAATGGAGGCCATGTTTAGCCTCGGTGGATGGAGATGGGATAAGATCAGTTATCCTGCCTCGATGATAACCGGTAATTTTATCTTAATTATTGTAAAAAAGGAGTTAATACTGCTCAATTTGTATGTATTCGGTCGGGGTCCCGCTAGTAATCTGGACGATCAAAACACATAGTTCTGATTTAAATCAAACACCATAGTACGGGCAGAAAACATTTATTACATAGACAATATACTTATACACAAACAAGTCACATACAATACATAACTAAAACGTGAGAACAATAAAATATATAAAAAGCATGCGTGCCGCCATGACACAAGCTGTAATGCTGCCATAAGTCGAATATTTAAAATAAGTGTAGATACATGTAGGTAGGTCTAAAATATTTTGATAAAAATTACACGTGTGTAGTACCCAATCCATATTATGTGTTAGAAGTAGAATTCGGTTGTAGTTTATTCATATATTGTAATTTATCAGATACTGGAGGTTTAAGGTACTGGAATACAGAATTACTACGCCAGTTGCCCAGTTCTTTAATGATATGCAGAGGAACATTTTTTGACATTAACCATGTAGCCCCACCCCGTCGTAGCGAATGAGTGTTGATGTCAGTCGGCCACGTATCGGGTCAAATTAACTTGTGATATAGGAACAGGGGATACATTAATTCGCTTGCAAACCCATAGTAAACACGCGCTTGCGCGGTGTATGCATCTCGAGTTGCTTTGGAATAATTCTGCTTCCTAGGGCGGCCACCTCGTCATCCAGTTGTTTACACAGATCGGTTCGGACTGAATTAACAAAAACAACAAGGAATTATATGACATATGGTTTAGCATCCCAACAGGGTGAACAATTTCAATATTGAGAAGACATTGGAGGCGTTTCATATAACCTGGTTGGTGTAATCTGGAGACAGTGTCTGCCGTCACATTCTGTATACCTGGAATATGAATAGCTTTTAGTGAAAAATCATAAAATAGCGATAAAATACAAAGCTCCCGTAAAAGGCCTAAAGCGTGCTTATTAGCCGTGGTACCTTTGTTTACAATTTGAACGGCTGTGGAATTATCTGAAAATATACAAATTTGTTTGCCTTGCCAAAGATGTCCCCAGCGCCATGCTGCAGAACATATTGCGGCTAGCTCTTTAATATTAATGTGACTGGACGCTAGGTCCGGCCTGTCGAAAAGCCAAGCACTATACAACCAATCGCCCTGGTAGAAAGCTCCACCGCTGGCTGGGCAACTGTCTGCAAAAACAAAATCTACAGGACGCTCGTCCCAAATTAGTTTAGAACCATTAGAAACCTGTATATAAACTAGCCACCAGCGCAAATCTTCGTATATACTAGAAATTCTGCATTTGTGGTTGGCATGATGTAACGAGCTAATTAAATCAAAAATGGAGCGAGTGTGTAATCTACCCCACGGAATAACTAGGGAGCACCAATTTAAGCGACCAGCCAAGCTTTGAAGTTGCCTTTTGGATGCCCGTTTGCGGTTTAAAAAATTGGTTATAGTTTGTGATAATTTAACAATTTTTTCTTCCTGCAGGCTAATAGCCCCTTTTAATGTATCTATTACTACACCAAGGAAAACGATACGCTGACATGGGTCTACAATTTTTGACCAGTTTATCTGGAAACCTAAGTTACGTAGGAGTGCCAGTAAGGTATTATAAGCATTTAGGCAGGCCGAAAAGGATTCTGCTGCTATAAAAAAATCATCTAAGTAAACTACCATTGTCTCAAAACCTTTACGTTGCATCATTCGTTTAACCGTCTGGGTAATGCGAGTGAAAATAAAAGGGCTACGACGGGCTCCAAATGGCAACCGGGTGTCATACATATAAGTTGGTTTATTATTTCCAAAACACCATTTTAGACCAGTTAAGCTATAATTACTAGGATGTATACCAACGACACGGTAAGCCGATTGCAAGTCTATTTTGGCCATAAACCAGCCAGGTTTAATCAAGCCTAATGCATTTTGAATAGTTTCGTAGCTAAAAGGAGTGTCCGAGGCATAGGAGTTGAGAGACGGCTCTGGCCTGCTCAGGTCATGTATAAGTCTATAACTGCCATTGTCTTTAGGGACTGCTTTCAGCGCACTGACTATACGGGGCTTCTCCGTGGTAATTACGTAACTACCGGTTCGTAGATCGTCAAGTATTTGCTGTTCAATCTTGTTGGCTACGTGTTGTTCAGTCACTGAGGCGTAATTATCAACTTCCCCGTGTGGAATGTTGCCAATTTCGACGTGATCGTCAATTAACATAAATCCCTGTTTAAGTCCATTCAAAATAAATTCTCTGTCGATGTCCCCGGTCAGTTCGGCTTCCCATTGGTCAATATGTTTAAGAAGTGGAGATGGTTCATGGCGGCACTTGTTTAGTTTTTTACTTCGTCATTCTTCTGCTGTTGTTGTCGGCGTGAGCGGTGGTTAATGTCATTGTGGGAACCAGAAAAACACGACAGGCAAACATGAGAATATCTACAGTTCTTTAGCGTACACCCGGTTCTGCTATTCCATTTTAAACAAATTGGCTTTCCGCTGCTTGGGTCAAATTTCCCTTGGGGGTTAATAACATTTAGTCTAGAATGTTTGTTATTTAGAGACGACTGATCTGTAAGGGGTCGCAAAAAGGTTTGTGATAGAAAAGCATTGTCAGAGCCCCATCTAAAGCCTAGATCCGACTGAAGTAATTTATTTCTTGGGCGAATCCTATCTTTTTGTTCAAGGAAACCTGTTAAATTCAAGAATGGAGGCCATGTTTAGCCTCGGTGGATGGAGATGGGATAAGATCAGTTATCCTGCCTCGATGATAAACGGCAATTTTATCTTAATTATTGTAAAAAAGGAGTTAATACTGCTCAATTTGTATGTATTCGGTCGGGGTCCCGCTAGTAATCTGGACGATCAAAACACATAGTTCTGATATATAAGAAAAGTGGTTGTTTGGTATTTTCACTTATATGAAAGTTTGTATCTTATTATGCGCTATACTGGGCAATCATGAATGTGTTCGAAAGGGAAAAAAGGCTTCGACCTTTCATTGGTATCCCAAAAAAGGGGAGCTTTTGACATGGTAATATTTGGAATTGACACTGAGATGAGAGCAATGCGATTTTTCAGAATATTGAAGGACAACAGCTTTACAATTCCTACAGGGGAATGCAGTTTATAAACATTGAATTTTTTTGGAAGCTGTAAGAAAAGGTTCATATGTTGAAAGGCTAGCGGTATTGACGATATTACCAATGTCATGTGATATATGCGGTTTGCGGCGTTTGGACATTTAGTAGCCTACCTGAGATACGTGCTACACAATGTTCACACAATAGCGTCGAAGTGCGGTTAGCACTATTCAAGTTGACCACAGGAAATATTGTCTAGGCATAAATAGTCCGGTCTGGTCTGACTTTACCAACTGATCAAGGCAAGCAATGGAACGGATAAGTTTGATGAGCTCAGATTCATTTCATGGCGAAGATCCTCCCATCTCTGGACCAGGCAGATGTTATTCCAGAATAACTGCATGGATGCAGTTTTCAGTGGTTGTTGATTACACGGGGTCAGATCCTCCTTAATCCCTATCTTCTTTCCCTGTAATGCTTTGCGTCTATGAATAACATCATTTTTATAACGGCGGGAAATAAATTTTCACAATGACACCCCTCTATATTTGTCTAAATCATTGTTCTAAATCGTTGGATTTTGTCCGTTTTCTGGCTTCAATGCCTTCAGTAAACTGATCATTCCACCACGGAACTGCATAGGCCTACTTACCCGTTAATCCCCAGTTTGTATGGGGGATATACTTTTTACTTGCAATAAACAATGAGTCTATAATTGATTTGATTTGATTAATTGTTGTTTTACGCCGCACTCAAAATTATTTCATTTATATGGTGGCGTTGCCAGGTTTAGTGGGGGAGAAAACTGGGCCCATTGCCCGGAGAAAATCACCGACCTTCGACGAGTACCTGGTAACTCTTCCATATACGGCGACCGAGTGAAAAATCCACTTAGAATTTTTTCAATTTTTATTTGGTCCGAGTGGGATTCAAACCCTTCGATGGAAGGTCTGTGTGGGGCTGAGGGGCGATCACTCTAACCCACTGGACCACCGAGGGCCCAATGATTCTAGTGTAACTATAAAACGCATCAATACTCTCAGCAACAAAGGCTAGACTCTGACTCCCAAATGACTTCCAATAAGTAATTAACTCATGATTTCCACCAATACGGACACATCGTTTTTGAATATCTATCACCATCGCTTTAACGTCGTCGCTGTATCGTCATCGTTCTATCGACATCCTTCTCTCGCCATTGCCCTATTGCCATCAATCTATCGTTATCGTTCTATCGCCGCATCGCCGTCCCCCTATTGTCATCAATCTATCGACATCGTTCTATCGCCGCATTACCCTTACCCTATTGCCATAAATCTATCGACACCGCTCTATCGCCGCACCCTTACCCTATTGCCATCAATCTATCGACATCGTCCTATTGCCATCAATCTATCGTTATCGTTCTATCGCCGCATCGCCGTCCCCCTATTGTCATCAATCTATCGACATCGTTCTATCGCCGCATTACCCTTACCCTATTGCCATAAATCTATCGACACCGTTCTATCGCCGCACCCTTACCCTATTGCCATCAATCTATCGACATCGTCCTATTGCCATCAATCTATCGTTATCGTTCTATCGCCGCATCGCCGTCCCCCTATTGTCATCAATCTATCGACATCGTTCTATCGTCCTATTGCCATCAATCTATCGACATCGTCCTATTGCCATCAATCTATCGTTATCGTTCTATCGCCGCATCGCCGTCCCCCTATTGTCATCAATCTATCGACATCATTCTATCGTCCTATTGCCATCAATCTATCGACATCGTTCTATCGTCCTATTGCCATCAATCTATCGACATCGTCCTATTGCCATCAATCTATCGACATCGTTCTATCGCTGCACCACCTATTGCCATCAATCTATCGACATCGTTCTATCGTCCTATTGCCATCAATCTATCGACATCGTTCTATCGTCCTATTGCCATCAATCTATCGACATCGTCCTATTGCCATCAATCTATCGTTATCGTTCGATCGCCGCATCGCCGTCCCCCTATTGTCATCAATCTATCGTTATCGTTCTATCGCCGCATCGCCGTCCCCCTATTGTCATCAATCTATCGACATCATTCTATCGTCCTATTGCCATCAATCTATCGACATCGTTCTATCGTCCTATTGCCATCAATCTATCGACATCGTTCTATCGTCCTTTTGCCATCAACCTATCGACATCGTTCTATCGTCCTATTGCCATCAATCTATCGACATCGTTCTATCGCCCTATTGCCAATAACCTATCGATATCGTTCTATCGCCCTATTGATATCAACCTATCGATATCGTTCTATCGTCCTATTGCCAATAACCTATCGACATCGTTCTATCGCCCTATTGCCATCAACCTATCGATATCGTTCTATCGTCCTATTGCCATCAATCTATCGACATCGTTCTATCGCCCTATTGCCATCAATCTATCTACATCGTTCTATCGTCCTATTGCCATCAACCTATCGACATCGTTCTATCGTCCTATTGCCTTCAATCTATCGACATCGTTCTATCGCCCTATTGCCAATAACCTATCGATATCGTTCTATCGCCCTATTGATATCAACCTATCGATATCGTTCTATCCCGGCATCGCCCTCCCCCTATTGCCATCAATCTATCGACATCGTTCTATCGCCTTCTTGCCATCAATCTATCGACATCGTTCTATCGTCCTTTTGCCATCAACCTATCGACATCATTCTATCGTCCTATTGCCATCAATCTATCGACATCGTTCTATCGCCCTATTGCCAATAACCTATCGATATCGTTCTATCGCCCTATTGATATCAACCTATCGATATCGTTCTATCGTCCTATTGCCAATAACCTATCGACATCGTTCTATCGTCCTATTGCCATCAACCTATCGACATCGTTCTATCGTCCTATTGCCTTCAATCTATCGACATCGTTCTATCGCCCTATTGCCAATAACCTATCGATATCGTTCTATCGCCCTATTGATATCAACCTATCGATATCGTTCTATCCCGGCATCGCCCTCCCCCTATTGCCATCAATCTATCGACATCGTTCTATCGCCTTCTTGCCATCAATCTATCGACATCGTTCTATCGCCCTATTGATATCAACCTATCGATATCGTTCTATCGTCCTATTGCCATCAATCTATCGACATCGTTCTATCGCCTTCTTGCCATCAATCTATCGACATCGTTCTATCGCCGCATCGCCCTTACCCTATTGCCAGCAAACCATCGACATCGTTATATTGCCTTCTTGCCATCAATCTATCGACATCGTTCTATCGCCGCACCACCTATTGCCATCAACCTATCGACATCGTTCTATCGTCCTTTTGCCATCAATCTATCGACATCGTTCTATCGTCCTATTGCCATCAATCTATCGACATCGTTCTATCGCCCTATTGCCATCAACCTATCGATATCGTTCTATCGTCCTATTGCCATCAATCTATCGACATCGTTCTATCGCCGCATCGCCCTTACCCTATTGCCAGCAAACCATCGACATCGTTATATTGCCTTCTTGCCATCAATCTATCGACATCGTTCTATCCCGGCATCGCCCTCCCCCTATTGCCAGCAATCCATCGACATCGTTCTATCGCCTTATTGCCATCAATCTATCGACATCGTTCTATCGGCGTATTGCCATCAATCTATCAACATCGTTCTATCGCGGCATCGCCCCTCACTCTATTGCCATCAATCTATCGACATCAATTAGCTAATTCTGTTTCAACGATATTTGGCAGCTCGTAAAACTTTTACGGTTGGCTGAATGAAAAAGACACCAGACATTTAGTGCTAGCGACAGATGCCTTTAATAGTGGGAAACGAGGGTTCGATTCCCCGTGAGGATATAACCCAAAATCGGTAGAAGAATGAACATTTTTCAAGAAAGTGTAATCCGGTGAATACTGTTATAGAGCAATTAAATTCCTTCTTTCAGAAATTTGAGCTGTGTTAGTTACTTTACAAGAAGGATACTTCTAGAGGACTCACCGTGTTTTGCCATTTCTTGCGTTACCTAAGCACAGCTCACGAAAATGCCAAGACTGCTATGTTTTTTAAGACACAGGTACTACAACACTCACAGCCTGCCCGTTCGACACAACAGCATGTCGTATTTTTGTTTCTTTCTTTTTTAAAGTCTATTGTAGCTTTTTGAGTGGAGACATTGAATTAACTTGAGCAGAGCTCTACATAAAGACATTGCTGATGGTTGCTATAGTTTAGGTCTATACAATGTGTGTCATATTAACTTTTCTAACTACATTTGAAACTGTCAACATAAACCCAAGGCAGAAAGTATCTAAATACATGTTGTTTATAAAATACCTTGTATTCTATCTATAGGATATGTTTCAGTTCCAAAGCAACATTTCACAAAGACATTTTTATAACGGAAGAATAAAACAAAAAGCATCTTCTTTGAAGTTGAAGTATATACACCAATTAAGATTAACATTAACTGTGTAGTCTTTCCAACAATTTAAGTTTGTTTAGCTGCTTACATAATCAAAGATATACCAAATGTATACATCTATATTTGTAGCTTGGGCTGATCCAGGCAAAATTGATAAGAGCGGGAGGGTTCACTATGACAGGTCAATCAACCGACCGATGTGTGACTTGCAAGATCTGAGGTTCACCATAGCCAGAGATGCGTTCTGAGTGATATTCAGGAAATAAGACTGGATGATTTCGAGTAGAATGTTAAAGCAAATTATTCAAAAACATTAAAAAATATATATTGTGTTAAAATCACACATATAATATTACCTTGGTTTTTATCATATGTGTACCGGTATATACACCCGACTAGTGGTCAAAGACGATTGATTTCCAAAACATCTTTTTGGGATAAAGCTGAAGAAATCTTTGCAGCGCAACATCTTGATCTAAAAACTGGAGTTCCTTTTAAATGCACTGGCATAACAGTGAGCTCTGGAAGACGCCCTACCCCCATTGTTGGACGCTTACTGGTAAGAGTCCGTTAAAATGGTCTATCTGCCTCTGTGCTACCGATTGGCATTGCACACTCATTTAAAGATAAGTTTTTGAAAAGTCTTTCTGACTTGAACAAAACATTTTTGCACGGGGGAGGGAGCAGTAACTAGCTTCATACAGTATGCATCGAATGTTGGCCTATCAGGAGCAAGAAGACAATTCCTAGATTTCGGTCAATATCTTTGGGAATTTTTAGTGGGACTTCTTATAAACTGGGAGTACTTTTTTGAGTATTGATGTGACCCATTGAAGTAATTGTTTGTCTTAAAAACATATATATGAAATGTGAAGATTGAATAAATGTGGCGGATTGAGGTGTCAGGGGGGGTGATTTGGCCCATGACAACAATGTGACTTGTGTCGTCTGCACCCCTGTCCCCTTCGGATGTGAACATTTTGAGATTTCTCCCTTATCGGTCCGTCAAGATTTTAACTGCAGGCTTGACTACGGTGGTTCAGAGTATCCGCCAGAGCTTTTTGTTGGACGAATGTTTCTAACCGAGCGACATTACGGCAAATGGAAAGTTAATTGTCTACTGATGCCATCAGTGATCATGATGGCGACGGAGGTCAGACTATTTTGATCTTCTGGTCTTTTAAAACTTCAACTTCGATCCCCAGGTTCCAGGTAATGCAATCTATATATGCAATTTAAATAGGAGTGATTTTGTCGGTATTGAGCGCTTTGATGCAACAACTGTGCTACAAGAAAGGACAAATAAATTGAAATAATTTTTTTATTCCGTTGATAAGAACTATTTTTCCCCACTTTGAATTTACTGTAAGTGCCATTCATGCAAAAAATCCCCAAATAAACATCCCCAAAACCCCCAAGACAATTCCGTTGATAAGGATTATTTTTTCCCACTTTGGATTGACTGTCAGCGCCATTAGTATCAATTTGTGATTAAGGACATCTTGTTGTTCCGGAGTTATTTCTGTCGGGACAGTACCACAAATCCAATGAGAAAGACGTCTCCAGATACTACTGCCTGAAATTAAAAAAGAAGCATCAAATCAAAGAGAGATTTATATATTTATGAACACTAAAACACAAAGAGAGATTTATAGGTTGATACGAGTTTAAGCCTCAATCTAGATTATTGTATTCACACGGCGGAATTGGACTGGTGGAGGAAACCGGGGCCCTTGCTTGGAGAAAACGCCCGCCTTTGAGTTCCTGTCAGACAACCATTCCACAGAGGTCGATCAGACGAAACCCCAGCCAGAAAAAATATCCCACAGAGTAAGAGAAGTAAAATAGGTAAAAAGAAAAAACCAAAAAATAAAACAGTCGAATCATTACCCATATGTATGCTCTCACGTTTTGGTTCTTCGTCCATTTCGTTTTCCTTTTTTGCTTCCATCTTAATAAATTCTTCTGTTTGACCCTCTTGCTCGCTGACGTCGTTAACTTGTCCGATATCACGTGTAAACCATGTGACCCCAATTAACTGAAAGGTTGAATGTCGACGTTACCATTAAGAGGCTGGAGATTACAACTACGGAAAACGATATACAAAGACTCGTATTGTTTGTTTAAAAGGGTTTTTTGATATCCATGATAAATATCATATCATAATATCAGTTAAATGCGTAAGTGTATAGCACATGCGGTAAGTGATAGATCGTTTTACTACCGAAAGTGTTCTAATTGTATAAGTCGATAAAGGTTAATGATTGTCTTGTCATTTCTCTGGAGCCATTTTTGTTTAAATCGCGCTTCACATGTAGTGGTTAACTTGTAATTTTGGTCACGTTTCATAAGCTTAATTTCTTAACATTTTAACATAAACCAGGAACCATGATCAACAGTTAAATAAGTTTACGTCATTTTTAATTTTATTGACGTAAACGAGCTCTTAAATACAAAATGGCGTGGTATTAATTTTATTGACATAAACGAGCTCTTAAATACAAAATGGCGTCGTATTATCTAATCGCTATTTGCCTAAGTGTTCAGCGGGTTATTCAATAAAAATGCGTTGATCTAGTAACCGAATTCATAGTTTGTGGACTTAGTCGGCCACCAGGTCAAATGGTAAGGTAGTTTTATAAGAAATTTTTTCATAACCAGTGTGAGAATTCGATTGAGGTTGCGGCGAACTGGATGACTCCGCTTGCTCGGTTCGTTACGCCATGGTTGAATGGAATAAAATTAATCGCAAACAAATCAACTATTGTTTTATCATCGATCTTCAACGAAAATTTCGTAAAAGAAATACGCAAATATGATACAACCAACTTCCAATTCAACCAAAACTCATTGGCATAAATCACTATCAGCCGGAGAAATTTGTTACACATTATTTACCTTGTCCTTGGCTATTGGTTTAGTTAGTAAACTAACTATTGTTGTCACAATCAGACAGAAGCCATAGAGGAATATGGCAAAATGGAGATAATGCCATTTGGCAATAATGGCTGGTCTTGTGTCTTCATCCCCACAAGCTGGAGAGGTAAAAACAAAATCGGCTATCATCCGAACGACTCCAACAACTAGACCGGCCATTAAACCATAAAAAGCCCCCTGTTAAAACAAAATCAGTGAAACATTATGATAACGCAGACTCCTTTGTCTTTAATGAGGATATCATCTTAAATTTAGCATGCTCGTATTATTTTAAAGAAGCTTTTTCGATGGTTGGTTATATATTTCCAAATCAAAGTAACACCAAAAGGTACCACAAAAAACTAACTGGTTCTGTAATCCTTGTCCACAGAGTTCCCATGGTGAAGCAGGCGAGAACCGGAGGCGCTAAATACGAGCTCACTGATTGGATATAATTAAAAAGCTGACCACTCTGTCCTGTAGCTACAACCGGCAACCAGGCAACACTGACAGCCGCGAAAAACAGTATAAAGACCCTATAAAGAAGAAAAAATGAAACAAATGCACGCAATCCTTTGTTTTAATAATCTGCAAGGAAGCATTGAAACCCATGGAATATTTCGAAACTCTATGTAAGCCTACTAGAGAAATAACCACTATGTGCCATATTCAGCATAAATGTAGGCCTACAAGCTAGTCGTATAGACCCATTGTTAAGAATTTGTTAAGCGTAAAATATTTACTGACAAACGACCATACGTATTTCCTTGTAAGTTAAAAAGACGTTTACACCATGCGTATTCATCCTATCCAGTTGCATTGAAGGCATATAAGATAATTTATTCTTGATTGAGAAATGGTATAACAGCAAATCCTAACCAAAGAGAGTCAATTAGTTTAATGAAGGAATAAATGGGACTTGATTATCACGCGCGATGCCAACTGATACTCGATGTAAAAATCAGCAATTACTGTTTGGTTTTAAGCCACTAAGGAACCCCCAAGGGTATTTCGTACCTGCCCACGACCATGAGTTCCTTCTCTGCTGCTCTAGTCCGAATTCTCTTCCAGATGTCTATGGTAAAAACTGTACTGGCACTGTTAAAT
The DNA here is from genome assembly GCA_963971465.1 of Lepidochitona cinerea. Taxonomy (NCBI): domain Eukaryota; kingdom Metazoa; phylum Mollusca; class Polyplacophora; order Chitonida; family Tonicellidae; genus Lepidochitona; species Lepidochitona cinerea. Next base: position 29,398,838 of record OZ020563.1, on the reverse strand, counting down.
ATAGACGTCAGTGAACTCATAAATGCAGCTACCATTGCTGATAGCATCAGTCCACGTAGACCTTTACAAACAGAAATACAGAGTTCTAATCACATGTGTGGCTGAAAAAAGCTACGGACATCAGGTTCAGAGAAAGACAACACGGGGTAACTTGTATCCATCATATATATGCATAGTATGTTCTGGGTGAAACTTATAAACCAGGGACATAAAGCATAGCAATAATCAATGAAGTTGCGCAAGCTAATTAACAAACGTATATAAAAGTTGATATATTTCTACTCAATAGAGGAATTCCATTTGTAACTTGTCCTATATGATTGTCTGATACGGACTTTTCTATTAGTAAATTGACCCATGTTATGGGGTTCTCCAATATTTTAGGTTCTATAGAAACTGACTGAAAAATTAAGCTTGCTCTGTTCCTTTTACGGCTATTCTCCACAGGGTGTATTCTGTTAGGTTACTCCGAAGGATCAAATCTGACAAATTAAGACAAGTTAATCCCCGCCACTTCAGCTACCGGCCCGCTTGCTTCTCCTTTACGCGGGTATCATTACAGCCCAACGTTTCTCTCCGGAACATCTATGAAGTGCCTTTAGACGCGATGTAAACTCGATGTATATGTGCCAGATCGCCGAACTTTTTTCGGAAATCAATCCCATAACAAATGTCAAATGGCAGAGGTCCATTAATGGCAGAATACCCCTCTAACGACGTGTATGTTATCACGTGCAAAAATGTCGCAAGCAATACGTAGGATAAACTCAGAATTCTCTACGACAAAGAACCGCCAACTATTTATCTTGGACATTCTCAATCTGACTAAAGTCGAGATGCTTATTGAAAATATATTTTCAATAAGCATCTCGACTTTAGTCAGATTGGGACATTCTGTGCCCGTGGCACACCATTTCAATACCCCAGGTCATTCGGTTAAGGACCATTTCGAAATCATGCCTATTGAGAAAATGCCTCTTCTGACTTTCGCTGAAGATACCAAACACATACGTTTGGAAAGGGAAAGTTTTGGGATTCAAACATTACAAACTATTTACTCTTTGGGTTTGAACTTGGACCCGGGAAGGTGTCGTGAAAAAAATATTATACCATTTGCGTTTCAGTACAATAAGGCCAGCGTGTAGAGGGCCCAGATAATAAAAGAAGAATACTGATTCATAGTAAAATGGCAGGTCATTGCTTATTAAAAGAATAAGAAGTTAAACGAGCTATTAGTCCGCACTCCTTTGTCTGTCCTCTACCTAGGAACTAAACTGCCTATTTTCCCTTTCTTTTCACATTATCATATTTTGTGTAATTTTAGTTCACTCGACTTCTTGCCATAGCTGCCATATATAATAAAATATTAAAAAAATACTGACTAAGGCCAAACTCCTGTTTGCAGTTAACCTAATGATATATCATGGGTTTTGGTTTATTACAACAACTTATGACTGGGTGTGAAGGTTTAAATGACATACCCTCTATTAACACAACAATTAACTTGCCCTCATGGTTATTTAAGTCAAGAAGATTTTCCCTGTGCCCGTGTGTTTTAGTGTCTATTAATATATACAAACGTTCCAGTCATGGATATATCTCGTCAACGTCACTAATCGTAACAGATAATAGCGGAACTGTAAGGTTCATTTCTTAAAACATGATATGGAGAAAGGGAAATAATTCAGAAGACTGAAGGGAGCTATAACAAGCTAATATATACTGCAGTATACATTTGACCCGAGAATGGCTGTAAGCACGAGTTTGCAGATAAGTTTACGGTAAGTGTAGACATCATACTGAAGTTTAACACAGACTGAGACCATTCATCATGTCATACAAGTGGTACCGGAAAGTTTAGGGAATACAAATAAAAATAACAGGGAGAGGAAGCTTGGTTCGTGAATAGTCGGAGAGAAGACGATTCTTCGGTGTAAGTATAAATCAAGACATGAAATACAGATCTGATGACATTTCGCAATTTAATAAATGTGTGAAAGACGACAACAAGGTGTAGACTATAGGGGGGGGATACCAGGTGCGTTATAAAAGTTAAGATGAATCTAGAAATGCCAATTCAGCTATAACCGATTAAATTGAGACCAGATTCAAACAGTGACATCAGCAGTAAACTATAACCATCCTCGTCACCTTCTTTCAATAGAAAAGAACTGTTAACATTGTGAAAAAGAGGCCTTTGCTCATGTCTTGTCATTGGACATGAATCGATATAAAGGTAAAGGTTTATAAAGTTTGTATTAAGTGTATCGTTTAATACCAACCATTGTATTACTTACCGACTGGCATAAGTTTGATAACGAGTAACGGATAAGCTATGTTGGAACAACCCCGAGGATTTCCACAGGCTTTTTCACAAGCGACAGCATCTACACACGCTACTTCGTCTGGAGGAAAAGGAGAAAAAAATGATTGCGATTCATTCAAAGGATATCACGAACTGAGGGCCTTTTTTATCAAACAGCGTATTATAAAATAGTCCATTGCGATTTTTGTTTCATGGGTTTGGAAGAAGAAACGAGATCGTGTATATTTGCGGATTATTTCTTGTCGTGTACTTGTGTGTACACCACCATGTTTAAATGACACCACCATGTTTAAATGGTGGTGTGAATGCATATCCAAAGCTGAAGTCCGGATGTCAAAATCCGCCAGAAACCCTGTAAGTTGGAATACTCTTATTTTAGATTTTTGGTTTTGAATGTATTGTATCAATTCGATCGGAGGGCCTTTCTGTGTCCCTCAAATCAATACGGTCGTTTGTATTTCTCAGGTTAGTTCCGAAAATTGGGTCAACTGACAGCTGGTTTAAAATTCAAACCAACCAATTGATATGTGCATTACCGGGCTCTTCCTTTGTTCACATATTTTATTTTTTAATATTTTTAAAATCTCTTCATATTTTCGAATGGTTGTCAGACGTGAGAGGATCCAAACAGCCCGTTTCCTAATAAAACCAATTGTAAATGTTCTAAATTTTATTTATCGTTTCCAGTATAATGTATATCTTTGTAACTTTTACTTTACAATGTATTCTTTGTATTACTTCTAGAGTATTGCATGCAGTAGACCGGTAGATTGTCATTACATAGGAAAAGAGGGAATGTCGCGACTGTCATTGGGAGGTATGATCGTTAATGGGATCATCAATCTAAAATATTCATAAAAAAATCACCAAACAATGATAATGTCTCACAGTTAATGTGAGATGTTTGTGATATAAAATCACGGTCATTCCAAACTTCAACAAAGCAAAGTTTGAAATGATTCTGTTTTAAAAGTGGGAAAATGAGCATAAAAGAGATGCATAGTAACAAATAATAAATGAAAGAAAAAAAAATAAACTATTTTCGTATCATAATTGATATGCTCTCATTGCTATACCTGTATATAATACTCTGCTAATCATACCGGGCCACACCATTAAAAACATGGGTAAAATCTTCATATAACCAGCAAGAATACTTCCAGCTTTGGCGTGGTTAAGGTTTTTGGCCGCTAGGGAGCGCTGAACAAGAACCTACAAGTTGAAAAAGAATGAGCCTGCTCAATTACCTTGCGGTAGTGATGAACCTGGGGACATTTTTACGGCCCTTTCACTGATAGCTTTTTGACAAAATTGGTTCACACCGAACAATATTTTGCATGAATAAATTACGTATGGAACAAAAAAAGGTGCTTGTTATTTATATATGAATACATCATCAATTGTAAATAATCCTCAAAAGATTAGAATTTATAAAACGCTTACCTGCTCAGTACAAAAGTACCAGGCAGACAAAATATTGGCCCCAATCAGCGTTCCAAGCCAGGGATAAGCTGGGTCGCTTATTGGTCGAAATATATGAAATGATCTTTCTTCTGGTACACCGGAAGCACATGTGAGGTTAGAACTTCCGGTTATGTTTGGGACAGCTTTCATATAGCCGTCATAGAGCCCTTCGTAACCTCCCACCTGAACCATGCCTGACAATCAGAACACAGGAAATATGTAATTCTAATCCGTAGAACCGTCACGTTTAGGACTAATGTGCAACACCGCATAAAATGGCATAATCTTGGCTGAAGTATGTAACAATATATACATATGTGATCCAACTTTCTTATCAATCTTCATCTTAGTTAAATATCCTATTTTGTTTTAATTTCAATAAGTAACTATAATAAGTGACTATTCTGTCGTTTGTACTGGTCGTCGACTAGCTAAGTAAAATCAGACACTGACTCTGATCATAGATCGTCATTGTATTTTAATGCGATACATTTATGTATTATAAACTTGAGGATGAAACACGTATTTCACTGTTGCCTATAAGACTCCATTGATTCTGTATATTCCCTGTAAACTAGTTTAGCCCTAATATTTGTTTTCCATAAGAAATGTTCTAGTTTTTCTTTTACCTCTAGCTACCATCACCTGAACTACACAGCTTAAAGGCACACTTGCCGCGAACATCCAGAATACTGTTTACATAAACAACTGTAGGCGGTTTTCTGTATTTTTCCGAGACAGTAGAAGTTAGGAACTTTCTATTCATACCAAAAATAGAAAGTTTGGGCATCATTTAGTATTTGAAATTGAAAATTAGATTTATCAGGTACCCGCAATGTCAACAAACCCCAAACCTGAACATGCACATAAGCGCCCCCTAATGGTTGAGTCGTGTGAGTGATCTAACAGCACAGTATAACTTTACGTACTTTATCTGAGAAATACAGACTGGCGATTGGGTAAGAGTGACTCGAAAAGCCTGCCGATAATTTTTGAAGTGTAAACCACAGATAAAAAGGCCTGAAATGAGGGTAATTCAACCACTAAGTTAACCGACACTGATTGTTGTTGTTGCAATCAGGCTGCGATTCTTCGTTTGTTTTTCACCCCCATTTCTTTAGTCTAAATCTAACTGGACATGGTTAATGTGTCCTATGTTTGATTTTAGTGGTTTTAGTTGTAGTAAGCTCATGTAAATTGGTTTTCTTAACAGCTGTTTAACAGGCTACGGGGGCAAGTCGGCCTTTAACACTGCAAAAGACTTACCTATAGCGGCAAGGATAAAAGCTCCGGCAAGAAGGACGACCGTCTGAAGAACGTCTGTGTATATCACCGCTGTGAGGCCACCTATCAAACAGAATAGAATGCCAATCATTTTCTTCCAAAAGCCCATATTGTTAAATAGATCTATAGCTTCAGAAGCGAAAAAGTACATATCAATATATTTGTATTTATTTGATTATTTATTTACTTTTAATGCCAGGACTCTCATAATAAGTAACCACATTGATGGGAGAGTAATGAGACGACATGAGATGACATAACGCCACAAATGGGATAAGAACAAAAGTGTCTTATGTAAACCAAAAAGTCGGATAACCAATAATTAGATTAGGGGTGTCGGGTATCTTGCTTTTCAAAATTAGTTACGTCCACAGCTTTGATGTAGAGGGAACGGATTTCCACCTCATCCCCCAGTTATTCCGTTTTAAAAGTTATGTGAAGATATACATAGCCAAATAAGTTTTGCATCTCCCCATACTTTTTTGTATGTTACTGTACTGTAGAAAAGGTTTAAATAAAACAACATGGATATTTGATCCAGGCGTCTGTAAATACCAAGAAATGAGTTCAGTGGCTTTAACATGAACCTACACGAGGAACAACAAGACCTTCTGACATGTGAGATAGTTGTGCTGAACATTTGCATCAAAATTCAAGAAAACGTATGATGACTTCAGAATAAAATTTTGACAGAACTTTAACGATGGATCAAAAGTCACGTATATGGAGACAATAGAAAGTCAATCTGTCAATATCGGGAACTTTCATCAAACACTTGAATCACAGCTTCCAGTCACCTTGTCACACCCCTTACAGGACGTCAGGATTGTTCCACGGGCAGCTGACGCCAATCCCCATACATTGTTGCCTCCAATCAATGCAAATGCTTTAGAGGAGGATCCCGACATTGAATCCTGCCCCCCAAATTCCCTACACACGTTCCAGGGGATTCAGATTCAGACTCCTCGCTGGTTTTGGAATGTTCTGGATAGCATTGTTCGGGGTCACATCTTTTGTACGATGGGCCGAGCGTTACAATCCATGAATAGTGGTCGGGTGCATAGATGGTGATTATCAAAATGGGGAACGACTAATGGATCGAGCACGTCTTGAAGGTAGCCAGCTTCTGTCAGGTTGCAAATGAGAAACATCCCCATACCGTAAAAGATACAGAATCAATTGAAATGAATGTTTCTTGTTGCTTAAGCTGTACTAGGAGGCCTCCAAACTCTAATTCTGCCATCAACAGCATGTAGAACGAATGATCTCGTCTCCTCCAGAATCTCAAGTTCCATCCTCGTCTCTGTCTACACCAATCCAGGCGGACTCGTTTGTGATTGTCTTTGAGTTTAGGATGTTTGGTAACCGAGCTGACAATGACGGGCCAGAGACGTTTCAAGATAGAGCCTTAAGCAAATGGTTGACGCCTATGTCATCTCGTTTGTTCCTGTTTTCGGACCAAACGGCTTACTTTACAGTGGAGACGTTCGATGTCCTTGGAGGAAAGTCTGGCTCTGTGCAGTCAATTAATCCGCGAATTTATTGCATCGGCCATTCATCTACCTGGCATTTGCTGTTGCAATGTGGACAACGCTGTCAAAACAGTTTTTATAGGCGATATTTATCATAAGGAGATACTGCATGTTGCAATATTCATGTCGCATGCCTTGAAGGGCCAGATTGCTACGTTTATGCAACCATGTTCCTCATGAAGCTATAACAGACTCAACCCAAATCCGGATTGGATAGCTAATAGCTAAGGGTTTAGAATGATTTAGCTTTTTTATACGTATATAATGTCAAAACACAGGAGGCCCTTTTTCGTTCCATTTTAGGGCTACTTTCGGCAAGGAGTCAATGGCCTCTATTTATATAAATACGTCAGCCAAATTTCCCCAATCTGCCAATAATATATTTAATGGATTTCGCTGAATCTTGAAGGAACATTGGTATCACTCATGCAATGCAATAACTAGTAAGATATCTCGGATTTGGCGGTTCATCTGTTTTTATGTTTGTGGTATAGATGTTCTTTTGTAGACTTAACGTTTTTTGACTAGCTTACCTATGAGTGTATAGAATGAAGTAATCACCAATAGTAATAGAACAGACGGATACAAACTCCAACCAAGCACCTGTTGAATTATGATGGAGCCTGCATATATCTCAGCCTGCAAGTAATAATAATAATAATATTCACAGAAAAGTAGACCGGAAAGATAAAACTAAAAAAAAAATATTACTTTCTTCTTAATGGATCTGAATTTTGTCAATTTTTCCGTCATGTTTATTTATCAATTAACATTTGAAAAAAATCTCAAGTATAAGATACCAAATTGATTATCCTTACCGAGAGTTTGACAAAGACAAAGAGTAGCATATTCTGAGTATAAGATACCAAATTGAGTATCCTTACCGAGAGTGTTGACAAAGACAAAGAGAAGCATATCCTGAGTATAAGATACCAAATTGAGTATCCTTACCGAGAGTTTGACAAAGACAAAGAGAAGCATATTCTGAGTATAAGATACCAAATTGAGTATCCTTACCGAGAGTTTGACAAAGACAAAGAGTAGCATATTCTGAGTATAAGATATCAAATTGAGTATCCTTACCGAGAGTTTGACAAAGACAAAGAGAAGCATATTCTGAGTATAAGATACCAAATTGAGTATCCTTACCGAGAGTTTGACAAAGACAAAGAGAAGCATATTCTGAGTATAAGATACCAAATTGAGTACCCTTACCGAGAGTTTGACGAAGACAAAGAGAAGCATATTCTGAGTGGCGAGATACATCTGGCATCGGGCGCCTCCAAACCGCTTCTTTAAGTACTCCGGCATGGTAAACGCCTGGCGAGAAGAAATTTAAATTGTTAAATTTAACTGAAAAGATATTCAAGGGGCTGTTTCCCACCAAAAATCACCCCCGGCAAAATTTGTTAACTGATCGTAATGTTAAGGAAGTGGACACTTACGTGGAGTGTAATCGTTTTTAGAAACAGTCCACTGGTTTACATGTATACTCAGGTGATGGATGTTTATCTTATATTTATTGATCGAAATTTAAGACTCTTGACCTGTAGTTGGTTTATTATTTTCACAAGTTTATGTTTGATGTATAAATTCTTTGAGAGACTTATTTTTAGGACTTGTTTATGAACAGCACACATGGTTGCAACATACTTTCCACAGTTGCTTTCGTCACTTGACCAGTCAACGAGGCTGGTGATTTAAATCCATTGAGATTTATGTCATTGCGCCTACAGAATTCTGGATTTTACTAAAAATAAAATATCAACTTTCTATACTTTAAAAAAAATCGGGTTATAAGTAGTAATACGATTGTTTTGGAACGCCAAAAAGAATCTATTTAAAGGGTATAATGTTTTTATAATAAGTCGGTCATTTCCCTATTGCTCAGAAACACTATCAAAAATTGCTTTGAAGTGTTAAATATGCAAGTTTATATTACTATTAGTTGGAGAGTTATATCGGTTTATTCGATGTGCTCTATATTTATAACAGCATTAGTTTTGTGTTTGCTCTGTGAATTTTACTTTTCAGTGTGCTTCAGGGATTTCATATTGTGGAATTTTATTTTTATATCCTCGGATCTACTGCTATCTCTGCTATCAGTGAACTTTGTGAAGTTTCGGACTACAGTTTTATATTTCGGTACTGTAAGAACTTATAAGTAATTGTTGATGAATAATTTAAGTAGACCTAAATGAAGTTAAGATGTTTTCTATGCGCATTAGGAGATCTATCTGTCCCTTTTTTAAAACACAGTTAGAAACTTGTCTCCATGGTTATTTTAGACAAGAAGATTTTCCCCTGTGGGTGTTATAGTGTCCATAAGTACTTGGAGATGAGGCATGATGGTTCATTGCTTTCATCATGTTTCGTTTTACTTACCCCACTGGCTACGTAAACTGGTACAAAGTAAAATCCCAGTAACAGGAGAGTAAATATCCCCTGAAAACAAAAACACCAGAGATGATTGATAGATTGACTGGTGTGTTTATCAATGTTCACGGCCCGCTCAATATTTCCTCAATAATATAGGTTTCTAAAGCTATGTATGACGACGTGGTCCGGTTTAGTTTGGCAGGAGAGACCTCTTGGTAATCTGCTAAATTCTCCAATTTTTCACTTATATGTCGACAATCGGACATTGAGGTAACATGCATCTGAAGTCTATATTGTTCCATTAACTTTACCAATGTTTGTACTCGCCACAAAAACCTTTAAATAACTAAGATTTCTTTCCGAGAAAGAACCAATATTGGTTTCAATTGACCTTATAATCGCAAACGTCAACACGGAGATTTCGATAATTTAAATATCTGTTGACTACGACAAAGATTTGTAATTCTGGTTTCAGTTTAAATGTGGAAATATCGAATATATCGGGTTGGGAAAACAAAGTGGTCTCTTTTCGAGTATTTCGAGTATTAAGACAGTTTTTGTCAGCAAATTGAGTTAACATGAGCGAGAAAAATGTCTGTGCAATGCATTTTTCGACATGAATTGTTCGTTTTCTATGTTAATGCCACTAAACCTGGCAGTGCCGTCATCGAAGTGAAATAATCTTGAGCGCGGCGTAAAATATCAACCAATCAATCAATATATGTTAATGGAATAAATTTGTTAAAAATCTGGCCATTAGGCCGAAACTTGTTGTTGCGCGTCAAAGCTTATAAATGTGTAATTTTAGTCTTTCATATTCTTAAGAAGGAAAACCGGGGCCACTTATTTTATTGATGTTGCGTGTGTTGGCCAGGCTCAACTGGGGCTTATATGAGAATACACTAAATAATATGCCATTGATTGATTGATGTTTCAGGTCGCACTCAAGATTTAGTGGGAGAGGAAACCGGGCTCATTGCCGCCCACCTTTGACGAGTACCTGGCAACTCTTCCACATACGGCGACTGGGTGAAAAATCCACTAAGACTTTTTTCCATTTTTATTAGGTCAACTTACCATTGGAAATGATACAAATAATATTAATTTCCTACCGAAAACTCGTAGCAAATAACGGCAAGTCCATGTGCGGAGGCAGCACCAGACATCCCCACAAAGGATGTACTGCCAATATTGGAGACATAAAGAGACATCCCGACCTAAACGAGTAAAATTACAACTTGACTGTATGCATATGTAGCGATCTAAAAATATTTGACCACTAACTCATTATTCAGAAAAGGAGAAAGTGCAATTTTGGCAATACAGTCTGGAAAGTGAATAGCCTATAGCCTTGATAAATCTATCAGAGAGATCTGAAAACAATTAAATCAATTTTGTAGATCCAAATAATCCTCGTCACTTGAATTCTTGCGAGATATTCTTTAGATAAGATTTAAACAGGCGTCGTGTACATACCATTTATATCACGGTGTGTATTCTAGGTGAACATAATTTTTCGAAAATCTCATGGTATCAGAAAGGCGTTAATATAGAACTGGATTAATAATGAAGGGACAATACCAGGAAAACCTCTAAAATGGGGAATCCATAAACTCGCTGGAGACGTTTGATAATGACAAGATGGATGGTAAAGGCCTTAGAGGAGACATCTTGACGATAGGAGTAGGGCAATTTCTTTAGCTAGGACGAACGTCATTAATATAACTTACCGCCCACCAACTCATGTTTCTTCCCGCCAAAAAATAGCTGTTGGAAGTTCCTCGGTTTGATTTCCATGTTGACTGAAATATCAAATTAATACGCGTATATAATGAAGTAGCAGTTATTTAAATCAAGTAGACTTCCCCTATGCCTGTGTTTTAGTGTAAAACATCAATCAATAAATCCTCTAAATGACACCTTCCTAAGGTAAGTATTATTACTTGGGGATTCTAATCTATATATAATTAACCTTGACCCCCACCCTGATACATGTATGCATTTAGAACGGTATCCTTCTGCCAATTTCTATTGCTTTCGGACTATCACGGTATCAAGGTTCCAAAGTTATTTTTGGAGCCGCCATGAAGCGCAGCGGAACAAGGTTCCTTTAGGGGCAAGTAGAGAGAAAAAGTCTGACTCGAAGTTATATGAGAATAGTAGCGAATTCACGATGTCATCAACTTACTGCCAACGTTATTATGTACAAATTTTCTTTATCCCTCCGCCAGTGAACGTGATAGCGTAGCGATAATTTGGTCTATGTTTTCATAAAAAAGCATGAAGAAGTCGTTAAATATTGATCTAAGTGTTTGTAATTTGACCCGTAGCATTGTTTGAATATAAAACACATGTTATTTTGTACACAATTGATGTATTTTTTATATTTAAATGTCTTTTTCTCGAGTGAGAACCACATTTTGGCAAATGGAAAGTTCGACAATAGGAACATTGTTTTGCACTAGAGTTCGGAAGTGTGAACCTCGTTTATGACCGGGCGAGACTCATATTCCTGTGGTATAGACCGTGGAAACATTTAGACAGACTGAAATCACACGAACCGAAAGTGACGCCATATTCGGCGCCAAAATGTTGGGGGTTGTATATGTTACGGTGTTGGATGTGTTTGGAACTATACAGGTTAACGTCAAACATGGCTACAACTCCTTTAGAGTAAAAGACGTAAGCCTATACAGTTTTCGATTCAATCAAGTCGCTAGAATGGTTTTGATAAACTAAGTTGTAGCCTGCTAGACTGGCGCGGTTTTTATGTTAGCATGTAGTTTCGAATGGAAAGCCAGGCGAAAACGCTCGAGAGAGGTTCGTGATTTTTACAGCAATTTATTAGATTTTATTGCACCCATCCCATACTCGCCATAGTCCCATACTGAATTAAACTTTGCAAAGTGACCAACACGCTAGATTTAAACGGAAACGCGTTGTGCTGAGGCGAACATTTCGTAAATAAGTACCGTGAGTTTAAAAATATTAGGTCCTGTATAATATATGTGCGTTTTTTAAACCAAAGTACGTGGTCATTCCTACGAAGATCATGTTAAATGTAATATTAGGCCTAGCAGAAAATCAAGCAAGTATCAAACGTTTCGAGGCTCATTTTATTTAAAAATGTGAGATTTTTACATTATTGGTTTCAACGAATACGTAAGTGAAAATCAGCACAAATGAACAGTTATCCTTGCATCATGATGTGAAATTGCATTGTTCGACCGACAATAAATGGCACAAATTGATAACCAACTACTATATGTATTTGAATATTAACAATATGCAAAGTCGTGTTCCGCCGTGTACATTTACGTGACGCAATGTTTTTTTCACCGCTCTCATCCCGCAGGAGGCCAGCGAATTGGTAATTACGGTAGAATGTATGAATGCACTCTCTTCTTGACGATGTTCTTCGATTATGTATTTGCCTTTTACAAACTAAAAAAGTGAAATCTAATTGTAATAGTGCTACGGCGTGGTTGCAATTTTCACACACGAAGCGTCAACTGCATGAACATCTCCGTGGGTTGACTGTTTTCAGGTTGATAAATCTAAAATGACTTTTAAAACTAAATGAGGATTCTTTGACATTTTATGGTTGATTTGCACGAAATCTGGACATTTGGTAAATGTTATATCAAAAACTGGATATAACATTTTAAATCAATCCTGACGTTAGTCAGATCCTGACTAACATAGACGTTTTTATTGTGATTTGATCAGCAGGCAGTTGTCAGACACTCTATTCATTTTCATGTTCAAAACAACCATCTGCCTTTCAAAAGCTTCATCTAGAAGAAGAACTAATATATCTTGTGTTTGGTTTAATTTTCGTACAAAGCCTATGGTAGCCCATTGGGGCCAGGTTGATTTAGTTTTGTAAATTTTGGCCGATGGAACCAATTTTTTTATACGTCAAAACATAAATTCGAATGGCCTTCACTCAGATACACACTGAGGTGATAAGTAAGGTACACTGCATCCATGCTTTTAGAAATTAAGTAAAACTGTGTTTTACCAGTAGGCGGCTCCTCAGAGGCTTATAAACCTAGTTATTATTGGTATCAATACCAAGACAACTACTGAGCCAGTTAAATCAGATGCGCAATATGATGACAGCGGTTAGGAAGACTTTATCCGACTAGCTCATCTACTTTATTTGTAGAGATTCAGTCATCGACTAAATTAACAACCAGTGAAGTTTCGAACCTGAAACTATATAACTGTTTTGCTTCCAAGATGAAGAAAGTTATGCTTAAACCCCCAAAGTATCAATCAAAATGTAAAACAATAAGGGACAAGATTCACTGGACCGAAGATACAGCAAATTGTTTGTATAGGCCAACCCACTTGCTTCAGACACATGCTTTCAGTTGGAGTTCCCCAAGGCTCTATCTTAGGGCCTTTATTTTTTATACTCTATATAAATGACCTACATCTACACCTAACAGATTCTTAGTCGACCATTTTTGCTGATGACACAACAATATCTGCTGCCAACAAACACATTAGCAACATTCAAACGAAGCTACAAAAAGACCTCTTAAATTTTGAAAACTGGTGCCATTCAAACAACATGCAAGCAAACCCGCATAAAACCAAAACTATGGTTATAACAACGGCACAAAAGCGCATTCATCTTGAAGAGTCCAGCCTCGCCCTTAAACTAGGAGGATCAGACATTGAAAATGTGAAATCTGAGAAACTGTTAGGCGTCACCATAAACCAAAACCTGGATTGGAATGACCATATTTTAAAAATTGAAAAGCAAGTCAAGTCCAAGTTATACTTACTTGGTAGGATAAGACCATTTTTATCCTTGGAAAACAGAAAACGTTTTTATTATTGTTTTATACTTCCTCATTTTATGTATTGTTCGTCTGTCTGGAGCTATGCTCCTGTTAAATGTATTGATTGTCTTGAAAGATTACAGAGACGAGCAATGGAACTTATTTTAGAATGCGACCCCCAAACCCCAACTGAAAGTCTGTATATCACACTAAGTTGGCTACCACTTAACTTAAAATTCAAACTAAATAAACTCGTCTTGGTCTACAAATCTGTAAACAACCTATCACCATCTTATATGTCATCTTTATTTGAAAAAAAAACCCCAGTCTGATCATTGCGATCGTCGTCCAAATTTTTACTTGAAGTACCGAAATGTAAAACTAAAATGTATCAAAACTCGTTTAGCATTAGTGCTGCTTCAGATTTTAATGACTTACCAGAAAACATCAAATTATGTCCTTCTGTCTTGTCTTTTAAAAAGTCATGTGAATGTCATTTATTATCTGAATTTTTAAACAAAACATGAATACAATGCATAAATGTGTGTATACACAAATTTTCTTAGTTATATTCTACAAACCTATTTTTATAGTAAATTTTAAATTCTGTTTTATTTTGTTTATGTACATATATCTATTAATCATTGTTATCTGGACTCGACCTCCACGAAAAGAGGAGTTTTATCGAGCGAAAATAAAGATTATCTTATCTTATGATATAAACTAATGTGCCACCCTATCTTCGGCTTAGGAAGTAATACTGTTAATCTTAATAACCAGATCGAACTCACTGCTGTTGATATATTTTTACTCAACAAAGGACTGGCATTTGTACCTTGTCCTAAAGCATTATCTAATAGGATAGGATATATCTAAAAATGACTTCACGTCCCCTTTTCACATGTAGGCCCTATGGCCCAAAATAAACGCAAGTCGTGACTCTGTATCACGGAAATTTTATGGCTTAGCTAATTCTAGAAAACAACATAACTTTACTCATTCAGAAAGCCTTGCCTTAAAGTGGCATGAGCTGCCGAAATTCACACTTTTTTCATAATTTCTAATCGACATGACTGTAAGAGGCTTTGAAGGCCATCGAAAAACTAAACGATTGTCGTTGGAATGAGGAAAATCCATCACAGTATGTGGTCTATACGAACCGGAATAGTGTTCGAAATGTAAACAAAATTTAAATAACCGGGGGGACCATTCATTCATTCTAATCCAAAGTTAGTTCAAAACAATACTTTATCGCACATTCTCGAGACTTGAAGCACTAAAAAGCTTTTGAATCATACGCCTTGTGAAAAATAGCCAATAATTTCAACATTCTGTTTCAACGTCAAAATATCAACATTTTGGCAGCTCATGCCCCTTTAAGTAAGCTAAGGAGAAATCAAAACATAGTTATTAAACCTGCTGACAAAGGCTCGGCAAGAGTTATTATGTCAAGACAGGACTATATTGAAGTGGAAGATCGGGAGCTCAGCAATCCTCTTTATTACCAAAAAGTGGATAAGCAAATTTGGCCTAAAAATGTTTGAAATTTCAAGAAAAAGGCTATCTAAATGAAAAACAGTATCGTTTTTTGGAATGTGATCTTAACTCTAAAATCATTGTCTTCTATATTCTTTCAAAAATTCACAAACTGACCGAAAAATGGCTCACGCCTTCAATGCCATCTGGGCGTCCTATTATTTCGGATTGGGGTAGTGAAAGTTATAGAATATCATCTTTGATTACTTTCTTAAACCTATAGTAAATCGCCATGTTAGTTTTATAAAAAATACGGATGATTGTCAAATTATCTGAGAAACCCATCATAAGGGATGTGATTTTGGCTTCTCTAGATGTGGAGTCACATTGACATAGACTTTCGTCTAAATCCATAAAATCAGCATTCCAAAAATAATCTTTCAATGGCATTTAGAAGTTGGAAAGTTACAATAAGGCGAAGAACGTCGTCACCCAATAAACCAAGAAGTTGTTGTCCATAAGTAATTCTTCACCTTATTCCAAAGATATCCTGACCAACGTCATCCTAGAATTGTTGGAATTTAGTTGAAAACGTAAAGAGTTTGTATCGAAGGGGGAGGCCATCCCGCAACTTATAGGATGTGCCATGGGAAAACTGCGGTTGAATTTCTAGCTATGCAGAACGTAACAGTGCTCCCCTGGCCGTCCAAATCACCAGATTTGAACCCAATAGAACATTTTTGGGATGATTTGGATAGACGCGTGTGCAGTCGTCATCCAGCGCCGCAAACTCTGCAAGAGCTGCAGCAGGCTCTTGAGCAAGAATGGAGGCATCTTCTCTAGCCAAGATAAAATCTGCATGTCCCCATTCCGTGTTTTACCTTGGCGGACTACTCAGCTTGAACCCGTAAATCGAACAGCTCGTTTTGATTGGATGCGAGTAAAACTTCTCGCAGCTAATCAAATCCTCGGGCGCTTACAATGAAAATAACATAATGGCGGTTGTGTATACCTTGAACTTTTGTTTAACGAGTGCTGATTGGCCAAGACCCTGTAAGTCTAGGAAAGACAACTCTTACATTCTCACCAGTGGGCGCTGTTCGATTTACGGGTTGGAATGGAGTAGTCCGCCAAGGTAAAACACGGAATGGGAACATGAAGATTTTAACTTGGCTTGCGAAGATGGAATGGAGGTGAATCCCGCAAAACCGTATTCGTCGATTGATTGTGTCTATGCCGAGACGGGTCCGTGCTGTGTTACAGGTTAATGGCGGGCACAACACATATTGGCGTTGCAGTGACGTCATCTGAGCGCTATGAACTTTAATGTGATAAATGTTTACATGTGAATGAACTTTAAAGCCAGAACAATCAGTCTGCCAAATTTCAGTGTAATGTGATGCTTATTTCTGTATTAAAAATGATATTGAAAATTCATATTTTGAAGAACAAAAATTGGATGTTGCGTTTTTTTGGGAGAGTATATTAAAATAGTTTCATAAAATGTTTATATGAAATTCTTATTTGTATGAAATTGTCATTGTCATTCTTAATCATGTTTGTAATACCTTATACTATCAAAAACATGTATTTTACAGAATTGAAACATCTTCTTAGGAAATCAGAAATGTTTTCAGAATTTATCATAACACGAGTACCAATAGATTTGGTTGGGTGAAGTTTACGAGGATCTGATCTGATCAGGTCTCCAGTATATGAGTTAAATTAGTTAGTGTCTTTCGGAAGGTGAGTATAACAGTGAGTGGAATCCCCAAAAATAACGAGAATAAGGTCCCCAGTAGATTGAGTTCATGTTTGTGCCAGAATGGAACATTTATCAATAGTACGAACGATATGAATGTTGATAACGTACCGACTGATGGAGAGACGCCTGCTTACATGAAGTTATTGAGCAAAAACTACTTTTCCTTTTAGTTCATATTCCTATATGGCGTATTGATCATAAGAACCAGATCGCGGAGCTTTTTCGGAGAACAATTCCGCAACAAATGTGACTTCTCTAATAACGTGTATGTCATCAAGTGCAAAAAACGTCGCAAGCAATACGTAGGAGAAATTCTCTACGAGAAAGAGCCGCCAACCATTTATCTGGCATTAGACTTCGACATGCTTGGTCCGTGGCACAGCATTTAAACACCCCACGTCATTCGGTTACGGATCATTTCGAAATCATGCCCATTGAAAAAAAATCCCGTCTCACTTCTGTTGCAGATATCAAACGTTTGGAAAGAGAAAGTTTTTGGAATCAAACGTTATAAACTGTTTACCTTTTGGTTTGAACTTGGACCAGGAAAGATGACGAGAAAAAATATTATACAATTTGTGTTTCGGTATAATAAGGCCAATGTATTACAAAGTGTTCCAGAAAATTCTACTGACTAAGGCCAAGCTCCTGTCAGTCGTCAACCAAATGAAATATCATAGGTTTAGTTTATTACAACAATTTATGATGGGGGATAAAGGTCTAAATGATATGCCCCTTTTTAACACAATTAGAAACTTGTCTCTGTGGTTATTTTTAGATAAAAAGATTTTCCCTGTGCCCGTGTGTTTTAGTGTTCATAAATATAATAAGGCCAGCACGAATATGGCCCAGATTAAAACAGAAGAGTACAAACTGCTTCAAAGTAAATTGGCTCGACCTCTGAGCCAGTCATTATAAAAAAAATGAAAGATCTATTAGACCGGACTACAAACTCCCTTGTCTGTCTTGTACCTAGGAACCAAACTACATTTTCACTTTCTTTTCCCATTATCATAGTTTGTTTACTTTCAGTTAACCCGTCTTCAACCTAATGAAATATCGCCTGTTTTGGATTGTTACAACAACCTATGATTGGGTCTGGTCTCTGTGGTTATTTTAGTCAAGAAGATTTTCCCTGTGCCAGCGTGCTTTAGCGTTTAACGTTTTAATGTTCAACAAATATATATAGATCGGAAACCTTAAATAACGGTATTCTATTATTAATATTAATTAAACAAAATTTAAATTAACTTGACGAACGGTCCTTCTTTATAATATAAGTTCTCTCAAATCACTGCTTCAACACTCCCGAGATAAGTTGCAAAAAAAAGCTTATGCACTGTACGTACTGAGGAAAATAACCAATATAGTTGTAAAGTTTTGGTTGAGCGGAAAATATAAACATTCTAGCAGCTCATGTCACTGTCAGTTTAAGAAGTAGACTATGTCAACGGTAAAAATAGAATTAGGCAAAGTGGTTAATGAAGTAGGCCACAAACCAGCGTAATTCAACAATAACTTAAACGTGAGCACAGGTCATATAGTTCCCAGAGAGCCCCGGGCTGCTTGCTTTTTTGTACTGAGTCTAAGTAGAACAACAAGCTACTCACTCGGATATGGCGACTAAATAGGTAGCCGTGAAAGAATAATTTCTATATCCTCTTGGGAGTCCAAGACTAGAGTAACAGCGATAATAAGAGGAAAAGAAACGCTCTCTTTTGCTATTTAACTTTCGGCTTTAATCTATACACAAATAAAAAGGTTAAGCACCCCATTGGAAAGTCTGCACCGACCGATCAAATCATTGGTGAAGGTGGATTGTAGGCAAACTGATGTTGCAGAAACGATTGTGATCATAAAGGGCAACATTCTGGCGATAAAATAATCCCCATTTATGGCAATAAGCTATACAATTTATCCAGGATATCGTTAGCCAAATCAAAAGTGTATTTTAACAAAATAAAAAGATGTTTATAAGGACGAAACTTCTGGCTCCATCTGGCTTCACAGGGCGAACATATTGAAGCAAAAATGTCACTTTGAGTGTGTAGAACACATCAGGTCAATAGCGCGTATAGCCGCCATTAGCTTCCAACCTGCGTTTCATCCCTCAAGTGAGACGTTGGATCTGTTGAAGGAGTAACTGCCGTCAATACCGATGTAATGCGGCTTCCAATTCCTGCAGATTTTGTACAGGAGGCTCCAGGGCTTGAATGTTTCCGCCCATCCTATCCCAAATGTGCTCTAAAGGATTCAAATCCGCGCAGTTACCCCTTCAACAGACGCGACGTCTCACTGGAGGAATGAAACGTTGATTGGAAGATAATGGAGGCTATACGCGCTACTGACCTTCTGCTCTAGGGATGTGTTCTACACACTCAAAGTGACATTTTTACTTCAACATGTATGTTCGCTCTGTGAAGCCAGATGGACTCATTTCATACTTACAAGCATCTTTTTTTTTGGTTAAAATACACTTTTGATTTCGATATCCTGAATAAATTGTTGGCCTATAGCTTATTGCCATTAATGGTGATTTCTTATCGCCAGAATGTTGCCCTTTATGTACAATCGTTTCTGCAACATCAGTTTGCCAACAATTTTCCTACACCAATGGTTTTATCGGTCGGTGTAGACTTTCCAGGAGGGTGCTTAACTTATTTCTTGTGTATATTATAAGAGTCGCTACCGATCGGCTTAGGCATGCCTCGGACAGTCTGATAACTTCGAGGGCACTCTGAAACTTCGGGGATTTACGTACGTGAAATACCATATGATAGAATATGGTGGCCAAATAGGTAGCCGTGAAACGTACAATTCTCAAATCCTCTTCAGGGCCCCACAAAAGTATCCCCGTGATAATGTAAGGGACCGAAACACCCGGTTTGTTAACTTTCAGCCTCGATCATTTATATAATTGAAGCATTGGAGGATTCCTGGTATGTACCGAAACTGCGTCTGTGTCAAAGCCGACCGGTAGCGATCGAAAATAGCCGTAGGGAGTTCCGACTGATGCCTTGGACAGTCGACGCTTTTCATACGGTAAATCACCGTATTTTACTGCTGAATATAAATGACGACAGGAAGTACATATTTTACAACAGACTAAAATAAAAATAATTGCTGATTTATCAAATGCTACATTCATCTATAAAGTTTTTTGTTTATATATGTGTTTTTAGCGCGGTAAACCACATGGCGTATAACACAAACGAAGACAGACACAGTTTCAGTACATATCAGTATTTCTCCAATCATTCAATTATAGCTATTCGAGGCTGAAACTTCGGAAAGTGTGCTTTGGTCCTTACATTTTCATGGGGACGCTTTTTAAAACTGAATTCCGATGGCTGTCACTGGCCGATCCTAATCGTTAAATTCTCAATTCTCTTGGAAAAATGTTCAAACTTTTAGATGATAAATATAGCTTAGTAAACAGAATAACAGTAGCATTAAGGGGATAATTTTGACATGAAAATGTTTCACTCTGTGGTTAGACTTCATTTAGATGTATCTACAATAATTATTTTGTCCAGATAAAAAATAACGAATAATTTGCAATACACATTTGGCATTCATTCGATGCATCACTCATGTTCATTGCTGACGTGTGTAAACAAGAAGCTTTGTCAAATTATTCATGTTCGATGCATCGAAATGAATTTCAAGACATTGTATGACGTAAGTTAAAAATAATTCAAAACCAGAGTGTAAAGCTACACATATGTACATCTCGATTTCGGCGAGAGTTTGATTCTAAAAGACTTGCTCGCCATGTTCTCAGCATGCCGTCTGTCCTGTTGTTTGAAATCATGTAAACGTTTTTAATATATAAATCCTCACATATAATTTAAAAATAAAGCGCAGAATATCGCCAGAATCCCGGTGATTCAAAGGCCCAAGTGGAGGTCGTGTGACGTAAAGATGTCTTACATTATAACACGCGTATAAATTAAAAAAATGAATCATTTAAATTTTTCGCTTAAAGGCACACGAAAATCCAGAACACTGTTTACATTAAAAACAGTGGAAGGTTTTCTGTTTTTTTCCCAGACAGAACAAGTTAGGAACTTTCTATTTTTACCAGAAATTGAGAGTCTTGACATCATTTAGTATTTTTAGTTTGAAATTGAAAAACAGATTTTTCAGGTACCCGCAATGTAAACAAACTTCGAACCTAAGCGTGTGCACAAGTGTCGTAATGGTTTGAGTCGTGTGGGCGATCTAACGACACAGTATAATTTTAGGAACTTTATCTAAGAAATACATACTAACGATCGGGTAAGAGGGACTATAAAAGCCTGCCGAGTGCAAACCGCAGACAAAAACGCTTGAATGAGGGTAATCCAACACAAGTTAATGTGGCATGAGCTGCCAAAATGTTGATATTTTGACTTAAAAACAGAACGTTGAAATTATTGGTTATTTTTCTCAAAACGTATAATTCAGAAACTTTTTATTGCTTCTAGTCTAAAAAATGTGCGATAAAGTATTGTTTTGAACTAACTTTGCCTAAGAATGAATGAATGAATGGTCGTCCCGGTTATTTAAATTTTGTTTACTTTACGAACACGTTTTCCGTTCGTACAGGCCACATACAGTATGGATTTTCCTCATTCCAACCACAATCATTTAGTTTTTCGATGGCCTTCAAAGCTTCTTACTGTCGTGAAGATCAGAAATTATGAAAGAAGTGTGAATTTCGGCAGCTCATGCCACTTTAAAGGGGCATGAGCTGCCAAAATGTTGATATTTTGACGTAAACACAGAATGTTGAAATTATCGGCTATTTTTCTCAAAACGTATAATTCAGAAGCTTTTTAGTGCTTTTAGTCTCGAAAATGTACGATAAAGTATTGTTTTAAACTAACTTTGGCTTAGAATGAATGAATGGTCGTCCCGGTTATTTAAATTTTGCTACTTTTCGAACACGTTTTCGGTTCGTACCGGGCACCTACTGTATGGATTTTCCTCATTCCAACGCCAATCATTTAGTTTTTCGATGGCCTTCAAAGCTTCTTACTGTCGTGAAGATCAGAAATTATGAAAAAAGTGGGAATTTCGGCAGCTCATGCCCCTTTAACCAACACTGATCGGTGTTGTTGTTGTTGACTTGTAATCGAGCTTCGAATCTTCTTTCGTTTTTCACCCTCATTTATACATTCTAAACCTAATTGGACATGCTTTATGTGTGCTATGTTTAATTTTAGTCAAACAGGCTACGGCGGCAACTGGGCCTTGGTTAAAGTAAGCAAAATCAATCAGTTAGGTCTTTGTGCACGTGAACTGAATATCGATGGATGCTACTTCTGTCAATTCCGTCAAAATACTGCCTGGATACCTGTATGTACGCATTCTTTAGTGATGATGCTTTCAACGAAAATTTCTTAAATGAAACTGTTTGAGAAATTAAAGAAAAAATGTCGAAAATTGTCGAAACTGTACAACCTACAGTACTTTGGTTGGAAAATATGGCACAATAAGACCTTTCAAGAAAACTCTACAAGTTTACATTGTTTATCTACAGGTATATAATCTCACAATAGATGGACGAATTTCTGTTACATACAGTACTTACATATAATCCAACTGTAACCGTGATTAGAAAGTGTAGGACGATTATAACATAATCCGCAATATGTAAATCAGCTTTCTCTGCCATCGTTACACATCTATGATGGTTGTAAAGTAAATTGGCCGTAAATCTCGTCCACTGCTAGCATTATAAGTGTATACTGTAGCTTCAGGCGCACATACCCTTGCCGCTCAGCTCAGCTTCTTCAAGAGATACATTTATTAACTGGGTTGTTATTTGTGCAGTCTTCTCCTAAGAATTTAGACTACTTTTTGGAGAAGGGGGTACATGTACTTAACCAGCCGAAAAATGTAAAGCACAATTAAGTATTACACTTTTCAACGGTAGCATTGAGAACTTGACTTAAGCCAGGTGCCAAGCTGACGACCAACTGGAGTGTTGGAATGAGAGGATCCTGCTCTCGTTGTTTGTTTTTTTTAACTTTGTAATGTAGGGGACGGTTGTTCAAAAGTGTATTAAGCTCAATACCAGTATTACTTTGTAACGTAACAATTGAATTTCTTTGTTACACGACGTCTTTTCGGCCTGTATTAAGCCAAATACACCTTTGAACAACTCAGCCGTTCTATGGTGGCTCATATAGTGATAGTAATTATCGTTTTGATTTTCTGGTTTTTTTTTTATGAATTAAGGAATTATTTTTGAAAATGACAATTTGCACCCATGCAAAAATCAATTGTTGTCCACCCATGTGAAATTTTTTCCACTGTGTCTTTGTGTCACCGTGCAGTTTGATTAGACCATTATCCATCCTACCGAAGATATCCACCGTATTTGTTTTGGATGAACTCAGTTTGGGGGGTAGGGGATTGAGAGGTATTGTCCTAAATTGTCCGAATCTCAGGAAAAAAAACCTCCAAATGCCAACGTGTTTCGTGTGGTTTATACAGGCCTTGCATGGGTATAGCCGCACGCGTGTCTTATCCTGTTTTACTTACTTGCCGGCCACGAAGAGTAGCCAGCGTAGTTTCAGAAGTGTTGAAGCTTTATTAAGACCTATATTTGCTGCTCTACTGGTTTAAAAATATAACAAAAATTACAGAAAGGAAATTTTCCAACAACACAGAATACAACTTGATTGGCGTTTAAAGTAACCGAGTTGCCAGGTACTCGCCAAAGGTTGGGATTTCCTCGGACCTAGTGCCCGCCCACTAGACCTGGCTATGCCGCTATATAAGTGAAGTAATCTTGAGTGCGGCGTAAAACATCAATCAATCAACCAAAGCAGCAGCCACCGATATTCTGGATGAGCGGATTGATTTACACAGCACACACACCCGTCTCACTTCGTGTTTTTTACAAGACATAAAATCAAAGAATGCTATTTAGTTAATTGAAAATGTTAACAGATATTAAAGTTTCCTAGCTTGGCATATTATAGTAGAGTAAGCAGTCCAAAGAAAGACTTATGCAGTACGTCTTTCATCAGGATTGCTTACTCTACTCAAATAAAAACAACCAAACCAACTTTTGATTCACAGACTGCCATGTTGGAAATGTTCTTCGTTTGATTAGGCAGTTTTCAAATTTATGCACAGATCGTTCAGGTTAAAGTTAAGATTTCTATGTATGCAGTTGACTTTTCTTTGACAAACAGATTTGCTTGAAACCCAAGGTAATCTAGGTATAAAATCCGGAAAAGACCAAGAAACACTTGAAAAACTAAATTTCAACACACGGCAATAATGCTTAACACAGAATAGAGCGTTTATGTCTTTGGTTTATGGTATTTTGACATGTCAACTGAGGTTTACTACACAATATTAACTACCAAAAATTGATCGAATTTGACCAAAAATGGTTAGTGGGATAAATGGATTTTATGATGGGGCTAAATTCTGAACAACTACGGATTTGCTGACGAAATTTCCAATAGCTATACTTCCGTGAAATACCGACAACGGCATATAGGGTGGTTTTTATTTTTAGATTGATATGCTGTTTGCAGCTAATTTTTTTTACTGAGGTGTCTAATGAAGAGTATAGGGGCCCAGATATCTCAATCACAATGAACCAACCTGAAGCCAAAGATTGGGGTATCGTTGGCCCATATTGAGTTTTTATCATTTTGGTCATCTTTCTAACGTACACAGAGCGGATGGTTTAATGCTGACAAAATGCTTGGCAAAACCTTTATCCAGTTTTGGATTGCCGGCGCTTAGGATAACCATAGGATGGCCGACTCTGGCAATGAACAACTTAGGGTTGGTGAACCATTTGTCGACTTTAAAACGGCCAACTATGCCATCTGGTTACGGACGTCTAGCCAATGTTGCTATCTGATGATTATCCCACCGTATAGAGGGTGACCGTGATATAACGTTGGGCTAACTGTTGGTGACCGACGCTTAACATAATCTAAAATGACCGACGGTGCCGAAATAGGACCAACGCTTTACCAATCCAGTGCACCAAGCCATTGACCACTCATAATAAGACCACGCAAATGCCAACGTGTTACATAAATTTGGCCAATATAGACAGGCTGGTAATTAACACACCGCCGAATGACCAAATATGGTAACCTTGACCCAAAATTGGTTCAGCGTTGAACACCCATCCACTCGTGTAGTTGTTCAAATATAAAATTGCAGATTCAACGTTGATTCGATGTCAGTAACTCAACAATCGCCAACTCTATAAATTGACAAATTTAGCCAAACTTGGTTCAACGCTGGACAGTTGACTGGGGCCATATACCAACCATGCGGACAAAATGCCAATGTTGGGTTAATGTGTTTGTGCTGTCTGAAGAGGAACTATTTCTCAAAGTCATATTAAACCCAATTCAGTCAGACATAAAAGTTGATTTATGAACTATACAAATATCCCAGACATTAAACTCTTAATATACCATTTGCCAGTTTTTCGCGCAACAATGATATGACGTCGTGGCACCAATCTTAGACCGGACAAGCCCAGCTTCCAATTAGACTTGAACTATATTCAGTCAAGCGCCCGTTTAATGCACGATTTTTTCGTGATACTTGATTATTTCAGACATAAACTGTCATATTGTGGTGTTTCTTCTCTAAAATATTGTATAAAAATGCTGAAAATATTGAGTTAAAAACAGACGGATGCTTTGTCCGGTCTACCAATAAGAACCGCAATTGTGACGTCGCTAAATTACGTCGTTTGAAAGTAATTGGCAAATCACATATTAGAAATCGCAAACATATAAAACCATGATTTCTGACGTTATTTACTTTGCTGTCTAATCCATTGCTTGTTTATGACGTAAAGAATATGACGTAATCGCCTAATCAGTGACCTCAGTACGTCATAATTATCTTATCTCTAGGAGACAATAGACGGACATTGTCAGTAAGTTGACGTGATCAACTATAACAGCCATATATACAACGTTTATTTTCGCAATGGATCAAAAAGGGCCTCCAATAGCCCCCACAAGGAACAGAATGCGACATCTAAAAGGCAAGGATACAGACGATTGTAAGTTACCCGAAGAGAATGTGGTGGTACAGACCACGGGAGACGAATGCAGCGAAGGAGAGACGGACATCTCCGAGATAGATACCAAACCTAAAGAGGACACCGCGTTTGACGGTCAGATAGAACACCAACAAAAAGCAATAACTACGGTCGATACGGGAATACTATCGACTGATCATTCCAGCATCGAAAAATGTGCCGAAAATAATTCTCTCGAAAAAGATTTCTGTGTGGATAATCAACAGAATATAAACCGCCAGTGTTTCGGGAAAGATGAAGAAGTTATAACGCATTCAGGAGAACTTGAGACAGCCGCCGAGGAGAAAAGGAGTGAAAAATTCAATTCTGTAGCATCTGCACAAGATCGCCCGTTACAGTTGGAATCCTCGGAAACTGAAGATAAAGAAATAGAGATATCTCAGCACGACGACATCAGGAAACAAGACGAAGCCTGTCCTACAACTGAAAAGTTAAGAGTTGAACCCGACGCAATTACAGAATTGGACAGTGTCAACCATCAAAACAGCCTAGGAGAGTCAGACAACTCGCTCCCCACTCATGCGTCGAACGCAAATTCTGAAAACCAAGACGAGGAAACTGAGAACGATTATCCGAAACATCTTAACCCTTTTGAGGAGGATTTCTCAGATACCGAAAACCCAGATGAGGTTAAACAAGTCACCCGTAAATCTCGACCGTCTCTTTATCCATGGAGACCATTCACTAAAGCGGATTTCTACGATATCAAACGGCCCCAGAAAATCCCGGAAAGAAAGACCGTCAAAAAGCGACCTTCTCTATACCCCTGGCGACCGTTTGCCGGTCTGGCTTATCCAGAAGTTCTCAATCCCTTTGCCGAAGATGTCCCAGATGTACATAAAGAGACCGGAGATAAACTACCAGATGACAATGAAGTAGTTTCTTCAAAACAGCCATCGGAGAAAAAGAGGAGCAAAATTGCTAATGCTTTGAGAAAAATGGTTTCCACCATATTTTGCTGTTGTCGTCGTCAACACTAAATCAATCTACTTTTTAAACATTTTCTGCACGACATCAATTGTTTCTCGGTGATGCTTTCTACTATAGCCGATATACTTTACGACGTACATTTTCGTGGTTTATTGAAATTCTACCAACGGCACAATGACTTCATTGATATGTTTCTGTTTGAATTGATGAGACTTGATACAGTTTATATGACCCTAGCCTGGAATGAACCTCCAAGTTTCCGGTGAATACGTTAATTACAACCCGGCTGCTTTTGTATCACATTTTTACAACGTTAACTGTTTTTGTAACGTAAACCTTTGTAACCTTTGTCTATATTTCCAGTATGTCCTGAACAAGAAATGGTTATCGTATCGACACAAGCAGCTATGGAAATTATACTTGTGAAGGTGACAAATGTATAGACTGGATTTCACATTTTGATTTAATCTTGTTTAATAATAGTATAAACTGATTCTTCTAAATTACATTGGAATTTCCGTTAACCATAAAAAAGATAACCTTGCGTATGTACTATAAAGTTGTTGTTTACAGAACTGTTGTAACAAAGATTTACTGATAAACTTGAAATTGAAATAAACCTTCGTGTACATGTAACGTTTTTGAATCAATTGTAACTCTTTCCTCGTCAGAACTTATACTGTGCAATGGGCATATTTTACCCCCACAGCGCTCGGTCTACTGAAGTGACGTTTGAACGATATAACGAACATATCTTGTGAAATACTGATATGATTTATGTGTCGGGTATCTGCGCCATGGGTGGACACTCTATATGCTTGGGTTTTAATTTGTTTCTTCACGAGCAAATGGATGTTTGATAAGTGGACTAATCTGCTCTCAACTTAAAACAGTTAATTTATGAAACGGTGTCAATAAGAAAAAAATAACTCGAAATTCCGACCAGATTTATTTAAGATCCGGATTTGATGACAGATCTCTGACGAGTATGGTTGGCGGATGTGGACATAAATGCCTACAATCTCTCTAATAAGGCAACGATGAAAATGGTATCGAGATAGAATGAAATGTATCGGATGCCTAGATTTATTAAACGTGAAAGCTTTTCTTCTAACGTGATATATTTATCAAGAAACGTATTGTATAAGAATTGTCCATCTTGTAAATCACATCTCATCATTTTATTAAAGGCACAGTTGCCGCGAAAATCCAGATTACCATTTACATAGAAAAAAAACAGTGGGCGGTTTTCTGTATTTTTCCCAGACATACCAACTTAGAAACTTTCTTTTTTTACGTGGAGGTCGTGTGACGTAAAACTGTCTCACATTATAACACGCGTATAAATTAAAAAATGAATTTAATGTCTGGGATATTTGTATGGTTCATAAATCAACTGTTATGCCTGACTGAATTTGGTTGAATAGGACTTTGAGAAATAGTTCCTCTTCAGACAGCACAAACACATTGCCCCAACATTGGCATTTTGTCGGCATGGCTGGTATATGGCCCCAATCAACTGTCCAGCGTTGAACCAAGTTTGGCTACATTTGTCAATTTATATTTATGGACACTAAAACACACGGGCACAGGGAAAATCTTCTTGTCTAAAATAACCATGGAGACAAGTTTCTAATTGTGTTAAAAAGAGGTATATCATTTCGACCTTTATACCCCATCATAAATTGTTGTAATAAAGTAAACCTATGATATTTCATTAGGTTGACGACTGACAGGAGCTTGGTCTTAGTCAGTAGAATTTTCTGGAACACTTTGTATTACATTGACAATGCTTACGTATCTTAAGCTATGGTAAGAATATCGTCAGACTATATATTATAGGGTCATGGGAAAAGACAGTGAAAATTTGCCCCCCACCCACCCTCACCCCTTACCCAGAAAAACCTAGGTAGAAGGCAGACAGGGGAGTTTAGCCCTGACCAGTATGTCTTTCAAACTCTTGTTCTTTTTATAAGCAATGACTGGCCTTTGGGTCAGAGGTCGAGCAAGTTTACTTTGAAGTAGTTTGTATTCTTCTACTATAATCTTGGCCATAGCGATGCTAGCTTTGTTATACTGAAAGACAAATGGTATTATAGTTTTTTCACGACATCTTCCTGGGTCCAAGTTCAAACCCAAAGGATAAATAGTTTGTAATGTTTGAATCCAAAAACTTTCCCTTTCCAAACGTTTGTGCTTGGTATCTGCAGCGGAAGTGAGAAAAGGGATTTTCTCAATAGGCATGATTTCAAAATGGTCCTTGACCGAATGACCTAGAGTATTGAAATGTTGTGCCACAGGTACATCATGTTTAAGTCTAATACTAGATAAATGGTTGGCTGCTCTTTGTCGTAGAGAATTCTGAGTTTCTCCAACATACTGTTTGCGACATTTTTTACATGTGATAACATACACGATATTAGAGGAGTCGCAATTAAGATTCTCTGCCATTTGATATTTGTCGCGAGATTGTTCTCCGAAAAAGGTTCCGCGATTGGGTACGTATATATCGAGTTTGCATCGCGTCTTAAGGCATTTCATTGATGTACCTGAGAGAAATGTTGGACGGTAATGGTACACCCGTGAAGGGGAGGTAAGCGTTTCGGGGGCTGAAGGGGGAAACATGATTTGTCTTACTGTGTTAGATTTGATCCTTCGAAGTGATCTAAAAGAATACCTCCTAGGGAGGAGAGCTTTAAAAAGAACAGAACAAGCCTGGTTAAAGAAATCTGAAGAACTACAGTTTCTATAGAATCTAAAAATCTGAGACTTAATGACTCCCTTGAAAGTGTGAGGAGGATGGTATGACCCAGCATGTAGCAGCTGATGAGTGTCAGTAGGTTTGAAGAATACTTTGTAATCTAGATGCCCAGTAGTATGATATGTATGGCCCTTGTAAATAGTTACATCCAAAAAATCCACAGAATTTTGATCAATAGTAGGCTGTAACTTAATGCTTGAGTCGTGAGAATTAAGAGTATCAATGAAAATATGAAGGTCTTCCAACGTATGCTGCCAAATGATAAAAATGTCATCCAGATACCGAAGGTAAATAAAAGGTTGTTTGTGACATTTGTGAAGAATATCACTCTCCCACTCAGCCATAAAAATAGAGGCAAAGTTAGGACTAAAACGTTTCCCCATAGCACACCCTTTAATTTGCTGAAAGATCTCCCCATTGAATTCAAAATCGTTACCTTTTAAGCTAAGTTCCAGCAATTCTAAAATGTCTTTATCCGGACGACGGTGGTCAGGATATCTTTGGAATGCTGATTTTATGGATTTAAGCCCCAAATCTATGTCAATGTTTGTATACATAGACTCCACATCCAGAGTGACTAAAATCACATCTTGTGGGATGGATTTCTCAGACAATTTGGCCAATAAATCATCCGTGTTTTTGATAAAGCTAGGATGCCGATTCGCTATAGGTTTTAGATAGTAATCAATTAGCTCTGATATTCTATAACTTTCACTGCCACAATCTGAGATAATAGGACGCCCAGGGGGCATTGTAGGCTTGGGCCATTTTTCAATGGGTTTGTGAATTTTCGGAAGAATATAGAAGACCCTGTTTCTAGAGTTATGATCAGATTCCAAATAGCGATACTGTTTTTCATTAAGTAAGCCTTTATCTTGAAGAGAAACAAGAATTTTATTAAACTTCCTAACATTTTCAGGCCAAATTTCCTTATCAAGTTTTTTGTAATGGTGAGGGTTGCTTAGCTGCCGTTCTATCTCTTCAATATAATCCTGTTTAGACATAATAACTGTTGCCGAACCTTTATCAGCAGGTTTAATAACTATGTTTGGATTTCTCCTTAGCTTACTTAAGGCAAGACATTCTGAATGAGTGAGGTTATGTTGGTTTCTAGGATTAGTTAAAACATTAAACTTCCTTGATACAGAGTCACGACTTATGCTTATTTCTGGGTCATACATGTAAGAAGGGGGCGTATAACCGCTTTTAGATGTAAACGGCTTGCGTACCCCACTAGAATCTCTGTAGATATCAGCCAGACTTACAATTCTAGAGTACTCCATAACATGCACTAATTTACTAATAGAAAAGTCCCTATCAGATAATGATTTTGGGCAAGGCACAAATGAAAGTCCTCTACTGAGTAGAGATATATCATCAGCAGTGAGTTCCTCGTTACTAAGATTAACAATATTACTTCCTAAGCCAAAAGTAGGGTGGCACATGCCCTGTCCCAAATTTAGTTTAAATCTACTGTCTGAAGCCAGTGGGTATACAAGCAATTTGCTGTATCTTCGGTCCAGTGAATTTTGTCCGTGGATACTCTAAATTTTGAATTAGGGATTTTTGGTATGACGATAACTCTCTTCATCTTGGAAGCAGAAGAGTTATATAGGTTCAGGTTCGAAACTTCACTGGCCGGTAATTTAGTGGATGACTGGATCTCTACAAAGTAGATGAGCGAGTTGGAAAAAGTCTTCCTAACCGCTGTCATCATGTTGCGCATCTGAGTTAAGGAAGTGTTTGGCTCAGTAGTTGTCTTGTTATTGATACCAATATTCAAGATAACTTTCTCAGGTTGGGGACCTTGATACTTTTGAATTAGCGTCCGAAATGAGTTGAAATTGGCACCAGGGAAACATTCTACCTGCATATCAGGGTGGGGGTCAAGGTTAATTCTAGATAGATTAGAATCCCCAAGTAAAAGAACTTTCTTAGTTACATTAGGAAAGTGCCAATTAGAGGAGGTGTGCCGAAATTTCCAAAATTTAGAATTAGCTAATTTATTCCGAGGGTTGCGCTGACCCCTCGGAGGGGATCTCACTGCATCTGAATATCTCATAGGTGAATGGGCTGACAAAACTGGGGATGGGGGAGGAGGAGAGGGACTAGATGTACTAGGTCTAGCAGAAGTGATCCTAGTAGAAACTGGGGAAGACGGGGGACGAAAGGGGACAGAGGTACTACTAGGTCTAGGGGAGGGGGGCTGAGGGGATGAATAAGAGGGGGCAGAGGTACTAGGTCTAAGGGAGGGAGTACCAGTAGGGAAAGGCGATGGGGAAACAGAAGGTAAAGTTACAGACCTAGGAATCTGTGACTGCAGAGTTGGAGGTGAGATAACAGATGTCGACGGGCTGACAGACGGATGGGGTTGGGGAGACGATGGTGGACTAAACTGAGTAGTAGCAGTGACAGATTTAGTGATGGAAAGAAGAGAATAAAAATTTTGAATGGTCGAAAGTTGTAATTTACCTTTATAATTCTGTTTGCCCCATTTTAAAGCATTATTGAGAGCACTGTCAAAGTTTAGACCATTGGATTTGTCAATTTATATATAGAGTTGGCGATTGTAGAGTTACTGACAAATTTTTCGCTTAAAGGCACACTTGCCGCGAAAATCCAGAATACTGTTTACATTAAAAACAGTGGACGGTTTTCTGTATTTTTCCCAGACATACCAACTTAGAAACTTTCTATTTTTACCAAAGAATTTAGCATCATTTAGTATTTTTAATTTGAAATTGAAAATTAGATTTATCAAGTACCCGCAATGTAAACAAACCCCTAACCTGAACATGCAGACAAGCACCCTAATGTTTGAGTCGTGTGAGTGATCTAATTGCATATAGTATAATTTTACGTACTTTATCTTAGAAATACAGACTAGCGATCGGGTAAGAGTGACTAGAAAAGCCTGCCGATTATTTTTTGGGTGTAAACCACAGACAAAAAAGCCTGAAATGGGGGTAACCCAACCACTAAGTTAACCGATACTGGTCGTTGTTGTTCTTGTAATCGGGCTTCGATTCTTCGTTTGTTTTTCACCCCCATTTCTACATTCTAAACCTAATTGGACATTGTTATGTGTGCTATGTTTAATTTTAGTGGTTTTAGTCGTAGTAAGCTCATGTAATTTGGTTCTCTTAAGAAATGTCCAACTGGCTACGGCGGCAAGTGGGCCTTTAAGTAACCATTCAGAAACTATATTACAAACAAGCAAAAGCCAGAAACGGAACTTGACAGCTTTGTTGACTGGTTTTTAAAAGAATGTCAAGATGTGAAAAAGTTCGCTTGCTTTTCTTTTTAATAGAGCGCATTGTAAAACCTTTTGTTTGCTTTAACTTGACAAGCTACGCGTATAGTATATCTCTCACCGACATGTTAATGCATGTCGTGTACAAACATAATTCTATCGGGTAAGAAAGAAATTGAACAGGACGCTTTTAAATATAACGTGTGGTTAATTTGCCAACAAGTTGAGGATATAATGATACACGTATCAATTATTTAACAACGTGTAAGGCTAAAAAGAAAACAAACACAACATATCCTTCAAAAGTTACCCGTCCCTTTACTTTTCTAACGCGTGCTATACTATTGACAACGCGTTTTAAAATTCTTAAAGCTTTAATTTCATTGGGTATTATAGTACACGTATCCGAAGTTAGCGTACACTACATTAAATCAGTGGTTTGATTGGCCGACAAAATGGTGTGTTGTGAAGCTTTAATTTGGTTGGTTCTTATTGATACGGGTATCATCAATAAAGGCACGTGTTGTTTGAAGCCGCATTTCCATTGGCTATTATATTTATGGACACTAAAACACACGGGCACAGGGAAAATCTTCTGGCTATTATAGATACGCGTTACAAACTTTGAACTACAGAACTCTAAAACTAGAGTCGTGTATTAACACTTATGAGACGTGTAGCTATTTTAGGCATTTATGTCCACATCCGTCAACCATACATCTATGAACTATATACTGTTTATAACTTTGCAACGTCACAGTATAATTTCGCGATGTCATTTAGACTTGGGCTCGTTTCACAAAGCAGTCGCATCGCAAACGAAGCGCAGTTGCCAATGGATGCCATAGTGAAGAGATACAAAGTCATGGCAATTGCGATTGATCGCACTTTGCGAGGGCTTCGTGAAACGGCCCCCATGCAGGGTCAGGCCAATTTAAACAGAAAAGTTAATCTTCGCAAGCGGATTTGTTCTAAAGCTAGCCGAGAAATCTGGGCTCTGCCAAATTGTTTGTTTCTCTCCGCGTTCGTCATAGCCCAGATCACTTCCATAGTAAAAAGCGATATTTTTTAAGGAGACCAGTCGAAAAAATCGGCGGCGCAAATTTCACAACAAATAAGCAAAGAATAAAGTTTTTATACCTCTACATTCCGATATCAAAGACCTAGAAGAAGGAGTTCGTCAACTTTACGCGGCTGTAATGTGGTAAGCTTTCCTTTATGCAGTCAATATTTGCTTCCACTGACGTTCAACCTGACGTAACTGCCATAGTAAAACATTAACCGACCTAAAAAACTCGGCGGGGCATCTTAGAAATAAGTTACTCGTAATCTTCGGAAATCTTTTGTCATGACCAATGAGTTATAGGCCGAATATGAAATATTCGTGGAGTATTAAATACTAGATGTATACACCTATATATTTCTCCACAGTTATATCGATATTATTTTACCCTAGTGATTCGGGCTAAGGCGACAAGACACATTAGCAGCCATATAATACCAGTCGCCGTAAGACCGATAATCCGGGCTATTCTAAAGCGTAAGGAGAAGGAGGTAAGCATGTGGGCACGATTGGGGTCAAGACTAATGCACATTCCAAAACAACTCGGCTCATTTATTATAACAGCTGATCATATACTCTTTAAGCAAACAAGTTGCTCTGAATGGCGATAAATTCGTTATTTGACGACCTTCCGTGAGTATACGAGATATTTGATGTCTGGCATGAAGATTTTTCCGCTGAAGGTTGTCAAATAACTAATGTTATAGTATTTTATTAAAGCGTTTACTTTTCTGTCAATATGTTGGTTCGATGATCTTCGCCCCTCTCATAATAAAAAATGTCTGACTCCAAAATGACTTTTTTGATACTGACGGCCGTATTTTGGAATATCTGGACTAATGCCTGTAACTGGACGTCACATATAGTAACCGTTTAAAAAGCGTTTTTCACACCAACTGTCTTTTGTCATCGGCCATTTTTAAAGCCTTTCGGGTTGACCTCTTTGAATTTTTCTAAACCCTTACAGTTTAAAGTGGCATGAGCTGTCAAAATTCACGCTTTTTTCATAATTTCTGATCGTCACGACAGTAAGAGGCTTTGAAGGCCACCGAAAAACTAAATGATTGGCGTTGGAATGAGGAAAATCCATACAGTAGGTGGCCTGTACGAACCGAAAACGTGTTCGAAAAGTAACAAAATTTAAATAACCGGGACGACCATTCATTCATTCTAAGTCAAAGTTTGTTGAAAACAATACTTTATCGTACATTTTCGAGACTAGAAGCACTAAAAAGTTTCTGAATTATACGTCTTGAGAAAAATAGCCAATAATTTCAACATTCTGTATTTACGTCAAAATATCAACATTTTGGCAGCTCATGCCCCTTTAAGCTTGCGGGAGGTAACCAAGGGGGTTTTTGGTTTGTGGCTAACAGTCTGTTTTTTTAGTGTTGGTGTCTTTTAAGTCACTAAGAAAAGATGGATTCTAAATATGGTGACGGTATCAGAACCAACGTTGATTTCTGCAACCGAGGGTGCCGAATGATGGCTCATTCGGCAGTGATAGTCCTTCAGCCCGATACAGGCCTTCCATCGACGCGGCGCGGGTTCGAATTTGGATATTTCACTTGATCGCTGTATGTGCAAGAGTTGCCAAGTACTCGCTGAAGGTCGGGGTTTACGCTGCACAAAGAGCTCTTTTTACCCCAAGATTAAACTTGGCATAGCCGTCGTATAAGTGAACTAATCCTAAGTGAGGCGTAAAATATCAATCAATCAATCTATGACTCTGATTTACTTCAAAATAATATCAGCAAACTAAAGGGTAAGAGTGGATAGGATTTGATAATACAAGTCTGTGTGATAAGCTAAATTGAAATGACGAGTTGAAATCTGAAACCCGAACAACTAGGCCTACAAATTTCCTGGTGTAATTTCCCATAACTTTACCCCCGTGGGTAAACGGAGGGCCATTTGTATGGAATATTGAGTATAGGAAATACATTCTATTTTTCTTGTTTATAGAGTAACACGGAAGTATTTTGAATGTCTTATTATGCCGAACACAGTGAGAACCTTGACAAACACAAACAAATATCTCAGATATAAAACTCTTTATAAGATATCGCAAACATGTAAAACCAAGAATTCTGACGTTATTTGGTCTGCTGTTCGTCACTGAATCGACGTCCAGTCATCGTTATTTTGACGTTCCCATTGCTTGTTTATGACGTGAAGAATATGACGCAATCGCCTAATCAGTGACCACGGTACGTCATAATTATCTTATCTCTAGGAGACAATATACGGACATTGTCAGTAAGTTGACGGGGTCAACTATAACAACCATATATACGTTTATTTTCGCAATGGATCAAGAAGGGCCTCCAATAGCCCCTACAAGGAATAGAATGCGACATCTAAAAGGCAAGGATACACGATTGTAAGTTTCCCGAAGATAATGTAGTGGTAAAAACCACGGGCGACGAATGCAGCGAAGGAGAGAATTACATCCCCAAGATAGATACCAAACCTGAAGAGGACACCGCGTTTGACGGTCAGATAGAACACCAACAAAAAGCAATAACTACGGTCGATACAGGAATACAGGGGTCCCAAGTGGATCATTGCAGCATCGAAAGCTGTGCCGATAATCCTCTCGAAAAAGGTATTAGTGTGGAAGATCAACGGAATATAAACAGCCAGCGTTTGGGGAAAGATGAAGAAGTTATAACGTCTTCAGGAGAACTTGAGACAGCCGCCGAGGAGAAAAGGAGTGAAAAATTCAATTCCGTAGCATCTGCACAGGATCGCCCGTTACAGTTGGAATCCTCGGAAACTGAAGATAAAGAAATAGAGATATCTCAGCACGACGACATCAGGAAACAAGACGAAGCCTGTCCTACAACTGAAAAGTTAAGAGTTGAACCCGACGCAATTACAGAATTGGATAGTGTCAGCTATCAAAACAGCCTAGGAGAGTCAGACAACTCGCTCCCCATTCATGCGTCTAAAGCAAATTCTGAAAACCAAGCCGAGGAAACTGAGCACGATTATCCGAAACATCTTAACCCTTTTGAGGAGGATTTCTCAGATACAGAAAACCCAGATGAGGTTACACATGTCACCCGTAAATCTCGACCGTCTCTTTATCCATGGAGACCATTCACGAAGGCGGATTTCTACGACATCAAACGGCCTCAGAAAATCCCGGAAAAGAAGACCGTCAAAAAGCGACCTTCTCTATACCCCTGGCGACCGTTTGCCTGTCTGGCTTATCCAGAAGTTCTCAATCCCTTTGCCGAAGATGCCCAAGATGTACCTAAAGAGACCGGAGAAAAACTACCATATGACAACGAAGTAGTATCTTCAAAAGAACAGTCCATGAAAAAGGGGAACAAAATTGCTAATGCCTTTGAGAAAAATAGTTTCCACCATATTTTGCTGTTGTCGTCGTCAACACTAAATCAATCTACTTTTTTAAACATTTTCTGCACGACATCAATTGTTTCTCGGTGATGCTTTTTACTATAGCCGATATACTTTACGACGTACATTTTCGTGGTTTATTGAAATTCTACCAACGGCACAATGACTTTATTGATATGTTTCTGTTTGAATTGATGAGACTTGATACAGTTTATATGACCCTAGCCTGGAATGAACCTCCAAGTTTCCGATGAATACGTTAATTACAACCCGGCTGCTTTTGTATCACATTTTTACAACGTTAACTGTTTTTGTAACGTAAACCTTTGTACTCTTGTCTATATATCCAGTATGTCCTGAAAAAGAAATGGTTATCGTATCGACACAAGCAGCTATGGAAATTATACTTGTGAAGGTGACAAATGTATAGACTAGATTTCACATTTTGATTTAATCTTGTTTAATAATAGTATAAACTGATTCTTCTAAATTACATTGGAATTTCCGTTAACCATAAAAAAGATTACCTTGGGTATGTACTATAAAGTTGTCGTTTACAGAAATGTTGTAACAAAGATTTACTGATAAACTTGAAAATGAAATAAACCTTCGTGTACATGTACAGTTTTTGAATCAATTGTAACTCTTTCCTCGTCAGAACTTATACTGTGCTATGGGCATATTTAACGCCCACGGCGCTCGGTCTACTGAAGTGACGTTAGTTACGCCTTTCGGAAAAGTATGTAAAAAGGTGATACGCATGATCCGTATGAATGATATAACGAACATATCTTGTGAAATACTGATATGATTTATGTGTCGGGTATCCGCGCCATGGGTGGACACTCTATATGCTTGGGTTTTAATTTGTTTCTTCACGAGCAAATGGATGTTTGATAAGTGGACTAATCTGCTCTCAACTTAAAACAGTTAATTTATGAAACGGTGTCAATAAGAAAAAAATAACTCGAAATTCCGACCAGATTTATTTAAGATCCGGATTTGATGACAGATCTCTGACGAGTATGGTTGGCGGATGTGGACATAAATGCCTACAATATATCTAATAAGGCAACGATGAAAATGGTATCGAGATAGAATGAAATGTATCGGATGCCTAGATTTATTAAACGTGAAAGCTTTTCTTCTAACGTGATATATTTATCAAGAAACGTGTTGTATAAGAATTGTCCATCTTGTAAATCACATCTGATCATTTTTTAAAGGCACAGTTGCCGCGAAAATCCAGATTACCGTTTACATAGAAAAAAACAGTGGGCGGTTTTCTGTATTTTTTCCCAGACATACCAACTTAGAAACTTTCTATTTTTACGTGGAGGTCGTGTGACGTAAAAATGTCTTACATTATAACACGCGTATAAATTAAAAAATGAATTTAATGTCTGGGATATTTGAATGGTTCATAAATCAACTTTTATGCTTGACTGAATTTGGTTTAATATGACTTTGAGAAATAGTTCCTCTTCAGACAGCACAAACACATTGACCCAACATTGGCAATTTGTCGGCATGGTTGGTATATGGCCCCAGTCAAGTGTCCAGCGTTGAACCAAGTTTGGCTAAATTTGTCAATTTATATATAGAGTTGGCGATTGTAGAGTTACTGACAAATTTTTCGCTTAAAGGCACACTTGCCGCGAAAATCCAGAATACTGTTTACATTAAAAACAGTGGACGGTTTCTGTATTTTTCCCAGACATACCAACTTAGAAACTTTCTATTTTTACCAAAGAATTTAGCATCATTTAGTATTTTTAATTTGAAATTGAAAATTAGATTTATCAAGTACCCGCAATGTAAACAAACCCCTAACCTGAACATGCAGACAAGCACCCTAATGTTTGAGTCGTGTGAGTGATCTAATTGCATAGTATAATTTTACGTACTTTAACTTAGAAATACAGACTAGCGATCGGGTAAGAGTGACTAGAAAAGCCTGCCGATTATTTTTTGGGTGTAAACCACAGACAAAAAAGCCTGAAATGGGGGTAACCCAACCACTAAGTTAACCGATACTGGTCGTTGTTGTTCTTGTAATCGGGCTTCGATTCTTCGTTTGTTTTTCACCCCCATTTCTACATTCTAAACCTAATTGGACACTGTTATGTGTGCTATGTTTAATTTTAGTGGTTTTAGTCGTAGTAAGCTCATGTAATTTGGTTCTCTTAAGAAATGTCCAACTGGCTACGGCGGCAAGTGGGCCTTTAAGTAACCACTCAGAAACTATATTACAAACAAGCAAAAGCCAGAAACGGAACTTGACAGCTTTGTTGACTGGTTTTTAAAAGAATGTCATGATGTGAAAAAGTTCGCTTGCTTTTCTTTTTAATAGAGCGCATTGTAAAACCTTTTGTTTGCTTTAACTTGACAAGCTACGCGTATAGTATATCTCTCACCGACATGTTAATGCATGTCGTGTACAAACATAATTCTATCGGGTAAGAAAGAAATTGAACAGGACGCTTTTAAATATAACGTGTGGTTAATTTGCCAACAAGTTGAGGATATAATGATACACGTATCAATTATTTAACAACGTGTAAGGCTAAAAAGAAAACAAACACAACATATCCTTCAAAAGTTACCCGTCCCTTTACTTTTCTAACGCGTGTTATACTATTGACAACGCGTTTTTAAATTCTTAAAGCTTTAATTTCATTGGGTATTATCAGAAGTCTATGAATGTGGAAGTGTGAAGCGTCCCATTACATAGTATTGAGGGCATTGGCGCCGTTTGACCCAGAGGTCACCATACACAGAGCCCTCTCTCGGTTAGTCAGAAAGCGTGGCTTTTCTTCACTTTCTCGTATGAACTATTATGGGATGCATAAGAAAAAACATGGCGAACATTTTATTTATGATAACAGTACTTGATGGAGCAAAAGTTAAAGTTTCCGAAGAACTTCATAAAGTTGAAAATGAGACAAGAAGACTTGTTTGGAACGATTTGAGTCGAAATGGAGATATCAGAGTCGCGTGTTCGGTAAAGCTTTTATAAGAACCAATGCACTCTCCGAACTGCGGTTACTGGGATTGCCGATAGATGCAGTAAGTGGAGAATGAATTTATTTTCTGATTTGAAATTGCGCAACCGTTGACAATTTCAAAATCTACCGCGCATAAACGTCACATAGTGTAGTATAAGCCGGCTGAAAGCGCCAGTGCCCTGAACATGGGGTAATGCGACATTTCACACTTCCCTGTTCATAGACTTCTGGTATTATTGATACGGGTATCATCAATAAAGGCACGTGTTGTATGAAGCTGCATTTCCATTGGCTATTATAGATACGCGTTACAAACTTTGAACTACAGAACTCTAAAACTAGAGTCGTGTATTAACACTTATGAGACGTGTAGCTATTGTAGGCAGTTATGTCCACATCCGCCAACCATACATCTATGAACTATATACTGTTTATAACTTTGCAACGTCACAGTATAATTTCGCGATGTCATTTAGACTTGGGCTCGTTTCACAAAGCAGTCGCATCGCAAACGAAGCGCAGTTGCCAATGGATGCCATAGTGAAGAGATACAAAGTCATGGCAATTGCGATTGATCGCACTTTGCGAGGGCTTCGTGAAACGGCCCCCATGCAGGGTCAGGCCAATTTAAACAGAGAAGTTAATCTTCGCAAGCGGATTTGTTCTAAAGCTAGCCGAGAAATCTGGGCTCTGCCAAATTGTTTGTTTCTCTCCGCGTTCGTCATAGCCCAGATCACTTCCATAGTAAAAAGCGATATTTTTTTAAGGAGACCAGCCGAAAAAATCGGCGGCGCAAATTTCACAACAAATAAGCAAAGAATAAAGTTTTTATACCTCTACATTCCGATATCAAAGACCTAGAAGAAGGAGTTCGTCAACTTTACGCGGCTGTAATGTGGTAAGGTTTCCTTTATGCAGTCAATATTTGCTTCCACTGACGTTCAACCTGACGTAACTGCCATAGTAAAACATTAACCGACCTAAAAAACTCGGCGGGGCATCTTAGAGATAAGTAACTCGTAATCTTCGGAAATCTTTTGTCATGACCAATGAGCTAGGCCGAATATGAAATATTCGTGGAGCATTAAATACTAGATGTATACTCCTATATATTTCTCCACAGTTATATCGATATTATTTTACCCTAGTGATTCGGGCTAAGGCGACAAGACACATTAGCAGCCATATAATACCAGTCGCCGTAAGACCGATAATCCGGGCTATTCTAAAGCGTAAGGAGAAGGAGGTAAACATGTGGGCACGATTGGGGTCAAGACTAATACACATTCCAAAACAACTCGGCCCATTTATTATAACAGCTGATCATATACTCTTTAAGCAAACAAGTTGCTCTGAATGGCGATAAATTCGTTATTTGACGACCTTCCGTGAGTATACGAGATATTTGATGTCTGGCATGAAGATTTTCCGCTGAAGGTTGTCAAATAACTAATGTTATAGTATTTTATTAAAGCGTTTACTTTTCTGTCAATATGTTGGTTCGATGATCTTCGCCCCTCTCATAATAAAAAATGTCTGACTCCAAAATGACTTTTTTTGATACTGACGGCCGTATTTTGGAATATCTGGACTAATGCCTTTAACTGGACATATAGTAACCGTTTAAAAAGCGTTTTTCACACCAACTGTCTTTTGTCATCGGCCATTTTTAAAGCCTTTCGGGTTGACCTCTTTGAATTTTTCTAAACCCTTACAGTTTAAGCTTGCGGGAGGTAACCAAGGGGGTTTTTGGTTTGTGCATGGTTAACAGTCTGTTTTTTTAGTGTTGGTGTCTTTTAAGTCACTAAGAAAAGATGGATTCTAAATATGGTGACGGTATCAGAACCAACGTTGATTTCTGCAACCGAGGGTGCCGAATGATGGCTCATTCGGCAGTGATAGTCCCTCAGTCCGATACAGCCTTCCATCGACGCGGCGCGGGTTCGAATTTGGATATTTCACTTGATCGCTGTATGTGGAAGAGTTGCCAAGTACTCGCTGAAGGTCGGGGTTTACTCTGCACAAAGAGCTCTTTTTACCCCAAGATTAAACTTGGCATAGCCGTCGTATAAGTGAACTAATCCTAAGTGTGGCATAAAATATCAATCAATCAATCTATGACTGAGATTTACTTCAAAATATTATCAACAAACTAAAGGGTAAGAGTGGATAGGATTTGATAATACAAGTCTGTGTGATAAGCTAAATTGAAATGACGAGTTGAAATCTGAAACCCGAACAACTAGGCCTACAAATTTCCTGGTGTAATTTCCCATAACTTTACCCTCGTGGGAAAACGGAGGGCCATTGGGGTGGAATATTGATTATAGGAAATACATTCTATTTTTCTTGTTTATAGAGTAACACGGAAGTATTTTGAATGTCTTATTATGCCGAACACAGTGAGAACCTTGACAAACACAAACAAATATCTCAGATATAAAACTCTTTATAAGATATCGCAAACATGTAAAACCAAGAATTCTGACGTTATTTGGTCTGCTGTTCGTCACTGAATCGACGTCCAGTCATCGTTATTTTGACGTTCCCATTGCTTGTTTATTACGTAAAGAATATGACGTAATCGCCTAATCAGTGACCACGGTACGTCATAATTATCCTATCTCTAGGAGACAATAGACGGACATTGTCAGTACGTTGACGTGATCAACTATAACAACCATATATACAACGTTTATTTTCGCAATGGATCAAGAAGGGCCTCCAATAGCCCCCGCAAGGAACAGAATGCGACATCTAAAAGGCAAGGATACAGACGATTGTAAGTTTCCCGAAGAGAATGTAGTGGTACAAACCACGGGAGACGAATGCAGCGCAGGAGAGACGGACATCTCCGAGATAGATACCAAACCTAAAGAGGACACCGCGTGTGACGGTCGGATAGAACACCAACAAAAAGCAATAACTACGGTCGATAGAGGAATACAGGGGTTCCAAGTGGATCATTGCAGCATCGAAAGCTGTGCCGATAATCCTCTCGAAAAAGATTTCTGTGTGGATAATCAACAGAATATAAACAGCCAGTGTTTCGGGAAAGATGAAGAAGTTATAACGTCTTCAGGAGAACTTGAGACAGCCGCCGAGGAGAAAAGGAGTGAAAAATGTAATTCTGTAGCATCTGCACAGGATCGTCCGTTACAGTTGGAATCTTCGGAAACTGAAGATGAAGAAACAGAGATATCTCAGCTCGACGACATCAGAAAACAAGACGAAGCTCGTCCTACAACGGAAAAGTTAAGAGTTGAACCCGACGCAATTACAGAATTGGATAGTGTCAGCTATCAAAAAAGCCTAGGAGAGTCAGACAACTCGCTCCATATTCATGCGTCTAAAGCAAATTCTGAAAACCAAGCCGAGGAAACTGAGGAAGATTATCCGAAACATCTTAACCCTTTTGAGGAGGATTTCTCAGATACAGAAAACCCAGATGAGGTTAAACAAGTCACCCGTAAATCTCGACCGTCTCTTTATCCATGGAGACCATTCACTAAGGCGGATTTCTACGACATCAAACGGCCCCAGAAAATCCCGGAAAGAAAGACCGTCAAAAAGCGACCTTCTCTATACCCCTGGCGACCGTTCGCCAGTCTGGCTTATCCAGAAGTTCTCAATCCCTTTGCCGAAGATGCCCAAGATGTACCTAAAGAGACCGGAGAAAAACTACCAGATGACAATGAAGTAGTATCTTCAAAACAGCCGTCAAAGAAAAAGAGGAGCAAAATTGCTAATTCTTTGAGAAAAATGGTTTCCACCATATTTTGCTGTTGTTGTCGTCGTCAACACTAAATCAATCTACTTTTTAAAACATTTTATGCACGACATCAATTGCTTCTCGGTGATCCTTTTTACTATAGCCGATTCACGTTACGACGTACATCTTCGTAGTTTATTGAAATTTTTTTTACCAACGGCACAATGACTTTATTGAATTGAAGAGACTTGATATAGTTTATTTGATCCTAGTCTGAAATGAAGCTCCAAGTTTCTGGTGGGGACCTTAATTATAACGCTGCTGGTTTTGTGTCACATTTTTACAATAGTTATCGTATCGACACAAGCAGCGATGGACATTACTTTTGGGAGGTGACAAACCCACAAACTTGATTGGACATATTACCATTGC
This sequence comes from Lepidochitona cinerea, assembly GCA_963971465.1. Classification (NCBI taxonomy): domain Eukaryota; kingdom Metazoa; phylum Mollusca; class Polyplacophora; order Chitonida; family Tonicellidae; genus Lepidochitona; species Lepidochitona cinerea. The sequence continues at coordinate 29,354,197 of OZ020563.1, read as the reverse complement.
TTTGTTTGATGATAGGTTTAGTTGGTTCCATGAACCATAAAAAGATTGTCGTTTACAGAAATGTTGTAACACAGATATACTGATGAACTCATTGAAATAAACCTTCGTGTACATGTAACGTTTGTTGTCGAATCAATCCTCTTTCTTCGTCATATACTGTTATACTGTGTTACGGGCATATTTAACTCCCACGTTCTACTGAAGTGGCCTAAGTTACGCTTTTCGCAAATGTATTAAAAAAATTGGAACTTACGCATTATCCGTATGAGTAATATTACGAAAATATCTAGTGAAATATTGATGTGCTCTATATGCCGAATATCTGCGTTATGGGTGGACATTCCATGTGCTTGGGTTTTAAATTGTTTTCTGATAACGAACTGACCTGTGCGAGTTTCCGGGCAGGTACTTCACTCAAGTAAAGGTCTTTCTCCGTAATTTAATAATTGTTTGTAATGTATTGGTCGTCGACTACCTTGCACCGATCAATACAAATCCAAACATAAATAACGAGGTACTTGTAGACATTTAATATTATTATGAAGGGGGCAGGGTACCAGACAATCTGACTTAAGTCGAGATGTTCATTGAAAAGAACAACTGACAATTACGGCCGAAAACCTCGTACATTCTTTTCAATGAGCATCTCGACCGGAGTCAGATTGGGTACCAGACTACGTGAAATATATATCTGTCTATATCGTTTGCTTTACTTAAAGGCACACTTGCCGCGAAAATCCAGAATACTGTTACATAAACAACTGTAGGCGGTTTTCTGTATTTTCCCCAGACAGTAGAAGCTAGGAACTTTCTATTCTTACCAAAGATAGAAAGTTTGGGCATCATTTAGTATTTTTCATTTGAAATTAAAAATTAGATTTATCAGGTACCCACAATGTCAACAAACCCCAAACCAGAACATGCACACAAGCGCCCCCTAATGGTTGACAAGCTACGCGTATAGTATATCTCTCACCGACATATCAATGCATGTCGTGTACAAACATAATTCTATCGGGTAAGAAAGAAATTGAACAGGACGCTTTTAAATATAACGCGTGGTTAATGTGCTAGCAAGTTGAGGAGATAATGATACACGTATGAATTCTTTAGCAACGTGTAAGGCTATAAAGAAAACAAGCACAACATATCCTTCAAAAGTTACCCGTCCCTTTACTTTTCTAATGAGTGGTATAATATTGACAACGAGTTTTTAAATTCTTAAAGCTTTAATTTCATTGGGTAATATAGTACACGTATCTGCAGTTAACATATATAGGCCTACACTACATTAAATCTGTGGTTTGATTGGCCGACAAAATGGCGTGTTATGAAGCTTTAATTTGGTTGGTTCTTATTGATACGGGTATCATTATTAAAGGCACGCATTTCCATCGGCTAAGTCCAGACAGTTATATCTCTATATGCCGTTTTATTTAATTAACAACATAACGGTCTTTTGAAGAAAAAAAACGTACTGTTGGCTATAGTGCCGACTATTGCTACCGACAAGACAACTAATGTGTCAACTGCAATCAAATTCAAACACAGCCGCAGAAAACTGTGTGGTGATATCATTGTGTCGAGCTATTCCTTATAAACGCTTCGCTTCAAATATCCCCAGAGAGGTTTGTGCTGCAGATGGTTTTAGCTTTTCTTGTTAGTGTAGCTATGGTACCTGTCTTAATGTGTGGTGGATGATTTGATTTGTAGTGAATTTACTGATCTGAGTGAGTGGGTTTACGATAAACTGTAGTATGTGGTCCATGTTCAGTTTGCTTGATAAGTAGGCTACATCTCAAAACGGGAGTTGATGATTCTGTTCTTCTTTCATGGTGAATTTTATCCTAGGGTGTTGTGTGTTAAAGTGGTCTAAAAGTGTTTTAGCAGAGTGTGTGTCTTTGAATGCGACGAATGTGTCATCGACTTTCCTAATCTAGAAGAAGGGTGGAATGGGAGAGGATGCTAATGCTGAGTTTTCAAGTTCTGTGATGTAAATTTCAGAAATTATAGGTGAAAGAGGGGATCCCATGGGTAGTCCGTGGATTTGTTCATATGTATTGTTTTGCCATGTGAAGTATGTAGAGGAGATGCAGATATGTAAAAGCTTAAAGGCACACTTGCCGCGAAAATCAGGAATATTGTTTACATTAAAAAAGAAAGTCCGTTTTCTGTTTTTTTTTTCCAGACAATATAAGTTAGGAACTTTCTATTTTTACTAAAATTTAAAAGTTGGGACGTCACTTTGTATTTTTAATTTGAATTTGAAAATTTGAATTGTTACGTACCCGGAACGTAAACAAACCACACTGCCCCCTATTGGCGATTTTATGTTTCAGTCGAGTGAGTGAACTAACGACACAGTGTAATTTTACGTAGGCCTATTTATCTGAGAAATACAGACTGACGATCGGTTAACAGCGACTGGAAAAGCCTGCTGATTATTGTTTGAGTGTAAACCACAGATAAAAAGGCCTGAAATGAGGGTAATCCAACACGAAAGTTGACCGACACTGATCGTTGTTGTTGTAATCAGGCTTCGATTCTTCGTTTGTTTTTCACCCCATTTCTACATTCTAAAGCTAACTAGACATGTTTTATGTGTCCTATGTTTAAGTTTAGTGGTATAAGTCGTAGTGTGCTCATGTAAATTGGTTTTCTTAGCAAATTTAAACAGGCTACGGCGGCAAGTGGGCCTTTAAGTATGCTAGCAGTTGTTAGGTTTGAGATGATTCCTTGCATGATTACTTGCATGGCTTCAGGTGTTGGTATATTTGTGAATAAGTCTACGATGTCATAGCTGACATAGTGGCAAGGTTAGCTATATTCTGCTAGTCTATCACAAAAACGTCTGGAGTCTTTGATGTATGAATCGGCTGTGTTAGACCATGTAGATAGGGTTTCAGCTATAAGTTTGGAGGTACCTAAAATACTTGTTTTCAGTTTCTCAAAACTTACATTAAATTATAAAGGAAGCTTTGAGGAAAATGTGGCTAACACAAAAATGGCACGCGTGGCATATCGGAGAGTTACGAAGGCCTTTGAGAGGATGAATTTAACCTAGGCTTAAATGGCAGATTTTGAAAGTTGACCAATTTGTTTTGCTTATTGTGATCTTTGTTTAACTTCACTGTCAGGTGTAAAAAATCGCAAAAATATGTGTTTGGTACTGGAAAGAAAACATTAGCGCGCTTCTTCAGAACCCTAAAGTGATTTTTTGTTTTCTCACCCTTTTAGGATAGCTCTATGTTTTTTTGTCATATTTGTTGGTTGGGTCTCTCGTAAGTGTTTTGTATGTGGTTTTGTCGTCAAGAAGATTATGTACTAGTTGGTCAAAATGGGTTGTGTCTAGAATAGCTGTTGCTTTACCTTTATCTGCTGGTGCAGTACCAATAGATTTGTCCTGTTTGAGTTCATTAATAGCTTTCCTCTCTCCTTTACTTAGATTTGGTGTTTGGGGTTTGGCATTATTTATGATCGCTGTAATTTGGTGTCTTAGATAGTCTATATACCCCCCCCCCCCCCCCCCCCCCTGGTGCTAATCGTTGTATTCCACTTTCAATGTCTACAATGAAATCTTCCTTAGGTATGGTGTGGTTTGTTGGGACAAAATTTAAACCTTTCTCTAACAGACTAACTTGGTGTGGTCTCAATACTTTGCTGCTCAAATTAACTACACTCCCACGGACTACCCATGAGATCGCCTCTTTCACCTATAATTTCTGAAATTTACATCACAGAACTTGAAAACTCAGCATTAGCATCCTCTCCCATTCAACCCTTCTTCTGGATCAGGAAAGTCGATGACACATTCGTCGCTCTCAAAGACACACACTCTGCTAAAACACGTTTAGACCACTTAAACACACAACACCCTAGGATAAAATTCACCATGGAAGAAGAACACAATCATCAACTCCCGTTTTTAGATGTACTTATCAAGAAAACTGAACATGGACCACATACTACAGTTTATCGTAAACCCACTCACTCAGATCAGTAAATTCACTACAAATCAAATCATCCACCACACATTAAGACAGGTACCATAGCTACACTAACAAGAAGAGCTAAAACCATCTGCAGCACAGACCTTGACAAAGAAATCCATCACATCAAAACCGTCTTCACCACCCAAATTGCCTATCCAACCAAATTAGTTGACTCAATCATCCAACAAACACTTAATAACACTTCAGAGAAACAGCCCAGACCAAGAAAAGAAGGCCCTAACATTAGAATCAGCATACCGTACATTGGACCCGCCAGTCATAAAATTGCTCGTCTGATTAAAAATAAAACAGGTATTAATACTACATTCAAATCAACCAAAACACTTAAAACACATATGAAAGCCACAGGAAAGGGAATTTCATCAACAGGAGCAGAACCTAAAGGAGTAGTGTACAGAATTAATTGTAGTTGTAATGCTCATTACATTGGTGAAACGTGCAGACCCCTCAACATTAGACAAAAAGAACACCAAACATCTGTTAATAAACTTGATTACAAATCTATTTCTAAACACATAATTTCCAACCCTACTCACCACATAAAATGGGACACCACATCAACACTATCTGTCAACCAGCACCATTGGAAGAAGAGAAAACTGCAGGAAGCCATCCACATCAGGAAAACCAAGCCCAGCATTAGCAGAGACCAAGGCTTATATATCCCCAACTGCTATGACCTTTTGATCCTCCAAGAAAATCTTCAGCAAACTTAACTCACCATACTTAATTCTATTGTTACTTTTCTTAATTAATTTATACTATTACGTACCTGTACCAAATTGCAATTCTCTCATCTGCTATATAAATGAATAATTGTTGTTGTTTGTCATTGACTTTGATAACGATGTAAGAACTACATCGAAACGTTGTCACCCAATAAACCAAGAAGTTGTTATCCATAAGTAATTCTTCACCTTACAGTTTAAGCTTGTGGGAGGTAACCAAGGGGTTTTTGGTTGTGGTTAACAGTCTGTTGTTTTAGTGTTGCTGTCTTTTAAGTCGCTAAGAAAAGATGGATCGTGAATCAGTTATATTTTAAATATGGTGACGGTATCAGAACCAACGTTGATGTCTGCAACTGAGGGTGCCACTGCCTCGATGGCTCATTCGGCAGTGATAGTCCCTCAGTCCGATACAGGCCTTCCATCGACGCGGCGCGGGTTCGAATATTTCACTTGATCGCTGTATGTGGAAGAGTTGCCAAGTACTCGCTGAAGGTCGGGGTTTACTCTGCATAAAGAGCTCTTTTTACCCCAAGATTAAACTTGGCATAGCCGTCGTATAAGTGAAATAATCCTAAGTGCGGCGTAAAATATCAATCAATCTATGACTGAGATTTACTTCAAAATACTATCAACAAACTAAAGGGTAAGAGTGGATAGGATTTGATTATACAAGTCTGTGATATTGAATTGACGATAGAGTTGAAATCTGAAACCCGAACAACTAGGCCTACAAATTTCCTGATGTAATTTCCCATAACTTTACCCCCGTGGGAAAACGGAGGGCCATTGGGGTGGAATATTGAATATAGGAAATACATTCTATTTTTCTTTTTTTAGAGTAACACGGAAGCATTTTGAATGTCTTATTAAACCGAACACAGTGAGAACCTTGACATACACAAACAAATATCTCAGAAATAAAACTCTTTATAAGATATCGCAAACATATAAAACCAAGATTTCTGACGCTATTTGGCCTGCTGTTCGTCACTGAATCGACGTCCAGTCATCGTTATTTTGACGTTCCCATTGCTTGTTTATTACGTAAAGAATATGACGTAATCGCCTAATCAGTGACCACGGTACGTCATAATTATCCTATCTCTAGGAGACAATAGACGGACATTGTCAGTAAGTTGACGTGATCAACTATAACAGCCATATATACGTTTATTTTCGCAATGGATCAAGAAGGGCCTCCAATAGCCCCCGCAAGGAACAGAATGCGACATCTAAAAGGCAAGGATACAGACGATTGTAAGTTTCCCGAAGAGAATGTAGTGGTACAAACCACGGGAGACGAATGCAGCGCAGGAGAGACGGACATCTCCGAGATAGATACCAAACCTAAAGAGGACACCGCGTTTGACGGTCAGACAGAACACCAACAAAAAGCAATAACTACGGTCGATACAAGAATACAGGGGTTCCAAGTGGATCATTGCAGCAACGAAAGCTGTGCCGATAATCCTCTCGAAAAAGGTATTAGTGTGGAAGATAATCAGAATATAAACAGCCAGCGTTTCGGGAAAGATGGAGAAGTTATAACGTCTTCAGGAGAACTTGAGACAGCCGCCGAGGAGAAAAGGAGTGAAAAATGTAATTCTGTAGCATCTGCACAGGATCGCCCGTTACAGTTGGAATCCTCGGAAACTGAAGATGAAGAAATAGAGATATCTCAGCTCGACGACATCAGAAAACAAGACGAAGCTCGTCCTACAACTGAAAAGTTAAGAGTTGAACCCGACGCAATTACAGAATTGGATAGTGTCAGCTATCAAAACAGCCTAGGAGAGTCAGACAACTCGCTCCCCATTCATGCGTCTAAAGCAAATTCTGAAAACCAAGCTGAGGAAACTGAGGACGATTATCCGAAACATCTTAACCCTTTTGAGGAGGATATCTCAGATACAGAAAACCCAGATGAGGTTAAACAAGTCACCCGTAAATCTCGACCGTCTCTTTATCCATGGAGACCATTCACTAAGGCGGATTTCTACGACATCAAACGGCCTCAGAAAATCCCGGAAAGGAAGACCGTCAAAAAGCGACCTTCTCTATACCCCTGGCGACCGTTTGCCGGTCTGGCTTATCCAGAAGTTCTCAATCCCTTTGCCGAAGATGTCCAAGATGTACCTAAAGAGACCGGAGAAAAACTACCAGAAGACAATGACGAAGTATCTTCAAAAGAACAGTCAATGAAAAAGAGGAGCAAAATTGCTAATGCTTTGAGAAAGATGGTTTCCACCATATTTTGCTGTTGTCGTCGTCATCACTAAATCAATCTAATTTTTTAAACATTTTATGCACGACATCAATTGTTTCTCGGTGATGCATTTTACTATAGCCGATATACCTTACGACGTACATCTTTGTTTTATTTATTGATTTTTTTTACCAACGGCACAATGACTTTATTGAATTGAAGAGACTTGATACAGTTTATATGATCCTAGCCTGAAATGATCCTCCAAGTTTCTGGTGGGGACCTTAATTATAACGCTGCTGCTTTTGTGTCACATTTTTACAATAGTTATCATATCGACACAAACAGCTGTGAACATTACTTTTGGGAGGTGACAAACCCACAAACTGGATTGGACATTTTACCATTGCTTTGTTTGATGATAGGTTTAGTTAGTTCCATGAACATAAAAAGATTGTCGTTTACAGAAATGTTGTAACACAGATCTACTGATGAACTCATTGAAATAAACCTTCGTGTATATGTAACGTTTGTTGTCCAATCAATTTTCTTTCTTCGTTAGAAGTTATACTGTGTTACGGGCATATTTAACTCCCACGGCGCACGTTCTACAGAAGTGGCCTAAGTTACGCTTTTCGCAAATGTATTTAAAAAATTGGAACTTACGCATTATCCGTATGAGTAATATTACGAAGATACCTTGTGAAATATTGATGTGCTTTATATGCCGAATATCTGCGTTATGGATGGACATTCCATGTGCTTGGGTTTTAAATTGTTTTCTGATAACGAGCTGACCTGTTTAGGGGCAGGTACTTCACTCAAGTAAAGGTCTTTCTCCGTAATTTAATAATTGTTTGTAATGTATTGGTCGTCGACTACCTTGCACCGATCAATACAAATCCAAACATAAATAACGAGGTACTTGTAGACATTTAATATTATTGAATTAAGGGGCAGGGTACCAGGCTATCTCACTTAAGTCGAGATGTTCATTGAAAAGAACAACTGACAATTACGGCCGAAAACCTCGTACATTCTTTTCAATGAGCATCTCGACCGGAGTCAGATTGGGTACCAGACTACGTGAAATATATATCTGTCTATATCGTTTGCTCGACTTAAAGGCACACTTGCCGCGAAAATCAGGAATATTGTTTACATTAAAAAAGAAAGACCGTATTCTGTATTTTCCCCAGACAATATAAGTTAGGAACTTTCTATTTTTACCAAAATTTAAAAGTTTGGACGTCACTTTGTATTTTTAATTTGAATTTGAAAATTTGAATTGTTACGTACCCGGAACGTAAACAAACCGATCTGCCCCCTATTGGCGATTTTATGTTTCAGTCGAGTGAGTGAACTAACGGCACAGTGTAATTTTACGTAGGCCTATTTATCTGATAAATACAGACTGACGATCGGTTAACAGCGACTGGAAAAGCCTGCTGATAATTGTTTGAATGTAAACCACAGATACAAAGGCCTGAAAGGAGGGTAAGCCAACACGAAAGTTGACCGACACTGATCGTTGTTGTTGTAATCAGGCTTCGATTCTTCGTTTGTTTTTCACCCCATTTTTACAGTCTAAAGCTAACTAGACATGTTTTATGTGTCCTATGTTTAAGTTTAGTGGTATTAGTCGTAGTAAGCTCATGTAAATTGGTTTTCTTAGCAAATTTAAACAGGCTACGGCGGCAAGTGTGCCTTTAAAGGGGCATGAGCTGCCAAAATGTTGATATTTTGACGTTATAACAGAATGTTGAAATTATTGGTTATTTTACTCAAGACGTATCGTTCAGAAGCCTTTTATTGCATCTAGTCTCGATAATGTACGATAGAGTATTGTTTTGAACTAACTTGGGCTTAGAATGAATGAATGGTCGTCCCGGTTATTTAAATTTTGTTTACTTTTCGAACACGCTTTTGGTTGGTGCAGGCCAAATACTGTATGGATTGTCCTCATTCCAACGCCAATCATTTAGTTTTTCGATGGCCTTCAAAGCCTCTTACTGTCGTGACGATCAGAAATTATGAAAAAAGTGTGAATTTTGGCAGCTCATGCCACTTTAAAGGCACACTTGCCGCGAAAATCCAGAATACTGTTTACATAAACAACTGCAGGCGGTTTTCTGTATTTTTCCCAGACAGTAGAAGTTAGGAACTTTCTATTCTTACCAAAAATAGAAAGTTTGGGCATCATTTAGTATTTTTAATTTGAAATTGAAAATTCATCTAACAGCACAGCATAATTTTACGTACTTTATCTGAGAAATACAGACTGGCGATTAGGTAAGAGTGACTCGAAAAGCCTGCCGATAATTTTTGGAGTGTAAACCACAGATAAAAAGGCCTGAAATGAGGATAATTCAACCTAAGTTAACCGACACTGATTATTGTTGTTGTAATCAGGCTTCGATTCTTCGTTTGTTTTTCACCCCCATTTCTATATTCTAAATCTAACTGGACATGTTTTATGTGTCCTATTTTTTATTTTAGTGGTTTTAGTTGTAGTAAGCTCATGTAAGTTGGTTTTCTGAACAAAGGTTTAACAGGTTACAGCGGCAAGTGGGCCTTTAAAGGCCCACTGGGGCTGCACGCATTTCAGGTCTTTTTGTCTGTGGTTTACACTTTATAATTTATCGGCAGGCTTTTTTAGTCCATCTTACCCGATCGTCAGTCAGTATTTCTCAAATTAAAGTGGCATGAGCTGCCAAAATTCACTCTTTTCCATAATTTCTGATCCTCACGACAGTAGGCGGCTTTGAAGGCCATCGAAAAACTAAATGAATGATGTTGGAATCCATACAGTATGTGGCCTGTGCAAACCGATTGATTGGTTGATTGTTTGGTGTTTTACGCCGCGCTCAAGATTATTTCACTTATATGGCGGCGTTGCCAGTTTTATTGTGGGAGGAAACCGGGCTCTATGCCCGGAGGAAACCCACGACCTTCCGCTGGTAACTGGCAACCATCCCACATAGGTCGCTCGAGTGAAAACCCAGTCAGAAAATTTTCCAATTTTTTGGACTGAGTGGGATTCGAACCCGCGACCCATTGGTGGTGTGTAAACCGAAAACGTGTTCGAAAAGTAAACAAAATTTAAATAACCGGTACGACCATTCATTTATTCTAAGCCAAAATTAGTTCAAAACAAGGCATCGCAAACGATACAAATCCCCTCGCGTGCTAACACAAGAACTCTGAGGCAAACTGGGGGGTGGGGATGAAGTTTGGTCAGAACCCATTTAAAAATGAAGTCCCAAAAGCGGTGACGCGTTCGAGGTATTGCCATGCTGGACCCATATAGGAAGTTTGGTCAGTATCCATTCAGAAATGAAGTCGCAAGAGTGATGACAAAGATTTTCTATAAATAGTAACGATGGACTTGACCTTGGCACCTTGAAACATGAACTTGTTCCAGGAATTCCTATGCTGGACCCATATAGGAAGTTTGGTCAGGATCCATTCAGAAATGAAGTCGCAAGAGTGATGACAAAGATTTTCTATAAATAGTAACGATGAACTTGACCTTGGCACCTTGAAACATGAACTTGTTCCAGGAATTCCTATGTTGGACTCATATATGAAGTTTGGTCAGGATCCGTTCAAAAATGAATTTGCAAGTGCGCTGACAAAGATTTTCTATAAATAGTAATGGTGACCTTGACCTTGACACCCTGAAACACGAACTCGTTCGAGGTATTCCTATGCTGGACTCATATATGAAGTTTGGTCAGAATCCGTTAAAAAATGAAGTCGCTAGAGCGCTGACAAAAGGTGAACATACGTACGTACGATTTTCTATTAATAGTAACGGTGACCTTGACCTTGGCACCCTGAAACACGAACTTGTTCGAGGTATTCCTATGCTGGACTCATATATGAAGTTTGGTCAGAATCCGTTCAAAAATGAAGTCGCTAGAGTGATGACAAAAGGTGAACATACGTACGTACGTACTTACGTACGTACAAACGCAACGCTATATCCCTCCCCGACTTTCGTCGCGAGGGGATAACAATACTTTATCGTACATTTTCGAGACTAGAAGCACTAAAATGCTTCTGAATTGTACGTTTTGAGAAAATAGCCAATAATTTCAACATTCTGTTTCAACCTCAAAATATCAACATTTTGCCAGCTCATGCCACTTTAATAGGTTATGAACCTCTCCAAATTTATACTCCCAGATCATCGCATCATTGAATTAAAACGCTATAAACAAGATAACCCCGCATTTGAATAAATAATATCCCATTTTAATACATTTCTTTTTGAAGACAAAAAAACCAAAGCTAACATAAAAATATAAAAAAAACATTTGCAAAATCCAAAAAATTAAGAAATTTGTTTTCAAACAAGGAATTTTTTTCTTGCATAAAATATAAATACTTGTTTGTAGATAGGGTATACTGACCAAATTTTCTGTGGCTGAAAGAACATTTTTTTATATTAGTCACCTCTAATACTAACTGTTAAAATATCTCCACAATATCACATGTAAATATCCTGATAAAATTTAAACAATAATTATCAATATGTAAAGACAAAAAGATATAAAAGAAACAGATAAATCAAGACAAAAAACCAGTATTTATAAAGCACCGGGTGAATTTCAAAATCAAACAAGCGCATAGTCTCACAGAACACAGTAAATGTTATATAGAACACAGTAAATGTTACATAGAACACATTTAATATTTCACAGAACACATCAAATATCGCACGGAACAAATAATCCTATCAAGGAACATATTAAATGTCTCACAGAACACATCAAATGCTTTACAGAACTTCCCATAAACCATCAAGAGCAAAACTTTTTTTAAAAATATATTAAATGTATTTACCTTTGTATGTAAATATTTACAAGTAAAACGCTTTGGCTTCTCATTTGAGCTACATGAATATGTAGTGTCACAGCTGATACACTTTGTTCAGTTGAGACATTGTTTATTCGTATCGACCCAAATTCTTTGGGCTTTGGTTAGAGATGGTAAAATTGATGAAATTTACGTGATAAAATTGTATTCATGGTGAAACTGATAGGTGATCTTAATACTAAGTTTTCAGCAGTCGATATGAAATTTGGTTTGTTTTATAGTTGTTTCCTGGGTCAGGCGCATTGGTAAAATTGATCGTTAATAAAAGTTGGTTTATTTAGATAAAATACAGTAAAATTTACAATTTATTATAATTATTTGCTAAATTGAGTGATCTTAAAAATGGTACTTTTCAAAAACGGTTTGATTTGATGAATGGAGCATCCTTGCTGGGAAGTTGGCAGTCAATACACTTTGGTTTGGTGAGTTGACCTTTGCCTTATTGGGTCATGTTAATAACACATTAATTGGTTCATTTGTTTTCCTACATGGGCCATGGTAAAATACAGCAGTTGATGGAATTGGCAGGACATAATCTAGCTGATCAAGTTAAAGTTTGTTTCCCTACATGAGCCAGGGTAAAATACAGCAGTTGATGGAATTGGCAGGACATAATCTAGCTGATCAAGTTAAAGTTTGTTTTCCTACATGAGCCAGGGTAAAATACAGCAGATGATGGAATTGGCAGAACATAATCTAGCTGATCAAGTTAAAGTTTGTTTTCCTACATGAGCCATGGTAAAATACAACAGTTGATGGAATTGGCAGGACATAATCTAGCTGATCAAGTTAAAGTTTGTTTTCCCACACGAGCCAGGGTAAAATACAGCAGTTGATGGAATTGGCAGGACATAATCTAGCTGATCAAGTTAAAGTTTGTTTCCCTACATGAGCCAGGGTAAAATACAGCAGTTGATGGAATTGGCAGAACATAATCTAGCTGATCAAGTTAAAGTTTGTTTTCCTACATGAGTCAGGGTAAAATACAGCAGTTGATGGAATTGGCAGGACATAATCTAGCTGATCAAGTTAAAGTTTGTTTCCCTACATGAGCCAGGGTAAAATACAGCAGTTGATGGAATTGGCAGAACATAATCTAGCTGATCAAGTTAAAGTTTGTTTTCCTACATGAGTCAGGGTAAAATACAGCAGTTGATGGAATTGGCAGGACATAATCTAGCTGATCAAGTTAAAGTTTGTTTTCCTACATGAGCCAGGGTAAAATACAGCAGTTGATGGAATTGGCAGGACATAATCTAGCTGATCAAGTTAAAGTTTGTTTTCCTACATGAGCCATGGTAAAATACAGCAGTTGATGGAATTGGCAGAACATAATCTAGCTGATCAAGTTAAAGTTTGTTTTCCTACATGAGCCAGGGTAAAATACAGCAGATGATGGAATTGGCAGAACATAATCTAGCTGATCAAGTTAAAGTTTGTTTTCCTACATGAGTCAGGGTAAAATACAGCAGTTGATGGAATTGGCAGGACATAATCTAGCTGATCAAGTTAAAGTTTGTTTCCCTACATGAGCCAGGGTAAAATACAGCAGTTGATGGAATTGGCAGGACATAATCTAGCTGATCAAGTTAAAGTTTGTTTTCCTACATGAGCCAGGGTAAAATACAGCAGTTGATGGAATTGGCAGGACATAATCTAGCTGATCAAGTTAAAGTTTGTTTTCCTACATGAGCCAGGGTAAAATACAGCAGTTGATGGAATTGGCAGGACATAATCTAGCTGATCAAGTTAAAGTTTGTTTTCCGACATGAGCCAGAGTAAAATACAGCAGTTGATGGAATTGGCAGGACATAATCTAGCTGATCAAGTTAAAGTTTGTTTTCCTACATGAGCCAGGGTAAAATACAGCAGATGATGGAATTGGCAGAACATAATCTAGCTGATCAAGTTAAAGTTTGTTTTCCTACATGAGCCATGGTAAAATACAGCAGATGATGGAATTGGCAGAACATAATCTAGCTGATCAAGTTAAAGTTTGTTTTCCTACATGAGCCAGAGTAAAATACAGCAGATGATGGAATTGGCAGAACATAATCTAGCTGATCAAGTTAAAGTTTGTTTTCCTACATGAGTCAGGGTAAAATACAGCAGTTGATGGAATTGGCAGGACATAATCTAGCTGATCAAGTTAAAGTTTGTTTTCCTACATGAGCCAGGGTAAAATACAGCAGTTGATGGAATTGGCAGAACATAATCTAGCTGATCAAGTTAAAGTTTGTTTTCCTACATGAGCCAGGGTAAAATACAGCAGTTGATGGAATTGGCAGAACATAATCTAGCTCATCATGTTAAAGTTTGTTTTCCTACATGAGCCAGGGTAAAATACAGCAGTTGATGGAATTGGCCGGACATAATCTAGCTGATCAAGTTAAAGTTTGTTTTCCTACATGAGCCAGGGTAAAATACAGCAGTTGATGGAATTGGCAGGACATAATCTAGCTGATCAAGTTAACGTTTGTTTTCCTACATGGGCCAGGGTAAAATACAGCAGTTGATGGAATTGGCAGGACATAATCTAGCTGATCAAGTTATTAAAGTTTGTTTTCCTACATGAGCCAGGGTAAAATACAACAGTTGATGGAATTGGCAGGACATAATCTAGCTGATCAAGTTAAAGTTTGTTTTCCTACATGAGCCAGGGTAAAATACAACAGTTGATGGAATTGGCAGGACATAATCTAGCTGATCAAGTTAAAGTTTGTTTCCCTACATGAGCCAGGGTAAAATACAGCAGTTGATGGAATTGGCAGAACATAATCTAGCTGATCAAGTTAAAGTTTGTTTTCCTACATGAGCCAGGGTAAAATACAACAGTTGATGGAATTGGCAGGACATAATCTAGCTGATCAAGTTAAAGTTTGTTTCCCTACATGAGCCAGGGTAAAATACAGCAGTTGATGGAATTGGCAGAACATAATCTAGCTGATCAAGTTAAAGTTTGTTTTCCTACATGAGCCAGGGTAAAATACAGCAGTTGATGGAATTGGCAGGACATAATCTAGCTGATCAAGTTAACGTTTGTTTTCCTACATGGGCCAGGGTAAAATACAGCAGTTGATGGAATTGGCAGGACATAATCTAGCTGATCAAGTTATTAAAGTTTGTTTTCCTACATGAGCCAGGGTAAAATACAACAGTTGATGGAATTGGCAGGACATAATCTAGCTGATCAAGTTAAAGTTTGTTTTCCTACATGAGCCAGGGTAAAATACAACAGTTGATGGAATTGGCAGGACATAATCTAGCTGATCAAGTTAAAGTTTGTTTCCCTACATGAGCCAGGGTAAAATACAGCAGTTGATGGAATTGGCAGAACATAATCTAGCTGATCAAGTTAAAGTTTGTTTTCCTACATGAGCCAGGGTAAAATACAACAGTTGATGGAATTGGCAGGACATAATCTAGCTGATCAAGTTAAAGTTTGTTTCCCTACACGAGCCAGGGTAAAATACAGCAGTTGATGGAATTGGCAGAACATAATCTAGCTGATCAAGTTAAAGTTTGTTTTCCTACATGAGTCAGGGTAAAATACAGCAGTTGATGGAATTGGCAGGACATAATCTAGCTGATCAAGTTAAAGTTTGTTTTCCTACATGAGCCAGGGTAAAATACAGCAGTTGATGGAATTGGCAGGACATAATCTAGCTGATCAAGTTAAAGTTTGTTTTCCTACATGAGCCATGGTAAAATACAACAGTTGATGGAATTGGCAGGACATAATCTAGCTGATCAAGTTAAAGTTTGTTTTCCTACATGAGCCAGGGTAAAATACAGCAGTTGATGGAATTGGCAGGACATAATCTAGCTGATCAAGTTAAAGTTTGTTTTCCTACATGAGCCAGGGTAAAATACAGCAGTTGATGGAATTGGCAGGACATAATCTAGCTGATCAAGTTAAAGTTTGTTTTCCCACAAGAGCCATGGTAAAATACAGCAGTTGATGGAATTGGCAGGACATAATCTAGCTGATCAAGTTAAAGTTTGTTTTCCTACATGAGCCAGAGTAAAATACAGCAGTTGATGGAATTGGCAGGACATAATCTAGCTGATCAAGTTAAAGTTTGTTTTCCTACATGAGCCAGGGTAAAATACAGCAGTTGATGGAATTGGCAGGACATAATCTAGCTGATCAAGTTAAAGTTTGTTTTCCTACATGAGCCAGGGTAAAATACAGCAGTTGATGGAATTGGCAGGACATAATCTAGCTGATCAAGTTAAAGTTTGTTTTCCTACATGAGCCAGGGTAAAATACAACAGTTGATGGAATTGGCAGGACATAATCTAGCTGATCAAGTTAAAGTTTGTTTTCCTACATTAGCCAGGGTAAAATACAGCAGTTGATGGAATTGGCAGGACATAATCTAGCTCATCATGTTAAAGTTTGTTTTCCTACATGAGCCATGGTAAAATACAGCAGTTGATGGAATTGGCAGAACATAATCTAGCTGATCAAGTTAAAGTTTGTTTTCCTACATGAGCCAGGGTAAAATACAACAGTTGATGGAATTGGCAGAACATAATCTAGCTGATGAAGTTAAAGTTTGTTTCCCTACATGAGCCAGGGTAAAATACAGCAGTTGATGGAATTGGCAGAACATAATCTAGCTGATCAAGTTAAAGTTTGTTTTCCTACATGAGTCAGGGTAAAATACAGCAGTTGATGGAATTGACAGGACATAATCTAGCTGATCAAGTTAAAGTTTGTTTTCCTACATGAGCCAGGGTAAAATACAGCAGTTGATGGAATTGGCAGGACATAATCTAGCTGCTCAAGTGAAAGTTTGTTTTCCTACATGAGCCATGGTAAAATACAGCAGTTGATGGAATTGGCAGGACATAATCTAGCTGATCAAGTTAAAGTTTGTTTTCCTACATGAGCCAGGGTAAAATACAGCAGTTGATGGAATTGGCAGGACATAATCTAGCTGATCAAGTTAAAGTTTGTTTTCCTACATGAGCCAGGGTAAAATACAGCAGTTGATGGAATTGGCAGGACATAATCTAGCTGATCAAGTTAAAGTTTGTTTTCCCACAAGAGCCATGGTAAAATACAGCAGTTGATGGAATTGGCAGGACATAATCTAGCTGATCAAGTTAAAGTTTGTTTTCCTACATGAGCCAGAGTAAAATACAGCAGTTGATGGAATTGGCAGCACATAATCTAGCTGATCAAGTTAAAGTTTGTTTTCCTACATGAGCCAGGGTAAAATACAGCAGTTGATGGAATTGGCAGGACATAATCTAGCTGATCAAGTTAAAGTTTGTTTTCCTACATGAGCCAGGGTAAAATACAGCAGTTGATGGAATTGGCAGGACATAATCTAGCTGATCAAGTTAAAGTTTGTTTTCCTACATGAGCCAGGGTAAAATACAACAGTTGATGGAATTGGCAGGACATAATCTAGCTGATCAAGTTAAAGTTTGTTTTCCTACATGAGCCAGGGTAAAATACAGCAGTTGATGGAATTGGCAGGACATAATCTAGCTGATCAAGTTAAAGTTTGTTTTCCTACATGAGCCAGGGTAAAATACAGCAGTTGATGGAATTGGCAGGACATAATCTAGCTGATCAAGTTAAAGTTTGTTTTCCTACATGAGCCAGGGTAAAATACAGCAGTTGATGGAATTGGCAGGACATAATCTAGCTGATCAAGTTAAAGTTTGTTTTCCTACATGAGCCAGGGTAAAATACAGCAGTTGATGGAATTGGCAGAACATAATCTAGCTGATCAAGTTAAAGTTTGTTTTCCTACATGAGCCATGGTAAAAAACAGCAGTTGATGGAATTGGCAGGACATAATCTAGCTGATCAAGTTAAAGTTTGTTTTCCTACATGAGCCAGGGTAAAATACAGCAGATGATAGAATTGGCTGGATATAATCTAGCTGATCAAGTTTGTTTTCCTATGTAAGCCATGGTAGAATACAACAGTTAAATACAGTTTGGTTAGAATGCCACAAGACGTGTCTAACACCGGGAATGACATAGGTATGAATTGCCTCCCTTTGATCTAATGTCTGCAGGCCAAAGGAATCCTTCATGTACCACTGAAATAAATCAGAAATTAATTAAAAATAACAATTCTATTCTACAGGACGGTTTCTTGAAGCATGTGTTTTCCCTTGGGAGTTGTTCACAGTTAAAAGGAAAGAAAATCCAGCGTATAGACTCACTAAATAGAGCAGCTTAGCTTTTGACAGAAATACGCATTTAATTCCAATGATTGTTGTGATTTTAGAGAGATGTTTTAATTTAATTGCCAGTATAAGCCAGAACGAAAGTAGATCATCCATGTTAATTTTGAAAGGCCAATAAAAGTAAAAAAGTGTCACATGTCTGTCTTCAGTAATTGCCATTTTTAAGCTGGTCTGGAGCTTAAGTGCTTCACCAGATATTTAAAGCCAACTTTGCCACATTGCTTCTGTAAGCTTTCTTTCCTTTTAATGCTGTTTCATTTAGGCCTTTATATTTGCAGAGGGAATTTAAAGCCCATAATGTAACTACCTTCAAACTTCCAACCTATCAGGAGGTAATAAAATGTTTTTTTTGTTCCATTTTACATTTTCCAAATAGCAAAACTTCATCATAAGATCATTGTTCATGAATGTTTAAAACATATCATTGCCATAAATACTGTAAATCAAGTAAACTTTATTCACATCATTTTTCATCTATGGTCACACGATAAGGTGTGCTAATGTTAGTTTGTTGTGGTAGGGATACCAGCGAGCTGACTGAGGGAGATCGATTGCCTGTTGACCGAGTCATACAACTGGGAGGAGCACAGCCATGACTTCCCTATGTGATTTAGGTCTCAGCTGGGGCCCAGCTTTCAACTAAGCCCACTCTGCTGAAGTGACTGTTTTTAAGTGTTGAAAACGTAACTTTATTTCACATGATATTGACAGTAACTCTTCAATAGGATAGTAACAATAAAGCCATCAGTCAATGTAGATATCATTGAAAACAAGTTGCAAAAACAATTGCAAATACATGAAAGTCTTACCTGTTGTTTTTTCATTTCTACAACTGTTTCATTCTTATCATAAAATGCAAAATGGCTGGAAAAAAGGAGACAAAGAAAAAATAAATTTACCATTATGAAGCAATACCGTCCCATTCTTTTAAAACGACCAGAGTGAGATAATTAATTCATTTTGTCTAAGTATTAAAGCAATACGAGCTGCAAAAAAATTTTTTTGGGTTATTTTTCTCAATTTCATGCCACTTTAACTTTTTATCTTTCAGACACCATTTTTGGTTGCTCAGGCCCCAGGTTAAGTGAATATTTTTCATTTCAATATGAATTATTTAGTTCTTTGCTGACTTTTCTAGTCTTGACAATCATATTCTATGAAAAAAAGTTAAGACAGCTCATGATACTCTCAAATTAACCCAGCAACTAAAGCAGTCATATTTATCCCAGTGGATATCACATTGCACATATCTCATTACTTGGCAAGACAATTTTCCTCTCACCTTGATTGCCAAGGGGTGATAACTCCGTCATCTGGTCCTCCAATTAGGACAAGATCTTTCAATCGGCTAAAGTTCTCTTTAAATTCTAATAAAATAAACATTCAGAGATAAAAAAAAAAGTCCTGGAATAAAAGGAAACGAGAACCATCATTTACCACAAGAAATAGTCTGAAATTATTCAACCAACTATAAAATACCTAAGCTTGTAAATTATTTCATGTGACAAACATTAGATATCTTTGTAATAAAAAAACAGGTACTGTTAAAAAATAAAGACTGTCCATGTACAACCATCAATAATGAACACCCTGGTTATGTATTATAAGAAAAGTAAATGTATGTAAATAGAGCAGTACTTACGTAAACTATCTGGGTTATAAGACTCATTATTTAATTTAGGTAAGAACACAGATTTCTTCAGGTAAAGTTCACGTTCATGAGGATCTAAACAAAAAGATAATCACATGATCATCTTCACCAACACTGGCAACTACAGGTTGATAGATAGGAATGTACACCTACATTGACAGATATGACAGATTGATTGATGCAACAATGTGTCACACTATAAAATATATGAAAACAGCATAAAGGTTCAATAACAATTTAGTAGAACAGATGACATGGGTAGATTTAACAGGTTAATTGATAAGGTTTTACACCACACTACATGGCTTCATTTCATGGAGTTATTACATGGCTGAGTGATAGGTTGATTGATTGATTGTTTGGTGTTTAACGCCCCGCTCAAGATTATTTCAATGATATAGCGGCTTTGCTAGTTTTATTTTGGGAGGAAACCGGGCTCTATGCCCAGAGGAAACCCACAACCTTCCGTTGGTAACTGGCAACCAGCCCACATAGATCTTTCAATTGAAAACCCAGTCAGAAAATTTTCTTATTTTGTTTGGACTGAGTGGGATTCGAACCCGCGACCAATTGGTGGAAGGCTATTCGGATTGAGCGGCCAACGCTCTACCTACGTAGCTACAAAGGCCCCTTGAGTGATAGGAGGAGACAAGACTCTTTGCCAAAAGAAACCATCAACCTTCCGGCCGTAACTGAAAACCTTAGTGATGTAGTAGAATGTGACTTTACAATCAGAAGTACTCCTTGTCTCATCTCCATCGATATTAATTAAATCAATTCAGGATAGTGCAACAATTAACGATGATACAAATAGCAATTTCAAATTGTTGAATGGAACTCATGGCTGAGTGATTGATTGATTGATTGATTGATTGTTTGGTGTTTTACGCCGCACTCAAGATTATTTCACTTATATGGCATTGTTTTTAAACAAAATATATATATGGCGGCATTGCCAGGATTAGTAGTAGAGGAAACCAGACTCATTGCCGGCAGGAAACTCATGACCTTCGAGGAGTGACTATTCATAGTAGATATTACGCATGTTATTATCCTTACCATTCCAATAATTGGCTACAGACCATCTCTAACCACTTTTTGTGTAGAAATATCTGGGGAAGATAAATAACCAAAAAGTTCACTATTAAAACAGTTTGAAAATAAATACAATGTAATTGAAATTAGTAATAAAATGTTCTAAACTTTTTTTACTCCTTTTGTTAGAGATGCATGTTAAGACATTGATCCATCTATACAACCTGAATTGTGTTATAGACTACAGTCAAGATTTCACTGTTATATTGAGGTTATGCTTGCCCTCTTTTTCACGATAAGGCACCATTGCAAGGTCTAGTGGGGGATTGATTGATTGTTTGGTGTTTTACGCCGCGCTCAAGATTTTTTCACTTATATGGTCGCGTTGCCAGTTTTATTGTGGGAGGAAACCGGGCTCTGTGCCCACGACCCACGACCTTCCGCTGGTAACTGGCAACCATCCCACATAGGTCGTTCGAGTGAAAACCCAGTCAGAAAATTTTCCAATTTTTGGACTGAGTGGGATTCGAACCCGCGACCCATTGGTGGAAGGCTGTTCGGATTGAGCGTCCAACGCTCTACCTACTGAGCCACTCTAGTGGGGGAAGAAACAGAGTTCTTAGCCTGGAGGAAACATCCCGACGTTCAACCAGTAACTGGTAATTTACCTAGGAAGAAACAAAACCCCACACCAACAGAAAAGCTATATGATTGTTAGATTATCCATCAATCAAATTAACTGAAGCTTTCGTAGGCCTACCGTTTCTGGGATAAAATGGTTGACTTAAAATAAATGGATGTGTCATGTTTTCATGTAATTTTTTAATTTTAACCCAAGAGAATTGGTTTGTTTTAACATAATGTGAAACTGTTTATTGTAGATAGAGGATCTCACACGAGTGGTCGTTCGTTGATAAAGTTCAACATAATCAAAACTTACTCAACTCATTTCATAAATTTTCATATCTAATGACCACGAGTGTGAGATTCTGTTTACCGCATAACTTGAAAAACGAAGAAAACTAATTGAAAATTGTATCGATTGTAACGTCATTAGAAGTTATAAATAGACAGGACTGCTGAGTTGGCTGAAGTTCTCCGCCGAAAAGAAAAAATTAGATTCATGTCAATTCCACTTGAATTTCTAGGATTAAAACGCTGACTAGATTAGGCCAGTGGCTGTAACTTGAAAAGTCGCTATAAATAGGGTTCCGTGGCCTATCTCTGGAATATACTTTTTGGATGTTTTCTTATATTCCTTAGGACATACTTTAGCACCAAAAAAAGTTTGTCCACTCCAAACCCCGGCGTTTTTGCAAAAAAGCCATGTTAAAGGAACACTTTTTCGCATATACAGTGGCCATAGGCAAAATGGGTGCTCTCCCCTTACCTCTATCTAATACATATAATATAGACACATGGGCCCGGAATACACAGAACGGCGTAGCGTAAGTTTTTAGGTAACTGTCATGACAACCCATATTGTAGAGATACGATCTACGAAAGTTTCGCAAAAAAATACATCTACTCCGTTTTGTGAAACAGGCCACTGGCTATTACTTTTTCCACCAATTTGGTCGTTTCCATAGACATAGGATTGAAGGTAGACACTATTTGCATTCCTCTGTCGTATATGAACAGATTTGTATGAGGATCAAAATGTTTATGCAATCTATTAACACTATACATTTTTAACACTATATTTTCATCCGATTTTTCCCGCTGCTTCACGTAACAAACCTGCAAAATATATATAGTAATAATGTAATTTTAAAATCAGACATGTGGGCCAGACAACATAAAATTTAAGTTAGAGATACAATAAATGTATTAAAAATTTAATGCAAGCTTCGGTGATATTAGTTCAATCTAAGAATTGTCGGTAGTGAGTGGGGGGGGGGGGGGGGGGGGCAATTAAACCTTTTTAAGAGCTCCCCCCACACCCAGCAACCCATAGAAACCATTTGCGCTGTAAGGAATATACTTTTTGATTGGTTGTTTAACGCCGTATTCAAGTTTATTTTGTTTATACAGTGGCATTGTCAGGATTATTACCAGAAGAAACTCAATGTCAGATGACACCCCAAGGTTCTTTCTGTTGGTTTCTGGCTACCGTTCAACTTGATTAATTATCAACAAATTTGGTGTCAAAACCGAGAATAGAATTTCCATCCTCAAAGGTAGTGGGATGGATCGATTGACGTTTTACACTTCACTCAAATTTTTTTCGCATGTATGATGGTCTTGCCATGATTATTGGAGGACACTCAGACAAACCAGGCTTAATCTATACCCCTCCCCCAAGGAAACTTTGACCTTTCGCTGGTTCCTGGTGACCATTCCACTTACATCGTTGATGGCCCCCCTGAGTGATCGAAAATTTACCTCGCACATGAAGTGCCACAGTAAATTTCGGATTATTTAAGAAAGACATCTACTTAGTACATAGCAAATCCACACTAAATCGAATTATTGTTTTAAACATAGGGGTTATTAACAAATATTTATTTCACCCCCACCCGCCCTTGTCAAGTTTAACGTTATAATTTAAACTAGGGCACCATACTACACTACAGAACTGGGCTTACACAGAAAATTGCTATAATAGAAAATACAAACCCCCGTCTTCGGTCTCGACTTGAAGAAGTTTATCTCTAACTATTTTGTGGGGAAGTGTAATCTTTTTCTCAACACCTGTCTTGCATATAATGCATTGCATTGGTAGCACTACCGATTGATTGATTGATGTTTTACGCCACACTCAAGATTATTTCTCTTATATGGCGGCGGCGCCAGGTTTAGTGGGAGAGGAAACCAGGTTCATTGTCCGGAGGAAAACCCACGACCTTCGGCGAGTACTTGGCAACTCTTCCACATATGGCGATCGAGAGAAAAATCCACTCAGAAATTTTTAAATTTGTATTTGGTCTGAGTCGGATTTGAGCCCTCGTCGCATCGACGGAAGGTCTGTGTGGGACTGAGTGACGATCCCTAACCCACTGGACCACCAAGGTCCTGGCAGCACTGCCGAAGACCGTGTAGCAGCTCGATTGCTTTTTCTCGATCTTAACTTTTTTGGTGTTGGGGCTTTAATAGGAGCTTCAGACTTTCTTTTTTTGGCAGCCTACATTCGTTAATTGTTTGTGAAATGCTTATAACAAGATCTTATTGTATCCTGTTTAAATTGAAGTCTATCGTACATCTTTTGACACTGCTCCATCTAGTTATAGTTAAAGGCAATTCAATTATATTTTCCCTGCCTTGCGTATGTACTATACAGGAATAAGTACTTGATTTTCCATCCGATCACTCTGCCATCTTGCTGTCATTCTGTATGTTTACAAACTTATGTTTATATCGGAAGTAGAAAATTCAGCGATCTGATTGGCTTGTTAAAAAATGATACCCCCCAGAAACATGTAAGTAGGCCACAAAGGTTAAAGATAGGTCAGAAACATAAATCGATGTTCAGTTGAAGATATCTTATAAACGCCGGGGTTCTGCATCGACAAACTTTTTTTACATATTCTTTAGTTAATCATTACTATCTAAAAACTATCGGAATGTATATTCTTGTGTTCGGCTACGGACTGATCAAATTGAAGCTTCGGCCACCAGCCTAGATGCCAAAAAATATAAATTAGACACATCTAGAACATTATTGGATTTTATCAAACAAAGATTTCGTTAAAATTCGTTCTGAAGTTATCTAGGTCACAACTAGCCTGCTTTCCAGTTATAGCGAAGAGTTGACCTATATGCCTAGCTGACTCGTCACTCGTTTTTTAAAATAGGGACTTTAAGGTTGTGGGAATAATCTTTCTTGACTTGATACGTGTGCGAATTGTGTGCGAATCTCTAGTGTGCACTACACTTTGACAGGTCAATCGAAACTCACAGACAGAATAGTAAATAAAAACAACAACAACAAAAAGTCCCACTGGCGCGCGTATGAATAATGTTCCCACGCTCTCAGACAATCGATTTCATTGAAAGTGTTATACTAGTTACATACCATATTTACAACATGGGTTTATGTACCTGAATAACAACATAGTTATGTGATAAACATAGTTATTACACGATATATTTATTGCACATTGCATTTGCTATCAAAAGAGATAATCCTTTATTAAATCAAGGATTCAAAGCCAGTAAGCCGCTCCTGTTGTTTTCTTAAGCACTTTAACTGTATTACTTTAATGACCCCCTATTTTATCACTATATTCATCTTTGACCGTTTTACAACCCATTACCTAATATTAAGCTGCTTTGTCCTTGTATCTTTACCCCTGATGATGGTTTGATCTAATAAACCGAAATATTGAGTTACCATGAAGTCTTTGTCATTCCTCGGAGTGCTTATGTTGCTCTATTCTGTTAGACTAATCAGTGCGCCGTGGGAATTCGAACATTGCATCATCATTAATAGAAAATGGCTTACCTGTATATATTATCTTTCAGGTAGTTTGGAAACAGGTATTTTAAATAATCACTGTCTGTTCAACAAAGTATTTTAAAAAAAATAAGTATTGGTTAAATATGAAAATTAAAATGCTATACTTGTCTTCTTAGAAATATTGAAAATTCTTTTCATTATAAATACTGTACATATATCTCTAAAATCAGATATATCAGATATAATATGATGTACATGTAAATTCTATTTAGAAATGGAGATCTAAAACAATACAAATGCACAGTGATATAAAGCTAAACTTTGAAACATGATGGAAATATGGTGATAACATACCCCCATACTGTCCTGACTGAGGTGAACTGAGGGATACAAAACTGTGAACATTATGTTTGTTTCTGGACAACACCCCACGACATATCAAACCACCTGAAATTAAAACACTTTACCATTGATTTAATACAGTTTTGGAGGGCTTGTAAATGATTCTTGTGCTCTCCCCTTAATATATATTATACATACATATTATAAGATTATAAGATATCTATGATATTATACATACATATCTTAGATATTATATGTATTAGATAGAGGGGTAAGGGGAGAGCACTGTGTCTCAACCATTCAGGAAGTTTCCTTCTTGAAACATGTCTGCGTCCCGTAGCATTCAGCCCTCACATTAACGCTACATGCCAGAGCTATGTATCAGTATGCTTTAATAACAATTTACCCCCTAAACTGTAAAGGAACCGCCGACTATTCAAATTTACCCTTGGGACAGAATTAAAATGGCAGATAAAAACTGACCTTGTGAAAAACAGACAAGATGTACACCTTCAGGATGTTCAGTAAAAATGGTCATCATTTTTTTCTCAATAACTTCTATCTGTTCCCACATTGTCCGTAAACTCATCAAGCCATTAAATCCATCAATTATTGTAACATTGGTTCCTGGATGGGCCTGTAAAAACAAATCAGAAAGTCTGATAGTCTCATACAAAGTAGGTATGTCTGTGAGAGGCCTTTATTCCCCGTCTCAGCGGGAGGCCCATATTTCCTGTCTCAGTGACCACCCCTATTCCCAGTCTCAGTGACCACCCCTATTCCCTGTCTCAGTGACCACACATATTCCCTTCTCAGTGACCACCCCTATTCCCCGTCTCAGTGACCACCCCTATTCCCAGTCTCAGTGACCACCCCTATTCCCAGTCTCAGTGACCACCCCTATTCCCAGTGACCACCTCTATTCCCAGTGACCACCCCTATTCCCAGTGACCACCCCTATTCCCAGTCTCAGTGACCACCCCTATTCCCCGTCTCAGTGACCACCCCTATTCCCAGTCTCAGTGACCACCCCTATTCCCCGTCTCAGTGACCACCCCTATTCCCAGTGACCACCCCTATTCCCAGTCTCAGTGACCACCCCTATTCCCCGTCTCGCTGACCACCACTATTCCCAGTCTCAACGACCACCCCTATTCCCAGTCTCAATGACCACCCCTATTCCCTGTCTCAGTGACCACCACTATTTCCAGTCTCAGTGACCACCCCTATTCCCTGTCTCAGTGACCACCCCTATTCCCTGTCTCGCTGACCACCCCTATTCCCAGTCTCAATGACCACCCCTGTTCCCTGTCTAAGTGACCACCCCTATTCCCAGTCTTAGTGACCACCCCTATTCCCCGTCTCAGTGACCACCCCTATTCCCAGTCTCAGTGACCACCACTATTCCCAGTCTCAACGACCACCCCTATTTCCAGTCTCAGTGACCACCCCTATTCCCTGTCTCAGTGACCACCCCTATTCCCTGTCTCGCTGACCACCCCTATTCCCAGTCTCAATGACCACCCCTATTCCCTGTCTAAGTGACCACCCCTATTCCCAGTCTTAGTGACCACCCCTATTCCCCGTCTCAGTGATCACCCCTATTCCCAGTCTCAGTGACCACCCCTATTCCCCGTCTCAGTGACCACCCCTATTCCCCGTCTCAGGGACCACCCCTATTCCCGGTGACCACCCCTATTCCCAGTGACCACCGCTATTCCCTGTCTCAGTGACCACACCTATTCCCTGTCTCAGTGACCACCCCTATTCCCAGTGACCACCCCTATTCCCTGTCTCAGTGACCACCCCTATTCCCAGTCTCAGTGACCACCCCTATTCCCAGTCTCAGTGACCACCCCTATTCCCAGTCTCAGTGACCACCCCTATTCCCCGTCTCAGTGACCACCCCTATTCCCTGTCTCAGTGACCACCCCTATTCCCTGTCTCAGTGACCACCCCTATTCCCTGTCTCAGTGACCACCCCTATTCCCCGTCTCAGTGACCACCCCTATTCCCAGTCTCAGTGACCACCCCTATTCCCAGTCTCAGAGACCACCCCTATTCCCAGTCTCAGTGACCACCCCTATTCCCAGTCTCAGTGACCACCCCTATTCCCTGTCTCAGTGACCACCCCTATTCCCAGTCTCAGTGACCACCCCTATTCCCAGTCTCAGTGACCACAAGTATTCTCCGTCTCAGTGACCACCCCTATTCCCAGTCTCAGTGACCACCCCTATTCGCAGTCTCAGAGACCACCCCTATTCCCAGTCTCAGTGACCACCCCTATTCCCAGTCTCAGTGACCACCCCTATTCCCTGTCTCAGTGACCACACCTATTCTTCGTCTCAGTGACCATGCACCCCTATTCCCAGTCTCAGTGACCCCACATATTCCCCGTCTCAGTGATCACCCCTATTCCCAGTCTCAGTGACCATGCACCCCTATTCCCTGTCTCAGTGACCACCCCTATTCCCTGTCTCAGTGATCACCCCTATTCCCCGTCTCAGTGACCACACCTATTCTTCGTCTCAGTGACCATGCACCCCTATTCCCAGTCTCAGTGACCACACATATTCCCCGTCTCAGTGATCACCCCTATTCCCAGTCTCAGTGACCACACATATTCCCAGTCTCAGTGACCACACCTATTCCCAGTCTCAGTGACCACCCCTATTCCCAGTCTCAGTGACCACACCTATTCCCAGTCTCAGTGACCACACCTATTCCCAGTCTCAGAGACCTCCCCTATTCCCAGTCTCAGTGACCACACCTATTCCCAGTCTCAGTGACCACACATATTCCCCGTCTCAGAGACCACCCCTATTCCCAGTGATCACCCCTATTCCCAGTGACCACACCTATTCCCAGTCTCAGTGATCACCCCTATTCCCAGTGACCACCCCTATCCCCCGTCTCAGTGACCACCCCTATTCCCCGTCTCAGTGACCACCCCTATTTCCTGTCTCAGTGACCACCCCTATTCCCCGTCTCAGTGACCACCCCTATTCCCAGTCTCACTGACCACCCCTATTCCCAGTCTCAGTGACCACCCCTATTCCCTGTCTCAGTGACCACCCCTATTCCCCGTCTCAGTGATCATCCCTATTCCCTGTCTCAGTGACCACCCCTATTCCCAGTGATCACCCCTATTCCCAGTCTCAGTGACCACCCCTATTCCCTGTCTCAGTGACCACCCCTATTCCCTGTCTCAGTGACCACCCCTATTCCCAGTGATCACCCCTATTCCCCGTCTCAGTGACCACCCCTATTCCCAGTCTCAGTGACCACCCCTATTCCCTGTCTCAGTGATCATCCCTATTCCCTGTCTCAATGACCACCCCTATTCCCAGTGATCACCCCTATTCCCCGTCTCAGTGACCACCCCTATTCCCTGTCTCAGTGACCACCCCTATTCCCCGTCTCAGTGACCACCCCTATTCCCTGTCTCAGTGACCACCCCTATTCCCTGTCTCAGTGACCACCCATATTCCCAGTGATCACCCCTATTCCTAGTCTCAGTGACCACCCCTATTTCCCGCCTCAGTGACCACCCCTATTCCCAGTGACCACCCCTATTCCCAGTGACCACCCATATTCCCCGTCTCAGTGACCACCCCTATTCCCTTCTCAGTGACCACCCCTATTCCCGGTCTCAGTGACCATTCCTATTCCCAGTCTCAGTGACCACCCCTATTCCCTGTCTCAGTGAACACCCCTATTCCCTGTCTCAGTGAACACCCCTATTCCCAGTCTCAGTGACCACCCCTATTCCCCATCTCAGTGACCACCCCTATTCCCCATCTCAGTGACCACCCCTTTTCCCCTTCTCAGTGACCACCCCTATTCCCGGTCTCAGTGACCATCCCTATTCCCAGTCTCAGTGACCACCCCTATTCCCCATCTCAGTGACCACCCCTATTCCCTGTCTCAGTGACCATCCCTATTCCCCGCCTCAGTGACCACCCCTATTCCCAGTCTCAGTGACCACCCCTATTCCCCTTCTCAGTGACCATCCCTATTCCCTGTCTCAGAGACCACCCCTATTCCCCTTCTCAGTGACCATCCCTATTCCCCATCTCAGTGACCACCCCTATTCCCCTTCTCAGTGACCACCCCTATTCCCTGTCTCAGTGACCATCCCTATTCCCCGCCTCAGTGACCACCCCTATTCCCAGTCTCAGTGACCACCCCTATTCCCCTTCTCAGTGACCATCCCTATTCCCTGTCTCAGAGACCACCCCTATTCCCAGTCTCAGTGACCACCCCTATTCCCCGTCTCAGTGACCACCCCTATTCCCAGTCTCAGTGACCACCCCTATTCCCCTTCTCAGTGACCATCCCTATTCCCTGTCTCAGAGACCACCCCTATTCACAGTCTCAGTGACCACCCCTATTCCCCTTCTCAGTGACCACCCCTATTCCCAGTCTCAGTGACCACCCCTATTCCCCGTCTCAGTGACCACCCCTATTCCCAGTCTCAGTGACCACAAGTATTCTCCGTCTCAGTGACCACCCCTATCCCCTGTCTCAGTGACCACCCCTATTCCCAGTCTCAGTGACCACCCCTATTCCCTGTCTCAGTGACCACCCCTATTCCCAGTCTCAGTGACCACCCCTATTCCCTGTCTCAGTGACCACCCCTATTCCCTGTCTCAGTGACCACAAGTATTCTCCGTCTCAGTGACCACCCCTATTCCCTGTCTCAGTCACCACCCCTATTCCCAGTCTCAGTGACCACCCCTATTCCCAGTCTCAGTGACCACCCCTATTCCCTGTCTCAGTGACCACCCCTATTCCCAGTCTCAGTGACCACAAGTATTCTCCGTCTCAGTGACCACCCCTATTCCCTGTATCAGTGACCACCCCTATTCCCTGTCTCAGTGACCACCCCTATTCCCAGTCTCAGTGACCACCCCTATTCCCAGTCTCAGTGACCACCCCTATTCCCTGTCTCAGTGACCACCCCTATTCCCAGTCTCAGTGACCACAAGTATTCTCCGTCTCAGTGACCACCCCTATTCCCAGTCTCAGTGACCACCCCTATTCCCAGTCTCAGTGACCACCCCTATTCCCTGTCTCAGTGACCACCCCTATTCCCCTTCTCACTGACCACCCCTATTCTCAGTCTCAGTGACCACAAGTATTCTCCGTCTCAGTGACCACCCCTATTCCCAGTCTCAGTGACCACCCCTATTCCCAGTCTCAGTGACCACCCCTATTCCCTGTCTCAGTGACCACCCCTATTCCCTGTCTCAGTGACCACCCCTATTCCCAGTCTCAGTGACCACCCCTATTCCCTGTCTCAGTGACCACCCCTATTCCCAGTCTCAGTGACCACAAGTATTCTCCGTCTCAGTGACCACCCCTATTCCCAGTCTCAGTGACCACCCCTATTCCCAGTCTCAGTGACCACCCCTATTCCCAGTCCCAGTGACCACCCCTTATCCAGTCTCAGTGACCACCCCTATTCCCAGTCTCAGTGACCACCCCTATTCCCTGTCTCAGTGACCACCCCTATTCCCTGTCTCAGTGACCACCCCTATTTCCCGTCTCAGTGACCACCTCTATTCCCTGTCTCAGTGACCACCCCTATTCCCAGTCTCAGTGACCACCCCTATTCCCAGTCTCAGTGACCACCCCTATTCCCAGTCTCAGTGACCACCCCTATTCCCAGTCCCAGTGACCACCCCTTATCCAGTCTCAGTGACCACCCCTATTCCCAGTCTCAGTGACCACCCCTATTCCCTGTCTCAGTGACCACCCCTATTCCCTGTCTCAGTGACCACCCCTATTTCCCGTCTCAGTGACCACCTCTATTCCCTGTCTCAGTGACCACCCCTATTCCCAGTCTCAGTGACCACCCCTATTCCCAGTCTCAGTGACCACCCCTATTCCCAGTCTCAGTGACCACCCCTATTCCCAGTCTCAGTGACCACCCCTATTCCCAGTCCCAGTGACCACCCCTTATCCAGTCTCAGTGACCACCCCTATTCCCAGTCTCAGTGACCACCCCTATTCCCTGTCTCAGTGACCACCCCTATTCCCTGTCTCAGTGACCACCCCTATTTCCCGTCTCAGTGACCACCTCTATTCCCTGTCTCAGTGACCACCCCTATTCCCAGTCTCAGTGACCACCCCTATTCCCAGTCTCAGTGACCACCCCTATTCCCAGTCTCAGTGACCACCCCTATTCCCAGTCTCAGTGACCACCCCTATTCCCTGTCTCAGTGACCACAAGTATTCTCCGTCTCAGTGACCACCCCTATTCCCAGTCTCAGTGACCACCCCTATTCCCTGTCTCAGTGACCACCCCTATTCCCAGTCTCAGTGACCACAAGTATTCTCCGTCTCAGTGACCACCCCTATTCCCCATCTCAGTGACCACCCCTATTCCCAGTCTCAGTGACCACCCCTATTCCCTGTCTCAGTGACCACCCCTATTCCCAGTCTCAGTGACCACCCCTATTCCCTGTCTCAGTGACCACCCCTATTCCCTGTCCCAGTGACCACCCCTATTCCCTGTCTCAGTGACCACCCCTATTCCCTGTCTCAGTGACCACCCCTATTCCCAGTCTCAGTGACCACCCCTATTCCCTGTCTCAGTGACCACCCCTATTCCCAGTCTCAGTGACCACCCCTATTCCCAGTCTCAGTGACCACCCCTATTCCCTGTCTCAGTGACCACCCCTATTCCCAGTCTCAGTGACCACCCCTATTCCCTGTCTCAGTGACCACCCCTATTCCCTGTCCCAGTGATCACCCCTATTCCCAGTCTCAGTGACCACCCCTATTCCCTGTCTCAGTGACCACCCCTATTCCCTGTCTCAGTGACCACCCCTATTCCCAGTCTCAGTGACCACCCCTATTCCCAGTCTCAGTGACCACCCCTATTCCCTGTCTCAGTGACCACCCCTATTCCCTGTCCCAGTGACCACCCCTATTCCCTGTCTCAGTGACCACCCCTATTCCCAGTCTCAGTGACCACCCCTATTCCCAGTCTCAGTGACCACCCCTATTCCCCATCTCAGTGACCACCCCTATTCCCAGTCTCAGTGACCACCCCTATTCCTCGTCTCAGTGACCACCCCTATTCCCAGTCTCAGTGACCACAAGTATTCTCCGTCTCAGTGACCACCCCTATTCCCAGTCTCAGTGACCACAAGTATTCCCTGTCCCAGTGACCACCCCTATTCCCTGTCCCAGTGACCACCCCTATTCCCTGTCTCAGTGACCACAAGTATTCTCCGTCTCAGTGACCACCCCTATTCCCAGTCTCAGTGACCACAAGTATTCCCTGTCTCAGTGACCACCCCTATTCCCTGTCTCAGTGACCACCCCTATTCCCAGTCTCAGTGACCACCCCTATTCCCTGTCTCAGTGACCACCCCTATTCCCTGTCTCAGTGACCACCCCTATTCCCTGTCTCAGTGACCACCCCTATTCCCTGTCTCAGTGACCACCCCTATTCCCTGTCCCAGTGACCACCCCTATTCCCTGTCTCAGTGACCACCCCTATTCCCTGTCTCAGTGACCACCCCTATTCCCTGTCTCAGTGACCACCCCTATTCCCAGTCTCA
The DNA here is from genome assembly GCA_963971465.1 of Lepidochitona cinerea. Lineage (NCBI taxonomy): Eukaryota > Metazoa > Mollusca > Polyplacophora > Chitonida > Tonicellidae > Lepidochitona > Lepidochitona cinerea. The sequence continues at coordinate 29,321,144 of OZ020563.1, read as the reverse complement.
GTGACCACAAGTATTCTCCGTCTCAGTGACCACCCCTATTCCCAGTCTCAGTGACCACCCCTATTCCCTGTCTCAGTGACCACCCCTATTCCCCGTCTCAGTGACCACCCCTATTCCCAGTCTCAGTGACCACCCCTATTCCCTGTCCCAGTGACCACCCCTATTCCCTGTCTCAGTGACCACCCCTATTCCCTGTCTCAGTGACCACCCCTATTCCCTGTCTCAGTGACCACCCCTATTCCCAGTCTCAGTGACCACAAGTATTCTCCGTCTCAGTGACCACCCCTATTCCCAGTCTCAGTGACCACCCCTATTCCCTGTCTCAGTGATCACCCCTATTCCCCGTCTCAGTGACCACCCCTATTCCCAGTCTCAGTGACCACCCCTATTCCCCGTCTCAGTGACCACCCCTATTCCCCGTCTCAGGGACCACCCCTATTCCCGGTGACCACCCCTATTCCCTGTCTCAGTGACCACAAGTATTCTCCGTCTCAGTGACCACCCCTATTCCCTGTCTCAGTGACCACCCCTATTCCCAGTCTCAGTGACCACAAGTATTCTCCGTCTCAGTGACCACCCCTATTCCCAGTCTCAGTGACCACCCCTATTCCCAGTCTCAGTGACCACAAGTATTCTCCGTCTCAGTGACCACCCCTATTCCCCGTCTCAGTGACCACCCCTATTCCCAGTCTCAGTGACCACAAGTATTCTCCGTCTCAGTGACCACCCCTATTCCCAGTCTCAGTGACCACCCCTATTCCCCGTCTCAGTGACCACAAGTATTCTCCGTCTCAGTGACCACCCCTATTCCCAGTCTCAGTGACCACCCCTATTCCCCGTCTCAGTGACCACAAGTATTCTCCGTCTCAGTGACCACCCCTATTCTCCGTCTCAGTGACCACAAGTATTCTCCGTCTCAGTGACCACAAGTATTCCCCGTCTCAGTGACCACCCCTATTCCCCGTCTCAGTGACCACCCCTATTCCCCGTCTCAGTGACCACCCCTATTCCCCGTCTCAGTGACCACCCCTATTCCCAGTCTCAGTGACCACCCCTATTCTCCGTCTCAGTGACCACAAGTATTCTCCGTCTCAGTGACCACAAGTATTCCCCGTCTCAGTGACCACCCCTATTCCCCGTCTCAGTGACCACCCCTATTCCCCGTCTCAGTGACCACCCCTATTCCCCGTCTCAGTGACCACCCCTATTCTCCGTCTCAGTGACCACAAGTATTCTCCGTCTCAGTGACCACCCCTATTCTCCGTCTCAGTGACCACCCGTATCCCCCCTCCCCCCCTCATTGACTGGTTGGTTCATTGCACTGAATTTACAGTGAACATCTGTACAATGTATGTGTAAATGTTTCTTCAGATGTAATAGACTGATAACTTAATGAGAGTATTAGGGGGATAAACTGACCAGGATGTCTGAGCAGATGACAATTGTTATATATATACAAAATAATAGAACACAGATAACAAGAAAAAACCCACCTACATGTTTTATATAGAAATATAAGTATTTTAAGGTTATAACTCACACCTGTCTAACAGGCAGATTATTGATCCCTACAATATTTAAAAATATCTCGAGTCATCTCGATGAGATTTCAAAATAACTGCCAACAATATCTATTTATACAGGTAGTACAAAGCACTTGGGTGACTTACTGATTGGATGAATTCTTGACATATTTCATAATGTTTAGGTTCGTTTAACAGCCCATGCATCAAAATGACAGTTTTGTACCCATTGGAAGAGTTGACACATAGAAGGAGACAACAAACAAGAAAACTCGCCTTCCAAAACAACTTAAAAGCAACCATAATAAATGCTGTTTGAGAGAGTCCAACCCAACCTCTGATAGGTTATCTTTACCGTATAAATAAAACACATTTCAGTCCGATTATAATGGAGGCTCTTTTGTGGGGGTTTCAAATTGGTCAATTGAACAAATAATTTATTAATAATAATAACTAGCTACATGTATCTGCATCAAATGCTAACCAATGCCTAATTATCTCAGAGCAAGAGAAAGATCAACTCAGAAACTAATTTTTTTTGGGTCTGAGTGGGATTTGATCTCATGCTGCATGGATGGAAGGGGTGTGTTGAACTGAGGAACTATCAATGTAACCGACTGAGATACATGTACCTAGGCCATGTTACCTGTCTGTTTTATATCTATCAAAAGATTATCAATCCTGATGACCCCGCAGTTCTCACTTCATGTACACCTAGAAAATCCTTAAATAGCAGAAATTAGTTACAAACCCCTTAAAATTAGGAAAAACTACCTTTATTTGTTCAATGTACATTGTACAGTTTGTCGTGTTTTTGAGGCAAGTGTGCCACTAGCCGCACTCGTGTGCCTTGTCCTGTTTTTCTTACTTGCCAGCCAGGAAGTGTGCCTTTACAGCTGTCAAAATGTTGATATTTTGTAATAATAGGCAGAAATTAGAATGTTCTTGGTGCTTCTGGTTTTGAGAAAGTATGTAAAAACAGTCCCAGTAGATACATGTACAGGGTGGATTTTCCTTCATCCAACATCAATTTAATTAAGTTTTTTAATGGCCTTCGAACTCTGTTTTTGTTCTAGTTATTAAACAAGTGCAAATTCTGGTAATGCGTGCAACTTTAAATGATTAAATGTGATAATGCAACACATTGTATATCCAGAAGTTCAATGTAACATACATGTATGAAAAAAAAACAAAACATGCAACAGTTATAAAGTGGACATGAATTGACAGTATGGACAGGAAATTGTTTACCAGTATAAACCCACATAAAGAATGGCCTATGAATAAGGCTTTATTATTCAAAGTAAACAAATATACAAGACCTTTGTCCTTACTTCTTCAGTGTGAAACATATACTTCCCGAATTCTTAGAGAAGACGCCTACCATTCACATTCAGGAAGTATCGGTAACAATTTTTCACCTATATTTTTTATAAAGCATATAATTGGTTGATCTTAAAGGATGGTGTATTATATTTTATCTTCCTGCTTCTTGGTGAAAATGCATGGTCATTTGGGCCATATTGAAGATTCACAGCAGAATAATAATTATAAGGAAGATGAGAACATTTTTGAGCTTAGCGAGTGGGGTATTAACTGTTTCATCTCTAAATTCCAAAACCTTGAATGATTTATGAACAATGAGTTAATCAGGACTTGTTTCTATATTGACTGAATGTATATTTAAAAAAAAAAAGTTTTTCTGTAAGCTTCTTTGTAGCCAAAGAAAGACTGAAGTAAAAATATGCATATTTTCATTAACTATTCGAAAAAAATCATCACAAGTGACGTACATGTACACTGTAAGATCCTTCAAGCTATGGTGAAGACGCACCGACTCCTATCACATCCTACCAAAATAAGAGCTTTCTCTTAATACTTATCTTTCAGATAAACGTCTAGTTTTATGAGCAACTAAAACCCTCAAAATTTACTCAAACATCCCTGACATTTCAACTTTATGCGTTATTTGCTTACATCTTTTGATTGGCCCGGGCTCCTGACTATTCCAGTATTTTTAATTTCAATGTCAATCCTTTAGTTTCCGATGTACTTCTTATTTTTAGATCAGAGGTTTGTACACATCAAACGTTGTGTATAATGTCACTTTTGACGAGTTTTTGCGAGTAGCTATGAAAATATATATATTTCCTCCGCAATCCTTTTTTGGTCTACCACGGTACTTACACTAAGGTTGTTTCAACAAACAATCACAAAACAGCTTTTACTTAATAAATTCTTTTAGTTTAAGCTGGCAGATTAAATAAAACAATCCATATTCAACAATTCTTTAAATGGTGTCAATGTGTTGTGTGGCCTGATTTGTGTCATTCTTAATCTCTTATTTTTGCCTGAAATTTGACTAAGACTCAAAGCGAAAGTAAGAAAACGCAAAGTTTCTTTCTCGTAAAACTTTTAGCTAGCCTGCAGTTCCTGTAGTTTAGACTGGGAGTAACCAAGGTAAACTTAATTATTATTATTATCAATTAGAAATCACAACTACATGTATAATATATAGTTAGACCTGTGGCCATGTTTTAGTGTTGATAAATATATATAATTAGGTTAACGTGCATAGACATTACTACCAGTACCACTACATCGGAAACGTGCGCAGACAACTTTGCGTTTTCTTGTTATCGCATCAGTTCAAGACGTCTGGAGAGCACGGCAGATTTTAGTCCGGGTTTCTGACTCTAAAATCGCTATTTTTTATACTGACGGTCGTATTTTGGAGTCAGGGTTCACTGCAATCAAAAACCCGGAGTTGGCTGCCCGCTCAGAAGCGGGCCAGTGAGTGGTCTGATATGGAGAAAGGAATAGCAATATAACCTACTCAGATCGTGTCTAAACGGTCATAATCACGTTCATGGATAATTTTGCTACCTACCCATGCCTGATATGGACGAGCAGGATGGGTCAGTAAACATAATTCTTCCTCTGAATTCACTTTTGCCTTCTCCAAATCTCAAACTCTTCGCCATTGATGACGTAACACTGTTTAGCGGTTTTTCAGTGTTTGAACGTTAAATTCACTTTAAAAAAGGCTAAATTATTAATGAATGTCGTACTGACACAATTTAAGTTAGTTATGTCGTTATTTACTATCTAAATCTGACAGCAAACTGCCCGATCAGAAGCGTGCAGTCTACTCCAACTTTTTGATTGCAATGAGCACTGACTCCAAAATACGGCCGTCAGTATATAAAAATAGTAATTTTGGAATCAGAAACCCGGACTAGGCAGATTTTACAAGAAAGAAACTTAGTTTTTTTTTAACTTTCGCTTAGGGTCTCGAATTTCAGGCAAAAATAAGAGTTTAAGAATGGCACAAATGAGGCGCTGGGTCATTATTATTTTGTGTTTTCTTATTCTCGCAATTTCTTCGTTATTATTGCCGGACTCATGTGTGTCATCCTGTTTTACTTACTTTGCCGGCCAGGAAGCTCTAAAACTTTGCGTTTTCTTATTCTCGCCTTAATTTTACTGGTCTAACCAGCTGGGAGCGGTGACCACAATAACGCTACATACCGGAGCTAAATTTGACTAAGCGAAGAAACGGCACAAATCAGCCACCTTAGATTCAGATTAGACACCTATCTTTGCCTTGGCCTACCTTTTCAATGTAGCCTTTCAAATGAATAAGCTCAGTTTCCTTCGCCAAAATCCCATGCATCAAGACCACTGGTTTTATACAGATACATATTTGTACAGTTGAAAGAACTGCAAATAAGTAAAAGAGCAAGGTTTCATAAACAGTCAAAGGCATTTTTGTAGACGACTACTTGCTCTATTCTGTTTCTCGGGATGACAGATTGCGTCTTCACCGCGGATTTTATTTAAAGCCCGGAAGTTCAGCGGCACGTGCTCTGTGAAGTAGGTCACAGTATGTCAATCTGATTGGCTGGAAACGCCCACTTTTCTCAAGGACAAAGGTCAAATCCAACATCAAAACAATATGGGTTCTGTAACAGAAGAGCAAATCTCAAAGGTTGGTTACAGAAGAACTGTATTTGAAATTTTCACATTGTATTCAATTGTGCCGATTTGTACAAGCAGCAATTCGGCGTATAGAATCCAACATGTCATTAATTTTACTGCCTTCCTTTACATTTTAAACGCCATGTTATATCTCTCTTCTACACAAATGCCATCAATGCATCATTGGGTGCTGAGATTTCGTACTACTGCTACAGATATGATTTCCAGTTTAACAGAATCTATTCATTGGAGTATATTTATCTGTATCAGAAATTGTAAAATTATCTATTGACAATGACATAGACGTTTCGACTAATATGATAATGCTCTGTCATGGGTCTAGTTAGTTACGGCTTTTAAATAAATGATCATTTGGAATGACTTCAGATTTAAATTTTAATAGTCTTAACTATCCTTAATCTCAACTACCTTTCAGCTATTACCACCTATTATATCTTTAAAACATTCCTCTTTTCACTGAACCAGTTGATTTCTTCGAAATCCGTTGTTAAACTGTTGAATCACTCTTTGTAAAGCATAGCAGAAAAATTGGCGTAATGAGGTTACACGAGTTATCTCACCCTTATAATGGCGGTTTAATGTGAGGGTCTACCTGACCGGCAAAGTAAGTTAACCAGGATAGAGATACACAAGTGCGGCTAGGGTCTAGTGAAACTTTTAACTTTAAATCTGCAAGAAAGTCTCGATTTCGTACATCCACACATCAGCCGGGCACTGCATGTCACTTGGTCTCTCAGATCAGTGGACAGCAAATGGTTTCACTAAGCAGTTGTTCAATAGTTGAATTGCGCATATAGCAGTGTTTACATGAATATTAATTTATATTGTTTGTAGTTTCGAGAAGATGGGTGCGTGGTCCTGGAGAATTTCCTAACTTCAGTCGAGGTGGAAAGTCTTAAAGCTGAATGTCATCAGTTGATAGATGATATGAACCCAGATGAACACAATTCAGTTTTTGAGACTGGAAATAATCAGGTGAAGCAACAAATGGCTATGTTCACGGTTCCATTTAAATAGTCAGATGTGATATGTTTTTTGTTAGAGAAATTATTTAAGTAAATATATCATCCACAAAAAGACAGAATATCCCCCTGACTTGAAGGAAGCTTTTGAAAAAAAAATTTCTGAAAAAAATTGTGCGCCAGTGTTTACATTATGTATGTAGGTCACCCGTAATCCGATTGTGACGTTATGTATGTACGTCGCCTGGAATTCAATTGTGACGTCAGGGGTAAGCTTTCGACTTCCCTTGCACTTCACCCATGCACCCTCAGTGTCCCAGTAGTTTTCCATGTGTTAAGTTGTTGTTTCTCAGTTCTAGTTGAGCTTACTAATAAAGCTCTTGCTCTCCATAGATGATATTCTGTGTTAATCCTTCACACTCTTGTACAAGGACATTATCTAACTATTGGAGCTGCTTAAACATGTATTGATGGACAGATGTTGAGTTGCTGTAAAAAACATTCTCAGGTCTGGGACTCGTCATTTAAACGTCTATCAGGGGAGAGAAGTTTACCAGGCATCTTCCTAACACCTTCCCAATATGTGTACAACAGCAAAATGTTAGAATTTTTTCGATCTTTAATTTGCCTCATACCCACGCTGCTCTTTTTTAAAAAAATGTCTTGAGATTTTGAAGTGAGAGCAGTGAAACTGTCACCAAGTCAGACCCTGTATTGGCCCAATTGGTATTGGCCTTCTTTGTTCGTATTAGTGTAGTTTGTCCGTAGGGGACCAGCTTATTTCTCTATATTGAAGCAATAACATTGAAAGTCAATGCTAAATTACAGAATTCTGCAAGTTATCAAGGACCAACCAACATCATGATTTGCCTGAACATAAACTTAAGATAATACAAAAATGTTATAAATCATCAGGTACATGTAAATATTGTTTTTAGATTGAAATTTAAGGTATTTATCCGAATGCGTTCAAGTTATCATTAGATTTGCTATTTTTTTGAAGGATTCATGATTCTGAGTTTCTTATTTTTTTCATTTTCAGAAGAGTGATGATTATTTTATGGAGAGTACAGATAAGATTCGATATTTTTATGAAGCTGGAGTTCAAGATGAAACTGGTAAATATTAAAGAGTTGTACAGCTCATTTTGAGTACCATGGAGTTCAAAGTCATACTTAAGATTACCCTAATGTTGTGTTTGCCTTGATCTGGACAAGGGGGTTGAGGAAGGATGGAAAGTAACAAATAAATTGCAATAGGGCCGTGGAGTTGACAATATCTGTTGACTGTTGATGTTTTTTTTCTACAAACTGAACTGAGTCTTGCTTTCGATTGATAAAGGTTCATCACTTCATGTGATGACAGCGTCTGTGACAGGAAATTTGTGGAATTCTCACGATGCTCACACTCCCTATAGATGCATGTTGAATTTGAATAACCTCACTGTTTGTTACAGCTAAAACTAAGATATGACATGTATTTTAACTTTTATTAAGATGTGTTCAGTAATATTTTATGAAATTATGTCCGAACTAAACATTGCAACGTCGGCATGTAATGAAAATACTCTTAAGGGCGACATTATAGATCAATCAGTCCATTAATCTTTCATCTCAAAGTTGCCTGGACGGGATTATCTCTATGCAATTCGACACTGTATCCCAAAAAGCTGTTTTTCTCCCTACATTAATCTTGCAACACGACCATAGGACGGAAATAATCTTCATTATGACATGAAGCACGAATCAAATGAATCAATCAATACTTACCCTATAAAGTGTATCCTGAGTTGCTTATAAAAGAGGTGTCCCTTCTTTTGGAGAATTGATAAGGAAATCAACCTTCTCCTTGTTAGAAAGGTTGAAATACATCAAAAATAGCTTACCACACACAATTATGTCATCTGATGTGCTAGTGTTGTCTCCCTTACATGCTAGATGGAGGGGAAGTACTATATCAATCTTTCTCTTATACTGTGGCTACTTACATGTATTTGTAGTCTTAAGCAATCACTGATATTATGTATATGGACATCTGACTATTCTGTAATAAAACTATTATTATTATTAATGAAGTCTTTAGATCAGCCTTTACCTTCATTTGCTTATCTTATATCTTGAAAACTGATAATGAAACTGTTTTGTTTTTAGGTAGACTATTGGTGGATAAACACAAAGCCCTTAATAAAATAGGACATGGTAAGTTAATGTTTCAAGAATGATAAATCTCTATGGCTTGACGTTAAAAGAACAAATTTAAGCACAAAACCTACAAAATCCAAGGCGTTCTTTTTCTCTCTACAGCCTAGATAGTTGACATCTGATATGTACATTACCAGAAGTAAATGAATGATGAAGTATGAAAGGGTGACTTAGATAACGTAGACGGCATTGTCTCCATAAGAGAGGCAGGTTACAGACTTGCAGCGCACCCAGTGACAGAATATCACTTGGCAAAGGGGAATAATTTATTCCAGTCATTAAATATGACACAACCAGCCGTTCAAAGTTTAATAAGTTTAGCATCATGGGAGATTTCTTCAAAGTGGAACGAGTTGCTTGCAGCGAGAGCGTACGAAAAAAAATCAAGGCCTTACGGATTAAAGAACTTCATATTGTTGAAAATAAGCTATTTGGAAAGCGTTGAATCAGCGTGGACGAATTTTTCTTAGGCCTACCGTTCAAGCTTATGGATTACCCATAGTCCAGTGCGTACTTTAAGAAGCCGATTCAAATCGAAGACATCCGAAGTTTTCTGATCAACGCAAAATTCAAGCTTTTTTAAACCAAACTGCGCAGAATAGGCTGAAAACTGCAAGAAAAAAGGAAGTGTCCATTGTTTTTGGACGAGGGCCGAAGTCTCAATCTATAGATTATACATAGGATATACTACATGTAGGTATCATCCTTGACTAAAACTGTACAAGATTCTTATATCTATCAAAGTAGATTTTCCAATCTATTCCAGAAGAAATATTAACATGCTCTTTTTGTTTCTTGTACTTCTGTTCACCATACTTTCCCCTCCCTCAATATTTGAATTATTCATCAGTAAAATAAACCATTGATAAAAAAATTAACCAATTTATCTTTTTCAGCTTTACACTTTTTAAACCCAGCCTTTCGAAAAATTACATTCAGCGATAAAGTGAAGGCAAGTAGATTTATCTTGAAATAAATCAAACATATTATAATTTTCTTGCCAACTGGCGTGGTACGAGACTTGCCTAAATGCACACTATCCATAAATTCATCATTAGAACACAAAGGCATGAAGTCCGTGCATAATCTTTACTTACAGATTGGTTACGGTAAGAATTCCGCTAATTCAAGTACTCAAAACATTTCGAAAAGCACTCTAAAAGTTTGAGACTTTTCGTTGGGTGTCTTACCTCCTGCATGGAGCGACCCATAATCCTATCGCGCAATTGCTATTGTTGTTGTTTTAGACCAAACATGGCAGAAAGCAGTCTAATAATTTGTTATCTTCACATTGCTCATCCTTGAATTGGCGGAATTCTTACCGTACTGAGAGCTTATTTTCCCATTCAGTCCCTGTACCAAGATTCCTCATTCTCATACAAATGATTTTACGTTTTAAAAAATTTTCCGAACTTTTTTCAGTTGTGTATGACACCCCAAGCTGGGAATTTATGTTTATTTAAAACACTGCTGCAATCGTTTGTTTACTTAATCTCTGGTTTGACACAGGCCTTCCATGGCTGCAGATTATTATCCCACTCGAGCAAATAAATCTTTTCAATCTGCCTATGTGGAAGAGCTTTCAGAACTCTTGTCTCCTCAACTAAACCTGGCAACGCCACCATATAACTGAGATAATCTTAAGTGTTGCGTAAAACACAGATTTGTTGTAAGGAAAGGGATTTTTTGCAGCTCATGTCACTTTAATGAAACTAGAAAGTATAGGAAAATTGAAAATGCTTTGCGGCCTTGATGTTTGAGCGGAAAAGAAGATAATTATTTTGTTGTCTTTTTTTCATCTATAATTTCTGAAATAGTTTTAAAAGATATTTTTTCTTATTGAAACAGAGTGTAGCTAAAGCTCTTGGTCTTGTGGAGCCAATTGTGGCACAAAGCATGTATATTTTTAAAGTAAGTGTTATATCTGTCTTTACCTTTGACTACATGTAGTTTTTTTAACTGGTTAACTCTGTGGGGAATAGTTGGGGGGGGGGGGGGTGTCGTTTCTCCATGCACAGACTTCTTTTGGATTATATTTAGAATAAATCAGCTGCCCTTACAAGTTTGATTGCCACATGGGTAGCAGGCTTTGTTCCGTCTCCCTTAGTCCACATAAATGTGCCTTTTGAAGGTTGCGGGTTTCCTCTGAACAAAACGCCTGGTTTCCTGTCCCAGTTAACCTGGAAACAGTGAAATAATCTGGCAAAAAAACAGATTCCATTAATCAACCAGCAAATGTGAAAATGAGTTTTCATATGATTGACCTGTGTTAGACTGTTTAATGATTGCCCAAAAGTGGGTGGTTTTATTCACCCTTAGAACCATAAGGTTATGCATCAGACATAAAATCTTGATGTTAAACAACAATCAATCAACCAAATGAAAAGTCGTTAATTTTATATTTTAGCAACCAGGAATAGGTGGTGAAGGTAAGTTAATTTTGAATTATAGGATTGGGATTTCAAAACTGAGCGAAATAAAATATTTATTTCATTCAAATTGGACCATTCAGTGATACGGTTTCTATTAATATCTTTATTTTCTCTCTCCAAATTTTAAAAGTGTTGCCAGGTACTAGCCGAACTTTCCCTAGGTCAATGAGCCCGGTTTCTACTTCCCAGTCAGCTTTATTAGATTTCATTCTCTTTGTGACACGCAAAATGTTTTGTCGCAGTCTTAAAAAACAAAATTGCCATCCAGCAAAACAAATATGTTTAAGGGAAGTGACAACTTAAGTATGCATATATATGAAAATGTTGCTTTGAAATAACCACTAAGTTTGAAACTGCAGTCGGAACATACATGTATACAGAATGTGAAAAGTTGAGAAGGCGTTTCTTTCTTTTTTCTATTTAACTTCTCCTCATCAAGAGGATTTTCCCCATTTCTTTTTTCTCTATGAGAATAAATCTATGCATGGAAGACAGCTGTTTGTGAACTCACATTCACGCCTTTCCAGCAATGAAATTAAATTTCCTCTTAAAGGAGATATGAACAAGATTTAAAGCTGGTTTGTGCTTGTTTGTTGACTAAATATATATTTGAAAATTATCAGTTGAAACGAAACAACCTTCGCGTTAGTTCCCTGGTAGTCAAAAAACGAACGGGGAGGAAATATGCATATTTTCCGTATTTTTCGTAACTGCTCGGAAAAATGACGTCATACTCGACCTTATTAGAGAATATTTCCAAAAGCTGTTCATAAATCCTTTAATTAAAATTCCTCTGAATGAATCAATTCATAATTGTGAGTATAACTTCCTATCCCTATTTTAGTTGTACCTCATCAGGACGCGTCATTTCTACACACTGAACCAATCAGATTGTTTGCTTTGTGGATTGCCCTTGAAGATGTGACTTTGGAAAATGCCTGTCTCTGGTTTATTCCCGGCTCACATAAAGGTACTGACAACAACTTTTCTCTTTGATTTTCAATGTTATTTCTGTCATGGTTTGAATTGAGTTTTTCCCCTTGATTTTTATTGCAATTAAAAAGCCTGCTGGACAGATTTATCCCTCTAACATCTAAACGGGACTAATATGTGATGCAGTACCGTTACTGATAATACTACACTTGGAAATAAAAAAAGATTTTTCTCAAGCCTCTTATATTGTCTATTTAAGAGGCTGAAGTCTGTAAATTTACCTCAAACCACACCTGCATTCTTTAGGTCTTAAAAAGTCTATTGAAAAATAAAAAGACAGAAAAAGTCCAACACGTAACATCAAATGTACGTTACATGCTTTTTGGTACCCGACAGATGTTTGTCAAAATGTTTTGGACAGTCTTGCCACTGATTCCAGAATACAGAAATGTTCGGTTAAAATCGCGTTTTAAAATCTGACCTTTCCTATACCAGTTTGTATATCTCTTGTTTTACATAATCATGTGTATTTTTTGTTTACCTGCAGAAGGGAAGATCTTCAACGATAGATGCTTTGTGAGAAATCCAGATGTTCAAAAGGATGGGAAATCAATGATTTACACTAACCCTATGAAAGAGTTTGACCAATCAATGTACATTCCAGTACCCGTTAAAAAAGGTAAACTTTTAAATAAACATAACCTGCTGTAAAAAAATAAGATCGGCAAAACTATTTGATTGATTGATTGATGATTTACGCTGCACACAAGATTATTTCACTATTATGGTGGTGTTGCAGGTCTATGGGGGGAGGTGGGGGGGGGGGGGGAAGAGGACTGGGCTCATTGCTGGTAGGAAACCCCCCAACCTTCGGCGAGTACCTGGCAACTCTTCCACATACATGTACTTAGAACTATTTGAGAATTTCAGCATAATTGCGTAAATACATGTACTTCCCGCTTCGATAACATATTCAGTGGCAATTGAATTTTCATTCTGTCTTTCATTCCAAACTAATATTTATACTTAATTTTATTTTCTCAGGTTCTTGTGTGTTAATTGATGGTTTGGTAGTCCACAAAAGTGAACAGAATCGTTCGTCCAATTCTCGCCATATTTACACCTTCCATATGTATGATGCTCATAATACAACCTACAGCAATAAGAACTGGTGAGTAACTCAATATACACGTTATTGTATCTTGATTCATAGACCCTTGTGGCTTAAGGATTGACGCTTGTGCAGAAGCCTCGTTGTAGGGCAAAATAATTTTGGGTCAATCTGACGTCAGAATCGTGTTCATTTCGTCTATGATGTAATGCAAAAGAGGCATGTCACAGCAACCGCAACAGAGAGATGACATCAATGTCATACAATTCTAATGTCATAAACACGTCGTTCTAAGCCGAAAGGGTCTATTGGTGTTTAGTACCACAGTCAAGGTTTCTCCAATTATTGGGAGGCCTTGGTGGCTCAGTTGAATCTCTCAGTCCTATACAAGCCCTCCATCGATGGAAATTCAGAATTTTTAATATCTCATACCACTTCAAGTCTCAATTCACATGTATCAAACTCTATTCACAGGATACAACCTACATCAGCGGGTACATTTGCCAAGTTATACACCACCAATCCAGAGCTATGAAGCCGTAAACTCACTCCACAGCTATTCAAGCACACCATAATAACTGCCTACTGTTAGTGGATGGATTTATGAAATCAACACTCAGTTATTCTAGGACATCAATGCCTGATGTTAAATTTTGATCTATGCCACTTAACTATTTATAGGAGGGTTATGCAATATCAAATAAATAGACCAGTCTCAACAAAGTTTTAAAAAATGGCATTAACAATAACTGTAATAAATAATCTCTTTTTTTTTTAACACTTGCTCTTCCAGCATTGGTGTTTTATCAATATGTATTTTTATGCTTAGCAACCCAAGAGTTAAGTAATCATGTACAGTTATTTTGAGAGAATTAAATGTTAATACTCAAGTTAAATGATGAGGTTTTATCTTTATTTTGCTAGTGGATTTGAAACAAATGAGAACATATTCCTCTTATTTCTTGCATTAGCACAAATTTGTTCAATTGAAAAGGAAAGAACATCAAACCAAACATCTAGACAGCAACTTAATAACTTTTGATTGAAGTATATGGTTAATTTTTGTAAAAAATTTGGGTGATTTTACAGAGATTTTTTTAGATTTAGCATTATAAGCAGGTCATCAATGCTGATTTTAGCAGGCCCCCTGTTGGCAGAACTTCCCAATAAAATTGCAAATGTTTCTCTTCAGCCCAAGCTGGTTTTAAATCCACCAAATAGAAAGTCTGTACTGATTTCTATTCTCCTTTTGACATGTTGCACTGAAGGAAAATGAGCCATATTCTTTAGTTCTACAGTATTTATAGTATAAAATTAAATTTGGATTACTGATCATTTTATGCCTTCAGCTGATGGTAAAGTCTTTATGGGTACATGCACAGATGCCCCTTATAAACTGGTTTACTTTCCTTGTGTCACTTTTTAATTGTTGTCTTTGACCATTGGCAATATTTTTTGATACATGTACTTGGGATTGATTGATGATGTTTAACGCCGCACTCAAGATAATTTAACATATATGGCCTGTTGGACTGAAGGGCAATCACTCTAACAGACTAGGCCACCAAGGCCCTTTGATACTTGGGAGATTCTACAAACAAGCAGCAGCCTTTATGAACAGCTGTTCCGTGGCAATCTGACTAAATGTAAAAGTTTACCAATTAAATAGAACTGCAAAAAAATCATAATTTCTGTTCCAAGGTTTTGCAGATATCCTACAGATAACCAATGATCTGTGGAAATATCTGTTACAGTGACGAAAGGACTAAAATACTTGTACAAATGCCGAAATGTTTTCACTTATCTATATTTTTGAAAATAAAATCACGCTGGCACAGTAAAATTTATGAGAAGAATGAACTTTTAAAAGAGCTAAACTGACAAGTTTCTATAATTGTCTTGAGTTGGTATTAATAAAGTCATCTCTGACCTATATAAACCATAAAAGTTGTTCAACTTAATGGAACATGCCCAAAACTAGCGAAACGGTCGTTAAAATGTGTGTTGTTCGATTGTTTTCCTAGCTCACACAGACTACTGGATTGGGAGTTTTATTTGGGGATTCTGCTTTGTTTACTGACTGAGAATTGACCTTGGTTACCTGTGTGGTAAAACCCTTTGTGGCTGTGCATATAGTGCATTCTCAGCTGTTTGTTTACTGATTCTCAGACATGAAACAAAGCAACAGGGAATTCCCTAAATAACTCTGTAAATGTATTTTTTTGTCAGAAAGTCGACTATCAGCCTTTTATCCGAGATTGATCACATCTTAATTTTTCTACTAATCAGAAGGTCAACGGAGAATCATAACAAACTTAGAGTGTCTCCTTTTAACTAAAGTGTTTGGTGAGATACCTTGAGATCCTACATACAACTGTAGGATCTTAGCAATAAGCTGTAAATGTCATAAAATTCCACCAGGTGCTTCTAAAGAGTTAGACAATGCAGAAAAATACAAACACTATGTCCCCACAACATTTGAGGAAGAAGATATGAATACACAAAACATAAAGCAAAGAATAGTTTGTTAAAGATATAACTTTTTACTATTATTATATAAATGGTTGACACAAATTAAAAATTTCATGAAATTCAATAGTTTTTTGGGGTCTCAAAAAATAGCACTAGATACAGACAACTATTTCAGATTAAATTCATTGAAATCTATGTAACAGTGGTGTATATATATAGCAGTTGTGCACGTGCTGGGGAGGTAGATAACTTAGAGATGCCAATATACGCTGTGAGGAATGCTATGTTCTTCATCGTCTTCCTTTGTGATTGATTGATTTATTGTTTGGTGTTTTACGCCGCACTCAAGGTTATTTCAGTTATATGGCGGCGTTGCCAGTTTATTGTGGGGGGAAACCGGGCTCTGTGCTTGGAGGAAACCCACGACCTTCCGTTAGTAACTGGCACCCATTCTTCCTTTGTGAGCCAACTAAATAGCAACACTCCACAAAAGTTAGATAATTGATGTTTTACGCCACACTGAAGATTATTTCCCATATATGCCAGGCTTAGTGTAGTTGATGGGTAATCAAGCTCAATGACTACCCTCCATCTTCAGCAGGAACCCAGGTGGATTGATTGATTGTTTGGTGTTTTACGCCGCCCTCAAGATTATTTCACTTACATGTACATGGCGACGTTGCCAGTTTTATTGTGGGAGGAAACTGGGCTCTATGCCCCAAGGAAACCCACAACCTTCCGTTGGTAACTGGCAACCATCCCACATAGGTCTTTCGTGTGAAAACCCAGTCAGAAAATTTTCCAATTTTTTGGACCGAGTGGGAATCGAACCCGCGACCCATGGAACCCAGGTGAAAACCATTCCACATCAGTGAAAAGGGCAGTCAGAATTTTCTTCCAGTTTTCCTTTTCCAAGTGGAGTGGCATTTAAACCCGCGACCCATTGATGGAAGGCTTTTGTCGGAATGAGAGAGACTCACTGAGCCATTAAGACCTGAACCCATCATGTTTATTGGGGGATGAATACTACAAGGATACCAAATAAACCAATTCAGAAAATTTGAACATTTTTTATAAAAATGAGTGAGATTAATGTCGGCAACGCTTTGGTAGAATGCCCTGTAACACTTATATACATTGCTCATATGGACTATCTCTGTCATTGAAGATGGCACTATTTTGACAATATGATTGATTGATTGGTTCATGTTTTATGAAGCACTAAAGAAATTTTCACATGCATCACAAAATTAGCGTCTATAGACCGTCTATAATTGTGAAAAGAATCTTTTTGTCTGACAGTAATTGTAAAAAAAAAAACGAACACAGAATTCAGTTAATATGTTCAATGTTCGAAGATTGCTTTTGTCCATCGGAAGTTGTTTTGATATGAGAACATGTTTAATTGAGACTTCAGTTCTCTCACACTCCACACACAGACTTTTACCAGCAATCTCTGTTGTTGAGGGAAGCCTTAATGGCTTAAAAGTTCCTTCCCTAGCTTGCACACATCAATATAAAATGCAGACATTTATGAGCAGCCTCTGCCACAATAGGAGTCCATCTTTGTTTACATTCATGGCTACCGCTTTATACCATCAGCTAAGTAATTCCTGTTGTTTTGCCTTCAGCATTGCTTCTGCCTTTTCTGTATAGATGTGCATTTCTGATAAAATCTGTGAAAGTCATAAACAATAAATCAGTGGCATTCAGATATTTGTACAGGTAATATTATAATTTGATTTCCATATCAGTTGGGGGGGGGGGGGGGGGGGGGGGCTCTGTGGCTCAGTAGGTAGAGCGTTGGATGCTCAATCCAAACAGCCTTCCATTCGAATCTCACTGAGTCCAAAACATTGGAAAATTTTCTGATCTTGTGACCCTCAAGCTAATGTAGACAGACAAAAGAATGTCCTTTCATTGACTTATCTGTGTGGCCATTTTCTCCGCTTTAAAATGTGATGTTGCAGCAGCGATGTCTGTAGCGATTCACCATAAGATCCAGCACATCGTAACTTATTGTCATGCAGTATAGCCACTCTGAGAGCAGAGCGATGTCAACCATGTCTACTACTCTCTGTCATGTTGAATTCTTTGAAAGAAGGACTCTTTACTCGGTGGAAATCCCAGGCCTCTACGAGTACCTGGTCACTCTTCAACATAGGGTGGTTGAGTGCCATGATGGAGGTATATATTGCATGATAGATAACTTAAGACTGTTCTTACATGTAAATCCTTTCATAAAATGGGCTCTAGTTAAAAACTGAAACCAGAGGTTGAGTATTGGTCAGTGGCAATAACAGTTCTTGCAAGTACTTGCTCAAGATTATTTCATTTATATGGCAGCGTTGCCAGGTTTTAGTGGGGGAGGAAACCCCCGACCTTCGGGAAGAACCTGGCAACTCTTCCACATACGGCAACCGCGTGAAAAAATCCACTCAGAAATTAATTATTTTTTATTTGGTCTGAGTGATTCAAACCATGCCACATTGATGGAAGGTCTGTGTTGGACTAAGGGATGATTACTCCACTGGGCGCGACCCTTCAATGTAGTCAGATTGCAAACTATTGGTCTACTGAACCACCTAGTTTGAGGAGTTAATCTAAGTGATATGAGGTTGCCTTCATAAGCTTTTATTTGACCAGTTCCAGGGTTGAGTTATCTATACGGGCAAATGGAGTGTACTCAAGGGGGATAACTCCTTACCAGTTCCTGCACTTGTTTCAATAGGTCTTCTGAGTGGCTGGATTTGCCAGATTTTATTTTTTTGGCATGTTTATTGTGGACATCTCTTAGTTTCTGTTTTGTGTTGTCACATATCTTTTTCGCAGACTTGGCTAAATTTTCTCTATGTTCTCGAGTGACTCTGAAAATAAATGTTTTAACAGGAGGAGTTAGTTTGGTATTTTCATACCATTGGAATAATTTGAATATACTTTGCTAGATTCAATGATGTTTTATGCTGGACTCAAGATTATTTCATTTAACCAGTATAGGCCCGGAGCAAAACTCCTACCTTCGGCAAGTACCTGACAACTCTCCCACATAGGGCAATCAAGTGAAAGACCCGAACCAAATTTTTTCAACCACGACCCATCAATGGGACTGAAAACAGTGTAATAGTTTAGATACAATCTCAATGAAATCTAGTTTACGTTAACTTAAGCCTAGTAGCCATGTTTGTTTGTATAAATTCTTATAGACCAAGGCTGAATAGTCAGTGACTGTGTGGGTAAGCGGTCAAGACAGCACTGTTCAATTTACTACTTCCATACATATGGTTTGACACGGTAAAGGTTGATTGTTTGGTGTTTTACGCCGCGCTCAAGATTATTTCACTTATATGGCGGCGTTGCCAGTTTTATTGTGGGAGGAAACCAGGCTCTATGCCCGGAGGAAACCCACGACCTTCCGCTGGTAACTGGCAACCATCCCACATAGGTCGTCACGGTAAAGGATGAACCAGCATATTCCTCAAGCATATAGTTTTGGGGCAGAACAAAAGATACCTACTTTGGAAGTTGTATAAATAAGGTGTTAGCTTCTTGTTGAGGGTTGACGTTCAGACCAGAGTTAACAATGGCTTCCCTCACTGCAGGTAAATACTGTCAATAAACCCACACAAATTATTAAGACAGATTCACACCAGGGGGCTGTTTCTCAACACACTTATGCCTGGTCGTAACGTAATGTTGAGGGTATATGTTGCCATGGTAGTTACACCTTGCATTGGACTTACGTCGGCCGTAACTTTGTTGAGAAACAACCCCCAGGTAGATTCTGGGACAAAGCTTACCATAACATGATATTAACCAGGGCATGCTGAGGATATTTTTACATAATTACCATGCCAGCCCTATGAATACATTGCTATGTCACTTGTGTAAAATAAATAGACTCGAGGAATAGACTTTTGTGAAACAGGCTCCTGACCCTGCAAGAATTGATTGAATGATGTTTTACGCCGCATTCAAGATTATTTCACTTATATGGCGGCATTGCCAGGTTTATTGGGGGAGGAAACCCCCAACCTCTGGAGAGTACCTGGCAACTCTTCCACATACGGCGATCAAGTTAAAATCCACTCAGAAATTTTTCAATTTTAATTTGGTCTTAGTATGATTTGAACCCGAGCCACATCGATGGAAGGTCTGTGTGGGACTGAGGGATGATCACTCTAACCCACTGCACCACCGAGGCCCCCTACATGGATTGAATGATTGGTGCTTTTGATTACATTCTGTAAAACCTTATGCAGTATAGCCACCTGGGGGCTCACTGTTCTGATGTTATACAAGAATGTTGATGAGTCAGTGTGTCTTCATGATTGGTTGAAATGACAATGAAAGTGTTCAAAAGTCAAGCATGATGATCAGGTCCGATTTCGACGGAACTTTTGCATATTTTCATTCATCTGTCCTTTGATGCCCTGGGACCTTGAAGGCAGCTTCGAGTTTCAACATTATATTTCTAAAATTTCGTATTTAGTCAATTTTAATACGGCTACAAATCATTCAGAATAAACTTTGCGTTAATCTCCTAGGCGTAAGTTCATCAACAAAATTTTGAAACTTTCGCTGGTTGTTAAGATTCAATGAAACCCTCACAGAAAGTTTCTTCCTCACATGATAACAAATCCTATCATATCTTTCAGGTAAACACTTTAATTCCCATAGCTATGAGGAGGAATGGGTTTACCTGAGGTGATGCGGACATATTTATCATGACAAGACTTGGGGATTTCTGTGCAATTTGACCCAATTGATTGATTTGAAATGTTCCATCTTCTGTGTGGGCTTTAATACTCTCAAATACACCTGGAAGCGTCAAACAAATAAGGTTAATCAATTACAGGAAATATGCACAAAAAGTCCTGTTCATTCTTAAATTGACACATACATGTACATGTATACAGGTTACCTCTTTTTAACACAATTAGAAACTTGTCTCCGTGGTTATTTTAGACAAGAAGATTTTCCCTGTGCCCGTGTGTTTTAGTGTTCATAAATATACAGAAGTTAGTTATGAAGAATCAAAACACACAGACACGTCATGACTGAAAATACCATGAAGAGAAGTTTCTAATTGTGTTAAAAAAGGGCAATGTCATTAAGACCTTTATACACTGAATAAGTAAGTTCACCTTGTGTCACAAGAATCAAAATTGCAAGGGAAGAGAGTTAGACTGAGATATATGTTACATACATATAGATCTTTATCATAGGGTAGGTCAATTGAGAATGAAATCCAGGGTTTATAAACTATATTATAATGCATTAATGTATCCACATCCTTGATCTTTCATATTGGTTGATTAATTCATGTTTTACGCCACATCCAAGATTATTTCACTTATAGGACAGCATTGCCAAGTTTAATGAGGGAGGAAACCTGGCTCATTGCCCAGAGGAAACCCCTGACCTTTGGCGAGTGCCTGGCAACTCTTACACATACAGCTATAGAGTAAAAAATCCACTCAGGAATTTTTCAATTTTTATTTGGTCTGAGTGTGATTCAAACGCGTGTCACATTGATGGAAGGTCTGTGTGGGACTGAGGGTCGATCACTCTAACCCGCTTGACCATTGAGGCCTCCTTTCATATTGGATGCTGTATAGATAGTTACTGTTTTTGCTTTGTGTTTAAAGAAGCTTCAAACATTAAAACCATATACTTCATACATGTGTCAAAAGCTTTTGGATTGAGCCACCACTTGATACAAGACGAGTTAAGGCATTCGACTGTGAAGAACCTCGGGGCTGTCTAAGTAAATGTTTTTAGAAACAGCCCCCCTTAGCCATATGACTGTTTACTTTTAAGTAAAGTAAATGTTTTTAGAAACAGCCCCCCTTGGCCATATGACTGTTTACTTTTGACCCCCTGGATTGCGTAACCTCTTGCGTTACATTGATCGACATGATATTGGAACTGTCAGATAGCAGCAACAAACCCTGGTTGCCATATGACTCAGTAGTAAAGAGGTGCGTTGTCATGGTAACTGGACTGGCTGCAGTTTATGATGGTTTACCTACCTGCTGTTGTTCTTAATGACAGGTGATTAATAAACTCCTCCTTCTGGTGGTCAATAACCTGCTGTAAGCTGGATTTGTAATGCTGAAGATCAAGAACGCCCTGAAGTTCCTCATCACTCAATTCTATTTTGGTACTTACTGAAATGGATTTAACACATCTTAAGTCAGGTATACAACAAATACGGCTTATAACAATATGCCTATAAATCATTTAACATTTCAGAGATAGAGAAAACATAGACCCATTACCCAAGACCTCTGAAGGTTTCCTTGACAAGGCCTCCTCTTTTGTGGGACAGGAGGAGTGTAACAAAAGTAAGCTAAGAAATCAGACTACATTTGACTTGACTTTCATCAAAATTAGTAGCTATTTATCCCCTGAAAGTTGTATTTACTCTCCTTGCATACATTCAATGATTATTCAATTTTCTTGACAACTTTTTCCAGCTTGCTTTATTTATGATAGGAATGATCAAGGGGTTTGAAGGATGACAGAGTGACTGTTCTTCTGAAAACAAAACATAATGTGGTTATTCCTACCACCCATTAGGATCCCATTTACATCAACATTATTTCCCTAAAATGGAGGCCAGATTTAGTGGGGTAGAAAACTGGGCTCGTTGACTGGGAAACCCCCACGTCCTTTGGCAGGTACTCAGCAACTCTTCCACATCCAAGAATTGAGTAAAAAAATCCATTCAGAATGTTTTCCCATTTTTATTTGGTCTGTTGTGAGATTCGATCCAGCTTTGCATCAATGGAAGGCATGTGTGGGACTGAGGGACTATCACTCTAACCGACTGAGCCCCCAACAGTAAAGAAAATTATGAGGATTAAGAAAGACTGTCTGTTTAAATGTATTGATTGTTTAAGTCACATTCAAACTGATTATTTCACTATTTGGCATTGTTATTTGGGATGTGATCTTGGGACAGTTGGGTATGTGAACGCATGGAGGAAATCCATGATCTTCAAAGTTATATTGGCACTAAATGCATCCTGCATTATTGATGCATGTTGATTGGATGTACAACAGTTTCATTGTTGGGGCAAGGCCCAATACATGAAGGAAACCTCCAACCTTTCTGTCTGCCACATTTCCTGTCACTGGCGCTGTATTGCGCATTCTGCTGAGTGTTGTCACTGGCGCTGTATTGCGCATGCTGCTCAATGTTTTTGGTTCTCAGAGCAAAATAAATCAAATGGAATTGCAACTTCACCAAAACTTCTTAATAGTGTCCTCTGTCACTGAATATGACAAAATCTTGTACTAATTCTTATGAGACTTGTGGTCCCTATTAATGGAGCCAATTGGATGTGACAGTTTGGTTGTTGGGGGAGAGACACCCAATGGGGGAGGGGGTTAACCATATGGGCACAATGATTGATTGATTGTTTGGTGTTTTATGCCGCGCTCAAGATTATTTCACTTATATGACAACCTTTTGGTCGTAACTGACAACCATCCCACATAGGTCGTTTGAGTGAAAACCCAGTCAGAAAATTTTCCAATTTTTTTTGGGACTGAGTGGGTTTCGAACCCGTAACCCATTGGTAGAAGGCTGTTCGTATTGAGCGTCCAACGCTCTACCTACTGAGCCTTCGGAGGCCCCCCTGGGCATAATGAACCACCCCTCCTATTTACCTTTATGGTATAAAGCAGAGGACATAGAGGTCTCTCCAAGACAACATACATTGAAATATCCTGCAACATGATTTATTTATTTTCATTGATTTGATCTTTGGACATTGAGAAGTCTAAATTGCCAGTGAGTTCAAATCTCTATCAGATCCCATCCATGGTCAAGAGTTGCTTCATAGCAATGTTATATTACATAATATACCTGCATACCAGGCTTTACCAATTTGAAAACACACTGAATTATGATATTTTATGTCTTAAACTAAAGAAATATAAACATTCATTTCACAAAAATTTGTAATAAATCATTACCGTGAAAAAAAAAAGACAAAAAAGTTAAACTTTCAATACCTTTTTTCTCTTTCTTTTGTTTCTTTGCATAGGACCTTGAAAACACAACAGTGATGCTTTCCAATTTTGACTTCCTTAAACGTTCAACTTCAAACTTTTGTGTTGAAGAAAGTGCCATTAACTGTCTTTTTATAATCTGTATGTTTGTAGAGCTATTCACACGCCATGTGAAGGGACTAACCATTTCATTTAAAACTTTCATGGTTCCAACAGAAAACATTCGCCGTAATAGTGACATTTTAGTGGTCTGATCTGAAACAGAAAGTAATAGAGTTTTAAATTGGTGAAACGGCAAACTAAAGAATCAAATGGGGCGTGTGTAAAGTTTGGACCAGTGCATTGCTTTAATTAGGAGAAAATCAGAGAAAAATGGGGTGATTCAAACGAGTAACATGTTTTAATATGGCACATCCTCTTACTCTGTTGGCCACACATCATCAATATACTTTGGCCACAGAGGTATGTAGCGTAACTTAGCGTTATTGTGAAGCCCGAAGGTCTGAACGCTACAAGAGCAGACATTTTTAAATTTAGTAAAATAACCAAGATTCCACAGGCACACAGAGTGCTCTCCCATTATCACACTATATTATACAGATAGGCCTACCAATACTACTATTACTATAAATGATGAGGTGATCGCACCTTTGAGAGTTTTTAACGTGTTGTTGTAGCGTGAATGGCTAAAGCCATTAAGGATGCACAGAAATTTTGGCTGATTGCATTGCTTAAATTAGGAAAGAAAATGGGTTCTTATAAATACAAGCTTTTTTAATATATACACTTTATAAATTATAATTTATATCTCTGCTGAGCAGCACATCATTAGAGGAGTGATGGACACAGAGAATATATTTCCATCTTTGATTTGCCTACATCATATTAGATTCGGACAGGATATAGAATAGGTCCGTCACTTTGGAAACTTCTTATGAACGATTCGACAACTTGAACGTATTGTATTTTGAAATCTTAATCTTATTTACCACATATAACTATAACCTGATAACTGCAAGCAGCTTAAGTGACAGGTTCTGAATCTGTTAGTGTTAGAACTTCGATGACATACATCGAGATAACATGCGGAAAATGACACAAATTAAAAATTATTAAACTTGTGACAGAGTAAATATTACTGGTACAAATAAAGATTATGTCGTATGAATCAATTGAAACATATAATGAATTACGAATTTACTATTTAGCTAGAGTTTCAGTATTA
This sequence comes from Lepidochitona cinerea, assembly GCA_963971465.1. Classification (NCBI taxonomy): domain Eukaryota; kingdom Metazoa; phylum Mollusca; class Polyplacophora; order Chitonida; family Tonicellidae; genus Lepidochitona; species Lepidochitona cinerea. Next base: position 29,296,261 of record OZ020563.1, on the reverse strand, counting down.
GTTAATATAAATCCGTTTCTGTTGCGGCATCAAATTTGTACTAGTCAGAAAAAAGTACAACAACAACGCCAAATGAAAGTTCTGCTGATCTAACTATTTAATGGTATTACATCCACTTATCGCTTCTAAAGGCTTTACGACTCAACAAACATGTCCACAGAGGTGAGTTTATGTATACATTTGACACACATCTAAATTTTCAGCAATTGAAGTGCAGAAAAAAAACAAAATCACCAACGAAGGGTCGTGAACTGTGAAGTAAGAACTCATGGAGTGACCAGATCTCGAGACGTCTATATTAAGTGTGAATACAGGAGCCTGTTTCATTAACGCTAAAGGGCGAAAGTTAAGTTTTTACGAAACAGCCAGAAGAACGTATCTCTACACTACAGCATGGACTGCTATCATATTTCAGCTTTGTGAAACAGGCTCCAGAAGTAAAAACGGTCCATAACTAATAACTTCATAGCCGCACTCGTGTGTCTCTATCCTGGTTTATTTACTTTGCTGGTCAGGTAATAACTTCAGAAAACAAATGGCCAATTTCCATTTCAAAATTGTTGTGCCATTCGCTGCTCAAGTACTTGTTGATAAACAGTTCTTGATATTCTGGACTTGGCACATCTAGCCTTTCTAGGCACTACGAGTCACATTCTGTGTAATCCATACCTAATAATAGACCCTTTCGGCTTTAATAAGGATTGACGTTTGCGCAGAAGCCTCGTAGTGTGGCAAAATGATGCTAAATTGAATTTTTGGATCAATCTGACGTCAGAATCTTGTTCATTTCGTCTATTACGACTTCAACAGAGAAATGATGTCAATGCCATACAATTTGAACAACGCCATAAAAACGTTATTCTAAGCCGAAAGGGTCTATTGTAGAATTTCTAACAGTTTACACTGACGTATACGATAAATGGCATAGATTTACACCTGAATCTTTTTTCACCTAATACCTGATCATTCATTTGCGGATAAGTGCCGATAATTAAAATATTTCATGTTTTTCTAGCTGCTGTTGTCCCTTTTCTCAGCAAGCAAAGACAGCACTAACACAAAGCACTTCATGCGCAATTCATCATAAAATGGTACGATTCTCCTGTTGTGTTCGGACCTTTGGTCCTGACATGAATACTAGTACTGGCTGGAGTTAAATCGGACCCTGCACTTTCCCTGTACATCCTCAATGACTCTCCTTAATTTACCTTAAAGCTGCCAAAATTCACACTTTTTTCATAATTTCTGATCGCCGTGACAGTAAAAGGCTCTGAAGGCCATCAAAAAACTGAATGATTGGCGTTTAAATTAGTAAAATCTATACAGTATGTGGCCTATACAAACCGAAAACGTGTTCGAAAAGTAAACAAAATTTAAATAATCGGGACGACCATTCATTCATTCTAAGCCAAAGGTAGTTCAAAACAATACTTTATCGTACATTTTCAAGACTAAAAGCACTAAAAAGCTTCTGAATTATATGTCTTGAGAAAAGTAGCCAATAATTTCAACATTCTCAATTTCTGTTTTAACGTCAAAATATCAACATTTTGGCAGCTCATGCCATTTTAAAAAGGTTGTCTAATATTTTATGTACATGTTATCTGAGGCCTGCATTTTAATATGATCTATTTACATCTACATGTAAGTCATGTACAACTAGAATCTGCACCAAAGTTTTATAGTAAGAATTATCTTTAATTTTGGATTTCTCCAGGCTGTGTCATGATCGGTTACTTACTGTACATGTACATGTATAAAAAGAAACAGGTCTGAAATATTTGTTTATTTTTTCATCTTTAACAAAATGAATTTTAAAGATACATGAATACCTCATAGGTTTTTTTTTTTTGGACCTTAAAATGATCAACCTTTTTATTTGATGAACAAGAATAGGGAGAGACAGAAAAAAAAATTGGATTCACAAAATTGACTGCAACCAATCAATCGTTAAATCAGAACTACACAATAATAAATTATGAAAAGTTTTATATATAGTTCTGCTGCATATTTTGTTTTATTTGATAATAAGGCGTACTGTTTGCCAGTAGTATACACTATAAAAAATAAAGAAATATTTCTTGAATATTTTAAAGGGTTTATTAATAGTTGGATTAAATTGTCAGATATATGTTAATATCCACTTCAACCAATTAGGACATTCTTCTGAAGTATTTGGCTTTTTTAAAGAAAAGGAAAACTGGTTTCTCCTCTCCAGAAACCTGGAAAATTCTTAATTTAGCTAAAAAAAATGAAGTAAATATTTAGAGAACTGCTCTTATTGGGTTGGATGTTTATGTTGTTGGTCATTAAATGTACATGTATCTAGAACCTGTTCAAAGTTAATGAGTTAAATGTTAAGTTAGTGAGGTCAATATTAGCTTGATTGACAGTTTGTAGGAGCGGCAAACGCCCTACATTTGTTGTTTGTTAGTCATGACTTGTCTTTATATGGGCATTATCTGGGCTTGTTAATGAAGTAAACAAATTAACTTTGATGAGGGATTGTCATGTTTCCAGTTAACCCACATTAGTGCAGAGAAATTTCCAGTCTCTTATAGAAAAATAAAAACTGGTCTTTAGAGTTCTTCCATGTCCATTATAAAAGGGAAAGTCGGTTTGATACGTCCTCACTTTTGTTGTGGTTTGAATTTAGCCTGGAGGTTCTCTGTTTGCCTTTTGTCAACAGCCCTATACAAGGCACGTGTACGTTATTTTAGGCTACGCCTATTTCTCCACCTTATTGCTGATCAATTGGCTGATATTTTTTGACAAGCATCCATCAACTTAGACCAACCTTTAATTCAACTTTAACTACAGATGGCTCTATCCCGTTATTTGCCAATCACTTTAGAAGACGACCGAGACTTGTGGAGAACAAGACGTTATTACCCTGAGCGACAGTGGATTACCCCACAGTTCAGTAACCCTGAGCAACAGTGGATTACTCCACAATTCAATAACCCTAATTGGTCAGTAGCAGAACGACAACCACGCTACCAGTCAGAGATTGTACCCTACGTAAACCCACGGGCTGTTGATTTTGATAGAGAGTTACGCAGCCTGAGCAGCAACATGAATCGAATGTACCAAGACATGTTGACCCTGGTGCCGGCGAAGGCTATACCAAATGACATCCATATGAACGAAGAGCTGAGAATGGACAATCCTATTGTGACGGACATCACCGGACAAAAAAGATTCAAACTTCAGTTTGATGTACGACAATTTCGTCCGGATGAAATCAAACTGACAACTACTGATAATATTTTGACAGTCCATGCACGCCATGAAGACAAAACCGAAGGAAAATCTGCTTTCCGTGAATATAAACGCCAGTATACAATCCCACGCGAGGTTTCTGCGGAAGCGTTAACGTCCAAGCTAAGTCACGATGGAATTCTTTCTATCGAAGCTCCAGTCATTTTAGAAGATAGAATGATCCCAATTACTCACAATTAACCATATCATCTTTCTTGGATAGTCAGATTAGACCTGCAGTTGAGAATAGTCTGAAATAGTTTGTGAACTTTTCGAATCTTAAGCTGTGAACTTCAGGAGTGTTATATGTACAGTATCACGATTGAATGTTCCTGATATCATGATTTTTGTAACAATATCAACTTGTGTGATTTGTTATGACCAGGATCCTAAAATTTTGATTTGATGTTCTTTGTGAAGATTCTCGATGAGTTTATTGTTTGTGCCACTCACGTCGCCAACTCAGCCATTAAAATGAGGTATAAACATCTATTTAGTTTACCATTTTCATTGTCTTCTCTCTAGTCGATCTTTATTAAGTACATGTGGAGTGTAACATAAACCCAAAACACATAATTAATTGGAGCACGATTTTTTCACAAAGTTATTTGTTTCATGGACGAGTTTTCTTAATCGAAAGCTCCGATTGCAGTGCGTCTAATTCGAAGGACAGAATCTGAAAACTTTACTTTGTAATGGCTGTTTCAAACTTTCATATATTAATTTTGACTTTGCAAATCGTGATATGCCTGCAGTGCACTAGGGTTTACAATTTTTCATACGTACTGTTTTACTTGTAAGGTCAATATAAATGAATCCAGAAAAGTGGTTTCTGTTTAAATGTTTTTGATTGTCTTTCCCTCCCCCTGTGAGTCATTGTTACCTGGATGACACGCATGGCTGATTTTCAATGACCAGCTTCATGTACATTAGGTACTTATGAGTCTACCTTTTTATGAGAAGTGTTGTGCCGTTTAATAACTGTTAATAATGGCCTTTTATGGCACTGTATTACATAGGGCTGTACGTTTACGGAGAGTGGTTTTCTTCAATGTCATAACTTCCACCATGCATGTACATACTGTCATATTGTACATGCAAACATTTTGATAACTTGAAGATAAATCGCTAAATTATTAGCTAATTAAAGCCGCTAAACAAAGTATGGTACAGTGTAGGCAGGGTTTTGAAACAACTATGGGATTGATGTGCAAGGTGATTTTTCCACTGATGGTTTTTGACTAGATGAGGTCATTATTAAAGAGGTCCTTTACAAATCTTTTGAGAAAAATATTGATATTCTGTACATTGTAATCAATCATAGTTTGAGGTCCTGTAGGTTAAGTGCTAGTGCAGTGGTAAATCAACTTTTGTCTAAAATATCTCTTTTCATGGATCAAATACTTATTTTAACCTAAAACATGTACAATGTAACTCTGTGGCTCTGGTAAACTTTGAGGAATGCAATTTGGATTTGACCAGTTCCGATTGGCGTCATGTCATGACAGTCAAACTTCATTTGTCATAATATTGTGGTTTGATCTAACAGCATCATCACAAATGTGCAGCTAGTCTTGATGTGACGTCTTAAACGCATCCTTCTATCGACACACTTTAAAAAGTAAAAAAAAAAAACACATTGCAGGAATCACTGACTGCAAATATGATCTGTCGTACGTAAAGATACATGTATCATCCAGTGGGTGTGTCTTAAAGGTGCTGAAAGTGTGACAGAAAATGGTTAGTTAATATAACATTGTGTTATGGAAAACAGTTCTGAGGCTAATTACTGTCAATCTGTTGTTGTTATTAGAGTAAAGCATGTGATTTGTACATATAGTCTCAAGCTCAGTCTCAATTTGCATTTAAAGTTGAAATTAAAGTTTAATCATTTTGCAATTTTTACTCATTCAACCACTTTCTTATGTAGGGATTTTTTATTTGTTTTTACTAAAAAGCACATTTTTTTATGCTATGAATGAAAACTGTACATGACATTAATAAACTTTGATAACATTTGTTTATAACAGTTTGTTTTGCGTTCAATGAAATGACTTGGGTCTAGTACCTATTTTTTCTCTGTCTTGTTTTTTTTTTTTAGTTCAATTATTAGTTGAGCTGCCAAAATAAGAATTTAAAAAAAAAAATAATTCTGATGTTTTAAAGAATTACCTAGAAAAATGAAAGGATTTGCCTTTGTTGGTAATACCCATACATGCAGTTTGTGCAAATAATCAACAGAATTCAAATGTGTACAATTTAGGAATCTTGTTGCATTTAAAACTATCCAACATTCATCTGCAAGGGCTTGGCTGCTGTTAAGTCCACTTCCTTCAAAAGCCAACTGTCTGATTATATTTATGAACACTAAAACACACGGGCACAGGGAAAATCTTCTTGTCTAAAATAACCATGGAGACAAGTTTCTAATTGTGTTAAAAAGAGGTATATCATTTAGACCTTTATACCCCATCATAAATTGTTGTAATAAAGTAAACCTATGATATTTCATTAGGTTGACGACTGAAAGGAGCTTGGCCTTAGTCAGTAGAATTTTCTGGAACACTTTGTATTACATTGACAATGCTTACGTCTGATTATACGTCTGATTATATTTATGGACACTAAAACACACGGGCACAGGGAAAATCTTCTTGTCTAAAATAACCACGGAGACAAGTTTCTAATTGTGTTAAAAAGAGGTATATCATTTAGACCTTTATACCCCATCATAAATTGTTGTAATAAAGTAAACCTATGATATTTCATTAGGTTGACGACTGACAGGAGCTTGGCCTAATAGTCAGTAGAATTTTCTGGAACACTTTGTATTACATTGACAATGCTTACGCATCTTAAGCTATAGTAAGAATATCGTCAGACTATATATTATATTTTATAAGCAATGACTGGCCTTTGGGTCAGAGGTCGAGCAAGTTTACTTTGAAGTAGTTTGTATTCTTCTACTATAATCTTGGCCATAGCGATGCTAGCTTTGTTATACTGAAACACAAATGGTATTATAGTTTTTTCACGACTGATTATACATGTACAACAACTGAAGAGGTCTAATCGGAAAGTTTGCAAATGGCAGGATTGATAGACAAACGCCTTTGTACTGACATCTTCACAATAGAAATAAGGGGAATTTCTGATTTTCTCAAGATTTGTTTACTTCTATAGTGGCAGTGCCAGGTTTATTAGAGGAGGCCCAGAGAGAACCTAAAAACTCTTCCACATACGGTGATCGAGTGAAAAATCCACTCAGAAATTCTTCAATTTTTATTTGGTCTGAGTGGGATTTGATCATTTTCAGGGAAATAAAAAACGGTCCAGCTAAATATTTTTTGAGAGAGTCCAAAAGTTAAATGCATTAAAGATGTATATAATTTAACTGTATATAAATACTCTCTTTAAACGTGTGTTTCATGCTAATAAGAAATAATTAGCGCATCATCATGAAGTCGTTTGTGAACAACACAAACTTTGACATCTATGCCAGTGTTTGTGAACAACACAAGCTTTGACATCTATGCCAGTGTTTGTGAACAACACAAGCTTTGACATCTTTGACATGAATTTAATATTTCAAAACATGGATAAAAATACTAAAGAACAGATATATGCAATGTGGCCAATCAGTGAAACTGTTGACAAGAGTAACTATGCTACACACTAATAACATTCTGACGTCGGAATCTAGAAAACAATGACATCAACCAAGAATGACGTAAATATGCTAACGATACAATACAAGAATGACGTAATATATACAATATAAAAGGTTTACATAAAAATCCTTACATGAAATTATAAGTTAGTTCCATATTTCACCTGTTTGTATACCACAATCGCTATTTAATGGAAGGTTAATTTTTGAAATGAAAAAAGCTTCTTTATTTTTTTCCCTCCAATGTTTATCTGAACATAAAGTTTTTACCTCATCCCATTACAAAACTTATTAAATGGGATGACATAAAATCTTTTTTTTATATCTTCTGCAGCAATAATGTAATTTTCTTTTTGGTCAGACTTGTAAAGTACCGGTACATGTTCTACAAAACACCTAATGCAAATTATAAAAATATTGCCAAAGGTTGTTTGTTAAACATTTAAGAGCAATAGTTGAGTGCATTTAGAAGAGGTACATGCATATTAAAACACAAAACCATTATTACGCAGAAAATAAAGTTGTATCTAAATTAGGCCTAGGGTACAACTTGTTTCGTATAGTTTGAACTCCTGTCATGCTGGGGAGGCAAAGGTGGAATAACAAAGTTTTATTAAAAGTTGTAGGTTATGTTTTGATAAAGTGATGCATTGACTTGAGGTTTTATAGCTTTATCATGAATACTGATTTGAAGACATGGCCTCCAGCATTTCACATTCTACACAATCCTGTTTTCACCTGTGTTTCTAGAACAGTTTCAGCCTCGTTAACTCACCTGAAGATGAGGTGATGACTCATACAGGTGTGTCCTTTATGAAGATGTACATGACTTTTTTAAAAACATCTACATGAAGTGATGTCCATTATGGATGTAGTTCTCAATAGGGTCAAACCATCTTCATAGCTTGTTACAAAGAACATGTACATGTATGTCAACTGTAGCTAAAAATAAAAAATGTCAGTTTGCTTTGGAGTATAGCTCTATTCAATAGCTCAGTTCTAACTAACTGTAAATCTTAAACAAATATTATTCTATTGGTTTTATCAGATAACAAGCATACTTCTTTTTAACTCTCCACTGTGTCTCTTTTATAGAGGACTTCATTTGATGAATCTGTCACATTTAGCTCACACAAAATCAAATCTATTTCTCTGTAAGATGAAATAACCAAGCATCATGTACATTTATTTCTATCTAGAAATTAGTACCTTAGAAAATTTTCCCTGTGCCCTTGTGTTTTAGTGTTCATAAATATATCATATGGGTGTGATTAAGACTCTGATGTAAAGTGTCACAGTCTCTTGTTCTTTAATACTCCTGTACTTGCTGGCTTTAGAAAATCTACCTTGTAGTGTTAACAGTAAAATATGATTGCCTGTGGAAAAAAGTCTCTCCAAATCTGATATAATGAGCATTCAGTTTTTGTATTTGTTTAAGTAGGAAAGCTGCTATGTATGGACAGAGTGATAGGCCCGGTACTGTGTCATAATCGTAGATGTGTCATAAATTTTAGATGTGTCATAATCGTAGATGTCTCATAATCTTAAATGTGTCATAATCGTAGATGTGTCATAATCTTAAATGTGTCATAATCGTAGATGTCTCATAATCTTAAATGTGTCATAATCGTAGATGTGTCATAATCTTAAATGTGTCATAATCGTAGATGTCTCATAATCTTAGATGTGTCATAATCGTAGATGTGTCATTATCTTAGATGTGTCATTATCTTAGATGCGACAGTTCGTTAAAGGCCTGAGATCGAATCAAAGAAATTTACCTGTATCAGTGACCACTGACGTACTTCATATATGCTTTTCATGAATGAGCAAGTTTCATCAAAGAAAATTTGCAGCACAATTTGTGAAGAGAAAATAAAAGGTGACATATAGCAGCAACATCTTCACATTTATCATATCATTATCTATAGTGTCCGGCCAAACTCAAATTAAACAAATTTAACCTTAATATCTTAAAAAATTTAAAGCAGTTTTTGTACATGTACTGTATGGTGAAAGAAATCTGTCAATGAACTGCCAAAATATTGATAGTTTTCTGTGCAAACAGAATGTTGAAATCATCGGTAATTTTTCTGAAGTTGTGCAATTCAGAAGCTTTTAAGTGCTTTTAGTGTGGAGAATGTATACTAAAGTAGTGATTTGAACTACATGTAACTTAGGCTTAGCATGAATGAATGTTGATCACCATTATTCAAATTTTGTTTACTTTTTGACACTATTTCAGCCCCTACAGCACACAGACTGTATGGATTTTCCTCATTCCAACATCAATCATTTAGTTTTTCAATGATATTCAAAGCCTTTTACTGTAGACTAGTGAAAATCAGAATTTATGAAAAAAGTTAGAATTTTGGTAGCTCTTGCCACTTGAAGGAAGTATAATTTTCTCTAAACTTGTTTCTATCAAACTAGTTTCGATCAGTGTGAGAAAACAAGAGGACATGTAGTCAGTTTGGTTTAGTGATGGTCTGACCACGGTCAATCAAAGCAATGGTGTAATACAGATAATATTTCTATTGACCATAGTGGGGGCCTCTGTGTCTCAGTAGGTAGAGCGTTGGATGCTCAATCCGAACAGCCTTCCACCAATGCATCGCGGGTTTGAATCCCACTCAGTCCCAAAAAATGGGAAAATTTTATGACTGGGTTTTCACTCGAACGACCTATGTGGGATGGTTACCAGTTACCAGCGGAAGGTCGTGGGTTTCCTTCGGGCATCGAGCCCGGTTTCCTCCCACAATAAAACTGGCAACACCGCCATATAAGTGAAATAATTTTGAGCGCGGCGTAAAACACCAAACAATCAATCTATTGACCATATACCCCTGACCACTTTAATATTTTTTACTGAAACACATTCAGAGTAACTACTGATGAAGTGCAGATTTAGAGGCCCCACACTGCCATACTCTCTATGAGTATCAGAGCTTGTCCAATTTTCCAACTGCATTCCAAACATACCTGGATACATGTAAGACTTAAAGTAATACATCTTTTCTTTTCAAGTCTCATTGATGTTTTTGTAAAACTGCATTTTCAGAATGAAAGGAGAGATTTATGTCTTGTTTTATGACATTTTAATAAAAAATAAAAAAATAAGTTGGTGTACCATAACAAAAGAAGGAATTTCTTTCCTTTTCATTCATAAAAAGTTACATCTTTTGGTCAGTTGGTACTTTTGTCGCTACACGTATATGACCGTAATTGTAAAGTGCTATGTTAAGGGCCAATCAAACACTCAACCAAGCTATTCTGCGAGGTAAGACCTATTAAACGCAACTTGACCTGCTTAGCCTCATATTACCCTTTAACCATGATTTCAACAACAGAGCAATGAAGCAAAAGTCCTTTACTAAAATGCCATTTGTATACTAATTCTTCCCTATTCTTGGGTTTGATATAGGTTCCCAGATTGCCCCCAATGCCGGATGAAGACGGTGGAAATCTAGAGGATGAAAATAAAGTATGGATTGGTAACCTGGATACCAGAGTCACAGAGTAAGTCAGTCAGTGTCCTCTGTTAGTCTCAGAAATCAGACCAAGAAGTTTATGTAGAAATTTCGATGAATGGTACTTGAAGATTATTCTCTATCATTGTCCAAAGTTTTTGCTTTGGACAATGCTTTGATCAAGTACTCACCGAAGGTTGGGGCTTTCATCTGGGCAAACAGCCCTGTTTTCTATCTCACTAAATTGGGCAACCCCGCCAATATAAGTGAAATAATCTTAAGTGCGGCGTAAACATCAATCAAACACCATGCAAAGGCAGCTTGAAAACAAGTAGGTACATGTATGTATTAAAAAAATTCTTTAAATTTGTTTTTATTTGTTGACCAAACACAAAGAACTGAAGTATATTTTCAAAATCAGTATGATATAAATACTTAGTGTTTCTAGATGTTTTTCCTAAATGTTACATTGATTGTGTGACATTAAATGACCTCATGTCAAGATAGTCATACATGTATGTCAAAATGGTCCTCTTTGATATAGCAGCGTTGTATCATCTTGACGTCATATTCCCCTATCGAGGTAATGTGTGAAAAAACGTTTGAAAATTGTCCAACCACACACTTAAATTGTTTAATTTTATCTGATAGATCATCATCAGGGAAATTACTGAATTAGTAAATTAACCTACATTGATTGACCTGGAAAAAAATCAGTGTCGATTAATTTACGGAACTAATTCAGTATTTCACTTTGCTGTGATAAACAACTGAAATGCTTTCCTTTATATGGTTGGGGATCTATTGTATTAATTTATTCTGTTGCAACTGCACTGCATTTGCATTTTAAATAACTTCACTAAAAACTAACTGTATGTATGTAAGTCTGTACCTTTCGTAGCAGGTAGAACTGTAAAAGGAAAAAATAAGTTGACTTGCCTTTATTTACGACATATCATTAAACTTATCACCTTCCCTTAATTAAAGGTGTTGATTTTGACACGCCAGGGTTCACAGTTTATTTTTCATAAACAGAGAATTTATAATGTGACATGTTTAACAAAAGCTCATGTAATCTTTTGTAACATTAATTATAGTGCTTGACATTATGAAGTCAGCAATGAGTGTTTGACATCTTGTCAGCTTCTTTCACAATAAACCGTGTGACATCACCACCATATGATTATGGCATGTCTTCTATATGCAAGTTAAGAAATTTTACATGTATAGGATCCTTGAAATTATTAGTCTCGTTGGCCGCATGCAAATAGCATAATCTTGTAATGTACAGTATGTCACAGTTTGGAGATATTTTTTTTCAAAACACCAAAAAAAACCTCTAAGACTTAATTATATAGTGCGAACAAAAGTAAATATTACTAGTAAGTCACAAAATGTAACTTGATTGCCATTTTTCAAATGCTGAAATTTTGTCCAAAGTCTTGTCATTGGTGGCTGTCCCACTTATATTAAAACACATGTCGGTGGTCTCTATGTTAGGCAGTATTGTCTGAGCGATATTCATCTGAGTAGGTCAAATTAACCACATCTATACCCTGTCTGTCTTAGTTGGCAATTTACATATCACGATTGCAGTATTTAATTTTAGTCCAGATTTGCATAAAGAATTGGCTAAAGTTGCAGGATGTTTTTATTACATACATATAGGCCTTTGACCTGGGTTTATAACTGTTTATGAAGATCCATAAGCATTGTCAATGTATTACAAAGTGTTCCGGAAAATTCTTCGAATAAGGCCAAGCTCCTGTCTGTTGTTAACCTTATAAAACTCCCCTGTCTGCCTACTACCTAGGTTTTCTGGGAAAGGGTATGGGGGGGGCATAATATATAGTCTGACGATATTCTTACTAAAGCTTAAGATGCGTAAGCATTGTCAATGTAATACAAAGTGTTCCAGAAAATTCTACTGACTAAGGCAAAGCTCCTGTCAGTCGTCAACCTAATGAAATATCATAGGTTTACTTTATTACAACAATTTATGATGGGGTATAAAGGTCTAAATGATATACCTCTTTTTAACACAATTAGAAACTTGTCTCCGTGGTTATTTTAGACAAGAAGATTTTCCCTGTGCCCGTGTGTTTTAGTGTCCATAAATATAAAAACACACTACACAGAAAAGGACATAGCCCTGGGTTATCAGTCCCTGATTATCCAGTGGTTAAACTCATGTTAATGGGAGGATTATATTTCTCATGCTGGGGAATTACTTTCAATTTTAATCAGTGTTGTACATCTGCATTTCTCTCATATTTTATTTGGACGTATTTAGAAAACAAAGGAGGAATATTATGGAGTTTCTCTGGGCAGCATTTCCTCTCCCATTACACATATATCTCAATCTGGCGAGCTACGGCAATCAATGAATGAAAATTGTGAAACTTAGAAGGATTGTTGTCATTGTTAATTCTAACTTGGCTTCCAAAATTCTTGTAACTTTTCTCAAATTTTGCTCTTTTTTTTACCCCCCCCCCTCCCCCAAGAATATAGTAATAGTCTCTGAATGGGAGGTGGGGGGGGGGAGATATGCCTTCATCTGATGGCTCTTGTTTATGTTTCATGTTAGTAGAGGTTATCTATTAGACATAGTGGATCTGTGGGATGGGATAGTAAACTCAGTTATCAAGTGTTCTTTACATTAAAAGGTGACTTTTTAAAAGTTTTTATAACGAGTAATGATGTCATCTGGCATGAAGTTTGATTGACAGCTGTTAGCTACACCCTTGCATCAATTCTAAGAATTTATGTTTACACTGACTAAATATAAACAAGAACACATTAATTAGTTTTATATGTGATAAGACTTTCATGTATGGGGAAAGCTCCAACTTTTACTGATTGTGACCATCCTTCCTCAAGTGCCTTATCATGTTTTTAAACTTGACACCTGTTTCAAGGAAAGCTGCTTGAAAAATCCAATTTTGTGCATATAAACCTTAATAAACCTGCTACCATTTAAGTAAAAATAACCCTGAGTTTGACGAAGAACAGCAATCAGTCAATGATTCAGTCAAAACAATCAATCTATGAATCAATCTAGTCTGGATTATCGATCTAACAGCGACTGGTATTATATTGCTGTTAATGTGTCTTATGACGAATACCGAAAAAAAAAAAATCACCGGAGCCCACATTTCTGGGGGGATTTAACTTGATCACCCAGGATTTCGGGTACCTTTGAAAAACTAAAAAAAAACAGACACTGAAAAACAAAAATTCCAAACTATTGAAAAAAAAAAACAATGAAAATTGAAAACCCATTTTCTTTTTTTCAGATTTGCGTTATTAAAGCTTCTGCAAAAGTTTGGAAATTTGAAAAAGTTTGATTTTCTGTATCACAAATCTGGACCTGACCAGGGTAAACCACGGGGTTATTGTTTTGTCAGTTATCATACTAAACAGGTATGTACTTCATTTGACAGGATAAAACTATCACTCAGAATAAAATTTCAGAACTGGCAGTGAGTAAAATTAGAGACCAGTATTTTGAAACTCTTAATTTGGTCATATAAGCTAATAATGACAGTTTTCATAATTTACACAATGTGTAAGCGTTAATTTCACTCTTTCGTGAGCAATTGATCAAACTTTATTTTGCCTTATGTCCAAGTAAGTGGAAGTCGACTGATTATTTGTCTGACAAATTACCCTGTTCCTCCTAACACTCCAAGCCATCAATCAATCAAAAGGGAATTTTTTAGCCTTTCATTGTTAATAACTAATTTAGCCATTTTGATAGTTACATGTAGGATTTTAATCTAGGTTCTCTAATAATTTTGTGATTTTTTGCTTTTTCAGGAAGCAAGTCGCGCAATCCAAGGCTTAAATGGAAAACTTGCTCTCTCCAAGAAACTGTTTGTTCGCTGGGCACATGCTGAGAAAACGGTATGTGAAAAGACAGAGACTAAAAAACAACAAACATTTGAAGAGTCATTCGAGGAGTAATTTAGCCTTTTTAACCCATATATTTAGTGATAAACCCCCAAGGTTAATCTTATAATCTCACAGCAGGATCTATGAAATTTTAGACCAAGTTATTTTCATTCAATTCCTTTGTAACAATTAGTGTTTAGGCCTAATGTTGGAAAAGTTTAGAGGGGTCCAGTGGGTTAGAGTCGTCCCGGTTATTTAAATTTTGCTTACTTTTCTAACATTAATTCGGTTCATATAGGCTGTAGACTTTATGGATTTTTATCATTCCAACGCTAATCATTTAGTTTTTTGATGGCCTCCAAAGCCTCTTGACAATCTGAAATTATGAAAAAAGTGTGAATTTTGGCAGCTCATGTCACTTTAAGCTTAAATTGAAACTTAAAGTAATTATCTTAATTTGTCATTGTGCAACTGCTTTTTGAAGATTTTGTTAATACTTTGGTGTAAATATTTTATTTCAGAATGCATTAGATAATAAAGCTGGTAACAACGTTCAATTATTAGGATCACTCCCTGTGACAGAAACTCGAATCAGGTAAAAATTATCTAATGTTTAATAAGACTTGAGGTTGTTCAGAATTTTAAGGGGCCTTCGCGGTAACAAGGAGTCTTTCACACCAGCCTTCCATCAGAATGTCACAGTTTTGAATCCTTCCCATCCTTAAGAAAAAAAGTTTTTCACTGGATCTCCTTATGTGGAATGTCCCAGCTGAAAGGCTGAGCTCGGCCTTCTCCCCTTAATCTGGAATTTGATGCAAAATATCAATCAAATCGTTAAATCACGACTTACATTTTCAAAGAAATTATGAATTAATTAAATATTATAAATTCCCTTGACAACTAATATTATTTTGACAAAAAATTGGCTTACGGCATTAAATGCACATGGCAACTTGGCATTTTAATTAAGTAAACTTGATTAATTGGTTGATGTTTTATGTCGTACTCAAGATTATTTCACTTATATGCCGGCATTACCAGCTTACGTAAGGGAGGAAACTGGGCTTTTTGCTGGATTAAACCCTAGACCTTTGTTGAGTACCTAGCAACTCTTCCACATACGACGATCAAGAAGTTTTAAAATTTTTATTTGGTCTGAGTGGGATTTGGACCCTCAACTGACTAAGCCAAAGTAAGTTTGAATATGATTGAAACTGATAAACCTTTCACATTAGTAAAATATGGCGTATGCATTTAAGATTCACGTCGGCTTTTTATTTTTCAGCAAAGAGAGCAAAATACGATTAATAGAAGAAAAATTAAAAAAGATGGAATCCAGCTCTGAAGAGTTTTCATTGGACAATGGAACTTTACCCTTACCCCTTGCTCAAACATCATTGGATAAGAGGAAAACTTTACATAGTCCTATCAACCAATCAAAACATTTATCCTCCAAACCATATTCACGTCCTAATAAAAGCACATTGGAAAGCAGACAAAATGGTCCACGAAGATAGCATTTATTATTTTTTTTACTTGTATATTATTTCTGTGAAGAAATTTTGCCATTGGAATTCAGATGTAAACATGTGACTGTGTATGCTTATTTAAGAATTATGTATGGGTTATCCTGTTAGTGATTGAGCTTTCAAGCTAGGTGCAATAAAACAGCAACAACAGCACACTATTTTATTTTGAGCTCCATTTCTTCCATTCCATTATAACAGAGGAAAGAAAGTGTTTGCAGTTTTTTATTTCCTCAAGTTCATATTTAAAAAAATCTTGGTTGGTTTATCTCTTGATCGCTGTACATGGGTAATTGCTGCTTTTCGCCGAGGTCCGGGCTTTTCTCTAGGTAAAGATGGTTTCCTCACATTAGGCTTGGCACTGCCGCCATATAAGTGAAATAATCTTCAGTGGGGAGATCACCTAAACAGAGGCCTCGTTGGTCCATTGGCTTAGAGTGATTGTCGATCAGAGACCTTCCATCGACACTGTGCAGGTTCGAATCACACCAAATAAAATTTTTAAAATTTCTGACTGGATTTTTCAATGAGCCTGGTTTCCTCCCCCAATAAACCTGGCAACGCCACCACATATGTGAAATAATCTTGAGTGCGGCGTAAAACATCAATCACTGTACCTAATTGCTAGACTCAATAACTAAGCTAGCTTCCATTGGATGCAACTGTAAACTGACGTTTTACTACAAAACTTTTCGAATGTTGAAGAATGATAGGGGTTAAAGACTTTGCAGCTGTCTCAAGGGACATAATCTAAAACTGATATAAACAGTCCATGATTTATTAACCCTTGAAACCTGAGGGTATCATTTTTACCCCTCGGGCAAATTTTGCCCGAAGGGTATTGTCGTTGCCTCCGTCGTTCGTCTGTCCGTCTGTCCATTGGTCCTTGTAAACACATTATCTAAAAAAGTCTTTAACTTACAACTTTGAAACTTCACACATTTGTTCAATACAGCAAGTACAAGTACAGCAAGTACAAGAAGCCCCCTTACATTACCGCTGTTATAAAAAGCCTTGTAAACCCATTATCTAAAAAAGTCTTTAACTTACAACTTTGAAATTTCCTACATTTGTTCAATACAGCAAGTACAAGAAGCCTATTTAAAATCGATGTGCCCGGACATCTTTTTCAAGAGTTATGCCCCTTTCATGACTATCAGCCAAAAACCTCCTTTTAAATGTGATGCATGTATGTGGAGTAGTTTTTCACTTACAACAAATTGTCTGGAAAATAAATATATCTTCGGTTTCTTTGGCCCAGACCCGAGGGGTCCTGATGGCGATAGCCACTTATTTACGTATGTAAATAAATCAGTTACATTTTTTAAAATGGATTGAATACACTGTATTGTTATGTTTCACAAACTCTGCCTTCTTTTTGTCTGTCAGTGAGGTTTCTTTCGTTTTACTGCATGCTAGAAACGAGATTGGGTTTGTTGCGTCCATCTTATACCCCAGTATCGTAAGGTAACAGTATTCAATTTTGAAAAAACAGATCAATCTAGGTGAATTAATAATAATAATCTCACTGCCGTTCCCCAGGAATATGCACACTTCCATCTATCCTCAATGTTAGGTAAAAACTTGTCCAGTTTAATGCAGTGGATCCTACTTAAACCTAGTTGGAGATCTCCAAACGCTGTGACCAAAGTATATTGAGGATGGGTGTCAGAAAGCAATATTTGTGTTTGTTGGATGTTTTAGCCGAATGGCCAATGTGTAGGCTACTGTTGTGGTATGCATTAATGTAAAGCGGCCAACGTTAAAAAGAATGTCCATATATTTTCTTCAACCTTCAAATACATTTAAATCAATTGTATGGGATCTAATCTGCTTTGCATAGTTTTTTGAAAATCTTTTTATGAAGAATATGTCCCGAAATACGTAATACTGAGCCGTGTGATTTTCGCTGGATCTCTCAAGGCGATTTCTATCCGAACAGCCTTCCACCAATGGGTCGCGGGTTCGAATCCCATTCAGTCCAAAAAAAAAAACTGGAAAATTTTCTGACTGGGTTTTCACTCGGACAACCTATGTGGTATGGTTGCCAGTTACCAACGGAAAATCGTGGGTTTCCTCCGGGCATAGAGCTCGGTTTCCTCCCACAATAAAACTGGCAACGCCGCCATATAAGTGAAATAATCTTGAGCGCTGCGTAGAACACCAACCAATCAATCAATCTCAAGGCGATTAATACAGAAAACAATACAATGCAACGTTCCGATTTCCCATCTGATATTATAGTCGACAGCTCATCTGGTGACTATTACCAATGGTGGATCAACTATCGATCAAAGGGTTGTGGGTGTTGTAGGTCTATTTGTAAACCGTTTGGGAGTGAAGCTGTCCGATTGACAGAGCCGATATAGTGCTTGTATATGACAAAACAACGAGGAGTGTTTTTTAGCCAATATTAAAACATTTTGATTCTAAGTAAATGTGAAATGCCTTTCTGGATATCATATTTAGCCTACATTTTCAGCGTATGTTGAACTCACTCTTAATTAGAACTTTTCTCCCAGTTTGGCAATTAGAAGAACGTATTTTGAATGGTTATTTTTCCTGAAGAGTGTAAGTTAGACGCCTCTTAGTGATACGATCCTCGATAGTCTAGTAACTTAGAAGTAAGGCCCGAGTTAATAAATGATCGTCCCAGTTATTAAAGTTTTGTATAATTTTAGAAAACAATTCCATTCGTGCAGGCCCCGTAAATCTTATTTGTTGATGTATTTAAAGCCCTAAATTTCTTTGAAAGTGCGAATTTTGACTGCTGAAGCCACTTTGAACTCGCTAAACCGCGATAGACCATTAGGTAGGCCTATGGGCATGGGTTCAACTCAGAAAAGTACAGAAACAGGTACATGTAGTCCCCAATATGATGAGTGGATTGAAGTTATTGTGATACGGCCGCACAAGCCGATCTGGGCTCTGCGGAATTTTTGTCGGTATTTGTGATTCACATTATAAAATAAGTCGCCCGTTAGACCGAAAATCTGGGCTACGACCGCACGGCCCTCTTCAATACCACAATGAGGCCGTGCGGTCGTATCCGAATCACTTCAATCCATTCAACATATTGCGGACTAAGAAACAAGTAACTTAAGAAAATGTCCATTTTAAATAGTATCTGGGAATATATTTACGTTTTCATGGATCTGCTTTGGAAATACTCCTTTAACCATCGTAATAAGAAAACAAAAATGTCCAGACTTCTCGCCGTGCACAAATTCTTGCATTTGAGATTAGCTCAACTTGCGACATCTTACGATCGAGTCCCAAGCCAACCCAGTATTTCAGATGTAATTAAGAAATAATGATTTTCGTTGATCAACGTTACAGGTATTAGTGGAAACTTCTATGGTGATGTTTTAGTTTTTGCATGCCTACGTGAACTTTTTAATTTTGTACTCCAAATCCTTGCTAAAATCTTACGTTTATCACTCGGTCGCATGCCGTGACTTTCCCTCTGGCACAAGGTATGGTTTCCTTCTCAATTAACAGCGAGAAGATGCCACAATATAAGAGAAATAATCCCACTTGGACGGTAAATTTGTAAAAAAAATCAGACGGATTTTACATTTAAAAGCCGAAAATAGGTTTTATGAGAATGACCTCCCTTTAATCAGTAATCTTCTCGAAAAGGAGGGTAAATTGCTAACATGGCATCAAAAACGAAAGTATCGTCCACCGAAAACAAACGGGATCCTTTCGCTTATTTTGGTGGGATTGGAGATTTAGACGGCGGTGAAAGCAGTGACGAGGGTTCTGAAAACGAAGAAGAAGAGACGAAAGACAATGCATTATCATTTATATCTAAAAGTGAGTCGGGTGGTGGGGAGGGAAAAGAGAGACTTCCCTCTGCAGAAGACATTTTGGTTTCTTCTTCGAAACCGGCATTTTTGAAACAAGACGAAAAAGCTGACGTAGACTGGGATGCATTAGTAAAAGATAAAACGAAAGGAGAAGAGGAACCAATCAGTTACAGTACCAATGCCATCACACCCCCTAAGACGTATGATCCAGTGTCTGAGCCTCTCAAACCGACGATTGGTGATGTGACGACAGACAAAGGAGTTGGCCAAAAACGACCATCTTCTGATGCAGGTAACGAACCGTATAGTTGGAGATCTCCAAACCCTGTGGCGGCGTGTGGCCAAAGTATATGGATGATGGGTGGCCAACAGAGTTGGAGGACCTGCCATATTGAAATATGTTACTAACTTCAGACTCAGAGAATCATCACATTGTGGGCGGATTTTCTCTAAATTTCTCCTAATTTAAAAAACGCAACCTGCCAAAACTGTACACACATTCTATTTGATCTTTCAGTTCGCCGTTTCACAAAAAAAAAAAAACGCTCAAACATTTGTGTTGCATCCACGTTTTTCCAAGGATAGCCAAAATCTCCCGCTAGCCTCCTCGTTTCCTTCAAAATGAACTTGGGAGATGTACGAACACAAGTTTACCTCTGAACCTCGATTTTGGATTTTCTTGATAAACATAGTTGTTTAATCCGAAAGCGAGGCTCAGAGGTCAACTTGTGCTCGTAAATTTCCCAAGTTCATTTTGAAGGAATCGAGAAGGCTAGCCAGAGATTTGCGCTGTCCTTGGAAAAAGAATGCGGATGCGGATTTGGTGAAACGGTGAACTAAAAGATCGAATTAAATGTGTGTAAAGTTTTGGCCGATTGCGTCGCTAAAGCCTAGCGCAGACGAGAGGCGCCGGCTGAGCTACAAGGCACGCGTGGCCAAGGGAGCAGCTACAGATTTCAGCGCAGACGATGAGCTCTCGGCTGAGGCAAGTTCTTGGTCACCCAAGTTCACTGATCTACACAAGTGTCACTACCCGTGTTACGTAATATTCTA
Source organism: Lepidochitona cinerea (assembly GCA_963971465.1). Classification (NCBI taxonomy): domain Eukaryota; kingdom Metazoa; phylum Mollusca; class Polyplacophora; order Chitonida; family Tonicellidae; genus Lepidochitona; species Lepidochitona cinerea. The sequence goes on along the minus strand of OZ020563.1, from coordinate 29,275,575 downwards.
TGTGGTCACATGATTGAATACGTACGCGCCATTGGACTATCCCTCCTCTCAGCTCAGCCGGCAGCTTACGTTGTGCGCACACGGTGAGATTCTTGCCTCTCGTGTGCTAAGCTTTAAATTTATTGAAATTGAGAGGAAATGTGGTGATTCTAATGAGTTACATGTTTCAATATGGCAGGTCCTCCAACTCTGTTGGCCACCCATCATCAATATACTTTGGCCATAGAGTTTGGAGATCTCCAACTATGAACCATATCATTATGGCTATAATAGCATAATTTTGATTGCATGAAAACATTTAAAACTGTTTTTATGTATCCCAGATAAAACTAAGTAGCTGTCAAAATGCATGTAATGTTAGTTGAAGATCTCCAAACTCTGTGGCCAAAGTATATGATGATAGGTGGTCAACATACCCATCATCAATATACTTTGGCCAGAGAGTTTGGAAATCTTCAACTAATGTAACGTTTGCTGTGTCTCGAAATCGTCAGAGGATTGTTTGCACTACACATCGAATTAAAAACGAAATTGTTATTCTTAGTAAGTTGGTAGAATATCTGTCATATTAAGTGTACACATGTGGTTAGAGATCAGTTATTTATGGCAGTTATACATCAGGACTGTAAATTTTCACCCTACCCCCTCCCTTAACAAAGGCAAATATACGTGTGACTCTGGATGTTAAAGTCATCATAGACAGCAGTTTTAGAGCATGACCTTGTTACTTTGTTATTAATATAATTTTCATTTGGTGATTTCTTTCTGTAATAGATGGCGCAAGTCTTGTAGTGATTCCGAATTTTCCCTGTCACCTGCACTGCATTCTGCATGTGGCTGAGCATTTTTCGTTCTAATCTGGCGTTTACATCTGACGCTATGGAGCAAAATATACATGTATCTAATGGAATAATTGGAATTCCAACAACATTCTTAATATCATCATCTGTCTTTTATTAATTCTGCAATAAGACCTGCTCTCCCTATATGACCGTCACTTTATAAGTTGCATGAGTTGCCAAATACAGCCTAGGGGATGTGCATGTGTACGTTCCGGCAGTTTTTATAAGCAATAAAAACTTGTATCTCGGCTATCTGTTATTAGCGCACATCAGCTCACACAGGTTACAGGTTTTACTCTAAGTAAAACGAGGAAAAAGTAATTTCACTTAACAACTTGTAGCAATTGAGATCTTGGGCTAGACTCAAGCATGCATACTTATGCATTGTTTAAATCTCTAGAACACAAACAATAGGGATACTTTTGATAGTGGACATGTCCGACCATACATGTTTTATATTACAGAAACCAACTCTGGAGAACCACCCAAGAAAACGAAGGGAGATAACTCTTAGCACCAAAACTATTGGGAGTACAGAAGGAAGGCCAACCGAAAAACTTTAAGCTTGGACAATCCCTATGTTGGAAAAAGTGCTGTTATTGATTTTAGTGGATTGTCCTAAATTCCGATAACAGTGGACACTGAAGTTTTATCAAGATAGTGGTTTGACTTGGCATTTTAAAAATAGATTATGAACTAATGAGAATTTGTGAAGTTCTCATCGGTATAAAACTATTTGATTCTAACTTTACAATGCTGCTATGTTAAGCATCTGTCAAATAAATTGTAAAACATTCACCAACCCGACAATGTTTTATTTCAAATGTCTTAATGTTTAGTCTAATCTTATTCCTCTCACTGTTTACCCATGTGCAAACCAGATGAAAATTCTAATTTGATACGAATCGCAATTCGCGTTACTTAAACTTGTTGGTGGACGACCTGTCTATTCCCTTTAAGAAGCTTTACTATAGAGAATACAGTTTTTTGACTAACGCCTAGAGGGTACTCACCGAAAGTTTCCTCATCCACTAAACCTGACGATACCGACAAGTATAAAGTAAAATAACTTTATTGGTAAAAAACCAAACTGATGTACCATCCAACAAAAATAAACCAGGTTATGGTATATTGTTTTGAGTAACATTTGAAATCGAGAACCACAAAGCATGTTTTCATTTGAAATTTTGTCACAACCGGTCACAGGGTAATTTGGTTAACAGTTTTATCGATTTCTGATTTATTTCTATAGCAGTAGGTTGCCAGTTACCAACGGAAGGTCGTGGGTTTCCTCCGGGCATAGAGCCCGGTTTCCTCCCACAATAAAACTGGCAACGCCGCCATATAAGTGAAATAATCTTGAGCGCGGCGTAAAACACCAAACAATCAATCAATCAATCTATAGCAGTAAATGGTCAACATAACCAGTGTCTTTGCTTGATTGGTTTCACGACTTATGCATGCCTTAAGATAATTCAAATGCATGGTGACTGACTTATTCAGGGGTGGTTAGAGCGCTGGATTGATGGACATGGCGTTTGATTCTGGAGAGGGAGGTTGATGTGTTGCTTTGGAACCTTGCACAGACTTTAAATCCAATGCCCGGTTTCCTCACCAATGGCCTGCCTTATCTTAATCTTGAGCTCTCGAAAACATTCCATCAAATACAACCCAAGATGAAATCATTTAATAAGCTATGGCATATAGGCCCAGACTTCCAATTATCCAACAATACCGATGATGCTCAATTATAGTTAATTTTATTATATCTCGTTACTTAGGAGTTCTTCACAATAATGAATTGTTTAATTATGTTTTTGAAATATGATCCAACATGGAACTTGTGTAACTCATGGTTATTTTGAAATACGTCATTATAAATTAATTATATTGCTTTTTAAATGGAAATCGACCGTTGTCTTGCACCTTTAATGTCTAGGTTGTGGATGGTACCGCCCACTTTTGGTTGTAAGGTAAAGTCTTGGTGTCCCAGACTGAAAAGCTCAATTTTTACTTACGGAGTTCGATTTTAGCTGGCAATCTGTTATACACTATTTCAAGATTTGTTTTCAAACATTATATGCCAAGACAACAAAGCAAAAACTTCCATCTATTAAATGTATAACCTTTAGTTTCTTATTGTGTCGATCATTTCTGATCTACTAATAGTACCATTCGTTTTGAATAAAAGCGATTATCAAATAGGTATATAATAGAAGACGGATGAGGCCACTAGCGTCATGTTTTGTAGACTTTCAGAACGCTCGGCTCGAGAAAACGACAATATCTCTAGAGAAATTGTCCCTTAAACGACTTCGAGTAGCGTATCGGTTTTATTTGAATGTGGACAAAACGCCATAACTGTTCGTTTTGACGATGCCGCGTGTTAGAACACTATCTTTGATAAGACATGTGTATAAAACGTGGCGCGAAAAATCGCCAAAACGACCGGAAGCACGTAAATTGTGATATTTCTTTTATAGTCCAAAACGTTTTGTCGACTTTTAGCCACACATATGGCAGCCACTCGAAAAGTCACCAAAAATCAATTTCCCTAGAGACCTAAGAGTATAAGAATTTGATTTTTTTCGGATTTTTCAATTAAGTTCGTTTTTTCTTTGTGGTAGGCCTGCTTCGAGAAAACGCTAAAGCGGCAATATCCCTACTTTTCTCGGACCGCGTGGTTCTTAAAGTCAACATTTATCCACTCAGCCTAATAAAATATTAATATAAGAACTTCAACTCCAGAAACTGTAAGACTTAAACACAGAAGACGGTATGTGACCTGCATTTCAATTCTGTAACTGCCGAAAAGGTTTGTCAGAGGACCAGATCGGATGAAGATCTTCACATACTGATGATTAATGGTCAAACCGCTATATCATGTTTCGCAAACGAAATCTGGAATATTATTTCTTGCTATAAGTTTCCGCATTCAACCTTCCCGTGTAAATGGTATTTTATCCAATTCTTACACAAGTAGGCGTATAGCATGGCTATACGGGCATTATATAAAAGGACAATTTTAAAACAATTTTCTTTGGATCAGGGGCCTCCGTGACTCAGTAGATAGACGCTCACCAATGGATCGCGGGTTTGGATCCCACTCAGTCCACAAAAAAAAAATTGGAAAATGTTCTGACTGGGTTTTCACTCGAACGACCTATGTGGGATGGTTGCCAGTTACCAGCGGAAGGTCGTGTGTTTCCTTCGGGCATAGAGCCCGGTTTCCCCCCACAATAAAACTGGCAATGCCGCAATATAAGTGAAATAACCTTGAGCGCGCCGTAAAACACCAACCAATCAATCAAGCACCTTTGCATGGTAGGCCTTCATCCAGCTATACCCAAAGCAAAATCAACGACTATGTTATATTCATGATAACACACGCTCATGAGTTATTAACTATATTTGAAATATGCTGATCTCCCTCCAACAAAACTAAATAGGGGACTTGTTATGGATAATGTATTTAAAACCCTGTGGGTATGTTGAACATATCCTCCGTAACGAAATACACATACAAATACTGTCAGACCTGGACTGGACCATATAGCTTTAAAAAAAACCCTGCAACTGCGTGTGTTTGTAAAGTGTGTGCTAAGAGGCTGAGTAAGCATACCTAACCGGGTTTATACTTTCAAAACATTACTGCCTGATGAGTTGCAATATACTGAAGACATAAAGTGGAGGCTTGGTAGTGCCCTGGATCATCGATCGATATATCAAGGAGAGCCTCACGCCTCACTGGAGAGTCGGTGGTACACGGAATGTCCGTCAGTTCGACTGGAGAGTTGGTGGCACACGGAATGTCCGTCAGTTCGGTTACTTTTCCACACCGGCGAATGTTCTAGGTAAAAGGCTGGTGCCCTGGGAGTATAAAACTACCTGATATATATATTTATGAACACTAAAACACACAAGCACAGGGAAAATCTTCTTGTCTAAAAGAAGCATGGAGACAAATTGATATATATATAGTGGGATATACACACCATACATCATTCTTTGTTGAGATTATTGACTCTCAATGACGTCTCCTCTGATATGTTTTTACGATCTTCAGATTTATAAACTTGATGTCCTAATTTGAAAAAGTTGATGCATTTTCTGGCATTTGGTCTTTTCAAACATAAAAATCCTTTCTTTTTCTATTGACATTTATTGTGCTCTGAGGGGTTTCCGTTTCCCCTGTAAAGTTTTTTTTGCATTGCTAGGCTTAGTAACTGACGTTATCGTTATGCAGTGTTAAATGATTACAGAGAGTATATTTATTACAGATATATATATTTAAAGCCAATTACCGTAATGATGAAAACAACCGGAAGGGAAATGTCTGTCATTGTTCAATACAGATATAGCTATGAATTTCTCATATTGGTTGACTGTGTACAGTTTATAGACAAATTCAATCTAGGAAAAATAAAAGCCAGTCTTTCTTTTATAAAACTGTGGTCAGACGACCAGGCACGTCGTTTTATGGTAGGTGTGACGTGCTAATAGTTAGCTATCTGGATAACAAATGTTTGGCATGTTGCTGCTGTGTTGTTAACTTCGCCCTTGGTCCAAACAGAATAAATTCAATCACTTAAATAACAAAATAGCACTCTGGGCGAATCGTTGCTGTCCAAAGGGGACAGATCATTTGAGCTATAGCTGTATTATCCGTTTCATGTGATAAGTCTCGGGTTGGGAAGGTGATTAAATTTTTAAGTGAAATCTTTTTTGACAGTGGGTGTCTCGGTGGCTCAGTCGGATAGAGTGGTGGCCCCTCAGTTGGATAGAGTGGTGGTCCCTCAGTAGGATAGAGTGATCGTCCCTTAGTCCGACAGGCCTCCCATCGATGCGGCATGAGCTCGAATCCCACTCAGACCAAATAAGAATTGAAAATTCTCTCAGTACATTTTTCACTCTATCGTCGTATGTGGAAGAGTAGCCAGGTACTCACCGAAGGTTGGGGGTTTCCTCCGGGTAATGAGCCCGGTTTCCTCCCCCACTAAAGCTGGCAACGCCGATGGCAACGCCGGGAAATTATCTTCAGTGCGGCATAAAACATGAATCAATCGTTTTGAAAGAGGGTTTGGCATTGGGTTTTAATTTCCAGTTGATATGGTTAACATGAATATGGCTTTTTGTGTTTTCCCAAGTTAAATGCCACATGGACCGTTTTCCATTAACTTGACGAATAAAATCAAGCGACGTCAACATTTATTTGAATCCGAAAGGCCATGTCAGTGGGCGTGGAAAACAATATTTATACGAAATGATAGACGACATTTCTTATTCGTGTAGATTTAGTAAGATTTCTGAAGTGTTTGTTTACAACACGTCATTAATGCAGTTATTCACTCCAATAGGATAAAGCCAAGAAGTTATCAAGACACCAGAAGCAAACAGTTCCTGAGCCGGCAGAGCTTATGAAATACAATAGATCATGTGGTAACAAGGAAGAACATCTGTGGTTTTAGATACTTGGATATATTAAATTGCCGTATGTATTACTCTTTTATCAATGACCGTTAAAATGTGTCATATTAAAATATTCAAAGCAAAACTGAATTCACATTCACACGGCAGGATTTAAGGGGCCGCCACGAGACCTCTGGCACAGTGGCAGGATATTACTTCTGATTGATTCAGTTAATTGAAAACCCAAAATGAAATCAGCAGTTTTCGGCTGGGATAAAATAGGAATATTGAATGCATCCTTGTGTTGAGCATATTTATTCACAACGTATTTCTTTTTTCCGGAAGCAATGTTTGGCACGGTTGTTTATTTTGTTTCATCTATCCCTATATATCTAGCGCTGTGTCTGTGTCAAAATACGATCGATAAGACTGAAGGACGGTTGACAGACTGATGGACGGACGGATGGCCCATTCTCACTTACGCTGTAAAGAACATAAATAGGCGGCCATAATACACCAATTAAGCTTTTCAAGCATTGCAATTGTAGCCCTAAGTGTAAAATAAAAGTAATCACAAATTAATCAAATGCGAAAATCATTCAGAAAGTATTTTGCTTATACGCCTATGTGTAAACTACGTTTTGTGTAAAACAATAGGAGACAAACGCAGTCTCGGTACATATCTGGATTTCAACATTGCTTCAATTATAACTAATTACGGCTAGAAATTAACAAAAATAGTGTTTTGGTTCCTTCCGTTATCACTGAGACTGCCCTTATGGTCACTACATTAATCAATAAGACCTTGAACTGTCAGAGGATATTTGACATACGTAAATCATCGTCGTTATCCAATTGCTGATATGATAAGTAAGACGACGAGTAACTGGCTTTTTAGCCCAAACCAAAACGTGTTCGGTTAGGACGTTTTTCTTGGAATTGACGTTCGGAGAAACGCCTTAGGACACCATTTAACAATGGGGAATAGTTTGCTGGAGCTGTTGAAATAGAGACTGTCAATGAATTCAGTCTGAATGTGTAGATAAAGCTATTAGAAATTATTAATTCATGGCGAAATAAAATCAAACAATTAACCACAACCCCATAACATTTAGATAGGATAAGAACACAATGGTGTTTATTTGTCTCTCTATATATAAAACTATACAGGATCGACTTATTTTTTGTATTAGGAACAATATTAAACCAGCTCATGTCATTTCTCGATAAAAAAAAAATAGAATTAGGAAAATATTGCAGTTTGTTCGCTACACGAGCCGAAATAGTGCTGGAAACTTAAGCAAAACTTAAATAATTGGTACAAACGTTCATTCAGTCTAAACACTACTTAAACGTACATTATCGAGACTTTTGTCCATCTCATTTATTTAGTCGCTAGTTTTGAAGCTGATCAAATGTTTTTGAGTGAAACCTATTTCCCCGAACGCCATCCTCGGATACCCAGGGTTAAATTCTCGACAAGCTCACCTCTTACCCCTGGGTCAATTGCCTCGTTAAGCGTCGTTTTCTGGGAACGCCCACTTTCTGTCGGACCAATCAAACGATTTGTTATAAACGTTTTAACTCTTCAGTTTTGGAGACATGTTTATCGAATTGAAGTAAAAACAAAGATGGCGGCCCCCAATAGGACATGTGAGTTGTGATACAACCGAAAAGTCGTCCATCTTTGTTTTGAACACTGCTAAGATGCTGACGCAACGACGCGGATTCTGATTGGTGGAATTTTCCGCCACAGTTTTGTGGCGGAACCAATCAAAATCTACATGCATATTAAATCAGAAACGACGGGCAGGGTCCGACTTGTCCCACGGGTAATGTGAGCGTAAGCGGAATTTTTAACCGTGGGTTTCGACGATGCCCGAACGCATGCTATATAACAAACTTCATATTTTTAACTTGATATTATTTACATTTAAGTTTTTACGTAAAAATCTTGCATGAAACGGGAGTTCAAATGAATATAGCTAAAGTCTAATTTGAAGCTGGGCTTGTCCGGTCTTAGATTGGTGCCACGACGTCATATCATTGTTACGCCAAAAACTGGCAAATGGTCTATTCAGACATAAACTGTCACAATATCCGGTTTCATTCCTAAGATATGTTGCGAAAATTTTGAGTTAAAAACCGACGGATGCTTTGTCCGGTTTACCACACAGGGTGCCATTGTGACGTCGCTAAATTACGTCATTTGAAAGTAATTAGCAAATCAGCATTGTCCACGCCAATTTAACTTGGGAAAAACACGAAATGCTAGCTCTGTCAAATTATTCGTGTTAATGGTATCAACTCGAAATTTAAGCTCTATTCCACACTCGGTTTGTTTCGCAGCATGAATTAAAGAAAAATATATTTCCTTTAAAACCAAAATTTTAATCAGCTTCCAAACTTGCGATTAATTAAAAGAAAGGGACTTCCGAATGGCACGTCTTAAGTAGAAAAACCGTTAATTCTTCTATTCTCTTTTAACGGGAAAATATCCCCATTTTGGCAGCTCGTGCCAATTTAGAGTTGTTGACAAATTGATCATGAGGATTGGTCGAAAACAAAGATGTGTATATCTCAACGGAAAAGAAAATCTGTCTATTGTGATGAGAAACAAATGTTAAAATCAATAACATCGACACACGTAAAGTGACAATAGTGGTTGTAGTGTATATTAAATTGTAATAGTATAACACAACATCGTTTTTCCTTTCAAAACATCACTCGATCTGATGATTTGCTGAATACATGAAGTAAAGCTTTTATGCTGCCCTGGAACATCGCTCGATATATCAGGGAAAGGATCACGCCCACCTGGAGGGTCGGTGACCTAATAAAGTCACGAGGTATATTACACAGCTTAAGCAGGGAATTGTGTGTGAGTTCTGTTTGTCTTCCAGTCTGATGGATGTTCCAGGAAATGGAGCAATATCAGTCATTCATTTCACTTATTTGTTTTTTTCTCTATTCCAGTCACAAGGATGTTAAATGCACACACACACAAAAAGAAACACCCCCCCCCCCCTCACCCACTTCTCCTAGATTTTTCCTTTTCTCGACTTCTTTTGATCACCTAGATGTCTCCCCGTTTTCCCCTTTTTCGACTCATTTTGGTCACCTAGTCCTAGACGTCTCCCCGTTTTCCCCCTTTTCGACTCGTTTTGGTCACCTAGTCCTAGATGTCTCCCCGTTTTCCCCCTTTTCGACTCGTTTTGGTCACCTAGTCCTAGATGTCTCCCCGTTTTCCCCCTTTTCGACTCGTTTTGGTCACCTAGTCCTAGATGTCTCCCCGTTTTCCCCCTTTTCGACTCGTTTTGGTCACCTAGTCCTAGATGTCTTCCCGTTTTCCCCCTTTTCGACTCGTTTTGGTCACCTAGTCCTAGATGTCTCCCCGTTTTCCCCCTTTTCTCGACTTCTTTTGGTCACCTAGATGTCTCCCCGTTTTCCCCTTTTCTCGACTTCTTTCGGTCACCTAGATTCCCAGTGTTTTTTTCGTTTCTCAAAGTTTGTATATTATTTGTATATTTAAAATGACACTGCGATAGTAATCTGAGGAAAACAGACGAAAAACAAAATTGTCGTTTGAAAATATTTTAATTCAGCTTTCTGGATCATATAATCAAGTACTCACTATAACCTTATGTATGGATCCTAAAGCTATTGGTATCGTCAACGTGCATCAATACAGAGTGAATTATATCTATATAAAAAAAAACAGATTACAATGATACTAACAGCCGGAAGGAAAGCGTCCATTAGGTACCATCTGCTTCCATCGTTTTGATACAGATATTGTACCGAAATCACCCGTACCGGTAAACCGAACGGTGTAGATAAATGTTTTAAGAACAGAGAACGCCAATCTGCTCTTTCATAAAACTGATGTTATAACATTGTCCTGCATTATGATAGATCACATTTAGACCACTGTCTATAAAATCCACAAAATATACTAGAACATAATAATCGTTAACAGTATAGCACATGGGCACATGGAAAACCTTCTTGATTAAAACACATCTAATTGTGTTTAACAGGAGTGTATGTCATTTAGACCTTTAGACCCAATTATTGTTCTTGTAAGAAACCAAAACCCTTGATATTTCATAAGGTTAAAGACAGACAGGAGTTTGGCTTCAGTCAGTAGAATTTTCTGGAATACTTTGTAATGTAATGGTAAAGTTGTAGAGATGTCCAGCTGTTACAAGAAGTCCGGTAAAGTGAAGTAATACAAAATATTATAATGGGAAAAGAAAGTGAAACTATGAAACTAAGTGAGAAGAGGAACATATGTATAGAAATATATAAATAAAATTCATAAACTTACCTCCAGAATTATTCCAGATAAAATTAAGACAGACCAGATCAATAATGTATTGTCCAAGAGTCGAGCTTAAATAAAAAGAATACTTGTATTCAGTTCACATTTGATACACATTTTGCTTTTGATGGATGAAATTAAACAACATCTGGGATTTCAGAATGTACTTGATGTTTAATGCCCAAAATTAGAATATACACAATTTGTTTCTGACACTTTAAATGAACAGTTGACTGGTCTTTCTTTTCTAGATTTCTCGCATTCTAGGAAACAGAGGACTTCTTGCAAAATACGTAGATAAAATACTTCCGATTTTAAACAAAACTGCCCCTATGATTGTCCCTTGATTATTTATTTTATCGTGAAGTTACACCAGAGAGCAAATGGCGCTACGTTTATATAAAACTTGATGTTGTATCTATATGTTCCTACCGGGCGATTGTATCGTAACGTCATTTTAAAGGCCCACTTGCCGCCGTAGCCTGTTTAAATTTGCTAAGAAAACCAATTTACATGAGCTTACTACGACTTATACCACTAAACTTAAACATAGGACACATAAAACATGTCTAGTTAGCTTTAGAATGTAGAAATGGGGTGAAAAACAACGAAGAATCGAAGCCTGATTACAACAACAACGATCAGTGTCGGTCAACTTTCGTGTTGGATTACCCTCATGTCAGGCCTTTTATCTGTGGTTTACACTCAAACAATTATCAGCAGGCTTTTCCAGTCGCTGTTAACCGATCGTCAGTCTGTATTTCTCAGATAAATAGGCCTGAGTAAAATTACACTGTGCCGTTAGTTAACTCACTCGACTGAAACATAAAATCGCCCCTGCGAGCAGTTTGGTTTGTTAACGTTCCGGGTACCTAACAATTCAAATTTTCAAATTCAAATTAAAAATACAAAGTGACGTCCAAACTTTTAAATTTTGGTAAAAATAGAAAGTTCTTTACTTATATTGTCTGGGAAAAATTCAGAAAACGGTCTTTCTTTTTTAATGTAAACAATATTCCTGATTTTCGCGGCAAGTTTGGCTTAGAATGAATGAATAGTTGTCCCGCTTATTTAAATTTTGTTTACTTTTCGAACACGTTTTCGGTTCGTGTAGGCCACATACTGTAGGGATTTTCCTCATTCCAACGCCAATCATTTAGTTTTTCGATGGCTTTCAAAGTTTCTTACTGTCGTGACGATCAGAAATTATGAAAAAAGTGGGAATTTCGGCAGCTCATGCCACTTTAAGGAGAAGCCCATGCTGCCTTCGGACCAGTGTAATCCTTTATGGAATAACTAAAGAACAGAATTGAATTAACTGCTAATCTTTACCACTGATATACCCTTCTTGTTGTGGCTGCATCACAAGTAACTTTAAGTTAGTGTATTCCCAATATAATATTTTGATTCTACCGCAACCGTTCAGAATTAGTTCTGATTCCAGAGAAATCCTCTTAAGCCATTTACAGAACTTTGTTTACATTATAAATCCTGTATTAACAGCAAAGCCTCCAAGGCTTGTCACCAAGGCTTTTATCCACATTTCCTCACGTACTTGACGGAATTGCCATAGGGGTCTAAATATAGATTTAGAACCATTCAATAATTAGCTTTGAATTCAGCCCAAGGGAAAATCCGATAATCAATGACAGACGGCATTGAGCCCTCCTAGAGTTGTGCTATGTTTTGTATGGCTTGCCGTTTGTGACCCCCCCCCCCCACCACCACCACCACCAAACAAAAAGTCTCACTGGCACAACAACATTAACAAGACTGATCTTTTTGAATCAAAGAAGTTTCTGTAATTGTTTTGTATAGGCAATTCTTATTAACCGATACACATTTCAGGTTGTTGACAAATTGAACTTGAGGTTTCGGGGAAATGGAAAATGTATATATTCCAACTGATAGTAAATCCATCTATATTGGGACAGCAAATAAATATTGTAGGTTAAATTTGATAACCTTGTCACACTGAAAATGGCAATCTTGGTTGTAGTGTGTACTCAATTGTAATTGTAGATCAACTCTTTCAAAGCATTACTCTGATTGGTAACAAAACTGGAGACATAAGGCCTAGATAACCAATCGATAATCAATCAGAGGGTCACGACCACCTGGAGAGTCGGTGGCTTAACAAAGTCAGGCGGGATATCAATCTAAAATAGAGATTGATCCTACTGCCATTTGTTGAGATATCAACTCTAAAACGATTGAGTGACATGTTGCTTGAAAACAAAGGGAGGAAACTGCTGCCCACGTCCTTAAAATTGTAAACAACGACACGTGACACTGATAGTTGACTCGGTTGTGTAGAGAGATATTCGATATAATTCTGGTAGGTAACGTTTAAGCCGCCGACAACCTGTATTGTTATATTGATTGCTACTCTCCTAATACATATAATATACCTAAAAATACCTTGAAGTCCATATCATATTTTGCCTTGACATCCATGGGCTGCCATCTTGTTTTAGAATGTATTTATGAGCTGATGTAGTGCCGATTATATTTTTGATTTTTAACAAGTATTTCTGCCCTAAGAACCTGCAATGCAGCATATTATGATAGGGTTACATGTTTGCGAACAGAATAGAACAGAGAAATAAATAGTATATAAATTAAAAATTCTCAGTAGATTTCTTGCAGTTAACTATGCGCAAAATGGAGTACGACGGCTCTCGAGCCATGTCTCGAGTTGAAGATCTCGTAGAATGGCACGAGATCTCGATTGGCGGGATATCAGACAGCTTTAGGCAAGGAATTGTGTGTGACTTCTGTTTGTCTTCCTGTCTAGTGAATGGTATAGGTAAAAGGCCGATGGGTACCATGAGAGTATATAAATAGCTTCAATACACTTCCCTTCGGCTTTTGACGCGCATTGAAGGTTGTTTCCCGTATATTTGGCTCTCCTGGGTTGTTGGGGAGGTAACCATGATAGCTAAAGTTGCCATATAAGGGTTTTGTTCATACTAAAATCAGATTCATCGGTATTTTGTTCAGATTTTCCTCAATTGCTGTGACATGCGTACAGAAACCATCCCACATGATTCGTTCGAGTCAAAAACCAGTCAGAAAATTTTCCAATATTTTTGTGACAGAGCTGAACTCGAAACCGCGACCCATTGGTGGAAGGCGGATTGAGCGTCCAACGCTCTACCTACTGAGCCACGGAGGCCGCACCGTATTCTGACCACTGTCTACAACATCAACCACAAATGAAAGAACATCATTTGCATACGGTTACAAATCATGTTACCTCAAGAACTATATCAATGGTAATGATTACAAGTCGAAGTTGACTGAAACCAGAACTTCGATCGGCGTTTATACAGATCTTTGGACACCAGTAGCGTAGCGAGGGGTAGGAGGAAATCTTTTGAATTCGAGTTTCTGACCTCCACTTAGGTTTGATTTGTTACAACAATTTATGGGGTATAAAGGTCGAAATGATATACCTCTTTTTAATACAATTAGAAACTTGTCTCCATGGTTATTTTAGATTTTCCCTGTGCCCGTGTGTTTTAGTGATCACAAATATATAACTGAATGAGTTGAAGATGCGATTTCTAAGACTTTGAACGCCCCTTGTCTCCCTGAAATACGATACTAAAGAAAGGGGATTTGGGTGCAAATGTATGTCGTTTCAGATGCCAGAAAGGATCTAAAATCTCCGGCTATCCGGAGCATCAGCGCTTGTGATGACTCTGCCTCTTGGCGTATTGTGCTATGGTAGTCCCTCTCGATATATTCTTGTCTATGTTACACAGCAGCACGGGTTTGATCTCAGTAAACGTTGGCAATGTTCCATCAGAGAACCAAGACAGTCAATGGTCACCCTGTCACGTCCTCAGGCTGCTGCAGTGTGTATTGTTGGGAAAGCTGATCGATGGAATCTTAATATAGACACCTTGGTTATATGGCCGAGTTCAGTCCCTGGAGAAATAATCTACAACCTATATCATGAAGATATAGAATGGGTATTTTACTTTGGGAATTTCAAAATTTGCTTTATTTTTACAAGGGCAAGTCACGAAGTGGTAAAGCCAGACCCATCAAATATCCCGCCATTTAGTTCCATGCATATTTCTTTCGGACATTTTAAATTGGCTAATCTTTCTGTTGTAGATTTCTCGAATTCTATAAAATTGAGGACTCTTTACAAAACGGTTAAATACACATGGTAAAAATCTTTGTAAACCTATACTTAAACGAAATGTATTTAAGTGACAAAGAAATGAACTGGAAATATTTTACCTCTAAATATGATGTTATTTTACTGAAATTTATGTATATTCATATTCATAAAATTCACAGTAGATATACACATATTTGTACAAAATATTCAAGTGTTGTACTCTAAAGCATTCTATAAATGAAAAAGATTGTGTTACTTTGGATCTATGGTAAATATCTAATTTTTGATTTAAATCCAATCACATACAGAAAGTTCCTGCATATGTCATCCAAGGGGGTAAATCTACATTTGGTTTAAGTAATGTGGATGTTTTAATTAGATACTCTAGTTAAAACTTTTGATTATGTGAACCCCTTTCCAAGAACAGAACCTATTTTGGTTCACGTATAAAACCGATTCTTCTCAATGTAAGTCTTAAAAGTTAACCTAAATGCAAATACATTTCAAAGGTGGGCGGACGACTGGTTCTCGCTATGTACGGGCCTGGCATAAAGACATCTGTATGAATATTCAAAATAAGCTCCAATGTCAAATCAAACACCAGTGCAGCCTAAAACATTACTGTAAATTTACACCAAACACCAAAAGAACAACCAAAACTACTACGAAGTAACAAACAGACTAATATAGTTCTACAATATAATAATTTGAAGATATACGTGATTTTTCATCCATTTGTCAGCACTTTTTGCTGCAAATTTACAAATTATGTTTTATTATAAAACAGCCAATATTCAGAGTTAAGTTTCAGGCTCTAAGTAAAACTGTCTTTTAAATGCTGATATATTATACTCCCATGTTTATTTATTGATCGTGTAGTTATATCTGAAAGCAAACGGTGCTACTTTGACATAAAACTAGATGTCGTAACTATATAAAGTTATGAGTCTATAAGTAGCCTTTGGCGACTATTTACTCTACAGACGTGTTCCTTCCGGGCATTTACATTGTAACGGTAATTGCTTTTTATATGTAGCCTTATCTCTGTTTTGGTGAGCACTGACGATAACAACCTTTAACGATTCATGAAGATCGATCAATACAAAGGTATAATGGATACAGGCGTACGTAATAATTTGACGACATTTTCCAAACAGAATACAAAACTACCTTTCACAATCTCATCTCACATTTCATTAAATAACTCTAGTAAGGTAGTCCTATAATAATTTGATTAGTTTTGTCGCAGTACTATATTTGTTCGCCCTTCTTTTATACTGTTTGTCCACATCGGCAAATTGTTCTAACCATTAGTCGAGATGGCCAAGATGGTCGAGATGCAATCAAGAAGCTGAAAATAGCATTTTGTACTTGGCGGTATTAAATATGGTTTTATAAACAAAACCGAAAATATACTGCAGGAAACAAACGACAGTCAGATACAGTGAATAGATGCAGTTACGTCGCCGTCCGCTGGCAATCCGATTTGTTGGTCTGCAAAATCGAATTCCAAAAATAGAGATGTAATCTAAGGTGAAATTGAGTGTATTTTACATCAAGGCGACAATTGTTGTCGTAAAAAGCTCAGATGCCATAAACCCGAAGGAATATCCCAAAACAGAATAACAGTCAAGTACGTTTGTTCAAATTTGAGATACATTTACATGAAATTGCATGGGAATTTTGTTAACCTTGAGAAATTTATTTTTGAGTGCATAAGCAGTGTGCATCAGCTATCTATGGTTCCATATACTGAATACAAATAACCACTTCATCTCGAGGACTATTGTAATTATAATATCTTGTAATTGTTTCATTTTGAATTCTTGAGGAGAATCCCTTGTGGTCTTTCATTGAGTCTAACCTTCTTAAAATATCTACAGAAGAAAAGACCTAAATCAAGTACCCTTTTTTAACAGGTATATCAAAAATGACGTACAATTTAGTTTATTCCAAAGGCTCAGTCACAGGTCCAATCCAATATACACATTCTACGACAACGATTCTGAAATAGGTCTGAGTCTAGAAGAACTCACTTAAACCATATAGAGATCTTTGTTTACATTAAAGATCCTGTTTTTAACAACAGAGCCTCTAAATTTGCCACGAGGGCTTCAGATTTATCCCCATTTTGTCACGCACTCGACGGAATTGCCAATGTGATCGAAATACAGATCTAGAGCATTCAAAACTTAGCTTTGAATTCAGTCCAAGGGGAAATCCCATTAGCCACAATCGGATCGATGATATACGACCTTGACCTTTCGGTGTCATGGCTATATGGTCTTGCACCAAAAAGAGTCAACGGAAACGCTTGGAGAGATTGACAAATTAAAAACTCTTGAAAAGTAAAGTGGTGTTTTCAGGGAAATAGCAGTTCAGATGATATTTTTCAAGAAAATAATGATGTAACAATTAATTTCTATGAGAAATGTGGACGACAATTGCTTAACAGAATGTGTGTGTGTGTGTTAGAGGGGGGGGGGGGCTCTGTGTCCAGATGAAACCTTGAAAAAGAATTGATATTGAACTGCTATTGATGTCAAGGCCAATACAATATACGGATCATCATTATTTATTTTTCATCGACTACAACAACAAACAAATCTTTCAATGGCATTTAGAAGTTGACAGGTTACAATAAGGTGAAGAATTACTTATGGATAACAACTTCTTGGTCATTTGACTTTGATAACGATGTAAGAACTACATCGAAACGTCGTCCCCCAATAAACCAAGAAGTTGTTATCCATAAGTAATTCTTCACCTTATTACAACAACAAACACGTTTAATATCTTTATTCGTAGCGGTGACTGTGATATTGCAGCCGGGTTCAACAGTACCGCAAAAGGTATGTAATAAACCCTAACTTCAATTGAAATCTATTTGAAATAAGGATGAGAGACGTTTCACTTTTGAATATACTCAAGAGCGTCAACGAATTTGAAAACGTGGAGGAGAAAACAAATATTTTGGTCATCAATGCGGGAAATTGGGGGAGGGACCGAGTAAGGAATCATTTTAACACATATGCATGCTGTGACAGAGTTGTACAAATAGTAGCATTCAGAAGTAAGTGAAACTCAAATTATAATATAAGCAATGATTTACAATTTTGAATGAGAGTGGCAGTCAGGTTTCTTTTTAGTCTTATTTAAGTTCTTACAAATACATATATATCTACAAATATATATACTTGCCTGTGCCAGGACATAAATATATATCTACAAATACTACTAAGGTGAGGATGTGTAAAAATTTAGTCGTTAAACCCAAACCGTACAATCCTTTTAATGTTATTGATTCTACTGGACCTAAAATAATCATTCTAGATTAACCCAGCAATTCTTGCAGAGAGTAGTATCCTATTTACATTACCGATTCCAGCTTTAATAGAATAAAACTGCCAGCGAAGTCTAGCTGTGGTTTAATAGAGGAGCCTTCTGGAGACTGCTGCCCAGCATCAGGTCTCTTGGCTAGATCTTACGTGCCAATGCTAGTTTAAGAATGTTTAGTTGTAAGAGACAGGACTGCCGTTGAGTCTTATAAGAAATAGCTATGCAACCTGGAGGGAAATTTCTGTTTGTCACAAACTTCTCATTAGTCTTAGCTCAATTGGGCTTGCCCCCTGCTTATAAACGTTGCCCCGACTGTTATACATGGTACCAGAACTTAAAATATTTTATCAATTGAAATTAAAATGGTTTTAACAATTTTTGGGATAAATAGAATTATGAAATCAGCAACTTTTACTTTTCGGCGATCAAAACACGTCCATATAATACTACTGAAATCAGCAAATATGAGCAATGTCACGTTGAATCAATTCTTCAAAGACAGAATTATTTTTAAATTACACATCAAAAGATTCAGTGAGTCTAATGGACAAACCGTTCGACCAGAAATCTGTCTTTAATTTGTAACGATCACTGGCTACTTGGATCTTGGATCGTGTGTCTGCAAGAGACGAATGAGTGAATACAATATAGATACAGAAACTATTACATAGTACGCGTTTAGAATCGCCATATGTTTATATTGTTTATAGATTTGATGCATAGTGTTTATATCAAAAGGTTTTGAGGCTTTTATGAAGAAGATATGCAAGGTAATCTTTCTAAAAACCAAGATCAAAAATGGTTGGCCAAAATAATATCTACACAAAACACGTAAAGGAAAACAAAATTAGCCTCTGATATCACCGTAAGAAGTAAATCGTCCTCTAATTATAGATGATACAGTTGTATGTCTGTATTCTGTATCTGGTGACGTACTGGTGTAGCTTTTTATATCAAAGCAGTGAGTCTATCAGATTTCACACACTATATACTACTTAAACAAAGTGAACATTACACACAGACAAAACGTTTGTTTGTGAAAATCCACCATGTCCACCCATGGCTTATACAAAGCTATCGATACCGTTCGAAACAACCATGAATTGTTTAACTTATAAATTTACTAATGAAGGAAAGAAAACTCTTGCGTATGGATTTACAATTTCTTGGTTTATTGGGAACACGACGTTTCGGTGTAGCTCCTAACACCGTTATCAAGCGAGGAACTACGCCGAAACGTCGTGTTCCCAATAAACCAAGAAGTTGTTAATCCATACGCAAGAGTTTTCTTTCCTTCATTATTATGCTCAACTTCTAAAATCCACTTAAACAAGTTATACATTTACAACATATTTATTTAATTCATCAGTTCACTGTCATCGAGAACTCCTAAGTAAAAAGTGACATATGACTCAAGTGAATGAAGTGTAGCCTCTAGTGTGTGTGCGCGTGTGTGTATGTGTGTCACCTTTTGGTGGCAAGGATAAGGAGCGTGAAATACTAAATATAACAACGTCACATTCAAAGGGCAAATTAGCGCCGTTTTGTTACATAAATAATTCACTGAATGATATCTATATAAATATTTATGAACGCCATGACGCAAAGGGAAAATCTTCTTCTTGTATTAAAAGTGGCCATATCATTTAAACCTTTATGACCCATAAGTTGTTGTAATAAACCATAACATATACCTATATTTTATTAGGTTGACGACAGACGGGAGGCTGGCCTTAGTCAGTAGATATTTCTGAAACGCTTTGTAATTCATTGATAATGTTTTCTCATCTCAATTATGGCAAGATTATCGGTAAAATATTGTTAAAAGAAAGCGAAAATTTTGGTTGCATCAGAAATACCTAGGTACAAGACAGACAGGGGAGGAGCCCTGGCAAGTATATCTTCAAACACTTGTTCTTTTTATAAGCAGTGAACGGCCTCTATGTGAGAGGTCGCCATTTCACTTTGATGTAGTCTGCATTCCTTTACTATAATCTTGGCCATATCGATGCCGACCTTGTTATACTGAAACACAAATTGTATAATAGTTCCTTCACGACATGTTCCCGGGTCCAAGTTTAAAGCCATAGGAGAACCAGCTTGCAGCGCTTGAATTCAAAGACTTTCCATTTTCAAACGCCTGTACTTGGCATCTGCAGCAGAAGTGAGGAATGGATTCCTTCAATGGGTACGATTTAAACATGGGTCACCTGGGCTTAAAAAGCTTTAAAACACATTTAGCTAATGGCAAACGAATTTGCATTCGAAAAAGTATCAAAATCTGTTTTAACCATCTATATTATTTATGTATAATCAAAATAAAATCTTGTCGTCCATTGCCACATCCCCAAAGGAAAGTGGGGCAATTAAGAGAGAATTAAGGTAACTAATGAGTTAATGTTTAATGCATCACTGGAATGCAGTAAGCTGTTGTGTGGAAAATTGGTCCGTGCATCAGCATTCGATATAACCTATATATATATGTTACACGTTAACATTTACCAGTTTGCTTTACATATTGAAATAATGCACTGTGCAACATCATATTTGCCTTTGTTAGGATACAGCAATAGAGCAGTTTGACAATGGAGGAAACAACAGCCAGTACAAGTCTGCAATAAATAGTCACTGTCACAACAGCCTCAAGATGTATTTGGAAGCAGATGTCATCCCAGGATAAACAAACCGGTCGATATTCTCCTTTTGCCTCATCAGATGGGTATTCACTGTCTTCAGGACACGCCCTATTGAAACCCTTAGACGTCACGTGGTCATAAATTATCCAATCAATGCAGTAGCTTTTCCCCAGCTGAATTTCCTATTAGCCACGGCTTTGGAAGCCACCGGTGAGTATTCTGAGAGAACCCTTAACGGTCAATACGACACAGAATTCCACTAGGCAAGTTGAATTCCACTACTCTCTGGGTCAACAGGGAGCCATAGACCAAGCACTTCGGAAACCAATAGCCGTTTGCATTGACCTTCTGATTTCTCGATTGATGACTTTGCACTAGGTTCCAATTTTTCTTTCTTGAATCGCGATTGAATTTCTCGATTTGATTCTTACAGATTAGAGGACGCAAACTCAACATGTCTCATTCTGTGACAGAAAAAAGAACAGTTGTCCAGACATCGTCCTCTGGATATGGTATGGACGACGGCTTCAAATACAAGTCGGCCGTGGGTTCTCGTTCTAGCTCCTTGGCCAACTCAGGGGTGAAATCTCGGTCTTCTTTTACTCCTAGTTACTCAGCTGGGCGTCCGTCAAGCTCCTATTCCTACCAAGCCTCGTACGGGATGGGTGCTCCGTTGCCCATGGATGGATCCTATTCCACCATTTCTAATTCGAACGTGTCCTCGGTGAAAACAACTCGGGCTAGAGAAAAGAAAGATATGCAGGATTTGAATGAACGTCTTGCCAATTATATCGAAAAGGTGAGATTCTTAGAAGCTCAGAATAAAAAGTTGGTGGCGGAGTTGGAGGACCTAAAGTCGAAATGGGGCAAAGAGACGGCTGCCATCAAGGCAATGTACGAGACCGAGTTGAAAGAAGTTCGAGGGGTTCTGGACGATACAGCTAAGGACAAGTCTCGTCTTGAAATCGAAGTGCGGGAATTTCAAGAACAAAACCAAGATCTCTTAAAACAGTGAGTATTCCAGCATAAGTATTTTTATCTATAACTTCAGGGCATCGGGGCCTTGGTGGTAGTCGCTCAGTCCGACACAGATCCTCCATTCGTCGCGGGTTCGAATCCCACTTAGTGCAAAGAAAAATGGAAAAGAATTCTAAAAGGGTTTTTCGCCGAAGGTCGGCGGTGTCCGACGAATCTCTCCGCCCTCCAACCGATTTTAACGCCCTCATATAATTGAAATAACCTTGAGTGTGATGTTAAACTTCAATCAAGGTATAAAATGTACTATCGGGGCTTAACTCCCTTGTCTGTCTTCTACATGTACCTAGATATTTCTGATGCAAGCAAAATTTTCACGTTCTTTTCCCACGGTCACATTTGGTTTAATCTCAGTTTAGCGATATTTTTGCCATAGCTGAGGATCCGTACAAATTTGTCAAGAAAACTTCTACTGACAAAGCCAAGCTCTGCCTGCAACCTAATGAAATATCACGGGTTTTTGTTTATTACAACAACTTATGATTGGGTATAATAATGCAAATGACATTCCACCTTTTAAAACAATAAGAAACTTGTCTCAATGGTTATTTTAGTCGAGAACATTTTCCTTTAGGCCGTATCTCTTAGAGTTTATAAATACGATTGTGTTGAATGGTTCGAAAGAAGCATGCACGCCTGGGACAACTGAAACGGTCCATAGTGGCTAGTTTTAGTGAAAAGTATATGTATTTTTTTTATCGCATTGGCATTGCAGAATAACCGTTTTACAAAAGCCTCCTTCAACTACATTTGCAGATATCAGTGTTGTACTCATTGTATATTCATAACGTTCTTGTTCAGATTTTCCATAACATCAATAACAGACCCAAT
The DNA here is from genome assembly GCA_963971465.1 of Lepidochitona cinerea. NCBI lineage: Eukaryota > Metazoa > Mollusca > Polyplacophora > Chitonida > Tonicellidae > Lepidochitona > Lepidochitona cinerea. The sequence continues at coordinate 29,253,021 of OZ020563.1, read as the reverse complement.
ACAAGGATCCACAACCAAGGCATGTGAACATGTACTTGATTTCCATAGCTAATACAGAAATATATTCCTGTCATTGTTTATCCAAATCACCTTTACAGGCTGTAAATAATTGTTTAATCCCAGAGTTGCCATAGCAGGTTGCTGATATTGTGTATTGATTGGAAATCGATAAAATAAAATCGGAAAAAGATAGAATGCATTTGGTATATTGTCAAGTCATTTATTGGCAAAACTCACCCGTGCGAACGGCCCATTAATATCGCCTGGGAAGGCAGTTATATTCTATTAGTTGACCTCCTAGATATGGTAATGGGTAGATACATCACCTGATAACACGTGATTTCCATGTACATCCAGCCATTCAGGATGGAATGAGTACTGGTATATATATATCGATTGTTAAAAGTTGCCGGGTCAGCATCACACAACTGGCGTGTATATTGGCTATAGAACTTCTCAATCTGATTGATAATGTCTCCGTCTCCCATAGCTGGCTTATTGGTTTGTTGGCACATATAGCACCTGGAGATAAAATCTATTTGAAACTCTTGGACCCCAAAATGAAATTAGAACTCTTTGTTGAAGCCCGACAGATATAGCCTGATAGTCCTTTTCACAATGCATGTAAAATAATTTATCATATACTTATTCAGGGGAACACAATACTATATTTTTGAACTTTGAAGGTTGCAATGGATTGATAAATCAAACAATAGCCAAATCAAGAAATTTCAGGCCTATTACTTGTTGGTAGATATATGACTTGCAAGCATGTATATCCATTCAAATCTAACCCATAATGGGATAGAAAGTGTGTCTTTTAGGATTCGTCGTTTGTTTGCGTGTCGGAATATTTTAATGTATGTAATAAATAAATAGCACTCTGGCTATATTTGTTAACAGAACTATCATCAGTGTTAGTTATTCTTCAAAACACATACTCTATCTCCATAGCATTAAACAATAAAACTGAGATAAAACTTGCAATTTGGTCAAGCTGCTTTACATGTTGGGGCATTTCGCAGGAGAGTTGTGTTGCATACTAAGGCAATTATGAGAACTAGTAGCAATATCATTGGATTAATATTTAAGCGTAGCTTCCCGACGAAAGTTAACATTGGAGATTGCTTAGAATGAAATGTTTTAAAGATGGCTTAATCATTATATATAGAGATTGTCCTAAGCATTCGTCTTTCCTAGCAGCGTTTTCCGACAAGGATTCAGTTTGATCCGACTGTGTAGGCTTCACACCTATTTGCATCCAGGGGCCTGATTTAAGAAGTGCTTGTCAAGACCTTGGAGTCCGTTTGATGCACGGTGACACAGCCGATTGATGTAGGAGCATGACTCTTGTAACCAGTGTGGTGAATTTGACTCACACGCGCTATCGGATGCAGCATTCATTAGTCATTCACAGTGGCTTCTTGCAGTAACAGATGCACTTCACGCTAAGAGCTATTGGAATGCAATATTATTGGAGTTAACAATGCTTCTATATTGGACCTATCCTCATGGATGTCCTGGCTCATCCTTTGATACTTTAAGGTCACGTAACAGGTGGCTTACTAGTAAATAGCAAACTGATCAATACAACCGAGAGAATCGGCCATTTGAAATCTATATATGGGTCAGGAGAGCACCGTTTAGCGATTACTTAACTGATGCGTACCCTGGAGAAACATCGAAATACGCTGTACCATATCTGGTATCCCTAAAGAACCATCTCAATTTAACATCCAAATGAACTAAATGTACACTTGCATTTGACATTTTTTAATGAAATATTACCGTATTTGCACCGTGTTCTTATTGTTTTGTTGTCATCACCTGACCACCTAGTCCGAAATATCTGCGATGATGATGTAAGACATTTTCTGACAGATAGGCCATCATCATCGTCAGAACGCATTTGATCAATTTACTGGGAATTTCTTGCCACCCTTCGAGGTGGCAAGACCACCTCTCGTTTCTCATCAAAAATATCGAGATTCTCTTCATAACTTTCAAAAAATAAAATTGCTAACCCGTACTTTAATGACACTGACACAAGCCATAGATCTGCCCGGTTAAATTTCAAACTGTACCAAACCTTTACTTTACAAAAGTCGCAATCTGCATACTCTCATTGATACGTCACTATATGCGCGAAAGGTCAATCTGTCACATGACTACCCCACTAGCAGGCGATATAGTTCATTGGTCGTGTTGCTTTTTTGCTGAAGTCACGTGAACCAACACGACCAATGAACTATATCGCCTGCTAGTGGGTAATCATGTGACAAGTTGACCTTTCGCGCGTAAAGTGACGTATCAATGAGAGTTTGCAAATGGCGACTTTTCTAAATTAAAGGTTTGGTACTGTTTGAAATTTAACCGGGCAGATCTATGGCTGGTGTCGACGTACAGACTTCAGATTGGTGCAAGGAGAAAGGGAAATCATTTAAGTACGGGTTAGCAATTTTATTTTTTAAAAGTTATGAAGAGAATCTTGATATTTTTGATGAGAAACGAGAGGTGGTCTTGCCACCTCGAAGGGTGGCAAGAAATTCCCAGAAAATTTATCAAATGCGTTCTGACGCTGATGATGGCCTATCTGTCAGAAAATGTCTTACATCATCATCGCAGATATTTCGGACTACTGACCACCATGTCTATTACATTCGAATTGTTACAATATATCTTATATAAATTAGTTCACGTATCTCAGATATAAAAAATAAAAGCTTCCCGATGGCAGATGACCCCCCCCCCCCCCCCTCGCTCCTCATGATGCCCGTAGATAACGTTATACTAAAATTTGAGATAAGATTTTGCTTTGTGTAGTAAATTACGTTGCCGCTTATGCGGTTTCGGAAAGCAGTTATATAAGGCTAAAACGATGTGCTGCATTTTGATACACTTGTGATATCCCCTTGTGTGTCTTTGATGGTATTGTTACTGTGGTGACTAATTACGTACTTGGAATTGTAACTGGGATGAGATTTGAGTAGCTGGTTGACTGCCCTGTCCACAAAGCCATGTTGATGGATAATTACAACGCAGACTGATGTTTAGCCTTGAGGCATAGATTCTGACTCATAGAGACAATCTGATTTGTTTTGGGGTTTTTTTGCGTTTGATGCTCTGTGATGCAACATTTATCGATTTTTACTGTCTAAACAAAATCTGGTAGCAGTGTCTATAAACTTAGGTATCTCTACAGTTTCCAATACCAAATGCCAATACTTAAATTAAAGTGAAGCTTGTTGGAAAATTAAATCCCTTCCTGTTTACCGTCCGTATTAATCATTTGTATAAAACACTAGCTTCTATATTGTGAATTATGTTCATTGTGGTGCTATAGAGTGTGCCCTCTGACACAGTGCAGTTCATTTTGAATGTGGCGTTCAAAAAGGTAGCCGTGAAATGTACAATTTCCATATCCTCTTGAGGGGTCGCACAAAAGAGTGCCCGTGATAATGTAAGAGACCGAAACACTCGGTTTGTTAACTTTCACCCTCGATCAGTTATATAATTGAAGCATTGGAGGATTCCTGATATGTACCGAAACTGCGTATGTCTTCTTTGCGTTACAAATCACGTGGTTCAACGGGCTAAATGAAATATATAAACAAATACCTTTCTAAATGATATTAGCATTGATTAAATTAAGAATTATTTTTATTGTCTTTATCCGTCTGCAGTAAAATATTTTGATATGTACTTTCGACACCATTTGTATTCAGCCCCAAAATACGGTGATTTACCGTATAAAAAGCGCAGACCAATGAACTATATAAGTGAAATTGACACGTCTCATTGGCTGGTTTGGATCTGACTTTGTATTAAGCACCGCTATTGCTGAATGATGAGCGCTTGTATGACCGATCTGGATTGATATTGCACCATTTCTTAGTAATGTCGGCATTCGATGCTAACCTGATACCACGTGACCTCCATTCCACGCATACAGTTCATTGGCGCAGACTATCCCAGGCGTCACTCGGAACATCCTTCGGCTATCTTCGCTCGCTACCGGTCGGCTTTGACACGCTGAACATCCTTCGGCTATCTTCGCTCTCTACCGGTCGGCTTTGACACGCCTCGGACAGTCTGCGCTTTAATACGGTAAATCACCGTATTTTTGGGCTGAATAAAAATGGTGTCGAAAGTAAATATCAAAACGTTTTACTACAGACGAAAAAATAAAATAAAAATAATTACAAATTTATTAAATGCTAATATCATTTAGAAAACATTTGTTTATATATTATATTTAGCCCGGTAAAGCACATGTTGTCTAACGCAAAGAAGAGACGCAGTTACAGGAATCCTCCAATACTTCAATTATAAAACTGATCGCGCCTGAAAGTTAACAAACAGAGTAATTCGGTCCCTTACATTATCACGAGGACACTTTCGATGGGCCCTGAAGAGGATATGGAAATTGTACGTTACACGGCTACCTTTTTGGTCGCCACATTCAAAATGACCTGCAGTCTATCAGAGGGTATTTCATGCACGTAAATCCTCGAAGTTATCAGAGTGTCCCAGGCGGTTAGCGCTTTTTAACATGCACCATCGACATTTTGACGCTAGGGACGGCACCAGTATGGTAGCTTCGGGAATGCTCGGAAATACCCGCGGATAAGCTATATTTAAAGGTTTCCGTCTGTTCCCACTGTTAGGTTATAAAATAAATAGCGCGGATTATCGGTCTTACGCTTTAAAATAAATCAAAGCCGACCGGTAGCGAGCGAATATAGCCGAAGTGTGTTCCGACTGATAGATTGTGTTCATCCCTCACCCGTCACTATCGTGTGCATGCGAATTTACTGTCACGTCTTTACCATGGTCCAATATATGTCAGAGACAATATGTGTAAAAACCCGCTCAAATGTACATTCAAATATTGTAGTATTTGTTATCTGGTAAAGTGGTAAAAATCCTATCTTAGCCCGTTTATTTGTATTTTTTTAAATTCGATTGATATAGCTTTTAATCGAACAACTTAAAATATTATGACCGATTATCGCCGGGCGAATGTGTTGACATTAATTCTGACAAGAATTAACAGCATAAACAATAGATAAAAGGACAGGTTTGTTGAAATTTGGAAATTTAACGTGAAGCACAATATGCGTGTCCAGATATGTTTTGAAGGCCTAAATGACGATATAAAACATACATAGAAAATGATATACAAACATTAACCGATCGACCCCAATACCGCTGTAGTTAAGAGTATTAAATTTATAGACGGGCTTTTTTGTATCCCTGAAACGAACCCTACGTATGTATTTCTCAGAATAGGCATTTTCATTATCTCGTCAATACTAATCAAAAAAAATTAAGCCGTTTGTACGCATGTCCAGACTCGAGGCTTGTTTACATTGTGCGTACCTGACAAATCAATGTTCACTATCAATTTAAAAATACAAAATGATGCTAAAACTTTAACCTATTGTGTCTGGGTAAAGTACAGAAAAATGTCTTCTATTTTTAATGTCAGCAGTTTTCCGGATTTTAGCGGCGAGTGTGTCTTCAAGAACTGTGGACGCTTTGAACATAATATGTCCTAAACAGAATTTCAAGATAAAAGTAAAATTCAAATATAAAAAAAAAAAAATGATTTTGACAACATTTATCCACAGAACATCTGTGAAATATCCATAGAATTCCAGGTCAGTAAGAGCAAAAATGCTGCATCCTTGCTTCCAATTATTCATTATTTCTCCAGATAGATCGTCAGAGAGCCACGGTTTTCCTGACATAACCTCGCCACTTTAATTAATGCTATTGCGTAACACAGAAGATTGATGACATTTTTAATGACCTCAATTTCTCGGAGAACTTTTATACATAAAAAGTGGCATTTCCACCCCCATTAGAATGCTAATAGATTTTCACTTGGCTGGAATTTGATCATAACTTTTGATGGGAACGAATTTTATCAAATCCTGACGGATCGTACATTAAGGTTGGATGAACGTCCGGCCATAAAGTTCGCGGAAAATTGCCAAGTTTGTTTGGAGCTTTCTTAACCGAGGAACGGTAGAGTTATTTGTTTCCTGTCTAATGGATTTCCGAAATGTCCTTTAGGATATGGACAGTGTGATTGACTTAAAGCCTAAAGGCCAGATGGGTTACGCAGTAGTCTGCCGAGTCACTATATAACAAGCCTCTGTTTTTGGAACAAACAGAAGGGCCAAGGAGGATACCTAAAATGTAATAATGTCCTAATTATCTCATGATGATCCTGTAGCCAGTTTCACAAAGTGGCGCGGCTTAAGTTTTTACGTAACTACCATAGCAACCCATGCTGTAGAGGAACGTTCCTATGGATGTTACGTAAAAACTTTGTGAAACATGCTCCTGGCTATCTGTTGTCTTTTTTATAATAAATTTATACGGTTAGCATGTTTTGTTGCAAAATAGCGGTGTTTTTTTTATATAATTAGAAACGCAATTGAATAATATAACTGTTAACATTATGCATTTATTTTCAAAGAAGCGCTTACATTTTGCATTCATTTCCGTTTCTCGGTTTTAAAAGCTATGTTTTACGTGATGGGATCCATTAAGAAACCCTTGGTGATTTAGTGGAGGATGTAGTTGTCGATTCATTGGCGAGTAGGAAAGACGGTAGCACCTGCTCGCCTTTTTATTTCATCTCCAAGGCATATATCCCCGGTTCAAATATAGAAAATGTTTCCTATCACTGTAGAAAATCCACCGGCGAATCTTTGACGATTGCATGATAAAGTAAACATAAAGCAGACATAGACCAAGGTTTTGTCTCACTAGTTTACTTTATCTATGATTTCTTTTCCGATGATACATTGGAACATTTGCAGAAAGCATATTCTTAATCGGCGTGTAAATTGAAAAAGGCGTTTGGGAATTTCATGTAAATATATATACATAGTGTTTTATAGGAGTTAAAACAAAATGGATATGGTAAAACTACATGTATGTTTGCTTTACATCTGTCATTGTACAAGATCATATAAAAACACTCATGTCCTATTTTAAACCAAACCCGCTTTGCAATTTAATATATTACCAGTACCATTATGTAACACAAGAAATCGATGACATTTTTCGTCTACCACCATTTCTCTAGAAGTCCGTTTCGACGACCCCTTCTCAATATGATGTCAATAGATTTCCACTGGTTTGGAATCCGGCCAAAGGTTTTCACGAGATGGGATTGTTTCTAATTTCAACGCACCCTCTATTGCGTTTCAACGCAGTCCGGTGAAAAATGGACAGACAATTGCCTGGAATCTTATATTTACTCTCATGTCTGATGTTTCATTTTGTACCCCGTGAAGAAAAGCAACAATATAACGGATACCTCCCCGCTTTCTCAGCCTTTTCACTTTTGTTCTATATTCTATTTTTACTTAAAATATTACAAGACTGCCAATTTTAACCTGGTCAACAATTCACGTTTTTACGGTCTTTCCCTTTAAAATCATATTTGCCTTATATATACCATCGGAGTTATAGACAAACTATTATCATTATTATCTTAGTGTTGATACCATATACAACTGTGTACATGATTTAACAGTATCCATATAGTAGAATATTGGCGAGTTGATGTCTGAGGATGGAATGGAATAATATAGTTAATTACATTGATCATATTGACCCGATGGTAAATTAGCCCGTGTCAGACTTACCTGTTCAGCCAGAGGCGATGCCGGCAGATCAGAAGAGTTGATAAATATTCCATTGGGGTAACCTTTTCTCTCATGCCCTTTACACTCCTAACATTCACTCTAAAGAGAATTTTTTCTTGAAAAAAAAACAAACAAACAAACAAAACAAAGCAAAATACCCTGCTTCAGTTAAACTTTAAAAATATTTGATGGATTGGAAACTTTCAATGATTGAAGATTTCCAAATCTAAAACAAATCGAATGGGAGGTTTCTGCATTTAATTAATACATGAGGATCTTTGGGGTAGATTGATTGATGTTTTACGTCGCACCCAATATTATTACCCTTATATGACGGCGTTGCCAAGTTTAGAATGGCTGGAAACCGGGCTCTTTGCGTAATGACATATTTTTATTATGAAACAATTGTCTGCTACGACATGGCTACATGGAGATATATGTGCTCTTTAACTTTCTCTTATTTCTTAGTGTTCACGCTCTATAACATCGAAATGAGTCATTTTAGACAATTTTTAAGGAAAATCGAGTGTTGTGTTTTATAAGCCCATATAGTAGCACTATGTAAGTACGGCTGTTGACGAGTACCAAGACTCCATCGATCGGGAAAATGTATCTGATTGATTTTATCAAATTAACTCGACGGTACATTTTCCCAGGGAACATGTCAGCTCTGAGAGGAGTTGATAAACGAACACTGGAAGTGAAGATAAATGTACCGTAAACTGGGGTAACTTTGAACGGCGGGGTATCTTTGAACAGTCAAATATGAAAATCTAAATTGGTAAATGTTTTTAGCTTTTTCAATGGTGAAAATGGTGAAAAGGCTAAAAACATAATTATTACCACTTTTCTTAGTATTTGTTACCAAATAGCGAAAATTTAGATTTTAATGTTTGACTGTTCAAAGATACCCCGCCGTTCAAAGTTACCCCAGTTTACGGTACTGCAATGCTAGAGTTTCTTTACGAGCCGTTCACACTTTAGGGTGGATTCTTAAGGGGCCTTTTTCTTGAAAAAATGAAATGAAAATATGTTTTGGTTTCACTTAAAACAAAAACGTTTGGGTTTCTCAAATATTTTAACAGGAAATTTGTTTGTGGAAAAATTCTCAGATCGACCAATGTTTGATATTTTGTCTCAGGTGGAGAATGTTTTGGGAGTGCACTAAAATGTATGATTGAATTGGTGTCTACTGTATAGTGTGTCTGTTTCCGGTATGCTTGTTTTGAAACAGTCTAAAATAATTCCTCAAGACAAGGGTCACTGAAACGGAGTTCTTTTTGATTCGTGTGTTCGGTGTTAATATCAACCTTTTACAGGGTTATCTTAAAGAACAGAGGTGATAAACTGGTCCAGGAAGTATGATCCACAAAGCTTTTCAGGCCTCACTCATTCATTGTTATTTTGGTTTTCAATTTCTATCGTATCCTTACATAACACACCCCTTCTCGACACAACATATCATCAACAAAATATAGCATACACAGACCCAATGGGACTTGATTCTGTTGGCGAATTGAAAACCCCTCTGCATCAGAAATAAATCAAACATAGAAAATAAATGATGTAAAACATTCTTACTTATGTTCATGGAACGAACATTTGGCAATGTTAAAACATATAAGTCCATCGGATTGGGATACGGGTCTGGTTAGGATATAGAGTTTCTTGTATGAAGGACAAATTGTTATTGGCTCAAAACATTAAAAACAAACATATTTCATCCAGTAATGCAATTTGATTTTATTAATGTGCAATGTCATTTCCCAATGCAGATCGATAATTTAGTCTTATTTGTCGCACGACAGTCTGTGTTTTATATTTAAATCTAAGCTTCTCCTGGCTTCTGGGTTATGTCATATCCACAATGTTAGAATTGAAACAGACGTATTACCATGATTCGACAGAACATCGACGGTTGGGAGACTAAAACATGTTTACCTAAGAGAGCCATTTCTGTCCAATACAGTTATGTTGTACAGATGTCATATATATATATATTGGATTATTGTCTTCCTAAACAATCATTGCAAAATTATAAAATGCTAAGCGTTTCGTCTTTGTAATGCTCTTCTTATCTCCAACATGGCACATATCCAGTATGCCCTTTGACCATGTGGCTTTTCTCTATAAAGCCTTGTTTTTGTCTGGAATTGTTTATAAAGACACGTGATTGAGTTAATTCATCTCTAATGATGTGACGTTTTGAAGACTTAGCGTTCCAACACCATCCGTTTGTCTGTAAATACACCGACTAGTAGTATTTCAATGTAGCTTTACTGATATGCTTAATATTCAAAATCGTGCAGTTAAAAACTGCAGTAGATGGCGCACGTTTTTTTACCAATACACGAGTTATGCTGTCTTTCAATACATGTAAATCAGCTAATTATACTCTAAGATTGGATTTAAAAAGTCCGTTGCTTCAAAGGCCTTTGAGTCATTCCGATTAATTATTCAGTTAAAATGCTTTTAGCGCCTAGTGTTCGAGGTAGTTTTTCTGTCCAGATCCATCCTTTACATCACGTCAATGGTGGTTTAGTCGGCCATAACATCCATGTCCAATAACTGGAAAATAAATATGAGTATTTCTAGTCATATGTCTGAAGCCAAAGACTATATGATGTCTTTTTTCTGTCGTTGACGTCTTATACGGGTTATCACCCCTTGTTTGATGACATTAAATCATTGAAGTTCCTAATGCAAATTACTGAGAAAAAAAAGTGGTTAATCATAAAGTGTTTTTAAAATTATTTTTTTTATTGCAAAGCAAATCTACATGTACATTCTATCAACAACATTTTGATGAGAAACTTACATGTACATCCTATATCCGTTTCCTGGATACGTGGACAAATATACGAAGATACGTGACACAACCGATTATTAAACAGGCAGTGGGTATTCTAGTTGGGGATACGTTCGTTGTTTCCTTGGCGTGTTTGGTAGGCATCAACACCTGCCCATCTTCGAGGCGCATCAATCTTGTCTAATACTCAGTCCAAAGGAAACGTTCGATTTTGTCTCTCTAGAATCAGCCTGCTTAGGAAGTGCTAGACAACTAGAGAATAAGTCAAGGTCGTTGTTTTGGAAACTTTGGTTGCACTCCACAACAAGTCAAGTAGTACATGTAGTTTGTTTAATTTTATTTAAAAAGCAATATCCATCCAAACTACTTACAAAAACCTGAAAACGAAATTCACTGTCTTTGTAATCAGTAATCAGTTTGCAAGAAAAATGTATTATTCAGATTTTATATTAAGATTCTTCTTAATAGAATGAACTATAAAATTGCTAGAACATTTCCAAGTAAGATTTACTATTCAGAGCAATAATATATGAGTATCACCGTCAGTCTGTCTGCCTGGCTGTTACTCACTTGTCCTTATCTCTCGAGGAAAACATACAAAAACCCTCTAGATCCTTCATCTGATATTGCCACAAGGTGAATTAATGAATTATGTTACGTAACGAAGACGATCGCAATGCCCCATCAATTTAATACAAGAAAAACTCTTCTGGTAAGCCCAGAATGCTAATTGGGCAGAATTTGCACCAGGTTGGAATTCAGCCAAAACTTTTGACGAGATTGGATTCTTTATTCTTTCACAGGATCGCCCATTGTGAATGCGCGAAAACTTTATGCCAAACTGACAAGAGTCTATTTGATAATGCTCCTTCTGATACTCGCCAATTATTGGTTTTCAGTTTGAATCACTTCCTTCAGGATAGGAAAAATACAATGAATTTCAGCCATTGAAATCAGTGAACATAAAGTATTGTATCTTGGGTGTTACGTTCCCTCCGTTCGCCCCTCTTTCCCTGTATCCAAAGAAAAATTCCAAGCTCCAATACATTCGCCCGACACATCTAAGATAACCTGTACATGTAGATAGTACTCCGTTACATTTCCGATTTGCGGCGATATTAATGTGTTTACTCACCACAACTTCCCTAATATTCGTTTAGCCAGATGACGACTGACTGCGAATGTCAACTTATAAATGGACATTAATGACACGAGCTGTCCAAAACAAAAGACAATTTCGTTGAAACAGAATTAGCTAATGTTTCGTTTATGTAGTTTGATGACTAACAAAAACCTAAAAATGTACTTATTGAATTTGTCTGTTGCTAGTGCACATCGTCAATTCGTACGGGTGACTATACCTCATCGATATTTTGATTCCAAAGTCAATATTACCATTTTGGCACCTCGTAGCACTTAAAACATACACGTCTCGATATGTGAAGCTTTAACGTAAGTTGATTTTAATCCTTCGTTAAATCCTGTTTCTCTCTTGCAAATAAATGCCACATGTGTAACACTCAAAAACACGTGTCGAAAGTCCAATTCTTTGTGTTTATGTGTGTCATGAGCTGCACAGATTTGATAAATTCTGATTGTTAGTAGAAGCTGGACGTTTAAAGTAGGCCTAACAGGTTAACCGACGACCTGTACTTATAACGGACAATATTCAAATAGCCGGGATGTATGAGTGTATTTTAGGATTTTCGTCGCTTAAAAACTACCTCAACGTACATCTCCGAGAATGGTTTGTCATCGGAAAACTCGTATTTGGTACTGCTTGATACAAACTAGCTTATTCTGGTTTAACGAAATTGTCCCAATATTTGGCTGCTCATGCCACTTTGAGATACATTGTGAAATAGGAGAAACGATCCCATCCTTAACCATGGGTTACATGTATCTAAAGACCTAGTTTTGATTAGCCAAGCATGATCAATTCTGTAATAATTCTCAAACAGCGATTGGAACACAAGGCTGCATTTTATACGCGGTTGATCAACACAGTCTTGTAAATCGAAAAAATCAAATTATAAATCTTGTTGAACTTACGGTTATTTGTCCGCACGCAATGATAGGTTTGACTCGAAATATAGCTGGGAAGACAGTCATTACTTTGGTACCATTAGTTGAACACAGTAACTGTGTCTCCGATGATGGATGAAGGACCCGCTTGTTTTTATCACATTGACTCAATGGTAAATTAGTCCATGCCAGACACTTGGGAACCCCAGCGACCGTCGAGGTGATGTCTAATGATAAGGGGAGATAACTATTGCCTACTTTTCACCAATAATGATTTACAACTGTCTCTGGTAATCCTATTAGTTTCTTTTCTTACAAAACGGTTTTTATTTAAAGATCGATGGAGGTAATAAGCTTTGTCAAAAAAACGTGGTGATGACTGGACGAATTCAAATTTTCAACACAAACACTGCAGAGAATATAGGTTAAAACAAAGACTGACACTCGCAAGCAGTTAGAGCAAATCAACTTATTTACTAAATTCAATCTGTATTTGGGAGTACAACATGAAATAAAAAACATTTCTCACCCAATCTACGGTCATAGTCTTTAGCAGAAAATCCAATTTTCTTGGAATTTCATTATAGCGTGAGAGATCACTTGGGTAAATATTGGAATTGACCGATTGCTTGATGACGTCACTTGGAATTTACGCGCAAAGCATTTCGGGGGATTGGGGGATGTTAAAATAATTTTAAATATGGTGGAAGAAATAATACTGTATCGAGAAGACGTAAAAGGCGTAAAGTTACCAGAAAATGTGTGGATAAAAACAGGTTATGTCGTCAATGTTTTTCCCAATAAACAAAATGGCGAATTGAGGTACATTTTACCCAGAAAGCTTTGCGTAAATCTATGTGACGTCATCAGGCTCGGCGGTAATTGTCAGGCTATATTTTCTCAGAATTGTCTTACTTTAATCTCAGTTAAATGTGGTCATTTAACCGACTGTCTTATATGTAAATGAAGAGTACTGTACATGAGACAAAACCAAATACATAAATATGTGCTTTGAGCCTACGATTGTTTATGGGCATACCATGGTGGATTTGAGCATCAAATGGAATATACAGCCTCGGAGTCGAATACTTTACAGTATTCTGGTCCCCGATGATCGAGCAGAAAAAAAAGATTCACTTGTTCTTTTCACTCATTAACTAGATGGTAAATTATCCCTGACTGTACTGCTGGAAACTTAACAGAGAGAGTTAACACAGAGAACCGACGCAGACTGATAAATGTCAAAGTATCATTGCATTTAATTGAAGTTCCTTTTCTTTCAACAGACTTTTTTAGACAAAAAAAAAACAAAAAAAAAAACAACAAAACAAATAAAAAAAACCCAAAGCATAATAAAACATTAAGGGGCGCGTAATTATCCGTTTGACCAAAAACGACAATCGAACCGACTTTGAGTTCCAATTGGATATTGACATTATACTGTAAAGCCCAATCCACTTATGGAAACGAATTTAACTTCATATATTTATGAACACTAAAACACACGGGCACAGGGAAAATCTTCTTGTCTAAAATAACCACGGAGACAAGTTTCTAATGGTGTTAAAAAGAGGTATATCATTAAGACCTTTATACCCCATCATAAATTGTTGTAATAAAGTAAACCTATGATATTTCATTAGGTTGACGACTGACAGGAGCTTGACCTTAGTCAGTAGAATTTTCGGGAACACTTATAGGTAGTTAGTGTGATAAAAGAAGGTCCATTTAAAATCTTGATCTCCAAATAGCGACAATTGAATGACGCGGCGACCGTAAAATTATTTGCCAGCGAATAACAAAGCATTTGCCAAAAACATATTTCATCAGTTATTGATTCGTTTACTCGATATCAACGTAGGAAATTGTATTTCAAGCAAAGTATTTCAAAATCTATGACAAGTTTGGTCGTGGTGTTATGTTATTTACTTGAAACACATGCAGGCGATATGTTTAGCATCTTAGCTTTGAACAAACAGCGTAATACACGTTTATTGACACAGTTATAATATACAGTAAAAATGAAACCTTTGGGAAAACATCATTAACAACATCCGAACATCTAAAGTAATCGCGAAATCTTGTATAAAACAGTTCATTGTAATTTTGTGGGGTTTTCATTCGTTAATATTTATAAATATTGAGAGTATTTCTCGAAGCGTTTTGTGCAATCGACAAACAATTTCTCCTGCATTGTCATACATTGTCAAACAATTTCTGCCTACATAACTCAATTGACTGTGGGGTTTGACGTGGAAATGAATGCAGCCTTTAACAGAGTATTCCCAGAACAGACCATGTAAAAGAGATAAAGGTCTATCTATGAGCATTTTCTTACTGAAGATAATGCCATTCCTCGATACTTGATTACCATACCCCTGATGCTTGGGTATACATGGAGCAAATTGCACCTGGTTCCATGGTAAATTTGGCAATGTCTAACTACCGGCAACCTGTTCAGTCAGAGACGTGATACCGACTGATAAATGGTTGATTGATTGTTTGGTGTTTTACGCCGCGCTCAAGATTATTTCACTTATATGGCGGCTTTGCCAGTTTTATTGTGGGAGGAAATCGGGCTCAGTGCCCGGAGGAAACCCACGACCTTCCGCTGGTAACTGGCAACCATCCCACATAGGTCGTTCGAGTGAAATCCCAGTCAGAAAATTTTCCAATTTTTTTTTTGGACTGAGTGGGATTCGAACCCGCGATCCATTGGTGGAAGGCTGTTCGGATTGAGCGTCCAACGCTCTACCTACTGAGCCACGGAGGCCCCCTTCGACTGATAAATGAACATGATCAGATACATTGATCGATAGTTGACACATTTACGGAAATGAAATGACATGGTTACTTTTTGAGGATTGTTTGGAATGCATATTTTGTACCAGACTTTTAATAAAATATTAAACTGGAATGTATATAGACAACACCCAAGGTTTTTACATCAAGTTTCAATTAGAACTTGCAGGACAAAACCTCAGAGTTCGATGAAAATAGATCTATTTTTTCAACCCATTGTTCAAAATTGCGTGTGGATTTAACTGGTGGACGTATGCAATAGGAATGTTTACAAAAATCTTTTAAATTAAATCCAATTCACCCTATGCAAGAGTCGACTAGCGAATCGAAAATTGAATATTCGAATTTTAATTGAAAATCTAAAAGTCAAATATACATGTGGTACAACAACTTTCCTTAACTAAAATATCTTTTTAAAAATTAAGCCACATTGATACATTGACGTTAACTAGAATCATCTGTTTTATTAAAATGTATGGTGGTTTTTTGACTATACAAAGTTCTGTTGACTTACTCTGCGATAAATTATATTTAAAATGCTAGCGTTTTCAAGTTATATAAAGCGTTGTTATGAAAAGTCCTATGAGTAATCATTAATGTAAATCCTGTACGTTTGCCATGACCTTTATGATGAATAGGTTAAGGATTGTGATGCTAAGTGTGCAAGCAGTTTTCTTATATCAGATTATATCTAATGGTATAATAATGCTCACAATAAGTAGGTAACTTGGCACTGACTGCCAAGCCTGTTACATCAGAGATAATCCTGTACACCATCAATGACTGGATTTATATACCGCGCTTCTGTGTGGGAGAGTTGCCAGGTACTCGCCGAAGGTCGCGGGTTTCTTCCGGAGAAAAAGCCCAGTTACCTCTCCCCAATAAACCTGGTAACCTCAACTTTTAAGTGAAATAATCTCGTGTGCGGCAAAAAAAAAAAAAAAAGAAGACAAAAAAAAAAAAACAAAAAAAAAACACACACACACAAAACCCCATAAAAACAAACAACTCAATCAATCTTTACTCTAAATACATTACATAATACAGAAATCTCAACATAGGTATCCACTCATACTAGTAATAAGTTTTTGCCCTTTTTATTCTAGAGTATCAAATACTTGATCAAAATCATTACCAATATAATTGAAAGATACTTTCACAGACAATGAGTCAAATAAATTAAATTCTAGATCTCCTGAATTTAAAAAAAAAGTTTACCAAGTTGAAGTAACCATTTTTGAGGAACATTCCCGATATAACCAATTTCCCTCATGTTGTTTATTCATCTTGTACATAGCAGTTATGTGCTTTTAAAACATTTTGCTCTAAAGTTTAATAACAACGATGTAAAGATTCAAAACTGATATACATTTTGTTTGCTAAATTCTAACAATGTCTTTCACTGAAAATCATCGACTTAAAACTATACAAGGATGCAGGCTCTCAGAAAAACCATAACAAATAGTAATGATGTAAAAATCCCATAGCTCGAGATCAAACAATTGAATTCCAGTTTTAAACAGGTAAACATTGTAACGACCTCCTAGCGCAGATGGCATTTAGGGTATTCTTTGTCAGCAATTAAACTATTCAGCATTTATGAAGTTTCATTTAAAATTAATTTTAAAAAAATTGGCTTAATACCACGTGATATTCTGTCTTTTTAAAATTACATTCTGTTCGTATAAAATAAAAGCATAACAAATTTTAGAATATTTCATAATATTAAAACCTATACATGTAAAGAGTTCGCATTCGGTTGTCACCTTTTTAATCCTGTTAAACGTGTTTAGTTGTTAAAACTAATATGCTTTTGCACAGTTATCGTTAAAATGAACATACATTTTTGAATTAACCACTCCTTGCTTCGACCAAATTCACTTATCGATGTACTTTGAAAATTATATAATAATATAACACAGCTATGTAACAATAAACACCATATGTTTATATCTGCAGGATTAGAAAAATGAAAAAAAGTGAAAACAATATAATTTCACGTCTGTTATCCTATACCATATCTGTTCATAAAATATAAATAACGCGTTTTATTTTTCATTACGGAAATAAATATTTTTGAAGCAAAAATTTTGTTTGAATCATTTTTTCTTGTCGTTTCCTATATTTAAAGTATTTTAAACAGGGTGACAGCTAGTTGATATCCATCAGGCTGAATAATGTCACACAATAGAGTAAATTACATGTCAATTAACGTGGGCGGATATTACTTGTGTCAGGGTTATGTTTCAGCCCTCCTTGTAAACCCAATGAATGGGGGTACATACTTAGAGAATTTGTACATAGAAAAGGTGTAAATCATTTACTGTCAATGTAAATTAAACAGAAGGTTACAGGACAACTCTTGAAAAATGGTCGTTAAAGTAAGCGCGTGACCTTGTTCGCTTCCCAACTTGGTAAGCTCAGTCGGTTTAATAATAGAAAGACACGACAACAGGTTTCACTGAAGTGTATAACAATAGCAAAGCGGGACGAGCCCTAATCACGTGGCCTCAACCCACCAATCAAATCCCGTTAAATAGATGTCAACTTTGGGTATAACTGTCACACAGGTATAGAGGGCTTGGTGGCTTTATATTTGACATTAAGTTACCTAGTTCTCTAGAGAAGAGTTGTTTCAACTGTTCTCGTTTAATTTATAGTCTAGGGATAAAGTAAGTTCGGAAGATTGAGCGAAGTTTACCTCTGCGGTCTTAGTGATACGCTGTTTGCAGATACGGTTTCTCAGCTGTCATTTCTAAGGTCTGTCATCCGTGACGTCGATTAACCTTGTGCATTCGTAGACTTGATCAAGCATAAATTGCTGTCAGTCCCTCTGACTTGCTTATAAGTGGAGGTTGTGTTTTTGATCTAGATCAAAATGTCTCAGTCTAAAGTGACAGAAAAACGGACGGTCATTTCATCGTCGTCAAATTACAACGATGATCCGATCACCTACAAATCGTCTGTTGGGCCGAGGTCTACATCATCATCCTCTACTATCAAAACGCGGTCATCTTTCGCGCCAGCGTTCACCGCTAGCCGCCCGTCAAGTGGTTATTCATACCAGGCTACCTACTCGTATGGACTAGGGGCTCCACCTGTGATGCAAGATGGATCTTACGTTAAACTGTCAAACTCTAATGTCAGTAATGTTAAAGAGAACCGTGCAAAGGAAAAGAAAGATATGCAAGATCTCAATGAAAGGCTGGCCAATTACATCGAAAAAGTCAGGTTTTTGGAAGCTCAAAATAAGAAACTTGCAAATGAATTAGACGACTTAAAGTCAAAATGGGGCAAGGAAACGGCTGCCATCAAGGCAATGTACGAGACGGAACTGAGAGAGGTCCGTGAAGTTTTGGATGATACTGCCAAGGAAAAGTCTCGGTTAGAAATCGAAGTAAGGAATCTCCAAGAAATTAACAGGGATCTTAGATTACAGTAAGTAATAAATGTTATTTTAGCAAATGAAAGTGATGTTTCGGTAAGTATGCGCTTGGTCCCTATATGCAATTCAATTACAGAAACGAAACGAAACGAAATGCGATTACGTTATACCCCGTAGCGAATGATACAATTACAAAAAGCTATGCATGAAATTAGCATCTTACCAATGCGTATAGGTACCATAAAAATGAGCCCACACAGCAAAACACAGCTTCCTTAGATTCAATGTATTGAACATAACAGATGGTGTGTCGATATCATGTTACGTACACGTACGGGAATAGTTTTTAATCGAAGAAATTGAAAAACAAAAGAAAAAGCGGCAGTGACCGTTTGTGTCCCGTGTTATATACGTGAAATGTATACATTTTCTGAAGTCAACATTGATTGAAATAAATAACAGTTAGACAGCCTTCAGAAGGTACGTAATTAAGGCCATGCTAGGAGTCGACTTTTCTCTTCATATAACTTCACGTGTTAAAATTTATCGGCAGGTCGACATAAATTTGTCTCGAAATATCAACCCGACTCACGGTAAAATAAATGGACCATATTCTATCCTAAAGTATAAAAATGTTCATGTAAGTGTTTACAGAAGCAGAAGCTAATACAAAAACTTAAATGTCAAACGGTTTGACATTACCAACTGTAGTCGGTCTAGCCTGTGTCATAACAGTTTATTGTGTAGCATTTCGACGATCACGAAAGGTTTCTGTTGAATTACAGGCCTATGTGATAAATGTTAATACGACAGTCTACTCACAAGTAAACTTATGTTTGTTTTATTTTATTTCGTCGGGTCTTCGCGTTATACATGTAGTTCATTATAAGGATGATTTAGTAAGGATGTCGAAACTTCTCCTTGTCGTACCCACCCAGTATATACTTTTTGCACTCCTGGTCTGTTGACTTGAGAAAATCCTAGTTTAACTGCTCCCAACTGAATGTGTTTTAGTCAAGTCTTGTTTGACAAGTTACTCCGTAAACTGTGCTTAAAGCCTCGAGACACACGACTGTTGAACGTATGAACTATATAACGAACTATATTACAGAATGTCACTGGAGTGTGATTGTTTTAACATAACGAGAATAGCATGCATTTCAACAACTGCCATGGATCATTAAACAGCTAAATTCCTAACCTGATACAACCAATTTGTGTGATTATTTGTCACTTTCACACGACATTATTGGAATATTTACGGCACTTGTCCTCAGGTATTTTACTAGTGTGAGAGAAGTAGGCAAACTGGTTTACCCTTGTATTCATTAACGATCTCAACCTGCTTGGGAGCAAACCTAGTTTTATTGTAGCCCTTGCATATTTCAGAACTTGTGCAGAACTGGATATATTTAGTATCGTATTGGTTTATGTCGAGAAAGTATTACAGTTATAAATCACCTTTTAACCTTTACAAGTTCCAAAAGTTGTTGGACTACAAACGTTCGGCTATAAGTCATTCATGAAGAAATACAGGTCAACCTAAAAACTGATAGCACACGACTTAGTGGGACAAATATATCTATGTCGAATAAATATCTGGCAAATTTCATGACAATTAAAGGCGTTAATCTGAAATCCAGTACCCATTTGATGACACCCAGCTTGTTTGTGTCCTCCAATACAAACATTTTTCCAAACCAGTGGTTGAATAATTCTCAAATAATGTACGTCCAGTATAGCTATATCAAATCACCCGTTTTTTTTTTAAATCTGAGAAAATGAAGAGCAGATTTATTAAAGAAATAAAACGTTTTATTTCAAGCCTTGTATGTGAATTCATTTGATGGACAAAAGTCCCAATGATGAATTAAAAAAAGTACACTTAGGATATTATTTTTTCTCTTGATTATTTACACACGGCTTCAAAGAATAAACATCATGGTATGTATGCAAGTCATTGGTGTAGATAATCAGTTATTTCAGATACCGACGGAAGTTGATGCTGTGCCCTTTCCGAATAGACATGGTAATGTCACGTGAAATAATCTTGAGTTTCGCTTAGAACATAACACTAAATCACACATACACATTTGCAGGTACTCTAACGGTTAATGTGCATCGATGAAACTGCTATTTCAAAGTCTTCTAGCACGCAGCAATTTAAGTCCCCTTTATTTGCATACAACCCTGTCTAACTAGGTCACAATGACCCTGGTATTTTATTCAGGTGGTTTTAACAAGGTATTACAGTTTTATTGAACGAAAATTACCAACGCCAAGGGATAAAGGCAGCAATCAATATAGGAATTACAGCGTCAAATGGTAGCTGCGAAGTCTTACACGCATCATTCCATTCCCGGAGACTCTCTGGTGCCGAGAGCTTCCTCGGTTATTTCTCAGGGGAATTTGCTCTTTACTCAGCTCATAGCTTCTATAAAGCAGGCAGGTTCGGGAGTCAAAACATGAAAGAAAAAAATGTACATGGCATTGGATGATGTCTCATTTTATAGGAACGATGCTCTATCTAACTGATAAATACATTAATGATTTATGCAAAAGTTGAATGAGTCAACAAATGAAATGATTTTTTAACTAAGCAATTAGTCAATCATAATTTGTATCAGTATAATCATAGTCAGCTCTGAATTTTGTCTTTAAAATTGAATTAAGTATTAATTTATATCACCTTGCAAAAAAAACCCCAACTTCTGTATATTTTTCTCTTAGAAAGCCTTGGTGGTTCAGTCGGTTAGTCCGACACCGGTTTTTCATCGATGAGGCGCGAGATTGAATCCCATTCATAGTGGATTTTTCATTCGATCGCCGTATGTGGAAGAGTTACCAGGTACTCGCCGAAGGTTTCCTCCTGGCAAAGAGCCGGGGTTTCTCTCCCAATAAACATGGCAACTCCACTATATAAGTGAAAGAATCTTGAGTGCGACAATCAATCAATGTCTGAAAGTTTCAACCACTTTACAAACGAAGTGAGAATGAGACGATACTAGATTCGACAAATTACGCCACAGTAGTAACTGTAAGGACAACGTCCCTAAACTGACAGAGCGTTAATCCCGTTCATTTTGTTTACATTCCATATATACATTCGATTCGCGAAACACACAGGCCAGTTTAATATTTTGTACTTCAACGTAAATCATGAGTTTTTAAAGATGATCTTATAACCAGTATTATAGAAGTCCGAATTTGCTGCTTTAGTAGAATTGCAAGCATTTCCTCCCTTATTTGGAGGATCTAACGGCCTTGATAAAAGAAAGAACATCGAATAACGATCTGATTTTAAAGAAATTTCTGGAAATCAGTTAGGGAAAACTGGCTCTGCATGTTTTATTGCCCAGTCAGTGTTTTCTGGAGTATTCACGAACCAGGCCAGGTATAACGACCCCCAAGCTCAGTGAAGCGAGTCGACATAACACTCTCAGCTGTAACGTACACTTATCGCCTCTCTTCAAATGTAACCCGCCATGCAATATTATATTAATATAAACACGACCCACTTCAATTACGCATACAGCTAAATGCCATTCCATTGTGTGTTGTTATATTATGCCTGGGTGAAATTTTTAGTATACACCCAATACGATTTTACCAATGTTCATTGGAAGTTATTTATGTAATAAATAAATAAATAGGTAGTATTTTATTTTATGAGTACTTACTTATTTCTGAAATAAACAAATTTTGTTGGATTCATGAATAAGTAGCCATTTTCTGAATTATTTTTTGACAAGTAGTTTCCACATATGAACGAAACTGAAATACAAACACGATTTTCACCGGTGTATTTCGATGATACAACATGCTTTTCAGTGATTATACAACGACAAATTATGCAGCGACATAAGAAAATGGTACAGACCAGTTAAATATGCCTTTTATAGGTTACACCTTTAATAATCAGTTGACGGTCAACGCAGAATTCCTCCGTGTGAAAGTGTTCATACGTGGGTAAATTAAGATTTGCAAGAGTTGATTCCACAGATCACACGAACGCATGCTTTCTAGATAATATCATCAATGTGCTAATTATTACTTTTATCGTTCTATAAAGCCATTAGAATAAACAATGGAGCACCGAGTTTCTTATCCTTAGGCAAAACTCTATGCGAATTGATCGCCATGGTTACGTAAATATGTGATCACCCGATTGTTAGCTACATACAGCTCTTTGTTTTCTTATGCAACAAAGCGCTGTTATAAAATTGGGTTTTAAAGATGCGCATCAGTTGGTTCGTTGCTAGAAAATATACTGTTATTCGATGCAAATCGAAGTTCATGTGTCTGGGTGATTTAGTCAGTTAGTCGGGGTAGAAACAATTTCCTGATGTGCAATAGAGAATAGCAAGATCCCCTCTGGTGCCATCTCAGCAGACCGTCTGTTGTGAAGTTATGGGCGGGAATCTCCCTGTTAACTTTCCATAATTTGGACCGAAATTGCCCTCAGCAACATTGGAAGTATCTCATAAAACTTTGAGCAGGACAACAGGAGGTAAATCTCCATCGCTGAACGCCTAATTTGGGTCAATTACTAGATAAGTATACACATATTAGCGACAATCTTCTACAGAAGTCTCGCATGACGAACCATCTCTATGATCTCTACGATAATAAAACATATATTTGGCAAAAACAAAATCAGAACTTTTCCCAAATGATTTTAAGTCGATTAGCTTTCAAAATCGTCCAAATGCAATATTTATGTTACAAAGACATTCTATTGTCTTCTATCGGTCTCCCTATCTGTCATCCATTCGGTTTAAATTTCTGGTAAGAACCTGCATAGGAACCGTTTGGAAACCAACTTTTCCAAGTATGGGAATGATATTGTAGATAGTTGGGATATCGTTGGAATCAAAACGTATTTCAAGCCAAAATATTGTTAATTAACACACGTTATGGTCACAACGTGTCTCGACAAGGCAGAACCACGGTTAAATGTGGCGATTTATTGTATTGATTTGAAAGTATTAAATCAATGTTGTTTTCAAAAGACATTCTACCTATGGCCCCTGGAACCTCACAATGGCTCATTATCTCAAACATCATTGTTGATACTTAGCAGATAAAATAAAAATGATAATAAAAAACCCCATTACATCAACGCTCTCACATAACTGACTTGCTACTGAACAAAGCTAATAAAATAAAACATACATGTTTAGGAATTTAAAATTTTGTTTTCACATTCTTTTGTTGTCAAATTCTTTTTTCCTCTGTCAAATGTTTCAGAGATTTATGTAATGTTATGCCCAATAACCAGATAGGTTGTAAAACCTGTTTTTGTGGCTTGAACAGGACAAAACCACTTGCACACTAGCCTGGACAATCTCGAAATTCTTGTGAAACTATAATTTGTAGTATAAGGGACCACCTATAAGCCAGTGAGCTACATTTGATAATCGGATTCTTCAATTTAGAAAACCGAGAAAAATCTACGCATCTAAACTGTCATATTCATCTGTGATTACTAAAGCTCATATTTAAGTATATGCAAATGATCTAAGATACGTTAAATCAATTCACGTGAAAGCATTTATGGGAAAGAAAAGTCTAAGCACGTATTATTTTGACCATTTTTGGCAGCCTATGGACATTCAATAATCATGAACGTGAGCTGTACATCGACAATATTCATGGGGACATCATGTGACCTAAATACCCATTGTTTATTGGTCAGTGATGACTTACCATTTCAAGACAATTATAGAAACTTGTCTAGATAGTTTTTTCTAGTAAAATAGGATCAGTCTTGTTTATGTCCCTGTTCCAGAGTGACCTTTTTTTCAAAGATATATATATAAAACACAATTATTTACTATAATGAATCATTGAATAGTTTTTCCCAGCGGATGCTGCAAACTCCATGTACAAGTTGTGAAGTATTTTTGCCTAAGGTCAGTTGTAATGATAGCCTCGTTACGCAGGCCCAAACACGAACACTTGCACATTACCTCTTCATTCATCACATCAACTTATCATATTTTACATTTCTATTCTCCTATCAACCGCTTGAATTACCTTGCTCTGAAATTGTTCGTATATAGAATGGTATATGCTGGAGGTGTTCTCATAAAGCCAGATAAAGCTGTCTTGCACGCCACATTACTCATCCAGGCCCTTATCAATGTTTGTGTATACATTCTTTGATGAAAGTCAGCTAAAATATCGACAAATGTTTACTGGTTAAAATGAAATCTCATCCTCACATTAAAAACCCTTAACAAACGGTTATATGAACCTGGTTTAACCTTTCAGAGAATAGAATTGAAGTATAATTGAAGAAATATGTATTCCGTGTAATGAATATTCCGACCAATATTAACTATTTATATTTCTTATCCCGTTTATAGATAGCCAAGTAACCCTTAGTTGAAATGAAGCCCTGTAAGATGTTACGTTGTAGAGACAAAACAGTGACGTGTATACTCTTTTCCTTGGCGGTTTCAACTCCTCTTGTAGATTTAACCTTTGTGCGTTTGGTTTGCTATGGGACATTTCGGACAATCGGATCATATGAGGATGGGAATAAAACCCAAATGTAGCTAAGTAAAATAAACTCTAAGAAGAAGGTTGTGTGTTGTCCATTCCGTAAATCATCAATCAAACGACACCAGTTAATATAGAGCTTAGTAAATATTATTCACCAAACAAAATGCCTATTGTATACAATTCTACTAAGATCAGAAAGCTTCTGCTACTGGTTGAAAATGACGTGGGTTTCGTTCATTCAATAATCAAGTGGGTCGTTTTCATCGTTGGTTTTCTTTCTTTTTTTTGTGTAGTTCTCGACAAATTGTCATCCAGCAATGTAACGTTTAAATACCTCTGATCTATATATCCATGTAGTAGTGTATTTTAATTGTAGCTGTATGTCAACAGCCTTTCATACAAATTTGTGATATATTTTGCACAAGTTGTCTTTGTCATCTAGACGCCTACCCTTTTACGTTTGCATGACTACTACAAAACATGTCCAACGGCTTTTCAGAGACTGGATATACACGTTTTAAACGGTTGTACAGCTAAATCATCAGGCGGAATGTGGGTATCCCTCCATGCGGAATTACAGCTACACCATTTTCCAGTTTGATTTAAGTAATCAACCAATGTTTCGGTACTCTCTTGTCCCCCAAATACGTTTAAAACTGTTTCTAACAACAGTTTGTTTTTGACTTGATGCGAAACGGTTTAATATTTAGTGACATATGCCGATAACAAGGCGGTCTATAAATGTATATTTTTTGGAACTCTTCAATACGGTTATTTAAGTGCATAAAGCATTCCCTGAGCCAGTTTGTTTAAGGTTAGAACATATAAAACGTTGAACGTTGAAAGAGAAAAGACATTTAGTTGCATTCCCATTCTTAACATATCATACCGCAGAATGTGGGTAAAAGGTTCACATTTTACTGAAGACGAAGGGCTGTCTTTTTTCTTTTCCAACTGTACGATACTTTTTACTACACTAAACAATGGAGTTTATGAAAAATAATAATGAACAAAACAAATTGGTCAACTTTCACAGTCTCCCATTTAAACCTTGGTAAATTTCCCCCACTCAAAGGCCTGCTAACTCATAAATTTCCCACGCTGATCACTTTTTTTTCAAAGCTGCAATTTTTCTAGACCTCTTTTGTAATTCAATATTTCTTTCAATGTTCAGAAACCGAGCAATTTTCGTGAGATCCGAAATTTTTAAAATGATTTTGAATGTTGACCAATTTGTTTTGTTCGTAGCAATATCATGCTTTTTTACAAATTTCTCATCTGGGCACCAATATTTTGCAACGGCGTATATTTACTACCGTCGAAAAAGGCGAATTTTCCCTGGCGTTTCTCTCTTAAGCATATACGAATAGCTTTAGTTATAATTCACTCAATTTATAAATCCCACTTAAACAGTTCAGGAAAATAATTTGTGCGAGGTAAAGTGTCCATTGTTTGGATGCAAGTAAGTAAGTATTATCAAATATATAACATAACTTGCATAACAACCGTGTGTTTTGTAAAATTATATTTTGAATTATGAGCGTTTTGTCCATTTTACGTATTCAGTGTTTAGCTGTTCTAGTGTTCGCTTATCCAAGCTTTAGATATATGAACCCTTGTTCAGAGATGTTTGTTTACAAATACAAACAGTACAACCCACTTTCGTCTTCGTAGTAAGGTTAAGAAAAAGAAGAAAAAAAACAACAAGAATAAGGCGAGTAGATTTGTAACCAAGCTTGTTGGAGAGCATCTCTAAACCAGTCTAACAACTCTGTATAAACAACCTCCATCTCTCTCTCTCTCTCTCTCGAGCTATTCCATTCGGCAACGTATATATCCAGTTTTTTTTCTGTTTTACAAACCAAGTCCAGTTTTAAATCCAGTTTAATATTTTGATGTGGTTTTGCAGCCTCAGCAAGTTTATATTATGGGATGGGCTACATCTGTAAGAGGAAAGTACATCATCAATAAACCGAGATTATCCTTGTCTTTACAATAGTTAGAAACTTGTTTCCATGGTTATTTTAGACAAGAAGACTTTTAGTGATCAAAAATTTATAATAGTTAGTAAACGAACTATCAGTCTTCTAAGACGCTTCTCTATTTTTTCTAAAGACGGTCAGTGCTAAGGCCAAATCCAATAAATTCAATCGAAATTTTGTATAAGGGAATAAGATTAAGCTATTGTTCTCTATTTACATTTTGATATTTTGTTTACAATGATCTTCAATCGTATAATTCACTACATTCGTAAAGGTTACCTTGTAGCTTCATTCCAACTTTCCAATAATATATTTAAACCCCAACCCATCTTTAGAAACGACAAATGACATATCCGAGATAGTCGTTATGCACCGTACTTAAAATAATGTCAAAGAAATCGCTTCGTTATTAGGATCGGTGGGGTTTCAGTACAGGCTTTTCTAAAAGTTGCATGAGCTGCCAAAATGTTGATATTTTGACGTAAGAACAGAATGATGAAATTATCGGCTATTTTTCTCAAGACGTATAATTCAGAAGCTTTTTCGTGTTTCTAGTCTCGAGAATTTACGATAAAGTATTGTTTTGAACTAACTTTGCCTTAGAAGGAATGAATGGTCGTCCCGGTTATTTCAATTTTGTTTACTTTTCGAACACTATTCCGGGCCACATACTATATGGATTTACCTCAATCCAACGCTAATCATTCAGTTTTTCGATGGACTTCAGCCTCTTACTATCGCGACGATCAGAAATTATGAACAAAATGTGAATTTTGGCAGTTCATGCCACTTTAAAGCTGTATAAGTCGACTATTGGGCAACAGCAACAACGGTCGATTCACTGTCATAGAATTTCTAATCGTGTTCACTCGTAAAAGATAGGTCGAGCCTGTTAAATGTAATCTTGTAATCAGCATTATTGCTAATACTAGCTTTACTTGAGATCACATCTATCAATTTATGTATGTTTGTTTTATAGACTTGACGAAGCGAAGAAGTACCGTCAAATTGATCGTGATCAGATTAACAAGTTAAACCAGCAGTTATCCGAATATGATGGCGAGATCAGTATGTTACGGCGTACCATGGAAAACATGGAGAAGGACCGTGACAGGGATAAGAACACAATCGCCAGGCTGACACAAGATATTGAAAAAATGAGAATGGTGAGTGAAATGTCTTTTTCTAAGAACATAGTCTCAAAACGACGCCAAGTCAGCTGTATTAAAACTTATTTTGTAAGTCGCATTATACCTTACACGAATAGAGGATCAAGAAAAACGGTCTTCTTAAAATGGATCGCTATGTAACTTTTAAAACAAGGCACTTAAACGGAAACATAATCTAAGAATTGAAGAAAATCAAGATCTGTATGACATTTCTATGCTCGAAGTTTCTATGATATTTCATGTTTACGTTTCTGACATGTTGGCCAGTTTAACCATCACTATTCATCTTTGGATTGACATTGATGTCCTGCTATGTTCTGCTATGATTATATCGCTATATTATTGATGAAGAGGGTCAACAAGTGGCGAGGGACCCTTACGGCTGTCACTTCGGCCTAACCATATAATTATTTTTGTTCATAGAGGTGTAATATGCGGTACATTTGATTTCCAGCTCATTTTGACAAGTGCAATTTTCTTACAAACAGCGGTATCATTGTACATTCTGATTACATTGGAGACTAATTCCATACTTCCTTTAAAACATCGTCGGAATGGAGGTTGTAGCTTTCGCGAAGCTGCATTATTTGTTGCCGACTTAGATAAATTATTACCCTCGGTAAATTTCACGTCAGATAAATATCCTTTAAACCAGTAAATGTCAACCATACCTCTTCTGAATGTAACTCAGATACCCATCATTTTTGCAATACAATACAGATATATTGTTCTACTCATTTCTGACTGAAATTCACTCGGATTTTGAGCGAATAGGAAATGAAATCCCGGTGTTTAATAAACGTGACAATTCAAAATGGGAGCTGTAGGGAGAGAATTACACGATTTTGTCAACGTACCGTACAGTAGCTGTTGAGATTTTCTTTAAAAGAAAAGGCTAACATCAGATAACTCGATAATATGTGTCTTTGAAACTTCCAGGAACTTGCAGCTGAAACTCTGGCTCATCTTGACTGCGAGAACAGACTACAGACTCTTACCGAAGAAATGGAATTTATGAAGAGTCTACACGAAGAGGTAAATAGTTGTGATAATGAACTGTTTCAAATTTGATTCTGACTGATACAAATTAAAACGTTGTGTGTTTCGATGTCGGACACTTACTATTCTGTGTTGTTATGCTATCCAAATCGGAGTCATCCGATATCAATCACATAAAATTATTAGAATTATTCCACTGATGGGTGCCAGTGAACTTTATATACTGCAATGTATTCATAACAGGAATATAACGTCAAATAGTTTAAAAATCTATCTGGTTATGTACAACTAATTGAGCTTGTATCGAAGACGATAAATGAATATTTTACATGTTTTATTCAATCTATTCACAGGAAATGAAAGAGCTGGCCAACTTGGCTTATCGGGATACAACCGAAGAGAACAGAGAATTCTGGAAGAATGAATTATCATCAGCTCTCCGGGAAATCCAGGCTGAATATGACGCTAAATGCGACCAAATCCGTGGCGACTTGGAAGGCTACTACAACCTCAAGGTCAGCTTTTTCTGTCTGCGAGTATCTTTAAAGTTGCTCTTCAACAAGTCTACAGCAACAATACTTCTCTTGATGAAATAATTGATTTCGGACAATTGTTTAATGTTTTACTCGGCACTTAAGAATTTATCTTGGCTATTGGTCTTTATTCAAAGCATCCTCTTAATGTCACATGAAAATATATCTCTAATAGACCCTATTCGTTTTGGGACCTGCTATATATATATACATACAATTTTCAAATGTATATCAAGTGTTTGAACATTTAGTCAACCTAAAACCTAAGATAGATTCGTACGGGTGGTGATCCTTTATAAATGTTTTATATATCGAGCGACCTTGTGTGCGCGTCGTGTTAAAGTTTCTCTGCTGTTTGGAGACAGTAACATTGCAAAGTGATCTCGAATAACTCATCACATTTTTATTTTGGCTTCCTTTAAGGTCCAAGAGATACGCACTGGTATCACCAAGCAAAACATGGAGGCCCAACACTCTAAGGAGGAAACAAAGAAATGGCGTACTCAAGTTACAGATCTGAAAGCTAAGCTAGCTGATATGGAGGCCAGGGTATGTGTCTCATTTTTATAGAATTTCACTGTAATCCAATTGCCTGCTTACCATTTGAGTGTCCTTATGGACAGAATTAAACTAACCTATCTGAAATGATCTCTTTATTTAATGTAATTTCTGTAGAATGCCCAACTGGAGAGAACCATGAGGCAACTTCAACATGAGCTTGATGAAAAGGACCAAGACGCTGCCAGGCGGGAAGCCATGTTGAGAGAGGAGATAACTCAGCTCAGAGTCGAAATGGAAAAGATTCTACAAGAGTTACAAACCTTGATGGATGCCAAATTATCTCTTGAACTTGAAATCGCTGCTTACAGGAAACTGTTGGAAGGAGAAGAAAGCCGGTGTGTATATAATGGTTTTAGATTTTAATTTAAGGTTTCTATGACAGTTTGCGGCGACGGTGTGCTGATATTATCAAATTCAAAATCCGAGAAAGTGCCATTGAGGCAGCTGAAATGTTCAGTTTAATTTTTGGTATCATTTGGTCCAATGCAATCGTAAATACGAACACCAAAAACTTAAAGTGATACTATCGTTTGGTGCGATGCGATGGGCCCGATGTTTGAATCAGTTTAAGCTAATTTGCCGATTGTGTGATCATAGTTTTAACAGATTATATGAATTTTATGCTAGGTACAGCCTAACCAATTCCTCCAAGGCCCCCAAAGGCTGTTACGTTACTCCGTCATCTTTCAACATAAAGTTATCTAGACACGCTTTTACTCAGACGTATTAACCAATCGGCGAACTATGGAAGCCTGTTTGGACTATGGTTGTGATGCTTTTTATAATCAGTCATATATTAAGAGTGCACTTTTACTAGGATTGAGGTTCACCGTAGTGATTCTGGAGTAACGATCACACGCGAGGCCGGCGGCGGAGGCTCGGGTGGCGGAGGATCCAGTAGTGCTACTAGTATGAGTATGAGTAGCGGAGGGAGTATGAGCATGACCGGTGGTGGCGGAGGCGGAGGTGGCATCGCCAGCTCAGAATCGGCTTCCGAATCTAAAATGGTCAGCAGCTCTAGCTCAATGTCATCTTCCTCCGCCGGAGTGACAGCGACATCTGGCGGCGGCGAAGGAACCGGGGACGATGGTAGGTGGTGAATGACCCACTTCACCTCCCCCGGAATGCCATTTCGTTATTTTTCAAGCTACCCTTTTTTCTTTTATGTCGCTTTCAGTTATGTGTTTTGTGCGCGATGTCGTTTTATATTGTTGCAGAAGAGGTCTTCACTGATCGTGAAATTCAATTATACAGGACTGTAAATTCCGTGCTTACGTTTTTTTCATCGTATTTTGTTGTGGTTGTAGTTTTCATTTCTCTTTTGTTTTCGTTAGGTTACATGTTGCATGATTTAATCCCAGAGTTATAGCCTTATGCATTTTTTAAACCCAAACGAATATTTCGTGAATTTCATAGATTTAATTTGATGAACTCCCGATTCATTTTGTCCCAATGGTCTACAAGTGAGCTATTCGCTTCACTTGATTAGTTTTTACTCCTAGCAAATCCAGTTACTTGTGGCTGAGTTCATATAAACCCCTTACGCCTAATCTTTAATGCGCTCTAATATATTTTTCCTCATCAATGTTTTGGCGTGATAGATGTACTGACAACAGTAAACTCCTCTCGCCTTAATCACAATAGCGATGAGTAATCTATCCTGTAGATGAGACACTTATCTTATCCAAATCTGATACAAACTTTTGTTCCTTTGCTGTCAATATTGTGATATCAACTGAATTTATTTACTGCTTTGGGTGTTGTGGATATATTTTTGTGTTTTTTTTGTGGACAGTGTCGGTTTAAAAAATGTTGTGGAATCTATGATCACCACCCGAAGTTCTGGTGGTCAGACTTTATCCGAGGTCATCAGTCGACAAGGTTATGGTTCAGAGGACACAGGAGGTTTGTATTGCATCTCATTCGTGATCAATTGAAAATGATACAAAAAATAGCCCCTCCAACTATATGTGCATCCCATACGTAAGAATTAGTCTGTAATTGTAGCTAAACTAAAACTGTAAAAATCTACCTCCCCCCACCATCACTCCATATTATGATATAATGCTATAGACCAAGCTTAAAGTTTCGTCAAAATCCATTCTTACCAATGGTACTATACATATAGTGCAAATGAAAAGTTGGCTCTTTTTAATGGTTATCAAGATGTGCTTTCCAATTGGTAAAAAACACCTTCAACTAAAACTCTGCAGTGCAACGTTCATGAACAGCCCAACCTTCAACCAAGAGAAGTACTATAATCTTGGGCGAGAGAAACGCCAGGCATAAACGATAATAAGGGAGGCGGGGGTGGGGTGATGTCCGGCATCAGTGTTGCCCCTCTAGTAAAAGAGGAAGATGATTGCATACCCTTTACCCGTTCTCATCGTCACAATTATTTAAACTGAAGTTTAACTTAATCAATGCATACTTGGCCCTACATTCCCTTTTATTCAATCCTGGCAATGAGATCTTATACAAACGGCAAACCGCGCATATAAATTTAAATAAAAAACTAATCTGGCTGGCATATGGCCTATTAAAAGAGACTGTTCTTGTAATCGTTAAATGGATTTAAATTCTTGGCTGAGGCGGACAATATTGCGTCGGTCAGAGAATGATACAACAAAATCTCATTCTAGTTGAAAAGCATAAAACAGAATTTTCTAAATTGAATATGTTATACTGCTTGGTAGTGGACCAGCCAGATCAGAACACTACAAGCCCGCAGCAAAAGAAGGATGATCCAAAAGATATCGAGGCAGCTCCTATCAAACCAACAGCTAGCCAATCGAATGAATCTAAGCCAAAGGATTCGAAACGAAACAGCAAAAATGGTGACCAGTCACGTACAGGTCTTGATCTGTTGTCGTAAAATTCTAACGTCTAACGACACTGTTTGAACTGACTTCACTTTGCATGCCAATGAAACCTGTTTCTGTTGCATATTGTATGTATGTAAGATTCTCTACCATAATAAACCGTTGTAATATGGCCAAATCTAATCACTGACTCTTCATCCATACCTCTGCCCTTGTATCGGTGTGATTTTTAGATAAGTAACAAGATGTTTCATCCTGAAGTCAATAATTCATTACTGTTTTAAGCCAGCATAGTTTGCTTACCGTACCCGGTCAATTTAATTGAAATGTATCCTGCCACAGACCGTAAAATGAGTTACTTTCACAGTGATTACTGACCGCCTACTAAACATCTATCCGAAACTTTAGCGTTTGTAAATCCAGAGCACAGTTTGCGTTTTAAAATGGAATTGCTTCTGTTCTTCCAAAATTATTTCACTGTATAGTCGCTATCCATGAATTTAATATTTGGTTTTAATTATCATTAGGCCTACGTTGTAGAGTTTCGTCGTTATTGTTACTTTACAGATTGTATATCACTCGTTATTATTGTGTTGTGATGTTTTTTTCACTTTATTTGATTATCTGCACGTTTGTCAAATTGCATGCTTTAACGTGTTTTTTTAAGCTATTGTATTTGTATCTAGCTAAATATTGAAACAAAGTGCGTAGAAATATATAAATCAAACAGCAATCATTCCGCTGGACCATTCTCGATCGTGTTTATAAAAGTAAGCGACACGTAACAATTCTAGTGTTAAATGCTATTAATTTTAAAAAGATTGGCTCAATAGTTTTTTATATATGAGAAATGTTATTGAAACAGGTGGCTAAAGTATATAGCCATGAACAATTATAAATGATAGGTGGCTTCGATTGAACGTTTCCTTAATACTTAGTGGTTAAGATTACCAGGATGGGGGAGTTTGCGATTGAAAGTGAAACACGAAGAAGATTTAATGTTTTACGTGTGTGATTTCTTACACAGACTCCCAGATGTCTATGAAGATGACGAGAGGAGAAGTCTCAGCAAAGACGACTTATCAGAGAACATCCAAGGGTGCCGTATCTATCGCTGAGGCTAACCCGGAGGGAAAGTACATCCTTCTGGAGAACAACTCCACAGGGGCGACCGCACGGGTAAGCTCCCCTTAAACATGCACCCGGTTATATGCACTGTATTCAAAGTGTTAACCATCGGGCAAATATTGATGATATTTTCGTTGCCTTAGATTTGCCCTTCTTTTCATCTATTTACTGTTCTCTATGCCTGTCTCATACAATCTTTCACTCAGATTTGAAACCTCTTCCTGTTGTTTAATAACATTTACTAAATAGCTCGTTGGGATTGTTTTTGGGAGTTATGTCCCTTATATTGCCGCCTTTAAACGATATATAATGTAAGACCTTAACATATTATATTATCTCATTCATGAGATTAAATCCTCGCGCGGTTATTTAGTATGATATATAACTATGATTGATTGATTGATTGATGTTTTACTCGCCACTCAAGATTATTTCACTTATATGGCGGTGTTGCCAGGTTATGTGGGAGAGGAAACCAGGTTCTTGTCTGGAGAAAACCCCCGACTTTCGGCGAGTACCTGTACATAACTATTAAAATTCGCACAAATAATCAAGTAGGGTTACAGACGTGCTATATATATTATGCAATGTGTATACACTTACATGCATGTCCAGATTTTTTTATTTAGGAAAAATTAAAATTGGTCTTTTTCAAATTTATGTATTTGTTCATTTCTGCAGGACGAAAACTTGGACGGCTACAGAATTGTGAGAAACCTCGATGGGAGGAGAGATGTTCATTACAAACTTCCCGCTGGATTTAGTCTTAGAAGTGGACAGTCTACTAAGGTAGTCTAAGGGTTTTGTTTTAGAATATTTTGAACACATCTGGGCAGAGCTTTCGCCCTTAAGCTATAGTTTATTTAACTAAATTATTCTCCATCGCCAACAGAGAAATGGATTAATCGAGTTTATTGCGTTTAAACTGAAGAAGTGCTGTTCCGTGTCGCAAAAGTTTCCGAACCAAAAGTAAGGGATTCATGCTACAGTTTATCTACAAAAAGTAATGTTAAACTATAATTATACACTGAACTAGGTATTTAATCCAACCTACAAATAATATAGGATTGGGCCATCTGCTTTACCTTGAGAAATCAACCCCTAAACTTATTGATTGATTTGATTGATTGATTGATATTTTATTCACCAATTAATACAACAGCAAATGTACAAATAAATAAATAATAATTATATTGGCGGGAGTAAAAGCCCCATGGGGAGTCCATTATCTAAGTCCATTTTCTCTTGGTCTAAGCTTTGTGTTCATACAGAGCTACTTTCCCATAATGACAGTGGACCTATATATACTCGACTTAATCTAGTATTTACTTTAATGGTATTTTATGAAACGCCGCCAAATAAAAAGAGTATAAGGTAATTACACCAGTTGGATAACGACACAAGCCGCAATCTTATTCAAGAAAGTAAACTTCGAGCTAATATAGTGCCGACCATTTTATTTGTGTCCTACTAGTCTTTTGAACTAAATACGTTTAAAAAATTACAATTGGAACCATTTATCCTAATTTACGATAATCGCCCTTTCCCAAAATCTCCTGTTCACCATTTTGACCCAGGCAGAAGGTCACGTAGAATAGCGCGAGATCTCGTTTGATTTTATCAGTTGATCTAGCTTTAACAGACCTTAACAAAGTGTCTATGGAGCGAACAATTTTAAATCTGTTTAATTCTTTTATTATCCTTCCATTTATTAATAACAGATTTGGGCTGGCAAATATGCCAAAGAGGCGTCTAGGAACGATTTAATCTTCAATGGGGAGGATAATTGGGGGGTTGGATCTCAAGTTGTCACCAAACTGATTAATCCAGCAAATGAGGTAAGTTTATGTTGAGATGACACTCGGATGTTATAAGAATAACATTATTCCCCTCTAAAGTGGCCTGTGATAACATTATTCGGGTCCCTCTAAAGTGGCGTGTAATAACATTATTCGGGCCCCTCTAAAGTGGCATGTAATAACATTGTTCGGGCCCCTCTGAAGTGGCATGTAATAACCTTATTCGGGTCCCTCTAAAGTGGTGTGTAATAACATTATTCGGGTCCCTCTAAAGTGGCCTGTAATAACATTATTCGGGTCCCTCTAAAGTGGCGTGTAATAACATTATTCGGGCCCCTCTAAAGTGGAATGTAATAACATTATTCGGGCCCCTCTAAAGTGGCATGTAATAACATTATTCGGGCCCCTCTAAAGTGGCATGTCCTCTCCAATACTGTTGGAAAATCAAATAAGATGACACATCTACCCCAATGTATATCCATAAGCATATGAAACAGGCGTGTCATCGTTGACGTGTCAATTCTAGTGTACACTAAAACAACTATGTTCATTGTTTGTCGTTTTTTTGTTCATTGGCAAGTAGTTTGCGCTTTATATTTCTATCAGATCTTACTTGGCCATAAAACAGAAAACACAAACTATAATGCTACTGTAGGCGTAAATTACAGATTACAACTTCATCTCGACTTGACAAAGACAAACAGTGAAAGCTCCTGCATTCCACAACACCTACTGTGAAATAACGCATTACTTATTACTTGTTATAATGCAAACCAGATTCAAAGAAGGTTATAACAGTGTTTAACATCTGAAACATTTTATGAACTCGGTGGCTCAGTCAGCGGAGTACTACTCTCTATGTGCCACACTGGCTTTTCATGGATGGGTCGCGGGTTTGAATCCCACTCAATTCAAGTTTATGAAAACAATTCTGAGTTGGTTTTTCACTTGGTAGCTCTTGATCCGCTGTTTCTTTGGAGCAGAGAAAAAAAGTTTTCTACCGGTACCCCTGCCCTTAACCTGGCTACGTCGCCATGTAAGTGAAATAATCTTGGCGTAAAACATCAATGAATTAATATAAACGTCATCAAATGATTTCATATGCTTTAGCTTTAGTTTACTTTGATTATAAGAATTTAAAAACGTCCCCAAAGTCGTCTCGTGTTCAGGAAGGCGATTTATTTGAGTAAAAATAGATTTCCATGTATACATTATCCCTTTTTGTTTATTTCCAGGAGAAAGCCAGCCATACTCAGAAGACACTGTATCACTAAACCTGTGACTCTCCCAAGCCTTCAGAGATTATTCCAATTTAAAGAAATTTAGTCATATCTGACTAACTAATTAACTACCGTAACTAATTTACACATAGCTGGACCCTTAGCGTATGGTGTTTAGTCTGTCCGTTACCCAACAAACTCTTGGTTCAATTGTCACTAGAAAATCAGTCTTAAACATTTAGCCCCAATTTGTAGCTGAACGAATGTAGTTTCAAATAGAATTTTAAGTACACCACACAGCGATGTATGTAAGACACAGCATGATTTGTCTATGCATACATACGTTTATTTCTTATTAACCTGTTTTTATTTTACTCAATATTTCTAATTGACATTCAGTCTATACATAACGGTATTCAATAGATCATTACATAGCTTCCCAGTAGTTAGATTAACATTATTGTGCCAACGTTATTTTTACTTATATCACAAAACCATCCCCTACCTTAAAGATTCACCTCAACAAAACAAAACAATGCTACAGTGTTCACCAGGGAAGAGACGGAGTTAAGACCTCTCCGTTTTTAACTAAGTTTGTTAACTGAAATGTCTGACTTATTTATTCAATTTATTCATGTTTGTTTTTGTACTTATCAACTTGAATGGCATAACATTCCGTAAATCGCGGACTTAAGTTTTGTATACAGTTATACATTTGTAATGCTTTGAACTGTTTCTCGTATTTTTGCACGCTATTTCATGGAGACGGGAATTCTGAATTAATTGTTAATATTGTAAATGTATTGTATTTTATTCATTTGTCACTCATAAGATGAAACTCAGACCCTTGGGCCACGTGTAAGCCGGAAATGTTTTGTATTTTATCAGTTTGGCACCAGGAAACTCAATGAACTCGTGAGCAGGAAATAATTTATATATGAAAGTTTGACATTTATGAATGGTGTTAATACTAATGTTCAGCCACTGGCTAGAATTTCATTCTTGATGTAAACAGCTGTGTTTTTTTCCAAATATTATTACCTTTGATGTCCATGGATGTGTTTTGCCAATGTCTTCAGAAGTTGTCTCGCGTTATACAAGAGAATGATAAACACAGATGATAAACACAAACTAGAGCAGAAACAAACTGATCGATCGAAAAGTACACTCAATTTCCATAAAAATGTAACTCAAGACTCCAAAATATATAGGCCTATTTACGATGTTTGACTTGTTTTGATCTCTCCAAGCTTTTCGATTACCATATAAACTGTACAGGATTTGAGTTATAAGTTGATGGGCAGTTTCCCTGTCATTTTTGAAGTGGCTGGCTAAGATGTATTTGATTCTGTATTCAGTTGAGGGTCAGAAGAGCAAGCCTCGGTTAAATTCGCCTATTCAAATCTAACAAGAAGAAAATCTATAAAACAATTGTTGTTGTTTGTCCAATGTGAGCCATCGTGTTATATTGTCTCTCGGTGTCTAAAGTAATATGGTGTGAATTAATCCACTTTCGTACTGCTGTATGGGGAGAAATGAGTCGTGTAAGCTTCCCGTTTGACAAGGTTGTGTTTTTCTGTATGTAATTTAACAATTTCTGCAAGTCCGTGTATTTTTGCTATCTCAATAAAAAATCACCTAGCTTTCTAACAGTTGTCCAATTGACTTTATTAACTCACTTCAAGCAAAAGCTTCCACCAATGGGTCGCGGGTTCGAATCCCACTCAGTCCAAAAATTGTAAAATTTTCTGACTAGGTTTTCACTCGAACGACCTATGTGGGATGGTTGCCAGTTACCAGGATTAAAATGAACGACATGCCTATTTGAATGGTTTCACGAAGCTTCTATTACTTCACCTCACCTGAGAGATAAGAAAATGGCTGCACAGATAATTCACGGAAACGACATACTTCGACCTTTCACTGATGGTACCCAATCTTAGATGGTCGAGGTACTTTGGTCGTTGTGTTCGAAGTTGGATAATATGTATTTATAGAAATGTCTGCTCCTGTAATTAAGTTCAATCAGAAGTATGATCATGAGACTCAAAGAAGGCTGACAGTGTTCGGACATCTCCTCAACATACGCCACTGTTAACTGTTACTCCATATTGGACATGCGTAGATGACTCATGTGACTGACCATTAGGAGTAAATCTATTGATTAAAGTCTTTTCT
The DNA here is from genome assembly GCA_963971465.1 of Lepidochitona cinerea. NCBI lineage: Eukaryota > Metazoa > Mollusca > Polyplacophora > Chitonida > Tonicellidae > Lepidochitona > Lepidochitona cinerea. Next base: position 29,213,429 of record OZ020563.1, on the reverse strand, counting down.
CGCCCGATTGATTTATCGATATTGATACTCACGTGTATCGAATCAAACAGGTACACGGTCGTTATCAGTATCACATTATAGACCATTCGTTGCTAATTGGTAGCTAAATGAGAATTAAGTCGATATCGGCTTACTAATGATTTTGTCACTTCCATATTAAGGATATGTTAGAACGCCATACACATTCGCCAGACTCTCGTCGTTACATTCAGATGTCTGGTTGCCTTTACTGATAAACTGACTGGATGAAACGTTCACTGACGCATACATGAGAACGCAACTATCTGGCAAAAGCATTGACCTTATAGGCACCGCATAGGATTGGCAGAACTTAATTTGACTAATTACACTTTAGTTTATGTCCAGGCTACATGCCTGTTTCACGAAGCGGCGTAGCGTAAGTTTTCACGTAAATACCATTGCAACCCATACTGTCGTGATACATGTATGCTGCTATGACAGTTACCTAAAAACGTAAGCTACAGGGCCCTGTCTTACAACGTCGGACGTAAATCAGTGTTAAAGCTATATGAACTTACGCCCTAGTCGCAACTGGTCCATGTTGTAGGCCTATGCGCAATTTTACGCCAGCTTCGTAAGACAGGGCCAAGGGGCCCGTTTTACAAAGCTGGTGTAAGTTACGCCTGACGTAAATCAGTGTTAAAGCTATAGGACGTAACTTACATCAGCTTTGTAAAACGGGCCCCTGGAGGGTGTTTCACAAAGCGGTGTAACGTAAATTATTACGTAACTCTACAGTATAGGTAGCTATGACAGTTACGTAAAAAATTACACTACGCCACTTTGTGAAACAGACTACGGGTATTCGATCAGTTATTGTAGACTTTTGCCGGTTTTTTCAATACTAGAATTTATATCAATATTTGCATTGACAAGAAATTTCAGAGAAATGGGGCTGGGCTCAGCCAACTTTTATTAAAATATTTAAATTTTAGTCAGCTGTTTCATTTGTCAGCTCGTCTGTTATCGTACCATTTACCGTACATCCAAAGTTTAAGCTGTTGTGACGACCTTGACCTCCTTCAACATTTGTACAAGATTTTAAATTTGGTATTTTATTTGGTATTTAATTTGGTATTTTCAGTTCCATTATGTTCTCTGGTGTCCCCAGTATTTTCAAAGTCTGTCCTTTGCATTTAAGCAATGATGACCGCGTCGTAAAAACTATTCAGGTGAAGATCCGTGGACTCTGTGGGCTTCGGAGCCTTGGTACACTTTATGGATTGACAAACCTTTTAACAGTGATAATTTTCACCAAAGTGTAACAGCCCATAATATAGAAACGATGTGCAACAAATCCACCAATATGTGTTTAAGTGTTTATAGACATACAGGTGCAGGTAACCCATACTGTACGTCAAGGTAAGAGGATATCAGTCAAGGCTATGGGGTCGCCAAGCCACATAATTACTGAAGTCCTTTGTGGGTAAAGATGTGCTCTACATGGGACTGGCAGAAATGTCTGCATTAAAATAGCAAACAAGTCCAAATTGAGTACATGATTCATTTACTTAGATAGTGTCTTTTAGAAAGTGAGTTGAACAGTATTCTCGTTATTTTGGGATTACACTTTCTTGAAAATATGGCAGAAATTCTTCTACCGATTTTTGGGTGACGCCCGAAACGGGAATCGAACCCGGGTCCCAGAGTATGGCACCTATCGCCAGCACTAAATGCCTGCTGCCTTATCCATTCAGTCAACCGGTAGAAGAATTTCTGCCATATTTTCAAGAAAGTGTAATTCCAAAATAACGAGAATACTACATGATTCATGCTGAACGTTTGGGTGGGCAACATATGGGATTTGTAGTTTTAAAGAGACACTAAAATATCCTATCCAAGGTTTTAAAGTAAATAAGAAATATCCACCGATCATTCAATACATTTCTCGATTGTTTGACCGTCTTGTTCGGCTCAACCCGTAGTTTTCCACCGGCAATTTAACGACAAGAAACCGACCATCATAGGTGAGAATCTGGATGATATGTAACACGATTACAGGTAATTAAGGTCGCCGCAGGTGTTAGACATGATGATATGCAAAGATCTAAACACAATGCGTTGTGATGCCACTAATAACAAACACCATTAACATTGCCGTATGTTTACATAACAGTTGGTGTTAATTAATAGTGCTGATTTGAATAACAGAACTCAAGATGGATTTCGTCACTGAAACGACATTCCGTGTGGTCTAACCATCTTTTAAGATTATCACCCTATCGATTTGGTTAATACGTGGCAAGATATATGTGAAAGTTGATAAGGAGCAGCGACCCTAACAGAGCCCTTCCTCCGATCTAGGCATTCCGTCGAGGGGTCACGGGTTTAAATCTTAGTCAGCCTAACCAAAATGATTCATGAGTGAGCGTTTCAATCGATTGCTATATGTGGAAGAGTTGCGATGTACTCGATGTAGTGGGTTTCCTGTGGGCAAACAGGCTTTCCTTCTCCGCCATAGATCAAAATCGAAATAATCTTGAGTGCGGCGTAAAACATCAATCAATCAACCTAAATTCCAGGGTCTTTCACGGTTTCTGTCTAGATAATTCAACGTCTAATCTGTGAAGAATGTTTAAACTCCAGACTGAATGGAGGTCTTGAGGACGTTGACTTGGACATGAAGCCTGTACTACAGAGATATTTGTGGCACATTTATCGCGTTAATTCTGGCCATTCTGCTTATGGAAGATAATCGACTTAGACAAATCATAAGATAAAACATAAAGGGGTATTCTGATGGATGATCTAGATAATTAATCTCACAATGCTTTAATATAGCAGCCATGGTCTATACCAACCAGGAGATAAAACTGTCTATTGCACCAGTGACTCGAACTAGGAACAGGAATTCAACATTTTATGAGGATATTTTAGCTGAATTTTGTGAATTTGAAACAACAAATAAAACGTTCACCAGCCAGCCGATGTTTCCACCAATTAAAGCATCCAAACAGTTGCAAGTAAAATGTGTTGACATTCAGTGAATTCGCCACCACTAGTAAAACAAAATGGCCACCTGAGTTAATGTTTTTACTCAAATCAGGAAGCAAATTTTCCGTGTATGTTGCGCGCTTTATAAATAGATCTCAGTAAGAAATCATATGTGTTAACCGGATAACACTGCAAACCTACAAGTAAAGCCTTATTAAGATTTGTGCATCAGGTTTCTGGATTTCAAAATCTCAAACTTCAGTACACGAAACAATGAACTCTGGCCTCGAAGCAAGTGCATGCTTTTATTTAATTGGAAATCATTTAGTTTTCCGATGACCTGTACACCATTGTATGATCTTGGCAAGTAGAATAATTTATTAATTACATTTGAACTTAATGCCATTATAATCAGTCCATAACCCATCCTTTAACTCTTATTGTAAAAACAAAACTATCTGAGCCTCTTCCATATGCACATGCATTCAAAGAGCTGTATTCGTTTTTGTAAAGGGGCAGGAATCTACTGTAGCAGGATTCAAACAGTAAGAACTAACATATATAAAAAATTGCTTGTATACCCACTGGCTTCAGACACTAGATTTAAACTAAATTTGGGACAGGGCATGTGCCACCCTACTTTCGGCTTAGGAAGTAATATTGTTAATCTTAGTAACGAGGAACTCACTGCTGATGATATATCTCTACTCAATAGAGGACTCTCATTTGTGCCTTGCCCTAAATCATTATCTGATAGGGACTTTTCTATTAGTAAATTAGTGCATGTTATGGAGTTCTCCAGAAATCTTAGTCTGGCTGATATCTACCGAGATTCTAGTGGGGTACGCAAGCCGTTTACATCTAAAAGCGGCTATACACCCCCTTCTCACATGTATGATCCAGAAATAAACATTAGTCGTGACTCTGTATCAAGGAAGTTTGATGCTTTAACTAATCAGAAAAACCAACATAACCTTACTCATTCAGAATGTCTTGCCTTAAGTAAGCTAAGGAGAAATCCAAACATAGTTATTAAACCTGCTGATAAAGGTTCGGCAACAGTTATTATGTCAAAACAGGATTATATTGAAGAGATAGAACGGCAGCTAAGGAACCCTCTTGATAAGGAAATTTGGCCTGAAAATGTTAGGAAGTTTAATAAAATTCTTGTTCCTCTTCAAGATAAAGGCTTACTTAATGAAAAACACTATCGCTATTTGGAATCTGATCATAACTCTAAAAACAGGGTCTTCTATATTCTTCCGAAAATTCACAAACTCATTGAAAAATGGCCGAAGCCTACAATGCCCCCTGGGCGTCCTATTATCTTAGATTGTGGCAGTGAAAGTTATAGAATATCAGAGCTAATTGATTACTATCTAAAACCTATAGCGAATCGGCATCCTAGTTTTATAAAAAATACGGATGATTTATTGGCCAAATTGTCTGAGAAATCCATCCCACAAGATGTAATTTTGGTTACTCTGGATGTGGAGTCTATGTATACAAACATTGACATAGATTTGGGTCTTAAATCCATAAAATCAGCATTCCAAAGATATCCTGACCACCGTCGTCCGGATAAAGACATTTTAGAATTGCTGGAACTTAGCTTAAAAGGTAACGATTTTGAATTCAATGGGGAGATCTTTCAGCAAATTAAAGGGTGTGCTATGGGGAAACGTTTTAGTCCTAACTTTGCCTCTATTTTTATGGCTGAGTGGGAGAGTGATATTCTTCACAAATGTCACCAACAACCTTTTATTTACCTTCGGTATCTGGATGACATTTTTATCATTTGGCAACATACGTTGGAAGACCTTCATATTTTCATTGATACTCTTAATTCTCACGACTCAAGCATTAAATTACAGCCTACTATTGATCAGACTTCTGTGGATTTTTTGGATGTAACTATTTACAAGGGTCATACATATCATACTACTGGGTATCTAGATTACAAAGTATTCTTCAAACCTACTGACACGCATCAGCTGCTACATGCTGGGTCATACCATCCTCCTCACACTTTCAAGGGAGTCATTAAATCTCAGATTTTTAGATTCTATAGAAACTGTAGTTCTTTAGATTTTTTTAACCAGGCTTGTTCTGTTCTTTTTAAAGCTCTCCTCCCTAGGAAGTATTCTATTAGATTACTCCGAAGGATCAAATCTAACACAGTAAGACAAATCATGTTTCCCCCTTCATCCCCCGATACGCTTACCTCCCCTTCACGAGTGTACCACTACCGTCCAACATTTCTCTCAGGTACATCAATGAAATGCCTTAAGACGCGATGCAAACTCGATATATACGTACCCGATCGCGGAACCTTTTTCGGAGAACAAACTCGCAACAAATATCAAATGGCAGAGAATCTTAATTGTGACTCCTCTAATATTGTGTATGTAATCACGTGCAAAAAATGTCGCAAACAGTACGTCGGAGAAACTCAGAATTCTCTACGACAAAGAGCAGCCAACCATTTATCTAGTATAAGACTTAAACATGATGTACCCGTGGCACAACATTTCAATACTCACGGTCATTCGGTCAAGGACCATTTTGAAATCATGCCTATTGAGAAAATCCCATTTCTCACTTCCGCTGCAGATACGAAGCACAAACGTTTGGAAAGGGAAAGTTTTTGGATTCAAACATTACAAACTATTTATCCTTTGGGTTTGAACTTGGACCCCGGAAGATGTCGTGAAAAAAACTATAATACCATTTGTGTTTCAGTATAACAAAGCTAGCATCGCTATGGCCAAGATTATAGTAGAAGAATACAAACTACTTCAAAGTAAACTTGCTCGACCTCTGACCCAAAGGCCAGTCATTGCTTATAAAAAGAACAAGTGTTTGAAAGACATACTGGTCAGGGCTAAACTCCCCTGTCTGCCTTCTACCTAGGTTTTCTGGGAAAGGGTATGGGGGGGGGGGGGGCATAATATATAGTCTGACGATATTCTTACTATAGCTTAAGATGCGTAAGCATTGTCAATGTAATACAAAGTGTTCCAGAAAATTCTACTGACTAAGGCCAAGCTCCTGTCAATCGTCAACCTAATGAAATATCATAGGTTTACTTTATTACAAGAATTTATGATGGGGTTTAAAGGTCTAAATGATATACCTCTTTTTAACACAATTAGAAACTTGTCTCCGTGGTTATTTTAGACAAGAAGATTTTCCCTGTGCCCGTGTGTTTTAGTGTCCATAAATATATAATCTAGCCATAAAAGTAATAAAGGTCAAAATGACATAATCACCTTTTAACACAACTAGAAACTTGTATAATTATGTTATCTCCATTGTTATTTTGGTCAAGAGGATTTTCCGTGTGTTTTAGTGTTTATAAAGATAATCTACACTCAAAAGAGTTCAAAGAAGTTGTGATTTTGATTATTTAATAAAACCCAATCCCGGATTTTTTTTATCGCTGGCAAAACTGAATTGACTATCAGTCAACTATAAAAAGACAAATATTGCCAAATAAATCATATCAACTGCAACGCTGTATTGAAGAAGGCCAAAGGGTTCGATATTGAAATTGACGTCTCGTCAGCTCCAGTGTCTTATCTTGTATTCATTTAAATTGCCGAAAATAATAAAGATTAAGGTATTAACCATTTGAACAAATTCTCCAAATGTACGCTTGCCAGTTACCAACGGATGGTCGTGGGTTTCCTCCGGGCATAGAGCCAGGTTTCCTCCCACAATAAAACTGGCAACGCCGTCCTATAAGTGAAATAATCTTGAGCGCGGCGTAAAACACCAAACAATCAATCAATCAAACCAAATGTACGCGACCTATGAAAGATTGGTGAGGTCTTGATTGAAATGTTTGTTGGAAGTCGCGGGTATAGAACCGGAAATAAAGAAGTGCATATACTATCATATCTACAACGGGCAAGGATAGATATCACCCATCATAATTACGGTAAGCGCGGATCAGAGACAGGGATTTTGTTCTCTATTTAGAAAAGATGGCAGCTTTTGCTGTACTTCAGTAAATGTTTAAGTTGGCATGGCAACTTATTCGCGACTAGTTAAGTCTTTTGCGGAAACGACTAATCTAGGCGTGATTAAGCTACTTATAAAAGTGGAAGTCACGCATTCAGTTGATAAAAATGAATCCATAAAAAACACGTGAAAACATTATCTTTTTATGCTTGTATGAGCTACTAAAATTTCGTTTGGTTTAGAATGTGAATCTTGACAGTTTTGTGTAGGATCGCCTTCGGGGTAGTGTAGAAGGCTGCTAGCCATCATTTGGTGAATGGCCTAGAGAATCGACCACATCTTCCTACTTTGTTTCTTTCTGGGAAGAGTCAAAGTAACCATTTACCTGTCTATTAACATTACGTACATGTATTGGAACGTTCTTGTAGAAAGAGGAGGGGGGGGGGGGGGGGTATGTATAAACAGTTCAATATACACACAAAGTGGACCACTGCCATTCAAAACATCCGTTACAATAAACCGATTTCAAATATTTTATTTGAACTGCAAATGGAATCTTGGATAGGATATGTACAAGGAAACTCGTTGTTTTGAGAGCATGTATGTTTTACAACAGCTGTTTCAAATAGGAAACCTTAGATATTAGCTCCGAGAGCTAGGCAAACAAGAGCAGTTTAAACGGTGTATTCAACCCCAATCACAAGTAATGACGACCAATGACATTAGTAGGGGAGCATTAAATCGCTTTATCTAACTGGTTAGATATATAGTTACAACAATACATCCAGCGAGCCTGAATATACTGTGAAACAAGCTAACATATATTTGATGATACGAACTGCTGTAAACAATAAGCATTATACTGTCCTATAAAACATCGATTGTTTCAATTATATAGCTGAGGTGCCAGCATTAGATCTTCAGAGAGAACCTTGGTCGATTGAGTGAAAACCCAACCCCTCTCCACATAGTATTTGTATGAGAGTTACCTTCTTTATATCGATGATAACAATAAGTCATTAAGCCCAGCACGTTGGTTCAATTGCTCACTTAGAGTCGATAATTTACGTAACCACATTTTTTCCCTCGCTAGAATTTCACAAAGTGTCAGCAGACATGATAAAGCCCGATTACCATTGACTCGTATATGGAAATAAGGATGGCTATTGGCATCCTTAGTGATGCATACAAGTGACAAAGATATATCGCAGGCTATTTCTGTTTTAATATTGTTCAAAGAAACGGAAGACAGCTTGAAGGTGAGGATAATGACGCATGCAAACTGTAAACGTTACCGGAATGAAGACATACTGTACGCACAACCTGTTAAGGCATCTAAACATAATCTGCCGACACTTCGTTATTGATAAAATGGGACGGTATAGTTATTGTATTAAGAAAGAATTGATTTCCACTAATATCACCATAAAACATATTTCTAAGCTAGAAAATCTCTCTATCATTACACATAAAACATATTTATGCCACGAAAAGAGTTATTGGTTATAATACGATCGGGATTCATGTTTTCAAGTATTAAAATTCTATCCGCCCCTTAATCGTGTAGCAAACACGGAACCGAGCTCTGACTACCTTGTTACATTCAGCGATGTGATTCACCTTTATCGGCATAGTTTGCCTTTATCCGCCTTCCCAGCTGGATCTGATATATAAAGAACAAATAAAGCTATCATTTCCTTTCTACCATGTTAAAGCCAACAACGGTCATTTTCCACTTACATTACAGATAGGACAATTTTCAACGAAATTCTCCACACCTCTTAAATCCCATTTTAGAACGGACCATAGCCATCAATTATTGATTGTCCACGCCCACTTACAATTGACTTCTTCGGATTAGAATAAATTTTGTCGTCTTGATAGAAAATAGTCTGGGAAAATACAAAACAGTTCTGCGAAATTATTCTTGGTAGCGATATTATCTTGAAATTTGAACCCCTTTTTTCAAAGTTTATTTTTACACTGTATGAATTTAAGAAAAAGAGACTTTACTTAAATCGTTTAAGCCAGGTTCCAAACGTGCAACTTATAAAACGAAACGGACAATACATGTAGTATCGCTACTAACCATAACTAATGGACACCATGTTCAGAATAGATCACACGTGGTAATACAGAATATCATTCAGAATGTTCATCAATCTCATCGGGTTTACGATATAGATTCGTAATTTCTTCAAACTTGAAAATATCAGATTGGACTCCAGAGAAAAAACGCCTATCACCATAGTCAAATTACATATGCTAATACCTGGAAGAAGTGGGACAGCCACTTATAGTGGTTTTGGTCACAATAGCAGCCACAAATGACCGTTTATATAAACAGAGTTAGGCCATTTGTGACCGCCATTTGTGACTAAAACTGCCATAAGTGGCGGCCCAACTTTCTCGAAGCAATATCATATCCCAAATGATAATGACCGTTAGTGTCCCAAGTGTGTAATCGGACGTCTGTTCCGTGTTGATACAAAATAAAAAAGGACACTTCAGTAATTCATTTCGACAGTATATTTCAGATGATAATCAAAATAAATCAAAACAAGGCTTGGACATAGAGCCAATGTCTGCAGAATAAGAGGTCCGTAAATAAATAGCGTTTCTTCTCACATAGTATGCAAATAGTGTTTTTATAAATCCCAATTGTCAAGAGAAGTTATGAAGTATAAAGCATGGAAAATTTAAATTAAATACTTTTAAAAAATATTGGTAAATCCAGTTAGCCGCACGAAGGAACATTTGCGCTAATAACGAACAATTAACGGGTGTACAAACGTTCAAATCCAAGACAGGTATTAGCTGAAAGCTCTTATTTTGTACTTCTTGATAAAAACAACGAACAATAAGCTAATTCTGTTTCAACGAATTGTTTTTTCAACATATGGCAGCTCATGCAACTTAAAGCAAATTCCGTATCGTTAAATTTCTACTGATACACAAATGTATGTTTTTCATAACACTGTAAATTTGTATATAGACTGTAGATACGAGGCACAAACGTTTGGAAAGGGGAAGTTTTGGGATTCAAACGTTACAAACTGTTTATCCCTTGGGTTTGAACCTGGATCCGAGAAAATGTCGTGGAAAATCTATTATAGGATACAATTTGTATTTCAGTATAACAAGGCCAGCATCGACATGGCTACGTCAAAATGCAGAGGCTAGACTTCTGACCAAAAGGTCAGTCACTGCTTATAAAAAGAACAAGTGTTTGAAAGATCTATTTGTCAGGGCTAAACTCCCTTGTCTGTCTTCAACTTAGGTATTTCTACAGGAACCAACATTTTCCCTTTATTTTTCCATGACCGTATTGGGTTTAATCTCAGTTTATCGATATCCTTCCCATAGCTGAGGGTGCGTAAGCATTGTCAATATATTACAAAGTGTTCCAGAGAGTTCTACTGAATAAGGCCGATCCCCTGACTGTCGTCAACCTATTGAATTATCATGAGTTTTTGTTTATTAATACAACTTATGATTGTGAATAAATATCTATATGATATATCCCTTTTTAATACCATAATAAACTTGTCTCCATGGTTGTTTTTGACAGAAAGATTTTCCCTGTGGTTGTTGTGTGTTTAAGTGTTGATAAATGTAAATAGAGTGTACATTTGGCATTGCAAGTGAATGACACCCGCCCTATATCACTCCTGAATGTTATGCAAGCATATAAAAACTAACATGCTGTATGCTTTTTATGTCGCATCATCACATTTTGATGGAAAGCGCCAAATACAAACAAATCCCCCCCCCCCCCGCTTTTTATGTCGCCTTTGTTAAACGTTATCTCCGTTTTTTTTGTTAGTAGAAGTAAGATTGATGCTTTTGTAGCTTTTAATCGCTCCAGTTGTTCTTTCAGCATATATAAATATATCTTGTCGTTAAACGCATAGATAAAGGATGCACGAAGTATGAAAAAATGCTTGAGGCTCAAGTGCAATGAGTTGCTAAAATCTCACGCTGTTTCCATAAATTCTGATTTGCCTTTTTAGTATCGTAGGAGAAATTCGTTGTAACAGAATAAGCTAATTGTTCGTCCTTTTATTTTAAAAAAGTGTATAGAAAGTGTTTTCCGTTGATAGCAGCCTTGTTGGTTAAAGGGACTCATCGTGTATTATTGTTTATATTTTTCATAATATTTATATTTTGGATGAAAGGTGTTTGGTTGATTTTTCAGGGAAAAATGTACAAATGATGAAAAATTAGTAGGAATTTCACGTCACATTGTTTATTGTCTGACGGATGGTTGGCTGGTTGTTTTAGCTTATTCTGAAGGACGGTTTCGGGTGAAAATACGGGTTAACTCTACTGTAGTGAGTTGTGAAAGTGTAACATATACTTATTTAACGGATAAACTGCGAAGTGCCAAGCTTCTTTAGATTATTTCTACATTATAGAACCAGTCTAAAACGCACAAAGAAACCAGAAGACGACAGAACGACCAGCCACATGAAGGTATTCAACGACACTCTCTGCATATCTAATATAAACACATACATCCCGACATTTTCAATTTTGTCCGTTATTAGCACATATTGTCAGTCCGTACAGGCCACTGAATTTACCAATGTTTTTGTACTTCAACATCAATCATTTACCTTTTTTAAGGTAATCTTAAATGCTCAACTGCACTTTTCACTCGAAATTGATAAAAATGTCCGAACTAAGAGTATCCACGTGGCACTAGCTATCCATATACAACTTATACATTTTATGATGACATAAAAAATAAAAAATAAAAACTATGTACGTAAAAATAACCTTAGCATAAAGAAGCACTGCTAACCATCAAATAATGTTTTCCCGACTACTTGAAATAAATATGCTATCCAACTTGCATAAAAGTAGATGAACTATAATTGAGGAATTAATCTAACGGCATGAATGAATTCTCAGATTGTTTATAGAATATCTTTTCTCATTATGTAATATGTTAAAGTCGTTTCTATATATTTTGACTTTGCAAACACCAAATGTTTGATTTTCACACAATAAAGGAGAATAAAGTTTCGGATATTCCTCTGAAATTAGTTTGAAATTCGGGTTGAACGAAAATCAGATAAAGGCTGTGGTTGCTTTTTATAACATATTAAAGTTAACGCATACAACTTTAATTTCATTCTGAACGACTTGTAAATCATAGAATAAATAAAGACGTTCATGAAACTGTTTGCATTTGCAAGCCACAGTAAATAAAATTGAACGTCTGAGGGGATGATAAATGCAGTAATAAATGACGCCGGTAGAGTTGTGAACACGTACGGACCCCAAACAACGAAATAAGCCCCAGCTGTTAAACAAAGGATTTTAAAAGCTCGTAAATCCACTGTTGGTTGACCGTCACTGGAACCCATAGGGAATACACTATTACGTTTAAACACAGTTTCTCGGATGATACTTGTGGTAGTGTATATGATAATCACCCCTGATGCCAAAGGCACATAAACTCCAGTTACAATACACATCCAGCCGAATTCCCAATACATGCCACACATTGCTGTTGAGGGTACGTACTGGTAATAGATCAGATTCTCCGATATAAGAATTGGCAATATGTATGTACACACGCCTAAAATCCACAATGAAAGTAAAACAGTTACACAACGTCTCCTGTTCATTAATGTGTGATATCTTAAAGGTTTTTTAATGGCCAGATATCTATCAACACTTACAACTGACAGGCTCCATATTGACATGGAACAACAAACAGAATGAAATACTCCGGCAATTTGACACCAAACATCTCCATAAGGCCAAAACTCAAGAACCACCGATACAATACAAGGCATCATACACAGTATTCCTGAAATCAAATCTGCTATGCTGAGATTTAAAAGACAGATCCTTGCAATGTCTGGGATTTGCCGTGTGCTCCGCAATACAATCAGGTTTATCACATTTGTTACAGTTACCGTTAAGGATATCCCCGTTACGATGAACAACTTGAAGGTAAACGGGACATCATTGATAGTCAAATTTGGAGTAGATGTATTCCTGCTACTATTGTAATCCATGCTTTAGCTCTTCACTTTTAGATTTTGATAATCAGGCTGTGGCAGTGGAGATATATGGAACCACGCTTTGCAGATAAAGCTGAAAATCTCCACACTTCGATCCTTTTTAAGTGATCAACTGCATCTTAATGATCGTTGTCGGATTTTCTCTGGTTTCATATTCATTGAAACGGAATATATGCGCCATCTGAAGGTAATTTCGTAATGGAAATCAATCTCTGACTACTTTTGAACTGATGTATAGTAAAGAGACACTACCCAACAAGGCACTAGCAGCATCTGCCAATGATGTCTGTTTATAGTAAGTATGAACGAGTGGTCAAATGCACTGACAGATTCAGCCCCATGGCTTATCGGTTATCTGTGTATTTATTGGATAATAAACGTGTGTCATTTGTCCAATCACGTTGCTTATATCTCGTTGACAATACGTTTAGACTGGCTGGACATGTTAGTGGTTAGTTGTATCATTTTTGAACTGCTGTAATGCTTCAAACTCTGAGAATATTGGACTTGTATAGTGCATCTTGATTTCACCTTTACCATTGACAGTGGATATAGGCTAAAAAATAGACCCAAGTCAATGTGTCCATGAATTTCCATGTTTTTAATGATTGCTTATTGTCATTATTTGTGTGGTGTTCGAGGTTTTTAATGATTGCTTATTGTCATTATTTGTGTTGTGTGCCAGGTTTTTTAATGATTGCTTATTACCGTTATTTGTTTTGTGTGCCAGGTTTTTTTAATGATTGCTTATTACCGTTATATGTTTTGTGTGCCAGGTTTTTTAATGATTGCTTATTACCGTTATTTGTTTTGTGTGCCATGTTTTTTAATGATTGCTTATTACCGTTATTTGTTTTGTGTGCCAGGTTTTTTAATGATTGCTTATTACCGTTATTTGTTTTGTGTGCCAGGTTTTTTAATGATTGCTTATTACCGTTATTTGTTTTGTGTGCAAGGTTTTTTTAATGTTTGCTTATTACCGTTATTTGTGCTGTGTTCCAGATTTTTAATGATTACTTATTGTCATTATTTGTGTTGTGTTCCAGGTTTTAATGATTGCTTATTGCCGTTATTTGTGTTGTGTGAAAGCGTTTTAATGATTGCGTATTACCATTATTTGTGTTGTGTGTGTCAGTTTTTTTAATGATTGTTTATTACCATTATTTCCGTTGTGTGCCGGGGTTTTTAATGATTGCTTATTACCATTATTTGCGTTGTGTGCCAATTTTTGTAATGATTGTTTACTACCGTTATTAGCGTTATGTGCCAGGTTTTTTAATGATTGCTTATTACCGTTATTTCTGTTGTGTGCCAGGTTTTTAATGATTGCTTATTACCGTTATTTGTGCTGTGTGCCAGGTTTTTTATGATTGCTTATAACCGTTATTTGTGTTGTATTCCAGGTTTTAATGATTGCTTATAACCGTTATTTGTGTTGTATTCCAGGTTTTAATGATTGCTTATTACCATTATTTGTGTTGTGAGAAAGCGTTTTAATGATTGCTTATTGCTGTTATTTGTTTTGTGTGCCAGGTTTTAATGATTGCTTATTGCTGTTATTTCCGTTGTGTGCCAGGGTCTTTAATGATTGCTTATTACCATTATTTGCGTTGTGTGCCAGATTTTTTAATGATTGTTTACTACCGTTATTTGTATTGTTTGCCAGGTTTTTAATGATTGCTTATTGCCATTATTTCCGTTGTGTGCCAGGGTTTTTAATGATTGCTTATTACCATTGTTTACGTTGTGTGCCAGGTTTGTTAATGATTGTTTACTACCGTTATTTGTATTGTTTGCCAGGTTTTAATGATTGCTTATTGCCATTATTTGCGTTGTGTGCCAAGTTTTTTAATGATTGCTTATAACCGTTATTTGTGTTGTGTACCAGGTTTGTTATGATTGCTTTTTACCATTATATGTGTTGTGTGCAAGGTTTTTTTATGTTTTACAAATATCTATGTCCACATGATGAGCGAAAGTAACAAATCGATTTTAGGTTTTTAGATTTCATGTGATCATACAAATGTAAAAAGGAAAGAAAATCCAGCTAAATTTGTAAACCCACTACATTATAGCTTTCTATTGAAGTATATGTATGTAGTAATTATGTAGTTAGAGAGATTTTTAGATTCCGCATTGCCAGTGTTTAGTGAAAATGGAAGTATATAGATTATATATCCCTGTTTATTATCAAGAGGCGTGAATGGTGGCACCTCTCTGATTTATCCTTCAGATTCTGTTAAGCTCTTTTTGGGTAAAATGCTAAATAGTGATGGCCAACTTCAATTACCCCATGTGTTTTTGTTCTATTTAAACTTATTTGAATGCAAACCATAACTTTTGACATCACGTAAATTCTGCCTAAGACACTTTGAAGCATGTGTCGTGGATTGAACTAAAACATTTACAACTACACCGATTTTGAGGACTGTTGTTGTTTACGCTCGCAGGTATGAGTATTTAACCGTCCATATTCGTTGAATTAGGTCTAAAGTATACAGCATACATAATACATAAATCTTTTGATCATTCAACATTAAAGAAACAAGTACTCTGCTTAAGTGATAAGTATTCTCGAAAGGCTGTGATCTATGGCGATAAAACGAATGCTTCAATCCGCATACGTACTGGTTACAAACCTTTCTTGAATCAATTCCTGGAGCTATGTGGAGTGAAGCTCATTGTATGGAATAGATTTCCTGTTACCAGTGCCTGACACTAAAGGCTTAATTAAGGGATGGGTATCGGAAGTGCAAGATGAACAGGGATACCCGGAAAACAAAGGATGAGCAATGTATCCAGTTACGATGGGGTTGTGATCTGCGAGGCAATATAATGGTAGCAGGTGTTGGAGAGGAAACTACCTTACAAAACCGGTATTAACTTTTGTTAAATGTTTACAGTCGGTGAAATTGTTGCGTCGGGTTGCAGCTCGATAACCTGTGAAAGCATAGGAATTTGTTTACCATATTGCCATTGTTGTTACTAATAATTTCTTAAAGTGGCATGAGCATGAAAAAAATATCAAATATGTATAAATTGATAAGGTGTTATTTCTAATAGATTGTTATACAAAGACATAGAGAGAAAGGCATCAGACACAAATGTACAGGTGTGTAAAATCCTAAAACAACAGTTGGATGGAGGGTTAAGGTATAGTGTGGAATTATTGTAAAAGTAAAAAACATATACAAATCATCATTTATATTCATAACATACGTGTCGAGTTTCGAGTACAAAAATACGCTGAAGTAACATCGTCGGGGAATTAACATTTATAAGCGTATATTCAATGCAAGATATTTTCATTTGATATATCAAGTTACATATTGGGTATAATGGTCTAAATCGTATACCATTGACCACAAATCATATCATTAACACAAAAAGAAACTTATTTTAGACAAGAAGATTTTCCCTGTGCGTGTGGGTTTTAGTGTTCATAAATATATATATATATTTTGGCTTCACTTCCGCGTAGACTTGCATTCACCAACTGAGTTGCCGTTTCATTTTGGCTTTGGTTTCAGGGGTTTTACAGGGTAGCCATTATGACAATGCATTGTATTTGGAAGGCCGAGTGAAATACACGCTGTGGTATTTAAACAGCATTTATCAGGCAGATGACATTTGAAAGCTATTTATTCAGCACAACAGATTGCTATATGAAATATAAAATTAGATATACGTTCCATAATATCAAACCGAATGGATATAATGGAAGCAAAAAATGCAACAATAGGAATACTCTGATAGTGGAGATATAGCATGGCACAATGCATAGTGTATATTTCATATAGTTTATTGAGAAGGCAACAAAGCATTGATAATCTATAAGACGAGAAGGACAAGATTGCCATGCTAATGCGTCAATAAAACGCGCGAACAAAAGACCTGCACAGAAAAGGCCAATCATTCCAAGAAAATGTCACAGTAATCACGTAGACCTAACAGTGTGGGGTAGATTATTATCCAAATACTTCTCTTGTCGATATAATTAAAAACAAGTACTCCAGAGTTTTCTCCAATTTAATACAGAAGAGTTGTCTAGAGTAGTAAGAAAATCGTTAGTTATTATGACATTAGTTTCCTGTTAATTTCGTACCAAAATAGAAGTTTTTAATAGAAATGTGTTTTTACATTGTTAATAATATGTTTATTTCCATAGTTACATGACGTCATGTTGATATAGCCTACTATTGTGCACTTGTGGAAAACAATTGAATATTTTTTCTCAAACATAAAAATATCTTTAAAAAACAAAACAAAAAAAAACCCAAAACAGTTATAAAAGATGAATTTTTTTCTTTCGAATTCTTGCGATTATTAAAGCACTTCTATGCCAGAAAGTGCTTTGTTTAAACATGTCTCAGATGATATCTCAAGTTCCTGTTAAATGGAAAATCCTGGCACAATGAACCAAAAAGATGATTTTCATCCTTGTTTGTACGTATAGGGCGCAAGATAGGTGTGGATTTAAATAAAAGCCCATTCGATCCTGTCACCAGTCGGAACACCCTTCGGCTATCATTGCTCGCTACCGGTCGGCTTTGACACGTCACGGGCAGTATGCGCTTTTTATACGGTAAATCACCGTATTTTTGGGCTGAATAAAAATGGAGTCCAAAGTACATATCAAAATATTTTCCTACAGACGAAAAGATAAAATAATAATATTTATAAATTTATTAAATGCTAATTTAATTTGATTCTAACATTTTTAAAACAGTAAATGATGTAAATGATTGCTTATTGCTCGAGAAAGATCCTAATAACGTTTCGTGGTGTACCAAATGGAAATTGTTACTCAACGCCGAGAAATGTAAATGTATAAGTTTTTCTCTTAAAACCAAACCCATTGTATACAATTACTCTGCTGGTAATATTAAGCTTGATAGGGTAAATGAAGTAACGGACTAGGGTGTAATAGTTTCCTCTCGTTTAAATTTTTCCAATCACATTGATAAGATCTGTACCAAGGCTCATAGAATGGTGGACCTTATTAAAATATCATGTCGTTCTTTTAATCTATTGAAACGTTCAAACACTTGTTTATATCACTTGTTCGAAGTAATGTGGAATATTGTTCCCAAGTGTGGTCACCTAATAATAAATGCCACATAGATCGTTTAGATCGTATCCAAATAAGTTTTCTCAAATATTTATTGTACAAATCTGGTGAAAGGAATTCCAATCCAACATATACAGAATTATGTAATCGTTTCGGTTTATACACCTTTAAAGATCGGCGACTTATGTTAGATTTTTACCTGTTGCACGGCATTGTAAACGCCAGGTATGACTGTCCATACCTGTTTCAAGAAATACCCTTTTGGGTTCCCATCAGACAACTAAGGAATCAATTTCTATTTTATGTTCCACATACTAGAGTTTTAATAAGGCAGAATTCATTTATTCCAAGAATGTTAAATTGTTTTAATAGCATAAGTACTCAGAATATAGACTTATTCTGTAGCCAATATAGTTTTAAGAAATCGGTCAAGGCTTATATCAAAAGCTTGTACTGAAATCCTAAAACGAAATACTTGTCCATGCACTTGTTATGAAATGCACATTTTGTATAGAGTGTTGATGTAGTCTATAGTTGGGTTATATCCCGTTGATTATTTACTGGATAAAAACATTTTTTTTAGAAAGATGTTTGTTTATATATTTTATATAGCCCGGTGAACCACATGATTTATAACCCAAAGAAGACAGACGCAGTTTCGGTACGTATCAGGAATCCCCCAATGCTTCAATTATATAACTGATCGTAGCCGAGAAATCTGGGCCCTGCCGAATTTTTTTTCTCTCCGTGTTCGTCATAAGGCGACAAGACACATTAGCAGCCACATAATACCAGTCGCCGTAAGACCGATAATCCGGGCTCAACTGATCGAGGCTGAAAGTTAACAAACAGAGTGTTTCGGTCCCTTACACAATCATGGGTAAGCCTACCCTTTTGTGGGCCCCTCAAGATGATATGGACATTGTACGTGTCATGGCTGCCTTTTTGGTCGCCACATTCAAAATGACCTGCAGTCTATCGGAGGGTATTTCACGTACGTTAATTCCCCTTTAACCTGAAGGGAAATGGGCCACAGCTCTTTAATCAATAATTTGACGAAGAGTACGATAATTCTAGATTTTTACCCTACACGTTAACAATCAGTTTATATGCTAGTAGTTGAAAGAATTTAACAGCTAAATAAATATTTTTAAAGATAAGCCGTTTAAGACAGGCCGACCACAGCAGCAGCAAACCAGTACTTCCGGTCAGGCCGTAAATGACGCATGTAAGTTACACTCCGTATGTTAGATTTACGTAAATACAGATCTTAAACGTATAAAAAGAGAAAATCTTTGAAAGATTTAACAATCAAGGCTAAACTACATTGTCTGTCTTCTACCTAGAGACGAAACAACGTATTTTCACTTTCTTTCCCATTATCATATTTTTGTTTAATTTCGCTTTAGCCGGCTTTTTGCCATAGCTGAAGATCCGTGCAGCTTTGTCAAAATGTTACAAAGTATTTAATCCAAAATTTACTGATTAAAGCTTATTTCCTGTCTGTCTTCAACCTTATGAAATATCATGGGTTTTGGTTTATTACAACAACCTCTGATTGGGTATGAACGTGTAAATGACATATCCCCCCTTTTAACAAGATTAGAAACTTGCCTCCATGGATAATTTAGTCAAGAAGATGTTTACTGTGCCCGAATGTTTTAGTGTTTTTAGTGTTTTAATAACTCAAATAAGTCAACCATTTGTAATTCTGTCTTTTTACAGGTATCCAAGACGCACATGTGGTTAGTCACAACAGTGTAAGATTCATAAGGATTAAAATTAAGTCGTTTAGAAAGCGAGTACAACATAATTCTCGTTTTTTGTGGAATTACACTTTCTGGATATTGGGTGACGCCCAAAACGGAAATAGTATGGCATTTAGTACGCGTCTGGTAACGCAGAATGCAGAATGCATGAGTTATATCAGTAACCTGTTTTGTTAGAACAGTATTATCGTTATGTTTGGGATTACATTTTCTTGAAAAATCACAGCAATTCTTCTGCAGATGTTGGATGACTAGCAAAACGGGAATAGAACCCGGGTCCGAGAGTATGGCACCTATCGCCAGCACTGAACGCCTGTTGTCTTACTCATTCAATCAGCCAGCCTCCCAATCGTGCCCACATGCTTACACGTATGTATGTATGTTGAAAAACAAATTGAGCGATTAAAGGCTGCTAAAGAACTTTTGACACTTTTAATAACTTTTAACTTCAACTTTTACTCCAGATGTACAAGTCCATAAAGTTTTATTTCTACTACAGGAGAGTCCTGTCTCGTCTAGCGTATTAAGAAAACCTTAGCTATTCTGTTCGTAAGAATATTGTAGGTTTTACTAGAACTATGGGCTTTATTCCCTTCCCTCCATGCATGCTCTCCCTTTGTCCGTGTGTTCTAGTGGCCATAAATATAACATACGGGTACTTGGACTATAAAAGAGGACTGTAAACAATATCAAAATCTCACTGAGATGATGATGTCGTCATGTTGATATTCTATTGCATGCTTGTTGAAAATTATAAAAACTTTATATCTTTGTAAAAAATCCAAACAATTATGTAAGACTAAAAAGAAAGACAGGTAACTTTAGTTCTATTCGAAATTTGAGAATTCATGATGCCCCTTTTGACTATTAAAACACGAAGCAGAGGAATAGTGGTTTGTTTGACTATTTAGCCTCCTGCTCCAAATATTATCCCAATTTTCTTTTTTTGTGGAACATTCTCGCCCTATAAACCAAACAGATGTTCTTCGTCTTTATTTTTACTTGGCGACATACAGGTGTGGATTTATGCTGTCGACATCTGGACGTTTTCGAGAATTCCTGCTGCTAGCAAAATCAACACGTCGCTGACATACACAAAAAAGGCGTTGAAATAATAAAGAATATAAACAAAACACCATTTGTCTTCTTCTCGAGCCATGAAACAATCCCATTGGGCAATCCGTGTTTGTACCTTGGCTCAAGAAGATGGGACAATGTGCGAATAATGGAAAATTTAGATAACTATCCACATATTTATATTTTATGTTATTGTTACTTCGAAACACAACAACGTACATTCACCAGTATCGTGTTGATCAACAATCAACTTTCACTCTTATCAAATATGAATAACCTTACTCAGAGAGTAATTCATGAAAAAGCTAAATAATAAGTTTCAACCAATAGAACAAAAAAGAGGAAACAACACACGAATTTGTACAACATGATCACTCGAGTAAAGAATTTCATTGTATGATTTATTCATAGGACGCAAATTACAAGATACGATTTTAAACCACATTCTACAAAAGACATCTATATTACTAGCACTAAATATGAACGGTTTCATTCACTTGCATAATTAAAGGGTTCAGTGGAAACAGTACCATTTCTTTTGCTTTTGAAAAAAAACCCAACATTTTAAAGTTTTATAATTTCGAATAAAATGATTGTTTTGAAGAATCAATAGATCATCTTTGTTTTTAAGGATGTAAATAAGAACTTTTCCTAACATCAAGTCAACTTTTTAAAAATGACTCTAGTACTTTTTACACTGGACCCTTGAATTGCTCTCCGAGGTTACATTGACAGTTTTGAAAACGCTTTCTACAAAAAAATGTCAAGTTTTCAAGTCATTATTTGTGTAAATATATTAGTTACAACATATCTCTCCTCCCCAACTGTACAAGATTCACTAGATTTAAAGTAATGAAAAGTCACCGTGCCAAAACGCTATATCAGATAGCTTTGTGAGAAAAAGAACAACGCTTTAGATACAAGTTGCATCAATTACCTCGACGCTTTCCTGTTGGGTTGACTGTCACGTGGATCTTCACTTGTGTCAGATACGCCTGTAGAGGGCGCTTTATCATCTACTAACATATCCAAATTTGCGTTGTACTTCTTTTGCAATTTTGTTTGATAACAAATATTGCCTATAATCAATACAATGGTAAATAACGCTATTCCGATAATTAGGAAAAATGGCCAGAAGAAACAATTATCCACTGGCTGGAATTTCAAAAATCCATCCAAGCACTGGTCTAAAATGACACCAACAATTATCTGTACAACCAGTACCGACAGGGCAGCCGTACAGAAGAATAGTCCGAACGTAAAGGAATAGAAAGCTTTACCGAATGCTATCGTTATCATGGCCACTGGAATGACAAATAGAGCTCCAATCGAGGCTCCGGCTCCTATGGAAAATACAATAGATATATTTTCACTATCAATCCATATGAGATATACAGCCATGACAAAAACGAAAAAGGCACTAAAGCCTAATTTAAGAAACAGCTTTCTCTTGACGCTGCTGAAAGTAGGCATATCTAAAACAGTCCCAACACATACTCGAACAAGTGCGTTTGTCAAAGAGAAAATCGTGATGATTGTACTGGATGACGTTTTGGAAGGGGGGACAATCGTGGTTAAATTGTTCATTATAGTAACAGTCAATGAGTATATCAAAGCCGCCGGCCAAAAGGTGAGATGGAAAAGAGAGTTCCTCTTCAACATGGACACGATATGACCCAGTGGGTAGATAGTTTGGGTGTTTTTCACTGAATAGTCATCAGATTGGTTGCTGAGTAAACTTATTTCTTCGTTCTTTTTGGGAGGGCTGGGTACATGAAATATTCCACAAAGCACCATTAAAGAAACAAAAATTATGGCTGTAGCCAGAAAGAAACCGCCCAGGTCGTCATTTTCTTGGAAAGAGCACTCGTACAGATAAATGAAGAAGATTTTTCCAAGGGCGTACATCGCTGCGTAAGTCGCCACTATTTTTCCAGAAGACGTCAGGTCAAAATGGGATACAGATATTGAAGCTGTAAGGGCGGCGGCAATGGCAATACCAGAACCTGCAAAAGTTTAGATCTATTAATCGATGTTTGAAGGCAATGTACAGCTCGTCTTACAGAGGTTATGGTAATTAGGTGATTTACCTTGATCGTTCTACAGGACAAGTTATGACATTTTTTTATTGCCTTTTAACCTAAAATCTGTGAATACTTAATAAAATCTATAAGTAAAAACAATGCAAACAAATCCTTATTTAAAAACGTATGGAATAATGTATTTATTTTTAAGTAATAACATTGAAAATGTTTAGCCACTTGTTGTTTTTATAATTTAACAAAAAGTAGATTTTGCTCTAAACGTTAAAAACCAACTTACATGCTAGTAGTTGGAAGAATGTAACAGCTAAATAGGCATCTCTAAAGATATGGCGTTTCAGACAGGTCAGCCACAGCAGCAGCAAACCAGTGCTTCCAGTCAGGCCGGAAATGATGTAGGTTAGATACACTCCGCATAGTTTAACCATTGATGGTTGGATTATGGAAAAACCAAAGCCTATAATTCCGGCCGAGGCTACGATTTCCACTAAAATAGAAAACAGATAAATGCTCATTAAGATGTTTTTAAATGCTGAATTAGGTATACATTGTATGAGTGAGCGGGGATTTCCTATTCTATTCCATACTATCATAAAAGCTCATTATATAAACGGGTATCCCAAATTTGAGAAATAACACCTTCTAGTTGTAGACAATGACTATAACATTAACGTACTCCGAAATTTGCCATATGCTGAAATTTTTTTTTTGCTTAGCTGTGGCGTCACAGCGGTAAGACTGTCAGCGTAGAATGGCTCGAGGTCTTTTCACATCCTGCATTGCAAGCTTGGTTTAAAGGGTAATTATCGGGATAAATTGCATATTACATCGGGAGTTTTAACACAAAGATAATAAACATATCAAAGATGGTGTTGGTATAAAAAATGGAATTTCTGAATGAAAACATTAGTATAAACCTCTGTCTTACTGAATAACAACAGTCGAAAGTGATTTAGTGTAATAGTACGACCAAATCACTATTGGTAAAAACAGGATGGAAATTGTTAAAACCAATGCTACAAATAACTATTGTGCTGTTGAAATCCATTTACACGTTTATTCTTCGATCCCCTGCAATAGTGTACCATTTTATTGAATATATTGAACTTAGATGCTTCGACTGTGTAGCATGGCCTAAGGCGAACTCATCCGGCTTAAAGGGAAAGAAAATCTAAGCTTTAGACTAGTTTAGATGGAAAGAGT
Organism: Lepidochitona cinerea; assembly: GCA_963971465.1. NCBI lineage: Eukaryota > Metazoa > Mollusca > Polyplacophora > Chitonida > Tonicellidae > Lepidochitona > Lepidochitona cinerea. Next base: position 29,189,305 of record OZ020563.1, on the reverse strand, counting down.
AGAGTTCATTTAGTCCAAAACAACTGTCCAATGTATGTTTTATCCCCTCGTAAGTGAATAATTGAAATTTGAAGGTGGTGTTACAATAGAGAATAAGCTCCCTAGGCCATTCACAAGGCCGCCACCATTTTTTCATTAGTTTTATCCAATTATTGTTGAATAAAAATTTAAGTGCGTTATAGAGTAGTCATGTGATGCAATTTAGCAAATGGCTGGCTAAGTAATGGCGCGCGGTTGCATACTGACCTATATATTCGGAGACAATCTTCCCACTTCAAGTTTGTCGCCATGTTTTTTTGGACCTAAATCTACCCTTATACATTAGAGAGCGGTATAAATACGTCATTATTGATCTAAAAATAGCTATACCAACATCACGTCATCCTAAAACGGAAAAATGGCTACACAGATAAGCCACTGAAAGGACATACTTCTGTCTGTTTTTATTAGCTTGAGTGTCACTGGAGGTAATTGACATGAAATGTTTTAAGTACTTTGAAGGTTGTTATCGACGATAATCCCTACGTATTTCTAGAGATTTCCCCTCCTTTAAAGGGGCGTGCCCGGAACAAAGATCGTTAATATGTGTGCTATTTGATTGTTGTTTCTATATAGATGAGGCTATTGGTAACTTTCCTGGCTCCCACTGACCGCTGAATACCGAGTTTTAATTGGGGAATGCTTAGTCTGCTTTGTTAACCGACTGAAAATGCGCAGTACAAGTCCGTTGTAGGTGCGTGTGTGATCCATTTTCGGCTGTCAAACAGAAAACCAAACAACAGGGAATTCCCTAAATAACTCTTTAAATGCTTAATTTTGGCGGAAAGTCGACTTACAGTCTTCAAAAAGATTACTTCTTATTTTTCTACTAATCTGAAGGTCAGCGGAGAATCACAAGAAATATACTCGGTGTCTCCTTTCAAACATTAAAAGCTGAATTAAACGGGGAAACCGTTAAAGCGATTAGCGGTTTGCCCCTACCCCCCTATGACGTCAAGGCCAGATAAATGATTTGGGCAGCATGTAAATAAACCTCATATTATACTAAAGACAAATAAACGTTAATTTTCCTGAAATTGTCTATGTTGCAGAATTTCGTTGTTTATTTTAGTTTATTGCCGCGTCTATTCGTATGAATGATGGCAGCATGTGGGACAGCCTTTAAATGAGATTTATTTTCGTTATAACAGCTTTGAAAAATTCAATTTCTGATTGCAACAAATTCAAAAGACGGATGAAAAACAATGAAAATAAAAATGAGAACATACATGAATTTTGTTTTTCAAAAAGGGGATGCGCATGACAGATTAAAATCAACCATATGTTTGAATATTGTATGAGTTTTTATATGTTTTATGGCCTTTAAATCAATATCACAGAGCTTGTATTTGATTTTTTCCTTTCAAAGTTTCAGTTATCGGTGGTGTCAGGTTGACTTACCTTCAGTCTGCGTATAGTTGAACGTTTCTTTGAGGGGTACGGCGTATACTGTGAAGGCCAAATCGAACCCACAGACAACTGACAGTGGTAGTGTAACAAATAAACCGATCCATTTTCGCACATTGTGCCACGTGAATTCTGCCATCACTCCCTGCTTGATTACCGTGTGAGTCGGCCCAGAAAGTCCTATTTATTACTCACTTCGGACACACTTTTGTCTGCAATCTTGGCCACGTGTATTCGTCTGCGAAGGCCATCTTTTAAATGCATTATCAATTCTGGGATAAAATTATAACCTGTCCATGTATGCACTAGATAAAGGTAATTTTGAATAGACGTTCACTGGGATTCTTGCCAATGTAGATCCTCGGCCAAGCAAACAATAACAACTATTACAGCTGACAATATGTTACCCTTTTTGGTCAGTAGATGACTAAATAAAAACAATAAACACGTGGTGGTTGGTGACGTTATTTATTTAAGCTATTGACAATAAAACATTAGTCACAAAATTCAACGTAGAAAAATATGACTGAATTACGGCTGTTTCTAACATAACAAAACAAACAACTAAATGCATTACCCTTTGTTCAATCGTCTGTTTTCTCCGCGTAGAAGAAAGAATGAAACATTTTAAGGTCATATCTCGGTCATTTTACTGATGGAAACGTTTGATGCATTGGATGAACGTCAATTTTACCCATCTATTCACCTCAAAATGATTTAATATTTCAGATACTCAAACATTTGAACCAAAATTATATTTGAAAATCAAAAATTTTAAGTGCCCGTTAATTTGGACACCTCATGTCACACAAAGATCCATATAGACGATTAAAATTAACTGAATACAGTCTCTAAATTCCATTTTAACAAGAAAAAAAATGACAGTTTGTATCACTAGAGTTGTAATAAATAAAATTGTAAAATTTGAAATATGATATTGCGAAGAATAATGTCCTTACATTTTGGTCAAAATGTCAAAGTAGAAAAATACACAATATTTCTATTTATTGCTTTGTTGTTTTACGTCGAGTGTACAGTTATTCCACGTATATGGCGGCATTGTCCATTTTTGTCGGGGGCTTTGGTTAATGTTATATGTCTCAAGAAAACTCAGATTAACTGCTGTATTTGCAAAAACGTACGTTGAGTCTCGAACCGAAGTAAATATAAAAAAACGCATTACCTTTCGAACATATTTTCCGTTCGTACAGCAGACATACTGTATGGATTTTACTCATTCGAAAGCCAATCATTTAGTTTTTCGATGGCCCCCAAAGCCTGTTACTATCTTGACGATCAGAAATTATGAAAAAGTGTGAATTTTGGCAGCTCACGCCCCTTTAATATTAGCGTTGGGAAAGATAAGCCACGTCGAGTGGTAAGTACGAGCCAAAATGGCCCGCCTTATTTCAGTTGTATAACAAACGGTGATAACTATTTTCAGGTTGATACAAAGTATAGACTCATTGAATAAAGTTTGATTCTGTGTGCCTGGTTTACCATTTCAATGAGCTGCAAATTCTCTGTTTTTCTATTGACAATCTGAATTCATGAAAATGTTTTAATTTTGGCAGCTTTTGTCGTTTTAGCTTTAAGACACACTATAGATTGATTGATTGATTGATTGATGTTTTACGCCGCACACATGCCTATAACACTTACATGGCGCTGTTGTCAGTTTTACGGGGGTAGAAAAGCTGTCTCTTTCCCCCGGAGGAAATGTCCGACCTTCGGCGAGTACCTAGCAACTCTTTCTCAAACGGCTATCGGCTGAAAACCCCACTCCAATCACATGGTCATTTTTTAAATTTTATTTGGCCTTAGTGGGATTTGAGCACCGATGAAAGGCCTGTGTCGAGAGATTATCACCCTGTTGACCCTGTTGAGCCACCCCGTAAGTCACTGAGAAACTATGATCTGTATATTATAAAACCGCTATTCGTTTAAAGATCTATTATCAATGATATAAAGCACATCGAAATATCAAACCGTCACTTAACTCTAAAATAAATCGTTGAAAGTTCAGTGATATAATATCAACAAGCATTCTAAGAGTATTGCGTAGTTCCCTACCGGATCGTTATCAATGGGTATGAAATTCAATATATATATATATCCATATATTTTTAAAGATAAAACATATATAGGTATGGATTGGTAGGTGTTTCTGTATATATAAAAGAGCATACTGTTTTGAAGTTGTCTTACATGACGAACTTGCCTGATTAGCGTTGGAATGAGGAAAATCCATACAGTATGTGGCCTATACGAACCGAAAACGTGTTCGAAAAGTAAACAAAATTTAAATAACCGGGACGACCATTCATTCATTCTAAGCCAAAGTTAGTTCAAAACAATACTTTACCGTACATTCTCGAGACTAAAAGCACTAAAAAGCTTCTGAATTATACGTCTTGAGAAAAATAGCCAATTATTTCAACATTCTGTTTTAACGTCCAAATATCAACATTTTGGCAGCTCATGCCACTTTAAGTTGACCTAGATCTTCAGACCTGCGTTAATGAAGTCATCATTTATTATTTTGTCTCGCAGCAGTTGCTTATAAAATTTATACCTTTATGTACATCTTCAAGATGGGTACCGGCGGAAATTAAATTCTGTTAAACAATTTGTTTTCTATATTTGTGTTTTGTAATGCCAATTTTTTCTATGATTCTCTTTTGTATATAGTGTTGATGTAGTCTATATCACGTTGAAATAAAAAAAATATGTATCGAGACAGTTAACCGTACGAAAAGGTGTGGTAATAACGGATACAGTTAACAAATTCGGGATGAATGAGAATATTTTCGTGTCTTTGGTGCTAATAAAAAACTACCTGAAGGTAGATATCCAAGGTTGACTCATAAAAAGGTCATATTTGGTACTTCTGGATAAAAATGACGAACAATCAGCAAATTCTAAACTGACGGAATTTTTCCTATATTTGGCAGATGCCACTTAAAAAAACATTGACGATATATAGAGACATAGACCTGTGATAGTTAGGTATTTCAGCAACATAGCGTGTGCAGAAACAATCCGGTCAATGTAACAGTGGGTCAAATAAAAGACAGTAACTGGTGGTGACCGGCTGAAGTTGGGTTTTACTTGCTGGCATGACATCATCCCCGAGTCGGTGGTTCACCAGTGGGAACTCCCTTCGGCTATCTTCGCTCGCTACCGGTCGGCTTTGATGGCATTTCACGCCGGTCGGAACTCCCTTCGGCTATCTTCGCTCGTTACCGGTCGGCTTTGACACGCACGTAAATCCCCGAAGTTATCAGACTGATTTCACGCACGTAAATCCCCGAAGTTTCAGAGTGCAGTCCGTGTGTCTAATCTGACGCACGCGGAATACTCTAGCCCTTGGAATATATTCCAAGCAATGTTCAATGAACGAAAATTACTTCTCTAGCACAATCATGATCTTGTGTGAAGGTTAATTAGTGAACGAGTTCTAAATTAAAAGTGGCACGAGCTGCCAAAATGCTGATATTTTCTCGTTAAAATAAAATGTTGAAATTATCGACCATTTTTCTCAATAAGTACAATCCATAAGTTTTTTGCTATTACAAATCTCGAGAATGTACGTCAAAGAAGTGTTCCACGGAAAGTGAGAATACCAACGAAGATCGTTATAATGTGTGCTATTCGACAGTTGTTGTATATGTTATAGATAGCCATTGGCACTTTTCCTAGCTTCCATGGACTGTTGGATAGGGAATTTTATTTGAAGATTCGATTGTGTTCTTTGTTGAAGTAATAAGAATCAACCTGTGGTAGCTGCCCGGTACAATTTCTTTGTCGAGGTGCGTGCAGTTTGTTTACTGACTGTCAGACTGAAATAAATAGCAACAAGCAATTTTATAAAGATCTTTTTATATGTACTGTTGTTTTTCATCCGAGAATAATTACTTCTGAATTTTTTTTATTCTCTGAATGTCAACGGAAAACTACTACAGACTTAGCTGTTTGTCATTTTGGTGCATGCCATTGATATAAAACTATCGATGTAAGCACATCCAATTTCTCACTTTTTTGCAAGGTGATATTAAAATTTCAGAACGATAGGTCGCTTAACGTTCATTGAAAAGCTAAATTATTTATGGTTGGATTGAAAAGAAAATCTAAAGCTGTTCGTACAACGGAGAAAATTTGAACAACTGGAAAACATATTCAAATTGCTCTGCTTTTGCGATTGCCATAGTTTCTATTGAGCGACACCAGAGGTGTATGAATGGGGAAGTGTGAAACGTCCCATTACACCATATTCAGGGCACTGGCCACCGTTAGCTTATACTACATTATTTGAAGTTGATGGGCGGTTAATTTTGACATTGTGAACGGTTGCGCAATTTCAAATCAGAAAATAAATTCACTGGACTATAGTTGACACTCCCAGTAACCCAGTTTAGAAGATTGCATTGGTTCTTATAAAAGCTTTAGCCGCCATGTGAATTAGATATCTCCATTTCGAATCGTCTCAAATAAGGCTCCTTGTCTCATCTTTTGCCATTTTTCTACCCTTATGTATCTCATAATAGTTCATACGAGAGAGAGAAGAATTCCACGGTTTCTGACTAACCGGGAAAGGGCGTTGTTTAAGGTGGCCTTTGGGTCAAAAGGCGCCAGTGTATATGGTAATGGGACGTTTCACACTTTCTCATTCATAGAATTCTGCGACACTCAGGACAAGATTGTCTCACACGTTTACTTGCTTCACCTTGGTTGGCTGTACAGGGCACTTACATTTATCTATGCATCTTAATTGGCAGCTCGAATACAGCGGAAGTTCTTCGCCAAAAGGAACACAACTGGTGCAATGTTTAAAAGTTATTTTGTATTTGTTTGGTGAATAAACAATCAATCAATCAATCAATGCACTAAAAGTTCTTAAAGTGGCATGAGCTGCCAAAATTCACACTTTTTTCATAATTTCTGATCGTAACGACAGTAAATGCTTTTGAAGGCCAACGAAAAACCAAATAAGAAAATGAATTCACCTCATGTTGGACCTAATCATTTAATTAGCGTTGGAATGAGGAAAATTCAAACAGTATGTGGCCTACACGAACCGGAATAGTGTTCTAAAAGTAAGCAAAATTTAAATAACCGGGACGACCATTCATTCATTCTAAGCCAAAGTTAGTTTAAAACAATACTTTATCGTACATTCTCGAGAATAGAAGCACTAAAAAGCTTCTGAAATATACGTTTTGAGAAAGATAGTCGATAATTTCAACATTCTGTTCTTACGTCAAAATATCAACATTTTGCCAGCTCATGCCACTTTAAGAAAGTATATTTGCAATCTAAAACAGATTGATCTGTTGCTTCCAAATCCGTTCTGAGCAGCGACAGAAACTCACACAAACATAAGCACCAAAAATATTCTAGATCTTGATTGCTCATGATCCTTTTTCATTTGAATCTATATAAACCTGTAGATAATTTAGAGCTTACGGGTTGGGACGAGATAGTTTAATACCTCTGTCGTAATCTTATTTTCACAGCAAAAATGTAGTCTTCAAGGACAGAGGGTGGTTATCTGAAATATTTGTTTTTAAACGATAGCTTTTTATTGACTGTCTGTAATCACACGTAAGCTTATTCAACTTTATTCATGTTGTTTTTAATGAAACGTCAAAACTTTAGCAGGCATACATGTCAGCAAAGCTCGCATTTCGAATGAGAATGAAAGTTAACTCATGTTGGACTTGTTAATTTGCTTTGTATGTCAAAATCGTGTCGAGTGTTTTCAGCTATGCAATCTTTGTTTCAAAGGCCCTTTCGCACACCACAATAAATGCTTCATGAACTTGCTTACGTCACGGAGGATTGTGATTACACTGGACAATTCATCAATAAAAACCACAACAAATGCAATAGTCTTTGATAAGCAAAATACTTTGGACTTTTAACCAAATAAAATGATTGTAAAAAAAAGAACAATTGTTGTTTGTTTGATACAATATTTAAAAAAATGTAAAATATATGTAGTTTTAAAATTGAGCACGTTATTTAAAGTTTGTCACAACTTGAAATTGAAATTTAATTACAAGCTACGCCTCTGGCGTTAAGAGCTACAAGTGACAATAGAATTGATTAACAAGAAGAATTCTCGACAAAGGCTCGTCTGTGTTTGCACTTCAGCACACCAAAGTTACTAAGCTTTGAATATAACGGTACCAGGTATAGGTATTTTAATGACTTTAGAATGGTAGGCACTGGTAAAGAAGTGGGGCCCCCGAAATCTGATGGATTTTCCCGTAAGTATTAGATTATTTTAGCTGAATTAATCACTAATCGATGTGTTTATTTTACCAAATCGGATTTTTAATCTTTTTCACCGATCGTTATAAAAAGTGACATGTGTTGACAATCTATCTTAGTTATGCTAAAAGAAAAATAACAAACGTGTCTCTTGAGTGTGTAACAGTTGGAACCTATCCGCACACATGTGCCTCTACAGCTTGATGCTGTTCACAATTCAAATCTAAAACTTTGTTAGATAGAAACGCAATAATTCCACAGTCTTCGCGTTTTTGTTTCACACGTTTGATTTGAAATGGCATTATCAATGCGGGGGCCTCGGTGGCTCAGTCGGTTTGAATATAGTCCTTCAGTTCGACACAGGTCTTCCATAGATGCGACGTGGGATCGAATGCCACTCATACCAAATACAAATTGAAACATTTTCTGAGTGAATTTCTTACTCGATCGCTGTATGTGGAAGAGTCGCCAGGTACTCACCGAAGGCCGATTGCCTCTGCCCTTAAAGCCATATATGTGAAATAATCTCAATTGTTCGCGGTGTAAAACATCAATCAATCAATCCATCAATTATCAACGCGAATGATATGGTATTCTCGGAAAGCTACTGATAGAGGTTTTGTGGGGACACAGGCGGGAGCACGCACCACACGGGGGGGGGGGGGGGGGGGGGATTTGAATTTTTATTGGCGCTTACCCATCCATGAGGATGATGCACGCCAAAAACATTACGTAGACACAATGCTAGGAGAAAGACAAGATTAGCATTGATATCAGAGCAACCATTATGGGATTGCGCAACTTACATTACATTGAGTTTGCTTCATCACTGTCTGGATTGGAAAAAAAAGGGTCATAAGAGCACGCACCACACTCAACTGGATCCGCGGAACGTGTTTTCAAAGTTAGGTTGTTGGTGGGGGGGGGGGGGGGTCTATGCGTCCCTGGGATGAATGTAATCCTTCATCGAATTAACCCAATGAATGGACAGTGACTTTTTAAATTCATTAGCTGGTTAATAGTTGTTGGAGATTCTTATTTTCTATTTTGAGTTTAGACCCCAATAGTTGGTATGGCGACCCTTGCGTCCGACACCAAGATTGATGGCATAGATGTCAATAGCTTTGGATGGCTGGAGCCATTTTCGAATTTCCGCCAATGTGTTATGAGATCCATCCTAATATTGCTGACTTTTCCACGTGTCCTTCAGTGTTCCCAAGGGCCGGAACTTAGGGTCTAATGGGTTTAATACCATGTATCCATCTTCAATACAGAGACCTGCGTGTAAATACATTATATTCCGTGTAACGTTAGACATATGTTAAAGCTGGTACTATAGGGGGAAAATGCGTCCATGATTTGCTTTTATCGTACGTCTTATTTGTGTGCATTTTACTTTCTTTCTATCGAGAAAATCACAACGCAGAATGCAATATGTAGTTTAGATTAAATGCACTCTAGATTGTTAAATTATACCTCATCTGAGTTTTCGTGAAGACAAATCTGGTCGGTGCTGTAAAAATAACTCAGTCGTATTTGCAATTGTAAAGATTTCAAAGATCATTTGTTTTGCTCACGTTTTCCCTGATTTTTAAAATATAGATATGTTCACAGTTTATTTTGTCTCGAGACATTTTCCGGAAACTAAAATTTAATTGAACAATTTATTACACACGTAATAGTTGTAAATTAAATGACGTTGACTTCATCACACTGGGTGTCTCTACATGTAACAGCCGTTGCTGCCACGAACCGGTAGAGGAGTGTATTATTGCGATAAGAGCATAGACAGGATGGGTTTACATTCATCTGCAGTAATGTCATTAATTGCTCGGATTCGATCAAGAAAGTGCACTAACTATCGGTTGATTGATTAATGTTCATGTCCTACTCAAAATGCAGCGGGGGGACAGTTTTAGTCGCGGAGTCTCGAGTAAACCCCCTGCCTTCCGACGTTACCTGACTGATGTCACATGGACCGAGCGAGTGAAAACCCAGTAAGATGCCTCCTACCATTATTTATAACTAGTGTTACATGGACCAGCGACCCGTTGATGGAAGGCAGTTTTAATGATTATCGGTTTGATTTGCTGAACCAGAGAGGCATTTCTTGTCCATAGAATATGAGTTAAAATTCAACATTTTAAGAGTTAAAATTCAACATTTTATGAGTTAAAATTAAACATTTTATGAGATAAAATCAACATTTTATGAATTAAAATTCAACATTTTATGAAATAAAATTCAACATTGTATGAGTTAAAAATCCAACATTTTGTAAAAAAAGAAAACCCCAAATACAACTAAACCATACTAAGTCGATCAGAATATAAAAAAGCCTCAGTAGCCTTAAATTTCTTGTAAATTATTGTTATTGTTCCACATTCGTCAGTGTTGTTACAATTCATATAAGACACGATGTTTGATTGATAGCCCTTACAACAAGTAATCAATGAAACAGAATTGGCATTCGCCCAGTCCGAGCGGTAACCTCCCCACCTGGGGGCTGTTTCTCCATACAAGGGCTAACAGTCCCGGTATTATATACCTTCAAAAGTGCCTTCAGGTGTAAAGTTACGACTGGCGTAAGTGAGTTGAGAAACATCCTGCAGATATAGATTTGAAAATTTATGAGTGGGATTTCACTTGATTGCCAGAGGTTGTCAGGTACTCGCTTTGTGAAAATGTGTGTGCCCCAAACTCCACGCTAAACTTTGCAACGCCGCTAATTAAATGAAACAATCTTCAGTGGGGGTAAAATATCAATCAATCACCTATATCGGTCCTAATCTACCATTTTATTCATCTCTGAAAATGAACCAAAATTAGCTGTAGAGTCTGAACTAGCTTCAGGGGGGTATTTCATAAACAGGTTTAGACGGCTAAACTAACATAGCCGACTAGAATAGCACTGCTTTAACGTTACTGTTCAGTCGACTATCTGACCGTTGTCGGTTATATGGGGTTTATGAGATACCCCCCAGAAGATTCATGTCTAATGTAATTTCAACTATATTTATACTATAAAACCGGATATCTTGTAGGCTGTATTTGCAATCTATGTTCTTCTATATATCTTGTATGTTAATGTAGTTTGTAGGCAGCTCACGCTATGGTTTTACACAGTTTCTGTTTTTTCTACACCTTGTTCAACAATAATCTGTAGTAAGTCTAAAAACAGCGTGCAAAATCCTCTCCATTGCTAACTCATTCTCACCATGATCCTTTTCTATCCTAATCGCGTTAGCTATGTTAACATAACGCGATAAACATTATACGCGCGCGTACTTAAACCGCAGGATGGAAAATGTTGTATGTGATGAAGGTAAGTGATGGAGATTTGTATTCTGAATAGAGATCATATTATATTCTGTTTAGAGAAAGCATATTTGAAAAGGAAAATTGTATTTGTTCAGTTCTCATGGAAAAAAATAACAAAAAGAGTATAGTTAAATTTAAAAACTTGCGAACCGTTGGTTCCGTAACTTTGATATAAGCGGTTTAAGTTACCGACCAAGTATTCATACCTAGGAAATTCGTATGATCTACACATGAAGCAAAAATAACCTTGCTCACTGTACATCAGAAGTTATGCTTTCTTCGAATTTGATACTGTGCATTTTTAGGTCTGAAATAACGAACTTTTGGAAGTAAAACTACAAATATGGACCGGGAATTATAGGTTTTCCATCTAATGTCAAATTCTCAACATTCCCAGGGTGTGTAGTCAAGCAAATTTCAATATTTGTGATAATTGGAATTCCATGCAGTGATTTAATAGAAAGCTGTAATTTTAGTCTGAGTAAAAATACCCTTCATCACAAATAATCCAAAACGATGTTATATTGTATACTTTCACGTGATCAAAGTTATAACACATCACCGTTCTTAGTGATCACCCAGATCATCACATTTTGTTTTGGGCACCTGTGACTGTAAATTTGTAAATAACAAATATACAGTGTTATGCCAGGAATAGTTATCCTATATTTAGTAATTAAAGTGAGAATATAACTCGGTACGTAATGGTAGAAAGCTTCGATTATTGGAACAGAGCCATCTTATAAACCGATGCATCGATTCACACAGTAACAAATACAGAATAATTGATATGTATGAAAATTGATATGTATGAAAGTTGATACTCATTGACTTTGATAACGATGTAAGAACTACATCGAAACGTCGTCACCCAATAAACCAAGAGGAGTAGTTCTTCACTATGAGTAGTTCGTCACCTTATTGTAACCTTTCAACCTTTGTTAATATAGAAAAAGTAGCAGAGAGTAAATGTTCTAATTAACCTGCTAAACACCCGTCTCATTCCAGGGATACACTGTCAAACGAGGTCAAGGGCAATATCTGAAAGAAGCGTAACGAATTTATTTATGTTTTCACATACATCATACTTTTTTCTTAAATATTTAATTACTTTGGCTCTCCTCTTGTCATAAACTGTCAAACAAGTCACCAGATAGCACAAAGAGAAAGGGCATATCACAGAGACAGTGTAGTTACATTGTCAACTCGCAAGTTGTATTGGAATGAGAGATATTAGGAAACAAAACAGGAGTTGATACAGCTGATATGTGATCACTTTACTGCCTCGGTAACACAACTGGTTTTAAAAAATCCGTCCACTGTACCTAGTACAAAACACGATCTCGTTGACATTTTCACGTCACAGAGAATGATTTGAAGATAAAGACTCAATGACAAAGAGATATTATAACGAACTGGTTGTTTAAAATTTATTCTTTATTAGAAGATGGTATATAAGATGTCATTAGATCACAGCTTTTGTGAATATAGGAACACGTATGCCAAATACCTTGTAAATCTATCAAAATTGGATAATACAAAAATGAAAGTTATAACTGTTCACGCAGTTTCCCCAGCAACATGTGTGTAATACACGTATTTGGCTCCTAATGAAAAGTGGAAATCCTAACGACGTTCCTGTTATCCAGCAGGATATCGCCATATACTTATAGAAGATATAATCTCTTAAACAGAGAATCAGTGTAATGAATGTGAACAAAATAATTTGATATACTTAATATTCAGTAAATAGTAAAATCACTTAGTCCTGTCCTTTATTAGATTAAAACCGTTATATCTTGCCCTACAACTTAAGGAAATGGTAGATACACGAACGATATCCTTTCGAAAGTAAGCTGCAATCATCATTAGGGAAATTACTGAAATAGTAAATTAACCGACACTGATTGACCCGGAAAACATTACGTTTTTTTTGGCCTGGATTTTTTTTCCGGGTAAATCAGTGTCGGTTAATTTACTAATTCATGATCGTTATAGTCAATCTTGTTATGACAAATGATTGAGCAAGGAAAATTAAGGTGGCACATGTTTTCTGTCATCAATACATAAAATATTGCATCCTATTGAACAATATATATTATTGTTCACGATATTTGTGTATTAGATTATGGTGCAATAGTTGCAAATAGGGAAACGTCTACAACCAACAGAACCGTGGTATCAGTTTTAATGAGACATGCCACATCAGGCTGTCAACCAACCACGATCGTTTGTGTTTCTGTCAGCGAGTGTCATTAAAGGGCCCCTAAAGATCTATGTGTTCCAGCAATAGACAATTATAGAACTTCCGCTCCTATATAACCCACCAAGAACTGGGATGAGCTGCTAAAAAGTTTGAAGTGATCTCTTGAAAATAAAATCTCAACTCGGTAATAAATACATGTATTTAAAATCTTTATGTGACAACAAACTTGAAAATGCGAGAATGTATCCATTATATATTAGCATTTTGTAAACTCTTTCGATTTGTTTTATTCAATCGTGGACCGGTCACTATTTGATAAATATTTTTCTTAGAATTTATAAAACGACTTTTAATTTTATCAGATCACTGCAGTTTAATCACCTGAGTTAAATTTGTTTGATTTTTTTAATATATTTGGTGCAATAAACGTATTTATAATTATTTCTTAACTGCAGACTATTTTTCGTTTCCAGTGCGCTTACTGAAAACTTGCCGATGGCGTATTTGTTTCATGACTCTAACCGGGACAACATGTTTACTGGCGATGAGGGTGAACTTTGGGTTTGCTATTGTGTGTATGGTAATACCTGAAAATGTGACTCGAGGATTTGTGGAATTAAACAGTTCGCTTCACTCTCCATGGGGTGGAAATATTTCAGCGACTCTGGTATCAAAATACACCATCCAGGAGGGTGACCGGAAGTGTGGGGCTCATGATCATGGCGACATGCCTTACAACGGAAAAGTAAGAATTTTGAATTAAGTACAGTGAAACATGTGTAAACGGATATTTTCATAAACCGGACTAACTGGCAAAATCCTTCTGTATTTAAATACATGTTAAATAACCTGGATAAGTTGACCCTTGTCTAAACGGGGATTCTGTCTTCCCTCCCCGAGACGTGCCGGTATATAGACTTTGTCTATGTATACAATGACAAATTGTCTACACGTTGAAAAAGACAATCTACCTGAAATATTTTACTTCGTATTTCAAACGACCATGATTCAGCTTGAAAAAGTATTTAATATTTAAAACGACATTTAAAAATCTAGGCCTATTTGGATTCAAATACCTGCGAGCAAACAATATATGATAACGTCTTGCCTTGAGTGAATGGGTTTGTTTGTTTCAACGGGTTTAGTTTTATAAAGAAACATACCGACAACAGATGTTTTGTTTTTGTCAACAGGGTGGAGAGTTCACGTGGGATAAATCGTTACAATCCAAACTATTGGCGTCATTTTACTATGGATACATCGTAACCCAAGTTCCGGGAGGATGGCTGGCGCGAAAATTTGGCGCCCGGAGAGTCATTGGTTATAGTTTTATACTGCTTATAGTATCGACAATGCTCTTTCCTGTTGGCACTCGTCTACACATTTATTTGGCATTTGGTCTTCGAGTCGTGGCAGGGTTAGCATCGGTAAGCCTATGTTTGGATATCAAATTAACTGTGGTAATAGTTAAAGTTATCAAAACCAATATACAGCTGAATTCTCAGTCAAGCTATTCTACTAGTAGTGCATGTAACAGTAAACGGAATCAGCGGTTTTGTGATAAATATAGACGACAACTATAGTAGAATTTTCGAACCGACGGTCTGGTTGAATTTATCAAAAAATTAACCGTGGTGTCAGCCCCTTTCCAATTAAACGAAACGAGACTTGACTGAAATTTCAAAAACAGGTATGACATCCGGAAGAGGATGTCGCCAAACCAAAGTTTCGAAAACATACATTTCTAACGTAATAAAGCTTTCTGTCTTACATGTACCTCTTCAAACGTCTAGAGTGCAGGGAGGGGAGGGGGCATGGGGATCAAAATTACCTAAAAATGTAACTTTCTTTGAATGCGCATCTAATTTTTTTGACCACTTGATAGGGCCTTGTTCTCCCGGCAATGTCTTCGCTATGGGGTCGTTGGGCTCCGCCGTTGGAGCGGTCCAAACTATACGCCGTCCAAACAACAGGTAAGTGGAATGTTCTGGGGCTGGGTGTATAAAGATGTATTAGGCCTAAGTTTGACTTAACTGACCGACGTCATACTTTCCCGACTTAAGCTTGTAACTGCTTCGTGCAACGGACCTAAGTATTGTACTGTCCCAATGGTATTGTCGTTTGACAGAATAAACTCGTTGAAAAAATGAAACAAGATTTTACTTTGATAAGTTTACATTTCTCCACAGACAAAAATGCCGCTTACTTTCATAGTTTTCAAAAGTAACTTAAAAAAAGATCGAGATTCAGATTCTTCGATTGTCGGTCTTTTTCATGCCCCCTAAACATTCTCTGTTTTGTCCGTGTGTCCATCCGTCTGGATTCTTTCGTCAACATGTTTAGGATTGGTGCCACACTTGTCACTGGTAAGTAGTGGTGCAGTGTTATTGCTACATGTGTTAATTTGATATATCATGACAACCCATGCGGTTATAATACAGGTGCATGTACTTTGTTTTAACAGTTGTGCAAACTATTTATGTCCCTTTGTTAAACGGGCTCCTGTTTATTTTTCTGTGTGACATATACAAAGACTGACAGGTACATTTGTGGGATTTTCAGTCAGTTAGTTTGGATTGTAAAGTAACAATACTACAGTAATCGCATTCTCGCGAGATCACCTTTAGTCGTGGCTAAGATAGACCCAGTACGCCTTTACACGACATAGCACATTCATTTTTCATTGCCAGCTTGGTAATCATATCAGATAAGTATAACAACCCATACGTTAATATTTACTGGGAATGAAAGAAAACGTTAAACAAATAACTAAATGGGACAGTCAATTTTACGAAATTGTCCCATTTTTACGCTGGCCACTATTAGTGCAACGAGGCTTTGCAATAGTTGCCGATGTCTGAAATGTTTGATGTAACTAACGATATCTCAAAGAAATGAATAAAAAAAGCGGGTAAATGCGAGCACACGCCAGGTTAACTTTCAGGATGTTGTTGTTTTGTCGAATGTTCACACAATTAGTTGGCCTCCGTGATGAACTCTTCCATCGCATTGCAATGGATTTTAAAATGGCCACTTTTGGCCTTGGAGGTTATGTTTGGACCTACGGCCTAGGGTTTTTATTGAAGACTATAGTATCAACCACTGGATCATCCCTCCGTCGTACGAATTGCAAATCAACCATCTGTTACGTAAGTCATGGTATGTGTACATGATTTGTGGTTTTGTAGTGTAGGTTGTGGTCGACAGAGCAGTATCCTTGTTGACACGTGTCTCCTAACCGTATAACACCAAGGTAAATACTAGGACACTTACAACCAATGGGAGGAAAACCTCAGCTAACATAGGCCTACTTTATATGTTTAATTTAGTAACATTTGTTACACAGCCGAATTAAGGTGTTCTAGCCTTATGACGGACATGTAAAAACATTATCACTACTGAATTTCAAATAGAAAACGTCTTTAAATTTTTATTTGTGAATTCATATCGACTACATTTCTATACGAACATTATAACAAAGTATATAATAGAGCGTACAAATTCTCATATGTAGAAGTTATTTCGTTGGAGAGGGATTTGTCATATTAAAGTAGTATGGGATGTTAACATTCGGACGCATGTTCGTTAGGAGATAATTTTATAATTAATGCGAGGAAGTTGCAAATCATGAGCTGTGTGTTTCGATACCTACTCTAAACTACATACCACCAATGGGTCTGGGGTTCGAATCCCACTCAGTCCAAAAAAAAAATGTTCTGACTGGGTGTTCACTCGAACGACCTATGTGGGATGGTTGCCAGTTACCACCGGAAGGTGGTGGGTTTCCTGCGGGCATAGAGCACGGTTTCCTCCCACAATAAAACTGACAACGCCGCCACATAAGTGAAATAATCTTGAGCGCGGCGTAAAACACCAGACAATCAATCAATCTGAATTACATATGTCTACACAAAAACACACAAATCATACAGGCTCTAATATATGGTTTGTATGTTTTATTGGTGATTTCGATTGCATTCTGTATCCATCCATTTATACGGGATACGATGTATTCAAACGTAACGACGTAACTGGAAAGGTTTGACTCGATTAGGTCAATCGAGGTTACTATGGTTACCAAGCATGGAGCCTCTCGCTTTCTCTTTCGGTAAACTATGCACCGTGTACAATCTGGATAAAAAGCGCGTATTGACTATAGTGAACTAGGTAAATTGGCAAATCAGAGGCCAAGAATGTTCTTTATCAGTTGAGAAGTTTATTTATTAACTATTAGGTACACCACTTGGAAGCGTGTTGACGTTATCTATATCCGGGTATTTGTGTGATCATGGATTTGACAATGGATGGGCAGCCATATTTTACGCCACAGGTA
The DNA here is from genome assembly GCA_963971465.1 of Lepidochitona cinerea. Classification (NCBI taxonomy): domain Eukaryota; kingdom Metazoa; phylum Mollusca; class Polyplacophora; order Chitonida; family Tonicellidae; genus Lepidochitona; species Lepidochitona cinerea. Next base: position 29,171,723 of record OZ020563.1, on the reverse strand, counting down.
AGAAGTTTTGTTTACTACGGTATACATTAACAGACAGGCAGTTCAGACAGAATCACCGAATTGAGACGGTTGCTGGAAACCTTAAAACCCAACTAACACGTGTTTATGGCTCAATCCAAAACTGACCGAGTAATGCACATTATAAAATACGCCTTAACATACCATGGCAAATAAATAATCTATATAGTATAGACGTTATTCTCGTTATTTTTGGGATTACACTTACGTGAAAAATGCCGGTAATTTTTCTTCCGGTTTTTCTTGACGAATCGATCCCGAGTCCCAGAGTATGGTACCTATATTGCCAGCACTAAATGTCGACTGTCTTACCCATTTAGCTCATAAAGACCAAACGAGTCATGACATCATCTGCTTTAGTTAAATAAATGACATGATGTAGTAGTGGATAAATCATTCTTCTACAAGTTCAGAAAGCATTGTGTTTTATAGATAGCCAGATGCCAACATTTACGAGACAAAGGGACCGCTTTGTTTATCACTCAAATGGTATATCGGGACGCATTGTGTTAGATGCCAGTTTTAAAAAAAATTACCTATTTTAATTTCCAGGTATAACAGGTGTGATTTGGGTGGTCGTCTGGTTTCTGGTAGTATATGATACACCACAAAAACATCCGCGTATATCAGACGAGGAGAGAGACTATATTGAAATGTCCATAGGGAATCCAGACCCTGGTAAGGTGAGACGTTTGTTCATATATTCGGAAAATTCAATAGTAATATTCTCTTAAATATTAAACAAAATCAATTCCTATCTAACGATATATTGAAATGACCTGAATCAATAAAGTGATTTATCACACAGCTCCACCAAATTGACCAATGTAACTTCCCCCCTTGTTACACTCTTATTGGCATGTAGCCATTAGTTGTATTGCTTGGTCATGTGACAACCAGTCAGTCACTTGGCGAGAAAGGATCCAATATTCACCATGTCATTATTAAACATTTTCTTTTGTTTTTTTTTATTGTTACCTTTACTGATAATCTGGGCCGTTAAGAGTAAGGATTTACAGACGCCTTGGAAAAGTATTTTGACATCATCGGCTGTTTGGGCTGGAGTTGTGGCACATTCCGGCTCTAATTGGACCGTAGCTACCCTTCTTACTGGGCTTCCAACTTACATGAAAGAAGTTTTAGCTTTTGACATACAAGAGGTTGGTGCCACAATCTGAGTATCAAGTAAAATCCTTGGTTCATGTAGGTTTGATCTATAAATACCTTTATGGATTTTAAGCTTTCTACACACACAGAAGTGACACATACAGGCTTACTCGATTGATTTCACTTTGATTTTTATATTTTTTTATGCTTGTATTTCAATTTTTAAAAAGAGATGCGACGATTTAAACCCCAAATGGGGGTTATTGAGTATAAGTTGGTTAAATAGAAACCACTGCTGCCCCGGATAAAATTCACCATGTATTGACCCAATTTGTTTAGCCACTATCCACTATCAGTGGATACTTTTCTGGTTCCGTTATATTTTGCATTACTTATATTTTTGTTCCTCTAAACAGATATTAACAATTTTAATTCAACAAAATGGGATAGGCTACTTAAAAGTGGTTTCGTTTTCCCATTCAAAAATTTCATTTTGGTTAATAGATAGACGTATCAAAGCTTGTTATATATTTACAAAACAAGCCTGGAGATTAATAGAACTGATAATTGCTATATACATGGTGATATTGAGATACATATGCATGTAGACCGAACTTGTTGTATTTTATATTTATGTTCACCTTGGATGTAGGAATCTAGGCAATTCTAAATCTCAGCTTTCACCTTGTGTCTAGAACTGCCCCGTCATCAAAATCGCATTGTGACATAATTGTGCATAATTACATAGGACAGCGAAAACTTTCCTAGATGCTGAAAAAAACCCCGCTCCTATCAATATCACCACGAACTGTCACCGATATTTGATACATACCACTTTTAATAATTTAATTACTTTTTCTGTTTAGAATGGAATATTATCAGCCATTCCGTTTATATGCAGTGCTTCAGCATCCCCTCTCATTGGTTACATTGCTGATGCTCTACAAGCCAGGAAAGTTCTCAACACACAGAACACACGGAGACTGTTTGAATCCATATGTAAGCGAAGTTATAATTCACCAATCTGAGTTTAAAATCTAAAGCCCCGCTCAAGTCGAGTTAAAGTGGCATGAGCTGCCAAAATTCACACTTTTTCATAATTTCTGATCGTCACGACAGTAGGAGGCTTTGGTGGCCATCGAAAAACTAAATGACTGGCGTTGGAATAAGGAAAGTCCATACTGTATGTGGCCTGTACGAAAAGTAAACAAAATTTAAATTACCGGGACGACCATTCATTCGTTCTACGCCAAAGTTAGTTCAAAACAATACTTTATCGTACATTTTCGAGACGAGAAGCACTTTAAAGCTTCTGAATTATACTTCTAGATAAAAATAGCCAATAATTTCAACATTCTGTTTTAACGTCAAAATATCAACATTTTGGCAGCTCATGCCACTTTAATATCCGATAAGTTCGTCGTAGTGAATCTGTGATCAATAAGTCGGAGAACGTTTTTCGACATGAGCGTCCTTAAGATTCGTCAGATCGGTCTCAGACTGATCAGTCTTACGATCGTATGGGTTAAAACATGTTCTATTTTCTCTAGATCAATCTTAAGGTCGCAGCCAATCAGCGACCTTAACTTCATCACGTGATAATTTTTCCTGGGCATTTCGATGAAGTTGTTTTATTACGTCATTCCTAGTGGCGTGCCAGTCTACAGAACATGGTGACGAAGTTCCCTTCCGATCAACTGATCGCATCGACATAAGATTAATCAGTCAAAAATGATTTAGCTGAACGATGAACCAGTCTCAGTCGATATGAACGGTCTTAAGACTCAATCGCAGACAATCTGATCGGATCTTAAGCATCGATAACTTTAACATTTTGTTTTTATTTTGCAGCTGGTATAGGCACGGCTATATTTATGATACTTGCTGGCTTCGTTACCTGTGATAACAGATTACTCTCCGTTGTATATTTGTCCGTTGCAACTACTTGTCTTGATGTTGTAAAAGCAGGTCAAGGGCCGAATTCATTAGATATCGCTCCAAGGTAATTGTTTTCATTTTGTAATGTGCTCTATTGCTTTGCGTTAATTTGATTACTTGGTTGGTGTTTTAGGATGCAGTCAAGATTATTCCACCGGGCTCGAAGTTCGGCGGGTACCTGGCGACTCTTCTACATACATGTACAGCGATCACTTAGAAATTAAAATCGTTATTTAGACCGAATGAGATTCGACCCAGCGCCGCATCTATGGAAGGCCTGTGTCGTACTGAGGGACTCTAACCGACTGAGACACCGAGGCCCGGGCTTTGATTTGAACAATCAACACTAAATCCCATTTATTACACCTTACTTTCCATGTCCATCTATTACTTTGTGATCTGCATGTCTTTGATATCTTCTCAATGTTCTCAACAAATGATCAGTTTAACCTTTCGTATGCATACTAAATCTCCTATTTTTCTCATCCTCTCCTTCCTTCTTAAGATATGGGTTCCTCTTGCCTCCACTACTTAATTCGTATCCCATGGCATTTCCAAATAACCACTTATACCCTACACCTTTTTAACACAATTAGAAACTTGTCTCCATGGTTATTTTAGACAAGAAGATTTTCGCGTTTTTTAGTGTCCATAAATATATTCTACATGTGTGTATGTTCCTCGTCAAATTCTCAGTATACCATAACCGACTCTGTTATATCATTGGTTGTCTTCAATTGCCCATCTTTCGAAAAGTTCTTAAGCAAGGAAGACCAAATTCTCAATTCGTATACTTTATATCGACCAAACTATCACGGAACTCACCAAAACACTATACGAGAAGTTCTGCTTACAATGGATAGTTTTGTAGGGTTCTGATTTTCACATTAACAACATTGCAGGTTTTCTGGTGAGATTTGGGGCCTGTCTAATACCCTGGCCACATTGCCGGGAATGATTGCACCCATCATTAATGGAATTTTAACACCAAATGTAAGTACCACGACATTGCCTTGGTGAAAGTAAAAAACATCCAGCAAACAGCATGTGTGGGAATTAACATTGGATGAAAAATGTGCTCCGTGTATCTCTATTTAACTCTTCTTCATATGTACGTTAACAAACATTTCAGAAAATAAAATATGGCGAAACACAATTTGAATAAGAATTTTGGAATTCTACACCACACAGCCATAATCCACGTTATGAACTTATGCTACAATATTAAAGGGTAGCCTATATATTGCACCTTTCCATTATCGTGTCGGTACTCACCGAATGTCGGGGGTTTCCTCCGGGCAATGAGCCCGGTTTCCTCCCCCACTAAATCCCCTGAACTTACATTACTCGTTTAAACAGAAACAGGCTTAGGTTTTATTCAAATACAATTTCTAAATATATACTTACTACCAAACCTTTGAATAATGATCGCATTTTGTGTTTCGTTTTGAAGGGCAGCCAAGAAGAATGGCAGACAGTATTTTACCTTTGTGCCGGATTTTCTCTCTTCAAGACAATTTTCTTTTTTATATTTGTCCAAGGCCATGTTCTGCCATGGGCAACTGATGGCATAGCTATGGAAAGGGAGGTAACCAAGAAAACATATGGAGCAGAAACAAACGGAGGCTATATCAATGGTGCTATGACAAATATAGGGGATATAGAAGCTGTCCCAGCTATTGCCAGATATTGACATTGTTAAGGGACAAGTGTTTTATCTGGAAATGACAACCAACCTTCTCATATTGAAACAGATTTAATTGGTCTCCGATCAATAAATGGAAAATTGAATAACAAGCAATACAGAGATTTTTTTAGTTATTTGAAGTTTAAACGTTTGGCTTTTAACAAAATGTTGACGATTTTTGAAGTTGTTTTTCCCAGTCAGTATACGTGAGCATTGGTAAGCCTTTTCCCTGTGACATTTGTCCCCTAAGTAGCTCTCAACCAATCGTCAGTCGGCCAGATAACGTTCAGAGAATAATGATAAACATCTGCATCGGAACCCTCAAACCATTACAATGAAATTTTACGCTGTCTTTATAACTACTATGTTCCTGCCGTAATATCACAAAACACACCCATTAAAATTGAAAGCACGAGGTAATACCGGAGATTTTGTTACCCAGGCGGTGATTAAAATTGCATGAGCTGCCAAATACCTTGAAAATTTTGTTGAAACTGGCTTCATATAAATGTGTGTGAAAATTGCAACTGAAAAAATGACAATGTCAGTACTGTATTTACTAATTTCTTTCATTTCCCTCTCCTTGAAAGTGGAATGAACTGCCAAAATGTTTTTTGACGTTAGAACAGAATGTTGAAATTATTGGCTATTTTTGTCAAGACGTATAATAATTCAGAAACTTTTTAGTGCTTCTGGTCTCGAGATTGTACGATAACGTATTGTTTTGAACTAACTTTAGCTTCGAATGAATTTTGTTTACTCTTCGAACACGTTTTCGGTTCGTACAGGCCACATGCTGTATGGATTTTCCTCATTCTAACGCCAATCATTTAGTTTTTCGATGGCCTTCAAAGCCTCTTACTGTTGTGACGATCAGAAATTAAGTAAAAAGTGTGAACTTTGGCAACTCATGCCACTTTAACATATGACGGTGCATAAATGATCCACAAAGATCCAAAATCGCAGAAAATTAACGAACTTAAGTGGACTTTCATATGTTTTTTAATATGCACGGACCTTTTTTTGTATCATACCTGTAGAAACCCAAAATAGGAGGTGGTCATCGCGTGGTAACAAACATACCCACCAAGATTCTTGGAAACACGCTAAAGACTGTAGCGTTTACATACTCTCATTATCTATCTATTCACAGTTTCAATAAAGATCAATAACTAAAAAATTAAATCTTCGCAACCCATGCGTCGTGCACATCCTCACGTGGTAACAAACATGTTCACCGAGTTTCGTGGAAATCCGATAAAACTGTAGGGGAGATGCGTTGACAAACTCGCACTATCTATATATTCACACAGTGTCAATAAAGTGCAATAACTCAAAACACCAAGTCTCGTGGAAATCCGATAAAAACTGTAGGAGGAGATGCGTTGACAAGATTACGGACAGACATCCCTATCGCTATATACCCCCATATAATGCGCGCGGGGGGGGGGGGGGGGGGGGTAAAAATGGCATTTGGCAAAAAAACTCATGTCATTTGGCCTTGTTTTTAAAAATATATAAGCGTTTACCAGATAATGTTAAGCCGTTTACTATACCACAGCGAACCAACCTACACAGTTTGTGTTACAGTGTGTGTCTCAGATATGGTTTTGAAAGGAGGCAACTTGTTTGTAAATGGTTTTCTGCAGCGGGAAAGAAGCATTTCCCTCACAGCGATTTTATTGACATAGTAAACCAAACGATTCGTGTTGTTTGATAAATTGTTTATGAATATAGCCATTAGCGAAACTGTTGTGTACATCGCTACATCGAGACTTCAGTAATAATAGGTATTCTGTCGTGTCGTAAGCAGGCGTTGGTATTTTGTCCGAGGATCATCATACCAACAGGCGAAAGAGAAGCGACTATTTCTCTATATAAACACTCTACAGGCAATATACACTGGTACTTTCTCAGAGAAAACATTGATGCCCCTTGTTTTAAAATCCACAAATCATGGATAACTCACTGTCTCTTAAAATCTGTATAAAGGAAAAACAAACTTGATAAAGGACATCTTAAATCATCAGCTGCTCTGTGACCGTCAGAAATTGAGGAAGTATAGAAATAAGTTGAATTGACTTCTTCGACAATTTCTCTGTTATAGCTTGTATAGTTCCAAATTTCTTGAATATTATCAAAATAACCCAGATTTAATTATCCAGTGGTATAAACTCTGTTACAGAAAAGTCGTTTTTAATAACTCGAAGAAATGGTCAATCACAGAGATATTGTGATGCTGTTATACAGCTCCTTATATTTCAGTCTGCTAACAGTTGATAGTTGACTCTCAGCGAGCTGTCCAGAGCAGCTACTCTCAGCATCAGAATTAAAGCACACAACTTCGGTATAAATGTATGTCGAAATTTTTGATAACGAGGGAAGGTGCTCCCGAGAGTTAGATCACTGCAACTAAGCCGAAAAGCGACAAAAGCAAAGCATGTCCCAGTCTAGGTTGCAGTTTTAAAAAACTTATCTTTTTGTTTATGTATCTCGTTGTTCAATGTGGAATGAAACCCATGGTGTTGAAATAAAGTGGGTTTTAAGATAAGCCGTCTGCTTTGGCCCCTCATGTTATTAAAACGACGATATGTATAATCGTTAGGTTGTTCTTGGTAGAATAAAATCAGCAAATCGGCAAGTCTTGGTAGATCGTGCGAGTGAAACAGCTTGGCTATGAATCCCAATACCGAAAACTCTAGGCATGTCCAGTGCTCTTGAAATTTGTTCTTGTAGTTCTTAATTTTATACATGAAGCCTGGTACCGTAGTGACGTCATCCTCTAGTTGTAGGTATAGGAAGGAAATATTTTGGCTATATTTCATCATAAACGCATAATCAATGTTTTGTTTTGATCTCCATTTAATATGCCCTTGGGAATGTCTGTATGATGTTTGCTTAAGATTGGTCAACCGGGGATAAATACTACTGGGGGCCTGGATGATCTGAATAAGGCCCGTGGCTATCTCGTCGGGGTATCTGTCTGAAATCTGCTTACCATAACTCTGTCTAAAAACCGGCGAGAGATCGGACAGAAAGATCACTATAACTATGTCCTTTTTATCCTGGTCACTGGTGTTGTTTAGGAGAGACTCCAGACAAGCCCAGATATAGGTGGCGTTGGCTGGCCGCTTCATCGACGGTATTCCAATAGTCAGGAAACCTGCAACAACCGTGAAAACAAACAATTGTCAGGTATTAGTTATCAATTCATTTCCTACTTCGAATTAAAATATAATCTCATTTTCAATTAAACTAAATAGTCTATTACAAAAGGCGGTAACTCTTCATTTTCTCAAATAGGATTAGAGTCATTCAAATACTTTTGTGAATAACGGTTTGTTGCCAAATTCCATGCCCTGAAACAAACGTAACATTTTACGCAGTGTTGTAATTGATTTATTTTGATCTGGGGTGGGTTGTTCAAAGCTCTGTTAGCTTAACGGCAGGTTAGATGACGTCGCGTCACAAAGGAATTTCTTTGTTACGTCACGACATTTAACCTGCCGTTAAGCCAATTTTCTTTAGTGTTGTAATTGATTTATTTTGATCTGATCTCATCGATCTTACCCATGCACTTCTACAGGATGGAAGCCACCTCGGTTTTCATCAACCACTTTAGCTGGTTACGTAGCCATATAATAACATTGGTGGCAACATCAATCAATCAAACAAGCCATCAATTGAGTATTGAACTAGGTCTACCAATCAAGGGAATAAACATAGGGCATCTTAATATTCAACACATCCTCCCCAAAATAGATCAATTAAAAATCCTCATGACAAAAAAGAAGAAGGAAATTGATATTCTTGGCCTCACGGAAACATTCTTAAAGAAAAATCATAGTAAGAAACTAATAGAGATAGAGGGATATTCACAGGAGAGAAAAGATAGGCCAAAAAAGCGGGGTGGAGGAGTAATTGTATATATATCTAATGATATACCTTATGTTAGACGTCTGGATGTTGAAAAAGCAACTTTGGAAGTTATTTGGCTAGAAATCCGGCCATTAATGGCGAAAGCATTTATTGTTGGTGTGGTTTACAGGCCGCCTTCTTCATGTTCGGAATGGACAGTAGAATATAATGAAATTCTTGATGCATTATCTTGTGAGGACAAGGAAATAATTATTATGGGGGATTTTAATGTAGATCTGTTATCTAAGATTCCAATAAAATGGAAAGAATGTATGGAGAATCACTGTCTCACTCAACTAATAGATAAACCAACAAATATATCCCAAAATACCTCCACTCTAATTGACCATATTTACACAACACACCCAGAGAAAATAAACATCAGCAAAGTATTAGATATTTCTCTGAGTGATCATCAACCAATTTTTATAAATAGAAAGTCTAATCACAAAACAAAACTAAAGACACACAAGACGATTATCTACAGATGTATGACAAACTTTAACAACCAGGATTTTTGCTGCCATCTTGACAGTGTTGATTGGTCAATAATAAAAGATCAGAGTAACCCCAATAAAGCCTTACAAATGTGGATGGAAAAGTTTATAAATGTCTTAGATTACCATGCTCCTATTAAAAAACATGTAAAACATATTAAACAACCAGAATGGCTCAATGAGGAAATTGTTTATCTAATGAGAGTTAGAGACAAGGCATATAAACATGGCAAAACTGAACAATATAAAGCACTAAAAAATAAAATCAACAGTGAAATTCACAGAGCAAAAAAATATCACTTTTATTCAATGGTAACCACCAGACAAAATGGCAATGTATGGAAAGTTCTCAAAAATTTAAACAAATGTGATAACTATTCATTTCCAAGTGTAATTGAAACATCAGAAAAACAATTAACAAATATCAAAGATATAGTCAATGAATTGAATTCATTTTTTATAAATGCTGCAGAAAAAATTCTTCCAGAGAAAAAAAAGTCATCAGACACATCGCTTAACACATTAAAGAATTTTGTTTCTCAGAAAATGCCCCCAGAAAATAGATTCTCTATTCCACTTGTAACTGAAGATTTTGTATTTGAACAAATTATGTCTTTGGATGAAAAGAAAAGTTCAGGGATTGACGGAATAACCTCTAAAGTATTGAAATTAGGGGTGAGTGCAATATATGAGTTGATAACGTTTTTAATCAATTTGAGTTTGTCAACTGGAATTTTCCCAGATAAGTGGAAAGAAGCTAAGGTGTTTCCAATTCATAAATCTAATTCTACAACAAAAGCTGAAAACTATCGACCGATATCGATTTTGCCAATCCTCTCAAAAATAATTGAGAGACATGTTCATAACTGGTTATATGTATTTTTGACATCAAATGATTTAATCAATGAAAATCAATCTGGGTTTCGCGCGGGACACTCGTGTCACACTGCCTTGACTAAGCTGACAGAAATGTGGATGAAATGTATAGATAATGATGAAATCGTGGGTATAGTAATGATTGATTTTCGTAAAGCATTTGACCTTATTGACCACAGTCTATTAATGAAAAAATTAGAAATTTACCAATTTGATAATTTGTCCAAAAAATGGTTTGAATCTTACCTTGACAAAAGGACACAAAAAGTTTCAATGAATGCCATTCAATCAGAAAGTCTGACAGTAAAATGTGGAGTGCCTCAAGGGTCAATATTAGGTCCATTATTATTTATTTTGTTTTTAAATGACCTTCACTTATCTATAGACAATTGTAATATTGATCATTATGCTGATGATACTACTCTGAGTACTTCCTCTAAATGTACTCTCAAAATTGAGAAGAAACTTACAGCAAGTTTAGAAAATACTCAAATGTGGTGTGAAGAAAACAATATGATTGTTCACCCTGAGAAATCCAAAACAATGATAATTGGTTCTTCTCAACAGTTAAAAAGGATAAAACACATACCTTCAATTAGTTTAAAAGGGTCAGTTTTAAAAAGAGTTCATCATGATAAACTCCTTGGTCTATACATAGATGACAAATTAACATGGCAAGAGCACATTGATTATGTATGTTCAACAGTTAGTCGATTACTCAGTGTCTTGAGAAAAAACAAAAATCTTCTTCCACAAAATGTCCGTTTACTTTTTTTCAATGCTTATGTCTTGCCGCACTTTCATTATTGTGTAACTATATGGGGAAGCTGCGCAAAAATACATCTTGAAAGAATTTACAAATTGCAAAAGACAGCAGCTCGACTCATTCTAGGGGTGGATAGGAAAACACCAACAAAAGAACTTTTTAAAAAACTCAACTGGATGACAATTTTTGATATTGTTAAATATTACAAATGTGTGACGGTTTTCAAAACTTTGAACAATTGTCATCCAGCATATATGAAAAAACTATTTTTAAATGACATACAATCAGATATATATTTACGGTCTTCAAGTATTTTTAAACTTAGAGTACCCTTTGCAAACAAAGAAAATTTTAAAAAATCATTGTCCTATTCAGGTCCAGTTTTATGGAATTCATTGACTGAAAAAAACAAATCTGCTGAAACATTGCAAAAATTTAAATTCGAATCCATGAAACAGATAAAGTCTTACGATTTCAATTTCTAATTATGTAATCACTCAAGTACATGCAATTCTCAATTCTTTTATTTTTTTCTTCTCTTTTGCTAATTTATTTATTTGTTCATTGATTTTTATTTCTAAAAGCATTATTAAATGACAATAATTAAAACACATTAATTAAATATTGTAAATAGTCTTGGAACTCTACTGTATTTGTGTACTTTGTATTATGTCTAGAAATGTATATATATATTGTATAACTTTTTCTTTTTTTTTTATGCCCAGAGGGCCTCGTGAAAATCAGCAAATTTGCTGACGAGATATATTATGTATATACACCCTCTTAAAATAAAGGTATTATTATATATTATTATTATCAATTCAAGTCGACCAATCAATCAACCAAGCAATGAACCAAGCAATTAGACAACCAATGAATCAACTAATCAATCAATCAATCAATCAGTCAATTATTCAAACAATGAATCAAAGAGCCTGGTGTTCTATCCTGCAACGTCCCTATGTAAGTGCGGCGTAAAACATCAATTAATTCTGTCAAATAATCGGCCAAACAATCAGTCAATCAATCAATCAATCAATCAATCAACCCCCCCCCCAATCAGTCAATCAAGCAATCAACCAGCCACTCAATCAATCAATTGTTCAACCAACCAGTCATCGAAGCTTTCAATCAATGAAGAAAGTAATTAATAAATCAACCAATGAATCAATCAGTCAATCATTCAATCAATTGATCGATCTATCAAAGGGCTTGATTTCTTACCCCACGACATCTGGTAACGCCGCCATATATGGGAATAACCTTGCATGTGACATAAAGCCTCAATCAATCATTTGCGTTGACTCATTGCTTAAGCCTGCCGCAGACGAAACTATCTTCTGAGCTAAATTTCATTCGTGGCACTTGCCTTAAGCACATAGCTCACGTTAGCGGTGAACTTTTGGTGAGATTTTAGTCAGTCGTGGCGCTGCATTAAATATCCAACGTGTTTGATAATTTTGTTCATTCGTGCAACTTGCCTCTCGTGTGCGGTGAACGTGAGCTATAAACTGCTTACGACTTTTTTGCAACGTCATGACGTCCTGAAGTACCAACTATATGTATTTTATATTAAGATATCTATGATACATGTACCAGCAGCCTCGTATAATGGGCTCCACCTATCACCAGGTTGTAGTGGCAAAATATTGTTGTACTACCCCTTTTTAGGCCTATATGTGATATTTGAACCACAAATCCCGCATAATTGAATAATTCAACACTGTAAGTAGTTTTGATTGATATAGAGTTGAATATTTCACGTTTACACGTCTCAGATTCTACTTTTGAGGAAAATAACTGAACATTCAACTCTTTCAGAATTGTAATTCTTTCTATTTACCAAAAGACGATCGTTTTAATGGATTTTATTTAAAATATGTGTAAATTACAGTGGCAAGGTGCAAAAAGTCGTAAGCAGTTAGCTCACGTCCACCGCACACGAGAGGTAAGTTGTAAGAATGAACAAAATTATCAAACACGTTGGATATTTGACGCAGCGCCACGAATGACGAAAATCTCACCAAAAGTTCATCGCTAACGTGAGCAATGTGCTTAAGGCAAGTGCCACGAGTGAAATTTAGCTCAGCAGATAGCTCTCGTCTGCGGCAGGCTTTAGTTTGCATATTCTGTAGCAACATTGATCAATCAATCGACCAACCAACCAATCAATAGATCTATCGATCAACCTAGCAATAATTAATCATTCAGCCTACCAATCAATGAGTCCACCAAGCAAGCAATCAATCAATCAATCAATCAGTCAATCAACCAATCAAAGAGCCTGGTGTCCCAGCCCACACCGCCCCCATATAGGGGAAATAATTTTGAGTGCCACGTAAAACATCGACCAACCAATCACTCAGTCAATCATCAGTCAATATATCCGTCAAGCAATCAGCCAACAAATCAATTCGTCAATCAGTAAATCAATTAATAATCAATAAATCAATCAATCAGTCAATCGATTATTCAATCAACTGATCGATCAATCAAACGCCCGGTCTCCTACCCAGCCAAACCTGGCAATGCGCGATGCAAATGGAATAATCTCGAGTGTGTCGTAAAACATCAATCAATCAATTTGTGTTGGCTCATGTGCTTAGTTTTCATATTCTGTAACAATTGGTTCTATGCTCAAATATTGTATTTAAAATTGAATGGAACAATGATTAGAGAAATAATTTCATAAATCACCAGAATGATGGCAAATCAAATGTAGGAGGTTCGTTTACAATTACTTACCTTTTTGTGGTCTGCGTATACCATACATTAACGCCTTTTCATGATATCCATTATGGCCGTAACCCTGTCGCAAAAGTAATTTTGAAATATTTGTTTTGAAACCGGATTTAAAACTTACGCAAATGTGTGTGAACATGAAAACTTATACGACTGATGGTAGTCGTATCAACATTGGACTTATTATAGAACGATCGAATGTAAGTCAATGTGGTTAACTGGCAGTCATTTCGGAACATAACTCCAGCCCTCAGTGACAGGTTTGAAGCTCAAATGAAAAAAATCTATGTGGGGCTTTCTGACAAGCGTCTTTTGTGAAATGGTTGGCAGGTACCCGACGAAGATAGAGGGTTTCCTCTGGACAAAGGTCGGGGTTTCCTCCAGACAAAGACCAGGGGTTTACTCCGGACAAATATCGGTGGTTTCCTTCGATTAAGGTCGGGTTTCCCTCCGACAAACATCGGGGGATTCCTTTGGACAAAGACCAGGGGGTCAATCAGGACAAAGACCAGGGCCCAGTTTTACGAAACCTCCTTAGTTAAGGTGATCTTAGTGGCTAAGGACAAGCACTAAGGGAAATTTTAAGATGGACCTACGCCACTTTTACGAAACCCTCTTAACCCCATCTTAAGATTTTCACCTTAGCGATAACTAAAGGGGGAACTCTCCTCATGTGGAGGAAGGAAACTCCTAAGATACCGATGTTTCCTTGCAGATCATAAGGTTTTTTTTAGATTTTAGGTCTTGGAACAAACCTTTCTTTTAGTTACTTTCTCAACCAACACTGTTTAAATGATAGGACAGCGACAAACTTTCTTCCGATAAAGCCCGTTGTGATTTTAGTACATTGCATAAGAACTCCACAAAGGGGAGTAACTCATGAGCGCAAATATCGTCAAATAGTAAAATGCACTGGCATCGAATTTTGAATGTCGTATTAAATAAGAAGAGATTCTTTATACGATTTCAAAAGTTTCCTCACTGTTTCATCCCAAAATAACGATTGTGCTTATGTTTATAAGCTAAAAATGACTTAAGGTCACAACACCCAGTTTGTGTTTTCTCAGCCAATGAAAATTGACTTCGGTTATACAGGAGCTAGAAGGTGGCTACATAGTGATAGTTTGGTATCTGGGTTATTTGAATATTGGATTGAAACTAACATAGGTCTACTGTACATACTTTAAGCTTTCAATCAATGCCTGATAACAGATTTTTGTGTGTGTTTTTTTAATGTTCACCCAATTTTGAAAATACCAAAGTTTGGCTAGAATAAGTAAGCCTAAAACTGTCAAAATGGCGGTACCCATGTTAAATTGTGTGTAGCTTGAAACCGGCATGCACTATGTCAACTTTATTTGGTTGTAAAGGATATCTCGTGTGTTGATCTATTTGAAAATGGTTAGGAAAAGTCTTAACGAGATTTAGGTAATTAGCCACAAATCAAAACGTTAACATTACCGCAAATGGGAAATGAAACTGTATCATGTAACCTATAGTGAAGTGTGAAAAGTAAGTATTTTGTTCTAAATTTTCAAACCACCACCATTTTTGGTGCCGTTGTATCTGGACTACATATTTGAAATATAAAATAAATGAATTCAGTAAAAAAATTTAAATATTCACCACTTTTTCTGAAAAACAGGCTTTTGTGGACCAGGGCTAGGTTTGAGCAGACACAAGACTCTTATTGTAGGGTGTAAAATACTTGTATATGCCTCAGTAGTGATCCATTTCCATCAATGAGGTCTAGGAATGACATTTCACTTCTTGGAATTATTAATGTTTTTCAAAGCAAATGATTATTTCAAGCTCATTAGCTATTGATGTAAAATAACCAGACCCCCCCCCCTCCCACCCCCTTCCCTGTGGGTCTGAAATGATATAATCTGTACAAATTGCCCTTTTTATATCTTAACAGGTAAGCTGACATGACTGTGACCCTGAATTGGACAGTTTTTAAATCACTGGAGAAGTTTTATTAGCTTTCAAACAGTCCAAATGTTAAGAAATCAGACATTTTTTGGACGGGTGGGGTGGGTTATCTCCCCTGGCTCTGCCCTTATGGCAGTCTCTAACCCGGACAGATGCTAACAGTAAACTACAACCAACAACCCATCATTTCCAGCAAATTTGAAGGGTATTTGATGATTCACCTTTTTATAGCGAGGAATAACATTTTGAATTGGTCCTCAGAAAAACTTTAAAATATAAGCCTGGAAACATGAAGGGGGTGGGTGTGTAAATTACCTCGCAAATTCAAAACGACTGGCCGAAAAGCTTTGATCTTTTGAAATTCAATTTGATATTGGTTAATAAAAGCAAATTTATTAAATTTGACAAATTTCGAGGAATTATATCCTTGTTATAGGTCACAACACCCAGTTTGTGTTTTCTCAGCCAATGAAAATTGACTTCGGTTATACAGGAGCTAGAAGGTGGCTACATAGTGATAGTTTGGTATCTGGGTTATTTGAATATTGGATTGAAACTAACATAGGTCTACTGTACATACTTTAAGCTTTCAATCAATGCCTGATAACAGATTTTTGTGTGTGTTTTTTTAATGTTCACCCAATTTTGAAAATACCAAAGTTTGGCTAGAATAAGTAAGCCTAAAACTGTCAAAATGGCGGTACCCATGTTAAATTGTGTGTAGCTTGAAACCGGCATGCACTATGTCAACTTTATTTGGTTGTAAAGGATATCTCGTGTGTTGATTTATTTGAAAATGGTTAGGAAAAGTCTTAACGAGATTTAGGTAATTAGCCACAAATCAAAACGTTAACATTACCGCAAATGGGAAATGAAACTGTATCATGTAACCTATAGTGAAGTGTGAAAAGTAAGTATTTTGTTCTAAATTTTCAAACCACCACCATTTTTGGTGCCGTTGTATCTGGACTACATATTTGAAATATAAAATAAATGAATTCAGTAAAAAAATTTAAATATTCACCACTTTTTCTGAAAAACAGGCTTTTGTGGACCAGGGCTAGGTTTGAGCAGACACAAGACTCTTATTGTAGGGTGTAAAATACTTGTATATGCCTCAGTAGTGATCCATTTCCATCAATGAGGTCTAGGAATGACATTTCACTTCTTGGAATTATTAATGTTTTTCAAAGCAAATGATTATTTCAAGCTCATTAGCTATTGATGTAAAATAACCAGACCCCCCCCCCCTCCCACCCCCTTCCCTGTGGGTCTGAAATGATATAATCTGTACAAATTGCCCTTTTTATATCTTAACAGGTAAGCTGACATGACTGTGACCCTGAATTGGACAGTTTTTAAATCACTGGAGAAGTTTTATTAGCTTTCAAACAGTCCAAATGTTAAGAAATCAGACATTTTTTGGACGGGTGGGGTGGGTTATCTCCCCTGGCTCTGCCCTTATGGCAGTCTCTAACCCGGACAGATGCTAACAGTAAACTACAACCAACAACCCATCATTTCCAGCAAATTTGAAGGGTATTTGATGATTCACCTTTTTATAGCGAGGAATAACATTTTGAATTGGTCCTCAGAAAAACTTTAAAATATAAGCCTGGAAACATGAAGGGGGTGGGTGTGTAAATTACCTCGCAAATTCAAAACGACTGGCCGAAAAGCTTTGATCTTTTGAAATTCAATTTGATATTGGTTAATAAAAGCAAATTTATTAAATTTGACAAATTTCGAGGAATTATATCCTTGTTATAGTGAAGTGTGAAAAGTAAGTATTTTGTTCTAAATTTTCAAACCACCACCATTTTTGGTGCCGTTGTATCTGGACTACATATTTGAAATATAAAATAAATGAATTCAGTAAAAAAATTTAAATATTCACCACTTTTTCTGAAAAACAGGCTTTTGTGGACCAGGGCTAGGTTTGAGCAGACACAAGACTCTTATTGTAGGGTGTAAAATACTTGTATATGCCTCAGTAGTGATCCATTTCCATCAATGAGGTCTAGGAATGACATTTCACTTCTTGGAATTATTAATGTTTTTCAAAGCAAATGATTATTTCAAGCTCATTAGCTATTGATGTAAAATAACCAGACCCCCCCCCCCCTCCCACCCCCTTCCCTGTGGGTCTGAAATGATATAATCTGTACAAATTGCCCTTTTTATATCTTAACAGGTAAGCTGACATGACTGTGACCCTGAATTGGACAGTTTTTAAATCACTGGAGAAGTTTTATTAGCTTTCAAACAGTCCAAATGTTAAGAAATCAGACATTTTTTGGACGGGTGGGGTGGGTTATCTCCCCTGGCTCTGCCCTTATGGCAGTCTCTAACCCGGACAGATGCTAACAGTAAACTACAACCAACAACCCATCATTTCCAGCAAATTTGAAGGGTATTTGATGATTCACCTTTTTATAGCGAGGAATAACATTTTGAATTGGTCCTCAGAAAAACTTTAAAATATAAGCCTGGAAACATGAAGGGGGTGGGTGTGTAAATTACCTCGCAAATTCAAAACGACTGGCCGAAAAGCTTTGATCTTTTGAAATTCAATTTGATATTGGTTAATAAAAGCAAATTTATTAAATTTGACAAATTTCGAGGAATTATATCCTTGTTATAGTGAAGTGTGAAAAGTAAGTATTTTGTTCTAAATTTTCAAACCACCACCATTTTTGGTGCCGTTGTATCTGGACTACATATTTGAAATATAAAATAAATGAATTCAGTAAAAAAATTTAAATATTCACCACTTTTTCTGAAAAACAGGCTTTTGTGGACCAGGGCTAGGTTTGAGCAGACACAAGACTCTTATTGTAGGGTGTAAAATACTTGTATATGCCTCAGTAGTGATCCATTTCCATCAATGAGGTCTAGGAATGACATTTCACTTCTTGGAATTATTAATGTTTTTCAAAGCAAATGATTATTTCAAGCTCATTAGCTATTGATGTAAAATAACCAGACCCCCCCCCTCCCACCCCCTTCCCTGTGGGTCTGAAATGATATAATCTGTACAAATTGCCCTTTTTATATCTTAACAGGTAAGCTGACATGACTGTGACCCTGAATTGGACAGTTTTTAAATCACTGGAGAAGTTTTATTAGCTTTCAAACAGTCCAAATGTTAAGAAATCAGACATTTTTTGGACGGGTGGGGTGGGTTATCTCCCCTGGCTCTGCCCTTATGGCAGTCTCTAACCCGGACAGATGCTAACAGTAAACTACAACCAACAACCCATCATTTCCAGCAAATTTGAAGGGTATTTGATGATTCACCTTTTTATAGCGAGGAATAACATTTTGAATTGGTCCTCAGAAAAACTTTAAAATATAAGCCTGGAAACATGAAGGGGGTGGGTGTGTAAATTACCTCGCAAATTCAAAACGACTGGCCGAAAAGCTTTGATCTTTTGAAATTCAATTTGATATTGGTTAATAAAAGCAAATTTATTAAATTTGACAAATTTCGAGGAATTATATCCTTGTTATAGGTCACAACACCCAGTTTGTGTTTTCTCAGCCAATGAAAATTGACTTCGGTTATACAGGAGCTAGAAGGTGGCTACATAGTGATAGTTTGGTATCTGGGTTATTTGAATATTGGATTGAAACTAACATAGGTCTACTGTACATACTTTAAGCTTTCAATCAATGCCTGATAACAGATTTTTGTGTGTGTTTTTTTAATGTTCACCCAATTTTGAAAATACCAAAGTTTGGCTAGAATAAGTAAGCCTAAAACTGTCAAAATGGCGGTACCCATGTTAAATTGTGTGTAGCTTGAAACCGGCATGCACTATGTCAACTTTATTTGGTTGTAAAGGATATCTCATGTGTTGATCTATTTGAAAATGGTTAGGAAAAGTCTTAACGAGATTTAGGTAATTAGCCACAAATCAAAACGTTAACATTACCGCAAATGGGAAATGAAACTGTATCATGTAACCTATAGTGAAGTGTGAAAAGTAAGTATTTTGTTCTAAATTTTCAAACCACCACCATTTTTGGTGCCGTTGTATCTGGACTACATATTTGAAATATAAAATAAATGAATTCAGTAAAAAAATTTAAATATTCACCACTTTTTCTGAAAAACAGGCTTTTGTGGACCAGGGCTAGGTTTGAGCAGACACAAGACTCTTATTGTAGGGTGTAAAATACTTGTATATGCCTCAGTAGTGATCCATTTCCATCAATGAGGTCTAGGAATGACATTTCACTTCTTGGAATTATTAATGTTTTTCAAAGCAAATGATTATTTCAAGCTCATTAGCTATTGATGTAAAATAACCAGACCCCCCCCCCCTCCCACCCCCTTCCCTGTGGGTCTGAAATGATATAATCTGTACAAATTGCCCTTTTTATATCTTAACAGGTAAGCTGACATGACTGTGACCCTGAATTGGACAGTTTTTAAATCACTGGAGAAGTTTTATTAGCTTTCAAACAGTCCAAATGTTAAGAAATCAGACATTTTTTGGACGGGTGGGGTGGGTTATCTCCCCTGGCTCTGCCCTTATGGCAGTCTCTAACCCGGACAGATGCTAACAGTAAACTACAACCAACAACCCATCATTTCCAGCAAATTTGAAGGGTATTTGATGATTCACCTTTTTATAGCGAGGAATAACATTTTGAATTGGTCCTCAGAAAAACTTTAAAATATAAGCCTGGAAACATGAAGGGGGTGGGTGTGTAAATTACCTCGCAAATTCAAAACGACTGGCCGAAAAGCTTTGATCTTTTGAAATTCAATTTGATATTGGTTAATAAAAGCAAATTTATTAAATTTGACAAATTTCGAGGAATTATATCCTTGTTATAGGTCACAACACCCAGTTTGTGTTTTCTCAGCCAATGAAAATTGACTTCGGTTATACAGGAGCTAGAAGGTGGCTACATAGTGATAGTTTGGTATCTGGGTTATTTGAATATTGGATTGAAACTAACATAGGTCTACTGTACATACTTTAAGCTTTCAATCAATGCCTGATAACAGATTTTTGTGTGTGTTTTTTTAATGTTCACCCAATTTTGAAAATACCAAAGTTTGGCTAGAATAAGTAAGCCTAAAACTGTCAAAATGGCGGTACCCATGTTAAATTGTGTGTAGCTTGAAACCGGCATGCACTATGTCAACTTTATTTGGTTGTAAAGGATATCTCATGTGTTGATCTATTTGAAAATGGTTAGGAAAAGTCTTAACGAGATTTAGGTAATTAGCCACAAATCAAAACGTTAACATTACCGCAAATGGGAAATGAAACTGTATCATGTAACCTATAGTGAAGTGTGAAAAGTAAGTATTTTGTTCTAAATTTTCAAACCACCACCATTTTTGGTGCCGTTGTATCTGGACTACATATTTGAAATATAAAATAAATGAATTCAGTAAAAAAATTTAAATATTCACCACTTTTTCTGAAAAACAGGCTTTTGTGGACCAGGGCTAGGTTTGAGCAGACACAAGACTCTTATTGTAGGGTGTAAAATACTTGTATATGCCTCAGTAGTGATCCATTTCCATCAATGAGGTCTAGGAATGACATTTCACTTCTTGGAATTATTAATGTTTTTCAAAGCAAATGATTATTTCAAGCTCATTAGCTATTGATGTAAAATAACCAGACCCCCCCCCCCCTCCCACCCCCTTCCCTGTGGGTCTGAAATGATATAATCTGTACAAATTGCCCTTTTTATATCTTAACAGGTAAGCTGACATGACTGTGACCCTGAATTGGACAGTTTTTAAATCACTGGAGAAGTTTTATTAGCTTCCAAACAGTCCAAATGTTAAGAAATCAGACATTTTTTGGACGGGTGGGGTGGGTTATCTCCCCTGGCTCTGCCCTTATGGCAGTCTCTAACCCGGACAGATGCTAACAGTAAACTACAACCAACAACCCATCATTTCCAGCAAATTTGAAGGGTATTTGATGATTCACCTTTTTATAGCGAGGAATAACATTTTGAATTGGTCCTCAGAAAAACTTTAAAATATAAGCCTGGAAACATGAAGGGGGTGGGTGTGTAAATTACCTCGCAAATTCAAAACGACTGGCCGAAAAGCTTTGATCTTTTGAAATTCAATTTGATATTGGTTAATAAAAGCAAATTTATTAAATTTGACAAATTTCGAGGAATTATATCCTTGTTATAGGTCACAACACCCAGTTTGTGTTTTCTCAGCCAATGAAAATTGACTTCGGTTATACAGGAGCTAGAAGGTGGCTACATAGTGATAGTTTGGTATCTGGGTTATTTGAATATTGGATTGAAACTAACATAGGTCTACTGTACATACTTTAAGCTTTCAATCAATGCCTGATAACAGATTTTTGTGTGTGTTTTTTTAATGTTCACCCAATTTTGAAAATACCAAAGTTTGGCTAGAATAAGTAAGCCTAAAACTGTCAAAATGGCGGTACCCATGTTAAATTGTGTGTAGCTTGAAACCGGCATGCACTATGTCAACTTTATTTGGTTGTAAAGGATATCTCGTGTGTTGATTTATTTGAAAATGGTTAGGAAAAGTCTTAACGAGATTTAGGTAATTAGCCACAAATCAAAACGTTAACATTACCGCAAATGGGAAATGAAACTGTATCATGTAACCTATAGTGAAGTGTGAAAAGTAAGTATTTTGTTCTAAATTTTCAAACCACCACCATTTTTGGTGCCGTTGTATCTGGACTACATATTTGAAATATAAAATAAATGAATTCAGTAAAAAATTTTAAATATTCACCACTTTTTCTGAAAAACAGGCTTTTGTGGACCAGGGCTAGGTTTGAGCAGACACAAGACTCTTATTGTAGGGTGTAAAATACTTGTATATGCCTCAGTAGTGATCCATTTCCATCAATGAGGTCTAGGAATGACATTTCACTTCTTGGAATTATTAATGTTTTTCAAAGCAAATGATTATTTCAAGCTCATTAGCTATTGATGTAAAATAACCAGACCCCCCCCCCCCCTCCCACCCCCTTCCCTGTGGGTCTGAAATGATATAATCTGTACAAATTGCCCTTTTTATATCTTAACAGGTAAGCTGACATGACTGTGACCCTGAATTGGACAGTTTTTAAATCACTGGAGAAGTTTTATTAGCTTTCAAACAGTCCAAATGTTAAGAAATCAGACATTTTTTGGACGGGTGGGGTGGGTTATCTCCCCTGGCTCTGCCCTTATGGCAGTCTCTAACCCGGACAGATGCTAACAGTAAACTACAACCAACAACCCATCATTTCCAGCAAATTTGAAGGGTATTTGATGATTCACCTTTTTATAGCGAGGAATAACATTTTGAATTGGTCCTCAGAAAAACTTTAAAATATAAGCCTGGAAACATGAAGGGGGTGGGTGTGTAAATTACCTCGCAAATTCAAAACGACTGGCCGAAAAGCTTTGATCTTTTGAAATTCAATTTGATATTGGTTAATAAAAGCAAATTTATTAAATTTGACAAATTTCGAGGAATTATATCCTTGTTATAGGTCACAACACCCAGTTTGTGTTTTCTCAGCCAATGAAAATTGACTTCGGTTATACAGGAGCTAGAAGGTGGCTACATAGTGATAGTTTGGTATCTGGGTTATTTGAATATTGGATTGAAACTAACATAGGTCTACTGTACATACTTTAAGCTTTCAATCAATGCCTGATAACAGATTTTTGTGTGTGTTTTTTTAATGTTCACCCAATTTTGAAAATACCAAAGTTTGGCTAGAATAAGTAAGCCAAAAACTGTCAAAATGGCGGTACCCATGTTAAATTGTGTGTAGCTTGAAACCGGCATGCACTATGTCAACTTTATTTGGTTGTAAAGGATATCTCGTGTGTTGATTTATTTGAAAATGGTTAGGAAAAGTCTTAACGAGATTTAGGTAATTAGCCACAAATCAAAACGTTAACATTACCGCAAATGGGAAATGAAACTGTATCATGTAACCTATAGTGAAGTGTGAAAAGTAAGTATTTTGTTCTAAATTTTCAAACCACCACCATTTTTGGTGCCGTTGTATCTGGACTACATATTTGAAATATAAAATAAATGAATTCAGTAAAAAAATTTAAATATTCACCACTTTTTCTGAAAAACAGGCTTTTGTGGACCAGGGCTAGGTTTGAGCAGACACAAGACTCTTATTGTAGGGTGTAAAATACTTGTATATGCCTCAGTAGTGATCCATTTCCATCAATGAGGTCTAGGAATGACATTTCACTTCTTGGAATTATTAATGTTTTTCAAAGCAAATGATTATTTCAAGCTCATTAGCTATTGATGTAAAATAACCAGACCCCCCCCCCCCCCTCCCACCCCCTTCCCTGTGGGTCTGAAATGATATAATCTGTACAAATTGCCCTTTTTATATCTTAACAGGTAAGCTGACATGACTGTGACCCTGAATTGGACAGTTTTTAAATCACTGGAGAAGTTTTATTAGCTTTCAAACAGTCCAAATGTTAAGAAATCAGACATTTTTTGGACGGGTGGGGTGGGTTATCTCCCCTGGCTCTGCCCTTATGGCAGTCTCTAACCCGGACAGATGCTAACAGTAAACTACAACCAACAACCCATCATTTCCAGCAAATTTGAAGGGTATTTGATGATTCACCTTTTTATAGCGAGGAATAACATTTTGAATTGGTCCTCAGAAAAACTTTAAAATATAAGCCTGGAAACATGAAGGGGGTGGGTGTGTAAATTACCTCGCAAATTCAAAACGACTGGCCGAAAAGCTTTGATCTTTTGAAATTCAATTTGATATTGGTTAATAAAAGCAAATTTATTAAATTTGACAAATTTCGAGGAATTATATCCTTGTTATAGGTCACAACACCCAGTTTGTGTTTTCTCAGCCAATGAAAATTGACTTCGGTTATACAGGAGCTAGAAGGTGGCTACATAGTGATAGTTTGGTATCTGGGTTATTTGAATATTGGATTGAAACTAACATAGGTCTACTGTACATACTTTAAGCTTTCAATCAATGCCTGATAACAGATTTTTGTGTGTGTTTTTTTAATGTTCACCCAATTTTGAAAATACCAAAGTTTGGCTAGAATAAGTAAGCCTAAAACTGTCAAAATGGCGGTACCCATGTTAAATTGTGTGTAGCTTGAAACCGGCATGCACTATGTCAACTTTATTTGGTTGTAAAGGATATCTCGTGTGTTGATTTATTTGAAAATGGTTAGGAAAAGTCTTAACGAGATTTAGGTAATTAGCCACAAATCAAAACGTTAACATTACCGCAAATGGGAAATGAAACTGTATCATGTAACCTATAGTGAAGTGTGAAAAGTAAGTATTTTGTTCTAAATTTTCAAACCACCACCATTTTTGGTGCCGTTGTATCTGGACTACATATTTGAAATATAAAATAAATGAATTCAGTAAAAAAATTTAAATATTCACCACTTTTTCTGAAAAACAGGCTTTTGTGGACCAGGGCTAGGTTTGAGCAGACACAAGACTCTTATTGTAGGGTGTAAAATACTTGTATATGCCTCAGTAGTGATCCATTTCCATCAATGAGGTCTAGGAATGACATTTCACTTCTTGGAATTATTAATGTTTTTCAAAGCAAATGATTATTTCAAGCTCATTAGCTATTGATGTAAAATAACCAGACCCCCCCCCTCCCACCCCCTTCCCTGTGGGTCTGAAATGATATAATCTGTACAAATTGCCCTTTTTATATCTTAACAGGTAAGCTGACATGACTGTGACCCTGAATTGGACAGTTTTTAAATCACTGGAGAAGTTTTATTAGCTTTCAAACAGTCCAAATGTTAAGAAATCAGACATTTTTTGGACGGGTGGGGTGGGTTATCTCCCCTGGCTCTGCCCTTATGGCAGTCTCTAACCCGGACAGATGCTAACAGTAAACTACAACCAACAACCCATCATTTCCAGCAAATTTGAAGGGTATTTGATGATTCACCTTTTTATAGCGAGGAATAACATTTTGAATTGGTCCTCAGAAAAACTTTAAAATATAAGCCTGGAAACATGAAGGGGGTGGGTGTGTAAATTACCTCGCAAATTCAAAACGACTGGCCGAAAAGCTTTGATCTTTTGAAATTCAATTTGATATTGGTTAATAAAAGCAAATTTATTAAATTTGACAAATTTCGAGGAATTATATCCTTGTTATAGGTCACAACACCCAGTTTGTGTTTTCTCAGCCAATGAAAATTGACTTCGGTTATACAGGAGCTAGAAGGTGGCTACATAGTGATAGTTTGGTATCTGGGTTATTTGAATATTGGATTGAAACTAACATAGGTCTACTGTACATACTTTAAGCTTTCAATCAATGCCTGATAACAGATTTTTGTGTGTGTTTTTTTAATGTTCACCCAATTTTGAAAATACCAAAGTTTGGCTAGAATAAGTAAGCCTAAAACTGTCAAAATGGCGGTACCCATGTTAAATTGTGTGTAGCTTGAAACCGGCATGCACTATGTCAACTTTATTTGGTTGTAAAGGATATCTCATGTGTTGATCTATTTGAAAATGGTTAGGAAAAGTCTTAACGAGATTTAGGTAATTAGCCACAAATCAAAACGTTAACATTACCGCAAATGGGAAATGAAACTGTATCATGTAACCTATAGTGAAGTGTGAAAAGTAAGTATTTTGTTCTAAATTTTCAAACCACCACCATTTTTGGTGCCGTTGTATCTGGACTACATATTTGAAATATAAAATAAATGAATTCAGTAAAAAAATTTAAATATTCACCACTTTTTCTGAAAAACAGGCTTTTGTGGACCAGGGCTAGGTTTGAGCAGACACAAGACTCTTATTGTAGGGTGTAAAATACTTGTATAGGCCTCAGTAGTGATCCATTTCCATCAATGAGGTCTAGGAATGACATTTCACTTCTTGGAATTATTAATGTTTTTCAAAGCAAATGATTATTTCAAGCTCATTAGCTATTGATGTAAAATAACCAGACCCCCCCCCTCCCACCCCCTTCCCTGTGGGTCTGAAATGATATAATCTGTACAAATTGCCCTTTTTATATCTTAACAGGTAAGCTGACATGACTGTGACCCTGAATTGGACAGTTTTTAAATCACTGGAGAAGTTTTATTAGCTTTCAAACAGTCCAAATGTTAAGAAATCAGACATTTTTTGGACGGGTGGGGTGGGTTATCTCCCCTGGCTCTGCCCTTATGGCAGTCTCTAACCCGGACAGATGCTAACAGTAAACTACAACCAACAACCCATCATTTCCAGCAAATTTGAAGGGTATTTGATGATTCACCTTTTTATAGCGAGGAATAACATTTTGAATTGGTCCTCAGAAAAACTTTAAAATATAAGCCTGGAAACATGAAGGGGGTGGGTGTGTAAATTACCTCGCAAATTCAAAACGACTGGCCGAAAAGCTTTGATCTTTTGAAATTCAATTTGATATTGGTTAATAAAAGCAAATTTATTAAATTTGACAAATTTCGAGGAATTATATCCTTGTTATAGGTCACAACACCCAGTTTGTGTTTTCTCAGCCAATGAAAATTGACTTCGGTTATACAGGAGCTAGAAGGTGGCTACATAGTGATAGTTTGGTATCTGGGTTATTTGAATATTGGATTGAAACTAACATAGGTCTACTGTACATACTTTAAGCTTTCAATCAATGCCTGATAACAGATTTTTGTGTGTGTTTTTTTAATGTTCACCCAATTTTGAAAATACCAAAGTTTGGCTAGAATAAGTAAGCCTAAAACTGTCAAAATGGCGGTACCCATGTTAAATTGTGTGTAGCTTGAAACCGGCATGCACTATGTCAACTTTATTTGGTTGTAAAGGATATCTCATGTGTTGATCTATTTGAAAATGGTTAGGAAAAGTCTTAACGAGATTTAGGTAATTAGCCACAAATCAAAACGTTAACATTACCGCAAATGGGAAATGAAACTGTATCATGTAACCTATAGTGAAGTGTGAAAAGTAAGTATTTTGTTCTAAATTTTCAAACCACCACCATTTTTGGTGCCGTTGTATCTGGACTACATATTTGAAATATAAAATAAATGAATTCAGTAAAAAAATTTAAATATTCACCACTTTTTCTGAAAAACAGGCTTTTGTGGACCAGGGCTAGGTTTGAGCAGACACAAGACTCTTATTGTAGGGTGTAAAATACTTGTATATGCCTCAGTAGTGATCCATTTCCATCAATGAGGTCTAGGAATGACATTTCACTTCTTGGAATTATTAATGTTTTTCAAAGCAAATGATTATTTCAAGCTCATTAGCTATTGATGTAAAATAACCAGACCCCCCCCCCTCCCACCCCCTTCCCTGTGGGTCTGAAATGATATAATCTGTACAAATTGCCCTTTTTATATCTTAACAGGTAAGCTGACATGACTGTGACCCTGAATTGGACAGTTTTTAAATCACTGGAGAAGTTTTATTAGCTTTCAAACAGTCCAAATGTTAAGAAATCAGACATTTTTTGGACGGGTGGGGTGGGTTATCTCCCCTGGCTCTGCCCTTATGGCAGTCTCTAACCCGGACAGATGCTAACAGTAAACTACAACCAACAACCCATCATTTCCAGCAAATTTGAAGGGTATTTGATGATTCACCTTTTTATAGCGAGGAATAACATTTTGAATTGGTCCTCAGAAAAACTTTAAAATATAAGCCTGGAAACATGAAGGGGGTGGGTGTGTAAATTACCTCGCAAATTCAAAACGACTGGCCGAAAAGCTTTGATCTTTTGAAATTCAATTTGATATTGGTTAATAAAAGCAAATTTATTAAATTTGACAAATTTCGAGGAATTATATCCTTGTTATAGGTCACAACACCCAGTTTGTGTTTTCTCAGCCAATGAAAATTGACTTCGGTTATACAGGAGCTAGAAGGTGGCTACATAGTGATAGTTTGGTATCTGGGTTATTTGAATATTGGATTGAAACTAACATAGGTCTACTGTACATACTTTAAGCTTTCAATCAATGCCTGATAACAGATTTTTGTGTGTGTTTTTTTAATGTTCACCCAATTTTGAAAATACCAAAGTTTGGCTAGAATAAGTAAGCCTAAAACTGTCAAAATGGCGGTACCCATGTTAAATTGTGTGTAGCTTGAAACCGGCATGCACTATGTCAACTTTATTTGGTTGTAAAGGATATCTCATGTGTTGATCTATTTGAAAATGGTTAGGAAAAGTCTTAACGAGATTTAGGTAATTAGCCACAAATCAAAACGTTAACATTACCGCAAATGGGAAATGAAACTGTATCATGTAACCTATAGTGAAGTGTGAAAAGTAAGTATTTTGTTCTAAATTTTCAAACCACCACCATTTTTGGTGCCGTTGTATCTGGACTACATATTTGAAATATAAAATAAATGAATTCAGTAAAAAAATTTAAATATTCACCACTTTTTCTGAAAAACAGGCTTTTGTGGACCAGGGCTAGGTTTGAGCAGACACAAGACTCTTATTGTAGGGTGTAAAATACTTGTATATGCCTCAGTAGTGATCCATTTCCATCAATGAGGTCTAGGAATGACATTTCACTTCTTGGAATTATTAATGTTTTTCAAAGCAAATGATTATTTCAAGCTCATTAGCTATTGATGTAAAATAACCAGACCCCCCCCCCCCCCTCCCACCCCCTTCCCTGTGGGTCTGAAATGATATAATCTGTACAAATTGCCCTTTTTATATCTTAACAGGTAAGCTGACATGACTGTGACCCTGAATTGGACAGTTTTTAAATCACTGGAGAAGTTTTATTAGCTTCCAAACAGTCCAAATGTTAAGAAATCAGACATTTTTTGGACGGGTGGGGTGGGTTATCTCCCCTGGCTCTGCCCTTATGGCAGTCTCTAACCCGGACAGATGCTAACAGTAAACTACAACCAACAACCCATCATTTCCAGCAAATTTGAAGGGTATTTGATGATTCACCTTTTTATAGCGAGGAATAACATTTTGAATTGGTCCTCAGAAAAACTTTAAAATATAAGCCTGGAAACATGAAGGGGGTGGGTGTGTAAATTACCTCGCAAATTCAAAACGACTGGCCGAAAAGCTTTGATCTTTTGAAATTCAATTTGATATTGGTTAATAAAAGCAAATTTATTAAATTTGACAAATTTCGAGGAATTATATCCTTGTTATAGGTCACAACACCCAGTTTGTGTTTTCTCAGCCAATGAAAATTGACTTCGGTTATACAGGAGCTAGAAGGTGGCTACATAGTGATAGTTTGGTATCTGGGTTATTTGAATATTGGATTGAAACTAACATAGGTCTACTGTACATACTTTAAGCTTTCAATCAATGCCTGATAACAGATTTTTGTGTGTGTTTTTTTAATGTTCACCCAATTTTGAAAATACCAAAGTTTGGCTAGAATAAGTAAGCCTAAAACTGTCAAAATGGCGGTACCCATGTTAAATTGTGTGTAGCTTGAAACCGGCATGCACTATGTCAACTTTATTTGGTTGTAAAGGATATCTCGTGTGTTGATTTATTTGAAAATGGTTAGGAAAAGTCTTAACGAGATTTAGGTAATTAGCCACAAATCAAAACGTTAACATTACCGCAAATGGGAAATGAAACTGTATCATGTAACCTATAGTGAAGTGTGAAAAGTAAGTATTTTGTTCTAAATTTTCAAACCACCACCATTTTTGGTGCCGTTGTATCTGGACTACATATTTGAAATATAAAATAAATGAATTCAGTAAAAAATTTTAAATATTCACCACTTTTTCTGAAAAACAGGCTTTTGTGGACCAGGGCTAGGTTTGAGCAGACACAAGACTCTTATTGTAGGGTGTAAAATACTTGTATATGCCTCAGTAGTGATCCATTTCCATCAATGAGGTCTAGGAATGACATTTCACTTCTTGGAATTATTAATGTTTTTCAAAGCAAATGATTATTTCAAGCTCATTAGCTATTGATGTAAAATAACCAGACCCCCCCCCCCCCTCCCACCCCCTTCCCTGTGGGTCTGAAATGATATAATCTGTACAAATTGCCCTTTTTATATCTTAACAGGTAAGCTGACATGACTGTGACCCTGAATTGGACAGTTTTTAAATCACTGGAGAAGTTTTATTAGCTTTCAAACAGTCCAAATGTTAAGAAATCAGACATTTTTTGGACGGGTGGGGTGGGTTATCTCCCCTGGCTCTGCCCTTATGGCAGTCTCTAACCCGGACAGATGCTAACAGTAAACTACAACCAACAACCCATCATTTCCAGCAAATTTGAAGGGTATTTGATGATTCACCTTTTTATAGCGAGGAATAACATTTTGAATTGGTCCTCAGAAAAACTTTAAAATATAAGCCTGGAAACATGAAGGGGGTGGGTGTGTAAATTACCTCGCAAATTCAAAACGACTGGCCGAAAAGCTTTGATCTTTTGAAATTCAATTTGATATTGGTTAATAAAAGCAAATTTATTAAATTTGACAAATTTCGAGGAATTATATCCTTGTTATAGGTCACAACACCCAGTTTGTGTTTTCTCAGCCAATGAAAATTGACTTCGGTTATACAGGAGCTAGAAGGTGGCTACATAGTGATAGTTTGGTATCTGGGTTATTTGAATATTGGATTGAAACTAACATAGGTCTACTGTACATACTTTAAGCTTTCAATCAATGCCTGATAACAGATTTTTGTGTGTGTTTTTTTAATGTTCACCCAATTTTGAAAATACCAAAGTTTGGCTAGAATAAGTAAGCCAAAAACTGTCAAAATGGCGGTACCCATGTTAAATTGTGTGTAGCTTGAAACCGGCATGCACTATGTCAACTTTATTTGGTTGTAAAGGATATCTCGTGTGTTGATTTATTTGAAAATGGTTAGGAAAAGTCTTAACGAGATTTAGGTAATTAGCCACAAATCAAAACGTTAACATTACCGCAAATGGGAAATGAAACTGTATCATGTAACCTATAGTGAAGTGTGAAAAGTAAGTATTTTGTTCTAAATTTTCAAACCACCACCATTTTTGGTGCCGTTGTATCTGGACTACATATTTGAAATATAAAATAAATGAATTCAGTAAAAAAATTTAAATATTCACCACTTTTTCTGAAAAACAGGCTTTTGTGGACCAGGGCTAGGTTTGAGCAGACACAAGACTCTTATTGTAGGGTGTAAAATACTTGTATATGCCTCAGTAGTGATCCATTTCCATCAATGAGGTCTAGGAATGACATTTCACTTCTTGGAATTATTAATGTTTTTCAAAGCAAATGATTATTTCAAGCTCATTAGCTATTGATGTAAAATAACCAGACCCCCCCCCCCCCCCTCCCACCCCCTTCCCTGTGGGTCTGAAATGATATAATCTGTACAAATTGCCCTTTTTATATCTTAACAGGTAAGCTGACATGACTGTGACCCTGAATTGGACAGTTTTTAAATCACTGGAGAAGTTTTATTAGCTTTCAAACAGTCCAAATGTTAAGAAATCAGACATTTTTTGGACGGGTGGGGTGGGTTATCTCCCCTGGCTCTGCCCTTATGGCAGTCTCTAACCCGGACAGATGCTAACAGTAAACTACAACCAACAACCCATCATTTCCAGCAAATTTGAAGGGTATTTGATGATTCACCTTTTTATAGCGAGGAATAACATTTTGAATTGGTCCTCAGAAAAACTTTAAAATATAAGCCTGGAAACATGAAGGGGGTGGGTGTGTAAATTACCTCGCAAATTCAAAACGACTGGCCGAAAAGCTTTGATCTTTTGAAATTCAATTTGATATTGGTTAATAAAAGCAAATTTATTAAATTTGACAAATTTCGAGGAATTATATCCTTGTTATAGGTCACAACACCCAGTTTGTGTTTTCTCAGCCAATGAAAATTGACTTCGGTTATACAGGAGCTAGAAGGTGGCTACATAGTGATAGTTTGGTATCTGGGTTATTTGAATATTGGATTGAAACTAACATAGGTCTACTGTACATACTTTAAGCTTTCAATCAATGCCTGATAACAGATTTTTGTGTGTGTTTTTTTAATGTTCACCCAATTTTGAAAATACCAAAGTTTGGCTAGAATAAGTAAGCCTAAAACTGTCAAAATGGCGGTACCCATGTTAAATTGTGTGTAGCTTGAAACCGGCATGCACTATGTCAACTTTATTTGGTTGTAAAGGATATCTCGTGTGTTGATTTATTTGAAAATGGTTAGGAAAAGTCTTAACGAGATTTAGGTAATTAGCCACAAATCAAAACGTTAACATTACCGCAAATGGGAAATGAAACTGTATCATGTAACCTATAGTGAAGTGTGAAAAGTAAGTATTTTGTTCTAAATTTTCAAACCACCACCATTTTTGGTGCCGTTGTATCTGGACTACATATTTGAAATATAAAATAAATGAATTCAGTAAAAAAATTTAAATATTCACCACTTTTTCTGAAAAACAGGCTTTTGTGGACCAGGGCTAGGTTTGAGCAGACACAAGACTCTTATTGTAGGGTGTAAAATACTTGTATATGCCTCAGTAGTGATCCATTTCCATCAATGAGGTCTAGGAATGACATTTCACTTCTTGGAATTATTAATGTTTTTCAAAGCAAATGATTATTTCAAGCTCATTAGCTATTGATGTAAAATAACCAGACCCCCCCCCTCCCACCCCCTTCCCTGTGGGTCTGAAATGATATAATCTGTACAAATTGCCCTTTTTATATCTTAACAGGTAAGCTGACATGACTGTGACCCTGAATTGGACAGTTTTTAAATCACTGGAGAAGTTTTATTAGCTTTCAAACAGTCCAAATGTTAAGAAATCAGACATTTTTTGGACGGGTGGGGTGGGTTATCTCCCCTGGCTCTGCCCTTATGGCAGTCTCTAACCCGGACAGATGCTAACAGTAAACTACAACCAACAACCCATCATTTCCAGCAAATTTGAAGGGTATTTGATGATTCACCTTTTTATAGCGAGGAATAACATTTTGAATTGGTCCTCAGAAAAACTTTAAAATATAAGCCTGGAAACATGAAGGGGGTGGGTGTGTAAATTACCTCGCAAATTCAAAACGACTGGCCGAAAAGCTTTGATCTTTTGAAATTCAATTTGATATTGGTTAATAAAAGCAAATTTATTAAATTTGACAAATTTCGAGGAATTATATCCTTGTTATAGGTCACAACACCCAGTTTGTGTTTTCTCAGCCAATGAAAATTGACTTCGGTTATACAGGAGCTAGAAGGTGGCTACATAGTGATAGTTTGGTATCTGGGTTATTTGAATATTGGATTGAAACTAACATAGGTCTACTGTACATACTTTAAGCTTTCAATCAATGCCTGATAACAGATTTTTGTGTGTGTTTTTTTAATGTTCACCCAATTTTGAAAATACCAAAGTTTGGCTAGAATAAGTAAGCCTAAAACTGTCAAAATGGCGGTACCCATGTTAAATTGTGTGTAGCTTGAAACCGGCATGCACTATGTCAACTTTATTTGGTTGTAAAGGATATCTCATGTGTTGATCTATTTGAAAATGGTTAGGAAAAGTCTTAACGAGATTTAGGTAATTAGCCACAAATCAAAACGTTAACATTACCGCAAATGGGAAATGAAACTGTATCATGTAACCTATAGTGAAGTGTGAAAAGTAAGTATTTTGTTCTAAATTTTCAAACCACCACCATTTTTGGTGCCGTTGTATCTGGACTACATATTTGAAATATAAAATAAATGAATTCAGTAAAAAAATTTAAATATTCACCACTTTTTCTGAAAAACAGGCTTTTGTGGACCAGGGCTAGGTTTGAGCAGACACAAGACTCTTATTGTAGGGTGTAAAATACTTGTATAGGCCTCAGTAGTGATCCATTTCCATCAATGAGGTCTAGGAATGACATTTCACTTCTTGGAATTATTAATGTTTTTCAAAGCAAATGATTATTTCAAGCTCATTAGCTATTGATGTAAAATAACCAGACCCCCCCCCTCCCACCCCCTTCCCTGTGGGTCTGAAATGATATAATCTGTACAAATTGCCCTTTTTATATCTTAACAGGTAAGCTGACATGACTGTGACCCTGAATTGGACAGTTTTTAAATCACTGGAGAAGTTTTATTAGCTTTCAAACAGTCCAAATGTTAAGAAATCAGACATTTTTTGGACGGGTGGGGTGGGTTATCTCCCCTGGCTCTGCCCTTATGGCAGTCTCTAACCCGGACAGATGCTAACAGTAAACTACAACCAACAACCCATCATTTCCAGCAAATTTGAAGGGTATTTGATGATTCACCTTTTTATAGCGAGGAATAACATTTTGAATTGGTCCTCAGAAAAACTTTAAAATATAAGCCTGGAAACATGAAGGGGGTGGGTGTGTAAATTACCTCGCAAATTCAAAACGACTGGCCGAAAAGCTTTGATCTTTTGAAATTCAATTTGATATTGGTTAATAAAAGCAAATTTATTAAATTTGACAAATTTCGAGGAATTATATCCTTGTTATAGGTCACAACACCCAGTTTGTGTTTTCTCAGCCAATGAAAATTGACTTCGGTTATACAGGAGCTAGAAGGTGGCTACATAGTGATAGTTTGGTATCTGGGTTATTTGAATATTGGATTGAAACTAACATAGGTCTACTGTACATACTTTAAGCTTTCAATCAATGCCTGATAACAGATTTTTGTGTGTGTTTTTTTAATGTTCACCCAATTTTGAAAATACCAAAGTTTGGCTAGAATAAGTAAGCCTAAAACTGTCAAAATGGCGGTACCCATGTTAAATTGTGTGTAGCTTGAAACCGGCATGCACTATGTCAACTTTATTTGGTTGTAAAGGATATCTCATGTGTTGATCTATTTGAAAATGGTTAGGAAAAGTCTTAACGAGATTTAGGTAATTAGCCACAAATCAAAACGTTAACATTACCGCAAATGGGAAATGAAACTGTATCATGTAACCTATAGTGAAGTGTGAAAAGTAAGTATTTTGTTCTAAATTTTCAAACCACCACCATTTTTGGTGCCGTTGTATCTGGACTACATATTTGAAATATAAAATAAATGAATTCAGTAAAAAAAATTTAAATATTCACCACTTTTTCTGAAAAACAGGCTTTTGTGGACCAGGGCTAGGTTTGAGCAGACACAAGACTCTTATTGTAGGGTGTAAAATACTTGTATATGCCTCAGTAGTGATCCATTTCCATCAATGAGGTCTAGGAATGACATTTCACTTCTTGGAATTATTAATGTTTTTCAAAGCAAATGATTATTTCAAGCTCATTAGCTATTGATGTAAAATAACCAGACCCCCCCCCCTCCCACCCCCTTCCCTGTGGGTCTGAAATGATATAATCTGTACAAATTGCCCTTTTTATATCTTAACAGGTAAGCTGACATGACTGTGACCCTGAATTGGACAGTTTTTAAATCACTGGAGAAGTTTTATTAGCTTTCAAACAGTCCAAATGTTAAGAAATCAGACATTTTTTGGACGGGTGGGGTGGGTTATCTCCCCTGGCTCTGCCCTTATGGCAGTCTCTAACCCGGACAGATGCTAACAGTAAACTACAACCAACAACCCATCATTTCCAGCAAATTTGAAGGGTATTTGATGATTCACCTTTTTATAGCGAGGAATAACATTTTGAATTGGTCCTCAGAAAAACTTTAAAATATAAGCCTGGAAACATGAAGGGGGTGGGTGTGTAAATTACCTCGCAAATTCAAAACGACTGGCCGAAAAGCTTTGATCTTTTGAAATTCAATTTGATATTGGTTAATAAAAGCAAATTTATTAAATTTGACAAATTTCGAGGAATTATATCCTTGTTATAGGTCACAACACCCAGTTTGTGTTTTCTCAGCCAATGAAAATTGACTTCGGTTATACAGGAGCTAGAAGGTGGCTACATAGTGATAGTTTGGTATCTGGGTTATTTGAATATTGGATTGAAACTAACATAGGTCTACTGTACATACTTTAAGCTTTCAATCAATGCCTGATAACAGATTTTTGTGTGTGTTTTTTTAATGTTCACCCAATTTTGAAAATACCAAAGTTTGGCTAGAATAAGTAAGCCTAAAACTGTCAAAATGGCGGTACCCATGTTAAATTGTGTGTAGCTTGAAACCGGCATGCACTATGTCAACTTTATTTGGTTGTAAAGGATATCTCATGTGTTGATCTATTTGAAAATGGTTAGGAAAAGTCTTAACGAGATTTAGGTAATTAGCCACAAATCAAAACGTTAACATTACCGCAAATGGGAAATGAAACTGTATCATGTAACCTATAGTGAAGTGTGAAAAGTAAGTATTTTGTTCTAAATTTTCAAACCACCACCATTTTTGGTGCCGTTGTATCTGGACTACATATTTGAAATATAAAATAAATGAATTCAGTAAAAAAATTTAAATATTCACCACTTTTTCTGAAAAACAGGCTTTTGTGGACCAGGGCTAGGTTTGAGCAGACACAAGACTCTTATTGTAGGGTGTAAAATACTTGTATATGCCTCAGTAGTGATCCATTTCCATCAATGAGGTCTAGGAATGACATTTCACTTCTTGGAATTATTAATGTTTTTCAAAGCAAATGATTATTTCAAGCTCATTAGCTATTGCTGTAAAATAACCAGACCCCCCCCCCCTCCCACCCCCTTCCCTGTGGGTCTGAAATGATATAATCTGTACAAATTGCCCTTTTTATATCTTAACAGGTAAGCTGACATGACTGTGACCCTGAATTGGACAGTTTTTAAATCACTGGAGAAGTTTTATTAGCTTTCAAACAGTCCAAATGTTAAGAAATCAGACATTTTTTGGACGGGTGGGGTGGGTTATCTCCCCTGGCTCTGCCCTTATGGCAGTCTCTAACCCGGACAGATGCTAACAGTAAACTACAACCAACAACCCATCATTTCCAGCAAATTTGAAGGGTATTTGATGATTCACCTTTTTATAGCGAGGAATAACATTTTGAATTGGTCCTCAGAAAAACTTTAAAATATAAGCCTGGAAACATGAAGGGGGTGGGTGTGTAAATTACCTCGCAAATTCAAAACGACTGGCCGAAAAGCTTTGATCTTTTGAAATTCAATTTGATATTGGTTAATAAAAGCAAATTTATTAAATTTGACAAATTTCGAGGAATTATATCCTTGTTATAGGTCACAACACCCAGTTTGTGTTTTCTCAGCCAATGAAAATTGACTTCGGTTATACAGGAGCTAGAAGGTGGCTACATAGTGATAGTTTGGTATCTGGGTTATTTGAATATTGGATTGAAACTAACATAGGTCTACTGTACATACTTTAAGCTTTCAATCAATGCCTGATAACAGATTTTTGTGTGTGTTTTTTTAATGTTCACCCAATTTTGAAAATACCAAAGTTTGGCTAGAATAAGTAAGCCTAAAACTGTCAAAATGGCGGTACCCATGTTAAATTGTGTGTAGCTTGAAACCGGCATGCACTATGTCAACTTTATTTGGTTGTAAAGGATATCTCATGTGTTGATCTATTTGAAAATGGTTAGGAAAAGTCTTAACGAGATTTAGGTAATTAGCCACAAATCAAAACGTTAACATTACCGCAAATGGGAAATGAAACTGTATCATGTAACCTATAGTGAAGTGTGAAAAGTAAGTATTTTGTTCTAAATTTTCAAACCACCACCATTTTTGGTGCCGTTGTATCTGGACTACATATTTGAAATATAAAATAAATGAATTCAGTAAAAAAAATTTAAATATTCACCACTTTTTCTGAAAAACAGGCTTTTGTGGACCAGGGCTAGGTTTGAGCAGACACAAGACTCTTATTGTAGGGTGTAAAATACTTGTATATGCCTCAGTAGTGATCCATTTCCATCAATGAGGTCTAGGAATGACATTTCACTTCTTGGAATTATTAATGTTTTTCAAAGCAAATGATTATTTCAAGCTCATTAGCTATTGATGTAAAATAACCAGACCCCCCCCCCTCCCACCCCCTTCCCTGTGGGTCTGAAATGATATAATCTGTACAAATTGCCCTTTTTATATCTTAACAGGTAAGCTGACATGACTGTGACCCTGAATTGGACAGTTTTTAAATCACTGGAGAAGTTTTATTAGCTTTCAAACAGTCCAAATGTTAAGAAATCAGACATTTTTTGGACGGGTGGGGTGGGTTATCTCCCCTGGCTCTGCCCTTATGGCAGTCTCTAACCCGGACAGATGCTAACAGTAAACTACAACCAACAACCCATCATTTCCAGCAAATTTGAAGGGTATTTGATGATTCACCTTTTTATAGCGAGGAATAACATTTTGAATTGGTCCT
The DNA here is from genome assembly GCA_963971465.1 of Lepidochitona cinerea. Lineage (NCBI taxonomy): Eukaryota > Metazoa > Mollusca > Polyplacophora > Chitonida > Tonicellidae > Lepidochitona > Lepidochitona cinerea. Next base: position 29,132,886 of record OZ020563.1, on the reverse strand, counting down.
CAGAAAAACTTTAAAATATAAGCCTGGAAACATGAAGGGGGTGGGTGTGTAAATTACCTCGCAAATTCAAAACGACTGGCCGAAAAGCTTTGATCTTTTGAAATTCAATTTGATATTGGTTAATAAAAGCAAATTTATTAAATTTGACAAATTTCGAGGAATTATATCCTTGTTATAGGTCACAACACCCAGTTTGTGTTTTCTCAGCCAATGAAAATTGACTTCGGTTATACAGGAGCTAGAAGGTGGCTACATAGTGATAGTTTGGTATCTGGGTTATTTGAATATTGGATTGAAACTAACATAGGTCTACTGTACATACTTTAAGCTTTCAATCAATGCCTGATAACAGATTTTTGTGTGTGTTTTTTTAATGTTCACCCAATTTTGAAAATACCAAAGTTTGGCTAGAATAAGTAAGCCTAAAACTGTCAAAATGGCGGTACCCATGTTAAATTGTGTGTAGCTTGAAACCGGCATGCACTATGTCAACTTTATTTGGTTGTAAAGGATATCTCATGTGTTGATCTATTTGAAAATGGTTAGGAAAAGTCTTAACGAGATTTAGGTAATTAGCCACAAATCAAAACGTTAACATTACCGCAAATGGGAAATGAAACTGTATCATGTAACCTATAGTGAAGTGTGAAAAGTAAGTATTTTGTTCTAAATTTTCAAACCACCACCATTTTTGGTGCCGTTGTATCTGGACTACATATTTGAAATATAAAATAAATGAATTCAGTAAAAAAATTTAAATATTCACCACTTTTTCTGAAAAACAGGCTTTTGTGGACCAGGGCTAGGTTTGAGCAGACACAAGACTCTTATTGTAGGGTGTAAAATACTTGTATATGCCTCAGTAGTGATCCATTTCCATCAATGAGGTCTAGGAATGACATTTCACTTCTTGGAATTATTAATGTTTTTCAAAGCAAATGATTATTTCAAGCTCATTAGCTATTGCTGTAAAATAACCAGACCCCCCCCCCCCTCCCACCCCCTTCCCTGTGGGTCTGAAATGATATAATCTGTACAAATTGCCCTTTTTATATCTTAACAGGTAAGCTGACATGACTGTGACCCTGAATTGGACAGTTTTTAAATCACTGGAGAAGTTTTATTAGCTTTCAAACAGTCCAAATGTTAAGAAATCAGACATTTTTTGGACGGGTGGGGTGGGTTATCTCCCCTGGCTCTGCCCTTATGGCAGTCTCTAACCCGGACAGATGCTAACAGTAAACTACAACCAACAACCCATCATTTCCAGCAAATTTGAAGGGTATTTGATGATTCACCTTTTTATAGCGAGGAATAACATTTTGAATTGGTCCTCAGAAAAACTTTAAAATATAAGCCTGGAAACATGAAGGGGGTGGGTGTGTAAATTACCTCGCAAATTCAAAACGACTGGCCGAAAAGCTTTGATCTTTTGAAATTCAATTTGATATTGGTTAATAAAAGCAAATTTATTAAATTTGACAAATTTCGAGGAATTATATCCTTGTTATAGGTCACAACACCCAGTTTGTGTTTTCTCAGCCAATGAAAATTGACTTCGGTTATACAGGAGCTAGAAGGTGGCTACATAGTGATAGTTTGGTATCTGGGTTATTTGAATATTGGATTGAAACTAACATAGGTCTACTGTACATACTTTAAGCTTTCAATCAATGCCTGATAACAGATTTTTGTGTGTGTTTTTTTAATGTTCACCCAATTTTGAAAATACCAAAGTTTGGCTAGAATAAGTAAGCCTAAAACTGTCAAAATGGCGGTACCCATGTTAAATTGTGTGTAGCTTGAAACCGGCATGCACTATGTCAACTTTATTTGGTTGTAAAGGATATCTCATGTGTTGATCTATTTGAAAATGGTTAGGAAAAGTCTTAACGAGATTTAGGTAATTAGCCACAAATCAAAACGTTAACATTACCGCAAATGGGAAATGAAACTGTATCATGTAACCTTAAGGAGACGTTAAGTGTGCCTTTGATGCACCCTTAAAAATTCTCTTAAAGTTAAGATGATCTTAAGCTAAGGGTGTTTCGTAAAAAAGCATGAACGTCTTAAGTTCTTCCTAAGGGGAAAATTAAGATGTCCTTAGCTTAAGGGGGCTTCGTAAAAGTGGACCCAGGGGGTTAACCAGGACAAAGACCTGGGGTTTACTCCAGAGGAATATCGGGGGTTTCCTCCGACGAAGGTCGAGGTTTCCTATGGACAAAGGTCGCGGGTTTCGTCTGGATTCCTCGTTCAGGCAATGCTGGCAACGACTCCATATAAGTAAAATATCATCGAGTAAAATGTCAATTGACCAATGGGAGTTGTTAGTAAGTGATAAACCTACCTTAACTTCAGTTGAATTGTCGCATCCGGTAACAGATGTATCGAACTTTTCTGAAACATAGATGATCATTCAAAGCCTTTATTAATTTGGCGCCATTATGAGTTGCTACAAATAAATAGATATGCCATTCATAAACACCCTTTGGAAACAGACAGACAATGCAATATTGTATAGTTCCTTCAGAAATCAAACTATTCCATCAGAACTGTATGGAGACGTTTAGCTTTAGTATGATTAAAGTTATCCGTATCTTAGTAGCGTCGTCGTTCTTGGAGCTTTATATTCATGTCCTATTTTTAGAAAATCAAATCATACATGTATGCTAGTTGGCTTCTCGAGTTTTTGGATTCATCATTACTGACAGAATAATAACTAACAGTATAACTCTTACCGTTATATTCAATCGGTTTATCCCCAAGATAAAGGTAAAACGCTACACAGAAAACAGTAAGGATAGCCAACGTTGCCGCAATCTTGTCTTTCATACTTTACTCCTTTTCTTGGAAGCCGGTTCAGTGCAGAAATAGGACGAAAAAAGACATCAGTCCATCATATAGGATTCACATATAGATGTTGCAGGCTATCTCACTGTCCAAGTTATCTGTTTGTCAAAGGCCTGAAGTACCTAGATACAAAGCCACGTTTCTATTAATAACACTCTTGCTTTTTAATTATTTTTTTCGATGAAACATGAATCAATGTTTGGAGACTCAAAATCATAAGACGCCTAGTCATGTTTATCGGGTAAAAACTGTTGTTCTTAGTCCAAGGAAGACCATACGCCTTCCTCTGGTATACACAATTTGACGTCTCCTTCACAGAAATACATTTGATCACTTGGAAAGGTTACATATACCTGTTGTGGAAGTATAATAATTGACGTCGCAGTTACCATGAGACCAAACTGGTGCTTCGCTTTGGTGTTTGCTTTTGTTTTAGTATACTATTCTATGTTTATTTTGGTAGTGACAAAACAGGTTAGAAAGTTAAAATATCTGACTCCGTTGACTGTACGTTGACTGCCAACAAGGGAGATATATATCATTAAAAGGAATTCCACAAGCTTTTATTATCAAATTCAACATATTCCTGTTACACATGCGCCGTGGCTGCTGGATGTGTCCGTTGTAACTTTGAATTTGCCAGTGAATCAACTTCTTTTACCTTATTCTAAGATGTCGAAAACAACACACAATTAAAGCAGCAAACAGATGCAAAGGGCAATTTCAATATAGCCTTTATGTTTACTGTATGCATTTTGTCGCCATAAAACGTCAGTGGTATTTTGACGGACTTTTCAGCTGTTGCCATACTCAAGCAGGTTAGCACACTGGCATCAAACTGCGACAGTGGTACCGAATAGGGTATTTAGCAGTCTGTTCACATTTAAAGTAAAGGGAGGGAAATCCTGAGGGATTCCGGTTGACAATGTCCATTTCGTCTAAAAACTCGCTTACGCTAAATAGAATGTTCACATCTCGGGTAACCAAATAAAGCCAGTCAGATAGAGTTGGGGAAGAAACTGGGCTAATTCCCTAGAGGACAGCCCCGACCATCAGGGAGTATCTGGCAACTCTTCCACTCAGAAATGTTTTCAATATTTATTTCGTCTGAGTAGGATTCGAACCCTCGTAATCGCCGAAGGTCGGGGGTTTCCTCCAGTATTTCCTCCGATTTCCTCTCCCCCACTTAACCTGGCAACGCCGCAATTTAAGTGAAATAATCTCGAGTGCGGCGTAAAACATCAATCAATTAACCAAACCCCAAGTAAGGATGAATACAAAATTTTTTTATTAGGAATTGTTTACCCACGACAAGTGCCGTCTTAGCAAAAGAGGCCAAGTACAGCCTGTACATATAGCTAGCCTTGGGGTAGCATTGCAAGCATTACCATATACCGCAGGCGTAGAGCGACTTAGTATATAGGCAATGTAACCGCGACCGCCATCTTGTTTTTTCGAGTGACTTCCGGTAGGATCTGTCAGTGCGATCGTCGATGTCTGGGTCCGGTCAGTTTCAGGTAATTTTCTTTATATTCGGCTTTTAGCTGGGGCGATTGCATGTAATTTTTATTTTCCTCAGTGATTACTGAGTCTTTCTACATCCTCATTTAAGCCTGACATTCTCTGAATTTCTTTCACGCTAGGGAATTCCCTTTTACAACTAATTACGCTGAAAGGTATTTCCCAACTTTGACATTAAAAAAACATAAGATCCAAATTCCGCGTTTTGTTGAAATTTGGTAGGAATCTAGCCAATCATATGTAAAAATAGTGTGCAAAGTTTGACATTAATGCGCAAAGTAGAACTCTTAAAATATATGCTTAGTTGACAGCTCCTCCAAATACATACTGAATCCCATTGACAACTATTCATAAATCATAGTTTACTGGGGGTTTTATTTTCTTTTTTTACCAGCTATCGCCACAACTTTCTCTGATTAACCCTTTGCATGTTCGAAATGGAAATTTACAAAAATATTAATGGGAATGGGATTTTTAATATTGGATTCATGTTAATAGCTGTCATAAGTGGGATGTTTGAAGGGAACTAACAGAAGGTTGAGCGTTTCTATCTCTCCAGCAATTTGTGCCACTGGGCAAATTAAGTAATCCTTTTATGTGGTGTAAAAGACAAAACAATCAATCACTCATGGGTTAATATTTTCCCCCAAACTTATGATATGGCAAGGGCATTTGGAATTCTACCAGAAGATTGGCCTGTAACGGTAGCATGTGTTTTAGTGGTCATAAAAAATATATCTATATAAAATAAACTACATAATTGGAAAAATTACTCAGGTCTATTTTCTTCTATAATTGTCTGCATATGACTATCCTGTGACAAATTTAAACAGGTCCAGTTATAAAGCTTGGTTTATATACATATTTTATATATTTTTCATATTTTTTTTCAGGTCGCCAACACTAATGATGGATAACAGAGGGCCAAAACGGTTACTGGGCTTAAATTTTGAAATATAATAGACTGGTTAAACATGAGCAAGTCAGAAGTAGTCTTAGTTGGAGGACAACGCAGAGTTAAATAGCTAAAACACAAGTTTAAAAGATCAAAATATTTGTATTTCTGTACACAGATGAATGTACAAAAAAGGAGAAAATGTTTTATTTAAAACAATAAACGAAATGTAAATATAGTACTGGCTACTTATGTAACATATACAGTGCACTACAAAATTAAAAAATAAACTGTTTTTTTTTTCTTCTATTTTCTTTGTGTCTAAAAGATGACTGTAATTATGAGATTTTAAATATTTCAATTTTTAGTTCTTCACGCACCAACCAAAGGTTATTTCATCCCTATCGTCGTTGCGATAAGACTGAAATGATGTTTAAACCGATGTTAAATCTTCTCTCACTCACTCATCCATATCCTTCCATTGGAATGCATAATGATCAAAATTCACTCACACATCTTTATTAGAATTTGATTGTTTATGATGTATCATTGGCAGGTGTGTGTGGGTCAGGCCTGTTATTTGCAAGTGCGGGGGGGGGGGGGGGGGGGGGGGGTTCAAAAAGTATCATTTAAGAGATTCAAATTTTCCTGTCTTCTCGTTTACTAATTCAGTAATTTCCCTGATGATGATTGCAGCTTATGTTTTTTAAGTTTTCAGCATAATTCAAATGTCAATATTTTCTCTCCAAATATTTATCATAAAACACTTAGAATGATAAACAATCTCATTGATTATGGGCACACAATCATATTCTTGTAGATCTTTGGTAACACCATGCCATTCTTGTAGAACTATTTCATAATTCAGTAATTTCCCTGATGATGATTGCAGCTTGATGTCTTTTTTAATTTTTCAGAACATTCCAAATGTCCATGTTTTATCTCCAAATATTTATCATAAAACACTTAAAATGATAAACAATCTCATTGATTTGGGCACACCACTCTATTCTTGTAGATCTCTGGTAATACCATGCCATTCTTGTAGAAATATTTAACAAACACTTCGATGTGGTGAATATCATCCCCAGTCCCCAAATTTTGTAAATTGAAACTCTAGTAGAGGTTGTCCTATTTCTGAAAAATAATTGCACATTTACCCTTTAATGCTTAAGAATACCACAGATTTCCATTTCCATCAATAAAGTTTAAATATCAGAAGACATTGTTTGTAAGAAAAGTGTAATTTAAGTTAAAAGTATAAGCAGGAGTTAAACTGTTAAAGTGGCATGAGCTGCCGAAATTCACACTTTTTTCATGATTTCTGATCGTCACGACAGTGAGAGGCTTTGAAGGCCATCGAAAAACTAAATGATTAGCGTTGGAATGAGAAAAAGCCATACAGTATGTGACTTGTACGAACCGAAAATGTGGTCGAGAAGTAAACAAAATTTAAATAACCGGGACGACCATTCATTCATTCTAAGCCAAAGTTAGTTCAAAACAATACTTTATCGTACATGCTCGAGACTAGAAGCACTGAAAAGCTTGTGAATTATATGTCTTGGGGAAAAATAGACTATAATTTCAACATTTCTGTTTCAACGTCAAAATATCAACATTTTGGCAGCTCATGCCACTTTAACTAAATAATACTAGAAACTTTGTATTTATGACATTTTATTCAATTTTATCAACGGCCTCATTGCAATACATTAGATAATTGGTTTAGACCAGCTTTAAAACAAATTTATATGTTAACGTTAAGAAAATCAGTATATATCGCAGATTTTCTTTCAAAGAAAATCAATAAATTTTAAATATAAGAAATTGTTTGGAGGAAAAGTGTAATTCCATTTAAAAGTATAAACAGGAGTTAAATTTTTATCTAAATAATGATAGAAAATTTGTATTTATGACTTTTTATTCAATTTTATCAACACCGTCAATGCAATCCATTAGATAATTGGTTTAGACCAGCTTTAATAATCGATAAGCTAACCTTTCTGTACAAACACTTTTACTTGTGAATTAAATGTCCTGATTTAACCTAACCTTCTGTTGGTTACTGGCAACCATCCCACTTATGACAGCGATTAACATGAATCCAATATGAAAAGCCCCATTCGGACTAAAAAATCCACTACGTACATGCTAAGGGGTAATCGGTGAAAGTTGTGGTGATAGCTTGTGGTGGGAAACCTCAGTAAACTATGATTTATGAATAGTTGTCAATGGGATTCAGTATGTATTTGGAGGAGCTGTCAACTAAGCATATATTTTAAGAGTTCTACTTGGCGCATTAGTGTCAAACTTTGCACACTGTTTTTACATATGCTTGGCTAGATTCCTACCAAATTTGAACAAAACGCGGAATTTGGATCATATGTTGTTTTAATGTCAAAGTGGGGAAATACCTTTCAGCGTAATTAGTTGTGAAAGGGAATTCCCTAGCGTGAAAGAAATTCAGAGAATGTCAGGCTTAAATGAGGATGTAGAAAGACTCAGTACTCACTGAGGAAAATAAAATTACATGCAATCGCCCCAGCTAAAAGCCGAATATAAAGAAAATTACCTGAAACTGACCGGACCCTGACATCGGCGATCGCACTGACAGATCCTACCGGAAGTCACTCGAAAAAACAAGATGGCGGTCGCGGTTACATTGCCTATATGGCAGCAGGTCACAGTTTCATTTTCCTTCATTTCCCATTTGCGGTAATGTTAATGTCTGCTCTCACAGCACCTTCCCTAACTTTCGTTGAACCAAATCCTTCGGTGGGGGCCTTGAACAGTCCTTTGGCAGTATTTTAAGCACAATTTTTTCATAGGTTGAAGGTAGAAATTTTGAGATACGAGTAGAATCAGCTGATAGGGGTCTCTTTGCACATATTCCGCCGCATGTAAATAGACCAAAGCACCCCCCAACTACCAGATCTCCACCACCTGAACTGGTCCCATTCCACTTCTAAAATCATTTCCAGACAGTAACTCAACCCCTGTCCTTTCATAAAAACTACAAAAATGCCCAGAAAAAAAATGCAGGGGGCCAGGAAAAAATAATAAAAAAAACACACAAAAATAGCTGGAACTTCTTTCGTCCCTAGAAATTTCCGGAAGTGACAAACTGTGACCTGTATCCTAACAGAGGCACAAATTTCCTTCAATCTACTTCTAAATCTAACACATTGAGCTTAAAGGTATTTGGAATGATCTCTCAAGAGGAAAACTAAATGCAATGAAAACTAAGCCTTCTGTAGCCCTCCCATTTACACCCCCCCCCCCCCCATTAAAACATAGCAAGGACAATGACCGGTGAGCTAAAAAAGCTTAAAATTGTCATATCTCAGCTCTGGGAAAACATATTTGAACTCTGTAAACTAGTGTGACTTCTACTAAGAGTGTTCTACCATAAAATACTAACTTTATGAGGACACATATCTTTCTGTGGCTTCCTCAACTAAAATATACTGTGCATTTGTTACATTTTAAGATTTGTTGGATTACAAAATGGATAAATTCTACTCAAAGTCAGTCATACTGTGGCCAAATTTAAACAGCTTGAAAAAACAAGTGTTATTCTTGTATCCCAGGTTGATTTTAGGCTCAAAATTGTACTGGAAAGCTTAAAACCAGAGGAAGAAGTCACCTGCCACACGGCTTATTGTTGGGATCCCCCAACACAAAACTCTGTTCAAAACTGCCCACAAGTACCCTGGAACATAAACTTAATTATTAGCCTAGCCCAGAGAATAAAACTGCACCCCAAAAAGTCAAACAAGGGTCTAAAAGGATATTTCTGGGAAAATATGATTAGATTTAAGAAAAAATATGCAAAAAAAAGGGGGGTGGGGTAAATGTTAGGTTGGTTTATTTTTTAAAACAATTGATTCCAGCATTCTTGCAAGTGAAAATTGTGTAAGACACATGCAGGTACTGAATAAAATCAGGAAAGCCCAGGTCATTATATTCTGGGCGGTTTTATGCCAACTTTGAGTGCCATTAGGCATGCTATTTGAGGCGAATTTCTAATGTAATGAAGCAGTGAAGCCATGCCAATGGTAAAATTACCTCTGGAAAATGTAGAAAGACTCTCATTTCCATTCCTTTGATGTGTGAATCAGGAAAATATGCTCACAGGTGGATAAACAATTCCATTCATCTTATACAGGACCTGAAATTACCTGAAAGAGTACACAAAATATTCAGTTTGACATAAAACAACACTGAAAAAATTGTTTTTTTTTACAAGAAAAGGCATTTTGTAAGACAAAAAAGGAGATTATTATGTTTCTCACATGTTGACCATCAAATCAATGTAAGAACTATAGGTTTTTGTCAGAAAGCCAAATAAAATTTAATATGTACACAAAATCAAGTAATGCCCAAATTCTTTTCAATTTTTGGGGGGTAGGGTAGTGTTCTGTGTGTTTTGGCAAGGGTAATGATAAAAGCAACCAGATTGTGTGGCATATCATTGCAGAAATAGGTGAACTACTATATTGAAAAGTATCATTTACTTACAGGAGAAATTCAACTCATAATCATGTACATTACTTTGCCCCCCAAAACTATCAAGAAATCAATTTTGTGCAAATATTTTGCTAGAAAAGACATGAAAGATACATTTTCAGCACATCTAGACAGTACTATAGGTCTTATAATGTGTTTCTGACAAGTTTTAAGTCACAAACACAGTGTTGTTGTTGTACAGTGATCTATTTCACAAAATATGTCTTCAACCCATACAGGCAGCAGGTCACAGTTTCATTTTCCTTCATTTCCCATTTGCGGTAATGTTAATGTCTGCTCTCACAGCACCTTCCCTAACTTTCGTTGAACCAAATCCTTCGGTGGGGGCCTTGAACAGTCCTTTGGCAGTATTTTAAGCACAATTTTTTCATAGGTTGAAGGTAGAAATTTTGAGATACGAGTAGAATCAGCTGATAGGGGTCTCTTTGCACATATTCCGCCGCATGTAAATAGACCAAAGCACCCCCCAACTACCAGATCTCCACCACCTGAACTGGTCCCATTCCACTTCTAAAATCATTTCCAGACAGTAACTCAACCCCTGTCCTTTCATAAAAACTACAAAAATGCCCAGAAAAAAAATGCAGGGGGCCAGGAAAAAATAATAAAAAAAACACACAAAAATAGCTGGAACTTCTTTCGTCCCTAGAAATTTCCGGAAGTGACAAACTGTGACCTGTATCCTAACAGAGGCACAAATTTCCTTCAATCTACTTCTAAATCTAACACATTGAGCTTAAAGGTATTTGGAATGATCTCTCAAGAGGAAAACTAAATGCAATGAAAACTAAGCCTTCTGTAGCCCTCCCATTTACACCCCCCCCCCCCCATTAAAACATAGCAAGGACAATGACCGGTGAGCTAAAAAAGCTTAAAATTGTCATATCTCAGCTCTGGGAAAACATATTTGAACTCTGTAAACTAGTGTGACTTCTACTAAGAGTGTTCTACCATAAAATACTAACTTTATGAGGACACATATCTTTCTGTGGCTTCCTCAACTAAAATATACTGTGCATTTGTTACATTTTAAGATTTGTTGGATTACAAAATGGATAAATTCTACTCAAAGTCAGTCATACTGTGGCCAAATTTAAACAGCTTGAAAAAACAAGTGTTATTCTTGTATCCCAGGTTGATTTTAGGCTCAAAATTGTACTGGAAAGCTTAAAACCAGAGGAAGAAGTCACCTGCCACACGGCTTATTGTTGGGATCCCCCAACACAAAACTCTGTTCAAAACTGCCCACAAGTACCCTGGAACATAAACTTAATTATTAGCCTAGCCCAGAGAATAAAACTGCACCCCAAAAAGTCAAACAAGGGTCTAAAAGGATATTTCTGGGAAAATATGATTAGATTTAAGAAAAAATATGCAAAAAAAAGGGGGGTGGGGTAAATGTTAGGTTGGTTTATTTTTTAAAACAATTGATTCCAGCATTCTTGCAAGTGAAAATTGTGTAAGACACATGCAGGTACTGAATAAAATCAGGAAAGCCCAGGTCATTATATTCTGGGCGGTTTTATGCCAACTTTGAGTGCCATTAGGCATGCTATTTGAGGCGAATTTCTAATGTAATGAAGCAGTGAAGCCATGCCAATGGTAAAATTACCTCTGGAAAATGTAGAAAGACTCTCATTTCCATTCCTTTGATGTGTGAATCAGGAAAATATGCTCACAGGTGGATAAACAATTCCATTCATCTTATACAGGACCTGAAATTACCTGAAAGAGTACACAAAATATTCAGTTTGACATAAAACAACACTGAAAAAATTGTTTTTTTTTACAAGAAAAGGCATTTTGTAAGACAAAAAAGGAGATTATTATGTTTCTCACATGTTGACCATCAAATCAATGTAAGAACTATAGGTTTTTGTCAGAAAGCCAAATAAAATTTAATATGTACACAAAATCAAGTAATGCCCAAATTCTTTTCAATTTTTGGGGGGTAGGGTAGTGTTCTGTGTGTTTTGGCAAGGGTAATGATAAAAGCAACCAGATTGTGTGGCATATCATTGCAGAAATAGGTGAACTACTATATTGAAAAGTATCATTTACTTACAGGAGAAATTCAACTCATAATCATGTACATTACTTTGCCCCCCAAAACTATCAAGAAATCAATTTTGTGCAAATATTTTGCTAGAAAAGACATGAAAGATACATTTTCAGCACATCTAGACAGTACTATAGGTCTTATAATGTGTTTCTGACAAGTTTTAAGTCACAAACACAGTGTTGTTGTTGTACAGTGATCTATTTCACAAAATATGTCTTCAACCCATACAGGCAGCAGGTCACAGTTTCATTTTCCTTCATTTCCCATTTGCGGTAATGTTAATGTCTGCTCTCACAGCACCTTCCCTAACTTTCGTTGAACCAAATCCTTCGGTGGGGGCCTTGAACAGTCCTTTGGCAGTATTTTAAGCACAATTTTTTCATAGGTTGAAGGTAGAAATTTTGAGATACGAGTAGAATCAGCTGATAGGGGTCTCTTTGCACATATTCCGCCGCATGTAAATAGACCAAAGCACCCCCCAACTACCAGATCTCCACCACCTGAACTGGTACCATTCCACTTCTAAAATCATTTCCAGACAGTAACTCAACCCCTGTCCTTTCATAAAAACTACAAAAATGCCCAGAAAAAAAATGCAGGGGGCCAGGAAAAAATAATAAAAAAAACACACAAAAATAGCTGGAACTTCTTTCGTCCCTAGAAATTTCCGGAAGTGACAAACTGTGACCTGTATCCATATACTAAGTCGCTCTACGCCTGCGGTATATGGTAATGCTTGCAATGCTAGCCTTGGGGTAGCAGCTATTGCGATTTGCGCTCGTTTTGTCTGCTCATGCCATTTTAAGGATGATTGTACATTTCCCGAAAATAAGTTTGAAAAACTCTCCTTAACTGTTAATTTCGAAATGCTATAGTGAATCCTATGAAGATTACGTGGTTGTGAGAATCTAGAAGCCCATACCCATAAACAATAAATCTCAACTTAGTTTCTTTGTGTCTGAACGTATTCACTTGTTTTATTATAGTTGTTACTAATATTTTTTTTACAATACATACAGATAAGATAAAATTTAGGGAGATAGCTCAAGCACCGATATTATTAACTGCCCTTCATTAAGAAGGTTTCAATTGCTTACATATGTTTAGATCTGATATATATATATCAAACAGAACGCAGCAGATTCATTTCATATTTTATTTTCATTATTTGTGCAAAAATGTAAACTTTTATTTCAGAATGAAAGTAAAATGTGAAAAAATGTCTTCGTGATTTCGATGGCACAATTCGACACAGGGCTTCCATCGATGTATAGTGTACTCAAATCCCACTCAGTTAAATATTTCTGAATCGACTTTTCAAATGCGGAATATATGGTAAGTACTTGCCTAAAGTCGGGTGTTTCATCAGGGCAAAGGTCTCAGTTTCGCCCACCACTAAAGCTGGAAACACCGCCATATAAGTGTCAGACCTTCCGTAATGTCTAAACATGAATCAATCATCGGGATGTCTCTCCCAATCGTCATAAGTTCTCAGGAGTGTCCTGTTTACCCTGACCTTTGTTGAAAATGTTTATCTTTAATGGGTATTTTGTCATACGTCAAGGAATATCTGAATCCATGGTGCTGAAATAACGAAGGTCTCTTGACAATTTCATTAAACTGCGTTTGAAGGACACAAAAATAATGATAAAGAGCACTGCTAAATTGATCATCATAAAACAATATGAGAAGCTCAGAGACTTGTAAAAGGTCATACGAATGAAACAATCTGCCAATGTTTGCTAAGCTGGAAAATTTCAGCATAGCCCAGAATCCTTTAGCTTGATGTATGAATCTTTCTGACAGTATTTCATTAGGAAAGCAATATGGATGTTTTCTCTTGAATTCCAATTCATCAGTTCCAGAGGGTGTCTGTACGTCTCTTTGAAATGTGATGATTTAAGGTAAAATTCTCTTGGCGCTTTTATGACTTGAATTTGGCCTTTGCCAACTTCCTCTCTGTATCTCTCCGCAATAAGCTTACCATATTGATATTGTAATGCAGGATCGAAGTCTGTCACGAAAACCACTATCACTATTTCTCTTTTCTCTTTTTCGTTGCTATTGTTAAGCAAAGACTCAATTGTATTCCATAGATAGTTAGGCGGAAATTCTACCAATCCGGTGGGTATTCCAATTGTAAGAAATCCTACGAAAAATAACAGTAAAGTATAAAATGTCATGTTATTTGTCTCAGGTAAGGCTTTTATCAAGCCAGATCAACTCTTCACTGTGAAGGTCTTTGTACGAGAGCTCGCCATTAAAAGGCGTATCTCTTGGGGAGACGTTTAAGCTTGTCGGCAACAAGTGCCAAATTGTCCAAAATTAAACTATATCCAAACGTTACTATTGTGTCAAGGGACATTTCTTAATACACACATTTTTAACGTCAAAATTCTATTTCAATTGATAATGACATACCAACAAAGCGCCCCTCATTTCTATTCAATAAACATGGCTGCTGTGAACAACTCACCTTTGGTTTGTCGATGGTATCCGTACATGAGGGCATTTCTCTGAAAGCGGCTTTGTTCGTTTATCTGTAAAACAAATGAATCATCGCTCAATTAATTTCGAATTTGAACAAATCTGATATTTTGTAACTAAATGTTTGACGTTGAAAAGAACAAATATTCAGTGTTTACGGAATTTTACATGCAATTGTAATAAGTAGTATGTAGATGTTTTCATTGAAGGTCTGAGTAAACTGAGAATATTGTCTTAATGTATAATCTTAAACTGATTTCACCAACAGTTTTGTAATTAGCATTTTGCGGGAAGAATTGTTCATAATTTCTTGATTTTTTTAAACTGGACGAATATTGTAAATTGGCAATTGGTGTCGTAAAATCATAAATTGATACAGACTCACCGTTGGCTTTTCTTGTATCTTACACTTCGTGATGTTTTCAACGAGATCCTCTGTAAAATAATATATGTTGATCGATTAGAAATAGTTCAGTTTGGATAAGTCTTCTGTTTTGGAAAGAGTACACTATCGTTTGTATTGGATGATTCTGCTATGTAAACACAATGACATCACGAGGGTAACTTGTATTCTTGTTTCAATAAGTTCTTTTCAGCTCTTTGGGGTGAGCTGAAATGCTATTACACTCATTTTAAAATAGAAAATCAAGCAAATATATGTCATGCAGCACAAAGTTGAGACGCAAGTAGTATTTGCATAATTAGCCAATATGGGCGGTGCCTCATTAACCCGGACAATGCTACTAATAAATTACGTCATAACCATCATTTGCGTTTAAACTCCTATTTTTGACTTACCTTTTTGTTGAAAATTTATACTTGATACGATAGGAGCTTCATGTAGGTAAATAAAGCCTCCGACACAGAGCAGTGTGACAACAGCAACAAAAACGACACTTCCCTGATTTTGGACTTTCATGTTTACGGAAGTTCCTCTTTAGGTCTGGTTACTTCTGTATCAGATGAAACTAGAAATTGTCACGTCGCTGAATATATGTTTTTTTCCATTATACTGTACACACGAATCCATTTAATTTAAGTGAATGATATATGATCCGTTTTTCAATAATTATTTTGAAAAAAACCAGCCCATAAAACAAAAATTAATTAAGAAATAATGGATTGATTCTCTGCGTATACGCTGTGATAACTGCAAGAAAAAAGGAAGTGTCCATTGTTTTTGGACGAGGGCCGGAGGCCCGAGTTCAAAAAGTGTGGACACTTCCTTTTTTCTTGCAGTTATCACAGCGTATACGCAGAGAATCAATCCATTATTTCTTTTCTAACACATAAAGTTTAATGTAAAGAAAAACTGAATTTTAGTAGTTTGACTTATTTTCTAAAAATTGGCAACCCCTACGTTAAAGCTGAATAGTTTTTCCCTGATTACCTCGTGGACGAATCTATATCTAAAAAAATGATAGGGGTGCTAGCTTCAAACAACTGTTTTATGTGTTACCATTTTTTAGTCTACTAACAGACCTGGTAACTGTTTAAAGATATATCTACACTTTTAGCTTATGGAAGTTAACTTTCAAGTCTTCCCGTCGAGTATTAATATTGTCCTGCTTTTATAAGTTAGTTTTACAGGCGAAATGCAAGGCAAACACAACAGCCTGACATCCCCACTCGCGTTTAGGTGATGACGTCATCCAGTGACGTCGTGTTCCATCACGTCACCAAAATTTAAAAATGATGACGTCATTCAGTGTCAGGGCGTTCGACGTCACAATAAAAACGTTCTCTGCGTATATGCTAGTTTATACGCCAGCTTTGTCCTATCTCACAACATGTAGGGAAATCACACATGTGTTAGAATAAAGTTCATTATTTGTATCGACACTGCTTATCTTCGAAAAATATATTTTTAAGAGAGTTTTATCGATTTTACTTAGAAATCATGAGCAACGCTACATGTCAACCAGTACCTTACATAGTTCGTTTTTAATCCTTCTATCATTCTATTTATATACATTGCACAGCTAAATTCACAGTAAATAACAGACGAAAAATGAGAAAAGAAAAAAAAGAAAGTGACATTTGAAGCTGAACTTTTATGTTTGTGAATGGGGCGACGTTTGGGCCTTTTGAGGTAAACGACAGTCAAGTTCCGCTATCTCGAGATTTTCCCTGGTATTTATTGAAGTCATTTTCTAAACTCATTCAAACTAGTAAATGTGAACAAGTTGGAAATTGTGTGTAAAGAAATGTGAAAATTTATGTATGGGTGTTTATAAAGACACAGAGGCATATAGAATATAAACCTTTACACATCAACAATTCCTGGAATAGAATGGCTTATTTTATTTGACGAAACTATTTTCCTATAGGTAATGTAGAAATCTGATAAAATATTTGAGTAAATACCTTTATTGTTCATTTGCTAGTTACTATATAAGATTGTTGAAAATATGGCATGGACACTTCAATCTGTTTAGATTTAATAGCAACATTAAATGCTGTTTAGAACTCAACTGTTTTTTACCCTAACATCAAAAATAAATATGGTTCTTACTCTAGATGGAATAAAGATGTATCTGACAAAACATAAATACGACATAGACCCGATTGACATTGTTTGCTTTAGTTTTCAAATTTTTTTTTTTTAAAATATGTCTACATGGTATTTTTCCCCTTTCTGCGTGTGATTGACTACTATTAAAGCAACAATTTCGAGCAATTTCTCCTTCGTCGTAATATATATATATCCCCCATACGGACATGGAATTTGATTTGTAAATGTGGAAATAGACAGTGACATTTAGAAATATGTTTGTTTAACAACGAATGATAAAACCTTATCTTTTTCTCTGTGTTACAATCAACTGTATTATTATCAAAACTAAAGCCTCAACGTGTCAGTACAGACTTTAGCACCATTAAATTGCCAATTGATGATAACGAACAAAGCACTACAGACTGTGAAAACTATGAGGGAAGGTGTTGAGAAACACATTGGCTGACGCCGCACTCAAGATTATTTCACTAATATAGCGGCGTTTGCCAGGTTAACTGAAGGGGGGGGGGGTGATTTTATCCAATATTAGCAAGATGATATCGTCTGATTAGTGCCTTGGTTTTTTATTTCAACGTCAGTGTTATAGTTTTTTAGGTACAACAAATGTTCCACTTCTCTTTGCAATAAAAATTTATGAAAACAAGTCCAAATTTTATCAGCTCATGACATTTATTTTAGGAGATTGTCGAATGCACATGCGATGTACAAATTGATTACATTAATGGCTTCTATCATGTTGTCACAATCTATTCTGGGACTTGGATTAGCTACAATCAGCATTAATTAGTCAATTTTCCACAGGTTTCGCTAATGCGATAATCATTGCAGGGACAGCTTATATTGTGAATAGACACTTTTTCGTGCATCGGTCAGCATGTGACAATCTTTTGGAAATAATTCTTAAAATATATTTATATCTGTATAGTCTTATACTCATCTTTACCGTAAGCGCTAAGTTAGCTATTTATGCAAAACCTAAAATCTCATTGAGCTACTAGATGTATTTATTATATGAACTATTCTATACACCCAAGACCCTCACGGCTACCATTTATTGTGTAATTTGTACCTTTCTCAACCAGTATTGAAAATCTTTTATATCAACCAATAGAATCTGCTGCTCGTTTGTTACTTCGTTTTTCAATATCTTTGTCTTGTAACACCGGCCAGACAATGTGGGCTTCCCACTTCAAATGTCTCAGTTTTAGTTTTTCAAATAATTACGGTTCCTTATTTCATTTTTTAAAAATCCTTTACGTTCTCAGACGGTTTTCTGAAATGGCTCTGTTATTAAGTTTTCTCGACAATTTAAATTTTGGAGGGGTTCTATATGAGGTCAGAGAAAGCCACTTTCAGGAAATACTTTACTGGTTTTCACTTAAATTGGTCTTTAGCGAAAAATCGTTTTCCTCTTTATTTTAATCGTTCAATACCTGTTAATCATTTAAGCTATTAGGTAAATAATCGTTATACAAGAAAATTAGTGGCAAAAAAAAATGTGACAAACCGTTCCTTCAGATGATAGTTCTTCTAAACCCTGGATTGCCTTTCGACTGTTAAAAACATGGCTACACAGCGACCAAAACATAAAAAAATGTACAAACTTTCTGATTGGCTAAATGCATCTCAATGGACGCTAACCTCATAATGCCATACTTACGCATATCAAAACATATTCAATATTCAATACACCCATTGGCTGTACTACTTGGTACCATGACAGCATCCAAACACGTCGCTTTCGCGTAAACATTTATATGTCCCCTTTACCAAGCTCTGTGAAAAATTTTCCACTCGTGTCACACCTGATCGGTATAAACATGAATATTTGACACAATGGTATTTCATAGGAGCTAACTTGAAGTATTGCGCTAAACACCAACATTACGCAAGAGGTGTTATATGGGTCGAACATTAAGAAGAATGAGATCTTTGTAAACGCTAGATAAAAATAGATTTTCTTTTCATATTTCACACAGTATAGAATTATGTGTGTTCGGCAAGAGTTGCTTCGTGACGTGTTCAGCAAAGGCTGAAATCCTATATAAAACTAAAAGATAAGCTTAGATGTACTAAATACTTGAGGGCTATGGATATATATGGTGAAGTATTAAAAACAAACTACTCGCTTGAAAATATATTGCCGACAAACTGGGTAATAAGTTAAAAGTGTGTCCGAACGTTGGCCTTTATAGCCATCAACAACCGCACTAGTCAAGGCGACAATACACGTTAAAAAATGCTTGATAATTTTGTCATAAGAGTTTCCCTAAAATTGCCCATACACAGTTGAATAATATTTCTGTCAAAACACATTCTCGTCGAAATGTATGGGCGCATCGGCCGCCAGCGAAATAATTTTCGGCTTTGAACTAGATACTAGACCATTCCTTGACAGGAATCGGATCTTTAATGATGGTTGTGAGGAGTGAGACGGTGCATTCAGGTGTTCAATTAGGGCTTTGATCACATTTTCTAAAAGAACCAATGAATGATTAATTGATGTTTTACGCCGGACTCAAAATTATTTCACTTACATGGCGGCGTTGCCATGTTTAGTGGGAAAGAAATCGGGCTCAATGACCGGAGGAAACCTCCTACCTTCGGCGAGTACCTGGAAACTCTTCCACATACGGCAACCAATGAATGGATCGTGTCCCTGGGTTGCGCCTTAAGCCTAGCGCACACGAGAGACGCCGGTTGAGCTGCCGGCCACGCGTAGCTTGGAGCTAAGGTGTTTCCCCCGTGTGCGCGTAAATTTTGGTGAGATTTTCGCCTCTCGAGGCTGTGAGGAAATTATCTAGCATGTTTGATATTTTCTGCCTCTCGTGGCAAGAATCTCACCGTGTGCGCACTACGTGAGCTGCCAGCTGAGCTGAGAGGAGGGACAGTCCAATCGCGTGTGCCTATTAAATCATGTGACCACTTATAATATTACGTAACACAGGTAGTGACACTTGTGCAGGTCAGTGAACTTGGGCGACCAAGAACTTGCCTCAGCCGAGAGCTCATCGTCTGCGTTGAAACTTATAGCTGCGCCCTCGGCCACGCGTAGCTGGCAGCTCAGCCGGCGCCTCTCGTGTGCGCTAGGATTACGGTCCACTTTTCGAAGTTCATAATGGAAATTATATACAGTTATATTTAGCTTTTTAATGATTTAAGAATAGCTGTCAATGGGTTTCAGTGTGTGCTATCAACTAAGCATATATTTTAAAAGTTCTACTTGGCGCATTAATATCAAACTTTGCACACTAGTTTTACATAAAATTGGCTCGATTCCTGTCAAATTTCAACAAAAAGTAGAATTTGAATCATATGTTTTTAATGTCAAAGCGGGGGAATACCTTTCAGTGTAACAAGTTGTAGCGTGAAAGAAATCCAGAGAATGTCATGCTTAAATGAGGATTTAGAAAGACTCGGTAATCACTGAGGAAAATAAAAATCACATGCATTCACCCCAGCTAAAAGCCGAATATAAAAAAATAAAAGCATCTTCACTTTCACTGCTTTATCACTAACGTCAGAAAAAATAAAGTACTTCGACCGTTGATTTTCATTTTGGAGCAAAACAGTAACATAACAAATATTTTATTTCAATATGCTTATTAGTTTGAAATTTAGAAAATCGCCATTTTAAGGATGTTTGTCAACTCTCATTCAACAGCATTTGATACATCAATCTGAAAAAGCTTAAAAGAGGAACGTCTTAGATAATCTCACAAAATTTCATGTATTAATGAAGCAGGTTTAAATGGCACAGACTGACTATGGGGATTTTCTCAATAATTTCTTAGCTGATTGAGCTGTATTATCGCTACCCTTGGATATAAGTAAATAAGGACAGATTGGGTGTAAGAAATCCAGCCACCCCATAGTTGGCCCATAAATTTTGGAGCAGGTTGTAAACTCAAAACAGCTACGTTTCAAGTGTGGAGTAAAAAATGAATAAAGATGATTTTGAATGGAATAAAACTCACATTAAAATTTTGCTGATGATATTTAATTCCAAAGCTTTATTCATAACACAAATCTTAAAGCTAGTCAAGTTCGAAAAGTAAACAAAATTTAGATAACAGGGACGACCATTCAATCATTCATCCTAAGCCTAAGTTAGTTCAAAACAAAACGTTGTACATTTTTGAGAATAGAAGCACTAAAAGGCTTCTGAATTATTCAATAATTTCAACATTCTGTTTTAACGTCAAAATATCAACATTTTGGCAGCTCATACCACGTTAAGAAATGGATTGATTGATTGTTTGGTGTTTTACGCCGCGCTCAAGAATATTTCTTTTATATGGCGGCGTTGTCAGTGTTAGTGTGGGAGGAAACCGGGCTCTATGCCCAGAGGAAACCCACGACCTGCCGTTGGTAACTGGCAACCATCTCGCATATATCGTTCGAGTGAAAACCCAGTTAGAAATTTTTTTTTGGATTGAGTGGGATACGAACCCGCGACTCTTTGGCGGAAGGGGCTCTTTGGATTGAGCGTCCAACGTTCTACCTACTGAGCCACGGTGCACCCCCCTCCCCCCCCCCTCTTGAGAAATGCACTGGGCCTACGAAAACGGTAAAACGTTTTCTACTTAATTTGATTTATTATTGCCTTCTGATTGTTTATACTGTGCCATATATGTATTGTAATAATCATTTTGTATGTTTGTCACAATTCAAAAATACACAATTATCTTACTGACTGCAACAACAAGGTAAACGTACTCATAACGTAAGCTCTAACTTCTAGCAGATGAGAGAATTACAAGTTGCTGCAGGTACGTAATAGTATAAACTAATTAAGAAAAGTAGCAAAAGAATTAAGTATGGTAAGTTAAGATCGCTGAAGATTTTCTTGGAGGATCGAAGGGTCATAGCAGTTGGGGATATAATTATAATCCTTGGTCTCTGTTAATGCTGGGTTTGGTTTTCCTGATCTGGATGGCCTCCTGTAAATGGTGTTGGTTGACAGATAGTGTTGTAGTGGTTTCCCATTTGATGTGGGGAGTTGGGTTGGAAATTATGTGCTCAGAAATGGCAAAACCTTGAGTATGCTAGTATGCTAGCATTCAAGGTAATTTCTAGCTTTGATGTTGGTAGAGATGTGGATAGAGAGAGGGGCTATATGCCCAAGGGTACCAACCATTTATTACGTGAAGTAAGTCTATTTACCTCTATGAAGTTATACCTCGTTGTATTTTCTTATTTGATTCTTTTTTTATAAGTATTTTGTGTTTCATGTTAAAGTCTACAGATCTATGTTGAAGGCTATTGTTTGTTGTTATATGTTTTTCCTAATCCCCACGACTGTTTGCAATTTTTTAACGTTGCCCTAGATTTCAGCCGTGCTGTAAATGAAGTCAAGGAATACCCCCAAACCTTTAACATGTCGGGTTTCTATAGCTATGCAAATTTATGTTCATCCGGTTCCGTCAGATTGTTCAGTACTTTCTAAGGGTATATAAGTGCGCGTTGTTTCAATGTCAACAGTCAGTTCACAACTGTTCTGCTGTATGTAACTTAGTATGCTATATGTTATATAATTTGAATACGATTACCCTGTGCTTATATTCAGCTTGCTATAACTTTCGTCATTTGCTTGATTAGTGAATTCTATCTAAGCAAAGAGTTAACTTGTGTGTTTACAATATTTTATTCTGTGGGTTTTACCTGTGTGATTCCAAGATTTTATTCTGTGGATTTATATTTCGTGATTATCGGATCTGCTATACAAGTGATCTTTGTGAGTTCTTGGAATACAGTTTTCTACCTGGTAACTGTCAATAGTAAGTCATTTTTATATATGTTTTCCTTCCACTGTTTGTAAAGCATTTGCCTGTAAACACTTTACTCTATTTTTTTATAAAAATTAAAATTTGTACACAAAATCTGTCCGTCTTTGTTTTTCTCTTCGTTTATTTTGTCTCGTAACAAAGTTCGGGAATATTCCGTAATTCATTAAACTAAATTATTAAACCTACACATTAAATCTTTAATTTTTGTTTTACCAGCAAATTTTTTCTATCTTGTCTGAGTTTAATCCAGTTGATTCCATGCACAACCTGATCAGGATATTTTGGATTCTTTAAGTAAAACAATTTGTTCTTGTAAGGCGAATGTTTAGGACTAACCTTTAACAATCTTCTCGAAAACAAATATCACAACGTGAAATTAATCAAAATTAGGTTGAGATTGAAGCGTTCGATGAAGCAGCCTAAAGTGAATATTTGCCAAAATCATGGCTAGTACAACAACAGCAAAACATGAGGGGAAAAACTAGAAGAAATGGTGAAAAACGGCAATGTAAAGAAAAAGAACTTGAAAATGAACGGGAATTTAGAGAGAAAACAGATAACAAAGGTCTCAATGGGGCTGTAAATAGGATTTAGCCCATAACATTAGATTAGTTCCACCATTCCTTTGTACATGGTGGTGTTTAGTATGAGCTTTCGAGAGGAACTACTCTCGTCATCAGAAATTACAGCACACAACGTCGGCATAATAAAATAAGCATTATATACACAGCTCAGGTACAAAAAAGTACAAGCTCTCCTGCGTGTTTTGATTTTAGTAAAACCACTCCATAGAAGAATATATTATTCCATCATTCCGTGAGAAAGAAGTTTACAAATATTTTCTATCATTTGAAAAAGTGGCTGCAAAATTAAACTGGTTTAAAACAATTTGGACCAAGCTATTACAAAGTGTACTTGTCGGTAAAGCTATGGATGTGTATCATTATCTGTAGAGCAGTCTAAACGTTTTTAAAGTAATAAAACATTTTACATGCCTATGAACTCGTTTCAGAGATTAATTGTCAAAAGTTCCTTTCTGTGAAAGAATTATAGATAAGACATACATTGGATTTTTTGAAAGGTGTTGTCTTTCTAAAGAAGTAAACTAAGATTACAACAACTTAAAATACATGTTTTAATTAAAGAATTTAAACGTTGTATCCATTGTGACATTAGAACCTACTTTGAGCAGAAGGGGGTAGATAATTTACAGTTTACCGGAAATGCAGCAGACAATTACACAGTCACTCCCAAACTTTCAGTTGAGCAGGACGTAAACCCCAAATCACTCACTCACTCAAACTTTCACGTGGCAGCAATCCAGTTAAACAATTTTCATTTGGAGATCCTCAACTCCGTTTTCAATCCTCAATGTAAAAATCAACCAAGACAACGAAATACAAACACTGACAATTATACTGATATCAATGTCATACTGATAATAGTGGTAATTCTGGGAATTAAATTAGATCTTAACATAACAGGCAATTTAATTTAATTGTTTGTCTTTTCTCTAAAAAGACAGGTCATATAAGGCGTAATTGTGTTGAGATTAAAATACAACAAAATTATAAAGATTCATGTCAACCAACATGATTATGTGAACTGAATACTGATAGTACTAAACAATCTGTTAGCTATGCTAAACCATATATTAAAGATGAGAAATGTGAATTCAATGATGATGTAATAAATGTTTTCAAACCATTTATTTACACTGGATACGAGTCACTTAGCTGTGACAAGGCTGTCCAAATTAAGCCACTTAGAGATACAGATCTCAATCTCTAATGTTGTCTAAAGCGCTGCCATTTTCAGAGAGTTCTTATTCGGGTAACAATTCTTTGACCAAAGGCGTCTATTCTACTGATTATGAGCTAGTCTCATTACACAATGTATAGACATTGAAGTGTAAAACCAACAGACACAAGCAGACACAATGAGAATCCTTTTGAATAATGTACTTAGAGTGTGATAAAAGCAAATACGAAATAGAAATTTTCATTATTCATTAATATTGTATGTAATTATTGCTCAAAATCAGCTTTTAGCTTAATGAGCAACAAAGAATTTATTAAAAAAAGAAGAAAAAGTCCTTTTCATGCATGTTCAACGCTTATATATTAGTCCTAATATAGCACCCCAGCCCATGTTGTACAGTTGGGAAAACATCCCGTATTGATTACTTTTTATGGACGGATGGGCATCTGTTTCTTGCGGGTCCAGTTCGGTTTGAATCGTGGTAAAGAGACTATCCCAAAGCTCCTCTCGTGGCACAGACCGAGAGTCAAACATAGAAGTTCTATATCTGTAATGAGGCGGCTGGTGTAAGGCGTATATTGTTTTCAGAACGTTGAAAAAAGCAACATATCTATTCTGTATGGAAACAGGATTCCTATACATAACTTCACAAAGGTGACCCTAACAAGTTCTCAGGTTCATGCAATTAATGAAAACAAAATGTCTTTCGCGTGCTTCCCTGTCCCTTCGATTTGATTGGTATGTACAATTAGTTCTTCGCCTGTGTCTTTGTTTATACATGTTTTTCTGAATGCTTCTTTATGAATAACTAAAATGTTGGTATCCAAGACTGTTCAAATTTTGGTAGGTAGCCCACCCATCTGAAACAAAATGTGGCGCCTTTCTCTAAATGCCTCTGTATAATCTGAAGTAGAGTGTTAGCATTTCGCTTATCTACCGGATACATGTTCGGTTACTTTCTCTTTCGACCATTCCAGATACCCACACGCTTTTCTTTGAGCGTGGTTCACCATGGTGATGTTTTATTTTGCGACAGAAGTGGGATTCGTCTGTTTCTACTGCTCCTTCAAATTTGATGGGGAATACCTCTCTAACAAATTCTTTAAATAGCTCTCGGACCCAGTCTACAGCTGAATTTCTATAGTTCATTCCAGCGTTTTATGAGCATTTCAGCAAAGATTGACCATCTATGAAACTTTTCACGAATTGCAACATGTCCTGGAAGGAATAATGGGATTTTGAAAAAGGAATATTCATGATTCCCATTTGAACATCGAAAAAGCACACCGTCTATACATTTGTCTTTTCTACGCTGTACACAAGGTTCATTACACTTTGGGCAGATATATGCATCCAACAGAAGTTTATTTGTCTGAAGCCAAGAAATAACACTATTGCTATTCATAAGAAGTCCATGGAAGGTCCATTGATTATCAAAGTGTTGCTCGGTAATCTCCCTGGGATTGGTTAGTCGTTGGTGGAAAACCCCCCTTGGTGTTTGACCGGACACTGAAATCAGAGTAAATTATTCATACACTCTGGTGTTTTAAAATAATTGAAGATGGCAAGGATTGCATTTCTGAAACGGAAATATACAACGAGCGAACATTCGAAATTCTGTTCAACTTGATTGATTGATTGTTTGGTGTTTTACGCCGCACTCCAGATTATTTCAAGTATATGGCGGCGTTGCCAGTTTTATTGTGGAACGAAACCGGGCTCTATTCCCGAAGGAAACCCACGATCTTCCGGTGGTAAATGGCAACCATCCCACATATGTCGTTCGAGTGAAAACCCAGTCAGAAAATGTTCCATTTTTTTGGAATGAGTGGAATTCGAACCCGCGACCCATTGGTGGAAGGCTGTGCGGATTGAGCGTTCAACACTCTACCTACTGAGCTTCGGAGGCCCCCTGTTCAACTTGAAGGACAGCAACAACATTTAAAACTGTTTGAAACAAGCTACGCATTGAAATGAATGAAAATAGGAATATAAATAGGAAAGAAGGCGAGGCAGTCAAATTACGCATTGACAACATATGCTTACCTTTGACTACAAGTTATTGGTAGGTGCTAGTATGTTTCTTAACCCATTTCAGCCACTGATACTCGGCCATGGTAACATTATACCCGAAGTAACGTCAATTGTGTAAGTCCCGCATACCCCTCACATGGCTGGTCAAATCCAACATGACCCATTTCAACAGCAAATAACCGAAAACACACTCTTAAAACCGTCGGAGGTATGTTAACCGCTTCGTCCAAAACAGGGGACGTGTTTGCACTGGCCATCGTTTGGCTTCACCGATGAGATGTTGGATATGCATCCACAAGCGACAGATCTTCTTGCTTCGGTCGGACATTCACCTTCTTTCTGATTTGATGACAGATTGTTGTAAGTGTGCACGGACTTTTTTGACTCTCAGATTATGTGTAGGCGTCAATTAAGAAAAAACAACTCGTCAATGCTGCGCAGCTCTGTCTTTATTTTACGGTCAAGATAGGGGTATCCGTATCTCACAATCAGGCTTTAAAGATTGACTAAAAAGCAAAATGTAAACAAAAGAAAAAACTAATTAGAAAAGGCGTAATTGCACCGCTTAATTGGCAACACATACACATACAATAGCAAGTAGACTAAGCCTATTCTGATCTGGTAATTATCAAGAAACATATAAGATTAAGATATAAAATGGATAAGGTATCAGTAATCCTGTTGATTACGTTTAATATCAGTAACATATTTTCTCATTATTTACTAGAGATACCGTATAGATATAAAATGATATCGTAGTAGATCTATAGCCTAACAATTCAGTAGGACATATCCGACATACCGTGAGTTGCGACCTCATCGGAAAACACATGTCGACTGCCTGCACGGGCCAAACGCACGGACTAACTCGCAAAGCAGGTAGCCTCACCTGTATCACGTGGACTCAGAAAAGGTGAAAAATAATAAGACGGCATGGATAATCTCCCTTACACCGTCAATTATAAAGTTGGGGAAAATAGGCCTTTACATTATGTAATAGAGGCTATGCCCTTCCACTGTCTTGTCAGAATTTTATGACATTAAAGTGAATACAGACTTCCTCTTGATCCGACTCCTGGTATAGCAACCCAGCCTAGCCTATGCATGTTGAACATGTATGAACATTATATCATAACTTTAATTTGAAATTTCAATGTTTTAGCCAACTTTGTTCCCCCAAAACATACGAATCCCCTTTTTCCTTTTTCATCATGGCCGCAATATAAAACCCGTTCGAAGAATGTTTCAGATTGTGAGAAAGAAAAAAGTAATAACAATTATTTCCTATCAGTTCAGCGCTTATATTTTCGTCTTGGTATAACACTCCAGCCTATGTTGTAGACATATGAAAACACGCCTTTGGGGTGATATTTGATGACTAATATATTACTCCTGGTATAACTCCCCAGCCCATGTTGTAGATATATGAAAACGCGCCTTTGGGGTGCTGATTGGGGACTAATATATAACTCCTGGTATAGCACCCCAGCATATGTTGTAGACATATGAAAACACGCCTTTGGGGTGATATTTGATGACTAATATATTACTCCTGGTATAACTCCCCAGCCCATGTTGTAGATATATGAAAACGCGCCTTTGGGGTGCTGATTGGGGACTAATATATTACTCCTGGTATAGCACCCCAGCATATGTTGTAGAGATAGGAAAACACGCCTTTGGGGTGCTGATTGGGGACTAATATATTACTCCTGGTATAGCACCCCAGCCTATGTTGTAGAGATAGGAAAACACGCCTTTGGGGTGCTGATTGGGGACTAATATATTACTCCTGGTATAGAACCCCAGCCTATAATGTAGATATAGGAAAACACGCCTTTGGGGTGCTGATTGGGGACTAATATATTACTCCTGGTATAGAACCCCAGCCTATGTTGTAGATATATGAACACACGGCCTTGGGGTGCTGATTGGGGACTAATATATTACTCCTGGTATAGAACCCCAGCCTATGTTGTAGATATATGAACACACGGCCTTGGGGTGCTGATTGGGGACTAATATATTACTCCTGGTATAGCACCCCAGCCTATGTTGTAGATATAGGAAAACACGCCTTTGGGGTGCTGATTGGGGACTAATATATTACTCCTGTAATAGCACCCCAGCCTATGTTGTAGATATATGAAAACACGCCTTTGGGGTGCTGATTGGGGACTAATATATTACTCCTGGTATAACACCCCAGCATATGTTGTAGATATATGAAAACACGCCTTTGGGGTGCTGATTGGGGACTAATATATTACTCCTGTAATAGCACCCCAGCATATGTTGTAGAGATAGGAAAACACGCCTTTGGGGTGCTGATTGGGGAATAATATATTACTCCTGGTATAACACCCCAGCCTTTGTTGTAGAGATAGGAAAACACGCCTTTGGGGTGCTGATTGGGGACTAATATATTACTCCTGGTATAGAACCCCAGCCTATGTTGTAGATATATGAAAACACGCCTTTGGGGTGCTGATTGGGGACTAATATATTACTCCTGTAATAGCACCCCAGCCTATGTTGTAGAGATAGGAAAACACGCCTTTGGGGTGCTGATTGGGGACTAATATATTACTCCTGGTATAGAACCCCAGCCTATGTTGTAGAGATAGGAAAACACGCCTTTGGGGTGCTGATTGGGGACTAATATATTACCCCTGGTATAGAACCCCAGCCTATGTTGTAGATATATGAAAACACGCCTTTGGGGTGCTGATTGGGGACTAATATATTACTCCTGTAATAGCACCCCAGCATATGTTGTAGAGATAGGAAAACACGCCTTTGGGGTGCTGATTGGGGAATAATATATTACTCCTGGTATAACACCCCAGCCTTTGTTGTAGAGATAGGAAAACACGCCTTTGGGGTGCTGATTGGGGACTAATATATTACTCCTGGTATAGAACCCCAGCCTATGTTGTAGATATATGAAAACACGCCTTTGGGGTGCTGATTGGGGACTAATATATTACTCCTGTAATAGCACCCCAGCCTATGTTGTAGAGATAGGAAAACACGCCTTTGGGGTGCTGATTGGGGACTAATATATTACTCCTGGTATAGAACCCCAGCCTATAATGTAGATATATGAAAACACGCCTTTGGGGTGCTGATTGGGGACTAATATATTACCCCTGGTATAGAACCCCAGCCTATGTTGTAGATATATGAAAACACGCCTTTGGGGTGCTGATTGGTGACTAATATATTACTCCTGGTATAGCACCCCAGCCTATGTTGTAGAGATAGGAAAACACGCCTTTGGGGTGCTGATTGGGGACTAATATATTACTCCTGGTATAGAACCCCAGCCTATGTTGTAGATATATGAAAACACGCCTTTGGGGTGCTGATTGGTGACTAATATATTACTCCTGTAAAAGAACCCCAGCCTATGTTGTAGATATATGAAACCACGCCTTTGGGGTGCTGATTGGGGACTAATATATTACTCCTGGTATAACACCCCAGTCCATGTTGTAGAGATAGGAAAACACGCCTTTGGGGTGCTGATTGGTGACTAATATATTACTCCTGTAATAGAACCCCAGCCTATGTTGTAGATATAGGAAAACACGCCTTTGGGGTGCTGATTGGGGACTAATATATTACTCCTGGTATAGCACCCCAGCCTATAATGTAGATATAGGAAAACACGCCTTTGGGGTGCTGATTGGGGACTAATATATTACTCCTGTAATAGCACCCCAGCCTATGTTGTAGATATAGGAAAACACGCCTTTGGGGTGCTGATTGGGGACTAATATATTACTCCTGTAATAGAACCCCAGCCTATGTTGTAGATATAGGAAAACACGCCTTTGGGGTGCTGATTGGGGACTAATATATTACTCCTGGTATAACACCCCAGCCTATGTTGTAGATATATGAAAACACGCCTTTGGGGTGCTGATTGGGGACTAATATATTACTCCTGTAATAGAACCCCAGCCTATGTTGTAGATATAGGAAAACACGCCTTTGGGGTGCTGATTGGGGACTAATATATTACTACTGTAATAGCACCCCAGCCTATGTTGTAGATATATGAAAACACGCCTTTGGGGTGCTGATTGGGGACTAATATATTACTCCTGTTATAGAACCCCAGCCCATGTTGTAGATATAGGAAAACACGCCTTTGGGGTGCTGATTGGTGACTAATATATTACTCCTGTAATAGAACCCCAGCCTATGTTGTAGATATAGGAAAACACGCCTTTGGGGTGCTGATTGGGGACTAATATATTACTCCTGTAATAGCACCCCAGCCTATGTTGTAGATATATGAAAACACGCCTTTGGGGTGCTGATTGGGGACTAATATATTACTCCTGTTATAGAACCCCAGCCCATGTTGTAGAGATAGGAAAACACGCCTTTGTGGTGCTATAGGAGGACTAATATATAGAGCGTTGACCTCACATTACTGCTCATATAGCACCGAAGCATACAATCGCGCCCACATGCTTACCCCCCCCCCTCCCGTCTCTCTTCGCTTTAAAACTAATGATGTGACATCTTATACTGGGGAAAAAACGCGAGAAGTGTGAAATGGTTATTAACGAACAACTTTTAAAATTAACTGTCCCATCCGTTCCTTAACTCCCTCTTAAGACGATACATCAAAGAAGCGCGCTTTTCATGTTTGAATAGGACAGAAAACTTTTCAAATAGTTCCAGACGTCATTTGTCAACACAAAAAATGGCGACGATTTCGAAAGATTAGTCTGAGTAGTCGTTGGCAGCTGTTTACAAGCTAAACATTCCTTAAAATCACGACCAGAAACGAGGCACTACACAGGCAAGTGTATAATTTTTATCTGCTGAGATTTATAGCGTTTGCATCCAGCTCTAAGGCATCCAGGTAAACTCATTTTACTTTCAATTGTATTTTGCGGTTAGGCGCAAGCAGTACCGTACGGTCGGTAGTTGTAGCCAGCCTGTACAGGTCCATTGCGGCCACGCAGGGGCTTGGGTAAAGCATCGTAGGTAAAGTGAAAGTTGCGGTCAGTCAACTCATTGATAAAGTGGCCCCGCTGTGCGTAAGGCGTGGCTGTGGTCGATGACTGTTGGCCTTTGGCACTATGCCAGCTTTTCAAAGACTAGGGGTCACTACGGTGTTCCCAAATTGTCAACAACTTAGGTGATGTTTAGGCATGTTTTATTGACAAAACGTCAAAGACGAACTAAGGATTAGGGACGGGGTTTATTGACAGAATAAGGTTAGGTTTTGGAATCTTTTATTGACAACGCCAAAGACGGACTTAGGGTTAGGGACGGGGTTTATTAACAGAAAAGGGTTAGGTTTATCCATGTTTATTCACAAAACCGAAGGATCCTCTTGGATTCGTCCAAATACGTCATCGCAGGTCAAAGGGTATATAAATATGAAGTGCGCATGCGTGTATCGCAGTTCACGTAACACATAGAAATTTAATACCTCTAACGCTGTGTTGGAAGTTAGTCTAGTGGACAAATGCTACGGTCTAATTGAGTGCGCATGTGGTTCTGCACAGCTTCCGATTGGAGAGGTAGGGTTTCGAGACCCGTTGAGTGCGGATGTAAATAAAAAACAAATATTCTATCAACTTTGGTGTGTTGCAGTGAAGGGAGTTGTCTACCGTAATACGTTAGGTGGCGCTGTTGTATACAGCAAGGATGAAAGAAACAGTTGACGCTTCCAGACGTCCCAGTATACTACTTTTGTATACGCCTAAACTATCCAAGCTCCTGTAATTATAGACCATTTAGTCAAGAACCAATGAATGCAAGCCAATTAAAAACTTCCCCACGGTTGCTCCGCCTACATTGGTGAACCTTGTATTCTTTACCATTCCTCCTCGACCTTCCCATTCTGATATTTTCTGGCTGTTCAACCAACAGCTGAATACCTGCCATTTTGTAAAGCTAGTAATGGTTTTTAGGTTTGGGGGAAGACTATTCCACTCCCTGGGGCCTTTGGATTTTAATGTATAAAGAGAGAGGTTTGTGGCTGAGAATGGTCTATTGAGATTCAGAATTTGATTTCTTGTAATGTAGTTATGAATATCAGATTGTTTTTTTAATAGTGCGAGAAACACTGACGGAAGCAGGTAGGGATGATAGAAGAATGTATGGGTAATGATAAGAGTTGAGTAAGAATTAATGTCTGAGAGAGTTAGAATATTCAAGTTGGTGAAAAGTGGATAGGTATGATCAAGTTCGCCAGACAGAGTGATCGTTCGTATTGCTCGTTTTTGTAAAAGAAAAAGTGATGATAGATGCGTTTAAAGTTGAACCAAACCGTGTAGAAAGGCAATCAGTGTCAATTTCAATAAAGCTTTATTTTTACATACACCTGTCAGTTGTTTCTAGCTCCTCACTTTTTTCCGCAGGGCTGTCTATAGATAGCGTCTCATTGGCTGTCTATAGATACCGTCTCATTGGCTGTCTATAGACACCGTCTCATTGGCTGTCTATAGATACCGTCTCATTGATGTTTGCTTCTATGAAAAAGCAACAATCTTCAGAAACGGAACGTGGGCCTCTTTTTATTGTAGTTGTTTATGAAATAGTGCTTGAACAATGGCTGTAGCTCTCTTTAATGAGATGTGACACAACGAATATAAAGTTGATGACACAGACATTGATAGCGACGTATTTAAGTCAGACTTTTATGGCAATATTTTCTCATGTGCGTTTGGCGTCCTGCAGAACATGTACTTTACAAGTCTGACAAAAAAGAAAATTACTTATCTGGCGCAGAACATACACAATTCAATTCAACATTTGCCGCTCTACAATGCTTACGAAAGTTGATTATCTCAGTGACATATGGCATCAAACACGATCTCCATTGTGTACGTACACTCACAGTGGTGACGTAATGTACGATTTCTGCTGTTTCAACTTGCCGTCGTGGCACTTTGAAAGTCGAGTACCGTGTGCAAACTGTTCACCCTCAGGTTAAATTTTGGATACAACCAAATACAACCACAAAGTAACACCGAATACATTCAAACAAACCCATTTTGACAATCCCAATATTGCAACAAAGGTTGAACTGCCATCTTGTGGACGACACCACTATATAAAGAGCCCCTGTTATTGTGTCATCACATTCTTCTGAAGATAACAAACTTATCTGTGTCGAAATATTGAGATTGTCAATTAAATATATTCGAATTAACATAGAAATTGAGTTAAATCAGGTACAATTAGGTCTGATTATATTTTGGTCGGTGTTTACATCGCAAAATATTAGATTAGGCTATCGGCTATAGATAAAAAAGGGAACTGTTTGGGATAACTTTAATTTAATTTTGATGTGAACACCAGTGATTTCTATAAGGTGAAGATTTACTTATGAATAATAGTTTATGGGTGACGAAGTTTTGATGTAGTTCTTACATAGTTAACAAAGTCAATGGATGGTTTCTATGTTGAGCTGTTTTCCCGACGAATGTGTTACGACATGTAACTTGCGTCAAACTGGCGAACAGACTGATGCTAGTTTGCGGGAATCTCTATACCTGAAAATGAACTCTCATGCTCGAGTGTAGACTACATAACCCGGAAATTTATTCGCAGGATTATATCGAAACATTACTTTTTTGATCATTAATGTTTTAACCCGAATAATTAGTCAACCCGTTAAATAACACAAAGTACATGCCCAAGGCAGCGCGTGTCTATATGATACCAGTGACCTAGTGACTTTGTAGGCTATTTACTGTTTCACAACGACCAACCATTAAAAGTGCATCTTTAAAGACGAGCTTAATAATCTGTCAGATAAAACTAAGTTTAACAACTGTATGGTTGAGTTTTTGGAAGGAATAAATATGCTTGAGAAATCAGTCAGACTTTATACCAGTATTTTCATCGTATTGGTGAGTTGAAACTTTTTTAACGACTTTCTAATCAAAACTATGTGAACGATTTTGAGATTGTAATATCTTGGTAGCCATAAATTGATCTGTGCATAAAACACGTGTTTAATGAAATATCTAAGCACTACCAAAAGCACAAAAGCTGTCAAAACCAGAACGTTTATCTCTACAGAGACAAACCTCAATTAAAAGAAGTATTAAATAGTTAAAATTGGGGGAAAAATGTGAATTCAGCCCGTAGACAGACGAAAGTTATTCAATTTTTATCATTGGCACCTATCTAATAACTAAAACATATTCCAAATCTGTTTTTTTACTATAAACTGGCATGCGCTGCCAAAATGTTGATATTTTGACGGTGAAAAGAATGTTGAAATTATCGGCTATTTTTCTCCAGACGTATAATTCAGAAGCTTTTTAGTGTTTCTACTCTCGAGAATGTACGATTAAGTATAGTTTTGAACTAACTTTGGCTTAGAATGAAAGAATGGTCGTCCCGGTTATTTAAATTTTTTTACTTCTCGAACACGATTTGGGTTCGTATAGGCCAAATACTGTATGGATTTTCCTCATTCCAACGCCAATCATTTAGTTTTTCCATGGCCTTCAAAGCCCCTAACTGTCTCAGCGATCAGCAATTTTGAAAGAAAAAAAAATCTGAATTTTGGCAGCTCATGTCACTTTTGTATGCCAAATGTATGGAAAATTTCGCTGAACTAGAATTAGCTAATTTCAAGTCCAGCTTTCCGTTGGAACCAATCTGGTAGATGTACATTTAGGTAGTTGTGTAACCAACAAAACTCAACTGGATAAGCACATTGTATATGGACCATACGGGTTATTGGCTTTACTTTTATTTCAGCATCAATCCGAATTTTGGCTGCTCGTGTCACTTTAAAAGCCACACCATAACGAGCATTGTATCACTGAAAAGCTTATTCAGTAATTTTGCTGATGATGATAGCAGCTTGCTTTCGAAACATCATGTAAATAAACACGTTCATAAATAACATTTGGAAAAACATCAAAAGTGTGGCAGCTTCTGACAATCGATATTGCTATAAAACCCGCACTAGAAATACATGTTTTATTTTTTCTGTGCATAATTTTAACATGTAGGCGCCTTTTTGTAGAAATTAAATGAGGGATGGCATACTATTTTCTTCTTATAATTTGTCAAATGACTTTATTGGTAAACAGAGCGAGGCTTTAATTAAAATCTATCGAGACATTTATTAATTCCAAAGCAAATTAAAAATTAAACTTTGAATTCTTTTAAAAATTATTCTAGAAAAAACAGGTTGGAGACTGTATAAAACATCTATTGGCTATTGATTGGTAACTTTTCGAAGTATTAGTCTACACATTGATCGACTCCCGCCCCTTGTTTGAACGTTGTGTAAAATACCAGGAGCCTGTTTCACAAAGCGGCGTAACGTAAGTTTTTACGTAAATGCCCTAGCAACCCATACTATAGAGATACGTAGTATGAAAGTTACGCAAAAAATGCATCTACGCCGCTTTGTGAAACAGGCTCCAGGCCGCACACTTGTATATTCAGTTATATACACGTTTTTGGTCGTTTTACACATCGTTGATTCTGAGACAAATTCTCATTTGCATAGAAACACATAGAGGGAATTAGATTAGTCTATATACAGTTTAATCTAATATATAATGAAATGTACTATTGCCCGTTATTGTAAACACTTTAAGTCGAGAAAGCCTCTCTGTTTGTTCAGGTTACGCGTGTTTTTAGTAGAACCGTAAGTGTTTTCACAGCGATTCATCAACAGCATCACTTCTCAAAATGTTTAAAAATTTAACCTCAGCTAATTTTATTTCCAATAAATACCCAGGAAATAAATTGCAAAAACATTTTTTTCCTGAAAAATCTCTGGTACTCTGGTGTAAACGAAGCAAATTTGCACAAGGTTATATATTCCAATGATTTCTGAAATTTTGTTTCCAAACTATTTACGATACACCTCTTTCTTACGGCTTTATGAGCAGTTGTTTCCAAACTATTTACGATACACCTCTTTCTTACGGCTTTATGAGCAGTTGACACTCCTCACACAGCAGTGAGCTGGCCACACACCTTGTCTATCATGTTATTACCCCAAGACAATCTTTCTGGAGAAGTTTCAAAGCATATATCTAGTATTCAGGTAGATCATCTCATACTGCTATAAGGAATTTGATCTCAAGAGACAAGGATCCAACATTGATTTAACAATGATCCAACATTGACTAAATTATGATCCAACATTGATTAAACGATGATCCAACATTGATAAAACCATGATACAACATTGATAAAACGAGGATACAACATTGGCTAAACGAGGATCCAACATTGACTAAAGGAGGATCCAACATCGGCTAAACGGTGATACAACATTGGCTGAACGATGATAAAACATCGGCTAAACGAGGATCCAACATTGACTAAACGGTAATACAACATTGACTAAACGATGATCTAACATTGATTAAACGATGATCCAACATTGATTTTTCAAAGATCCAACAATGACTTTACAAAGATCCAACATTTACTTTTCAAAGATCCAGCAATGACTTTTCAAAGATCCAACATTTCTTTTACGAAGATCCAACATTGACTTTACAAAGATCCAACATTGGCTATACAAAGATCAAAAATTGACTTTGGTGAAGATCCAATATTGAGTAACAAAGATCCAACATTGATTTGATGAAGATCCAATATTGAGTAACAAAGATCCAACATTGATTTGATGAAGATCCAAAATTGATTACCAGATGATCCAACATTGACTTAACGATCATGTAACATCTGCATTGCGATGATCAAACTTTTAACGGCACACTCGCTAGAGTAGCTTTTCTGACATTTATGACGTATGCAATATTATTCTAACTAAATTAACTTCTATTAAATATATTAATTTGGTTGATGTTCAATGCCGCACTCAAGGTTTTTTTTCACTTATATGTTGGTGTTGACTAGCCTAGTGGCTTAAGGGGCTTTCACAATTGAAACTTTCGCCGCACGGTCAAAATACTGAAATCGACCGCACGGTGGAGATAAAATTTTTCGGGCCGCCGTTGAATCGGAAAAATTACCGCAAGAAAATAATCCATTTTACGATTGGCCGGGCCATCGTAAATGCGTGGCAAGGTTCCCGCACGTTTTAATCCACGAATCTCTTGCGGCGAACCGCGCGAGTGACGCAAGCAACGCACGTCTAGCGCACGTGATCCGTGAGACAGTTGCGCGGAGGTGCTACGTGATTCGTTGGAGCGTGCGGCGTGCCGCAAGATGCATCGTGCGTCATTGTTTTTCGCCGCGCACCAATGAGCGGGCGCCTTACGGCGTTTTGTCAAATCGTGCGGCGATTTTGGGCTCCGCAGACGTAGGCCTAATTGCAGTATAAAAAGGCGCATAGATAAAAAAAAAACCGTTAGAAAAAGAACGTCAATCCATTGAGGAAGATCACCACGATGCCCGCC
Organism: Lepidochitona cinerea; assembly: GCA_963971465.1. NCBI lineage: Eukaryota > Metazoa > Mollusca > Polyplacophora > Chitonida > Tonicellidae > Lepidochitona > Lepidochitona cinerea. The sequence goes on along the minus strand of OZ020563.1, from coordinate 29,095,046 downwards.
AAGAAGCAGACCAAGGCAAAAGCTTCAACTGTTGTGAGATAAAATGAAGCACCCAAAAATATATACCTGTATCATACCTGAGGGTTTTTTTCTGCACGGTGAACGCAAGGCGGTGCAAAACCGAGACGGCGAATCGTTCAGCGGTTTACGACTGCCGCAAGGTTGGCGGAACAAGAAATTTCACCGTACGGAGCATCTTACGACACAAAAAAAATCGTGCAACAACCGCGCGTCAAGATACAACGGTTTACGGCGAACGTACTAGCGCCCGCACGGATCAGAGGTAACAAAAACATTCGCACGGCCGAAAATTGGATTCCATGTGCACACCAAACTTTTCTGCGGCTCTTGCGGCACAAAACTTCCGCGCGGTAAGGTGCGGTTGCCCGCAAGGAAGGCTGCGGTCCATCGTACGGAAGGCCAAAATTCATGACCACAAGAGCCGGAAACCCGCCGTATCTCAATTGTGAAAGGGGCTTTAGGAAACCAGGCTTTTTGCTTGGAAGAAATCCCGACCCACATACGGGGATCGAGAGAGAAATCCACTCCAAAGATATTAAATTTTTATTTGATCTGAGTGGGATTTGAACCTGCACTGCATCGATGGAGGGCATGTGTCGGACTGACGGACCATTACGCTAACCGACTGAGCCCCCGAGGCTTCCTTCAAGAGGTTTTACATTTATTCTTTATTTCCTTTTAAGCAATGTAGCTATTTAAAGTTTGTTTTTTTTCATTTTATTTGGAAAATAACAAACTGTTGAATGTGACGTTAAATCTTTTTTCTCTGACTCGCTCTCACTAACAAAACAAAATTCTGAAATATCAAATGTATTTGTTGCTGTTTCTTGTTTCTTCCAGGGACTTTCCAGCTTTGTTCAGACTCACAGATCCAGAGGATGCTGGGCAAGTTTTGATTTACAAATGATCATGTTTATGGTATAAAGCGGAAAGAAAGTAACACATCTGCGGACGAGTTTACAAAGCAGCGTAGCGTAAGTTTTTACGTAACTGTCACGGCAAACAATATTGTTGAGATACGTTAGCATCACAGTTACGTAAAATCTTACCCCTACATCATTTTGTGAAAAAAGCTCCAAGGTTCATTTATAAGAAGAATAGAGAGCCGAAGTGTGACGTTAATCATCTTGGCAACTTGCCATCAGGGTTTTAATCAATTCCTTGAGACTATATAAAAAATTGGCTCTGGAGAAATATCTCATATCAGGTGTATTCCACTTTTTGAACGAAAAAATGAGGGCAATTGAGAACCTGTATACATGACATATGGACTCACATTTATTAACAACAAACGTTATAATGGTGTATGTTTTTTTAAACTGCACTCAACCTAATAGTTTTTGTGATATGAAAATATACAAAAGAATGCACAGAACCTAAAAATTAATCATTAAAAAAGAAATGGAGATTATATAAGATATTTGTCTAAGGCTCATGTTATTAACTGGCCGTCCGAACCAAGATGACGCCATGGCCTTGTGTTATTTTACGGTCTAAATCTGACTATAAACGGTCCACTCCGCTTCTTTGATTGCACTGGATCCTTTCTGCAAATTATGCAATCAGTATAAAAATAGTGACTTTGGAGTCCGAAACCCTGACTAGTCTATATTGGGCTTATCTTCACTGAAATAGAAACACTACTGTCAGCAGTAACCACTATAACTGAAGAACCACGAACTGTGTTGGCGAAACCTGAACCAATGAAGAAAATAACTCTCTGATGCTATGCAGCTTAAACCAGTACCAGAGGGACTAGAGCTTCTGACAAATGAAGACTATTTTTAACCCACCATAAAGAATGTAAACAATAACAAAAAAATGATAAATAATTAACTGGCATGTGTGTTATTGTTTTGTCGCTTTTGTTTTTAGCATTTTGGATGTCCTAAGAATTATGTATGTGCTCGCCGGGAGCTAATGTTCCACTCCAGGTATCCGACTTGCCAAGAAGGTAAACGTTAGCCTATATCAGTTTAACCCCAGACAGTATATCGTCAATATGTTAGTCTATATCAGTTTAACCCCAGACAGTATATCGTCAATATGTTAGTCTATATCAGTTTAACCCCAGTCAGTATTTCGTCAATATGTTAGTCTATATCAGTTTAACCCCAGACAGTATATCGTCAATATTTTAGCCTATATCAGTTTAACCCCAGACAGTATATCGTCAATATGTTAGCCTATATCAGTTTACCCCCTAGTCAGCATATCGTCAATATGTTAGCCTATATCAGTTTACCCCAGTCAGTATATCGTCAATAAGTTAGTCTATATCAGTTTACCCCAGTCAGTATATCATCAATATGTTAGTCTATATCAGTTTACCCCCAGTCAGTATATCGTCAATATGTTAGTCTATATCAGTTTACCCCCAGTCAGAATATCGTCAATATGTTAGTCTATATCAGTTTACCCCCAGTCAGTATATCGCCAATATGTTAGTCTATATCAGTTTACCCCCAGTCAGTATATCGTCAATATGTTAGTCTATATCAGTTTACCCCAGTCAGAATATCGTCAATATGTTAGTCTATATCCGTTTACCCCCAGTCAGTATATCGTCAATATGTTGGTCTATATCAGTTTACCCCCAGTCAGTATATCCTCAATATGTTAGTCTATATCAGTTTACCCCCAGTCAGCATATCGTCAATGTGTTAGTCTATATCAATTTAACCCCAGTCAGTATATCGTCAATATGTTAGTCAATATCAGTTTACCCCCAACCAGTATATCGTCAATATGTTAGTCTATATCAGTTTACCCCCAGTCAGTATATCGTCAATATGTTAGTCTATATCAGTTTACCCCCAGTCAGTATATCGTAAATATGTTAGTCTATATCAATTTACCCCCAGTCAGTATATCGTCAATATGTTAATCTATATCAGTTTACCCCCAACCAGTATATCGTCAATATGTTAGTCTATATCAGTTTACCCCCAGCCAGTATATCGTCAATATGTGAGTCTATATCAGTTTACCCCCAGTCAGTATATCGTCAATATGTTAGTCTATATCAGTTTACCCCCAGCCAGTATATCGTCAATATGTTAGTCTACACCAGTTTACCCCCAGTCAGTATATCGTCAATATGTTAGTCTATATCAGTTTACCCCCAGTCAGTATATCGTAAATATGTTAGTCTATATCAGTTTACCCCCAGTCAGTATATCGTCAATATGGTGATCTATATCAGTTTACCCCCAGTCAGTATATCGTAAATATGTTAGTCTATATCAGTTTACCCCCAGTCAGTATATCGTCAATATGTTAGTCTATATCAATTTAACCCCAGTCAGTATATCGTCAATATGTTAGTCTATAACAGTTTACCCCCAGTCAGTATATCGTCAATATGTTAGTCTATATCAGTTTACCCCCAGTCAGTATATCGTCAATATGTTAGTCTTTATCAATTTACCCCCAGTCAGTATATCGTCAGTATGTTAGTCTATATCAGTTCACCCCCAGACAGTATATCGTCAATATTTTAGTCTATCAGTTTAATCCCAGCCAGTATGTCGTCAATATGTTAGTCTATATCAGTTTACCCCCAACCAGTATATATGATATAGACTAACATATTGACGATATACTGACTGGGGGTAAACTGATATAGACTAACATATTGACGATATACTGTCTGGGGTTAAACTGATATAGACTAACATATTGACGATATACTGTCTGGGGTTAAACTGATATAGGCTAACATATTGACGATATACTGACTGGGGGTAAACTGATATAGACTAACATATTGACGATATACTGTCTGGGGTTAAACTGATATAGAGTAACATATTGACGATATACTGTCTGGGGGTAAACTGATATAGGCTAACATATTGACGATATACTGACTTGGGTAAACTGATATAGACTAGGGTTGAATATTACCTTTATAACAATTTTGCAGATAAACGTTTATTAGGTAGTTTTATAGAGCACGGTAACCCTGCAAAAGAACTCATACATCCTTAATATGGGATTTGTATCCGTTATTTCGACATTTCACCGGTTCCTACGGGTTGTTGACTTACCATTGTTATAAACGGAAAGCTGTTAATTTGTGCTTTTTGGCGAACGCTCTTCCAAATTCTGTTTCAACGAAATTTCGTGCATATTTGACAGCTCATGCCCCTTTAAGGTAACAAATTGCTGTTCACGGTACTTGCATAGGATCTCTCAATGTGTATTTGAATGCAAAGTGAATTCCTTGGCATTGAATATCATACCTTAATCTTCAAGGCACAGGACAAACATTTCCTTATCCTGCAAGATTACTGATGTTTTTTATTTTATTTTTAATTGAATGCAAAACAGCTTTTTGATCAATCAAATACATTTTAAACCTGATTAAAGTCTGATTGCGAATAATGGCACAGGTTAATTAAAAAAAAGTAAACTGTGCATGTTTTATTTCAAAATAATCAGACATACTTCATCAGTTTTTTATGATTTAATAGCTCTTGCTTGCGTGGTTATATATTGTAGAGGATCCTTATACTAAATTATGTTTTAGTTTAAAATTTAGAATCAATTTTTTCCGTGACCTGGAGCGGATAATAAGTTACTTATTTCAGTTTTTCGAAAAATATTTTTGTTAGTGTTTTTATCACAAGCAGTCAATTTATACCAAGTAAACACACTTCCTTATCTTAGCTGATTTCAATCTCTGATATCAATGAAAACAGTGTTGCAACGAGTTTTGTCACAACGTACGAGTTTTATTCCAACTCACGAGTTTTGTCACAAGGTCGACGAGTTTTGTCACAACTCACGAGTTTTGTTCCAATCTTGACCAGTTTTGTTCTAAACACGTCACGTGTTTTGATACAAACAGTCGACGGCTTTTGTACCAAATTTTACATGTCACGAGTTTTGATACAAACAGTCGACAGGAATTGTAACAAATGTTGGCTGATGTTTATAACCTTTTTTAAAAAAGTAGATGGAGTTGGGAGTAAATTAGATTACCATAATTTATTTTGGAAATGTAGTTTAATCAACACAAAGAAAAAAATCAAATGCTGATTATTGATTTTCATATGATCGACCTATCAATTATATATACTCTCCCAAAAAAGAAACGCAACATCCAATTTTTGTTCTTCAAAATATGAATTTCCAACTTCATTTTTATTACAGAAAAAAGAATCAAATTACACTGAAATTTGGCAGACTGGTTGTTCAGACTTTAAAGTTCATTCACATGAAAAATTTAACACATTAAAGTTCATAGCGCTCAGTTGTGCCCACCATTAACCTGTAACACAGCACGGACCCGTCTCGGCATAGACACAATCAATCGACGAATACGGTTTTGCGGAATTCTCCTCCATTCTTGCTCAAGAGCCTGCTGCAGTTCTTGCAGAGTTTGCGGCGCTGGATGACGACTGCGCACGCGTCTATCCAGATCATCCTACAAATGTTCTATTGGGTTCAAGTCTGGTGATTTGAACGGCCAGGGGAGCACTGTTACGTTCTGGTTGGCTAGAAATTTATCAGTAGCACGAGTTGTGTGCGGTCGAGCGTTGTCGTGCTGAAAAATTTCTCTACGGAGGTCCATTACGGGCAGCATATGTGGTGTCAAAACCGCATCTGTGTATCGAACGGCGTTAAGATTGCCGAAAATGTGCACCAGTTGAGTTTTTCGGGCACAGGATATGGCACCCCACACCATCACACTTCCTCCGCCGAAATTGTCGACCTCAAGGACGCAGTTCCTTGCGAACCTCTCATTCCGGCATCTGTAAACTCGCGTACGACCATCTCTTCTCTGCAGCTGGAATCTTGATTCATTGCTGAACCAGACTCGCCTCCAGTTTCGCAGATTTCAGTCTCTTAACCTGTTGCACCATCGGACCCTTGCAAGTCGGTACTGGCGTCTCAGTACTACGCCAAAGAAAGGACGTCTGGCGCGTAAGCCGTTTTGACGGAGACGGTTTCTGACTGTCTGTGCCGATATTCGACGGAGACCTGGGATATTTGATGCTGTTTCTGTTGCTGTTTTGGTCCGGTTTCGCAGGTGAAGTAACCGGATGTAGCGATCTTGGGCTGCTGATGTGATCCTAGGTCGGCCAGAACATTGACGATCAGCTGTTGAACCGGATTGCTGGTGCCGTTGCGACAGTCTGGAAATCGTGCTACGGTGAACATTATAAAGTCTAGCGACTGCATTCTGTGATTCGCCGGCCAGAATACGACCAATGACGACGTTCCGGGTAGCTGCGTCTAGTCTTGGCATATTGTAGCACACAAGTGAAACAATTTAACGACTGAATTCAATTGAACGGTTGTGTGTCTTTTATACCCATTAAACCCGCATAAAGATAAGACGTGATTCGCACGTGCAACTGCCCTACGTTTCCCCTACGCCTTCCTCGTGTAGCGTTACACAAAGGCTGGCCCGAAAGTCACGTGTGATCAACAGCCACTATCAGGGGCTTAAATTCAATTATTGGACATTTACATTATAACATGATCCTGTTGCCATGTGTCAATCACGCACATTTTTGGAAATGTTTTTGGAAAAATTGGATGTTGCGTTTCTTTTTTGGGAGAGTATATAACATTGGCCTTATCCTGGTGACACTAGAAAGTTCGAAGTGGCGATGTGTTTTATTGTTTTTTCGGCTATGTGAATTACCTGGAAACCAATGTAGACAAAAAAATAAGGCGAAGAATTACTTAGGGATAACAACTTCAAGAATTTGTTATCCATAAGTAATTCTTCACCTTATTGTAACTTTTCAACTTCTAAATGCCATTGAAAGATTAGACAAAAAAATGTCGAATTACCAACATGAAGACGAACTTTTCACCATAAGAACGAAAAAATCCTTCCCATGAATTGAACTCGAAGCCGCGATGTGTAGGGCGACCTTGTTTGCTGGTATTAGTATGCTGGATTTCCAAATAAAGCCAAGCCAAATACATTAAAAAATAGTTGCCCGATAAACCACAAAGCGGCTTCTAATTCCACTTCAGTACGTCTATATATGTTTCTGGTTAAAATTATGGGATTGAACGGTTACTAAGGACTGCCTGGCTAGGGAAAAGGGGAACGGTGGAATTTCCCTGCAAAGCCTTGGGAACGCGACGATGAAGAAAAATTAATTTGCGTAAAATCGTCTTCATTTGGGTAATTCGTCATAGGCCTACCTGTACAGGCTAACAGGTAAAGTTAAATCTAAGGCAAAGTCTTTTCTCGTTCATTTTGGGTAATTCGGCATAAGTAGGCAAACCATACCACGGTTCCATTTCTACTTAAACTAGTAAAATAATCAGTGTGTGAGAACAGATTATTCGATCTCTTCAAATACTTTGGAGTTTTGTTTTATTTGCAAGGAAACAATGTTACAAATAAGTACATTGCAATTTACATGACTATCTTATCAAACTTGTATCAGTTGAAAGTTACAAAAAAAGTGAATGTCAAGTAAGCAATCGGAACACAGTTCGGCTATCTCCGCTTGATACCGGTCGGCTTTGACACGCCTCGGACACAGTCTGATAACTTTAAAAAGTGTCCTCGTGATAATGTAAGGGACCGAAATACTCTGTTTGTTAACTTTCAGGCTTGTTTGCTAACTTCCAGGCTCGATCAGTTTTATAATTGAAGCATTGGAGGATTTCTGTAATGTACAGAAACTGTAGGGCCCTAAAGAGGATATGAAAATTGTACGTTTCACGGCTACCTTTTTGATCGCCACATTCAAAATGACCTGCAGTCTATCAGATGGTATTTCACGCACATAAATCCCCGAAGTTATCAGACTGTCAATTAAGAAGTCCGTTTGGGACAGTATTTTACGCAAAACATGAGTTATCTGTTTATATTAAACTGTTTCCAGCCATATCTGGTGCATTGTGTTTGTTCGATTAAACAAAAAACGCTCAAACAAAATAAAAAATTAAATCTCAGTTCTTATTTTTGTTATGTATTGAAAGGGGGTAGAGGGGATCATGTTTTACTGTGGAACATTTTTACTATACGTAGACGTTCCTATAGGCCTGTAACCAAACCCAAAACCACGGAACTGAAAACCGAAATGAAAATGAGCTCGTATACACTGTTTTATAAACGTAATCTCGTGTACGTTTAAAAAAAAGGTTGCAATATCGTTTTACCAACGGGACAGTGAACGTTTTGATTGTTCATATTGAAGTTATGACGATCGCCCTCATTAATGGTCGATCCGGATAGGGAGCATGCATATATCATAAGAAAACCATCCCACTTATTTGCTGATAGTGAAAATCTCGCTTTTTTTCCAATGTACGTCCTGCGTGTTGTATTAGTTGAGTAACAATTTGTCCCACGAGAAAAGGATACCCTATCCCATATATACGCACAAGAAATTTGACAAAATACGAAAGATACCCTAAAATATCAACAACACTGGAAAATGAGACATAACACAACTACTTGGTAGCGAGTTTGTACCAGCAATATCGGCAGAATATGACCATTGCCACAAAAATGGCAAACTACCAGTCAAATTTCAAAGCAATCCTCGAAATATTAACCGGGACATGGTCGGGACAAGAAATCATGACTCACGGACGGACAAGGTGGGGACTAAATGTCCCGTCGAAAGTTTTCGGAGAGCAAAGCTATCAGCCACTATAAAATTGCCTACAGCTGACATTTTGGGACAAAAGCTGTTGACTCTTTGTATCAAAACTCGTGTCCTATTAAAATTGTTACAAAAGCTGTTGACGGTTTGTTTCAAAACTCGTAACATTGATTTTGTAACAAAACTCGGCAGGGTTGGAACAAAACTTGGGACATGTAACAAAAGCTGGCGCTCTTGTGACAAAATTCGTAACCTTTTGTGACAAAACTCGTCAACATTGTAACAAATCTCGTGAGTTGGAATAAAACTCGTACGTTGTGACAAAACTCGTTGCAACAACACTGTTGCAACGAGTTTTGTCACAACGTACGAGTTTTATTCCAACTCACGAGTTTTGTCACAAGGTCGACGAGTTTTGTCACAACTCACGAGTTTTGTTCCAATCTTGACCAGTTTTGTTCTAAACACGTCACGTGTTTTGATACAAACAGTCGACGGCTTTTGTACCAAATTTTACATGTCACGAGTTTTGATACAAACAGTCGACAGGAATTGTAACAAATGTTGGCTGATGTTTATAACCTTTTTTAAAAAAGTAGATGGAGTTGGGAGTAAATTAGATTCGTAACCTTTTGTGACAAAACTCGTCAACATTGTAACAAATCTCGTGAGTTGGAATAAAACTCGTACGTTGTGACAAAACTCGTTGCAACAACAGCGATGTAATGTGATATAATATTATTTAGTTGCTATTTAAATGAACAAAAGAAGGGACAAAGAGAACAGCGACCTAATGTGATAGCTTATTAGCTAGTCGATTTAAAACGAATGAAAACATCAATGATCAAAAACAGCTACGCAATGTGTCACTCGATATATCTTGATAAGAAACAAGCCTTATGAGATACGTGTAGTCTGTCACTTAAAAACAAATTTTAATAAGCTTCCAAACGTACGACTAATTAAACCAGACGTTCAATAGTTGCCACCAGTGAGTTTCAAAGTGATATAAGGGCACAGTATTTTGTACCGATCCCCATAATGCATTAAGGTAGATTTATGTCTTAAAACATGAAGACAAAATTGCTCATATTATATAGGCCAGTTAGGCATCAGCACGTAATTTATTTGCTAAGCTATTGATCCAGTTGCTGAACTGAACTAGTCTGTGACGAATGACGATTTCATTCATAATTGATTTAAGGTAAATGACAAAATGGTTTTGTAGATTATGTAGCTTATCGTCTATTATTATGGTACAATACATTCACATTTCTACGAGAGAACAAAACACATGTGATCATTGTGTTACACCACATAAACATCAACCTTCCAATAGAAGCTATAACACTACAATTGTCTTTCTCTTGAAAATGCATATTTTCGTTCCAGACGTAACTGCTTCTATCCGTTCGAGGCTAGTGGAATGGAATAGAAACTGGAATATGAGGAACTTTCAAGGTCTAGAGGAATTTTACACACGGGACAGTCTGTTTTTACCACCTGGAGCCCCTATCAGACGTGGCAGAGACGGTATATATATACATATTATTGTTTACGTCTCTTACCTTTTCGTAACATATTGGTCCATTGATCACGCCGTTTATTTAAGAGGGTTGGTGATTATGAACGGATTAGTCTGGTAAATAGTTGTTATTGGCAAACTTATTGGCAAGCGCCAGACGTATGGTGTGACTGTTATGACAACTCGAGTTATGTCGGACAGGAGTTTGGTTTAGTAAATAACGATTTCAAAGCTTCTATTCCGGGACATGTTCTTATAATGATATTGGCAGCCACTAATCAGGCTGCAATCATCATCAGGAAAATTATTGAATTAGTAAATAACCGATACTAATTGACCCGGCAAAAATTCCTGGCAAGGTGAGAATCGAACTCACGACTTGGGGTTACCGTCCCAATGCTCTACCAACTGAGCTACCAGGCCCTGTTGGGAACGATTCGCTTGTTAGATTATCTTATACACGGTTCTCTCATGGACGGCAACCCGTGAGTTCGATTCTCATCATGGCCCGGATTTTTTCAGGGTCAATTAGTGTTGGTTATTTATTCTACCCCTATGCCGTGTGAAAATATACATAAATACGTTGGACACTCAACAATCTTCTCAAATCCTCCCTGCGCGTGACAACAAATGGCCGCATTTTCTAGTTTTAGTACAAAGCAAAATACGTTATTCGCTTAATACTCCATACTTCCACTCGCTTAAACTCTTATGTTGTATCCCAATCAAAAATAAAGATATACATGTATAGTAGAGATTCTTTTATCACTTGTTCTTCTCGATCGGGTCTCGACTGGAGGTCCTATGGCTGTGCCGTATCACTATCAGCGTATGCCAAAGATGGAGGGTCGTATCGAGCCTATCGCTGCTGAATTTAACGTAGGCGAGAAAGTGATGCATAATGGAAGCATCTGCATTGTAAAGAAAAGTTGTCAGCCAGTGAATAGTTTCTGGTATTATGACTTATATGACCTTTCGTCCGGTCAGGTGAAACGTGTGGCTGAATGTTTCGTTGAAACTCTGCCAGTTTCGATCCTGCAAGATGTATAAATAGATTCGTGTGAAAGTTCAAGGTCGCACAGTTTAGCGGCGGGTGGAAATGGGAAGAGCCATTCGTCGATGTGCAAAAAAGTAAATGTTCAGGGTAGAATGGGGTTTAAAACCTCCGTATCGGTTTTAAACGTCTCCGGGGGTTGACTCGGTGACCAACAGTCCTCAGCGGTGTGTGGTCACGCAACTACTACCTCCCATTCGGTGTTAAACCCATAACTAATTCAGTAATTTCCCTGATGATGATTGCAGCTTGCTTTCGAAACACTAAAAAAACATCTTCGTGTATGAAAAATTTAGATATACATGTTTTCATGGGCTTGGTTTAAGCTCTGCGTGTATAAGAGAATATAACAAGCGAACCGTTCCCAACAGGGGTAGCTCAGTTTGTAGAGCGGTGGGATGGTAACCCTAAGTCGTGAGTTCGATTCTCACCTTGGCCCGGAATTTTTTCCAGGTCGATTAGTATCGGTTATTTACTAATTCAATAATTTCCCTGATGATGATTGCAGCCTGAGTGGCTGCCAATGTCCCGGAATAGAAGCTTTGAAATCGTAACGGCAACTTCCACCACTTTTGAATTTAACGATTCAACATCTGAAACAATTCATATCTTTATCACATGCAAGTTCATATTAAGATTTTCCCTATTTTTTAAAGATTATTATCTTAGACTACAAGTGTATTTAATAATTCTAATTCCCTTACTTTTGTTCGTTTTGTGTTTTAATTTAAGGTTTCGCCGAATTTATTTCCGAGTTAATAACGGCCAATAATTGGGGCTCTGCTCAATGGAGATTAGACAGTTTGACCTCGTTAACAGAAAACACTGTAGCAACCGTGGACCTCTTTGAAATACAGTCATCCTTGCCAGGAGAGACAACTACCTTTGGCAAGTAGGTATCTGACTTACCTGGATTTTAACAATGCAAAAAACTCCTTGGTCACACGCATGTTGTCAAGTTTTACTATATTCCAATTTCAACCAATCATTTAGACGCGATGACTCAACGTCGGTCGTGTATAATATCACAGCAATCAGAATGTTAGCATTGCAAGCATTACCATATACCGCAGGCGTAGAGCGACTTACTATATACGAAAACGCTCTACGCCTGCGTTATATGGTAATGCTTGCAATGCTATCAGAATGTAGCCTACAACTATGACGACACGGCGCTAAGCTAATTAAATTCCGTATTGAGCCAGAAATCTTTTTTTTGCAGAGTTTGTAGAGTATATGTTCTTAAACAAATAGATTACAAAATATGAGGTATTGTCTTAAACTTTTGAATTATCTTTTAAGACAACTTTTTTATGTTTATTACTTCCAAGTGTGTAATTGCAAATTTGGGAAAATGAACAGCAAGGTATTAGGCACCTACCATTTGTACGTTCCAACTATATAGGCTAGTTGTGTATATCTTCTAATCGGTTAATTTAAAAAAAAAATAAGTGGTGGACCCAATTTTTTACTTTGATGTATGTGATCGAGAAATTGGAAATAAAAAAACCCATTGAAGTATGCAAGTTTTGATAATCTAAGAATATAATACCCCCCGCCCCCCCCCCCCCTCCCCTCCCAACCCCACCTCAAGCACACACATGTCTGGTTGTGCATAGCTTTTTCACATCACTTGCAGAAAATCTTTTCCAACATCCATGTTCTCTCTGTGATCTGCTTGTACACCTTTCTTCAGCTCATCTGCCATCCTTTTAATGGAGGGGAATATCCGCCAAAAGTCTATGCGTGTACTAAGTGTGTCAAAATCAATGTGTGCAATGTTTGTTAACTCTGCTTCTTCTGTAATGTCACCACCGAGACTGCTATGTGGCCACCGAGCAGAACTAAATGAGAGTACCGATGTCAGTTAGAGTGCGCGCATTGCTTGCTTTTACTGTGCGCCTCTATATCACTACCGAGACTCTGCTATGCGACCACCGAGGAGCAAGTACGGCTTGTAGTTCGGTCGTGTGGATGTGGACATAAATGTCTGCAATTACTACACGTCTCTTAAGTTTTAATACACAACTCTAGTTTTAGAGTACTGTAGTCCACAGTTTGTAACGCGTATCTATAATAGCCAATGGAAATGCAGCTTCATACACGTAAACCGGGAGCCCATTAGCGTCAAATAGTTTTAATTAGCATAATTGAGTACATGAATGAAACCTATACTAAAATGTTCATATTGGTGGTGGGAATCCAGATCTATTATTCTTAAGTTCTAAATCCTTATTTAATCAACTTAAGAACGCCCGCAATTAGAGCTAATAACCACTTCAATAAGCATAATTGGGTACGCCAATGGAACCTTTGCAAAAGTATTTATTAGGGTTCCCTGAATAAGGATTTGTAATTCTTAAGCCTTTAATCCTGTACCGAGTCCACTTAAGAAAGGGTTACCCCCATATAGGTTTTATTCATCATAACCCCGTACATCATTGGAATTCCTACTAAAATGTACCTCTTGGGGTTGTTTATGGATTGTTTCTGGTCAGCCATTGAAACTGTTTACATACAGGCTTTGAGCTTCTATCTCCTTGTCATCTTGGGATAGACCTTATCTTAATTGATCGGCAATGTGGCTATATTTTTGTTGTTCTAAGTTATTTAGTTTCTGGAAAAGGGTCGACTTATTTCTTAGCATTAGCCCAGACTGGGGCGAATTGTTGAACAACCCTGTTAAATACTTCAGTGCTCCTTATTACTTTCACATTACCTAATAGAGAAATATCGAGGCAGCGGGTATTCCAGAAAAATAATGTCGCGCCGAGGATATTATTGTTTCTGGAATACCCGCTGACAAGGAGTTTCTCTGACGTAAACGATTTGGACTTGCTTGGGTTTCTCATCGACTTCTTTTATTGGTGTTATACAAATGCAGTACTATATCATGTTTACAGTTGTGCATTCAACGTCTGGTACATTCAAGTAAAACAATACTTTTTTTTTCAGCATGGTCTTTAATTTGAGGATGGGAATATTATATCTCTGGGCAGACTGTAATTTGAGTAAATAAAGTATGCTGTAATATCGCAAGCTTTGTGTCATGGTGTCGTCTTAAAGGGAAAGAAAATCTAAGCTTTAGACTAGTTTAGATGGAAAGAGTAGAGTTCATTTAGTCCAAAACAACTGTCCAATGTATGTTTTATCCCCACTTTAGCGAATAATTGAAATTTGAAGGTGGCGTTACAATAGAGAATAAGCTCTATAGGCCATTCACAAGGCCGCCACCTTTTTTTTTATTAGTTTTATCCAATTATTGTTGAATAAAAATTTAAGTGCGTTATTGAGTAGTCATGTGATGCAATTTAACCTATGGCTTGGCTAAGAAATGACAATCTTCCCACTTCAAGTTTGTCGCCATGTTTTTTTAGACCTAAATCTACCATCATACACTAGAGCGGTAAAAATACGTCACTATTGATTTAAAAATAGCTTCTGCAATATCACGTCATCCTAAAACGAAAAAATGGCTACACGGATAAGCCACTGAAAGGACATACTTCTGTCTGTTTTTATTAGCTTGAGGGTCACTGGCGGTAATTGATGTGAACTGTTTTAAGTACGTTAAAGGTTGTTATCGATTACCCCTATGTATTTCTAAAGATTTCCCATCCGTTAAATAAAGTGTCGACTTTCTTAAGAAATAATGTCTTGTTTGAACAATGGTGTGACGTCACAACTATTGTTTACATTTTGGTAATTCCTGCTTCAGCTGTGGCCTGTGAATTTCAGAGCATTTATTTTGAGCATTCAGTTTTCCAGGAAAATTGAAAGGCCTGGCTGATGTTCCCCATGTGGCGCTGCTGGTTGATACTGTTCTTCAAATAGGTATGTTAACTGTGGGTTAATTCAGCTTCAAATACAGGGGCTGGTTATGTAACAGATGTAAGGCTGATTTCACGAAAGTGTTTCAGTAAGCTGGCATGTTAATCCATTGTACTGGATAAAATAAAGTGAAGTCATCAAAAATAAAGAAAATCTTCAAAATCATTTGGATATTGTCTTTCAATGGATTTATTCACTGGTAAACTGTTTCAGCAGAGGGCGCAATTAATTATAAATCATTTTCGCATATGTCAGTCCTATTTGCACAAGTACAGGATTTCGGCACATACTTTTAACTATTCAAAATTGAGACACTATGGTGTTAGCTGTGCCGTGGGTGGAATTTTGACTTATCCGGTGTTTTCCCGTCTTTAACAGCAGTTTGCACAAGCGGAAACTTGGTTTTGAGACGAGAGATTCTGTATGTCATAGAAAATCAAGCGTGTATCATAAGAATTATACCTTTGCGGAGAAAGTCGATAAACCAATGTAAACTGTCAAATCACAAGGGAAACATTTCCACTGCGGTGCAAATGTTTTCGGCGCGGTGGGAATGTTTCCGGCGCGGTGGGAATGTTTCCGGCGCGGTGAGAGTGTTTCCACCGCGGAGAAAAGTTTTCACCGTGCAGAAAAGGTTCTCAGCGCGTTGGAAATGTTTCCCTTGTGATTTGACAGTTTACATGGGTTTTTCGACTTTCTCCTCAAAAAATCGTTTTACTTAAAGGCATGATTCTTGTGATACACGCTTGATTTTCTTTAACATATAGAATCTCTCGTCTCTAAACTAAGTTTGCACTTGTACAAAATGCTAGAAAAAAACACTGGAAATGTCAAAATTCCACCCATGGCACTAATACGGCTCCGTTGTTTTAAGTGTGTGATAAATGTGGAACAGGATAGAGGACGAATTTCATTTTATTCTTGCTTGTCCACCTTATCAAAGATTGAGAGCAAAATATTTAAAGCTGCTTCACAGATGAAACACAATTATATTCAAGCTAGTACATTTTTTTTACACAAACAACATGAAAGAACAGTCATCTTTTGGGAATTTTTGTGTTAGAGACATATAGAGACCATGCTGAGGAAAAAAAAGCATTGTTTTACTTGATTGTACCAGACGTTGAATGCACAACTGTAAACATGATATAGTACTGCATGTGTATAACACCAATAAAAGAAGTCGATGAGAAACCCAAGCAAGTCCAAATCGTTTACGTCAGAGAAACACCTTGTCAGCGGGTATTCCAGAAACAATAATATCCTCGGCGCGACATTATTTTTCTGGAATACCCGCTGCCTCGATATTTCTCTATTAGGTAATGTGAAAGTAATAAGGAGCACTGAAGTATTTAACAGGGTTGTTCAACAATTCGCCCCAGTCTGGGCTAATGTTAAGAAATAAGTCGACCCTTTTCCAGAAACTAAATTACTTAGAACAACAAAAATATAGCCACATTGCCCATCAATTAAGATAAGTTCTATCCCAAGGTGACAAGGAGATAGAAGCTCAAAGCCTGTATGTAAACAGTTTCAATGGCTGACCAGAAACAATCCATAAACAACCCAAGAGGTACATTTTAGTAGGAATTCCGATGATGTGCTGGGTTGTGTTGCATTAAACCTATATGGGGATAACCCATTCTTAAGTGGACTCAGTACAGGATTAAAGGCTTAAGAATTACAAATCCTTATTCAGGGAACCCTAATAAATACTTTTGCAAAGGTTCCATTGGCGTACTAAGTGGTAAAGTGGTAATTAGCTCTAATTGCGGGCGTTCTTAAGTTGATTAAGTACAGGAGTTAGAACTTAAGAATGATAGATCTGGATTCCCACCGCCAATATTATCATTTTAGTATAGGTTTCATTCATGTACTCAATTATGCTAATTAAAACTATTTGACGCTAATCGCGACCTTTGACCTTTTCTTAAGTTACCTTGGTACAGGCTTTGTCACTTAAGCATGGCAGATCCTCATTGAATGAACTGTAATGATCATTTTTACAAAAGTTTCATTGATGTTCTTTATTATGCTAATTGCGGTCGTTCTTAAGTAGATTAAGTACATGGTTTGGAACTTAAGAATGATAGATCTTGATTCCCTCCACCAATATGGATATTTTAGCATTGGTGTCTTTGGTGTACTCGATTATGATAAACATGAATTTTGGGATACTTTGAGGGGTCGCTGCCAGGATTGGTACAGGAGATGGAACTTAAGAATGGCTGTTTGAAGGTTCCACAGCCTCCCCCTTCATATCTCCAGCTTCAAACCTTTTGTACTCGCAATGCTAAATAAATCTCCATGGGCTCCCAGACTAACGTATCAATAAGAACCAACCAAATTAAAGCTTCCTAATACGCCACTTTGTCGACCAATTAAACCACAGATTTAATGTAGTGTATACTAACTTTAGATACGTGTAGGCCTACTATAATAGCCATTGAAATTTAAAGGCACACTTGCCGCCGTAGCCTGTTTAAATTTGCTAAGAAAACCAATTTACACGAGCTTACTACGACTAATACCACTAAACTTAAACATAGGACACATAAAACATGTCTAGTTAGCTTTAGAATGTAAAAATGGGGTGAAAAACAAACGAAGAATCGAAGCCTGATTACAACAACAACGATCAGTGTCTGTCAACTTTCGTGTTGGATTACCCTCCTTTCAGGCTTTTGTATCTGTGGTTTACACTCAAACAATTATCAGCAGGCTTTTCCAGTCGCTGTTAACCGACCGCCAGCCTGTATTTCTCAGATAAATAGGCCTACCTAAAATTACACTGTGCCGTTAGTTCACTCACTCGACTGAAACATAAAATCGCCAATAGGGGGCAGCTTGGTTTGTTTACGTTCCGGGTACCTAACAATTCAAATTCAAATTAAAAATACAAAGTGACGTCCAAACTTTTAAATTTTGGTAAAAATATAAAGTTCCTAACTTATATTGTCTGGGGAAAATACAGAAAACGGTCTTTCTTTTTTAATGTAAACAATATTCCTGATTTTCGCGGCAAGTGTGCCTTTAAGCTTTAAGTAACGCGTTGTCAATATTATAGCACGCGTTAGAAAAGTAAAGGAACGGGCTCTTCATGAAGTGTGATCGACTTGTTTGTATGATGTTTGAAGTCTTACACGTCGTTAAATCCACACTACGGGTACTGATAAGAAATCATTATGTCCAATTGATTGTCCCACGCTACAACCTTATTATACAAAGTTTTTTTTTAAATTCATATATATGTCATTCTCTTTATGACGCAACAATGAAAAAGGTATCGAAATAGAATGAAATGTATCGTTTGTCTAGATTATTGAACGTAAAAGCTTTTCTTCTAACGTGATATACCACGTGTAGTATAAGAACTGTCCATCTGATAAATCACATCTCATCATTTAAGTTACCATTCAGAAACTGTATTAAAAACAACCAAAAGCTAGAAAAGGAACTAGACGGTTTTGGGTTTGATTTTTATAAAAATGTCAGGATTTAAATAATTTCCCTTCATTTTCTTTTAGAACACTTTAAAAACCGTTTGGTTACTTTAACTTGGCAAGCTACGTATATTGTATATCTCTCACTCGACATATACTCTCCCAAAAAAGAAACGCAACATCCAATTTTTTTCAAACATGATTTTTTCCAAAAATGTGCGTGATTGACACATGACAACAGGATCATGCTATAATGTAAATGTCCGATAATTGAATTTAAGCCCCTGATAGTGGCTTATCTTTATGCGGGTTTAATGGGTATAAAAATAACACAACCGTTCAATCGAATTCAGTCGTTAAATTGTTTCACTGGCCGACCTAGGATCACATTAGCAGCCCAAGATCGCTACATGCGGTTACTTCACCTGCGAAACCGGACCAAAACAGCAACAGAGACAGCATGAAATATCCCAGGTCTCCGTCGAATATCGGCACAGACAGTCAGAAAACGTCTCCGTCAAAACGACTTACGCGCCAGACGTCCTTACTTTGGCGTAGTACTGAGACGCCAGCATCGACTTGCAAGGGTCCGATGGTGCAACAGGTTAAGGGACTGGAATCTGCGAAACTGGAGGAGAGTCTGGTTCAGCGAAGAATCAAGATTCCAGCTGCAGAGAAGAGATGGTCGTACACGAGTTTACAGACGCCGGAATGAGAGGTTCGCAAGGAACTCGACAATTTCGGCGGAGGAAGTGTGATGGTGTGGGGTGCCATGTCATGTGCCCGAAAAACCCAACTGGTGCACATTCCCGGCAACCTTAACGCCGTTCGATACACAGATAAGGTTTTGACACCACATATACTGCCCGTGAAGGACCTCCGTAGGGAAATTTTGAACCCAATATAACATTTGTGGGATGATTTGGATAGACGCGTGCGCAGTCGTCATCCAGCGCCGCAAACTCTGCAAGAACTGCAGCAGGCTCTTGAGCAAGAATGGGGAATTCCGCAAAACCGTATTAGTCGATTGACTGTGTCTATGCCGAGACGGGTACGTGCTGGGTTACAGGTTAATGGTGGGCATAACAGATATTGACGTTGCAGTGACGTCATCTGAGCGCTATGAACTTCAATTTGATAATGTTTTACATGTGAATGAACTTTAAAGTCTGAACAACCAGTCTGCCAAATTTCAGTGTAATGCGATGCTTATTTCTGTATTAAAAATGGCATAATCATAATAGCCCATCTAATAGCCCATATTGGTAGTGTGAATACTCAATAACTTGCCTTGTTTTCCAAAAGCCAGTAGTTCCACTGGTTAGTTTAACGTAGTACACAAGTAGTGTCATTCCGATAAACGAAAACTTCATACTGACTCAATATTTCAACTGTTATTCAGTCATCATCAGGAGTGATGTATGTATACTGAACCGCAAAAGAAACGCCACCCTATTCAAATGTTGCTAAATGCATATATTATCATAATTTTCAATAATTGTTCTCTTTTGATATCCTTGCTAGACCTAGTTTGAAGCCAGTGGTCATGTTACTAATATGCAAAACACGTCGCCAAAGCACAGTTACTAAAGTAATGACGGGGTGCTTTTTCGTTTAGTTTTGCCTGAAGGTCAAAATGCACATGTGTTGCGAGGTTTCATCCCTATAAAAAAGCCAAAGAGCATGCACCGACTCTTTCGCAGTTTGACAGTAGTGAGATGCCACTATGGTGTGGGGTGATATAGCACTGAATCAAAAACTAGGCCCTATGGTGTTCCAGAATGTTGGTCTTGGTAGGGGAAATGGTGTAACAGCTACCCGCTACATCGATCAGGCGCTGAGACCGTCATCGTGCCCCCCCCCCCCCCCCCCCCCCCCATTTTGCTCGTCATGGAAATCATGTCTTCTAGCAGGAGAACGCACAAGCCCATACGGTCAGAGCAATGAGAGACTTCCTCCGTCAAAGCAACATACAGACTCTTCAATAGCCTGCACTCAGTCCACACTTCAATCCGATAGAACACTTGTGGGGCGAGATTCATAGTAGGCTCAATCTCGTGAGGTCAAGGCCGACAACTGCAGCTAAAGTCATTCAGGCGTATCACAGAGTTTGGACCCAAGTTCCTATCATCTTTATCAACCGTCTCATCCACTCAATGTTCAGACGATGCAACGCCGTAATATACATATATACACAGAATGAAACTTCTTTATCTAACTTTATGGCCACTCTCGTTCACATTTCTAGTCCATATATATTTCTTTTGTTTGTTTTTTTTTCTGTGTGAATTTTTTTTTGTTTCTCATTACCGTCATTATTATAGTTAATATCAAATAAAAAATGTGTGTAAGGAAATTAATTTTTTTTTAATGTTTCACTGTATGTTCCTATGTTGCCCTGATAACGTTAAATATATGCAAATATCTTCGTTCACTTCTAGAATGTTATTTTTCTGTCTTACGGTTTTATTTCATCATTTTGCACATATGTAGGGAGATGGACTCCTAAGTTTCAAGAACTTGTGCCTAATCCCACTGAATATAATGTCAATGAAATAAGTTCAATTCAACAATAATAAAGTTTCGAGCTCGACTCAGGGGCCGTCTATAATTTTCCGAAACATTTGTCAGCAGCGCTCCCTGTCGTCATAATGGAACTTAACCACACATGTGGGTAAGGCTGTATGAGCTCCCATTCGTCTAGCTTCGCTGAGACAGTCCTCCCTGGAAGGCTGCAGCTCTCCTGCGCAGTTCTTGACACGGCCGGAGTACAAACCCTGCTCGCCAGACTGGCGGTAGTCACATGGTAGAAGCAAGGATTGTATGCGCTGCATTGGGCAAAGTAACACGCATTCAAGCGGCCTTAATACAAAGTATCGCTATCGAAACAATAAAAGCAAGCACTGCGCACATTGAAACTGACACAGTTACACACAGGGACTTTTGGCGGATATCCCCCTCCATACATTTTGAGCCAATGTAAAACAGGGAATGGCTATGGATGTTTTTTTTATATTTTCCATTTAAACTATGGGAGAATTCTTCAAATGTCTAGCATTATTGATAAGTTGTAAAACATCCATTGTTTATTTACATAAAACATCTTATCACTGACTTTCTGCCATCAATATTAATTAGGGGGTTTTCTAGATCACTCAATTCATCTTCTGTTCTTGCTTTCTTTACAGGGAAATTGCCGTCTGGAGAAAAGAGAATGGAAAATATTTCATCCTATATGAATCCATCAATTTCGACAGCTAACTGACACAAAACATACGAATTGGTTTAGCGAAATTTTATTTTTGACTTAAATGTAAGCTAAATATATTTTTTCACTATTTTATCGCCAGTGTTTCGTTCACCTCATTTTGACTTTTTATTCCGATCGTTTAAATAAGAACCATTTCCCAACAAGCTTTATTTAAATAAGGATTGACTTCAATGTTTCTTCGGTTCATCGAGTCATGAACGAACTTGCCCCTGTGCAAACTAAATAAATCCGCGAAGCGGTTTATGAACAATTTGCACAGGCGCCAGTTGAACTCGATGAACCGACGAAACATTGAAGTCAATCCATATGATTAATTACTATCACATAATGTTCGTAAAACAATACAAAATTCATTCGGAGTGATATATTTTATTTTCAAGAATCAAAACAATCCAACGCGCGCAAAGCTACACGTAATGACAAAACTCTTTGCCTAGTGACGTCACAATGACAGGCAAAGAAGACTGTACAGCTTCATATCGCGTCATGGCGTTGAGTCTTTCAGAGTACTGATCGAAATAAATAAATATTGACAGGTATTTATTCAACATATTTTTAAAAGATTTTTTTATGTTTCAAATAGCAGTAGGCCTTTTATTGTTTCGTTGGTGCGTTATGTATGTCGTTGTCAAAAATAGTCCGTAGCAGGCTCGTTCATCGGAATGTGAAGTAAAGCAGTTTAGCCAATCAAATTGCAATATTCGTCGTAAGCACACTGGAAATTAAAATATAAAAAAAGTCTTACAATCATTCGTGTTCGCGTGCCGCACCCTGTAAAACCCGTGCCTCGAGAACTCCAGAATGCGCTATTAGACCAAAACCGCGCGCGATTAGCAGCATCTCACACTTTGTTAATCTCGACTTTATCAACAAACAAACGAGACTCGAGAACTCAAGAGTAGGTACGAGAGTATGCGTTTGCAATTCCGCGTTCTCTAGTTCTCGCGTAGCGTTTTTTCCAATTTAAAAAAAAACGCGCGACTCGAGATTAAGAAACACACAGATTTTACTAATCTCGCGATTGTTTGCCAAAAAAATCGCGCGGTTTCCGCGTTTTGAAATCTCGAGCCGCGCGTTTTGTGAAACTCGACTAACTCGAGATTAAGATACGGGCGGTTTTGCCTAATCTCGCGAGGTTTTTTCAAAAATTGCGTGCTTTAATAACCTCGTGCCGTGCGTTTAGTAAAACACGCAGCTAGAGATTAAGAAACGTTTTCGCAAAAAATCACGCCATTAGGCATGATGTAAATTCCACAGAAGACAGGAAAAACACACGCACTTTAAAGTGGCATGAGCTGTCAAAATGTTGATATTTTGACGTCAAGACGTATGATTCAGAAGCTTTTTGGTGCTTCTAGTCTCGAAAATATACGATAAAGTATTGTTTTGAACTAACTTTGGCCTAGAATGAAATTAATGGTCGTCCTGGTTATTTACATTTTGTTTACTTTTCGAACACGTTTTCGCTTCGTACAGACCATATGCTGTATAGATTTTCCTCATTCCAACGCCAATCACTTAGTTTTTGGATGGCCTGTCGTGACGATCAGAAACTATGAAAAAAATGTGAATTTTGGCAGCTCATGCCACTTTAAAGCTGAGGGACTGATTGGTTGTATTTTCTAAATATAAAATTTGGGGTTTATACTTAAAGGATTAATGAACAGGGCTTAAAGCTGGTTTGTGTTTGTTCACAGACTAAATGTATATATGGAAAACATCAGTTGAAGCGAAAACACATTCGCGTTAGTTCCCTGGTAGTAAAAGAATAAATATCTAGAAAATATGCATATTTTTCGTAACTACGAGGAAAAGTGACGACTGGAACTGGACAAAACGCCACCAGGCAGCATTAGACGAGTTAAAGGACAGCCTGACGTCCAACACAACAATGGCATATTTTGACAGCACTAAAACCACAGAGGTTGTTGTTGATGCACGCCCTTTCGGGTTGGGGGCGATTCTCCTTCAAAAAGAAACCGACATCAACTCTGAGCTCCGCCCAGTTGCATATGCTAGCAGAGCACTTACCACAGTTGAGAAGCGCTATTCGCAAACAGAGCGTGAGCCATTGTGTGGGCTTGCGAGCATTTCAATCTTTATCTATACGGTTCAAATTTCACTCCAATCACAGATCACAAGGCCTTTAGAACTGATTTTCAACAATGCATCATCTAAGCCACCAGCCAGAATCAAAAGGTGGCGTTTGCGTTTACAAATTTATGACATAGAAGTAAAATACTAAACTGGTGCAAACAACCCAGCTGACTACATGTCTCGACACCCACTGACCATGTCCTCAAAACCCGCTTTAAGAGCGACTCATGCAGCAGAAGCACACATTCACTTCTTAGCTAAGCATTCAGTGCCAAAAACAATGACAGTAGCAGAAGTAACAAGTGCAACAAAAACTGACCCAACTTTGCAACATTTAATCCACATCCAACAAGCAAATCGGTGGCATGACCCTTTTCCCCAAAACGTAGACAAACAGACAATCCAGACATTCATGAAACTCTCTTCGGAACTAAGTGTTTCCAAAGAAAATGATATTGTTCTCAGAGGCTCTGGCATAGTGATTCCCGCCTGCCTATAACATAAAGCAGTCTGCCCACCAAGGCCACCAAGGGAAAGTCAAAACCAAGCAACCAATCAGAGAAAAAATCTGGTTTCCTGGTATAGACTAGTTGTCTCCCCTGTCAGGCAGCAACGCCTCAAACAACCCGAGAGCGCCTGTGCATGTCTGAATTGCCTTCTGCTCCCTGGACAAAAGTCAGTGCTGACCCTCGCAAGAGTACCTGGTAGTGCTTGTTGACGATTACTCTCGATTCCCCATTGTAGAACAAATCTCGTCCACTTCAGCAAAGGCTATCTTACCAAAATTGGACAAACTGTTCTCTATGTTTGGAAACCCTCTGTCTCTAAAAACAGATAATGGACCCCCCTTTTAACGGTTCCGAATTTCCCCATTACCTGGAAAGTGTTGGTGTTAAACACCAAAAAGTGACACCACTGTGGCCTGAAGCAAATGGCGAGGCTGAACGGATGATGAGAACAATTCAAAAATCCATGCGTACAGCTAACAGTGAAAGGAGAA
This sequence comes from Lepidochitona cinerea, assembly GCA_963971465.1. Lineage (NCBI taxonomy): Eukaryota > Metazoa > Mollusca > Polyplacophora > Chitonida > Tonicellidae > Lepidochitona > Lepidochitona cinerea. Next base: position 29,070,210 of record OZ020563.1, on the reverse strand, counting down.
AAATCTAAAAACTCTGTGCTGTCTAAATCAACTCCAATGCTTCCAAATGGAAAATCGAACACCAAAAAGCGTCTCATTCCAGAGCCAAAACGCCAACCGCGTAAACGTTTTCTCGATTTTGTGTAGTTACGAGTGTTTCTGTGCGCGTTTTTACTTATTCATGAAGTGGATGAAAGTTTTGTGTTATTACCGCGTACTTTTACATCCACTCATATTGGAATGCCAACCCTATGAACGTTGTGTATTTATCGGCGATTTCATGAACATTGTGGCGTGTTGAATTGGTAATATATTTTGCATATTCGTCAGAATAATTTGTCTACTATGGAACACTTGTTGTTGTGAACAAAGATGAATCCCGTTTTAAACCAATAGTATTATGCAAACATGGACATTTATACGAACGATTGGTTTCAAAATACATGCTCACCTTCTTGTTTGTCGCACAAGGAGAAGAGATTGAGAGTTGAAAACTATTCGTGGACATCTTGTAAAATTTTTGAATTACACTGACTTTCATATATTATATTTTTTTATATATAAAAAAATAATAATATATTTTTAAACACTTGAAACAACTTTGATAGAGCGTTCTTTATGTATAAGATTTATTCTTGATTCTTCTTAACGTTATGCATTTAATTTTCTATGAGAGAAAAAAATACACTAATGTCTAAACAACGTTTTAAAGAAAACTATCATATATGTTATAGCACCGTATTCACTGATCAATTATTTACTGAATTGTATTGCACCATATCCACTGATAAATTATTTACTGTATTTTATTGCACCATATCCATTGATGAATTATTTACTGTATTTTATTGCACCATATTCTTTGATAAATTATTTACTGTATTTTATTGCACCATATTCAAAGCGTTTATAATGATAGAGCGGTATATGTTGTCTAACGTGCAATGTCGAACTTTGCTTCGTATAATTGAGTTAATCTGATCAAAATATTTGTTGGATCTTGTACTTTATGTGAAAGTGCTCTCTTACCTCCAAGTCCAAATAACTGGTGATAACCTAAGTTTTATTAATTGGTAAAGTATTACAATCTTCTGTCTTCCGGAAAAAAGGAGGGATGTAATGTTCTGTGGCGAATGTCCGTACTCATTTGTAATTGCTGTTTTTTGTATCACCCGCCTCGAGATCAAGGTGCATGCTTTTTCCATAGTCAGTCGGATAGTAAAAACCATAGCGAGCACATCAATACTACAGCGGCCTCAGAGTTTGTTCTTTACATAAACGGTCGCACATTTGGTGATAGAATGGGGTCTTACACTTCTTATCAATACAATGGAACCAGTGTTGTAGATTATGTTATTGTATCAGAGATTGTGAACAGAAGCCTAATGCATTTTGCAATGAGACCTTTTCCACATGTCTGATCACTGTCAACTCGTCGAGAAGATTACGTTCACACTATACCCCGAATTCGGTCTGGGGGCCGAACTGATTTCCGTTCAAAAATGGGTTTAATGTTAATCAGTAAATTTATTCACATTAGCTTTATCCAAATTCGATCTGGGCCCCGGATTCGGACAGCACGAATATAAATGCTCCGGAATCAAAATTGTTGCACGATTTTTCTTTCTGACCAACCAACATCGACCTCTGCAAAACATGGCGTCAGACGAAAGTGTGGAAAAACTGACCACAGAGGTGGAAAAGAACAAGAGACTGTATGATTTGAGGTCGCCTGATTACAAAGATGTAAAGAAAAGGGCGATATATGGATGGAAATAGCACAGCGCGTTGGATTTACAAGTGGTAATTAGCAAATTTCATAATTTTCCCGGGTATACAACTTTTTGAATTTGTGTATATTTGGGTCATTTTCCGATAAAATGTCACGCTAAAAAGTTTCAACGATTGAATTAAATGCAAGGAAATGTTATATTTATCAAAGCTGAACGAGATTTACAATGAATACAAACTTCCAATAGGTGGTAAATGTTATGTTAAGTTGCATCCGAGATCACTGATCTAGTGATTCGGCCGATACTCACTGCTAGGTTAAATTGTATGAAAATTGTACTGCTCTTCAAGCTTTATAAACGGAATAATTTCAGGAAAGATAAACCTTAAAGGAAACGCATTTTATTTGGGCTGAGTTTAAGTTTTATTTAATTACTGAATTTATTTTGAAGTAGAATCATCTCTCTTTTCGCTTTATCATTATCGAGGTTTAATGGAATGTAAAAAGGCCTTGTCCCGTTTAACATAAAACTTTGTTATCCTTTTCAGGAGAAGCAGCTTCCGAGAAATGGACGAATTTAAAAGATGCTTATGTAGCGTACATCAGAAAACTCAAAACCCGAAGTGGACAAGGCCTACAGGGGAAAATAACAAAGTACAAGTGGGCAGATCAGCTACGTTTCCTGAATGACTACACTACACCACGACGGTAAATATCATACGACTGCGCCTTAATAATAACCCAAATCTAACCAGCTATTGTTCATTTGTTTTATAGTGATTATTGAATGAGAAACTGTATGCAAATCTGAAAAAGTGTATTACATAATTTCGCAACTTCAGTGAAGAGTATAAACTTAAAAACTTTCAAATATTCTATGTGTTGTTTGTTTTTTCACATCAGATCGTTTGATCAGTATGAGCCCTGTCTTTGTGTGTGGGTGCGTGTGTGTGTGTGTTTTGTACAGCTGAATGTTCTATTTCTTTAAGATATCACTAATTATAGCATTGATATATTTTTTTATCAGGAGTAGCAGTAATCTGGACACAGCTTCTCTCCTCAGGCGCATTGAAGATGGGGAGGTTTCAGGTGAACAGGCAGATTTTTCACTGGACTTATCAGAGAGTGAATTGGCACTGGCTGTATGTGAATCCCCGAGAGAAACTGAAGATATAGTGGAGGAGGAAGTGTACCCCCTCAACAGTTTCGCCAGAAACTTCTCAAAGAAAAATAAAGGACAGCGATGTCAAAAACAAAATTATAGAATATTTAAATGCCAAAAAAGTAAAGAGGAAACTAGGGACCCATTGTCATTGTTTTTTCAATCCAGTTTAGCAACTGTGCGGACATTTCCACCAGCTCGACAATTGGAAGCTAAAAAGAACAATTAGTAGTGTTATTCTTAGCATTGATGAGGAGTTGATGGGTGAATCGAATTAAAATCAAGTATTGAATTGTCACCATAAAATAAGAGTGGCATGAGCTGTCAAAATATTGATATATTTAAAATGTTCCATTATTTTACTCAAGCAGTACAAATTAGAAGATGTTTAGTGCTACTAGTATTGAGAAAGTACATGTATATTAAAACTTAAAATGATATTTTGAACTACTTAGGCATTCGTCCAGGTTATTTAAATTTTGTTGACTTTTCGCACACTTATTCCAACGTCAGCATAAAAGAAACCCGCGACTTTGAGCCCTATCTAAACTGTTGTAGAAGCTGGGAACATCGACATGCATTCTGCAAGCTCAGAATCAGCAGCCATGGTCATCGCGTCGAGACTGACAGACATAAAAACTTTCTGTTCAAAGATAAGATAGTCTTCGCCGTTATTGTAATTTAAATACGGTTGAAGATAAAAACTCATTTCCTTTTGCATTATCCACTTTATAGTACCATGACAATCAATCTGTACAATGCGATTTGTCCATTTTTACGATTAGGCGTTTTTTCTAACGTTAGGAAATTAACAATCGTATTAACAAATAATCACTAGCCTACTTGTATATCAATATGTTTCTTTGTGTACGCCTGTTTTGAATTGCGAAAAGAAGAAAAACTAGTGCATTTATAGGATCTCTTAAGTATTACCAGAAGTCTATGAATGTGGAAGTGTGAAGCGTTCCATTACATAGTATTGAGGGCATTGGCGCCGTTTGACCCAGAGGTCACCATACACAGAGCCCTCTCTCGGTTAGTCAGAAAGCGTGGCTTTTCTTCACTTTCTCATATGAACTATTATGGGATGCATAAAAAAAAAACATGGCGAACATTTTATTTATGATAACAGTACTTGATGGAGCAAAAGTTAAAGTTTCCGAAGAACTTCATAAAGTTGAAAATGAGACAAGAAGACTTGTTTGGAACGATTTGAGTCCAAATGGAGATATCAGAGTAGCATATTCGGTAAAGCTTTTATAAAAACCAATGCATTCTCCGAACTGCGGTTACTGGAATTGCCGATAGATGCAGTAAGTGGAGAATGAATTTATTTTCTGATTTGAAATTGCGCAACCGTTGACAATTTCAAAATCTACCGCGCATAAACGTCACATAATGTAGTATAAGCAGGCTGAAAGCGCCAGTGCCCTGAATATGGGGTAATGCGACATTTCACACTTCCCTGTTCATAGACTTCTGGTATTACTGTAAATATTTTATGTGTAGCCGAGCACAGCCTGCTTACACTGTAAAAACTACCGTTTAGATTTTCAACGGCAACCAAATGTTCCACAGACATGAGTTTCAAACACGTTTGATGCGTTTATTATCTAAATGGCATTTACTGTCACTGTTTGGTTTTTAAATCTCTACTGTTTAGATTCTAAATGGGGTAAACATGTTTAGTACACATGTTCACCAGACATGACTTTCAAACACCTTTAAACATTTAGTTCAGACAGGCATTAGTAGATGTATAACTACTAAATCATCCGTGTATACTTGAAAAATCAAGTTTTAGCAAATCAAAGAATTTTATTAATATTTAAACTTTCACTGGTTTTACAGCGCAATTCATTTAAATTCTGTCACAAATATTGCAGTATATGAGTAAACAAATTTGATTTTAAAGGGAAAACTCAACGTAAACGAAAAAAATACTGTATAATTTTTTTTAGTAAATTAAAAAAAAATATGTATATTTTCCAATGAATTTTACTTATATCTGTTTTTGAATTTACAAAAATATATACAGTATTATATTCAATTACCTTTCCTCATAAGATTTATGTTACACAGGAGAGTTGCATCATTTTATTTAACAATAAATAGTTTGCTATTTAACAACATTAGCATCGAACCTCATAAAAACCAAGCTGAATTCCCCCCCTTGTCCTAATCAAATAAAAATGTCATAATTCCTATACTTAAAAAGAGAAAGTGTTAAACTTCACAAAGAACTACATGTATATAAATATATATAGTTGTGCAAATAACACAAAGAAAAATAAGAAATCTATCAAAGACTTAAATTGTATGTAGGATCTAGGTTAAAGATTACCTTATTTGTCTAATTTATTCATGCACTTACTGAACTTTAATGATTTTTGTCAACATACAGCTCCTTCAATACAACTTGTTGAAAACGGTCCAATATTTGTGAATGAGTACATGCCATGTAGACAACTTATGTGAAATGCTTTAAGTTGACAGTATGGTCTGCTACAATTACAGTAACAGTGATTGCTCCTTCACAAGTGACAATCACCAGTTTGGGGGTCTTCAATCACTCAAGAAAGGGATCAGCTTCTTCAGTACTTTAATCTACAACAAGACAGTTGGGTTCAGTGGCTGAGTCAACAAGCTGACTCTACGGTTTGTCAGTGAGCTACTCAAAAGTCTATGATAAGCATCGCTATGGCCAAGATTATACTAGAAGAATACAAACTACTTCAAAGTAAACTTGCTCGACCTCTTACCCAAAGACCAGTCATTGCTTATAAAAAGAACAAGAGTTTGAAAGACATACTGGTCAGGGCTAAACTCCCCTGTCTGCCTTCTACCTAGGTTTTCTGGGAAAGGGGTATGGGGGGGGGGGGGGGGGGGCAAATTTTCACTGTCTTTTCCCATGACCCCATAATATATAGTCTAACGATATTCTTACTATAGCTTAAGATGCGTAAGCATTGTCAATGTAATACAAAGTGTTCTAGAAAATTCTACTGACTAAGGCCAAGCTCCTGTCAGTCGTCAACCTAATGAAATATCATAGGTTTACTTTATTACAACAATTTATGATGGGGTATAAAGGTCTAAATGATATACCTCTTTTTAACACAATTAGAAACTTGTCTCCGTGGTTATTTTAGACAAGAAGATTTTCCCTGTGCCCGTGAGTTTTAGTGTTCATAAATATAAATATCGCTTAAACAAGTGAGGAAAGCAGAGTGCCAACCAATAAGACAGGAAGATTTTCCCTGTGCCCGTGTGTTTTAGTGATCATAAATAAATGTTTATATGTAGTTCACCAATTTTCCAACTGTTTTGCTACAAAGATGGTCTTGGAAATTAAAGAGAGGAAAACTGAACACAAATCTAGTGGGACAATTAATAAAGAACTGATAATAAAACTTACCACTTTATGCATCAGAATACTTTGAGTTTAACTCCGTCAAAGGCAGTTTCCTCCAAATCCACACTGTGTCTAAATGTGCCCCTATTTATTAAAGACCATAAAACAATTAGGATGGATAATTGCACAAGGATAAAAGATTAAAATGACATGAGCACCAAAGCAAGTGGAATTTTTGTTATGCAAATTGATTGTCAAACAAAAACACACACACATATGCAAGTGACTCTACATACGAGTGTATCAAACCAATAAAAATAACATTGTATATTTAAAGTGAACACTTTAGGCAAAATACATTATACTTCATCTTAAAGACAATATCTACCTGGTCCAGGTCCCAAAACAGGGTTTATTTATTTTTTATGACTTTCCTATAAGAAGCTATGGTTAATTATTCTCAGATATCAAGGTGACTGGATGTCACTGAAACATGTGCACAACTGGTATGCTGAACTGCTATTGGTGTATTTAGGTCAAATAAACCAATCACATTGTCAGTTGCAAGGTGTGCACATGTTTCAGTGACATCCAGTCATCTTGACATCTGGAAATAATTAACCATAGCTTCTTGTAGGAAAGTCATAAAAAATAAATAAAACATATTTTGGGACCAGGTAGATAGTCTTTAAGATGAAGTATAATGTATTTTACCTTAAGTGTTCACTTTAATGAACTTCTTGTAACATGTATTTTTCCATTTGTACTATATTTCTGTATTTTTACTGTATTTTTAAATGCATGCAGTATTAGGTTTTCATGGCTCGATGACCAAGTGAAAATCGGTTTCTTGCAGACAAGATGTATATATATATGCACACTCTTTAAACAAAGCATATTATTATTATTGTTTATACGGAAAGCTTAATTATTGCTTAAATATACTAGTCCACTCTTTCTTAATGGTTTTAATAGAAAAAAAAATTGCCCGCTCAAGAAGAAATTTTATCTAACTTTCAATAAAGCTGAATATGTAACTGTCACAATCAAATATAAATCCTTCAATGGACTGCTTGTTGTGTATAACAAGGCAACCTGAACCATAGTCATGGGAAGACTATATTAAATGCACTTACATCAGACCAATAATCAAGGCTGTTTACTTTTCCAATTTGTGGAAAACGTACTCCATAGTACTGAGCTGCTTCTCTTATCATGCAGTACGTCAACACTATGGAGGAATTGTTCTGCACTAAGTTGACAGAAACATAGTCAGAAAAATATGGCAGCGGTGTGTTCTGAGAAATAAGGGTCTGGTGTTATTGTGGTACCACATCCAGGTGTAGATACAGAGGCAATTGTCTCCTTATTGCCGTCTACATTAATAACACCATGTTGGCTGATATTCCTTGTTAGCAGATTACCCAGTGTCGAGTGACCTGTAAACATGATCGAGTGACCTGTAAACACGATCGAGTGACCTGTAAACATGATCGAGTGACCTGTAAACACGATCGAGTGACCTGTAAACATGATCGAGTGGCCTGTAAACACGATCGAGTGACCTGTAAACATGATCGAGTGGCCTGTAAACACGATCGAGTGACCTGTAAACATGATCGAGTGACCTGTAAACATGATCGAGTGGCCTGTAAACATGATCGAGTGGCCTGTAAACATGATCGAGTGACCTGTAAACATGATCGAGTGACCTGTAAACATGATCGAGTGGCCTGTAAACATGATCGAGTGGCCTGTAAACATGATCGAGTGACCTGTAAACATGATCGAGTGACCTGTAAACATGATCGAGTGACCTGTAAACAAACAAAATTTAAAAATTAAAATCCCACAGCGTAATTACAATGAGTATCAAATCAAAACACCATTACCATAGTAATTATTTTCATATTTCAAAAATTACACTAAGACTAAGTCGTGTACTGGGAGATGGGCTCATCAGACCGGAATCTCAAATTTCATTTTTTCCATATTTTATTTTACCTGTTACTATTTGCCTATTACTATCGTCCATTCATCACCATCATCAAGAAAAATCAGTAAATCTGTTTACCATGTGTAAAAGACAGAAGAACATCATCATCATCCACTTCAGTTCCAATTTGATGCAAACATTCCTCATGACCATTGACCATGTTGGTTGACTTTCCTGCATAACCCGAAATACTACAATAGTCAATAGAATATCTTCAGTACTAATAGTAGTAATACTGCATATGCAATTCGAAGTAGGTGCATGAAATATATTATTTTGTGGCTGATTTTGTGAGATCTACTCTGAAAAGTGTTTCCTGCCTTGTCCATAATTATTATATGTATTAGAATTAGATAGAGGGGAAACTTAGGGGGAGAGCACTCTAGACTATATGCCCTGTGATTTGAATAGCTTGAAATCGGTTCTTATTTAACATCTAGTCTTATTTCACAGTTCAACTCATTGTATTTTGATATGTTAATACAACTGATCGCATCGTGGAGACGCGGCCTAAATCTGTCTTAAGCCAATCTTTGGAGTTTAGAAACAGTTATTCTAAACGTTAGGGTAAAAGTGTGATGGCAGTGCAAGCCGACTAGAAATTTCTGAATGGCAATTATTCAATTGGAAAAAGATACACTATTTGGTATTTATTTTCTCAGAATCTTCTTGTTAAATGTCTTACCTAATACAGAAGTACCAATAACGAAAACCTTAACGAGGATGTCGTGGATTGTACGTCTTGCGTTTCTCTCTCCAACACCAACAGTACCAGCAGACAACATATTATGACGTCACGTTTTAACTTACCCGGATGTTAAGTAAATGTTGTTCGTAAAGATTTTTTAAACGCATCTGTTTATTTCAATCTTGACGTGAATAATTTTGACATTAAATGGAAATAAAATAAAATATGATAGAAATATGAATCACGGGTACATTCCAGTAGAAGGTTTACATCCCATAAACAACGGCGTACTTCATATAATAATCGCTTCATTATCCTTACAATCATACGAAAAAATCTAAACGCGTTTAGATAGTTTTTACTTTTTAACTACGATGATTAACGGCGTTGATAAACTAATTATCGATGTTTAAATAATCAACAGTATGTGTTTTGTTTCTAAATGCTATTCAGTTATTTTCTATACGCCCTCAACGGCTCGTTTTTACAGTGTAACATTTAATAAAATGTTCTTTTGGATCCGTATCATAGTAAGTCGGGTACACATCTCTTTATATGCTGTACATGTATATCGTTATGCTATGGGGGTTTAACGGTCTAAATCAGTGGTTCTCAAACTTGTCAAGCTCATCGCCCCCTTGAGATTGGTTGCTCATAGCCGTCACCCCCCCCCCCCCACCCCCTAGGCTTAGTCACTTCAGCTATACAATATGCACTCCCAAGGAATGTCGAACAGAAATTAGAATACTTGACAATGTTTAAAAAATTTTACGTGCTCATATGGTCACGACTCATCTGATTTCTTTTCTCTATGAAAAAAATTGTTTTTTTTTCGTCGTAATGAAAATGATATTACTTCATGAAGAACACCACGCGGAAATGGAGACCTTAATAACAAGGCCACTCTTACAAAGTGCTCTGCACGTAAATAGATTTTGAAGTTTTTAAAAATGATTGATGCACTTTATTCTGTTTTGTCGACACTTTGAAGATTCTCTTACAAGTATTTAATGATAAGGGTGGATTTGATGCGTTAATTTCAATAAGTTTGCCAATGTGAAATTTTAAAATTTTGTGTGTGTCACTGTTCATCGCCCCCCTTGATAGGTCTCATCGCCCCCCTTTCCCTTTTTTTGTTTTTATCGCCCCCCAAGGCGGTCTCATCGCCCCCTGGGGGGCGATATTGCCCACTTTGAGAAACGCTGGTCTAAATGATATACCTCTTTTTAACACAATTAGAAACTTGTCTACATGGTTATTTTAGACAAGAAGATTTCCCCTGTGCCCGTGTGTTTTAGTGATCATAAATATACCATTATGCTCTAATACCTCTTATAGTTAAACTATGCACTGTTCAGTAGGATTGTTGTATATAACAAGTTAGAATTGCATTTGTAACATGATGACAAAACACTCTGTTCATTCGTAGTGTCATAAATTTGTAGAAAAATGTTACTTGTGTTACACGCTAGATCCAATCTTACCAATGTGACGTAGCTGTAAGATCTAGTAGAATAATGTAGTCTTAACCATCTCTGGTTTCATTCTTAACACGCTTGCGCACCACTCAGTGTGTATATGATATGTATGTATGTTGATACTTCAGTCTCACATAGGAGGTCAATTGATCATGTCAATTGATCAACAATACAACACCGTAGAATTTTACGTGGCATTTGCTCGCATCTACGTGCTTTTCTATTATTCTCTTACACTTAGCTAGAGCTATTGTTAGTTACATCGCGCATTTAAACACTAGCAGCTATTGGAAACGCTCCATGGAACATATCACAGTGGCCAGTTCAAAGTGAATCGGATCGACAGGGAACGTCGCCATTTTGCCGTCAAAATGGGACTATTTCGTGAAATTGACTCTACGTTTCCGTTACTAGTTTAACGTTTTCTTATATTCAAAATATATATGCACGTACAGCGTGATGTCAGAATTTTTATATTTATCTGATAGCTTTTCAAAATGTTACCCTAGATCGCACGCGAAAATCCCTGCGCTATGTCCGGTAAAGTCATACGTGGTCTATCTTAATTACGTCTAAATGAGATCTCGCGAAAATACGATTGGACTGTTAATGTGTCGATTTACTTGTAAAAACAGTGTGAATAAGTGACTGGGATAATACCGTTCGGAATCAGTGACCATGGCAGCTGTATTTGGACATGTATCTGAGTTTCAGGAAGGTGAGGATTGGAATGACTATATTGAAAGGTTAGACCAATATTGCCTTGCCAATGACATATGTGACACTCCTAATTTAATGAGAAAAGGGGCCATTTTCCTTAGTGTGATTGGAAATAAAACATATAGCCTTATTAAAACTCTGCTACCCCTTGCAAAACTGAAAAAAAACATATGACTAACTGTGCTTCGGCAGATTTTATTGATGCCAAAGTCCCTTTTCGAAAACATCGATAGCAATGTCAACATACTCGACACGTTGATTCAGTGCCTCAGACGAGATAAACTACGGTCCTCATATTTCGGTGAACACACACTGTCCACTATCTACTACTGATTTTTATATTGTATACACAAAGAAAAAAGTTAAACAACCCCCTTGAGTCTGCACCAACCGATAAAATCATTTATGTAGGAAGACTGGCCAAAGCAGAGTTGTTACATACTGCCCGGGAACGATGAGGTCTGTACACAGGTCTTGAGCCCGATTGGTGGTTCTCAAAATGAGACACGGCAACTGGTTGCAGAACCTCCCGAATGTACCGGTCACGTGTGAGGTTTCGTCGTATAGTGACCGTCAAGTTTGCAGTCTTTAGAGATGCACCCCAAACCATCACAGAGCCTCCTCCATATAGAACATGGATGTCCTTGGGTGTATACGCTGTGTTTTTGAGCCTCCAAACCCTCGTTCGCCCATCCGTGACGTTGAGCAAGAAACGACTTTCGTTCGACCAATGGATTCTTCGCCAGGTCCTCAAAACCCAACCTCGTCGTGCTAAACACCAAGCCAAAACGTATCCGTTGATGGTTATCTGACAACATGGGGCGTTTGACGACTCTCCTTGCATTCAGGCCTCTAGATTTCAATTGGTTACTCATGGCCCTTGTGCACAGACGTCGGCTGTATAGCAATTGTCCCTTAAAAGATGGACTTGGGGCAAATGGATGGCGTCGTACCAGTCGGATCAGTGTCCTTTCGTCACAGGGGTCTACCCGAGCGTGGTCGACCCTTCACAGCACCAGTCTCACCGTGTTTTCTCGCCAATCTGCTTATATATAGGATAAATGCCGAGCTACTGCAGATTCTTAAAAATCCGGCTTAAACGTCTTAGAGTCAAAGCTACACCTGCCGATTATTTTCTACGAATCATGTGGTGCAATCTGAGCCTGGTGTCGTGTTACAAGAAGTTCACTAAGCTCGGATATTTTACGACTCCAGCTGTAAATTTTGGGAAATAATTTTCCAATAAGATTGCCAGTTCATTTATACTTGTAAAGTTGAACATTTGTGGGGAAAATAAAATATTTTTTTTCTGAATGTTTTTTAGTGGGGATTCAACTTTACTGCAACCGACTCTACCCATTTCGCTATGGTTTTGTTTGAATGGTGTTGCGGTACAACGAATGCCTTTTTTAGACCACCATGATCTCATAGTGGTCTTATCAAATCGCTTTTTGTCCGTGGTCCGGTGTCTGTAAACTTTTCTTGTGATCGCGATTCCAAGAGAACTCCTGGTCAGATCTTCATCAAATGTTCCTCTTATGGTCTAGTTGTGCAACATTTACTTTGTTTGCTCATTTGCGATTTGACAATTTTTGTAAAACAATACGCATGTTACCCCTATGGACTATGCACTTTTTTTGCTCATTGGCATATTCAAAATGGGGCCACTGGCCACTTTGTTTTTCTTTTTATCACTATTCTCTTTCATTCAACCAAAACGACGACAACTGCTGTAACATTCTCGACTTTATTACAAAACGTTAACAAACAGAACAAACAACACAGTTCAGTGCGATACATGGACTACCTTTATTAGTTGATGACAACTGTATTTAAAGCATTACTTCAGGTAATAAACTTGGTGTAAGGCGAAACCAACATAGTCATATATTAAACATGACTAAGCACTTGATCGCTTTAGTACAACAATATTCAATTATAATAATAGACGTGTTGATCACTACAACTGCGAAACACTCTTTGTGGAAATTACTCACTCTAATACAACATATATTGTTGGAATCGTATACCGACCACCTGGGAAAGATATAAATTCCTTTAATGACCATCTTTTTTTTTACACCCTGCAACAAAATCTTCACGTAAGTGTATACATCTGGGAGACTTCAATATCGACTTATTTAAAACTAATGACCATACCCCGTCTCAAGACTTCCTTAACCTCATGAAATGCCATTACTTTTTCCCACACATAACAAAACCCATCCGCGTAACACATAGTTCCGCCACCTTAATTGATAATATGTTCACAAATGTTCATGAAGATCACACCCTTTCTGCTTTATTACTTACTGACATCACCGACCATTTCCCCATTATTCACTTTCATTAATCTACATTGAGTTCTTTGCCACCAAAACAAATTGATAGAAAAATAACATTTCGTAAACGACCGACCAACACAAAAATAGATTTTAGGAAACAATCCAAAATACAAACTGGAACAATGCCACTACCAAAGACAACGTTAACGACGCTTTTGCGTCATTCAATGATGTGTGTTCACCTGCATATACAACTCCTCTTTTCCTTTATCTACAATAGCCCTTCAAAAATGCCCCATTATAAAACCCTGGGTAACACCAGCCCTACTCAAATCTATTCATATTAAAAATAAACTTTATCGTCAACAACTGAGTACCAATAACCCTATAACTAAACCGAAATACCGCTCATTTCGAAATAAATTGAACAAATTGTTAACAAACTTACGATAAGCATACTTTGAAAATCAATTTAATAGGTCGAACAATAACATCAAAGAAACATGGAAAGTATTAAATCAACTCCTGCAACGAAAAAAAAAACGCTCCCCACTGCCTGATACATTCCTTATAGATGACAACCAAATCTCAAACAAAACAAAATTAGCCAATACATTTAAAGTGGCATGAGCTGCCGAAATTCACACTTCTTTCAGAATTTCTGATCGTCACGACAGTAAGAGGCTTTGAAAGCCATCGAAAAACTAAATGATTGGCGTTGGAATGAGGAAAATCCATACAGTATGAGGCCCGTACAAACGGAAATCGTGTTCGAAAAGTAAACAAAATTTAAATAACCGGGACGACCATTCATTCATTCTAAGGCAAAGTTAGTTCAAAACAATACTTTATTGCACATTTTAGAGACTAGAAGCAATAAAAAGCTTCTGAATTACACGTCTTGAGAAAAATAGCCAATAATTTCAACGTTCTGTCTTTAAGTCAAAATATCAACATTTTGGAAGCTCATGCCCCTTTAATGAATACTTAACAACAGCTGCAGATAACCTAAAATCACAGATACCCAAACCTAGAACGAAATTACTGATTACTTACCCGAAATACCAGACACCAACTTTCAATTTCAAACAGTAACCCCTTCTGACGTACAATCCACCATTGATAATCTCAAGTCTACTGCTGCAGGACTTGGTGGGGTTGCTGTATCTTCACTTAAACTCGTTTCTCATCTCATCTCCGCACCTCTTACCCATATCATCAATCTCTCTTTCCTATCTGGTTCTGTTCCTAACTCACTAAAAATTGCCAAATTATCACCTATCCTTAAAGCTGGGAACGCCCAACTCATGCAAAACTATCGCCCCATTTATGTCTTACCATCATTTAGTAAAATCATAGAGAGGCATACATGCGATATGGTTTTAGAGCATCTTAAAACAAAAAATCATATACTTTCTTCCAATCAACATGGCTTTCGATCCAACCATTCTACTCTTTCTGCAGCATCCTCTTTAAACCATAAACTAGTAGAAACAAAATATAATAACTTCTACAACACAGTAACCTTTCTTGATCTCTCTAAAGCTTTTGACACTGTTGACCATGGTATTCTATCTTTTAAGTTGCAGCATTACGGTTTTCATTCTCCTTGGTTTCGCAACTACCTTTCTAACTGAAAACAAGTAGTCAACCATAATGGTTCTCTTTCTTCTTTATCTTCTATTTCTACGGGTTTTCCCCCAGGCTTCCATTCTTGGTCCCATTCTCTTTCTCATATACATAAACGACATAGTTTCCTGTTCATCACTCCTAAATTTCACCCTTTTTGCAGATGACACCAGTGTGTTTTACTCATCTGATAATCTGCATGACGTAGTATCCACCATGGATGATTAACTCAAAAATATTCAACTCTGGCTCGAAGCAAATCAACTGTCCTTAAATACTCTAAAAACTAAATATATGAGTATCAGTCTCGGTCGAAAATTAACACATATACATCCTGACATAGTAATAATACTATAATTGAAAAAGTTAGAGTTTAAATTTGTAGATATCATTTTTAACGAAAAACTGTCATGGACATCTCATATTAATTACATTTCTAAAAAATGGGATCATCAGAAGTAGTCTTAATAAACACACTCTTGTCATCCTCTATCATGCCCTAATATCACCATACCTAACCTATACCAACGCTTTGTGGGGTAACACCTATAAAAGCAAGCTACACTCTCTTCTCGTCCTCCAAAAAAGGCTATCCGTATCATTACTTACTCACATAGGCTCTCCCCAACTTCTATATTTCTACGCCTTAAAATCCTAGACATCGATAAGCTTAATGATCTATCCTCTTTACTCATTGCTCATAACTTCATACATCATCCTTTCCGTTTACCCTTGTCTCAGCAAACACTATTCTCTCGGCAATCTGATATCCATCAATACTCTACAAGATCACGTAGTTACAACCTCTACAGACCATTCTACAACAGTAACCTATCTCTGCATATGCTAATAGTCCTCGAGAGTTGAATAAACTTCCTGATCACCTGGAATCTATAACATCAACTTCTCTCTTTAAAACCAAATTGAAACAATAATTACTCTCCTCGTAAACCATAGCACTGTAATTATATACTAAAGGTACATGTACATGCGTTCTTCCAAAAGCAACATCTCATCTAATTTCCGCCATATTAAATTAAAATATAACTTTTATTTACCTTACAAATTTTGGGATAGAACAGGTTCCTTGGAACTTTATTCCCGCCAATGTATACACCAAAGGAAACCATGTATTAAATGTTATTTATTATGGTGAATAAATGAAATGAATTCTCCTAAAGTAATGAAAGGATCTTCGTAAAATTATGTCCGCAGGTTAACCCTATGGTCTCGTTGAGCACTATGCACTCGTTGCTCATTTGCATATTCAAACTGGCGGCTGGTAGCTCATTCTGTGATTTTTACCTACATAGTTTGTGATCGCGGTATCAAGAAAACTCCCAAGCGGATCTTGATGAATTTTGTGATGTTTCCCCATATAGTCTTGCAACAGTTATGCAACATGTATTATTTTCGTCGTTGTTTTCATTTAACCCATTCGGTACCGCTGTCGCCATATGGCGATAGAGTGCTAGCCTGTTTCATTACCAAAAACATCGTATGGCGACAGCAGAAAAGTCTGCTAAAACCCTACTGACGCCGTATGATTATTTTTTCTTACAACTTCAACTAATTTTGAAAATGAACAAATAAAATCACATGTTGCCTAATTATGTTTATTGCTTTGTGTTTTGTTTTTTAATCTTCGAATACGGTAAAGAGGTTTAATTTACTTTAAAGTACGCGTAACTCGCTGATAACTTCCAACTTTGCCCAAGTTAGAACGGACACTTCAAGCATTCATATATAACGAGAAAATGTTAAATTTGACAATAAAAGCTTGTGGAATTCCTTATATTTACAGCTTCAGATATTAATATATATTTCCCTTGTCTTCAATATACTGACAGAGAGTGAGATATTTACTTATCTATGATTAAAAAGTGCTAAAATGGTGAAATTTGTTTGCGAGAACGAGTTCCCGCTGTCAATCACGCGACCCCTACAAATGCATAGTAATAGGTAGCCGAGAAATCTTGGCTCTGCCGAATTTTTTTTTCCGTGTTCGTCATAGCCAAGATCACTTCCATAGTAAAAAAAAGGATATATGTTAAGGAGACCCGCCGAAAAAATCGGCGGCGCAAATTTCACAACAAATAAGCAAAGAATAAAATATTTACCACTGCATTCCGATAGCATAGACCAAGAAGAAGGAGTGTGTCAAACTTATGCCGCTGTAAAGTGACTAAAGATATATGATTGAAGTATTTCTACGACGCCCCGCACAGTTTAACTGGTCGTTTAAATGTTTTAGGCCTACTATGGCGGTTACGTCAGGTTGAAAGCCAGTGGACTTCGACACAAATATTGACTGCATAAGGGAAAGTTTACCACTTTACAGCGGCGTAAGTTTGACAAACTCCTTCTTCGTGGTCTATACTATCGGAATGCAGTGGTAAATATTTTATTCTTTGCTTATTTGTTGTGAAATTTGCGCCGCCGATTTTTTCGGCGGGTCTCCTTAACATATATCCTTTTTTTACTATGGAAGTGATCTTGGCTATGACGAACACGGAAAAAAAAAAATTCGGCAGAGCCAAGATTTCTCGGGCATGACCCAGTTAAAGACAAATAAGCTATTTTTGCCACTGAGGACGTTATTTGGAATTTCGGAGCCCATATTAGTGAAAAAGACATTTATCGGAGCGTTATTAAACCTCCGAGTGAAATTGCAATCCTCGGGTTATTTTAAAACGTATGTAAATTGACTCCTTTCAGATTTCCAAGGGCGACTATAAGAAATAGTTTATATATGCGTGTCGCCGGCCTCCACGGCTTGTTCGAAGTCGGTAAAAATGGCCTTTTTGAATTTGGATTTTAAACGCCTAAATTCTTGCCAAAAATGTAACAATAATAAATATTTTTAAAGGATAGTGTTTCCATATTGTCTTTTTCCGAGCTTGAAAGGAAGGAATATTTTAAAATGAAATGAAATACACGGCAACGTACAATCACTATTTTGCCGATCGAATTCGCGTTCAGGCAGCTATGTACAGCAACTGCTTCGCAATTGTAAATGCTATTTACCAACGAAGTAAACTAAAATGTTTTTATTCAATCATATTTTTATATCAAGTCGTGCATGAAGATTTTTCTATTCTGAACGGACCGGGAAATTATTTGCCATTAATTTTTTACTTTCGTCATGTTTAAATTTTTACTCATCAGACGAGTGATACGTCGCCCATTCTTCACTTTTCACGGGCTATTTTTGACAGATATACATTATCTTTTGATTTGTAAATAAACACTAAATGCATCTTAGTAACATGTGGAAGGTGGGGCAAAACGGTACACTTAACTTCTTGAGTACGTACATCAAAGGAATAGAGTGCAATAACAGTAAAAAACACTTATACTGGTTGATATCGATAATAACTCAAAACTGAAATGAATTAAATTTAATTTTATTAATGCCAATGGGAAATATAAGCCAAAGAAAAAAATATGGAAACGTTTCATTTTGCCCCATAGGGTTGCCCCATAGGGTGGGGCAAAATGAAACACATCCGGGGGCAAAATGAAACACCCGTTTCATATTGCCCCATATGGCTATTGACAAGCACAAATAGGACAAGCTCTTCGAATCAACATCAAATTTATAACCAACTCCAATCTTCAGTTTTAAACTATTCCGAAAAAGTTCAACATGTGTACAAATAATTTCATCCATGCAGATTAAAGGCCGAATAGCAAACTGTCTATTGGCGAAAAAAGGGTATAATTGCGACCCAGAGAACAACTACAACTTTGTGTAGGTGACACTCATATTAGATGCACAGATCACAGACAAAATCATCTTTGTCATCGTCAATTCCGGCGCAAGCTGGGTGCGCCCACTCCAAACAACCCGAAAATTGGATCTTTCCATCCTGCATGCTGGTGCTCCATTTCTCGCAGCAATAAATGTATTCTGTGTCATATGAATCTACTGTCTGTTTTTCATCAGCGCATCGTTTGTGTCGTATAGAGAGTTGCCTTTTCGATGTTTTACTCTGCATTTTTGCCCAGCTTTGGACGTTTCATCTCTTGTTTTTGTTGTTTTATTTGTGCATTTGCCCTTATCTTGTGCGCTATAAGAGCTTGCTTAATTGTAAGGACTACTTGAGAAAACAGTGGCTTTTCCACGCCTAGCGCTTGGTTTTCTGGTATGAATTATAGCTTTTGGTGGGAGCAGAAATTGTAAATGGTGATATGTAAGTTTCGCTTGTCACTGTGGAGGCCAGCGCTGAATTGGAAGATGGAGAAATTGAAAGTCCGTGATCGGAGGATGCTGTAGTCAGACACTGAGCGAACATCGTAGGAGCTATAAATGTCTTCAACTGGCGTAGAGAGAGCATTGGATCGAAAATAGTTATTACCCAAGTTGACTATAGATGATCAGGTCGTGTCTGGTGGGGAATCCAAGGATGTTGCGAACGGGACGGTAGGTGTCAGTATGTCTGACCTGTCGTCATTGTAAGAAGTCAGTAGCGGAAAATCAGCGAGTGAACTCAATATCGGGACATCGGAGGGCGGAACTAACAGACGGTAGGTCATTGGTGGCTGTCGGAGTTGAGCTAACAGAAGGAATATCATATGTCGAGATGACTGCCGATTTTTTGCTGAAGGGAGGGATGCCTTAAATCGGGGTAGCTGCCGGAGTTGAGCTGATGGAAATGATAACATGGTACCAGAATCGAACAGGAGGAAGGCTCGTCGTGGGTTGAGGTATCGGCTGAAGTCAATCTGAAAGTAGGGGTTTCAAGGGACGAGGTAGCCGTAGAAGTTGAGGTAGTTGGCGTGGCAGAGACAAACAGGACTTCAGTCGGGACTATCGGAAAGTCTGAAATGGCGATGGTGACATCTGCCTGTGACATCTGACATTTGCCTGCCTCAAACGCCTGCGCACCGTGTCGTCGCTGATTGGTCGTTGGTGATTGCCAATGGCTGTCCTTGCAGTTTCCGCAGCTGTAGCGAAGCGGTTTTGCATAAGTTGACGGACAATCTGTCGATCTTGCCTCAACGTTGTTACAGGCAGTCTTCCACTACGATGACGGTCTGCTGAGCTTCCAGTGGCTTGAACCCGTTGCTGCATGCGGTATATTGTTCGGACATGAACATTGAAGTGGTTGGCCACAGGTATTGCAGTCTGGCCAGCATGAAGTCTTCCCAAGGCTTGATCTCTCTGCTCCCGTGGCATGTCACTACTGTCAAACTGTGAATGATTCGGTGCATGCTCGGTGGCCTTTTTTATATGGATGACACAACACACACCTTCATGCACAACGAGCCGAAAAAGCACCCCATCATTACTTTAGTCACTGTGCTTTGACGACGTGTTTTGCGTATCAGTTACATGATCAGAAACCAAACTTACTTGACCACTTGCTTCAAACCAGGTCTAGCAAGGTTATCAAAAGAGAAAAATTATTGAAAATTATGATAATGTAGCCTATGTATTTAGCAACATTTGAATAGGGTGACGTTTATTTTGCGGTTCAGTATATATGTATAGGGCCTATGTTATTGTACGTTTTGAGAGCTAGATCAGTTTATCGTTATTTTCTGTAAATTTAATCCTGAATTTAATGGGGGAAATATTCATTTCATTGCTGGGGCAATACGGAACAGCAGTTGGGGCAAAATGAAACAGTGTTCCATTTTGCCCCATAACGAGGTGTTCCGTATTGCCCCAAATGATGATTTTTGCTTTCTGCTTTAAACACTGAGATGAGATCACCGCTCAGCACGATTGACATGTTTACAGTAAAATTCAGCATTTCGACAACCAAAATAGCACTTAAACGGTATTGCTGGGGAGTAGGAACACAATCGGTTCGGTTTCCAAAAAGACCTTTACCTTAGATCAAATATAGCTCAATTATTCATTTGGATTTACAACTTCAACGAAATTCGTCTGATAAAAAAGAAATACGCCAGAAGGTCTCACAAGGGACGCGCCACAACATAGGAATATCATTTGTCACAGTTACGCCCTCTGTCGGCGTATATTTCAATGTTCCGTTTTGCCCCGTAGTTCCATTTTGCCCCACCTTCCCCTACAATCGTTTTGGATTTTGTAGATTTTAATGGTGTGCAGGACTCAAACAAACGATATCACTGACTGGCCTGTGTGTAAGTACAAGTACATGTAGCTCCGGTAAGTAGCCTTAATATGAGGCCTCATTTAGGAAAGTTGGAGTTTGGAGTTTTCAGGTAAAGCCCCGTCCACACTATGCAACATCGACCAACATTTCAGAACCAACATTGAACAACTTCGTGTTTGCCCAACAAGTTGCGTCATGTTTGCTAGTGTGGACGGGCCACCCAACATTGCCCAACAGACATTCGACAACATTGTTGGTCCATGTTTGTACATGCACATTCTTGACAACATTTGTTGGGCGATGTTGGTTATCGTAGCCAATCACAAATCAGATATAAATCAGGTGATTTAAACAGTCACGTGATCTGACAAACAAAATGGCAGCACCAAAGTTGAATGTGGAATGGACCCACGAGGAAATAGAAAGGTTAATTGAACAGTACGAGAGGCACCCATGCCTATACAACACAACTATAAAAGAATACAAAGACCGTGACAAAAGGAAAACCTCCTTGTTGAAGATAGCAGCCGTTTTTGATAGAGATGTTACTCGTAAGTATTCAGACAGCTGTATTAACTATTATAATTTATACTTAATAGTGTTGAAGATCACATGTACCAGAAAAATTATGATGTGTCCAGCTAAAATACATGCACGCTCTTAATAGACAACTCGTACATATTCTGTTCTTGAATACCACATTATGTACCTCACTGTCTGAGTGGCAGGGCTATTCATCAACAACAAGTTACATAGCAAATGTCAAGTGCATTTAATATGGAGGCCGATTCGTACATTTTAGTTTAATTGACAAACTTCCAAACAGGTTACAGATATAATATTATTGGTGTCAACTGGAGCAGTACTTCAATGTAATTAAATGAAATGCATCATGCATGGACGGTTATAGTATAAGAGTTATTGATTAAGCAAACGTAAGCAAATTGTGTTACTGTTACTGATTTTTCTTCTCATAAAAGTCCTCACAAGAAGATGAAATTGCTTTTCACCAGTAAAATGTTACTTGACATTATAATTATCTCTTGTCTTATGTTACAAATTGGTTACCTTTGATGTTACAAAATTAGCATATTGCTGTCGATTGAACCTCTATAAGCAGGTGAATAGATATGACCATAAACACTGTGTTAAATTGTTCTCTTTAACAGCTGATGACGTTTTTAAGAAATTTCCAAGGCTCAGGACCCAGTATAACCGTGCGCGAGCCAAGCTGATGGCTGCACCCAAGAGTGGGAGTGCACCAGATGACACCCCGAAGATTTCTTGGGTGCATTTTGATTCACTCCATTTTCTTAAAGATTTCTGCATACCAAAGTGTTCAAGGTCCAATTTTACATCACCTGCAACAACTTATTCTGAGGTAAAGCTAGTGAACAAGGTATATGACCATGGTTGGTCTGATTAAACTTGTGACCAGAATGGTCAGATGTATTTCTACTCTCATTCCAGTAAGAAGGAAAACAATCCAAGGCTCTTTTAGTCAACAACATACATTTATTATATCACTAAAGACGAGGATTACTTATGGATAAACAACTTCTTAATTGATTGGGTGACGATTTATTGGGTTGACTTTGATAACGATGTAAGAACTACATCGAAACGTCGTCACCCAATAAATTAAGAAGTTGTTCATCCATAAGTAATCCTCGCCTTTATTTGTACTTCCAACTTCTAAATGCCACTGAAAGATTATTATATCACTGTTAACATGGGATTGAGCATACAGGTCAACTCCCAAAAACCCTTCCTTTCTTCTTCTAGTTGAGAGTGTACTTTAAAGGGGGAGATAACAAAAAATCACTTTAGGGTTCAGAAGAAGCGCACTGACTTTTCCTTTCCAACTATACCAAACACATATATTTGCGATTTTTTTACTCCTAACAGTGAAGTTAATAAAATTCCACAATAAGAAAAACAAATTGGTCAACTTTCAAAATCTCCCATTTAAGTCTAGGTTAAATTCATCCTCTCCAAGGCCTTCGTAATTCACCAATATGGCACGCAGACCAATTTTTTGCTAGTCACATTTTCCTCAAAGCTTGTTTTGTAATTCAATATAAGTTTCGTGAAACTGAAAGCAATTTGCTGGACATAGGAATACTTTGAAGAGAGTGAAATTAACCTGGGTTTTAATGGGAGATTTCGAAATTTGACCAATTCATTTTGTGTGTGTAACATAATACGGTATTTTATAAACTGCATCATGTCCCATGAAAAAATTGCAAAACTATGTGTTTGGTACCGTTGGAAAGGAAAAACAAGCGCGCTTCTTTTAAAGTATTTTTTGGCAACCTGGCAACATTTGAAATTAACAGTTCATTTAATGCTAAAACACATGGGGGGCAAATAGAAGGAGAATGTGAAATTAACAATTAATTTATTGCTTGATTGATCAACCACAGGGGAAACAATTGTTCCTTACATATATGAGTTTAGCAGACCGACAGAAGCAAGGAGTCTGAGTTGACTTGTACCTAATATCATAAATCAAACGTTCACTTTTCAACCATTGTCCATTGCCAGTCAACCGCACCTTCAGCTGAGTTAAAATATCTACATAGTGTATCCCTGTTGTTCTTAGCATTTTGGTTTTGTCTCCCCCGTGGCTGTATGTGTATTGGGATCAATCCTTGGGGTTGCCTCCAGGATCCAGGTATAAAGACCCCGGTTACTCTGTCCTCGGAGTCAAAACTTCCATGTGGGGCGTAAACTGCCATGGCTCCAGACTATACGGTTTAAGAATAGTGGTCGTTAGTGGGAATGCGTCGTCTGCAACAAAGTCCCTGGCAGTAGGCACTCAGAAGTGATCTGCAACTTGTTTGACTCTATAGCATCTGAAAGGGTGGAATTCTTGAAAACGCCTCCATCTGATATGCGACCATTGCAGCCAATATCTATATATGTAAAATTGTAATCCGCATCTACCACAGCAAGCAGAACGACGCTTAATGTGCCCTTGTAGTTAAAATAATATGAGCCACTATTTGCTGGAGCCTGGATAACGACATGCTTTCCGTCAATGGCACCTACACAATTGGCAAAATTCCACCTTTCATGAAATCTCTGGCTTGCCACTCATCATTTCCATTTGGCATCTGCAATATAGAAATTGCGTATAAATCGTTCATTAATTACAATTTATTAATGTCATGCTTAGAAAGTTTCAGATATAAAACATGTCTTCTTTTTAGGACACCATTGAGCTGGATGAGACAGCTACAAGTCCCAGTGACATCCGCGACGATTTTACAGATTCTCAGGGAAGAGGATTCACAGAAAATATTTGAAGCTCCTCTGAAATCAACAAAACGGCCAACAGGACGGAAACGAAGTAGACGACACAGGAGGATGACCAGGACAGCTTGATTGAAAAGGCTGTGAATGCACTTGAAAAGGTGACAGCAAGTCCAGTTAATGGTGACAATGGAATGTCATCGCATGACAATTTTGGACAATTTGTTGCCAGCAAGCTAAAGGGTATCAAGGATGAATATATGAAGAAAATGATAAAGCACAAAATCCACACTGCCCTATTTGAGACACAGCCATATGCTTTCCCACCTGCTTCTACACTACCTTCATTTCCACCTGTTACTACACTACCCTCGTTTTCAATGGCAGGTTCAGCACCGAGAATCCTTCATCCATTTGATAATACATTGGTCCCCTCCCCGAGTTTCTCCCAAGTAACAAATTTATCACTACCACAAACACCTCAAAGAGAGCATTCAGCACAGCAGACAATCTCAGCCAAGGCTGTTTCTGCCTCACCCTCCTCACCAACTATAAGTGAATTTTCGGCTGCTTCAAACTCCTCACAGAACAGCTTCACCATACTTTAAAACATGTTGTACTATCAAGTGCATGTAGTGTTCGGTACAACGTGACATGCCAGTTAAAAGCTCATATCGACTTATATACGTGCCAGCTAGTGAGTCATTTTTGTCGAAAATTGTGTAACAAATGGTATCCAAAGTACCTAAAAGTGGTCCCAAAAGACCACCATACGCTATTTATGTTTAAATGTGTTAAAAATTGCAAAAAATAATGAGCAACTTATTGAAAAATGTTTTACTCTTGTTTTTCAATTGAGCATAACTTGATTTTTATATTCTCCTCTTCTTTGATAGTTGAAAGTAAATATTTCAGGATTTACTTTTTAAGGAACTACTGCTTAACTCTTGCATGCAGCCTTTGAGCAAAATGCCGATAGACTGATTGATTGATGTGTTACGCTGCACTCAGCAATATTTCAATGCAAACTTGTCAGATTTAGATTACCATTGTATATATTTTGTTTCACACATCTTTGTTTTTACCTTTAAATAGTCTTCTTTGAGAGCACAATAAATTGCCTCACACACCTCTGGCACTATCTGAGATATCGCCTGCTTCGAAACCCAGTACAGATACTGAAGGCTTGAGTAGGAATCACCTAAAATGTCAAATCAAAGCGAAACCTGTATTCTCACACTACACCCCCGATAATTCCACTCCCAGGCAGTGTGCTATTTTTTTTCATAATCAACGTGTGAAATTATGGCCCAAGTAACGCTATGACCTCACGAAAGATCTGTCACAACTGACGTCACAAATTAATTACGTCACCAGTCATTATGACGTTAAGATCAAGCGTCCCGCGGCAACTCTATATTGAAGGGCCTGAGATGCCGTCGTAGATGACGTCATTTCTGGCGTCACAATGCCTTATCGAGTCTTTTTTGGACAGCCATTCTTGAAAATAGAGCGACGTCGCCACAGTTAGCCGTGTTTTTTTTATAAAACGCTGTGTTTTTTGTGTAGTGTGAGAAAAAGATTATCAGACTCGAGCCAGTGTATTACAATGAATATCACTCTGTTTATTAATTTCCAAAGTCACTCGCCAGAGGCTCGTGACTTTGAAAATTAATAGACTCGAGTGATATTCATCGTAACACACTGGCTCTCGTTAGATAACCTCTATTTAAAGCATTTTCTGTCTGTGTCTTGGTGCAATTTGTACATGCTTTCTGTCAAAGTGTCACTGAGACGACCTCGGTCAATATATTGCAAGTTAGGCAAATAAACCTTGCGCTGTCATGATCAGATAAATGTACGTGAAAAAGTACATAGTAAAACCCCAAGCAAATAACTATTTACGTTAAATGAAAAGATATACAGAGTGTTTGTATGTCTTGAAGAATAGGTGGGAAATTCTGCAATCTGCAATCATCGCTTATGAAAGCAATTTTCAGATCTACTGAGCACCTGGGTGAGAAAGCGATGGAAATCCGTCTTGTAACATAAATACATCACCGTCACATGATATGAACTCACTCACTAAATCCATCCGTTGGTTAATCATTCGATAAATCAGGCCGTGTAGGCTTAATTACCAATTTCCTAATGATGCACACATACAGTGTCCGTGACACTCCAAAACGGTAATATTTCAATGCGGCCGATAGTAACTGTTACAAAGTCAAAAGTATGATGGCCGAGAAGCGACATCGCGTTACAGATACTTAACCAGGCTAAATCGAAATCTAAGACGCGATGAAAAATATAGCAAGATTTATTTTCGTTTTATACTTTATGAAATTGGCTCACTTCATATGTAAAACACGATGAAAAAATACTTCTCATTGCGTTTTATTTACTAAACCGCCTACATTTTGATTTCAGAAACACTATGGAAATGCGTTTATATGGTAAATATTAACCATCGCTTTACCATCGCATTTTTATCGTGTTTGTGACTAAGATTGAAGGAAGATTTGAAAGTAAAACGGGATGTCCCTTCTCGGCCATCATACAAAAGCATGTAGCATTCTATGACGAGTATAAATTTATGTTTACCTGTAGCGAGATATCTCAGCGTGATCGCCAGTCTTTCCCCAGGTGGTATTGACGGTCGTAAATGCGTGTCTTGTTTCCTAATTAACGGCTCTACCTTTTCAAGGAATTCTGAAAAGGCGGCCTGATCCATTCTAAGGAAATTGCGGTATCCTTGCCTATCGCCACTACTTAATTCATTTAGGAGGCAATGGTAGGCCCCATAGCGCTCCCGTTTTGTTATCCACTCCTTCACCCAAACACGACGTTTTCGTTGTCTTTGGCGTCGTTGACGCCGACTGGCTGCCAGAGCAATTATTGCTGCCGAAAGTCCTCTTACGAGTCTCCTTTGACTGACCTTCATTTTTTTTCGATTGGAGGGAATGTAATAGATTGTGTATCTTTACATCTGCAACAGACTATATCAGATGACCTCATTGTAGTATTTTGGAAAATACAGCAGTCCTTGAAGTAATGGCTGAATGCAATTGTTGTGTTGTGAGTCTATGAAATATATAAAGACATTACATGGTGTCAGAGAGAGGATTGTCACAGAATGGCAGATAATTTTAAACCCCCGAAACCCCTTTCGCTCGAAGGAAATCTCAATGAGAACTGGCGACGATGGAAACAGAGGTTTGAGCTATATTTGACGGCGTCCGATGCTTCGGAAAAGCCTGAACATAAACAGTGCGCGATACCTCTTCACTGCATTGGGGAGGACGCATTGGAAGTCTACAACACATTCACCTTCATGGAAAATGAGAAAGATAAAATAGAGCCAATAATGAGCAGGTATGAACAATACTGTAATCCTCGCAAAAACACACTTTTTGAACGCCACAGATTTAAAGAACTTAAACCAAAAATTGGCGAAGGGATCGATCATTTTGTCACTGAACTAAAAACAACAGCAAAAAACTGTGAATTTGGTGATCAACATAACCTTTTAATTCGAGATAAAATTGTGTTTGGGATACAGGATACTAGAGTTAAAGAACGACTACTTCGTGACTCCACTGATTTACCGCTCGAGAAAGCCATTGATATTTGTCGTGCTGCGGAGGCCTGTAAGGACCAAATGAAAACAATACAACAAGCCGAAGCTAATTCAGTTTCCGTCCATGCTGTCAAACAAAACAAACAGAAATATCAGAAACATACTCAAAATCCAAATAGAACTGAGAGAAAAAAATGTTCATATTGTGGACAGAGTCATACTTACGGAAGAAAATGTTGTCCTGCATACGGAAAAAATTGTGACAAATGTAATAAAAAGAATCATGCTGCAAGCGTGTGTAGATCAAGTGGTACTGTCCTTGATATCCAAGAATCTGATTCTGAAGAAATTGACACTTTATACATCGGAACTATTGCCAACGAAACACTAACAGAAAAATCTTGGTTTTCAAATGTACGAGTGGCCGGACGGACCATTACATTTAAATTAGACAGTGGAGCCGAAACGAACATAATTCCTATGGATTTGTTCAACAGTTTGAAGACTAATCATATCATACAGAAAACAAAAACAACACTAACAGCTTATGGGAATTTCAAAGTCATACCAGAGGGCAAGGTCACCATGACTTGTTTGGATAAAAACAATGACAAAGTCAATCTGGATTTTTATGTGGTTGATAAAAAATCGTCACCAATCCTAGGTTTACAAGCTTGTCAAAAGCTAAATTTGATCCAACGTATAGAAACTGTGTCATGTGATACATTACTTTCCAAAGAAAAGCTCTTGAGTGAATATAGTGATGTATTTACAGGTTTAGGTCACATTGCAGGAAAACAAAGCATTGAAGTTGATCCGGATGTCACACCTGTGGTTCACCCTGTACGCAAAGTTCCTCTTAGTCTTCATGGTAAATTGAAAGACACTCTTGAAAAACTAGAAAATATGAAAGTTGTTAGAAAAGTTGACAAACCTACTCGCTGGGTAAATAGCCTGGTAATTGTTGAAAAGAAAGATGGTTCTCTACGTATATGCCTCGATCTAAAAAATCTCAATCAAGCTATCTTACGTGAACATCATCAACTACCTTCTGCAGAGGAAATCGCTGCCAAACTTACCGGCAAAAATGTTTTCTCCATTCTCGATCAAAAACATGGTTTCTGGCAAATTGAACTTGATGACAAAAGTTCCGACCTGTGCACATTAAATACACCGTTTGGTCGGTACCAGTTCCTACGGTTACCATTCGGGATAAGCTCAGCGCCAGAGATATTTCAAAAGGCAAATGAGAAGAGATTTGGTCACATTCAAGGAGTTGAAGTATTCTTTGATGATATCATTATAGCTGGAGTCGACGAAAAGGAACATGACGAAATTTTTGAAAAAAGTTCTGGAAACAGCTAGAAAAAAAATATCAAATTCAACCCTGAAAAACTCCGAATCAATGAAGTTAAATACTTGGGAAACATTGTGTCGGCAGATGGTCTGAAGCCAGATACAGACAAAATCAAAGCTATACTGGATATGCCAAAACCAGAATGTAAACAAGACTTACAGAGATTGTTAGGAATGGTTAACTTTTTGTCAAAATTCATTCCAGATTTGTCTGAGATAACAGCTCCTCTTCGACAATTACTCCGGAATGACATACAGTGGCAATGGAGTTTTGAACATGATGCAGCTCTGCAAAAAATCAAACAACTTCTAACTAACAGTCCACTATTGAAATTCTTTGACATTTCCCAACCAATTATAATTCAAGCTGATGCATCTAAATCAGGACTTGGTGCTACTCTTCTTCAGGATGGTCGCCCTGTAGCATACGCATCAAGAGCCCTAACACAGACAGAGACGCGCTATGCACAAATTGAAAAAGAGCTGATGTCCATAGTCTTTGCTTGTAAAAAGTTTCATCAATATATATGGAACTACATTTGAAGTACAGAATGATCACATGCCTCTGGAAATGATCTTAAGAAAAACCCTCAGCCAAGCTTCTCCACGGTTACAGCGTATGTTGCTCCAGTTACAACGCTATCATTTCAAAGTTACATACTTACCTGGGAAGAAAATGTACATTGCTGATACTTTATCTAGAGCTTACCTGTCTTCCTTTGATGATCCTGATGAAACCGAAGAGATGATTCACATACTTACCCAAGAAATGGACTTCATGGTTGACAAAATCGTGAGACATCTACCTATATCTCCTGAAAAACTCGAACAGTTTCAAAAAGCAACAGTAGCTGACCCAGTTTTAAATTCCCTCAAGAACACAGTTTTAATTGGTTGGCCAGAGCACAAATCTGCTGTTCCTGTATTTGTTAAGCCATACTGGGATATTAGAGATAAAATTCACATTGTTGATAACTTACTGTTTTTTGGTGAAAGACTGATAGTACCAAGTGATCTTCGTATTGAAATGCTGAAGATAATTCACGGAAGTCATCTTGGTATCAGCAAATGTAAAGCCAGGGCCAAAACAGTTCTATATTGGCCTGGTATGAACAATGACATCGAAGAGAAAATATCCCGATGTTCTACTTATGCTACACTTCAACGGAAGAACGTCAAAAAACCATTACATCCACACCCTGTTCCAGATCGCCCATGGTCTAAATTAGGGGCGGATATATTTACCTTACACAACAAAGACTATCTTCTTGTGGTTGATTATTTCAGCAAATTTCCTGAAGTTGCCTTGCTCAATAGAAAAACAGCATCCTCCATAATCACCCATTTGAAATCGATGTTCTCAAGGCACGGAATTCCCGATGAACTCATTTCAGATAATGTACCATTTTCATCGAGAGAATTTCAAGAGTTTGCCAACGACTGGGAATTTAAGATAACAACTTCAAGCCCCACATACGCACAGTCTAACGGTATGTCTGAAAGAAATATACAGACCATCAAGAAACTGCTGAGGAAAGCTACAGAGAATGGCAACGACCCTTACTTAGCTTTATTGGATTTTAGAGCAACGCCTATTTCTGGAATGTCTGAATCTCCATCTCAAATCCTAATGAGTCGAACACTAAAAACTAAACTTCCAACAACTTCAAAGAATCTTCAACCAGCTCTAACGGAAAATGTAAAAGGCAAGTTAGAAAACAGACAACAAAGTCAGAAATTCTACTATGACAAACACATTCGTAAATTGCCCAACTTGCAGACAAACAACACAGCCAGAATTCGAGTTGGAAAGAGATGGGAACCAGCCGTTGTTGTACATCCTCATGACTCTCCTAGGTCATTCCTCGTAACAACACCAGAAGGAGCAAAATATAGAAGGAATCGCAGGGATCTCCTTAAAACGCAAGAGCCACCACCAGCTATCATCGGTCCACCAAGTAATGAGGAAATAACTGGACATTCTAACCCAAGTGATTCACCCACCAGAAAGGTTGTGCCGAAGGACAACCCTTAACGTACATCTGCTGGAAGACAAGTTCGACTTCCAGCCAGATACAAAGATTTTGTTATGTGACTTTAAAGTTAAAGCTATTCAGTTATTCAATCAAGACATAATCTCATTGTCATGTTTTTCTATTAATCATTCATTCATAACATTTTGGTGATTGACTTTTCATGAACATTTATTGAACACTTAATTCTTACCTGTTGTGTTTGAGTGATGGACTTAAGTTCTTAAAGCTACTCCCTATAAGTTACGTTCCATTTGCTTTTTCTTAAAGAGGGGAGATGTAATAGATTGTGTATCTTTACATCTGCAACAGACTATATCAGATGACCTCATTGTAGTATTTTGGAAAATACAGCAGTCCTTGAAGTAATGGCTGAATGCAATTGTTGTGTTGTGAGTCTATGAAATATATAAAGACATTATAGGGAAAACAAACTAAATTTCCCGCAAATTCTTCAAAAAGTTTGTCACAACATCAGGCAACACAGCGGAACATTTTCACAGGAAGTTGTGACTTGTTGGCCTTTGTTTTTATAGTGTGGACACGTTACCCAACATGCCGTAACTTGAAGTTGTCTCTTGTTGGCCAGCGGCATGTTGGGTGATGTTGGATAGTGTGGACGGGGCTTAACAGCCACTATCTACCGAAGAAACTTTGTTCTTGTCCAGTATTACGTATAGCTGAACTATTAACAAATGTAACTATTTGGATTATCTTCAGAATTTATATTGTGACGTATTGTTTATTCGCCGGTAGTAGTAGTTAGTTTGACCTAGTTCTTCAGCCGTTGTTGTGACGTATCTTCAGATGATTCTCGGTGTATTGTGACGTAATGTCTGTTGCCTATTGTTTATTCATAACCATTTGTACTGCGGAATTCAGGGAACTTTCTCGAAGCTTGAATATAAACCTCTCTCTAGTCTACAGATATGTTAATTTATGTAAATACTCAGATCTTTCTTTTGAATTTTTGAGAATGTATATAAAGACGTTATTTTGGTAGTTCATCAGTCAGCATTTCCTGCTGTACTCGGCGTGTTGTGAAGGCTATATTTTGGGTGCTATATGAGTCAGTTTCCATTTTGACTCAGATTGTTTATCTTTTATTCAATTTTATCAACAGCCTCATTGTAATACATTAGCCGATTGGTTTAGACCAGCTGTAATATGAATTGATAAGTTAACGTTAAGAATATTAGTATATATTTCACAGATTTTCTTTAAAAGAAAATCAATAATATAAGAAGAAATTGTTTGGAAGAAAAGTGTAATTCAACTTAAAAGTATAAGCAGGAGTTAAACTCGTAACTAAATAATAATAGAAAATTTATATTTATGACTTTTTATTCAATTTAATCAACAGCCTCATCGCAATACATTAGATAATTGGTTTAGACCAGCTTTAATAATTGATAAACTAACCTTTCTGTACAAACACTTTTACTGGTGAATTAGATGTTGAGATTTGGCCCAACCTTATGTTAGTTAATGGCAACCATCCCACTTATGACAGCGATTAACATGAATCCAATATGAAAAGCCTCACTCCCACCAATATTCCACTTCGTACATGCTAAGGGGGTAATCGGTGAAAGTTGTGGTGATAGCTTGTGGTGGGAAATCTCAGTAAACTATGATTTATGAATACCTGTGAATGGGATTCAGTGTGTATTTAGAGGAGCTGCCATCTAAACAATTATTTTAAGAGTTCTACTTGGCGCATTAATGTCAAACTTTGCACACTTTTTTACATATATATGGCTAGATTCCTGTCAAATTTCAACAAAACGCGGAATTTGGATCATATGTCTGTTCATGTCAAAGTTGGGAAATACCTTTAAATTATTGGCTCTTTTTCTCAAGCCGTATAATTCAGAAAGTTTTTAGTGCTTCTAGTTTCGAAAATATACTATAAAGTATTGTTTTTAACTAATTTTGGCTTAGAATGAATGAATGGACGTCCCGGTTATTTAAATTTTGTTTACTTTTCGAAGACGTTTTGGGCTCGTACAGTTCACATAATGTATTGATTTTCCTCATTCCAACGCCAACCATTTAGTTTTTCGATGGCTTCAAAGCCTCTTACTGTCGTGACGATCCGAAATTATGAAAAAAGTGTGAATTTTAGCAGCTCATGCCACTTTAAAGAACTGTCTGCCATAATCGTCTCATTCCTGAGGCAATCCAAAACTCTGGGAGCACCACCCAGTCGAACCGTGATCCCTTGTAAAGGTATCTGTGGAGTAATCCTTGGCGGTCTTCCAAAAGTCGGGTATACTTAAGCCCAAGATCCCAAACAAAGTACCGCTCAAAAATTTCACAATGTGATATTATTTGACTTTTAGTGGGGCTAAAATGTCAACTACAGGATGAAAATGTAGCAAACCCATGAAACCCATTTTATTTAGCCTTTCTTTAGAGGTGGCCACCGAAACAAGTAAGACGCGCTTGTTAGTGGGCAATTGACTTCAATCCAAAGGCTGATAACTAGCCAGCGACGTCACGCTGGTCGTCCCCGAAAGAAGTTTGTCGTGACATCAATGGATGCATCTTCTCTAGCCAAGATAAAATCTGCATGTCCCCATTCCGTGTTTACCTTGGCGGAGCGACTCCACTTGGACCGGTAAATCGAACAGCTCGTTTTGATTGGATGCGAGTAAAACTTCTCAAAGCTAATCAAATCATCGGGCACTTGCACTGCAAATAACGTAATGGCAGCTGTGTACACCTTGAACTTTTGTTTAACGAGTGCTGATTGGCCAAGTCTAGGAAAGACAACTCTTACATTTTCACCAGTAGGCGCTGTTCGATTTACGAGCTGGAGTGGAGTAGTCCGCCAAGGTAAAACACGGAATGGGGACATGAAGATTTTAACTTGTCTTGCGAAGATGCAATGGATGGCAAACTCGATGATCGACTTTTGTGATGAAGCTGCCTACCAAGAAGACACAAGCAGTCATTGGTATAGCTCACCGTGTTTGCTTCGATGGCCTACATTTTAAGAGCAACACACTCTCAGGTTTCTCAGTAATACGAAAAACAATCCTCACGTTTTCAAGACAGAGAGACGGAGTGGCCAAAAACGTTTCACAGGCCTCTGTAGATTAGTAGACAGACCGTTGGATGCTTAATTCCACTAATAGGTCGCTGGTTCGAATCTCACATTCCGCCGATCGACTAATTAGGGGTCCAAGCAATGGCTTGGAACCCTCTTATTTTTGTAAGGGTTATTAGGGGGCCAAGCAATGGCTTGGAACCCTATTATTTTTGTAAGGGTTATTATTATTATTATTATTATTATTATTATTATTTTCTGATGGTCTTTGCCGGACAATATCTCAAAAAGTATTCGTCAGATAAAACTCAAACTTTACATGTAAGACTGCTATGGACTAGGGATGCAAACGAAACAAGTATGACGTCATAGGTCACATGGTATGGCGGCCATCTTGGATTTTCGTCCAAAAAAATGAAATATTTGAACGACTTCTTCTCTGAAACCACTGGACCTACATATGTCAAACTTGGATTTTTATGTAGTGCGGGTATGGACCTAAAATCTAATTCCTAAACGATTTTGATGAGATCAATATCTACGGAGCTCGCCATAGGTCAAAATTAGCATAAAGTCAAAAAACGTTTAAATGTCTCTTACTCTGTAATGCTTAGACATATCTACTTGAAACTTGATATATAAGTAGTGCTATATTAAAAGAACGTGTGTACTTATTTTAAAGTTCATTAGTTCGATAATTAGGCTTTTAGCTAATTTATTTGTATCTTTACTTCTAATGCACTTACAGAAATGAAAAATATATCACAATATGCTAAATCGCTTTACTTGTTCGAATATGTAATAAATAAAACAGATTTCTTAACCGATCTTATGTTTTTTTAGGCTTTTAGTTTTTCAGTCAGGCAGTTATTGCCTCAAGATTTATGGCCCGTCAAGACCAGCTGGCCACAGTTGAGGCTATTGAGTACATTAACTGATAAGCTGTATAGAGATGTCCTTTGATGTCTGTTTGGTGCATTATCTATGGCCAAACACAAGGGAGATGATCCAGTGTGTCAAGACGAAAGAATTAACTCCCCTTAATATATTATTGTGATTTTGTGATGTTTCTTTTTCGGGCATTATCTCAAAAAGTACAAATCGGATTAAACCAAATCTTGACATATATGACCGTCATTGTCTGCAGATGTAAGCAAACAACTAACGACTTCCGCTTGGACCCCGGAAACTGCTTTAGCAGCTTTAATTATTATTATTATTATTTTCTGATGGGTCTTTGCCGGACAATATCACCAAAAGTATTCGTCAGATATAACTCAAATTTTACATGTAAGACTGCTATGGACTAGGGATGCAAACGAAACAAATATGACGTCATACGTCACATGGTATGGCGGCCATCTTGGATTTTCGGCCAAAAACCAAAACGTCTTCTTCTCTGAAACCACTGAACCTACATATGTCAAACTTAGATTTTTATGTAGTGCGGGTATGGAGCTAAAATCTAATTCGGAAACGATTTTGATGTGATCAATTTCTAGAGAGCTCGCCATAGGTCAAAATTAGCATAAAGTCAAAAAACGTATAAATGTCTCTTATTCTGCAATGCTTAGACATATCTACTTGAAACTTGATATATAAGTAGTTCTTTATTTAAAAAACATGTGTACTTAATTTAAAGTTCATGAGTTCGTTAATTAGGCTTTCAGCTAATTTATGTGTATCTTTACTTCTAATGCACTTACAGAAATGAAAAATATATCACAATATGCTAAATCGCTTTACTTGATCGAATATGTAATAAATAAAACGGATTTCTTAACCGATCTCATGTTTTTTAGGCTATTAGATTTTCAGTCAGGCCATTATTGCCTCAAGATTTATGGCCCGTCAAGACCAGCTGGCCGCTGTAGGCTATTAACTGATAAGCTGTATAGAGATGTCTTTTGATGTCTCTTTGATGCATTATCTATGGCCAAACACAAGGGAGATGATCGAGTGTGTCAAGACGAAAGAATTAATTCCCCTTAATATATTATTGTGATTTTCTGATGTTTCTTTTTCGGGCATTATCTCAAAAAGTACAAATCGGATTAAACCAAATCTTGACATACAGGACCGTCATTGTCTGCAGATGTAAATAAACAACTAAACGACTTCCGCTTGGACCCCGGAAACAGCTGCTTTAGCAGCTTTAATTGTTTTTGCGATTCCCATGTAATGCAAAACAATATTACACTTAACGTTAAAAAGAGGGGCTTTCAACTGCTAGTGTAATACAGAAAACATATTACACTAGCCGTTGCAATTACAACACTAAGCGGTTTTATTATACTAGCAGGTGATACATCGCCGGTCTCATCCAAACTCGAAGAAGGTACCCAGTTAAAAACGGCTGTCATCTGGTTTGAGGGGTATGATCCTCACCTGATAAAGTTTCAACTCGTGTTTTGTCAGAGCGTGGAATGCTTCTAAATTTTGAAGTAATAGAACACTGCATTCTCACTAAACTCACTGTTAATTCAATAATTCATGTTCATCTTTTGCGAGGATATTTCAGACGTTACTCTTTCTAAGCTGGGATGAATTTGTATTATCTGTTTCTTATTGAACAAATAAATAGGTTTATTTGTACAGGAAAAAAGGACTCCTAATAGAGTTTCGTTCATCCTGCACACCAGAAGATTGAAACACCTATAAAGTATAAGATAGACAGGTCGTAGCTTATTAAAAATTCATTGTGAATACGCGTATGATGTTTATGTGAATACAAGCATTGTATTTATGTTAACATATGGGCCAATGGGGTTTACTGACCAGAAGTAAGACTCTTAGAGCATAAATGAAGCATTTACTTGTTTGACATATATACAATATAAATACTAAATAGCATGACCGTGTGGTCACAAAGACTATTCTTTCTTTAGCTTATTGATTTTAGGTATATCATTTCTACATGGCGACCAGCAAGCGTTTCTTAGTTCTCTGCCTTTGCGTACCGGTACAACTTAATTATCCTTACCCACCCTTGGAAAGAAAAGGTAACTCTTTTAACGTTTTTTAAGTTGGATTTGAAAATATAAGATAAGTATAGAACGGTAGGTTGGTCTCCTTTAAAATCACACCGTTAATACCATTTTTAGTAAAACAGTCTTCCTTTAAAGGCTCAAAATCAACCGTTTCAAGGATGAGTAAAAAGGGAAATGGTTAGATAAACCAAAACAAAGATCGTTCAAACAAAGATAACGTATCTAGATTGTCATTGGGCTGTTCCTGGGTTCCCGTTGACCGCAGGGTATTACGTTTTAAATGGGACTTCCCTTTTGTTCGTTGTTATGATTGTGGGGATTGCCTGAGTTTAGCGGTTCACGCGTATACGCCCTGGTGCATTCGCAGGGGTTTGTTGAGGACTGTCAGACAACAAACTAATCACCAGGAAATTCCCTAAAGATCTCTTTAAATATACCTTTTAGAAGTTGATTGCTTTTGGGTCCTCCATACGGGATTGATAAGTTTGACTACGCAAAAACACAAAATAAGCTGCCCCAATATTGATATTTTACGCGTAAGACGTAGTCTCGAGATTTTGGCTACTTTTCTCAAGAAGCGCAAATTGGAAAAATGTTGTGCTTTTCGAAAAAGTACGTTAACGTAGTGCTTCTGTGCTTGAGAAAGTACGCTAAAGTAGTGCATTTATGCTCGCGAATGTACGCTAAAGTAGTACTTTAAACTAACTTAGGGCTTAAACGAACCAACGTTCTTGTCGCTTTTTTAACTTTCGTTAACGTTTCTAACACGATCTTTTATATACATACCATTTGTTTTATGTATTTGCCTTATTTAAGGACAATCATATTATTCTGTTGTTTAAAGTGGCATGAGCTGCCAAAATGTTGATATTTTCATAAGGTTTTTAGTGCTTCTACTCTCGAGAATGTACGATAAAGTATTGTTTTGAACTAACTTTGGCTTAAAATAAATGAATGGTAGTCCCCTTTTATTTGAAATTTGTTCACATTTCGAACAATATTCTGGTTCGTATAGGCCACATACTGTATGGATTTTCCTCATTCCGACGCTTATCATCTAGTTTTTCGATGGCCTTTTCTCAAGACCTTTTTTGGGAATAGTACGATTTACGTCAGTCAAGATAAATTGTTTTTGCATTTTCCCCCTCTCTACTAATACACGTGTTTCTGTTCTCCTGCCACGTAAATGGAAGGGGGACTTGGAGATGCTGTCCGTTCGTCCTTCCGTCCGCCCGTTCGGCTGTCGGTCCGCTAAATGTAGATCTTCAATATTTGGTATATAGAGACCCATCAGAGATCTTGGTCAAGTTTGATTTTCGGGGATGTCGACCTATATTTTAAGTCATATAGGTCAGAGTCTGGAATTTGCTTGTGAATGCGATAGCTTAAAACCGCTAGATGCAGATCTTTCTTTTCTGGAATATAGTTAAAGAGACCTTGGTCACGTTCAATTTTCGGGGATGTCGACCAGTATATATGTATGGTGCTTGTGTCTAATGTATAGTGAGCAAGTAGTTTTCAAACAACATTTATGGCGAAGGACCAGCTAGTTACTTGGCTTGTTCAATCAGCAGTTCAATAGAGTAGTCAAACACAGACTACTGTGATAAGTGTTTATCAATCATTCATTTAATAGAGTAGTAAAACACAGAAATTTAACAGAGTAGTAAAACACAGAAATTTAATAGAGTAGTAAAACACAGAGATGTAATAGAGTAGTCAAACACAGACTACTGTGGTAAGTGTTTGATCAATCATTCATTTAATAGAGTAGTAAAACACAGAAATTTAACAGAGTAGTAAAACACAGAAATTTAATAGAGTTGTCAACCACATAAATTTAATAGAGTAGTAAAACACATAAATTTAATAGGTTAGTCAAACACAGACAACTGTGATACGTGTTTTATCAATAATTCATTAAATAGATTGATTGATTGATTGTTTGGTGTTTTACGCCGCGCTCAAGATTATTTCACTTATATGGCGGCGTTGCCAGTTTTATTGTGGGAGGAAACCGGGCTCTATGCCCGGAGGAAACCCACGACCTTCCGTTGGTAACTGGCAACCATCCCACATAGGTCGTTCGAGTGAAAACCCAGTCAGACATTAAATAGAGTAGTCAAACACAGACTACTGTGATAAGTGTCTTATAAAACACCAATATAACAGAATAGCCAAGCCCAGAAAATTATAGAATAGCAAAGCACAGAAAATTATGGAGTAGCCAAGCACAGACTACTGTGATACGTGTCTTATCAAACACAAATATAATAGAATAGCCAAGCCCAGAAAATTACAGAGTAGTCAAGCACAGACTACTGTGATAATTTGTATCAAACACTAGTTCAAGCTTGTAGTAACC
This sequence comes from Lepidochitona cinerea, assembly GCA_963971465.1. Taxonomy (NCBI): domain Eukaryota; kingdom Metazoa; phylum Mollusca; class Polyplacophora; order Chitonida; family Tonicellidae; genus Lepidochitona; species Lepidochitona cinerea. The sequence continues at coordinate 29,030,460 of OZ020563.1, read as the reverse complement.
GCTTATTTCATTCTCCATCAATGTAGAACGGTCCATGAATTGAAATGTTGAACCAAGAAATAAATAAATAAATTAGTGAATCATGTTGCTCGATTACATGGTTTCGTATTTTCAGAATTTGTGATATTAAATTGTAAATGTCTGCTGCTGCTAATTTCTTTTTAAAGAAAGTATGGTGGTCAAACTGTGAACTGTTCAGAATGTCTTCATTTTATGAAAGTATGACTTAGAGGCAAGCAAAGGTTATGAAACATGGTCCATTTTGCATCTTATTCTAACTTGGGTAAAATGATAAATTTTAGCTCATTAATCACAACACCATTCAAAAATGAGGTAAAATGTGTCGGGCATTGATTAATCCATAAATCATTCAATCACAATAATTTTTGGCGCAATTGTTGAAATGTAGGGAGAATAAAATAAAACAAGGATTGACGATTTTTATGCTCCCCGAAAACTTTCGGGGGAGCACATAGTCGCCGCTTTGTCCGCCCGTCTGTCCGGATTTCTTGTCCGGGGCATATTTCTGGTAATATCGACAGGATTGGTTTGAAACTTCGCTAGTATATCCTCATTACCAAGACCTTGTGCAGTGTTACGCTTTTCTCTCCGTGACGAGAATAATTTAAGAGTTATTGCCTTTGGTTTCTTCGAATTGTCAAATTTTACACGGACTGCTTGTCCGGGCCATACCTTGGTTAGTATTGTCAGGGTTGTTTTGAAACTTGGCTGGTATAAAGTCATTACCAAGACCTTGTGCAGTGTTACGCTTTTCTTTCCGTGCCGAGAATAGTTTTAGAGTTATTGCCCTTGGTTTCTTCAATTTGTCAAATTCTACCCAGACTGCTTGTCCGGGTCATACCTTGGTTAATATTGTCAGGATTGTTTTGAAACTTGGCGGGTATATAGTCATTACCCAGACCTTGTGATGTGATACGCTTTTCTCTCCGTGACGAGAATAATTTTAGAGTTATTGTCCTTGGTTTCTTCAATTTGTCAAATTCTACCCAGACTGCTTGTCTGGTCCATATCTTTTCTCTCCGTGACGAGAATAATTAAAGAACTATTGCCTTTGGTTTCTTCAATTTGTCTAATTTTACCCAGACTGCTTGTCCGGGCCATACCGTTGTTCACATTGTCAGGATTGTTTTGAAACTTGGCTGGTATATAGTCATTACCAAGACCTTGTGCAGTGTTACGCTTTTCTCTCCGTGACGAGAATAATTTTAGAGTTATTGCCCTTGGTTTCTCCAATTTGTCAAATTTTATCAAGACTGCTTGTTCGAGCCATATCTTAATTGATATTGTCAGGATTGTTTTGCAACTTGGCTGGTATATAGCCATTACCAAGACCTTGTGCTGTGATACGCTTTTCTCCCAGTGACGAGAATAATTTTAGAATTATTGCCCTTGATTTCTTCAATTTGTCAATATTTACCCAGACTGCTTGTCCGTCCCCTCCCCTGTCCGGAACATAACACATTCCAGTTGTGTTGGGTTCTAATAATAATTTCGCACAACGCAGACATGAGCATCCACTTCAGTGGCCAAAAACTGCTATAGTTTTGTTCTCAGTTAACAGTGATATGATTGTTTGAAAACTTGGTTCACTTGTTTTTCACAAAAGCATTTCTTTCGTTACTTGGTTCTGTTGGATCTTCTCAATTTCTCTGCTTTTCCTTTGAATTAATAACAGTTAGGACAATAAATCTCAATCGAAAACCTCAAGCAAATACGGCTTATCACACGGTCATATTGCCCTTTTCTCATTATTTGGTCAAATTTGCTGAGCGTATATCTGCGATGGGGAACAGGGGAGCATCCATCAGTTTTACTGATACTTTTCTTGCCTAACAAAATCGATGTCTGGTTGCAGTTAGCACAATGTAAAATCAGACTGGGGACACAACCATGAAATCTAATTATCAAATTATGTTACTCAAATATCTTTCATTGTTTGGCGATAGCATAATGTGTGCCAGGTTCAATTTACAGATTCAGGCACAAAAGGTCGGGATATTTCTTTCTAAACAATGAAGAGAGACCGTTTATCAAACAGACACAAGAACTTCGAGTATGATTCGATTTATAATGTACTGAGCCAGTATAGGGGGACCGCCAAACTATTTAACTTGTATGCTTTATGTTGTTTAATGCATTACGGTGATACAGGTTAACTGACGAGAGCCCGTTTGTTACGATGAATATCACTCGAGTATCTTAATTTTCAAAGTCCTGAACCTCTGGCGAGTTACTCTGGCGAGGAAATTAATAGATTAGAGTGATATTCATTTTAACAAACGGACTCAGTTGGTTAATCTTTTTCTCACAATACACAGAAATACTGCATTTTATTCTGAAATGCAGCTCCACATCACATCGTTCAATCCAGCCAACCTTTCTGGATTTTAATGAGGTCAGACCGCTTCGCCGCGTTGGCATGGAGACTGTATTCATTAGCTACACAATAAAGATCTCTAAAATCAAACTGTTTGGCTGCTCACGAATTTTTAAGAATAAAGAGATAAAATATTTGTCCTGCAAATGAATGGCACTTCTTAGAACAAAATAAACATATCAATAGTTCAATGTCTGCAATCCAATGACGAAGTCAGGTTTTGCTGTGACATCTACACCGACACAATCACGATGACCAGGTCAATGCATCTGCTTTGAGAAATCTGCGAGACGCCAGTTTGGGAAGGTTGATTGATTGAAAGTTTTAATTTACCCGTGTTTAATTATTGATACAGAGATAGTCATCGTTTGCAGTTAGGAGTAAATACGGCTATGATATATTCGTATTCAATAGTGATTTGTTAGAAAAACGGAAGTAAGCAGACGAAGTAGTTTGTTTATGTCAAAAAGTATGTCATGTACATTCAAAGGCTTTCCTTATATGGAAGTAGCTATGACGTGATCGTGGGAAAATCATACTATTTTGCATTTAGTCCGTTGTATGTAGACCATAACATGAATCGCTACCGACTGGCATAGTTGTGCGCTATACTGCCAATCACTTGTAATCTAATAAGTTATTACATAAAAGGAAAACGAACGTATTATCTATCCCAACGCTGAGAACGCAAGCTTGTGTTTTGATTAGTTGAACTTGGAAAATCATGTTTGTTAACCAATCAGCAGTAAGTTGGGCCATAATTTCACTTGTTGATTATGACATCATTGACCAACTAGTTAATATCTCTCTATAAAAATATGGAAGTGAATAGCTTAGCTGAGAGACGTTATAATTGCACTGAAGTAAAAATGCAATCCATCCAGATTTTCAAAAAAGAGCTCGCAGAAGCAAACCACGGAGAATGTGCCTTTGTAGAAAAGTATCTTGACAGCCAGCATAATTTTAGTGCACAATTATGATCCAAAAAGTTTCGCGAGTTGACGCTGCCATCCAATGTATTGGAAGTAATTAGATTGTGTTTAATTTTTTCTTGTTTGTAGTTCCAAATAAAACGAACTATGTCTTTATTTATTTGACTATAAATGAGGCTAGAGGAAACTGGCAGAACACTTGCCAGATACGTAAGTCGGGAAAGACCTTCACCTTTAGCCAACATAGGTCTTGAAAACATTGTTAGAGATCGAGAAGACCAGATTTGAAATCGTTCCTTGACTTTACCCGGAGTAGATTCAATATTATTGTCAAGCGTTTGGCGTTGTCCCACTTTTACTCCTATTATTTTAACATTATTTGGGCAGATTTGAAGAGTTGCTACCTAACATGTTTGACTCTTTTTAACGAAAAGGAGACAATACTTGATTTTTGTAAATTTATACTGAGCCCAGTTAAGCATTAAAATGTTTCATATTTTTGCAAAGCAAGCTTAACTGAGGTAATATCCGATAGTGTGAGACTGGAATCCTCGGCAAAGAATACTCCCTTAATTTCCTCCTTGTTGACATAAATACCCTTTATTCTTGTGTCATTGCGTATTTCATTATTTATTAACTCAATACTTAAGACAAAAAACAAAGGAGAGAATGGACACCATTGTCTTGTGCCTCTATGGAGGTCAAACCAGTTTGTTGATTTTCATTTATTTATTACACAACTACTGGACTGATTATAAAGCGTTTTTACATGTCTAAATGTAGGCCCAAAGTTAAATTTTTCCAGAAAAAAAAACTCCATAAAAGGTATTGATATTGTTTTATACGCAACGTTTAGTAATGTTAACGGTCTTCAATTCTCCACCAGTTTGTCGTCTTTGTCAGGTTTTGGTATTAGTTTAATAACGCCTCTTCTTTGTATGGTGGCTGATTTGTGCCATTTCGCGTTCTCGCGTTTTCGCTGCGAGAATTAGGAGGCGAAAACGCGAGAATAAGAAATAAAACTATAATCTCTTAAATAATGATTTCGCGTCCTCTCGGCGAAAACTCGAAAACAAGAAATGACACAAATAAAGCACCGTTTGCTAATTCTCGAGTTTTCGCATTCTCGCGGCGAGATTATATTTGTTATCGTGTTTTTGCATTCTCGCGGCGAGATTTTAGTTTTATTTCGTGTTTTCGCATTCTCGCTGTGAGATTTTAGTTTAATTTCGTATTCTCGTGTTTTCGCCTCCTAATTTTCGCAGCGAAAATACGAGAACGCGAAATGGTACAAAGCAGCCACCGGTGATACCGTGAGAATCCCAGTGTTCGTTGCAGGATAAGTCACTTCAAACAAACGAGAACAGCCGCGCTTGCCTGCCTTTATTGTAACTCTACCACCACTTCCACTTTTACTTTGAAACATTGTCTTAAGTGAGTTGGCATAGGTATTGATATTCTAGATATTCAGCAGGTAGTCAACTGGGGGCTACCAAAATCACTTCTGCAGTTCTGGCAGAAGTTTGATAACTGATAGGAAATCTGTTTTAAATCTTATTTTCTTTTATCCATGTTCTTTAATCAAGGTATAACAAAGGCCTAATAACAGTTGAGATGCCAAAGCATATTAATTTATTTGTGTATATCAAGGTGGAAGCTAGACGATTTGTCAAACTGTTTGTTTCCCATTGAATGGAGTCGTACTAATTAAAAAAAAAACAGATATAACATTCAGTTCGCCACTTTTCGACTAATTCTTCAAGGTAGAGAATAGTCCTGAGTTTCACATCAAATTAAAAAAGGTCACACCTCCCTGCCTTTATAATAATTAACTTCCCTTATTGTTTAATTATTTCATATAAAGTTGCTGTCCACCAATTACGCTTTGTGTCTAAAAAGGTGGGCTTTCATTTTCTTTGGGGAGTTTACTGTCAGCGTGTGACTATAGACTATAGTCCTAAACAAACGGACATGTCTCATTGGGTGTGAGGTGAAAAGGTCTTCACGTTGGAGTCTCTGGACCATCTCTCATATGTCATGTTAGGCTTATAGTGTTTGTGTGAAGAAATGCTGGCCTTTTCAGCTTCTAGCAGAGCATACAGTTCCGAAAGTATTTTACCAGTACCAGTAAATGGTACCAGTAAATAATTGGTGTACAGTGATTGTTGGTAAACTAATATTGCAGAAACGATTGTGATCATAAAAGGCAACATTCTGGCGATAAGAAATCACCATTAATGGCAATAATCTATACAATTTATTCAGGATATCGTAAACCAAATCAACAGTGTATTTTTACAAAATGAAAAGATGCTTGTAAGCATGAAACTTCCATCTGGCATCAGGGCGAACGTATTGAAGTAAAAAAGTCACTTTGAGTGTGTAGAACAGATCCCTAGAGCAGAAGGTCAATAGCGCGTATAGCCTCCATTAGTCCAAATTACACCTTCCAATCTGCGTCTGTGCCACTCCTGTGCACAATCTTTTATAGCTTGTAAGGATATAAACCATGTCTGCTGTCGTGGTATCGTCCTTATCAAGCACACCGAGTGTACAAAAGTGTATAAAATTAAATTACTGTTGATTAGAGCTACCATAAAAACTTTACTTGGAGCTCAAACAGTTATATTTCTTGAGCATAAAATTAATCTCACATGCGCCAATGGAGACATTGGATATGTAAGCAAGCTTACGATTTCACTTTCAGTAGCTATGTTTTATATGCCTCGTAGTTGGTAGGTCTTTGAAGATGGGCATCTGTAGAATCGACCTTCTCTGCACCATGGTTTCCACCTCTTGGTGTAGGCTGTCTGCGTCTTCTTTGGACGGAAAGATTTTCTCCAAACCAATTTGGTTTCTGATGGTCTCTGCAGCAGGATGTTCGTCGAACAAATCCAGACCTGAGATCCTATCCTGCGCAGCATAAAGCTGAACCATGTTATACTGAGTCGTTTGGGCGTTCTTCCTCTCGTATCTTACGCTATTTTACCGATTGGCATTGTCCAAGCAAAGCCTGTAGCCACAGAAATCTGTTTCACAAACATACCAAAAACGAAATAATTCAGGGATAAAGGCTAAGAACCACTTCACTATCCATCTTGCATAAAAACAGTAGAACACACAGAAATGTGAATTTTTTAGTTTCAGTAGCACGAGCCACGAAAATGTTTGTATTTTTCCGTTTAAAAGATTGCATAATATCGGTCATTTTCCCCCTCAAAACGTACAATTTAGACGCTTTCTAGTGCAACTAGTCTTCTCCAGAGAGTCTTATATCTGTACACAGAGAAAAGAGCCTCAATTGGGAGTTGTCTGTATAGTCGCTTTTCAAAGCAAAAGTATTGAAATTGTAAACTGTTGCACACAGTCATTACTTGATTATCTCTCTCTCTCTATATATATATATATCCTCCGATTGACAATGCTAAATATGTTTTCTGTCTATAAGTTACCTGAGCATCAAACAAAAAAAGATAAAAAAAAAAATGTATATGAACTAAACTAAAATACCTTTACGAATTCTTCGATTTTTAATGTTGCAATAGGAGTTGATTCGATGGGAAGGCCTTCTGCATAGGGCAAGGTATCATCTAGCTCAACTTCAGACACACACATAAAACAAGATGATTGAAGAAAAACTAAATGATTTGTAAGGAAATAAACCATTTCCATTGAATGTGTGATTGTTGCAGAAACAAAAGAAAGAAAATATTTTCAGAAATTAAGCAATATTTAGATCGAAATATAAACTACTTAAAATAAAAGCAGTCACTTAAGTATAACGGCCTACCTGTCCTCGTGTCTCACTATACGGGTGGATTTTGTGGGACATCCGTAAGCAAATGTGCCCTCTAATTGGGTTATAACGCCTGTGCAAGATAATAATAAAACAAGAGTAATGTTCATTGGACAAAACGATGTACACTACAATTTATAAGGAGGTCTTTCCCCTCAACCATTTACACTCTTAATCATCACATGCACCACCCTCCTCATCAATCACACTATCCCATTTTACTTATTCCAAAACCCAGCGCATCGGCATCCATGACCTTCCGGCTTTCCAACATGTTGTCAGTAAGCGGTTAGTGTCTATTATATCGTAGGCTATCGATTCACAACGGGAAAGCGCAATAGTCTTGCTCGTAATCACCAGATGGTCTTTTCAATGAACATCTCGACTTTAGTCAGATTGTACCCTACCATGCAACCTTTCCCCTTAAGAAGATCGAATGAAAACCCCATTAAGACTTGTTTCAGTTTCCATTTTGGACTGAATGCGATTTGAACTCACAAGCCATCATTGGATGGTCTGTGTTAGACTGAAAAAGTATGTTATCGCTTTGTCGAAAGAGCAACCTACCCCTGGTATTATGTGCAAACCTTGTCAATATATGGTACCTTGTTCGTTACTCAAAGTTCTCTCCACGCATTGTTTCCATCGACCAGCAACAAAAGTAAGCGAATGAGAGATAAATGTTAACATATTTTAAAATGAAATGGAACCGATTACTTAGAAAACAAAAATCTCTTTATGTATGTTTTACAATGACTTCTTCAAACTTTTTCTTCAATACCAAAATCTTTAATTCATGGTGGAAAGATATATACTTTTTAATTGTACTGACACGACCGACCCCTAAAATGATAAACAAGTCATTTTTAGTGTCAAATTAAAGGGTATATAGTAGTTTAATTGAACTTTTTTATTGTTTGTTTATTGGTGTGTAATGCTGCACTGCAATTTACGAAAAGGTGTATTCGCTAAAAACAAGTTATCAATTAACTTCAGACTAATTACATGTATATGCAACAAAAATCCATAGCCCATATTGTTTTACCTCGCGCTTACATCCAGAGAGATGCATCTGGACGCTGTTCATTCCTTGGAAAATTTAGCTTTTTGAGCTGTCCGAAGAACGCTATCACACTGGTCAAGACTCCAACAGCTGGCTGTTTGGAGACAGTTTTATTATTCCTCTTGATTGTAAAAGGGGTCTTAGCTTTAGTAAGGGCTCCGATGAGAGAGCTTAGCCCGAGAGGACAAGTTTCTTCTACTTGCTGGTAAGCTTTTCTCCATGTAAACTGCTCAAGGCTTTCCAATGACAACGTTTGTTTAACCCAAGGCTTCCATTGGGGGTAATAAATAAAGCCTCATCTCCTCTCTGATAAGCTTTCCCAGCCTGTCTGGCAGGGGCTACCGTCATCTGAAAGGATAGGGCTGGTTTGTACTGCCCTGTGCTCATATAATATACCGCCTTCTTGTTGAAATATAAGGTTTTCCGTTGTACCGGATTATCCTACAATTAATACACCTGGGTATTAAACCTCTTTGTATTTACTCGCCCATCCAATGGCGTGATATTACTACTATTATTACTAATATTGTTTCTTTTCAGCATTTTTTTTCGAATGTAATTACTTTTCAGAAATTTTGATGTGATTCACCTTGTTCCATGCTCAGACATATTTAAGACAACAACGGAATCTTACTAGGGATAAAACAAGTCTTTGACTTTAATCCCGCCTTACTTAGTAAATTTCTGCCAAATTGCATTTTATGCTATTTTCTTATAAGGAAAAATAAAAAAAAAACTGAAAAAAAAACCTAATGAAAAACATTGAAACATTTCTGAGTGAATTTTCTTTCGAGTTAAACTTATCGGCCTATCAGCTAATGTAATGGCTGACATATTTTAATAGTCTACACTTATTCTTTGCGATGGGACATATGATATAATGGTAATTACCGCTATATAAGTTAAATATTGTTGAGTGTTGCGTAAAAATCATTCACTAAATCTCTATAGATAAAAGACAACAGTTCAATAAAAGGAAAAATAATCCAATATTTAACTTTATGCAACCTATCTAATCATCTTCACCAAGGTGATAAGTAACAAATAAAAGCAAACACGATTTTATGGCAGTTTGGGTTTGATGAAATCTATATAAAAATTACCTTATTTTATTCATTGTTACCCCATGGTCACTGATACTCATTTTTTTGTTTGGATTCCGGTTGACCAATGATTTTCAAGGTGAAGGATTGTTCTGATAGGAATGCAGCAGGAGTATCAGAATAACATTACATGTAACTGCAATTGAATTGCCAAAGTATTCACACATGGATTCAGCACCTGTTTTAGGACTCTCTCTTAATGACCCAAAGCCATTGTATACAAATCTTCATTGCTAGTTTATTTAATGCTTTAATAAAGAATTGTAATTTTTAATTGCTTGTTTCGTCTGCTGTATGTTTGTAAATGTTCACTTTAGTAGTTTATTGAACTGTGAAACTACGCGAGGAAGGAATGCTACGATATTTGACGCGAAGGGTACCGTTTCACGAAGCCTTCGCATGCCTTTCCATGATGTCGTAACTCTACACTTAGCTACAGGGCCTTTGTGCTACAACTGCTTTGCAAAACGATCCCTTGGACATTTACTAGAAATTAAGGAATTTTCCATAATATTTTGTTAAAGTGGCATGAGCTGCCAAAATGTTGATTTTTTTTACGTTAAAACAGGATGTTGAAAATAGTGGCTATTTTTCTCAAGACATTCAATTCAGAAGCTTTAGTGCTTCTGGTCTCGAGAATGAACGATAAACTTTGAACCGACTTTAGTTTAGAATGAATGAATGGTCGTCCGGGTTATTTAAATTTTGTTTACTTTTCGGTTCGTACAGGCCGTAGACTGTATTGATGTCCTTCATTCCAACGCCAATCATTTAGTTTTTCATTTAGCCTTTTAGTGTCGAGGCGATCAAAATGTTTGAAAAAGTTTGAATTTTGGCAGCTCATGTCACAATATTTATTTAGTGTAGAAACCCTCTAATCGAGAAAAACGGTCGAAATTTTAACAAATTTGATTCAACGGGAAAATATCAACATTTTAACTTTATTCTATGATTAACAGTTTGTTTTTCACGTTTTCCAGAAGGAGTTTTGCTGTGTGAAGATCTGACTTTCTATAGAAATTTGACTTACACGCATATTAGAATAGATATCATTTTTGAGGAGATGCCGACTATTGGGGAATATCAAGGCGAATGTTACTACGTGCACAGCATAAAAGGTTTTAGATCTGCTTGTGACTATCATTTTCTTGATCCTGTCTACGTGGATACCAAAGAGCAATTTGATTTCATCTCAAAGGGTCTTGATAAGTTAAGATTTGACCATTGTATCTCGTTGAAGATGTACAAACACAATGGTGTATGGATATGGTATGGATCTGGTAAGACATTATTATCTTTACACCACTACAATTTGTATTATCAAGTATTATGAAATAGTACCGGCAAGGCACCCTCGAGATTTCGTGATATCCGGTGACAAACTACACTTTTAAGAATGGTTTGATGACGTTGAGATTCCATTAAACTATCTTGTTCTACAATGTAAGAACTAAGCCTTACTTTAAAACAAGTTTAATCTAAGTTCGACGAAACTTGCAATGTTTAATAAAATAGGCGACCACTGAGCGACATTACGTTATCCCTCTTATTCGTTACTTTTACGCGATTCCTAACACTTTGTCTCCAACGTGATTGCCTAAATGTACTATATAACCTGCTCTACTGGGGCACACTGATGAACCTTTGTCGTATGCACTTTTACTGCTACCAAAACTGACTAGTAATGCTTCGCTTGATACCAAAACTGACCAGTTATGCCATGTTAGCTACCAAAACTCATCGTCCTGCTGTTCGTCTTAGCTCATCACGACCAAACAGAGAACATTTTCTCCTAAGGTTTACACAGCAGCTTCTTAAAATACACTGGACATATGGATTAACACGCGACAAAGTGCTTGTTTTGTTTCATTTGAGTTGCTTGAATTATTTCGAGAGTTACTGTCCTTTTTTAACAGTATTATTTAGAACATATAGTTTTTGAGTACATTTCAACGAATCTTCTAAGCGTTAATATGGGTTTCTTGTGAGAACACTGATTATCACATGATGGTGCGCATCTCCTGATTGAGTTATTTTTGTTAAATAATTTCCCTCTTTGGACATTATCGGAACATATAGAATGTGAAAACTTGTTAACGCATTTCCCTCTAAATCTATTAAAAAATACCTCGGCCACAGGTCAAAGTACACAACATATTCAGACAGTGCATTACTTTAATTTCATCATGGTTTACAAAAATAATTTACTCAAAACCTATTTTGAACCCGTTTTTTATCCAATGAGGTATACTGCATTTTACCTTGCTTTTAACGAATTTTGGTATTACATGTAGATAGTGTGTAACCACCATATATCCATTTTCAATTTTATTTTCTGATAGGCCGTGTTGCAAATTTTACCAACTTTCAACCTGATGTTTGGTATAGGAAATATATTCTTGAATACCTTGAATTATCGGATTGTGTTGTAATGTGTCCGCCCTCGTGGAAATGGAAATCCCGAGCTTGTGTGAAGGCTGAGATGTGGAGCGAATCTAAGCACTTATGCAAACAAGGTAAAAAGGCTTATCTGATATCTCACATTTGTAGATTCAATGGTGTTTTACGCTGCATTCAGCTTTATTTAGTTTGGTGGTGGTGGTTGGGGTGGGTTTGGTGTGTTCTATATCCAGAGGAAACCCTCGACCTTTGTCGGCATCAACCCTCTACATAGGGTGATTGGGAAAAACAGTTAAAAATACGAACCCGCAACTTACCGATAGAAGGCTTGTGTTGACATGAGGGACTATTGTTCAAATATAATATTAAATATTGTCCACCGATTGAGCGTTCTTGTAAAGTTGTGATTTCTATTATTCTTACATTCCCAGACCTTCCAGGTTACTTTTTCTTTACAACACTTCGTTGAACCTAACCCAATCATGGGCGGGGTGTCAAATCCTGTATTCCCTTTTATATGTTTTAGAAATCGCCTATTATGAAATGAAATAGGCTTTACGAGTTGTGAGAGTTTGATTTCCATATTTATTTCAGCCATTTAAGTCCAATCCCAAATAAAGGACGCTGCCCACACCATGGTGCATATATTTTAAGTCACTGTTTCCATAACTTTTCCACAATTGGATGGTCAAAAAATACAAATTTTGATAAACGTAACTTGTAAAAAATGAACATTCAATTTAAAAACAAAGTTCTAGTTCATTATCAATATTATGTCCGGTATTTACAGCCATATGCTGGTTTTGCGACTTTTCCCACTTATTGAGAGTTTATATGGGTGGCTGCTTGTAACTACTGTTTGTAGTGGAAAAGAATAGAATAAGCTTGGTGAATAGGACAGTCAGGACATTTTGTGCATAGTTTTACAGTTTTCTTTCCACATTGACGACATCTTCTCGGAGTTGGACCGGAGATGAGGTGGTGGTTAATTTCATCAAAACGAACATCTTTAGGGACTCGTGACTGGATGTTCGGAAAGCGACCTATTGCCGTAAGTAAATCGGGTTTTCGGTTAGCCAAAACGAGTGACATTGCACCATCTCGGATGAAACCAAGTTGGTCAAGTTGGCGAAGTTGGCGGTGTTTTGCAGCTGCTGACAGCCTGTATAACTGCCAAGCATTGTGAATAGCAAACTGCCACCACCATTTGTTGATGCGTATTGAAGGCGTGTAGAAACCAATGTTTTCATCCATTCTGTCAGTATCCCCCATGCTGCGATTGTATTCCTGCACCATGTGTGGTATAAGGCATTTGGATTTCGTTACCATCTTTTCTGGACCATCTTCTGACAAAACTAATGGGGTAAGCACCAAATGTTGTTGAGGCCATTGTAATAATACTGTTGTCATGCCATTTCAGATTTCTTGTCAATCTTGGACCTCATGTGACCTCGTGTCATTTTCTTTACAACGCCAACATCAAGGAGTGGACATTTTTGAAGTCGATTATTACGAATCGTTTCTGTTCCATGCATTCCTTTTTCGGACAGCTGTTCTAAAAGAGGCAGCGAGGTAAATAGGTTGTCAAAAAATACGCAATACGCATTTTTGGGTAACTCACGTAACAGATCCAATACAACTGATCTACGCATACCTAGGTTAGGGAAAATGTCCACTGTCCCCAGCTCCTTAATATGGTTCATATTGAATGAGGTATCCACTTGGGGGATTCAAACACCAAACCTTGTAACCGTATCGAATGGGCTTATTCTGCATGAACTGTTTTGTCGGGTGTTTGCCATAGTAAGGAGTCATTGATTCAGCCACATTGATGTTCTTAGAAACTGGCCAAAACTGGAGAAATCTTTCATTCAAGATAGAGAGTAGGGGTCTGATTTCAGCCGTCTTATCATTCTTGTCAAGTTTTGTGTTATCCGAAAGATGTATGTTCCTCAGAATCTCCTCAAATCTCTTGTAGGGAATGCGGAAGAAATAGCTTCATTTCTCACATCATCGGAATGCTCCCAATACATACGCTTTCGTGGCAATAGATTGTACCCAGATATCAAGAAAAATTGCAAGACACATTTTTTATTTAGATTGTGGGAGAGTAAAACCAGCACTGCCTTTTTGTTGAGCGTACAGGTTGGTCATATTTGGGATGAATTGGATGACATCTTTATCAAACAAGAGATCCCTTAAAGGGATCTTAACGCCCGCGTTCACGTTATAACTGGGTATAGGAATTGGGGCCTACATAAAAAAATCTTATTCCAGGGAGATAACTGTTGTTGAGGAAAATTAAATTGTGAATTACAAAGTAAGCCCTCCTTGAAATTTTGGTTGAAAACAACATTGCCACCTGGTAGCCATCTTCAATATGCTAATGAGATGATAATGTACGGTGCGCAGCTAGAACTTAGGGGGATGATGTGTGTCATGTTTGGTTAAGATCAGGTCACTAGTTTTCTTGGAATAATGGTAAAAAGTTTTATTTTCAAATTTGGTTCAAAAACAACATTGCTTCGTGGCGACCATATTTAATTAGCAAACGAGATGAAAATGTAGGGTGCACAACTCGATCATAGGGAGATAATGTGGGCCAATTTTGGTCAAAATCAGACCAGTACATTGTAGTTTTCTTGGAATAAAAGTATTCAATATGGCAGCCATATTGAATATGCAAATGAGATGAAAATGAACAGTGCATACCTACGTCAAAGGGTGATAATGTATGTTGAGTTTGATTAATGTTAGACAGGTAGTTTTCTTGGAATAAAGGTAACAAAGAAAAACATCGATCCATGACGGCCATATTGAATATACAAATCAGATGAAAATGTAAAGTACACAACAAGGCAATAGAGAGATAATGTGAGCCAAGTTTGGTGAAAATCCGACCGGGTAGTTTTCTTGGAATGAAGTAAAAAAAATATATCGCCCCCTGGCAGCCATATTGAATACGCAAATGATTGAAAATGTACAGTACACAACAAAGCTATAGGGAGATAATGTGAGCCAATTTGATGAATGTCAGACTAGTAGTTTTCTTGGAATTAAGGTAACAAAAAAATATATATCGTCCACTGGCGGCCATATTGAGTATGCAAATAAGATGAAAATGTACGATGCACAACTAAACCATAAGGTGGTGATGTATGTTGAGTTTGGTTAAGATTGGACTGATAGTTTTCTTGAAATAAAGGTAACAAGCGAAAGTTTTCTTGCAATAAATGAAACAAAGAAAAACAACATCGCCCCCTGGCGGCAAATGTGAAGAAAATGTACGATGCACAACTTGACTATCGGGTGATGATGTATGTTGAGTTTGATTAAGATTGGACTGATAGTTTTTTTGAAATAAAGGTAAAAACGCCCCCCCCCTGGCGGCCATATTGAATATGCAAATGAGATGAAAATTTACAGTTCACAACAAAGCTATAGGGAGATAATGTTAGCCAAGTTTGGTGAATATCAGACTAGCAGTTTTCTTGGAATTTAGGTAACAAAAAAAACATATATCGTCCACTGGCGGCCATATTGAATATGCAAATGAGATGAAAATACAAGATGCACAACTAAACCATAAGGTGATGATGCATGTTGAGTTTGATTGAGATTGGACAGATAGTTTTCTTGCAATAAAGGTAACAAGCGAAAGTTTTCTTGCAATAAACGTAACAAAGAAAAACTGGCGGCCATATTGAATATGCAAATGAGATGAAAATGTACAGTACAGAATACAGAACAGAATGATGGCGGGCTAAAAATAGCTCAAATAGCTTTAGCGGAGAAAAATCACGCTCATTGATTGTCTGGGTGACATTTGTGAAATCGCAGTTTTTATTTGGTCTAACTTCAGAACTCTTCCATTCACGCTGAACAGGAATGGTTTTCTTTTTCTTGCCTCCGGAGGCTAAAATCGCTTCTTCTGGTTCACTTTCGCTGTCAAGCGTTTTGTTGGAAGATGAAGTCGCATCTATCAGCGTTGTCACTGAACATCCTGCTGTAAGCTGAGTTCCACAAAGATTATTTATAGTTGTAGCCCGACCATAAAAATCTTCATCCTCACTGTCCCTATCCGTGTCTTCATCAGGTGGTTCGATGTAAAGCTCCGCAGTATCGTAGTCGTCATTTTCCATTAGAAGGGCTCGAGGGAAATAAACAAGTAAGATAACAAAAGAAAACAAAAATAGTAGAAAAAAAACATGAACCCTCCATGGGCAGCGTCCCGAAAAAGGAACGAGAATGAGAAAAGTTCTATTTTTATAACAAAATAGTTTTAGTAAACTATTTTGTCTTAATTCTAAACTTTATTGTTTGAACTAGTTTAACACTTAAAAACAAAGAAATCTAGTTTACTTGCTTTGTTACTCACCTGTCTGAACGTTTTTCCTCTTTGCTGTGTCATTATGGGAAAACGTGTCTCATGAACTATTTCCTGAACAGCAGCTCCATCTATCAAACGGGGAGATAATTTAACCATCAGAGTTGTGTCCCTCTGTGTCTGAGGCAAAATATCTACAAGAGTAATGCCTGTCCCAAAAAGGGTGAAAAAAAGGAGGCTGCCCACGATTGGGCTAAACTTTAATCTATTAAATGCAAATATTGTACGAAAGTTAGCTTGAGTTCACTAATATTCAAGACCCTTGCGAAAGCCTAGTTAAAGTGACACAAGCTACCAAAATTAGGATTTGGTTTCCGATTGTGAAGACAAGTTTACCTTTGAAGAAGCTTACAACTAAATTGATTGGCCCTATCGTATTCTCGCGAGATCTTTTTAGAACTAGGTAAGACATAGCACAGGATTTTTTTCCATGCCAGCTTGGTTAACATTTTTAAAAGCTATAGAATATAACAATCTTGATGTTACACTATAGGTGAATATTTATTTGGAATTTAAAGATTGATTGATTGATTGTTTGGTGCTTTACACCGCGCTCAAGAGTATTTCACTTATATGGCGGCGTTGCCAGTTTTATTGTGGGAGGAAAACGGGCTCTATGCCCGAAGTAAACCCACGACCTTCCGTTGTTAACTGGGAACTATCCCACATAGGTCGTTCGCATGAAAACCCATTCAGAAAATTTTCTAATTTTTTTTCGAACCTGCGACCCATTGGTTGAAGGCTGTTCGCATTGAGCGTCCAACGCTCTACCTACTGAGCCACGGAGGCCCCTGGAATTTAAAGAAATGTTAAAGAAATAAAGAAAAAGAAAGGTCAATTTCCCGAAATAGTACCATTTCTATGAAATCAGGAAAGACGCTCCCTGGTAATCTTGACATGTTGGGTATAGTGAAGAACTTAGTAAAACCGAGCATGATAGAGATATCTGACAATCAGACATTTATATACACGTTTATAAAACAAAGGAATGGTGAACTCGGGATTATCTTGTGAGCTGTACAACAACATTAACAGAGTAAACCTCTGATCTTGTCTTAGTCTCGTCGCAACCCCTCGCACGCTGCATTCATTCGGTCTGATTCTGATGTCGCGATATAATCTTTTTGTTGAAGAGGAAATTGTCAAACTTGTTAAGAACTTTAGAATGCCACGATGGCCACTCATCGCCCATGTTCTGACTTGATAAATTCACATTTGTCAAAATACATCAAAACGTATGCTGAGGGTATGTGTTAGTAATATCTCTATTAGCGTTTACACACCCTCTCTAAGTTGATATCAGAAAATAGAAGTGCGTTTGGAGGGAATTAGAGAAGTGCTCTCTAGAGGCAATTACAAGAGTGCTCTTTGGAGGCAATTACAGGGGTGCTTATTAGAGGCAATTAAAGGAGTGCTTTTTAGAGGCAATTATAGGAGTGCTCTTTGAGTGCAATTACAGGAGTGATCTGTGGAGGCAATTACAGGAGTTCTCTCTAGAGGCAATCACAGGAAGGCTTTCTAGATGCAATTACATGATTGCTCTTTGGAGGCAATTATAGGAATGCTTTAAAGTCAATCCAGTTTTAATACGATCACATTCTAAGGTAAAGTGTATACATTTGATACCATGTCGCTATATAAAACCAAACCATTCCTGTAGATTTAAACAAATGGGTTAGGTAAAGGGCATTGTAGTGATCGTTTCCGAATATAAGGTATTTTGCAATATCATTTTTTAGCCCCTCGGGAAATCAACGAGACTCCAGCAATGGACAGCCAAACTTCCGACAATAGACGTGAGCTTCACAGAGCCCAACGCAATTGTAAGTTTGATTAACATAAAAATTAGTAAAACTTAAATTGTGTTGGCTTTACAAAAGGTCGTAAGTCAATAATATGCTTGACAATCTTACATGAATGTGTATTGATAAGTCCTATAACTACCTTTCTGATTTTAAATGGAAAACTATTACATTCAGCACAAATCCTAAACTTCAAAATTAACAATTTTGATTTGACTACATGATTGTATGCTTTAGTGGAAAATAATAGTCAGTGCCACTTATTGTATCTTGGTTACATACTACTCCGTATACAGTTTACCTGAGATCACCCCTTTGTTGAATAGGTATAAACGCTATGCAACGTAATAGCGAATATAAGCAATGGTGTTAGAAACCCTTTCCTTGTATGTTTGATGGTTTAGAATTCATTTGAAGGCAGGGGGTATAGGTATGAGTAGAACTGAGTTGGCACCCAATCTACAACTTGGGCAAACAAGACAATTGTCCAAATTTGTTAAAGAAGTATTTGGTAATTCTTTAACAATATTTTAGTACACACATCCAATTAATTTGAATTTCGCGAAAATAGAAAAAAAAAACAGCTTTTATATTTGCTAGAAGGTATAATGTCCTTGAAGCGAGTGACATCTTTTTCCATTTGAGTTAATTTATTTTGTCTGGCGACCGTATTTTTTCCAGACGATATGTGACCCGTCCTAGATTTCATCAGACATAAATTGATTTTGATGGAGCTGAGTTCAACGCTAAAAGCTGTTACAGGGCAGTTCCAAACTCCCTCTGTGTACATCTTAATGTTAACAATCTTTCTTTTTGACTTTCTATCTAGCTTTTGTATTGATGGGCAAGGACACCATCATCGACATGGAACCAACGGCAACTGTAAGAGCCTTCTCGATAACCCATTGTGCCAGGATTTGCAGCACACACAGTACTCCATGTTCTGTTGTTAATTTTCATTCGCAAGCAAATATCTGCCGACTATTTGATGATTCCGGCTATCATATGCAAGCCCATCGAAGTAGTGAATATTGGTCTACATGGAAACTGATACCATAACACAAACTTTAGTAAACAACAAGTCGGAAATTACTATTGCTATGGTCAACAACAAAAATATCATCACCACATACCTATTGGAAAGTAATAAATGAATGGAATGTTTTATGCAATTTTATGTACGAAAGTGCTATAAAATTTAAGGAAATTTGGATAGTATTTTTAAAGAGTGTATTAAGCTATAAACAATTATCAATAACCATTCGAAGTCCATGTTGAAGGGGTAAAATTACGTTTAAAGTCTTACTTATCAGTGCAGGAAATCTTCCGTGGAAAGATTCCTAGTTAATCATGAGGATATAGATATGAATACTTCAGAGTAATGCCGAGCCGCACTCAAACTGACAGCCAACAAGATAAACGATTTCCAAACAGAGATCGCTTATCCCACCCTAAAAGTTTTATCAATCTTAATCCAAATAGGCGAATATTCAAACTAAATATGATGCTGAAAATGAAATATACCCAAAGAAAAAAGTTAAGCACCCACCTAGAAAGTCTGCACCGACCGATACAATCATTGGTGTAGGGAGATTGTTGGCAAACTGATGTTGCAGAAACGATTGTGATCATAAAGGGCAACATTCTGTCGATAAGAAATCACCATTAATGGCAATAAGCTATACAATTTATTCAGGATATCGTTAGCCAAATCAAATTTGTATTTTAACAAAATAAAAAGATGCATGTAAGTATGAAACTTCAGAGTCCATCTGTCTTCACAGGACGAACATATTGAAGTAAAAATGTCATTTTGAGTGTGTAGCAGAAGGTCAATAGCGCGTATAACCTCCATTGGCTTTCAACCTGCGTTTCATCTCTCCAGTGAGACATTGGATTTCTTAAAAGGGTAAGTGCGCGGATTTGAATCCTTTAGAGCACATTTGGGATAGGATGGGCAGAAACATTCAAGCCCTAGAGACTCGCGTACAAAATCTGCAGGAAGGCGCATTACATCGCTATTGGCGGCATTTACCCCTTCAACAGATTCAACGTCTCACTGGAGGTATGAAACGCGGGCTGGAAGCTAATGGAGGCTATACGCGCTATTGGCCTTCTGCTCTAGGGATGTGTTCTACATACTCAAAGTGATATTTTTACTTCAATATGTTCGCCCTGTGAAGCCAGATGGACTTACAAGCATCTTTTTATTTTGTAAAAATACACTTTTGATTTGGCTAACGATATCCTGAATAAATTGTATAGCGTATTGCCATTAATGGCAATTTCTTATCGCCAGAATGTGGCACTTTATGATCACAATGGTTTCTGCAATATCAGTTTGCCAACAGTCTCCCTACATCAATTATTTTATCGGTCGGTGCAGACTTTCCAGGGGGTGCTTAACTTTTTTCTTTGTGAATAGATATTCTCTTATAACAAGTTGATTGGTTTATGGTCCGGATTTGGGAAGTGACTCTAGGGCTCAGTCGACAGACCAATAGTTTCTGTTTGACACAAGCCTCCTAGCCATGGATAGCGGATCGGATCTTACTAAATCAAAACAAAAATCTAAATATTTCTAAGTACATGTCTGTAAGAGATTTGCCACGAGTGTTGACCAATATATATGTACAAATGTTGACCAATATATATGTACAAATGTTGACCAATATATATGAATGAGTGTTGATCAATATATATGTACGAGTGTTGACCAATATATATGTTTGCAGGGTTTCTTACAACCGAACATAACTCGGTAGAAGGTGTTTGAAGCTGTCGCACATTACATGGTTTCATAAGAACGCTTTACTTAGTTACTTTTTTGTTTCTTTTTACCCCTAATGTCATCGTATTGGAAATTGTGTAGATAACCCATAGCTGTGGCGTAAATAACCTCTATTTGAGGTTGGTACACGCCAATATAATAATCATCATCATCATCACCAATAAATATGTACGAGTCTTGACCAATATATTATAAGAGAACATCCATAGACACACCCACCATTCCTGGTGTGTCCAGACCCGACACAGCCTGATAGGGTATTCGGACAGCTATGCTCATCCGATTCCCTCTGCATAATAGATATGTAACCAGATCTATGTTTCGGACAGTTTTACGGATAACACCATAAATGATTTTGGTTCCGAGCGTAAGTCCATCATCAGGGGTCTATGCAGTAACGGCAATTATGGTCTAACATTTTGACATTTTCAGTATTTCCTTGAGATTTTTGCCATTGCAGGCGGAGTTTGGAAGACCATAGAGGCGGACTTGTTTTTAGAAATGATATGCCAGTGTTTGCTGATTACACGTCTGGCAGCGGGAGGTAATGGTGTGTTTCCACGGACATGCGTTAACGCGTGCGTTGACGGATGCGATTTTCCCCAACGAATGGGAACTACAGAAATACGCTATATATGTAGTGTTTCCACGGTCAGTCCGATAGTTTTTAACGCACGCGTTAACGGGCGGAGAATGGAGCTTGTCCCATTTTTAACGCATCGGACGAGGTAACGGACGAGGGATTTCGCTAATCCTGACGTCATTAAAGGGGTTTTCCGAACCCGATGACCTTTTGCTGTCAGATAGAAATCCACAGAAACACCGAGTGAGTTTGTTTACTCATTTTACTTGTGTGTGTTTGTATAGGTATTTTATATGAAAAAGCTATGTAGATGTCCACTTATTCACATTATTTCCCCAAACCGAAAAAAAATTGTTGTCAAGGATATGACCTTGACTTTTGACCGTAACCTTATGACAGATCGCACTGTCGATCGCATGCGTTAACGCAAGTCCGTGGAAACACTTCATCCTATCCGCTAAACCATCGCATCCGTCAACGCACGCGTTAACGCAAGTCCGTGGAAACACACCATAACAACAATACTGAGAAAAAAAAACACTACCGTTTATTACTAATTATACGTCCGGCCCTCCCGCTGTCAGACGTGTAATCAGCAAACACTCGCATATCATTTCTAAAAACAGGTCCGCCTCTGGCAATGGCAAAAATCTCAAGGAAATACTGAAAAAGTCAAAATGTTAGACCATAATTGCCGTTACTGCATAGACCCCTGATGTCATTATAATATTTTGAAATGTCAAGAGAATGTTTAAGACATCCCACATAGGCCGTTCGAGTGAAAACCCAGTCAGAAAATTTTCCAATTTTTGGACTGAGTGGGATTCGAACCCGCGACCCATTGGTGGAAGGCTGTTCGGATTGAGCGTCCAAAACTTTTGGAAGGCAAGCATTGAAGTCACCCATAACTAACACATTATCCTAATATCTCGCTAGATACCAAGAAAGTTTCAGCAACCACGATGAAAGTTATATTGAAATAGATATTTAGCTAGCTGATAAATCGACAATAACTGAATAACACCATAACACCGATAAAAAGGTCCAAGGTTTAATTACTCATAAAGAAAACAAGGCGATGAATGGCGTATCTCCATGGGTATAAACAAAGCTGAGTGACGCGATTGACAAATCAGCCGCTGATTCCCGTGGGTTGCCTCCGGCGAATCATGCAACGAAAAATACACGTATTTCTAACAGAAACGCACAAGACTGCCTTCCTCTCTCCTGGGTAAACACAGGAAGAATATAGCCAGTCGTAAGTATTAAAAGCGCATCCCTCTGGTCGGATACAGCCTTCACGCGTTAGCACCACAGGTGAGTACACACCTGAAACCGTATATAGGTGTATCAAATAAGCATTATGAACCCATGGAAAATAACGCATTTACAAAGAAATATCCAAACATGTAAACAAAAACTTTATCATGAACCAACAACTTAGGGAGGGTGGGTGGGAATTTTGTGATTTTATGCTAAGATGCTACAGTACATGCTGCCTGAAGCTAATCTGAATCGCGAATGCGGGGGGTCCCAACGTTCCAGCAAACCTCTCTGTACCCCCAGCCAATGAAAAAGAGGTATTACTGGTAACCAAGGCACCCCGTCGCGTTGCGGACTATTTGAATGATTTGATCAAAACAGCCAACCCTCTTAACTATATATCCCAAGGGAGATCACTCTAAAAACGACAAAGCAAACAAACCCGTTTAACTCTAAAGACAAAACACCGACGAGTTTTATACTAGTGCTCGAATTGACGATAATAGCATTTATCATACAGTTGTTAAATGCATTTAGGTATATCGCTATCATCAATGATGTATTCTGCCAAGGTAGTCTCAAAATTTTCTGGTATGTCAGTTGGAAGATAGACACATAAAATAAGTAATTTAGACTTGTTACTTTCTACCCGCAACCCAATGGTGTCGTCGTATTTCCAGACTACTCATGGACTTTTTCCAGGGATCGCTAACAAGGGCAGAGTCATTTATGGCAGTACACCCTGCCCATAAAAGTCATCATCAATATATCAAGCTCATCATTATTTAGCCAGGTATCTTGTGGTAAACAAATGTCATATTCTTTACACAAGATTGCACCGCTGCTATAGATGACTTGATTGATCGACAGTTACAAGATGTAACTTTAATAGACAAGGTCATGATAAGGTCATGTTAGATATAATTTAGTAGTCATCGTACTCATCTGCATCATAAAACCAGCGATGGTTATTTGGAGATATTGGCCTTGGTGATCTATCCCATTGCGTTGAGGTATCTTCTCGGTTTTACTGTCGTCTTCGTCGCAAATATTTTCTTACAAGATCATCAACTTGCTATTTAGGACATCGTTAGAAACTTTGCCGGTGACACTTAACCAGAAGAATGAATAGGAACTAAATTTTGTCGACAGTTGCTCATATTATATTTCAACACCAGACTTCTGTTTGATAAAATCACAAATATCATTTGCTTGTTTTTCATGGTGCATCATGTCACAAAAATGTCCACTGGTGGATATATTCACACACCACGAAGATTAACACGTGCTTTTGGCTGTTGCCTTCTGGACACAACGGTGAAAGCCTGGTGGGAATTAGTTTCAGTTGACAGGGCATCAGCATTGGACCCCAAATCCTGGCTGCTTTGGACATGATTCACAGCACTATCATTAACATTTGGCTGTGTGTTATTGCAGGCAGATTTCACCGGGTGTTCATTATTCCCTGCCGGGATATTTACACCTGTGTTAAGAATTTTGCTAGTTGTTACACGGACATGATCAGCGATTAGAGTCCCAGATGAAGGAGAGATTGAAATGTTTGGTAATGTAGGAGTGGACCTACATGGGACCCCCTCGGACACTGGGCTTTTCACAATAGACAAAGTCTTGTCAAGATAATTGTAGTTAACAGTGCCAGACACTTTATGTATCTTGTTTTCGATTTTGCCTAGCTTTATGTCAAAGGTCACATTACATTGATGGCCATCGTATTTAGTAAAGCCATGGCAATAAGTCAACGTCTGGTATTTTATTTTTTTCTAGCTGAATTTTTGTAATCCATTAGACTTCATGTTTGTATGAATAGATTTAAGAAATAATGTTTTTGTTCGAGGTCATTGTCGTGGGATTTAGGTTAGATAATGTGGACTGTCCTTTGTATGAAAATATAAGGAATGCTTTTATTAACAACGTCACAGACGTATCACTCCGAAAGGTATTGACTTAAATGAGAATCTATTGCTGTATGGTTCTTCCTCTCTGTCAAAGCGTTTAAACGACAAAATTGTCGACCTAACTATTCCGTATATTTGAGCGACTAAACGTTTCGTATAATAAAATGATTTGCAGCATAATGAATTGATTATTTCAATGGACATCCAGTCACAATGTCGTTTCCCTGGTTCCATATTTTGTCCTTTGACTTGTTCAATCTGTTGCATGTAAATCCAATCTTGTCTTTTGAACACCTGATTTATACTGTACCATGTGAATCTGTCAAATCACTTCTGTGAAGGGTATTTCACTATTGTATACATGTAATTGCATAATGTAAATACTTCCTATTCCAGTTCATCTTTTATGAAACAGTCTCACTGCACTGTGTAAATATGTCAAATTTTCGTTTTGTTTCCATTATTTGTATGTATTTCTATAAGGGAGACATATATAAGCAAATTTGCTTAATTTGAACCCTTTGCATAACAACTTAATGGTTGTGCACTGAAACATCTGCAAAAAACTGCTGAAACTGCTATACACATGTATCTACCCATGGTTTTCTATGATCTACTTGACCACTCTTCTTTTCAGTCATTTGCATGAAAAAAGAATATTGACGACCAGCGACCATTTTGATTATTAAATTCAAAGTTTATGACCGGGCATACCCACGGATATCACAATTGCGTTTTTGCCATGGATTTTGAAATGATCATTTCTTTTGTGTCAAAGATAAAGATTATTTTTCAATGGCCATGCATTACCATTGGCTGGTCATTTCTCCGACCCCGGTCCTTCTCTTAAAATCACTTGAAATTATGTCAATGGAGAAAATCACACCGTTGAGCTCAGATTTAGAAACTAAGCCCAAAGAGAGAGAGTCCTGTTGGATTCACACTCTACAGATTAGATATCTATTAGAATTAAATGTATACCTCTTATATGAGCATAATACCGTTTGTTTTTCTTTTTAATAAATCCAGTTTAAACTTGGTTAATATAGTTGACGAGCACAAAATACTTCATGTGACTCACCCCCTGTAAAAGCCTGACTATAGTTTTTAAAGGCACATTTGCGATGAAAATCCTGATAACTGTTTACATACAAACAGTGGGTGGTTTTCTGTATTTTTCCCAGACAGAAGAAGTTAGGTACTTTCTTTTTTTACCAAAAATATAAAGTTTTGGCATCATTTAGTATTTTTAATTTGAAATTGAAAATTAGATGTATCAAGTACCCGCAATGTAAAAAAACAACACCTGCACATGCGCACAAGCACCCTAATGTTTGAGCTGCGTGAGTGATCTAAAGGCACAGTATATAGGCCGATATATACTTTATCAGAGAAATACAGACTGACGATCGGGTAAGAGTGACTCGAAAAGCCTGCCGATAATTGTTTGAGTGTAAACCACAGATAAACTGGCCTGAAATCAGGGTAACCCAACCACTAAGTTAACCAACACTGATCGTTGTTGTAATCAGGCTTCGGTTCTTCGTTTGTTTTTCACTCTCATTTCTACATTCTAAACCTAACTGGGTAATGTTTTATGTGTCCTATGTTTAATTGTAGTGGTTTTAGTTGTAGTAAGGTCGTGTAATTTGGTTTTCTAAACAAATAGAGCGTTGAAATCGCGGTTTCCATCATAATCGCCCAGTTAGTGTTTTCCTTTCTATAGTCTTGATTACACGTGATCTCAACTTCATTTTACCCCATAATCTGGAAACCTTTTGTTGTTGTTTTTTATAACTTTGGAGATTCTTTAACTGAATGGGATTCTAACCCTCGACGAATCACTTTTGTCCCGTTGGTAGTCTTATTTCTCTGAAAATCGAGAATGACGACACTCATCATTTGATAAAACAAATAAAAAATAGGATGGAGATTAAGGTGATGTTATATTTCAGGCATATTTGCAAACACACACGAAGAATTGTTGACGAGTTTTCACAACCGATTGTGGAAACGATTAGATTTCTGTACAAAAAAAATCCCCGAGAAGCAATTAATTAATCAGTTATGTGTACGGTTGAATGGAAACTGTTTTAGTTGTTCCACTAGATAATTATTTACGGATACCATAAATTTATCAGTATCCAAGTTCTGTTCAATTGAACCTATCGTATTTGGTCAACCGTGTGGAACTCGGGGCTCTGTTTTATTGAGATAACCCATCTTCCTTGTTTATCTGTTTCCATCCCAAGGCAAAAGCCTACGTGTTGGAGAAAACCGGCAACCCCCATGAGGTTTTCAAAATTATCAACATGACATTGTCTGAGTTCATGTTATTCCTGTACCTGATTAGACAGATAGATCGATAGTTGATAGGGATTGAATAGATGGCCTTTTAAACGACTTAAAAGCATCCAAACGTCGTTAATACAGATGACTACATGCATCTATCCATTTGATCCAAAAGCAAATAGACGTAACCACTGACGAACGATACAACCAAGTCTCGGGATATTTAATTTTTTGAAATCTATAAACCACCAGGAAATCATTTGAAGGCAGCAACAAAGAAGCAGTGGAATCTCAGTCCGTCAAGTATATACGATCCTCCAGTTAATAATATGTTTGCTAGCAGAATTGACTTTACCGATGATGATGATGATACCCAGGACGGCTGTTTTCAAACATAACCCAGCTTAAGGCTATCGACTTAGTCATCTGTCAGTAGTTCCTCAGTTTTCCCTCTTTCCGCTTGGTAAGTGTGTTTTCCGAACCACAGACTTTCAAGAACATGCCATCGGCTGTTTTAGTCAGTTGAACTGATTTGTTTAAACTGAGAAACATGGTTCAAGTGTATGTTGTTCGGTTCCGCACTTGTTGAACTGTTATGCTTAGATCAATTGCTTAAGGTGACATTTTATTTCTAACTAAAAATTCATCACGTTAATAGGACTATCACATCAGTCAGAAAAATCGGTGTGGTAAAGCATAGAGTGTTGTTGTAACCATAATTCTTGGGGCTCGCATCTCCAAACGTTTTTCGTAACTAATATTTATTTCAGTAAATCAGAAATGGCGACGAACTTAACGCATTTTCTAAATGGTTCGTCTTCAGATGTCGAAGTGCCCCAAAACGTTAAGGTATTTATTGTGACGGTGATATCATTATCAGTTACTGTAACAAATGTGCTAAATTTAATCACCCTTCGTAGCACAAAGCAGATTCCACATATAGCTCGGATTTGTCTTGTGAATTTAAGTATTGCTGATTTTATATCGGGAATTGCTTGTATGTCTCCGTGTATCGTGTCGGTCAATTTGCAATATTGGCCTTATGGGGTTGTCTGGTGCCAAATCGCTGGCATTTTCCACGGTACCTGTTGTGCTATGTCGATATGGAGTTTAGCAGTTGTTAGTGTTGATAGATATTTAGCTATCAAGAAACCGTTAAGGTATCATATTATGATGACAACCCGACGTTGCTTAACTGTGGTTGCTTTTCTCTGGTGTTTAGGTTTGTTTACTTTCCTATTGCCTATTTTAATATCTGAGAATTTCACATATTACTTGTATGACAATTCAGTTGAAATGTGTGGAATGAACTGGAGTCTTGGATGGTTATGTATTGTCAGTGCATTTTATATACCTTTTGCATCCGGGTTTATCATTGTGTATACATCGACGGGAATTATCAGGGAAACTGTTTGTAAACGCAACAAAGTATGGGCTGTGGGTCCAGGAAACACTAACAAAGGAGTGGATTTACGGGCTGTCAAAATTCTGTGTCTTACTGCAGGGACATATTTCACTGTTTGGGGACCTTACGTCTTTTCGACATTACCTGCGTCATTTTTAACGGACCTAATCGTATCCTCAAATGTTCAATTTTATTTACTTTGGCTGGCAAATGCAAACAGCTTCATGAACGTATTTATTTACTCTATGATATACAAGTCATTTAGAAGAAACTTGAAGGAGTTATTCTTAAGAATTGTCTGTTGTGGAAATAATCGCAAAACTGTAACACAGGAATCCACACAAACGTCACAGTGAAATGGAACAACCAGCATCAAACATTAACCCCTATGTGATCCAGTGATTTTAGCGTTATTTCGATTTGCGGTATTCTCTTTTTCCATTTGTGAACAAAAACGAGAAAAAAAAAGTTGACTGATACAAGTAACACACAGATTCCTCATTACCAGCATTCTCCTTTAAGTCACTCAAATGTTTTTGCTGTCGTATAAAGATAGCAACTGCTCAGATGACCAGAAACAGTATATCGCTTCAATGTTTAATCATGCCTTATATAAATTCTTATATTATAAGAACAAGGAAAAAATGGTTATTCTGATTCAAAGGTTGTTACGGAAACTTGAGTGCCATATACCTGAAATCTCGTGAAAAACGGCATATTGAATCCAGATGATAGTAAAATATATGCCGAAATATTGAGTTTATATGAAACTGTCCTTTTCTTGGTTAACACTATTTGTTTGTTACGTTAAGCGAATCAGTGGAACTAATGGATTTTGCAATCACCAAATACCACTAAATAATCACCCAGTTCTAAATGGAAATAGTTGAACCTTTATGCACATATTTCTTGTATAAGTTTTACTTCCGGCTAATTACAGATATGTAACTTGTTTCTTTTTTATGTATAAATTTCGACCAATAAATTTAAACTTTGACTGTTAGATTTAAACTCAAGTTTCCTTGCCTGCGTTTGTATGTGTCAACTCATCAATGAATCTTGTTTTCAGACTGGATATGAACGATTCAACTAATGTTTAAAATAAGTACCTTCAGTGGTACATCGTGAAACATCCGAAGAAATAAAACCCTGCAGCTCATTTTTTTTTATAAAATACGAGTTAGTTCATTTTTAACTTTGTAAAAGGATAAAAATACAATTCAATATATTTTAATTTAACGATGACTTAAAAATACATTTTTGAAATTGCTATCAACTAAAAGTTTTTAATTTACTGAACTGAACTTAACTAATACATATAATACATTTCATAAACTTTGGAATCACTATGTTGAGAGCAATCGTTCTCAGTGTTTTATCAGTTGGTGGTATATGTTGATGGCTTCCGTTTCTTATAAATGATGGAAATAACATATAGAAATGTGTCTTAGTGGTTTGGGTCTTTTATAGTGATAGCTGTATCTTGGTCGTTATATACAAACATATTTACATTAGACCATCGCTGCAAACACAGGTAAGATATCTTTATCCAGATGAAAATGGACAAACAATGACCTATTGGTAGAGTTTGGGACATCATGACCGTTCAAAATGACTGTTCTATTATTATGATACGTATGGGAGTATAAACAATATTCAATAGGTTGCACTGACAGTATATATCATAAAGTAGGACAAAATACAGCAGGAAGTGGGAGCTGAACTCAACTGCGACGGGGTCATTCCAGTGACATTTGACCTATTTGTATAAATATCGGATATATGCGATCAAGTTAAACATTTCTCAACGTTGACGAATAAGATACAACAGAAAAAATATACCTGAAATCGAAGAGGCAAAGTACTTTTGCAGTGCCTGTGTTAGACGGTTACGTGAACTTTTGCCACGAGGAGAAAAAACAAATTTAATTGCATTGTGCTGTCCTTACCAAGGTGTAAGGATAATGTCAACCCCAGGACCCTCAGCATAAAGGTGTCAAAAACTTCCCGATCAAGACAGTGCTGAGAGGTGAGAAGAGTTGTGAAAGATGGCTCGGATAAACTGGCATCAATTGTGGAAGTGGATGGGATTGTTCGTGACACTGCCCCTGTCCATCATCTGTGGTTTCCCTTTAGCCTTTACCGTCTACTCGATACCTTTGAAGGAAACGTTCAACTATACACATATAGAAGGTGAGTTTAAGTAAGACAGTTAGGGACGGGTATGGTTGGGAAAAGGCTATACAAGTTGAAAACACACATCTGCCCAGTCATGGTTCACTGATTTATGTTTCTCTCACACTCATGTTCAAGATAGAGAACAAATATTTACCCTAAATTTAATTTGGTCGGGTAGTTTTGACTCACCCTACATTTTATTTTCACCTCCACATCAATTTGAGTTACAGTTTTGTCATCATATTACCAGATTGTTTATATCAAAATAAAAACTATGGATTGTGCCTGCAATCTTTTTGACCTGAACCTCTGTGTAAATAATAAATTGTGGCCTGACAAAATTTGGACCTTTTTTATAAATTCCGATTGTGAAGAGAAGTTGATTACAGACAAAATCCAAATAACGGTATATTTTAGGGTTCGTGTTGCCTTTAAAAACTACTTTAACCCACATATCCAAAATTGGTATCAACGGAAAGATTTTATTAGGCACTAAATAAAAATGACTAATTCTATTATGGACAATTTTCCCAGTATGACAGATTTTTTTTGTTAGCTCTAGACGTAGACTGAAGACCTATGACCTCCTTCAATAGTTATCATTTTATGTCCAGTTCTATTTCTTGTTTAAATTGAATTGGTGAATAACAGTGAAATATCAAAATAATAAATATTATATGACTTAATTTTTAAGTAATATGATTACAAAACATTAATATTAGAGAATAGAGTGATCTGTCCCTAAAATCGAGTAAAACAAATTGACATGGGAATGTCACTAAACTAGCAGAGTATTAATAGTATACTATTAAATCTGTCTGCTACAAAAGTGGCAACGTATCCAATGATAATAGGTTTATCTGACTCCACAGACAATATGTTAACAAATTCGCAAATTCAATCTCATGATGCTTCTTAAAACTGTTATTGACAAGGGTATAGACATTTTTTGTAGGTTTGCTCACATAAATACGTTAGCTATAATTAATTAACATTATTTCCCTTTTAATCTTCAGACCTGATTTATTTGTTTCCTATAACTCTTATTGTATTTGATTATTGTTCATTTGGATTTTATCATTCAAATAATTGAAATGTGATAAACTGGAGGCATTTTAGCATCCAAAACAGCTAATAATTATACACGATTTCTCATTGGTCGAAATTGGCTTATTATCAGATATCCACCAATTAAACCACAGCAATGTCACGTTTTAAAAGCCAATCCTACGTAAAATGATCAATATTAACTGCAGATCGATCGCTGTATTTGTTCACATCGCGCGTGCTGGCCAAATTATGTAACCAATAGAGAATATTGTATGTGACCTTGTCACATCTGTTTGACCTCAGCCTGGTATATAACTTTGACCTCACCAAAACAAACAACACACATTATTCCCGCCATTTTATTTTATGTACAATTGTTATTCTTAGTATGTTATATGGTGAAATAAACAAAACAAACAAACATTCGTATTTATGTAATAAAATATTACTGACACCGACCGAAAATACAAACTGAATTTGTAGACCGGCATTTTTGTTTATTCTTGATTCTCAAGACAATAATTTGACGTTCATCGAAAAACTAAATGACGGACTTTGAAATTCTAAAAATGCATACACTTGTGGCCTGTTACAAACTGTACGAATGGCCTCGTAAGCCTAATGTACTTTTTGGGAAATAAAACCGACTAGTTCCCTTACATTGTTTTGGTAAAAAAACTTTTAAAACTTTGCAGGTTTTGCCCCTTTAACCATCGATTCTCTTTGCGATCTCGTGTGATTTCGTCTAAACTACGTGGAGAACTATTAGATTTAAGTTTTTTGCCAATATAGATATTTTTTAAATCTAAGTAGAATGGCATGAGCTGCCATTTTGAGGTTGAAACAGAATGTTGAAATTATTGTCTATTTTTCTCAAGACGTACAGTTCAGGAGCTTTTAAGTGTTTCTAGTCTCGAAAATGTACGATAAAGTATTGCTTTAAACTAACTTTGGCTTAAAGGGGCATGAGCTGCCAAAATGTTGATATTTTGACGTTAACACAGAATGTAGAAATTATTGGCTATTTTTCTCAAGACATATAATTCAGGGGCTTTTTAGTGCTTCTAGTCTCGAGAATGGACGATAAAGTATTGTTTTGAACTAACTTTGACTTAGAATGAATGAATGGTCGTCCCGGTTATTTAAATTTTGTTTACTTTTCGAAACGTTTTCGGTTCGTACAGGTCACATACTGTACGGATTTTTCTCATTCCAACGCCAATCATTTAGTTTTTCCATGGCCTTCAAAGCCTCTTACTGTCGTGGCGATCAGAAATTATGAAAAAAATGTGAATTTTGGCAGCTCATGCCCCTTTAAAATGAATGAATGATCGTCCCGATTATTTAAAATTTGTTTACTTTTCAAACACGTTGTCGGTTCGTACAGGCCAACGCCAATCATTTAGATTTTCGATAGCCTTCAAAGCCTGTTACTGTCGTGACGATCGGGAATTATGAAAAGTGAATTTTGGCAGCTCATGCCGCTTTAACTTTAATGAAAATGTATAAGAGATGTCTCAGAATTTGTATCAAATAATTCTTCGGTTTTGTTTTTTTTCTCTCTTTTTTTTTCAAGTTGAGATGATATCCTCGGCTGGCATTGTGGGGTTTGCTTTTTCATCAGCCCAAGCATCTGTAGCTAACTTCTGTGGTATTTACCTTACGTACGCCATATCCGGTGTAACAGGAACTATGGGATTGCTACTCTTATGGATGGCCTGTCTTCATCAAGACGTATTTAACGAGGCTTACATGGCTGTTGCATTTTTCCAGTTTTTAGCTTGTGAGTTCTACTTTTGTTTAACTTTTCAATCTTCGTTTTTTTTTCTTTGGGGTGGGGGGGGGGGGGGTAAATTTGCTTCATTAACTGATGATCTTTACATTTAAGAAATTACATCTACAATGAGGGAAAACTTCAATTAATTGTTACGTACATATATATAGATCAAAATCCAATGTATATTTTGTATTTGGCTTTTCGTGTCCTAAAGACATTACGTTTGTAACAAAGTCTGTCGTTTATTTGCATGTAACAATTTCTTTTCAGAAAGTAGTCACACACAGGACGTTTACAAGAAAGGTCTTTTTGATGAAAAGAGGCCATTTAGACAAGCTCCTAAATTCTGTTTTACAGGGGAATACTTTTTTGTACAGGCAAATATTTGCTTACCCCCTATAGCGATTTTGAAAACTGCAAGATTGGTCGAAAGAAAATAAATATTACTTAGAGAAGGACATCAATTGGCAGACCCTGTATATCACACACATATATATATATTATAGCTTAATAAACGTAAGCATTGTCAATGTAATACAAAGTGTTCCAGAAAATTCTACTGACTAAGGCCAAGCTCCTGTCAGTCGTCAACCTAATGAAATATCATAGGTTTACTTTATTACAACAATTTATGATGAGGTATAAAGGTCTAAATGATATACCTCTTTTTAACACAATAAGAAACTTGTCTCCATGGTTATTTTAGTCAAGAAGATTTTCCCTGTGCCCGTGTGTTTTAGTGTTCATAAATATATATATTGTACCGTACAACATTATCATTATCTAATGGTCCTTTTAATAATTTAATAATTAGATTTTCAATGAATTATTTTGTTTTGCAGGTGCTGGAATGTCCATAGCAGCTAGCCTTACAGCCTCGATATCTATGACCCACTTTGACATTCGGTTTTCGGAAAAGATTGTCGCTGCTTACGTCACGGTCTACGCTTTGGGGAAGGTTTTCTTTGTGAATATGTACACAGATTCTTTTGACGAAATGGACAACTTGGGCGGTTTCTTTTTAGAGACAGCACTGGCGTTTCTTTTCATGGTGGCGTTCTGTTGTTTATTTCATGGACCAAAACAAACTAAGTCACGAGAAGAAATGGGATTGTTAGGGTCAACTAAAGATACCAGCACTTTTGTAGATACGAGTGCGTCCATTCATGAGCACGTATTACCTCCCATTGTACAAACACTAGCAAAGCTGAGAGGCGATACATCGTTCCATCTGACCCTCTGGCCGAGCGTTATATTATACTCCTGTACAGTTTCAATAATGAACAACTTTACCACCATGGCCTTACCTTCAAACGCCTCCCCTAAGGCTTTTCTAACCATCTTTTCAGTAGCTGTTGCCTGTGCACGAGTTATTGTTGAAATGCTTTTGGATTTAGCGACGTTCCAGAGCATCAAAAGAAAACTGTATTTAATTCTAGGGATGGGGGTGGTTTTCTTTTTAGCCATGATTATATACCTTCTATGGATGGATTCAAGCATAAACATATTAATTGTTGCCATAGGAGTTGGAACATCTACGGAATCGTTACACACCATTGCTGTTGTGACACTCACAGTTACTGTTGGAAAATCACTTTCCTCTGGTATGTTTATTTGGACTTCGTCTGTCGCTGTGCTGCTGTTACAAGCCATAATCGGATCCTTCCTCGACATTTGCTCTCAAGATGTGCAACAAGAAAACTGCTTCGTTTGGCCTTCCGTAATTATAACTGTAATAGTTGCCGTTGGCTTATTTTTTACTCTTATTAACGCGTCATGTCACACTCCTCCTTGTAACGACGAGATGAATGAACAAAACAATACAATAATGGACACAGAGATAAATCACCGACAAACCAATTTAGTATCAACCCAAGAAGGGCTTAACAACCCACTGGAAATTGTGGATGAAACCTGTCCTGCCGATGAGACCGTTATGGCAGTTAAAAGAAACTCCAACAAAGACAAAATACGACTAGTAAAAAACAACATTCTGCATTGGGGGCCTAACCAAGAAGATAAGGATAATGTAAATGAAACAGCAACAGGAGAACAAGTAAAATCAACAGCTTATTTTTCAGACGTAAAGGTAAACAAAACAAGACTAACAAATAATTCAAACTCTGCTCTTGACACGAATGATAATAGGTCTTATATTATCGCATCTAAAATGACGGAGCTAACGGTAAAACATGAGCCATCCTCAGTGAGCAGCCAATTTCTAAACCAAAATATAAGCAACCTTAAAAAACATCCAATACATACACACGATCTTGGAAATATCACATCTCTAGCTTCACAATCCAACCAAACAAATTCTAGAAAACATGTAGATACACCAGGAATTGACAGTGTAACAGAACATGACAATACATTTGATATTAAATCCAACCAAACAAATTGTACAGTAGATACATCAGGGTTTGACAGTGTAACAGAACAAACCAATACATTTGACGTAAAATCCAACCAAACAAATTCTATTTCAGGTTCTAACAGTGTAACAGAACAAAATAATACATTTGACACAAAGTCCAACCAAACAAATTCTACTTCAGGTTCTTACAGTGTAACAGAACAAAATAATACATTTGACTCAAAATACAACCAAACAAATTCTACTTCAGATTCTCACAGTGTAACAGAACAAAATAATACATTTGACTCAAAATCCAACCAAACAAATTCTACTTTAAGTTCTGAGAGTGTCACAGGACAAAATAATACATTTGACACAAACTCCAACCAAACAAATTCTACTCCAGTTTCTGACAGTGTAACAGAACAAAATAATACATTTGACGCAAAATCCAATGAAACAAATTCTACTTCAGTTTCTGACAGTTTAACAGAACAAAATAATACATTTGATATAAAATCCATCCAAACAAATTCTACAGTAGATACACTAGGATCTGACAGTGTAACAGAACAAAATAATACATTTGACGCAAACTACAATCAAACAAATTCTACTTCAGGTTCTGACAGTGTAACAGAACAAAATAATACATTTGACGCAAACTACAATCAAACAAATTCTACTTCAGGTTCTGACAGTGTAACAGAACAAAATAATACATTTGACTCAAAATCCAACCAAACCAATTCTATTTCAGATTCTCACAGTATAACAGAACAAAATAATACATTTGACTCAAAATCCAACCAAACAAATTCTACTTTAGGTTCTGAGAGTGTCACAGGACAAAGTAATACATTTGACACAAACTCCAACCAAACAAATTCTACTCCAGTTTCTGAGATTGTAACAGAACAAAACAATATATTTGACGCAAAATCTAATGAAACAAATTCTACTTCAGTTTCTGACAGTTTAACAGAACAAAATAATACATTTGACCCAAAATCCAACCTAACAAATTCTACTTCAGGTTCTGACAGTTTAACAGAACAAAATAATACATTTGATATAAAATCCAACCAAACAAATTCTACAGTAGATACACTAGGATCTGACAGAGATCAAAATAATACATTTGATATAAAATCCAACCAAATAAATTCTACAGTAGATACACTAGGATCTGACAAAGAACAAAACAATAAACCTGATATAGACTCCAATGAAACAAATTCTACAGTAGATACACTAGGATCTGACAGTGTAACAGAACAAAACAATACACCTGATATAGACTCCAACGACACAAATTCTACAGTAGATACACTAGGATCTGACAGTGTAACAGAACCAAACAATACACCTGATATAGACTCCAACGACACAAATTCTACAGTAGATACACTAGGATCTGACAGTGTAACAAAACAAAACAATACACCTGATATAGACTCCAACGACACAAATTCTACAGTAGATACACTAGGATCTGACAGTGTAACAGAACAAAACAATACACCTGATATAGACTCCAACGACACAAATTCTACAGTAGATACACTAGGATCTGACAGTGTAACAGAACAAAACAATACACCTGATATAGACTCCAACGACACAAATTCTACAGTAGATACACTAGGATCTGACAGTGTAACAGAACAAAACAATACACCTGATATAGACTCCAACGACACAAATTCTACAGTAGATACACTAGGATCTGACAGTGTAACAGAACCAAACAATACACCTGATATAGACTCCAACCAAACAAATTCTACAGTAGATACACTAGGATTTGACAGTGTAACAGAACAAAACAATACCTTTGATATAAAATCCAACGAAACAAATTCTACAGTAGATACACTAGGATCTGACAGTGTAACAGAACAAAACAATACATTTGACATAAAATCCAACGACACAAATTCTACAGTAGATACACTAGGATCTGACAGTGTAACAGAACAAAACAATACACCTGATATAGACTCCAAGCAAACAAATTCTACAGTAGATATACTAGGATCTGAGAGTGTAACCGAACAAAACAATACACCTGATATAGACTCCAACGACATAAATTCTACAGTAGATACACTAGGATCTGACAGTGTAACAGAACAAAACAATACACCTGATATAGACTCCAACCAAACAAATTTTACGGTAGATACACTAGGATCTGACAGTGTAACAGAAAAAAACAATAACCCTGATATAGACTCCAACCAAACAAATTCTACAGTAGATACACTAGGATCTGACAGTGTAACAGAACAAAACAATACACTTGATATAAAATCCAACCAAACAAATTCTACAGTAGATACACTAGGATCTGACAGTGTAACAGAACAAAACAATACACCTGATATAGACTCCCACCAAACAAATTCTACAGTAGATACACTAGGATCTGAGAGTGTAACAGAACAAAACAATACACCTGATATAGACTCCAACCAAACAAATTCTACGGTAGATACACTAGGATCTGACAGTGTAACAGAACAAAACAATACACTTGATATAGACTCCAACGACACAAATTCTACAGTAGATACACTAGGATCTGACAGTGTAACAGAACAAAACAAGACATCTGATATAGACTCCAACGAAACAAATTCTACAGTAGATACACTAGGATCTGACAGTGTAAGAGAACAAAAGAATACACCTGATATAGACTCCAACGAAACCAGTTCTACGGTAGATACACTGGTATCTGACAGTGTAACAAAACAAAACAATACATTTGACATAAAATCCAACACAACAAATTCTACAGTAGATACACTAGGATCTGACAGTGTAACAGAACAAAACAATACACTTGATATAAATTCTACAGTAGATACACTAGGATCTAACAGTGTAACAGAACAAAACAAGACATCTGATATAGAATCCAACCAAACAAATTCTACAGTAGTTACACTAGGATCTGACAGTGTAACAGAACAAAACAATACACCTGATATAGACTCCAACGACACAAATTCTACAGTAGATACACTAGGATCTGACAGTGTAACAGAACAAAACAAGACATCTGATATAGACTCCAACGAAACAAATTCTACAGTAGATACACTAGGATCTGACAGTGTAAGAGAACAAAAGAATACACCTGATATAGACTCCAACGAAACCAGTTCTACGGTAGATACACTGGGATCTGACAGTGTAACAAAACAAAACAATACATTTGACATAAAATCCAACACAACAAATTCTACAGTAGTTACACTAGGATCTGACAGTGTAACAGAACAAAACAATACACTTGATATAGACTCCAACGAAACAAATTCTACAGTAGATACACTAGGATCTGACAGTGTAACAGAACAAAACAATAGATTTAGGATAGACTCCAACCAAACAAATTCTACAGTAGATACACTAGGATCTGACAGAGAACAAAATAATACATTTGATATAAAATCCAACCAAATAAATTCTACAGTAGATACACTAGGATCTGACAAAGAACAAAACAATACACCTGACATAGACTCCAACGAAACAAATTCTACAGTAGATACACTAGGATCTGACAGTGTAAGAGAACAAAAGAATACACCTGATATAGACTCCAACGAAACCAGTTCTACGGTAGATACACTGGGATCTGACAGTGTAACAAAACAAAACAATACATTTGACATAAAATCCAACACAACAAATTCTACAGTAGTTACACTAGGATCTGACAGTGTAACAGAACAAAACAATACACTTGATATAGACCCCAACGAAACAAATTCTACAGTAGATACACTAGGATCTGACAGTGTAACAGAACAAAACAATAGATTTAGGATAGACTCCAACCAAACAAATTCTACAGTAGATACACTAGGATCTGACAGAGAACAAAATAATACATTTGATATAAAATCCAACCAAATAAATTCTACAGTAGATACACTAGGATCTGACAAAGAACAAAATAATAAACCTGATATAGACTCCAATGAAACAAATTCTACAGTAGATACACTAGGATCTGACAGTGTAACAGAACAAAACAATAAACCTGATATAGACTCCAACGAAACAAATTCTACGGTAGATACACTAGGATTTGACAGTGTAGCAAAACAAAACAATACACCTGATATAGACTCCAACGACACAAATTCTACAGTAGATACACTAGGATCTGACAGTGTAACAGAACAAAACAATACACCTGATATAGACTCCAACGACACCAATTCTACGGTAGATACACTAGGATCTGACAGTGTAACAGAACAAAACAATACACCTGATATAGACTCCAACGACACCAATTCTACGGTAGATACACTAGGATCTGAGAGTTCAACAGAACAAAACAATACACCTGATATAGACTCCAACGACACAAAGTCTACAGTAGATACACTAGGATCTGACAGTGTAAGAGAACAAAACAATACACCTGATATAGACTCCAACGACACCAATTCTACAGTAGATACACTAGGATCTGACAGTGTAACAGAACAAAACAATACACCTGATATAGACTCCAACGAAACAAATTCTACAGTAGATACACTAGGATCTGACAGTGTAACCGAACAAAACAATACACCTGATATAGACTCCAACCAAACAAATTCTACAGTAGATACACTAGGATCTGACAGTGTAACAGAACAAAACAATACACCTGATATAGACTCCAACGAAACAAATTCTACAAAAGATACACTACGATCTGACAGTGTAACAGAACAAAACAATACACCTGATATAGACTCCAACGACACCAATTCTACAGTAGATACACTAGGATCTGACAGTGTAACAGAACAAAACAATACACCTGATATAGACTCCAACCAAACAAATTCTACAGTAGATACACTAGGATCTGACAGTGTAACAGAACAAAACAATACACCTGATATAGACTCCAACCGAACAAATTCTACAGTAGATACACTAGGATTTGACAGTGTAACAGAACAAAACAATACCTTTGATATAAAATCCAACGAAACAAATTCTACAGTAGATACACTAGGATCTGACAGTGTAACAGAACAAAACAATACATTTGACATAAAATCCAACAACACAAATTCTACAGTAGATACACTAGGATCTGACAGTGTAACAGAACAAAACAATACAACTGATATAGACCCCAACCAAACAAATTCTACAGTAGATATACTAGGATCTGAGAGTGTAACCGAACAAAACAATTCACCTGATATAGACTCCAACGAAATAAATTCTACAGTAGATACATTAGGATCTGACAGTGTAACAGAACAAAATAATACATTTGATATAAAATCCAACCAAACAAATTCTACAGTAGATACACTAGGATCTGACAATGTAACAGAACAAAACAATACACCTGATATAGACTCCAACGAAACAAATTCTACGGTAGATACACTAGGATTTGACAGTGTAGCAAAACAAAACAATACACCTGACATAGACTCCAACGACACAAATTCTACAGTAGATACACTAGGATCTGACAGTGTAACAGAACAAAACAATACACCT
This sequence comes from Lepidochitona cinerea, assembly GCA_963971465.1. Taxonomy (NCBI): domain Eukaryota; kingdom Metazoa; phylum Mollusca; class Polyplacophora; order Chitonida; family Tonicellidae; genus Lepidochitona; species Lepidochitona cinerea. The sequence goes on along the minus strand of OZ020563.1, from coordinate 28,989,421 downwards.
GATATAGATTCCAACGACACAAATTCTACAGTAGATACACTAGGATCTGGCAGTGTAACAGAACAAAACAATACACTTGATATAGAATCCAACCAAACAAATTCTACAGTAGATACACTAGGATCTGACAGTGTAACAGAACAAAAGAATACACCTGATATAGACTCCAACGAAACAAATTTTACAGTAGATACACTAGGATCTGACAGTGTAACAGAACAAAACAATACACCTGATATAGACTCCAACGACACAAATTCTACAGTAGATACACTAGGATCTGACAGTGTAACAGAACCAAACAATACACTTGATATAGACTCCAACGACACAAATTCTACAGTAGATACACTAGGATCTGACAGTGTAACAGAACAAAACAAGACATCTGATATAGACTCCAACGAAACAAATTCTACAGTAGATACACTAGGATCTGACAGTGTAAGAGAACAAAAGAATACACCTGATATAGACTCCAACGAAACCAGTTCTACGGTAGATACACTGGTATCTGACAGTGTAACAAAACAAAACAATACATTTGACATAAAATCCAACACAACAAATTCTACAGTAGATACACTAGGATCTGACAGTGTAACAGAACAAAACAATACACTTGATATAAATTCTACAGTAGATACACTAGGATCTAACAGTGTAACAGAACAAAACAAGACATCTGATATAGAATCCAACCAAACAAATTCTACAGTAGTTACACTAGGATCTGACAGTGTAACAGAACAAAACAATACACCTGATATAGACTCCAACGACACAAATTCTACAGTAGATACACTAGGATCTGACAGTGTAACAGAACAAAACAAGACATCTGATATAGACTCCAACGAAACAAATTCTACAGTAGATACACTAGGATCTGACAGTGTAAGAGAACAAAAGAATACACCTGATATAGACTCCAACGAAACCAGTTCTACGGTAGATACACTGGGATCTGACAGTGTAACAAAACAAAACAATACATTTGACATAAAATCCAACACAACAAATTCTACAGTAGTTACACTAGGATCTGACAGTGTAACAGAACAAAACAATACACTTGATATAGACTCCAACGAAACAAATTCTACAGTAGATACACTAGGATCTGACAGTGTAACAGAACAAAACAATAGATTTAGGATAGACTCCAACCAAACAAATTCTACAGTAGATACACTAGGATCTGACAGAGAACAAAATAATACTTTTGATATAAAATCCAACCAAATAAATTCTACAGTAGATACACTAGGATCTGACAAAGAACAAAACAATACACCTGACATAGACTCCAACGAAACAAATTCTACAGTAGATACACTAGGATCTGACAGTGTAAGAGAACAAAAGAATACACCTGATATAGACTCCAACGAAACCAGTTCTACGGTAGATACACTGGGATCTGACAGTGTAACAAAACAAAACAATACATTTGACATAAAATCCAACACAACAAATTCTACAGTAGTTACACTAGGATCTGACAGTGTAACAGAACAAAACAATACACTCGATATAGACCCCAACGAAACAAATTCTACAGTAGATACACTAGGATCTGACAGTGTAACAGAACAAAACAATAGATTTAGGATAGACTCCAACCAAACAAATTCTACAGTAGATACACTAGGATCTGACAGAGAACAAAATAATACATTTGATATAAAATCCAACCAAATAAATTCTACAGTAGATACACTAGGATCTGACAAAGAACAAAATAATAAACCTGATATAGACTCCAATGAAACAAATTCTACAGTAGATACACTAGGATCTGACAGTGTAACAGAACAAAACAATAAACCTGATATAGACTCCAACGAAACAAATTCTACGGTAGATACACTAGGATTTGACAGTGTAGCAAAACAAAACAATACACCTGATATAGACTCCAACGACACAAATTCTACAGTAGATACACTAGGATCTGACAGTGTAACAGAACAAAACAATACACCTGATATAGACTCCAACGACACCAATTCTACGGTAGATACACTAGGATCTGACAGTGTAACAGAACAAAACAATACACCTGATATAGACTCCAACGACACCAATTCTACGGTAGATACACTAGGATCTGAGAGTTCAACAGAACAAAACAATACACCTGATATAGACTCCAACGACACAAAGTCTACAGTAGATACACTAGGATCTGACAGTGTAAGAGAACAAAACAATACACCTGATATAGACTCCAACGACACAAATTCTACAGTAGATACACTAGGATCTGACAGTGTAACAGAACAAAACAATACACCTGATATAGACTCCAACGAAACAAATTCTACAGTAGATACACTAGGATCTGACAGTGTAACCGAACAAAACAATACACCTGATATAGACTCCAACCAAACAAATTCTACAGTAGATACACTAGGATCTGACAGTGTAACAGAACAAAACAATACACCTGATATAGACTCCAACGAAACAAATTCTACAAAAGATACACTACGATCTGACAGTGTAACAGAACAAAACAATACACCTGATATAGACTCCAACGACACCAATTCTACAGTAGATACACTAGGATCTGACAGTGTAACAGAACAAAACAATACACCTGATATAGACTCCAACCAAACAAATTCTACAGTAGATACACTAGGATCTGACAGTGTAACAGAACAAAACAATACACCTGATATAGACTCCAACCGAACAAATTCTACAGTAGATACACTAGGATTTGACAGTGTAACAGAACAAAACAATACCTTTGATATAAAATCCAACGAAACAAATTCTACAGTAGATACACTAGGATCTGACAGTGTAACAGAACAAAACAATACATTTGACATAAAATCCAACAACACAAATTCTACAGTAGATACACTAGGATCTGACAGTGTAACAGAACAAAACAATACAACTGATATAGACCCCAACCAAACAAATTCTACAGTAGATATACTAGGATCTGAGAGTGTAACCGAACAAAACAATTCACCTGATATAGACTCCAACGAAATAAATTCTACAGTAGATACATTAGGATCTGACAGTGTAACAGAACAAAATAATACATTTGATATAAAATCCAACCAAACAAATTCTACAGTAGATACACTAGGATCTGACAATGTAACAGAACAAAACAATACACCTGATATAGACTCCAACGAAACAAATTCTACGGTAGATACACTAGGATTTGACAGTGTAGCAAAACAAAACAATACACCTGACATAGACTCCAACGACACAAATTCTACAGTAGATACACTAGGATCTGACAGTGTAACAGAACAAAACAATACACCTGATATAGATTCCAACGACACAAATTCTACAGTAGATACACTAGGATCTGGCAGTGTAACAGAACAAAACAATACACTTGATATAGAATCCAACCAAACAAATTCTACAGTAGATACACTAGGATCTGACAGTGTAACAGAACAAAAGAATACACCTGATATAGACTCCAACGAAACAAATTTTACAGTAGATACACTAGGATCTGACAGTGTAAGAGATCAAAACAATACACCTGATATAGACTCCAACCAAACAAATATTACGGTATATACTCTAGGATTTGACCGTGTAACAGAACAAAACAATACATTTGATATAAAATCCAACCAAAGAAATTGTACAGTAGATACACTAGGATCTGACAGTGTAACAGAACAAAACAATACATTTGATTTAAAATCCAACCAAGCAAAGTTTACAGTAGATACACTAGGATCTGACAGTGTAACAGAACAAAACAATACACCTGATATAGACTCCAACGAAACAAAATCTACAGTAGATACACTAGGATCTGACAGTGTAACAGAACAAAACAATACACCTGATATAGACTCCAACGAAACAAATTCTACAGTAGATACACTAGGATCTGAGAGTGTAACAGAACAAAACAATACACCTGATATAGACTCCAACGACACAAATTCTACGGTAGATACACTAGGTTCTGACAGTGTAACAGAACAAAACAATACTCCTGATATAGACTCCAACGAAACAAATTCTACAGTAGATACACTAGGATCTGGCAGTGTAACGGAACAAAACAATACACCTGATATAGACTCCAACGAAACAAATTCTACAGTAGATACACTAGTATCTGACAGTGTAACAGAACAAAACAATACACCTGATAAAGACTTCAACGAAACAAATTCTACGGTAGATACACTAGGATCTGACAGTGTAACAGAACAAAACAATACACCTGATATAGACTCCAACGACACAAATTCTACGGTATATACACTAGGATCTGACAGTGTAACAGAACAAAACAATACACCTGATATAGACCCCAACCAAACAAATTCTACAGTAGATATACTAGGATCTGAGAGTGTAACCGAACAAAACAATACACCTAATATAGACTCCAACGAAATAAATTCTACAGTAGATACACTAGGATCTGACAGTGTAACAGAACAAAATAATACATTTGATATAAAATCCAACCAAACAAATTCTACAGTAGATACAATAGGATCTGACAATGTAACAGAACAAAACAATACACCTGATATAGACTCCAACGAAACAAATTCTACGGTAGATACACTAGGATTTGACAGTGTAGCAAAACAAAACAATACACCTGATATAGATTCCAAGGACACAAATTCTACAGTAGATACACTAGGATCTGGCAGTGTAACAGAACAAAACAATACACTTGATATAGAATCCAACCAAACAAATTCTACAGTAGATACATTAGGATCTGACAGTGTAACAGAACTAAACAATAAACCTGATATAGACTCCAACGAAACAAATTTTACAGTAGTTACATTAGGATCTGACAGTGTAAGAGATCAAAACAATACACCTGATATAGACTCCAACCAAACAAATTTTACGGTATATACTCTAGGATTTGACCGTGTAACAGAACAAAACAATACATTTGATATAAAATCCAACCAAAGAAATTCTACAGTAGATACACTAGGATCTGACAGTGTAACAGAACAAAACAATACATTTGATTTAAAATCCAACCAAGCAAAGTTTACAGTAGATACACTAGGATCTGACAGTGTAACAGAACAAAACAATACACCTGATATAGACTCCAACGAAACAAAATCTACAGTAGATACACTAGGATCTGACAGTGTAACAGAACAAAACAATACACCTGATATAGACTCCAACGAAACAAATTCTACAGCAGATACACTAGGATCTGAGAGTGTAACAGAACAAAACAATACACCTGATATAGACTCCAACGACACAAATTCTACGGTAGATACACTAGGTTCTGACAGTGTAACAGAACAAAACAATACTCCTGATATAGACTCCAACGAAACAAATTCTACAGTAGATACACTAGGATCTGGCAGTGTAACGGAACAAAACAATACACCTGATATAGACTCCAACGAAACAAATTCTACAGTAGATACACTAGTATCTGACAGTGTAACAGAACAAAACAATACACCTGATATAGACTTCAACGAAACAAATTCTACGGTAGATACACTAGGATCTGACAGTGTAACAGAACAAAACAATACACCTGATATAGACTCCAACGAAACAAGTTCTACAGTAGATACACTAGGATCTGACAGTGTAACAAAACAAAACAAGACATCTGATATAGACTCCAACGAAACAAATTCTACAGTAGATACACTAAGATCTGACAGTGTAAGAGAACAAAAGAATACACCTGATATAGACTCCAACGAAACCAGTTCTACGGTAGATACACTGGTATCTGACAGTGTAACAAAACAAAACAATACATTTGACATAAAATCCAACACAACAAATTCTACAGTAGTTACACTAGGATCTGACAGTGTAACAGAACAAAACAATACACTTGATATAAATTCTACAGTAGATACACTAGGATCTGTCAGTGTAACAGAACAAAAGAATACACCTGATATAGACTCCAACGAAACAAATTCTACAGTAGATACACTAGGATCTGACAGTGTAACAGAACAAAACAAGACATCTGATATAGACTCCAACGAAACAAATTCTACAGTAGATACACTAGGATCTGACAGTGTAAGAGAACAAAAGAATACACCTGATATAGACTCCAACGAAACCAGTTCTACGGTAGATACACTGGTATCTGACAGTGTAACAAAACAAAACAATACATTTGACATAAAATCCAACACAACAAATTCTACAGTAGTTGCACTAGGATCTGACAGTGTAACAGAACAAAACAATACACTTGATATAGACTCCAACCAAAGAAATTCTACAGTAGATACACTAGGATCTGACAGTGTAAGAGATCAAAACAATACACCTGATATAGACTCCAACCAAACAAATATTACGGTATATACTCTAGGATTTGACCGTGTAACAGAACAAAACAATACATTTGATATAAAATCCAACCAAAGAAATTGTACAGTAGATACACTAGGATCTGACAGTGTAACAGAACAAAACAATACATTTGATTTAAAATCCAACCAAGCAAAGTTTACAGTAGATACACTAGGATCTGACAGTGTAACAGAACAAAACAATACACCTGATATAGACTCCAACGAAACAAAATCTACAGTAGATACACTAGGATCTGACAGTGTAACAGAACAAAACAATACACCTGATATAGACTCCAACGAAACAAATTCTACAGTAGATACACTAGGATCTGAGAGTGTAACAGAACAAAACAATACACCTGATATAGACTCCAACGACACAAATTCTACGGTAGATACACTAGGTTCTGACAGTGTAACAGAACAAAACAATACTCCTGATATAGACTCCAACGAAACAAATTCTACAGTAGATACACTAGGATCTGGCAGTGTAACGGAACAAAACAATACACCTGATATAGACTCCAACGAAACAAATTCTACAGTAGATACACTAGTATCTGACAGTGTAACAGAACAAAACAATACACCTGATAAAGACTTCAACGAAACAAATTCTACGGTAGATACACTAGGATCTGACAGTGTAACAGAACAAAACAATACACCTGATATAGACTCCAACGACACAAATTCTACGGTATATACACTAGGATCTGACAGTGTAACAGAACAAAACAATACACCTGATATAGACCCCAACCAAACAAATTCTACAGTAGATATACTAGGATCTGAGAGTGTAACCGAACAAAACAATACACCTAATATAGACTCCAACGAAATAAATTCTACAGTAGATACACTAGGATCTGACAGTGTAACAGAACAAAATAATACATTTGATATAAAATCCAACCAAACAAATTCTACAGTAGATACAATAGGATCTGACAATGTAACAGAACAAAACAATACACCTGATATAGACTCCAACGAAACAAATTCTACGGTAGATACACTAGGATTTGACAGTGTAGCAAAACAAAACAATACACCTGATATAGATTCCAAGGACACAAATTCTACAGTAGATACACTAGGATCTGGCAGTGTAACAGAACAAAACAATACACTTGATATAGAATCCAACCAAACAAATTCTACAGTAGATACATTAGGATCTGACAGTGTAACAGAACTAAACAATAAACCTGATATAGACTCCAACGAAACAAATTTTACAGTAGTTACATTAGGATCTGACAGTGTAAGAGATCAAAACAATACACCTGATATAGACTCCAACCAAACAAATTTTACGGTATATACTCTAGGATTTGACCGTGTAACAGAACAAAACAATACATTTGATATAAAATCCAACCAAAGAAATTCTACAGTAGATACACTAGGATCTGACAGTGTAACAGAACAAAACAATACATTTGATTTAAAATCCAACCAAGCAAAGTTTACAGTAGATACACTAGGATCTGACAGTGTAACAGAACAAAACAATACACCTGATATAGACTCCAACGAAACAAAATCTACAGTAGATACACTAGGATCTGACAGTGTAACAGAACAAAACAATACACCTGATATAGACTCCAACGAAACAAATTCTACAGCAGATACACTAGGATCTGAGAGTGTAACAGAACAAAACAATACACCTGATATAGACTCCAACGACACAAATTCTACGGTAGATACACTAGGTTCTGACAGTGTAACAGAACAAAACAATACTCCTGATATAGACTCCAACGAAACAAATTCTACAGTAGATACACTAGGATCTGGCAGTGTAACGGAACAAAACAATACACCTGATATAGACTCCAACGAAACAAATTCTACAGTAGATACACTAGTATCTGACAGTGTAACAGAACAAAACAATACACCTGATATAGACTTCAACGAAACAAATTCTACGGTAGATACACTAGGATCTGACAGTGTAACAGAACAAAACAATACACCTGATATAGACTCCAACGAAACAAGTTCTACAGTAGATACACTAGGATCTGACAGTGTAACAAAACAAAACAAGACATCTGATATAGACTCCAACGAAACAAATTCTACAGTAGATACACTAAGATCTGACAGTGTAAGAGAACAAAAGAATACACCTGATATAGACTCCAACGAAACCAGTTCTACGGTAGATACACTGGTATCTGACAGTGTAACAAAACAAAACAATACATTTGACATAAAATCCAACACAACAAATTCTACAGTAGTTACACTAGGATCTGACAGTGTAACAGAACAAAACAATACACTTGATATAAATTCTACAGTAGATACACTAGGATCTGTCAGTGTAACAGAACAAAAGAATACACCTGATATAGACTCCAACGAAACAAATTCTACAGTAGATACACTAGGATCTGACAGTGTAACAGAACAAAACAAGACATCTGATATAGACTCCAACGAAACAAATTCTACAGTAGATACACTAGGATCTGACAGTGTAAGAGAACAAAAGAATACACCTGATATAGACTCCAACGAAACCAGTTCTACGGTAGATACACTGGTATCTGACAGTGTAACAAAACAAAACAATACATTTGACATAAAATCCAACACAACAAATTCTACAGTAGTTGCACTAGGATCTGACAGTGTAACAGAACAAAACAATACACTTGATATAGACTCCAACCAAAGAAATTCTACAGTAGATACACTAGGATCTGACAGTGTAACAGAACAAAACAATACATTTGATTTAAAATCCAACCAAGCAAAGTTTACAGTAGATACACTAGGATCTGACAGTGTAACAGAACAAAACAATACACCTGATATAGACTCCAACGAAACAAAATCTACAGTAGATACACTAGGATCTGACAGTGTAACAGAACAAAACAATACACCTGATATAGACTCCAACGAAACAAATTGTACAGTAGATACACTAGGATCTGAGAGTGTAACAGAACAAAACAATACACCTGATATAGACTCCAACGACACAAATTCTACGGTAGATACACTAGGTTCTGACAGTGTAACAGAACAAAACAATACTCCTGATATAGACTCCAACGAAACAAATTCTACAGTAGATACACTAGGATCTGGCAGTGTAACGGAACAAAACAATACACCTGATATAGACTCCAACGAAACAAATTCTACAGTAGATACACTAGTATCTGACAGTGTAACAGAACAAAACAATACACCTGATATAGACTCCAACGAAACAAATTCTACGGTAGATACACTAGGATCTGACAGTGTAACAGAACAAAACAATACACCTGATATAGACTCCAACGAAACAAGTTCTACAGTAGATACACTAGGATCTGACAGTGTAACAGAACAAAACAATACACTTGATATAAATTCTACAGTAGATACACTAGGATCTGACAGTGTAACAGAACAAAAGAATACACCTGATATAGACTCCAACGAAACAAATTCTACAGTAGATACACTAGGATCTGACAGTGTAACAGAACAAAACAAGACATCTGATATAGAATCCAACCAAACAAATTCTACAGTAGATACACTAGGATCTGACAGTGTAACAGAACAAAACAATACACCTGATATAGACTCCAACGACACAAATTCTACAGAAGATACACTAGGATCTGACAGTGTAAGAGAACAAAACAAGACTTCTGATATAGACTCCAACGAAACAAATTCTACAGTAGATACACTAGGATCTGACAGTGTAAGAGAACAAAACAATACACCTGATATAGACTCCAACGAAACAAATTCTACAGTAGATACACTAGGATCTGACAGTGTAACAGAACAAAACAATACACTTGATATAGACTCCAACGAAACAAATTCTACAGTAGTTGCACTAGGATCTGACAGTGTAACAGAACAAAACAATACACTTGATATAGACTCCAACCAAAGAAATTCTACAGTAGATACACTAGGATCTGACAGTGTAACAGAACAAAACAATACATTTGATTTAAAATCCAACCAAGCAAAGTTTACAGTAGATACACTAGGATCTGACAGTGTAACAGAACAAAACAATACACCTGATATAGACTCCAACGAAACAAAATCTACAGTAGATACACTAGGATCTGACAGTGTAACAGAACAAAACAATACACCTGATATAGACTCCAACGAAACAAATTCTACAGTAGATACACTAGGATCTGAGAGTGTAACAGAACAAAACAATACACCTGATATAGACTCCAACGACACAAATTCTACGGTAGATACACTAGGTTCTGACAGTGTAACAGAACAAAACAATACTCCTGATATAGACTCCAACGAAACAAATTCTACAGTAGATACACTAGGATCTGGCAGTGTAACGGAACAAAACAATACACCTGATATAGACTCCAACGAAACAAATTCTACAGTAGATACACTAGTATCTGACAGTGTAACAGAACAAAACAATACACCTGATATAGACTTCAACGAAACAAATTCTACGGTAGATACACTAGGATCTGACAGTGTAACAGAACAAAACAATACACCTGATATAGACTCCAACGAAACAAGTTCTACAGTAGATACACTAGGATCTGACAGTGTAACAAAACAAAACAAGACATCTGATATTGACTCCAACGAAACAAATTCTACAGTAGATACACTAGGATCTGACAGTGTAAGAGAACAAAAGAATACACCTGATATAGACTCCAACGAAACCAGTTTTACGGTAGATACACTGGTATCTGACAGTGTAACAAAACAAAACAATACATTTGACATAAAATCCAACACAACAAATTCTACAGTAGTTACACTAAGATCTGACAGTGTAACAGAACAAAACAATACACTTGATATAAATTCTACAGTAGATACACTAGGATCTGACAGTGTAACAGAACAAAAGAATACACCTGATATAGACTCCAACGAAACAAATTCTACAGTAGATACACTAGGATCTGACAGTATAACAGAACAAAACAAGACATCTGATATAGAATCCAACCAAACAAATTCTACAGTAGATACACTAGGATCTGACAGTGTAACAGAACAAAACAATACACCTGATATAGACTCCAACGACACAAATTCTACAGAAGATACACTAGGATCTGACAGTGTAACAGAACAAAACAAGACTTCTGATATAGACTCCAACGAAACAAATTCTACAGTAGATACACTAGGATCTGACAGTGTAAGAGAACAAAAGAATACACCTGATATAGACTCCAACGAAACCAGTTCTACGGTTGATACACTGGGATCTGACAGTGTAACAAAACAAAACAATACATTTGACATAAAATCCAACACAACAAATTCTACAGTAGTTACACTAGGATCTGACAGTGTAACAGAACAAAACAATACACTTGATATAGACTCCAACGAAACAAATTCTACAGTAGATACACTAGGATCTGACAGTGTAACAGAACAAAACAATACACTTGATATAGACTCCAACGAAACAAATTCTACAGTAGATACACTAGGATCTGACAGTGTAACAGAACAAAAGACTACACCTGATATAGACTCCAACGAAACCAGTTCTACGGTTGATACACTGGGATCTGACAGTGTAACAAAACAAAACAATACATTTGACATAAAATCCAACACAACAAATTCTACAGTAGTTACACTAGGATCTGACAGTGTAACAGAACAAAACAATACACTTGATATAGACTTCAACGAAACAAATTCTACAGTAGATACACTAGGATCTGACAGTGTAACAGAACAAAACAATAGATTTAAGATAGACTCCAACCAAACAAATTCTACAGTAGATACACTAGGATCTGACAGAGAACAAAATAGTACATTTGATATAAAATCCAACCAAATAAATTCTACAGTAGATACACTAGGATCTGACAAAGAACAAAACAATGAACCTGATATAGACTCCAATGAAACAAATTCTACAGTAGATACACTAGGATCTGACAGTGTAACAGAACAAAACAATACACCTGATATAGACTCCAACGAAACAAATTCTACGGTAGATACACTAGGATTTGACAGTGTAGCAAAACAAAACAATACACCTGACATAGACTCCAACGACACAAATTCTACAGTAGATACACTAGAATCTGACAGTGTAACAGAACAAAACAATACACCTGATATAGACTCCAACGAAACAAATTCTACAAAAGATACACTAGGATCTGACAGTGTAACAGAACAAAACAATACACCTGATATAGACTCCAACGACACCAATTCTACGGTAGATACACTAGGATCTGAGAGTGTAACAGAACAAAACAATACACCTGATATAGACTCCAACGAAACAAATTCTACAGAAGATACACTAGGATCTGACAGTGTAACAGAACAAAACAATACACCTGATATAGACTCCAACGACACAAATTCTACAGTAGATACACTAGGATCTGACAGTGTAACAGAACAAAACAATACACCTGATATAGACTCCAACCAAACAAATTCTACAGTAGATACACTAGGATCTGACAGTGTAACAGAACAAAACAATACACCTGATATAAACTTCAACGACACCAATTTTACAGTAGATACACTAGGATCTGACAGTGTAACAGAACAAAACAATACACCTGATATAGACTCCAACCAAACAAATTCTACAGTAGATACACTAGGATCTGTCAGTGTAACAGAACAAAACAATACACCTGATACAGACTCCAACCGAACAACTTCTACAGTAGATACACTAGGATCTGACAGTGTAACAGAACAAAACAATACACCTGATATAGACTCCAACCAAACAAATTCTACAGTAGATACACTAGGATCTGTCAGTGTAACAGAACAAAACAATACACCTGATATAGACTCCAACCGAACAAATTCTACAGTAGATACACTAGGATTTGACAGTGTAACAGAACAAAACAATACCTTTGATATAAAATCCAACGAAACAAATTCTACAGTAGATACACTAGGATCTGACAGTGTAACAGAACAAAACAATAAATTTGACATAAAATCCAACGACACAAATTCTACAGTAGTTACAATAGGATCTGACAGTGTAACAGAACAAAACAATACACCTGATATAGACGCCAACGACACAAATTCTACAGTAGATACACTAGGATCTGACAGTGTAACAGAACTAAACAATACACCTGATATAGACTCCAACCGAACAAATTCTACAGTAGATACACTAGGATCTGACAGTGTAAGAGAACAAAACAAGACTTCTGATATAGACTCCAACGAAACAAATTCTACAGTAGATACACTAGGATCTGACAGTGTAAGAGAACAAAACAATACACCTGATATAGACTCCAACGAAACAAATTCTACAGTAGATACACTAGGATCTGACAGTGTAACAGAACAAAACAATACACTTGATATAGACTCCAACGAAACAAATTCTACAGTAGTTGCACTAGGATCTGACAGTGTAACAGAACAAAACAATACACTTGATATAGACTCCAACCAAAGAAATTCTACAGTAGATACACTAGGATCTGACAGTGTAACAGAACAAAACAATACATTTGATTTAAAATCCAACCAAGCAAAGTTTACAGTAGATACACTAGGATCTGACAGTGTAACAGAACAAAACAATACACCTGATATAGACTCCAACGAAACAAAATCTACAGTAGATACACTAGGATCTGACAGTGTAACAGAACAAAACAATACACCTGATATAGACTCCAACGAAACAAATTCTACAGTAGATACACTAGGATCTGAGAGTGTAACAGAACAAAACAATACACCTGATATAGACTCCAACCAAACAAATTCTACAGTAGATACACTAGGATCTGTCAGTGTAACAGAACAAAACAATACACCTGATATAGACTCCAACCGAACAAATTCTACGGTAGATACACTAGGATCTGAGAGTTCAACAGAACAAAACAATACACCTGATATAGACTCCAACGACACAAAGTCTACAGTAGATACACTAGGATCTGACAGTGTAAGAGAACAAAACAATACACCTGATATAGACTCCAACGACACCAATTCTACAGTAGATACACTAGGATCTGACAGTGTAACAGAACAAAACAATACACCTGATATAGACTCCAACGAAACAAATTCTACAGTAGATACACTAGGATCTGACAGTGTAACCGAACAAAACAATACACCTGATATAGACTCCAACCAAACAAATTCTACAGTAGATACACTAGGATCTGACAGTGTAACAGAACAAAACAATACACCTGATATAGACTCCAACGAAACAAATTCTACAAAAGATACACTACGATCTGACAGTGTAACAGAACAAAACAATACACCTGATATAGACTCCAACGACACCAATTCTACAGTAGATACACTAGGATCTGACAGTGTAACAGAACAAAACAATACACCTGATATAGACTCCAACCAAACAAATTCTACAGTAGATACACTAGGATCTGACAGTGTAACAGAACAAAACAATACACCTGATATAGACTCCAACCGAACAAATTCTACAGTAGATACACTAGGATTTGACAGTGTAACAGAACAAAACAATACCTTTGATATAAAATCCAACGAAACAAATTCTACAGTAGATACACTAGGATCTGACAGTGTAACAGAACAAAACAATACATTTGACATAAAATCCAACAACACAAATTCTACAGTAGATACACTAGGATCTGACAGTGTAACAGAACAAAACAATACAACTGATATAGACCCCAACCAAACAAATTCTACAGTAGATATACTAGGATCTGAGAGTGTAACCGAACAAAACAATTCACCTGATATATACTCCAACGAAATAAATTCTACAGTAGATACATTAGGATCTGACAGTGTAACAGAACAAAATAATACATTTGATATAAAATCCAACCAAACAAATTCTACAGTAGATACACTAGGATCTGACAATGTAACAGAACAAAACAATACACCTGATATAGACTCCAACGAAACAAATTCTACGGTAGATACACTAGGATTTGACAGTGTAGCAAAACAAAACAATACACCTGACATAGACTCCAACGACACAAATTCTACAGTAGATACACTAGGATCTGACAGTGTAACAGAACAAAACAATACACCTGATATAGATTCCAACGACACAAATTCTACAGTAGATACACTAGGATCTGGCAGTGTAACAGAACAAAACAATACACTTGATATAGAATCCAACCAAACAAATTCTACAGTAGATACACTAGGATCTGACAGTGTAACAGAACAAAAGAATACACCTGATATAGACTCCAACGAAACAAATTTTACAGTAGATACACTAGGATCTGACAGTGTAAGAGATCAAAACAATACACCTGATATAGACTCCAACCAAACAAATATTACGGTATATACTCTAGGATTTGACCGTGTAACAGAACAAAACAATACATTTGATATAAAATCCAACCAAAGAAATTGTACAGTAGATACACTAGGATCTGACAGTGTAACAGAACAAAACAATACATTTGATTTAAAATCCAACCAAGCAAAGTTTACAGTAGATACACTAGGATCTGACAGTGTAACAGAACAAAACAATACACCTGATATAGACTCCAACGAAACAAAATCTACAGTAGATACACTAGGATCTGACAGTGTAACAGAACAAAACAATACACCTGATATAGACTCCAACGAAACAAATTCTACAGTAGATACACTAGGATCTGAGAGTGTAACAGAACAAAACAATACACCTGATATAGACTCCAACGACACAAATTCTACGGTAGATACACTAGGTTCTGACAGTGTAACAGAACAAAACAATACTCCTGATATAGACTCCAACGAAACAAATTCTACAGTAGATACACTAGGATCTGGCAGTGTAACGGAACAAAACAATACACCTGATATAGACTCCAACGAAACAAATTCTACAGTAGATACACTAGTATCTGACAGTGTAACAGAACAAAACAATACACCTGATATAGACTTCAACGAAACAAATTCTACGGTAGATACACTAGGATCTGACAGTGTAACAGAACAAAACAATACACCTGATATAGACTCCAACGACACAAATTCTACGGTATATACACTAGGATATGACAGTGTTCCAGAACAAAACAATACACCTGATATAGACCCCAACCAAACAAATTCTACAGTAGATATACTAGGATCTGAGAGTGTAACCGAACAAAACAATACACCTAATATAGACTCCAACGAAATAAATTCTACAGTAGATACACTAGGATCTGACAGTGTAACAGAACAAAATAATACATTTGATATAAAATCCAACCAAACAAATTCTACAGTAGATACAATAGGATCTGACAATGTAACAGAACAAAACAATACACCTGATATAGACTCCAACGAAACAAATTCTACGGTAGATACACTAGGATTTGACAGTGTAGCAAAACAAAACAATACACCTGATATAGATTCCAAGGACACAAATTCTACAGTAGATACACTAGGATCTGGCAGTGTAACAGAACAAAACAATACACTTGATATAGAATCCAACCAAACAAATTCTACAGTAGATACATTAGGATCTGACAGTGTAACAGAACTAAACAATAAACCTGATATAGACTCCAACGAAACAAATTTTACAGTAGTTACATTAGGATCTGACAGTGTAAGAGATCAAAACAATACACCTGATATAGACTCCAACCAAACAAATTTTACGGTATATACTCTAGGATTTGACCGTGTAACAGAACAAAACAATACATTTGATATAAAATCCAACCAAAGAAATTCTACAGTAGATACACTAGGATCTGACAGTGTAACAGAACAAAACAATACATTTGATTTAAAATCCAACCAAGCAAAGTTTACAGTAGATACACTAGGATCTGACAGTGTAACAGAACAAAACAATACACCTGATATAGACTCCAACGAAACAAAATCTACAGTAGATACACTAGGATCTGACAGTGTAACAGAACAAAACAATACACCTGATATAGACTCCAACGAAACAAATTCTACAGCAGATACACTAGGATCTGAGAGTGTAACAGAACAAAACAATACACCTGATATAGACTCCAACGACACAAATTCTACGGTAGATACACTAGGTTCTGACAGTGTAACAGAACAAAACAATACTCCTGATATAGACTCCAACGAAACAAATTCTACAGTAGATACACTAGGATCTGGCAGTGTAACGGAACAAAACAATACACCTGATATAGACTCCAACGAAACAAATTCTACAGTAGATACACTAGTATCTGACAGTGTAACAGAACAAAACAATACACCTGATATAGACTTCAACGAAACAAATTCTACGGTAGATACACTAGGATCTGACAGTGTAACAGAACAAAACAATACACCTGATATAGACTCCAACGAAACAAGTTCTACATTAGATACACTAGGATCTGACAGTGTAACAAAACAAAACAAGACATCTGATATAGACTCCAACGAAACAAATTCTACAGTAGATACACTAAGATCTGACAGTGTAAGAGAACAAAAGAATACACCTGATATAGACTCCAACGAAACCAGTTCTACGGTAGATACACTGGTATCTGACAGTGTAACAAAACAAAACAATACATTTGACATAAAATCCAACACAACAAATTCTACAGTAGTTACACTAGGATCTGACAGTGTAACAGAACAAAACAATACACTTGATATAAATTCTACAGTAGATACACTAGGATCTGTCAGTGTAACAGAACAAAAGAATACACCTGATATAGACTCCAACGAAACAAATTCTACAGTAGATACACTAGGATCTGACAGTGTAACAGAACAAAACAAGACATCTGATATAGACTCCAACGAAACAAATTCTACAGTAGATACACTAGGATCTGACAGTGTAAGAGAACAAAAGAATACACCTGATATAGACTCCAACGAAACCAGTTCTACGGTAGATACACTGGTATCTGACAGTGTAACAAAACAAAACAATACATTTGACATAAAATCCAACACAACAAATTCTACAGTAGTTGCACTAGGATCTGACAGTGTAACAGAACAAAACAATACACTTGATATAGACTCCAACCAAAGAAATTCTACAGTAGATACACTAGGATCTGACAGTGTAACAGAACAAAACAATACATTTGATTTAAAATCCAACCAAGCAAAGTTTACAGTAGATACACTAGGATCTGACAGTGTAACAGAACAAAACAATACACCTGATATAGACTCCAACGAAACAAAATCTACAGTAGATACACTAGGATCTGACAGTGTAACAGAACAAAACAATACACCTGATATAGACTCCAACGAAACAAATTGTACAGTAGATACACTAGGATCTGAGAGTGTAACAGAACAAAACAATACACCTGATATAGACTCCAACGACACAAATTCTACGGTAGATACACTAGGTTCTGACAGTGTAACAGAACAAAACAATACTCCTGATATAGACTCCAACGAAACAAATTCTACAGTAGATACACTAGGATCTGGCAGTGTAACGGAACAAAACAATACACCTGATATAGACTCCAACGAAACAAATTCTACAGTAGATACACTAGTATCTGACAGTGTAACAGAACAAAACAATACACCTGATATAGACTCCAACGAAACAAATTCTACGGTAGATACACTAGGATCTGACAGTGTAACAGAACAAAACAATACACCTGATATAGACTCCAACGAAACAAGTTCTACAGTAGATACACTAGGATCTGACAGTGTAACAGAACAAAACAATACACTTGATATAAATTCTACAGTAGATACACTAGGATCTGACAGTGTAACAGAACAAAAGAATACACCTGATATAGACTCCAACGAAACAAATTCTACAGTAGATACACTAGGATCTGACAGTGTAACAGAACAAAACAAGACATCTGATATAGAATCCAACCAAACAAATTCTACAGTAGATACACTAGGATCTGACAGTGTAACAGAACAAAACAATACACCTGATATAGACTTCAACGAAACAAATTCTACGGTAGATACACTAGGATCTGACAGTGTAACAGAACAAAACAATACACCTGATATAGACTCCAACGACACAAATTCTACGGTATATACACTAGGATCTGACAGTGTTCCAGAACAAAACAATACACCTGATATAGACCCCAACCAAACAAATTCTACAGTAGATATACTAGGATCTGAGAGTGTAACCGAACAAAACAATACACCTAATATAGACTCCAACGAAATAAATTCTACAGTAGATACACTAGGATCTGACAGTGTAACAGAACAAAATAATACATTTGATATAAAATCCAACCAAACAAATTCTACAGTAGATACAATAGGATCTGACAATGTAACAGAACAAAACAATACACCTGATATAGACTCCAACGAAACAAATTCTACGGTAGATACACTAGGATTTGACAGTGTAGCAAAACAAAACAATACACCTGATATAGATTCCAAGGACACAAATTCTACAGTAGATACACTAGGATCTGGCAGTGTAACAGAACAAAACAATACACTTGATATAGAATCCAACCAAACAAATTCTACAGTAGATACATTAGGATCTGACAGTGTAACAGAACTAAACAATAAACCTGATATAGACTCCAACGAAACAAATTTTACAGTAGTTACATTAGGATCTGACAGTGTAAGAGATCAAAACAATACATCTGATATAGACTCCAACCAAACAAATTTTACGGTATATACTCTAGGATTTGACCGTGTAACAGAACAAAACAATACATTTGATATAAAATCCAACCAAAGAAATTCTACAGTAGATACACTAGGATCTGACAGTGTAACAGAACAAAACAATACATTTGATTTAAAATCCAACCAAGCAAAGTTTACAGTAGATACACTAGGATCTGACAGTGTAACAGAACAAAACAATACACCTGATATAGACTCCAACGAAACAAAATCTACAGTAGATACACTAGGATCTGACAGTGTAACAGAACAAAACAATACACCTGATATAGACTCCAACGAAACAAATTCTACAGCAGATACACTAGGATCTGAGAGTGTAACAGAACAAAACAATACACCTGATATAGACTCCAACGACACAAATTCTACGGTAGATACACTAGGTTCTGACAGTGTAACAGAACAAAACAATACTCCTGATATAGACTCCAACGAAACAAATTCTACAGTAGATACACTAGGATCTGGCAGTGTAACGGAACAAAACAATACACCTGATATAGACTCCAACGAAACAAATTCTACAGTAGATACACTAGTATCTGACAGTGTAACAGAACAAAACAATACACCTGATATAGACTTCAACGAAACAAATTCTACGGTAGATACACTAGGATCTGACAGTGTAACAGAACAAAACAATACACCTGATATAGACTCCAACGAAACAAGTTCTACATTAGATACACTAGGATCTGACAGTGTAACAAAACAAAACAAGACATCTGATATAGACTCCAACGAAACAAATTCTACAGTAGATACACTAAGATCTGACAGTGTAAGAGAACAAAAGAATACACCTGATATAGACTCCAACGAAACCAGTTCTACGGTAGATACACTGGTATCTGACAGTGTAACAAAACAAAACAATACATTTGACATAAAATCCAACACAACAAATTCTACAGTAGTTACACTAGGATCTGACAGTGTAACAGAACAAAACAATACACTTGATATAAATTCTACAGTAGATACACTAGGATCTGTCAGTGTAACAGAACAAAAGAATACACCTGATATAGACTCCAACGAAACAAATTCTACAGTAGATACACTAGGATCTGACAGTGTAACAGAACAAAACAAGACATCTGATATAGACTCCAACGAAACAAATTCTACAGTAGATACACTAGGATCTGACAGTATAAGAGAACAAAAGAATACACCTGATATAGACTCCAACGAAACCAGTTCTACGGTAGATACACTGGTATCTGACAGTGTAACAAAACAAAACAATACATTTGACATAAAATCCAACACAACAAATTCTACAGTAGTTGCACTAGGATCTGACAGTGTAACAGAACAAAACAATACACTTGATATAGACTCCAACCAAAGAAATTCTACAGTAGATACACTAGGATCTGACAGTGTAACAGAACAAAACAATACATTTGATTTAAAATCCAACCAAGCAAAGTTTACAGTAGATACACTAGGATCTGACAGTGTAACAGAACAAAACAATACACCTGATATAGACTCCAACGAAACAAAATCTACAGTAGATACACTAGGATCTGACAGTGTAACAGAACAAAACAATACACCTGATATAGACTCCAACGAAACAAATTGTACAGTAGATACACTAGGATCTGAGAGTGTAACAGAACAAAACAATACACCTGATATAGACTCCAACGACACAAATTCTACGGTAGATACACTAGGTTCTGACAGTGTAACAGAACAAAACAATACTCCTGATATAGACTCCAACGAAACAAATTCTACAGTAGATACACTAGGATCTGGCAGTGTAACGGAACAAAACAATACACCTGATATAGACTCCAACGAAACAAATTCTACAGTAGATACACTAGTATCTGACAGTGTAACAGAACAAAACAATACACCTGATATAGACTCCAACGAAACAAATTCTACGGTAGATACACTAGGATCTGACAGTGTAACAGAACAAAACAATACACCTGATATAGACTCCAACGAAACAAGTTCTACAGTAGATACACTAGGATCTGACAGTGTAACAGAACAAAACAATACACTTGATATAAATTCTACAGTAGATACACTAGGATCTGACAGTGTAACAGAACAAAAGAATACACCTGATATAGACTCCAACGAAACAAATTCTACAGTAGATACACTAGGATCTGACAGTGTAACAGAACAAAACAAGACATCTGATATAGAATCCAACCAAACAAATTCTACAGTAGATACACTAGGATCTGACAGTGTAACAGAACAAAACAATACACCTGATATAGACTCCAACGACACAAATTCTACAGAAGATACACTAGGATCTGACAGTGTAAGAGAACAAAACAAGACTTCTGATATAGACTCCAACGAAACAAATTCTACAGTAGATACACTAGGATCTGACAGTGTAAGAGAACAAAACAATACACCTGATATAGACTCCAACGAAACAAATTCTACAGTAGATACACTAGGATCTGACAGTGTAACAGAACAAAACAATACACTTGATATAGACTCCAACGAAACAAATTCTACAGTAGTTGCACTAGGATCTGACAGTGTAACAGAACAAAACAATACACTTGATATAGACTCCAACCAAAGAAATTCTACAGTAGATACACTAGGATCTGACAGTGTAACAGAACAAAACAATACATTTGATTTAAAATCCAACCAAGCAAAGTTTACAGTAGATACACTAGGATCTGACAGTGTAACAGAACAAAACAATACACCTGATATAGACTCCAACGAAACAAAATCTACAGTAGATACACTAGGATCTGACAGTGTAACAGAACAAAACAATACACCTGATATAGACTCCAACGAAACAAATTCTACAGTAGATACACTAGGATCTGAGAGTGTAACAGAACAAAACAATACACCTGATATAGACTCCAACGACACAAATTCTACGGTAGATACACTAGGTTCTGACAGTGTAACAGAACAAAACAATACTCCTGATATAGACTCCAACGAAACAAATTCTACAGTAGATACACTAGGATCTGGCAGTGTAACGGAACAAAACAATACACCTGATATAGACTCCAACGAAACAAATTCTACAGTAGATACACTAGTATCTGACAGTGTAACAGAACAAAACAATACACCTGATATAGACTTCAACGAAACAAATTCTACGGTAGATACACTAGGATCTGACAGTGTAACAGAACAAAACAATACACCTGATATAGACTCCAACGAAACAAGTTATACAGTAGATACACTAGGATCTGACAGTGTAACAAAACAAAACAAGACATCTGATATTGACTCCAACGAAACAAATTCTACAGTAGATACACTAGGATCTGACAGTGTAAGAGAACAAAAGAATACACCTAATATAGACTCCAACGAAACCAGTTTTACGGTAGATACACTGGTATCTGACAGTGTAACAAAACAAAACAATACATTTGACATAAAATCCAACACAACAAATTCTACAGTAGTTACACTAAGATCTGACAGTGTAACAGAACAAAACAATACACTTGATATAAATTCTACAGTAGATACACTAGGATCTGACAGTGTAACAGAACAAAAGAATACACCTGATATAGACTCCAACGAAACAAATTCTACAGTAGATACACTAGGATCTGACAGTATAACAGAACAAAACAAGACATCTGATATAGAATCCAACCAAACAAATTCTACAGTAGATACACTAGGATCTGACAGTGTAACAGAACAAAACAATACACCTGATATAGACTCCAACGACACAAATTCTACAGAAGATACACTAGGATCTGACAGTGTAACAGAACAAAACAAGACTTCTGATATAGACTCCAACGAAACAAATTCTACAGTAGATACACTAGGATCTGACAGTGTAAGAGAACAAAAGAATACACCTGATATAGACTCCAACGAAACCAGTTCTACGGTTGATACACTGGGATCTGACAGTGTAACAAAACAAAACAATACATTTGACATAAAATCCAACACAACAAATTCTACAGTAGTTACACTAGGATCTGACAGTGTAACAGAACAAAACAATACACTTGATATAGACTCCAACGAAACAAATTCTACAGTAGATACACTAGGATCTGACAGTGTAACAGAACAAAACAATACACTTGATATAGACTCCAACGAAACAAATTCTACAGTAGATACACTAGGATCTGACAGTGTAACAGAACAAAAGACTACACCTGATATAGACTCCAACGAAACCAGTTCTACGGTTGATACACTGGGATCTGACAGTGTAACAAAACAAAACAATACATTTGACATAAAATCCAACACAACAAATTCTACAGTAGTTACACTAGGATCTGACAGTGTAACAGAACAAAACAATACACTTGATATAGACTTCAACGAAACAAATTCTACAGTAGATACACTAGGATCTGACAGTGTAACAGAACAAAACAATAGATTTAAGATAGACTCCAACCAAACAAATTCTACAGTAGATACACTAGGATCTGACAGAGAACAAAATAGTACATTTTATATAAAATCCAACCAAATAAATTCTACAGTAGATACACTAGGATCTGACAAAGAACAAAACAATGAACCTGATATAGACTCCAATGAATCAAATTCTACAGTAGATACACTAGGATCTGACAGTGTAACAGAACAAAACAATACACCTGATATAGACTCCAACGAAACAAATTCTACGGTAGATACACTAGGATTTGACAGTGTAGCAAAACAAAACAATACACCTGACATAGACTCCAACGACACAAATTCTACAGTAGATACACTAGAATCTGACAGTGTAACAGAACAAAACAATACACCTGATATAGACTCCAACGAAACAAATTCTACAAAAGATACACTAGGATCTGACAGTGTAACAGAACAAAACAATACACCTGATATAGACTCCAACGACACCAATTCTACGGTAGATACACTAGGATCTGAGAGTGTAACAGAACAAAACAATACACCTGATATAGACTCCAACGAAACAAATTCTACAGAAGATACACTAGGATCTGACAGTGTAACAGAACAAAACAATACACCTGATATAGACTCCAACGACACAAATTCTACAGTAGATACACTAGGATCTGACAGTGTAACAGAACAAAACAATACACCTGATATAGACTCCAACCAAACAAATTCTACAGTAGATACACTAGGATCTGACAGTGTAACAGAACAAAACAATACACCTGATATAGACTTCAACGACACCAATTTTACAGTAGATACACTAGGATCTGACAGTGTAACAGAACAAAACAATACACCTGATATAGACTCCAACCAAACAAATTCTACAGTAGATACACTAGGATCTGTCAGTGTAACAGAACAAAACAATACACCTGATATAGACTCCAACCGAACAACTTCTACAGTAGATACACTAGGATCTGACAGTGTAACAGAACAAAACAATACACCTGATATAGACTCCAACCAAACAAATTCTACAGTAGATACACTAGGATCTGTCAGTGTAACAGAACAAAACAATACACCTGATATAGACTCCAACCGAACAAATTCTACAGTAGATACACTAGGATTTGACAGTGTAACAGAACAAAACAATACCTTTGATATAAAATCCAACGAAACAAATTCTACAGTAGATACACTAGGATCTGACAGTGTAACAGAACAAAACAATAAATTTGACATAAAATCCAACGACACAAATTCTACAGTAGTTACAATAGGATCTGACAGTGTAACAGAACAAAACAATACACCTGATATAGACGCCAACGACACAAATTCTACAGTAGATACACTAGGATCTGACAGTGTAACAGAACTAAACAATACACCTGATATAGACTCCAACCGAACAAATTCTACAGTAGATACACTAGGATCTGACAGTGTAAGAGAACAAAACAAGACTTCTGATATAGACTCCAACGAAACAAATTCTACAGTAGATACACTAGGATCTGACAGTGTAAGAGAACAAAACAATACACCTGATATAGACTCCAACGAAACAAATTCTACAGTAGATACACTAGGATCTGACAGTGTAACAGAACAAAACAATACACTTGATATAGACTCCAACGAAACAAATTCTACAGTAGTTGCACTAGGATCTGACAGTGTAACAGAACAAAACAATACACTTGATATAGACTCCAACCAAAGAAATTCTACAGTAGATACACTAGGATCTGACAGTGTAACAGAACAAAACAATACATTTGATTTAAAATCCAACCAAGCAAAGTTTACAGTAGATACACTAGGATCTGACAGTGTAACAGAACAAAACAATACACCTGATATAGACTCCAACGAAACAAAATCTACAGTAGATACACTAGGATCTGACAGTGTAACAGAACAAAACAATACACCTGATATAGACTCCAACGAAACAAATTCTACAGTAGATACACTAGGATCTGAGAGTGTAACAGAACAAAACAATACACCTGATATAGACTCCAACGACACAAATTCTACGGTAGATACACTAGGTTCTGACAGTGTAACAGAACAAAACAATACTCCTGATATAGACTCCAACGAAACAAATTCTACAGTAGATACACTAGGATCTGGCAGTGTAACGGAACAAAACAATACACCTGATATAGACTCCAACGAAACAAATTCTACAGTAGATACACTAGTATCTGACAGTGTAACAGAACAAAACAATACACCTGATATAGACTTCAACGAAACAAATTCTACGGTAGATACACTAGGATCTGACAGTGTAACAGAACAAAACAATACACCTGATATAGACTCCAACGAAACAAGTTCTACAGTAGATACACTAGGATCTGACAGTGTAACAAAACAAAACAAGACATCTGATATTGACTCCAACGAAACAAATTCTACAGTAGATACACTAGGATCTGACAGTGTAAGAGAACAAAAGAATACACCTGATATAGACTCCAACGAAACCAGTTTTACGGTAGATACACTGGTATCTGACAGTGTAACAAAACAAAACAATACATTTGACATAAAATCCAACACAACAAATTCTACAGTAGTTACACTAAGATCTGACAGTGTAACAGAACAAAACAATACACTTGATATAAATTCTACAGTAGATACACTAGGATCTGACAGTGTAACAGAACAAAACAAGACATCTGATATAGAATCCAACCAAACAAATTCTACAGTAGATACACTAGGATCTGACAGTGTAACAGAACAAAACAATACACCTGATATAGACTCCAACGACACAAATTCTACAGAAGATACACTAGGATCTGACAGTGTAACAAAACAAAACAATACATTTGACATAAAATCCAACACAACAAATTCTACAGTAGTTACACTAAGATCTGACAGTGTAACAGAACAAAACAATACACTTGATATAAATTCTACAGTAGATACACTAGGATCTGACAGTGTAACAGAACAAAACAATACACCTGATATAGACTCCAACGACACAAATTCTACAGTAGATACACTAGGATCTGACAGTGTAACAGAACAAAACAATACACCTGATATAGACTCCAACGACACAAATTCTACAGTAGATACACTAGGATCTGACAGTGTAACAGAACAAAACAATACACCTGATATAGACTCCAACACAACAAATTCTACAGTAGATACACTAGGATCTGACAGTGTAACAGAACAAAACAAGACTTCTGATATAGACTCCAACGAAACAAATTCTACAGTAGATACACTAGGATCTGACAGTGTAAGAGAACAAAAGAATACACCTGATATAGACTCCAACGAAACAAATTCTACAGTAGATACACTAGGATCTGACAGTATAACAGAACAAAACAAGACATCTGATATAGAATCCAACCAAACAAATTCTACAGTAGATACACTAGGATCTGACAGTGTAACAGAACAAAACAATACACCTGATATAGACTCCAACGACACAAATTCTACAGAAGATACACTAGGATCTGACAGTGTAACAGAACAAAACAAGACTTCTGATATAGACTCCAACGAAACAAATTCTACAGTAGATACACTAGGATCTGACAGTGTCACAGAACAAAACAATACACCTAATATAGACTCCAACGAAACAAATTCTACGGTAGATACACTAGGATCTGACAGTGTAACAGAACAAAACAATACCTTTGATATAAAATCCAACCAAACAAATTCTACAGTAGATACCCTAGGATCTGACAGTGTAACAGAAGAAAACAATACATTTGACATAAAATCCTACCAAACAAATTCTACAGTAGATACACTAGAATCTGACAGTGTAACAGAACAAAACATTACATTTGATATAGAATTCAACCAAACAATTTCAACAGTAGATACACTAGTATGTGACAGTTTGACAGAACAAATCAATACATTTGATATAGAATCCAACCAAACAATTCCTACAGTAGATACACTAGTATGTGACAGTGTGACAGAACAAATCAATACACCTGATATAGAATCCAACCAAACAATTCCTACAGTAGATACACTAGGATCTGACAGTGTGACAGAACAAATCAATACATTTGATATAGAATCCAACCAAACAATTCCTACAGTAGATACACTAGTATCTGACAGTGTGACAGAACAAATCAATATATTTGATATAGAATCCAACCAAACAATTCCTAAAGTAGATACACTAGTATCTGACAGTGTAACGGAACAAAACAATACACCTGATATATAATCCAACCAAACAATTCCTACAGTAGATACCCTAGGGATTGATAGTGTGACAGAACAAAACAATACACCTGATATAGAATCCAATCAAACAAGTTTTGCAGTTAACGCACAATTAACAGAAACGGTTACTGCAAACCCAGAAACAATATCAAACATAATTAATAGATGTGAAAGGCAAGATATTTCTTTAAATCAGACAAAATACTCACTAAACACTAAAAGACCGACAGCAACTGGAAAAGTGACATCAACTAAGTTTGAAGTCAAAACATGTACTTGTTACAAAAACAAACGTACCACACAAAATAGAAATCTTGCTGGTAATGACGCAGACTTTGCTGTAGATTGTCAAACCATTGAAAGTAACACAAGGCGAGGCACTATCTAGATTTACTAAAATATATATGTATGTAGATATGTATAGTATAAGTATAATATCCACGTTTAGGAACAGTTCACATACAGACTACTATGATAAATTGATGAACTCCCTGAAACCCACGAGACGGATAAATATAGTATTATTATAAGACGATACCCGCCACAAGAAACATCAAAATGCATGAACCATTGAGAGAAAACCAGGTGAAAATTGATAAAAACAGGAAAAACTGTCAAGTAGTTAAGTATTCATGTTCGATTTTTTTATATCTTTATCGAATTGGCTATATGATACATTTTTGAACTCTAATGTGCGCTTTTAAAATACACAAATATGAGTTAAACGGCATTATCTTCTTTCAGATAACACAGTGATATTGTAAGTCTTATTATATTTTATTAACAACAAGAAGTATGCGATATTATAGAGTTCTTATCCATCTTAATGAGAACAGAAGTATATATGTAGTATTTAACTTAACATGGCACTGTCAACTGTACTCACATTAGCATGTTTAGTTACAGTAAGAGTTTATCCTGTAGTGCTAACAATGTTATTTAATGTATTAAGACAGCATTTTGAATAATAACACACTGTAACTAATATATATATATATATATAAAGATAGAGTTGTACTTCGCATAACAAACAACTAATGCTTCTAACAATAAACACGTATAGTGAAAGGTTTTTATTTATATTCAATTAACATTTGCATTGTGGTCAGCTAACATTTCTCTTCACATTTTGTTCCTATCATCATGGACATTTTTCTGAACCAATTCCATTTTCCAAGACGCTGTTGTTCATTTCAATTCTTTACTAATGCGCTAATTCAGTTCTATAACTATAACTAAAATCAACATAGACTAATTTTGCATGGGCTGTCAAAAGGTTGTTATTTTTCTATGTAAAAGATTCCGATATTGTCGGCTATTTGTACAAATAAGAAGCGGTCTAGTCTTTAGAATACAGACAAACTTCAACACAGTGTCACATGCCTCAGTGGCTCAGTCGGCGGAGTGATAGACCGTCAGTCGGACACAGGCCTCCATAACTCTGTGGGCGGAATGATAGACCATCAGTCTGACACAGGCCTCAGTGGCTCAGTCGGCGGAGTGATAGACCGTCAGTCTGACACAGGTCTCGATAACTCTGTGGGCGGATTGATAGACCGTCAGTCTGACACAGGCCTCAGTGGCTCAGTCGGCGGAGTGATAGACCGTCAGTCGGACACAGGTCTCGATAACTATGTGGGCGGAGTGATAGACCGTCAGTCTGATACAGGCCTCAGTGGCTCAGTCGGCGGAGTGATAGACCGCCAGTCGGACACAGGTCTCGATAACTCTGTGGGCGGAGTGATAGACCGTCAGTCTGACACAGGCCTCAGTGGCTCAGTCGGCGGAGTAAAAGACAGTCAGTCTGTCACAGGCCTCGGTGGCTCAGTCGGCGGAGTGATAGACAGTCAGTCTGGCACAGGCCTCGGTGGCTCAGTCGGCGGAGTGATAGACCGTCAGTCGGACACAGGTCTCGATAACTCTGTGGGCGGAGTGATAGACCGTCAGTCGGACACAGGTCTCGATAACTCTGGGGGCGGAGTGATAGACCGTCAGTCTGACACAGGCCTCGGTGGCTCAGTCGGCGGAGTGATAGACAGTCAGTCTGTCACAGGCCTCGGTGGCTCAGTCGGCGGAGTGATAGACAGTCAGTCTGTCACAGGCCTCGGTGGCTCAGTCGGCGGAGTGATAGACAATCAGTCTGTCACAGGCCTCGGTGGCTCAGTCGGCGGAGTGATAGACAGTCAGTCTGTCACAGGCCTCGGTGGCTCAGTCGGCGGAGTGATAGACCGTCAGTCGGACACAGGTCTCGATAACTCTGTGGGCGGAGTGATAGACCGTCAGTCTGACACAGGCCTCGGTGGCTCAGTCGGCGGAGTGATAGACCGTCAGTCTGTCACAGGCCTCGGTGGCTCAGTCGACGGAGTGATAGACAGTCAGTCTGTCACAGGCCTCGGTGGCTCAGTCGGCGGAGTGATAGACCTTCAGCCCGACGCAGGCCTCAGTTGCCAGGTACTCGCCCAAAGTTGAGGGATTCCTCATGTCAAAGAGCCTGGTTTCCTCCCTAACTTAACCTGGCAACACCGCCATATAAGTGAAATAAGCAATCAATCGATCGTACAGTGGACAGACTATCTGACCAAACCACAATTATTTAGTTTTTTAATGCGATTTAAGTGCTTACTTTCATTTAAAGATCGAAGTCGGAAATTTGACAGTCCGTGACATGATGAATGTTGCTGATATTACTAATATTGGTAATTACCGGTATGTAAGTATTATTGCATATGAATTTTATAGTATTTTGTTACGTTTTTCATTTCAATTACTGCCCATCATTTCTTCCATGTCAGTTGGAGAAAAGTCAATGCTTCAATCTTTATAGGTGATTTGTTTGTAGACATATAATAAATGGTGTAGACGAATCCGTACGCTTGCAGGTATTTATCCATCTTACGAGAGTATAATTACAGCCTTGACAGCTGATTTAAGGATTCAAGAATTAGTGTACCAGATCAGGTTTGCCATGTATTAAACTGGTAGTTTCAGATATATTAGTTCAATCCTATCCTATTATCGTTTAATTGCTGTCTAATAGGTTCGTCTTGCTTTGCAGTTCAAGAAACGGGGAATTCACATGTTTTGTCAAGATTAAATACTATGTCGGAAATATCCTCGGGAATTTCCGCCCAGACACGGTCTGCTTCGTATTGACTTTGTATATTGATTGTGTTGTTTTATGTCTGATGGAATTATTATGTTATAGTGTTATTTGGTTGGAAATAAGCATGTGACAGATACCAGGCTCCACATAGGAGATTAAATATAATAGATAATATCAGTGATAGATTTTGTGATGAGGTGACATGTGACATATACAATTATTGATGTCCTTCACTTCCACAGTGTATTTCCTATCCACTTCACATGAACGGTTGGATGGCAACCTTAATGCTACATTAGACGTCATTCAGCGATGAACTTGACGAATGGAAGAGAGTAATCAGGGTATTTCCGTTATCACAGATAACGATATAATCATTATTTTCTATGTAAATGTAGGCTTAGTATAAACAGGCTTTTTTTTATAAACGAACAGAATGTTAAATTAATTAACCGATTTACTCTTATCCTCCCGTAATATAAAATTAATAAAATTAAAGTCCACATGGATTTGTCCCCACCATCTTTTAAATGATATAGCAAATATATATTTAAAATGAAACAGTTTAATTGTTTAATTTAACAAAAAAACTGTATGTTAAACGAATCAATCTTTCTGTTCTCCCTTTTTTCTGTGATCATGTTTGTTGGGTGTGAATAAATGATTTATAATGAACAAATATTATAGTTTTCTTTTCCTCAAAACCGAGTCAAGTAGTCAAAAGACAATTTAATTTCATCGCATCGCTTGAAGAGAAACTGTCAGTAAACAAAACAAATTTTTACCACATAATCATTCCTAACCTTTGGAAACTATAGAGAAGCTTTGCAAAGGTTTCAATCTATCAGGAAAGGAAAACATTCTTCTAAAGTCAGTCACATTTCATTCAATGCGGTGTTTCCGGCGTACATTATAATCCTTCATTGAGAAGAAGAATTGCAAGTAAAATTCAATATTGTCTTGACATTTAGATATCATTCATGAAACTGATTCATTATAATCAAGTAGTTTATAAGATAGACCGATATCAGCTTACGGCTCTTGGCTTTGAACGCGTTGTATGCAATCAGTACACAGTTTCCCACTTCCATTTTTTATGAGTGCATGATAGTTTTAGTGCATTTTTTTTTCCTTTTTTCTGCTTCTGTGCAATCTTTTTTCTAAGCATCCTATACTTTTCGGGTGTATGAAGAGGACAGGTTAAAGTGGCATGAGCTGACAAAATGTTGATATTTTGACGTTAAAGCAGAATGTTGAAAATATTGGCTATTTTTTTCAAGATATCTAATTAGGAAGCTTTTTACTGCTTGTAGTCTCGAAAATGTACGATAAAGTATTGTTTTGAACTAACTTTGGCTTAGAATGAATGAATGGTCGTCCCGGTTAGGCCACATACAGTATGGATTTTCATCATTCCAACGCCAATCATTTAGTTTTTCGATGGCCTCCTAAGCCACTTACTGTCGTGACGATCAGAAATTATGAAAAAAGTGTGAATTTTGGCAGCTCATGCCACTTTAACCAATCAGCAGTAAGTTGGACCATAATTCCACTTGTTGAATATAACAAAAATAACACACTGCCTGGGAGTGAAATTATCGGGGATGTAATGTGAGAAACACGAATTATTAATATCGGACATTCAGAGCGAACTTTTGCTGTCTTTAGTCTGGGTTTCTGACTCCAAAATGACTATTTTTTTTAACTGAATGGCGTATTTTGGAGTCAGGGCTCATTGCAATCAAAAAGTCGGAGTAGACTGCCCGCTTCTGATCAGGCAGTTTGCTGTCAGATTTAGACGGTAAGTAACAATACAACTGACTCAAATAGTATCATTATGACAATCATGAATAATTTAGCTTTTTGTAAAGTGAATTTAACGTTTTAAAACTGAAAAACCGCTAAACAGTCAACTCCGGCTTTTTGATTGGCATGTACCCTGACTCCAAAATACGATCGTCAGTATAAAAAAATAGTCATTTTGGAGTCAGAAACCCGGACTATATATTTATATGATTGTTTGCCTGTTTTGACTATTTTTAGGTATTCCTATGCCACGAAACTCAGAATACACAAAAATAAACCTTGACACCCAAAAATTTGTGTTAATTACTTTTTCTCGCAAATAGAACAATGACACAACGGTTGTTATTTACCGGATCAATAACAAGAATATTTGAAATATATACATGTATTCCCACGTATTCGCCCATAGCCCTCTACATGTCCCCTAATTGGCATTCTTTTAAAGAATGCAATATGTTGCTAAACAAACAACCCAAAATTCATTCGACTGGTACGTTTTTCACTTGTTGGTTTTAGCTACTGTGTGATGGGGCGGGGCATTAAGGCATAGAAAACTCCCGGAATAGATGCAATCCATCTTAAACGATACGCACCAATGTCCTAAAAACACAGAACGACTGATTTCTTTGACAGCCTGTTGCAAAATGCGACCACTAGCAGTTGCCATGACGTCGTGTCTCTTCGCTGTGATATTTAGTGGCAACTAGGCTTCGTTTCTATGGCCTGTAAGTCAGTAGCGAGTTAGGTTAATGTATTGCACCAAAGTACAATGTACATCGCAAAAATCAAGGTTTTATGAAACAGAATCCCGCTGAACTCATAAAACAACAACACCTTGACATCTCCCTTAAACAAAATTGTTCTGCGTTTGTTTATCAGCATATCGTGTCATTCTTCATCGTGCCCTGGTAATTTGTTTATTTTGAAGTAAGTAACAAAGTATGAGTTTAATTAGTTAGTATCTTTTACAAAGTGAGTTTAACAGTATTCTCGTTATATTTTAGGGATTACGCTTTCTTCAAAAATGGCAGAAATTCTTCTACCGATACGGGAATCGAACTCGTGTCCCAGAGTATGGCTGAATGGATAAGGTAGCCGGCATTTAGTGCTGGTGATAGGTGCCATATTCTTGGATGTGAGGCCTTCGCGGAAACACGGAAAATGTTTTTTTGTAAATGGTTGTCCGCGTCATTTTTCATAAATCCGCGTTTTTCATCAGTGAACTGACAAGTATCAACTAACAGGAGGTTTGAAAATCTCCCGCAGAGTGCGCGCATGGATGACTGGCGAATGTTTGTTCGAAGGCTTTGGCGTAACCACTTACTCACTGTATGTTAGCTTATTGACCTATTACTATATAGGCCCAATTAAGTAATGTGATACTGCCCGATTTTGACATGACCTGACTAAAATTTGTGATGACGGCCCATCGAAATGACAGATTAAAAAGCAAGATTTTCTTGCTCTGAAAACGGACATAGGCCTATACTATTTTAACGCTTGCGGTCAAAAACGTTTGGCCTTTGTTCATGATAGGATAAACTGGCAATTCTTCAAGTAGGATTTATTGTTTTAATCAAGAAGCTAAGGTTCGCATTTTGAAAAGTTAGTTTAGCATTTGCCATCTTCATAATATTGAATTTAGCCTAGAATAAGCGGCCTTTGCTACTTTTCGGCAGTGACGAGATGTGACGATAATTGGACCCTTAATGTATACGGCCGCAATAATACGTCTTCGCTGACAGTAAGGCACATTTCGGCTGTTGCGAAACATACGGTGGATAAATGAACGTTAAAACGAATTTAAAAAAAAACAAAAACAAAGAATTTAGTTCAACACCTATTAGTGACGAGTTTTCACTTAATTTATTTTCCAATTAGCAAAAAAATCTTAAATTTTGGATTTTTCTTTAATTTTAATCCATAAATATTATTTTGTTCTCAAACTACATGTAGGTAAAACTTGATCATAATTCAATGTATCCAAAGACTTTGTGGGTTAACGAGGGGGAGGGGGGTATTCTTGACAGACAAAGTTTCCTCTTTTTTCGGGCCTGCTCTCACACCCCTGCATACTCTGAGGCCCGGGTTCGATTCAGGTTTCGCATTTCAACCCAAATCGGTAGAATAATTTCTGCCATTTTTCAAGAAAGTGTTATCCCAAAAAATAACGAGAATACGGCAACACAGTAGGATAAAATAAAAAGTTACTTACTAGAGCTAAGGTAGATTTGCCTTAATAAAGGGACAACCCCGGGGCAAAGATCGTTTAAATATGTGCCATTCAACTGTTGTTTTTTAAATACATAAAGTATCCAGATTGGTAAATTTCCTAGCTCCCACGCAAGCGCTGAATAGCGAGTTTTAATGGGAAATCATTTGTATGCTTTGTTTACTGACTGAGAATGGACCTTGGTCAGGTGAGCAGTATAAACCGTTGTAGGTGCGCGTGTGGTGCTCATTCGGCTGTTGGTCTACTGACTAACTTGTTTTAGAGGCATGTAGAAGTTGGATGGATAATGAAATAAATTGTCTATGGATAAACAACTTCTTTGAAGAAAGTTTTCAAAACACGACGTTTCGATGTTTATTCTAACATCGTTTTCAAGTAAATGATAACGGTACAGGGATGCTTTTAATTGGTTGATACGGTTTGACAACCACTCAAATACATCCATTTTTATCGCATGCTACAAGTCGGTACGACAAATCGCACCGTGTGAGCGGATCTTAAGGTTACATAAACAATAGCAGGTATTGTGTCAGACCATACCATACCTAATATTTCGAACCACTTTCTTAATCTATATATAAACAGCATCAAACAAAACTCATCTTCTAAATTGACAACATATCTTAGCTTTAAAGAAAACCTTGACTTCAAGCCCTATCTAAACTATTGTAGAAGCTGGAAATACCGACAAGCATTTTGTAGGCTGAGAATCAGCAACCTCGATCTTCGCATCGAGACAGACAGACAGACAGACATAAAAAACATATATCCAAAGAGAAGATCGTCTTTGTCGGTATTGTAATTTAAATACTGTTGAAGATGAAAGTCATTTCATTTTGCATTATCCACTTTATAGTACCCCGAGAATCAATCTGTACAATGAGATTTATCGATTTTCCGATTTAGGCGTTAGGAAATTAAAAATCTTACTAACAAATAATCAGAAGCCTACATGTAGCTCAATATGTTTCTTTGTGTATGCCTGTTTTGAATTACGAAAAAAAAAATAATACATTTATGGGATCTTTAAATATTACTGTATATATTTTATGTGGAGTCGAGTGCAGCATGCTTTATATTGAATATAACGCTCTTTTGGATATGTTTCCTATTATGCCGGGCACATCTCTCTTTATATGTTGTGTATATCATCATGCTCTAATAGCTCTTATAGTTATACTATACACTGTTCTGTGTGAATGTTCTGCATATTAATTTGAAATTGAAAATTGAAATTAAACAATAACTCATAACTTCAATAAACAATTAAGAGAATACTGTACATGTGTGTCTAAGGTTACATAAAGTCTACTGACTGTCAGACAGAAAATAAAGCAACAAAGAATTCCATGAATAACTCTAACAGTCTTTCATCCCAGATTGATCACTTCTTATTTTTCTACTAATCTGAAGGTCAACGAAGGCATCAAGTATAAAACTCAAGTCAAAATGGCGATCAATAATTTGGAGGTTTGATATTTCAGGTAGTATGTAAATGGACACCCCTGTTCTTAATTTTAGACAACATACTTTCACTTATTTTTTCATCCAGAAATAAGTTTTGGTATTTTTGCCACTCGCCTTATTTTATGTTTACCAATTCTTCGACCACAGCTTTTTAATACAAAGTTCAATGGAACTACAGACATCTATAGATGTTTATATTGATTGAGGAATTTATAGGTCTGTATTCTGCTATTTCCCTAGATCTTTAAGTGTTTGATTTTCATAAAAAGAAAAAGAATAAAATGTCACTTCTCTCAGCGCTGTAACATACCATCTACATTATATTAAACCCATTCTTATAAACAAAACCTTATATTTACTCTTGACAATTAAAGAGTTGTGACACGGACAATCGGTGATATTTGTATGAAAAGGTGAATTGTCTGTAGCAAAATGGTCTCTAAGGTTACCCGATTATTATCTGTATAAATATTTGCATTCAGCAACAAACGTTCATATTGTTAACATAGCAGACTCTGTGTGTTACAATAACAACCAAAAAATCTAACTCTTTTATGTTGTCGACAAAGATTTCTGAACAGGGTTAAAAAAAGTCTGTGTTTGTATATGAACTAAACGTATATTTAAAAAAACATAAGTTGGAACAAAACAACCTTCGTGTTAGTTCCCTGATAGTCAAAAAAAGTAGTGATGAAGAAATATACATATTTTCAACTCGGTCAAACTCGTCAAAGAAGCTAATTGTTTTGACGAATGATTCAAATTGAACTCAAGGGTGGACTCTTTAACCAAGGTCTGTGCATTCAAACTTCTAGTTCTAGACCAATCCCATTCTGGTGAGATCTTTTAGATGTGTCTAAGATAGACCTCGTACGCATATACACGACATAGAGCAGGAATTTCCCTATGCCTCAGCCGTCCGGGTTCACATCTTTATATAAGTTGGACTGCAATCTATATATATATATATAACACACAGGCACATGGAAAATCTTCTTGTTTAAAATAGCCATGGAGACAAGTTTCTGTGTTAAAAAGATGTATGCCATTTAGATAAATTTAAACATGTAGATAAATTTATTGTTCGACGTTGTAAGCCAACCCAAAGATTGTTTTCGTTATTCTGTGGCGAAGGCCGAAGTTATTGTTATTGGAATATAGTCAAATGCAAACCGGGAACCTTCGGCTGGTTTGAAGTTACTCAAATGGAATTATATTTTTAACACTATAACACACGGGCACAGGGAGAATCTTCTTGTCTAAAATAACCACGGAGACAAGTTTCTTATTGTGTTAAAAGTATGTTTTATTAGAGGAACCTGAGATACATTTCTGATGAGTATGATATGACATCAGTGTTGATTGTTTTCGATAGTGGATTATATTGACCACCAGGTAAGCCAAGCGACGTTAATTAGGGCGAGTTGGTACCACATGCATGTGACCTTTTATTTCACCTATCCTAAAATGTTGCATTTGTAGCAAGCTCTGGGTTATCTCTAACTCTAAATGCCTTACGTCTAAGGTTTTCAACCGTTCTTCTAGCTCCAAGCGGTATAATTTAAAAACACTGGCATCCATTTATCTTTAACAGTGTTCTTCGACCGACAGAATTTGCTCAACCGGGGAGGCGATGTTAAAAGTTTCTTTTAAGTCCAATCCGCTTACTTGAAACCCAAGGACCTTTATTAGAGTTCCGTTGGATTCATTGCTATACCCCAAAATCTATTTCGGATTTATATTTATGTTTTTTTGTGGTTTAATAGGAAAGTTTTAAACAATTTTTTTCATAAAGTGTCAAAATATTCTATGCACTGAAAAAAAAACATTTCAATATATGTCGCGCGACACGGTATACAAATTCTCCTTAACGTGTTACAGTCGAGACGCGTAATGGAATTTGTTTTCACTTCGTGCTGCGCCCGCGACACGTAATTACAAAAAATGTTTCTTTTGTGTCGCTTTTTTTTTCATTTCAGGCTGTAACAACGCGCAGAGTTGAAATTGGTCAACTTTGCCATTTAAATCTAGATTAATTTTGATAATTTTAGGTGTTGATAAGACATGCACTCTAATTACTCTGAAATAAATACTGGCTTGTAAATTAGTCTTTTTGGGAAACGCGACGGTCTGCATTTGGTGTCTAAACGACTTTTGGAGGTCATAGTAGAAATTTCAGAAAAGTCTTGTGGCTTATATTGCAGGTTATAATCAATAGGATTCACTAATACTACTTCCTGTCAATTTCTGCACATAACTGGCGCGCTCCACAAAACGACGATCAATCAACAGTTTTTCTGAGACATTCATTTTCAGTTTATTTTCACAGCGTAATCCACGTACAAGATTCACTCACATAAATACGATGGTCTATGGCAGCCCATTCGATTCAATTGCATGCTCTTGGTTTCGTAGAATTGAAGACGAAACTCGAAAATAGATCAGAAACTGGGTAGGTTTAATGTTCGATTAAAATCATTTCTGATTTTTATCCTTCAAACCAAACTTTTCGTCTGTTTTTTTTTTTTTCTCAAATAAAATCGGTAAAATAAATCAACCGTTATCTCATATACTATTGGGGGCCTTCGTGGCTCAGTAGGTAGAGCAATGGACGCTCAATCCGAACAGCCTGCCACCAATGGGTCGCGGGTTCGAATCCCACTCAGTCCAAATATTGGAAAATCTTCTGACTGGGTTTTCACTCGAACGACCTATGTGGGATGGTTACCAGTTACCAACGGAAGGTCGTGGGTTTCCTCTGGGCATAGATCCCGGTTTCCTCCCACAATAAAACTGGCAACGCCGCCATATAAGTGAAATAATCTTGAGCGCGGCGTAAAACACCTATTAATCAATCATATCCACTATTTAAATAAAAATACTATTACAATTTGGGGAGCTCATGCCACCTTCAGGTTTTGATACACTATATATCATATTAATATAAAGAGGCGTATTGACGTAGAAGTAGCGGCAATTTATAGAAAAGTCATATTTTCGTATTTGAATATAAATGTTGATCAAATGTGAAATGTAAAGTAGCTATTTAACATATTTCCTTCTGTTGCGTTTGAATAGCACTTTTAGTTTTATCTCGAAAGCCGAAGAATAACCCAGCGTCTTGTGGGTTATCCCTCCGCATTTCAAGAAAAAATATAAATGCTATTCAAACACAGCTGTACAATATTCTGTTTATTATTTATGTTATCATGTTTAGGCTGGGGATTATTAAGCCCCAAATTTATCAATTATAAAAAAGAAAATATTAACAAACTTATGACGGATTAGGTTTTCATCAGACGTAGGGATATATATCGCTTATCAATGAAACAACAGCATGTCTGGCAGCCGGTCACAATTTCATTTTCCTTCATTTCCCATTTACGGTAATGTTAATGTCTGCTCTCACAGCGCCTTCCCTAACTTTCGTTGAACCAAATCCTTCGAAGGGGGCCTTAAACAGTCCTTTGGGAGTATTTTAAAGGCACACTTGCCGCCGTAGCCTGTTTAAATTTGCTAAGAAAACCAATTTACATGAGCTTACTACGGCTAATACCACTAAACTTAAACATAGGACACATAAAACATGTCTAGTTAGCTTTAGACTGTAAAAATGGGGTGAAAAACAAACGAAGAATCGAAGCCTGATTACAACAACAACGATCAGTGTCGGTCAACTTTCGTGTTGCATTACCCTCCTTTCAGGCCTTTGTATCTGTGGTTTACACTCAACTAATTATCAGCAGGCTTTTCCAGTCGCTGATAACCGATCGTCAGTCTGTATTTCTCAGATAAATAGGCCTACGTAAAATTACACTGTGCCGTTAGTTCACTCACTCGACTGAAACATAAAATCGCCAATAGGGGGCAGATCGGTTTGTTTACGTTCCGGGTACGTAACAATTCAAATTTTCAAATTCAAATTAAAAATACAAAGTGACGTCCAAACTTTCAAATTTTGGTAAAAATAGAAAGTTCCTAACTTATATTGTCTGGGAAAAATAAAATACGGTCTTTCTTTTTTAATGTAAACAATATTCCTGATTTTCGGGGCAAGTGTGCCTTTAAGCACAATTTACGACCAGAAAATGCGGGTAGGGGTCACTTTGCACATAATCCGCCGCATGTAAACAGACCCAGACTACCAGATCTCCATCCACCTGAACTGGTCCCATTCCACTTCTAAAATCCTTTCCAGACAGTAACTCAACCCTTGTCTTTTCATAAAAACTACAAAAATAGCCAGAAAAAATGCAGGGGGCCAGGAAAAAATAATAAAAACAAACACACAAAAATATCTGAAAGTCTGAAACTGTGACCTGTATACTATCAGCGGCCAAAAATTGCTCCAATCTCGTTCAAAATCTAACACATTGAGCTTAAAGGTATTTGGAATGATCTCTCAAGAGGAAAACTAAATGCAATGAAACGTAAGCCCCCTGTAGCCCTCCCATTTACCCCCCCCCCCCTTCCCCATTAGAACATAGCAAGGCCAATGACTGGTGAGCTAAAAAAGCTGAAAATTGTAATATCTCACCTCTGGGAAAACATATTTGAATTCTGTAAACTAGTGTGATGATCTATGAAATCACTTTTCACTGTTTTACCCGGTCATTTAATGGCAATTACATTTGGTAGTTATACGCAATGGTCCGATTCTCGGAAGCCATGATGCAGGTCACACTACGCTGTCAACAGACGATCGATAATGAAGTTTTGTTTTAGCGCTTTGGTTCTAAAATGGTACACCGATCCTCTATTGAAACAATCTAGTGTTTTCTGTTGTCAAATTGTTTAAACAAAAAAGGGTATTTGTTATTTATACATAAGTGAAAACTAGAGATTTCCTTCACATAGTTAGCATCAACACACTGCAGAGTTAAATTAATTAAGTTAATGCTAACTATGACTGAAAAGGCTTCATATTTCCATCGAACTCATATACACTGTTGTTGTTGTAAAACAGATGTCATCAAGATAGAAGTAGGTCCGGCGACGTCACCAACTTCGGCCGCGTGCAGTTAAATAACAAAACGTTTTATTGCACAGAAATTTCTGAGTGAAGGAAATCTCTAGTTTTCACTTATATATAAATAACAAATACCCTTTTTGTTTAAACAATTTGACAATAAATCTAATACGGTCTGACAGCCCATAATCAAACATACCTTTTAAAACGCAAGTCCATTTGTAAAGAAGCTGGGATGTTCACGTAATGCTCTTCGATCTTACTGTTTGCGTTTAATCAATAAAATAAACAGATTTTCGGTGCAACAAAGCTGCACTTATGCATAGCCTGCTTTCTAAAATTAACATTTAATTCGTTTCCACAACAGTCGAAAAATCAGGCGAAATCTGTTGTTTTCATTGATATCTTTGGAGTTTGAAGTTTGATCAAATTCGTCTGTATGAAAAAGGAAATTAATTATTCAATGATTGTCAGTGAGGATCCGTAACGAATAAAGCCCAGTCTCATTGGATTGGTTGTTTACGTAAACGTGTATGAATCGGAGGCATTTCTATCTGGCTTTAGTTAAGAGTTCATCGCCTCCTTAATAAGCTACATGTGCCACGTTGATTGGATTCTTTTATGCCTTTTTTTCATACAAAGGCAAGAAGGATTTTTTCCAGTTTAGCCAAATAGTTCCGAACTTGAATATTAATTGGTATTGGTTTGACTTGATGGACAGAGAAAAGATCAGAGAGTAAGCCTCTTACTGAATCACTCGTTTAGATAATGTTGTGATCATCATGCGATTTTTATACACCGACATATCTAATCAGATACATGTCTCTATCACCCGAAATGTTCGTATGGACAAGGCACTACAGTCTTAAACAAAGGTTCAACCGAACGTAAAACGATAACATAACACGTATTGCATTTGCATTAATATCAACACTTTTATTTATTGCACCATTCCAAGTTTTCGTGGAGCCAAATAACTGGACTGGTGCCTTTCCCTTCCGCGGCCGTTGCGGGGTCTCGAGCAGAATTTGATGATTGACAATTTTTGACCCCCCAGACAAAAGCATCTTACACGTATGGGTCAACAGACCGAATGATATAAAGTTTTAGATCTCCATCCATCTAACCTTTTCTTATTACACTTCCTTAATAGTTTTCAGTCTTAGATACGATTAGTTTCTGTTAAAAGCCCTGGAGATAAATTACAAAGGCTCTTACAAAAAAACACTAAAACTTCCTCGCACTTGTTTCGGAAATTAGGAAATTTTGTACTGATTCCGATACATAGTTACCTGGACGCTAGCTGACAGCTTATTTTAACAGCTCGTGGTGTGACCACCCAAAGCTTGCCGCTTGTAGCTCGACTCAATATAGGACGGGGGCGGGGGTATCCTTGTTATCTAGTATGATGACAATTTGGCATCTTTTTCAAGGTAATCCAAGCGCTTTGAACTTTATTTGACAATAGAAAAATCAAGTCTGAATTTTGGCAGCTCGAGCGAAATTTATTCGATTTTCGCTTTAAAGGCCCACTTGCCGCCGTAGCCTGTTTAAATTTGCTAAGAAACACAATTTACATGAGCTTACTACGACTAATAACACTAAACTTAAACATAGGACACATAAAACATGTCTAGTTAGCTTTAGAATGTAGAAATGGGGTGAAAAACAAACGAAGAATCGAAGCCTGATTACAACAACAACGATCAGTGTCGGTCAACTTTCGTGTTGGATTACCCTCCTTTCAGGCCTTTGTATCTGTGGTTTACACTCAAACAATTATCAGCAGGCTTTTCCAGTCGCTGTTAACCGATCGTCAGTCTGTATTTCTCAGATAAATAGGCCTACGTAAAATTACACTGTGCCGTTAGTTCACTCACTCGACTGAAACATAAAATTCGCTTGTGCGAGCAGTTTGGTTTGTTTACGTTCCGGGTACCTAACAATTTAAATTTTTAAATTCAAATTAAAAATACAAAGTGACGACCAAACTTTTAAATTTTGGTAAAAATGGAAAGTTCCTAACTTATATTGTCTGGGAAAAATACAGAAAACGGTCTTTCTTTTTTAATGTAAACAATATTCCTGATTATCGCGGCAAGTACGTGTGCCTTTAAATTGCAATCTGAGTTGTTTTAATTGTAAAAAAGACAACAATTGAGAAAACCGGAACCGTATTCTTGTCTATGACATTCTGTTATGAGAAAACCCACTTT
Organism: Lepidochitona cinerea; assembly: GCA_963971465.1. Taxonomy (NCBI): domain Eukaryota; kingdom Metazoa; phylum Mollusca; class Polyplacophora; order Chitonida; family Tonicellidae; genus Lepidochitona; species Lepidochitona cinerea. The sequence goes on along the minus strand of OZ020563.1, from coordinate 28,944,831 downwards.
CAGGGTTATAGGTAAATCTAACACCTGTACAGAAAGTTCTGTCTGTCATTTGCTCTCTATTTTACACGACAGTCATTTCTATAAATAAAGTACATTTTCTTTTATGGACCACTTTACCGCTATCTCCTGTAAGCTGTCCTTCTAAAATAATTAAATCAAGGATTAGTTTTAATGAAAAGAAACCCAAGTGCAAGCACAATGTTTCTAGACAATTGATGATTGGGAACGTGGGGAATACGGACAACTTAAAGTGGCATGAGCTGCCAAATATAAGGAAAATTTCGTTAAAACAGAATTAGCTAATTGTGGGTCATTTTTATCTGAAAAATTACAAAATAACAACTTTCAGTTGATACCAATCTTGAGGATGTACGTTAAAGTGGTTATATAAAAAGCAAAAGTCCCAAAAATGAAGTCATACATCCCGGCTATTTGAATTTTGTCCGTTATTGGCACGTATCATTGGTTCGTACAGGGTACTGACAGTACCAATATTTTTTTATTTCAATGTCAATCCTTTAGTTTTTCAAGGTACTTCATACGTCGAACTTCTTTTGACAATCAGAATTTATGAAAAAATCCGAACTTTAATTAAAGAGATGCCTTTACCAGAAAACCGAACGCTTATATATTAAAAATAAACTGAATAGCCTAGAAACGGCCAGATCTTTGCAGAAAAAAAGATTGAAACTTATCTCTAGAGGGTAGAAAATGGGAGAACAATTTGAGAAAATATATTTTTAAACAGACTGATTTTCCCAATTTGTACGTGTAAAACTAGCCGAGAAATCTTGGCTCGGCTAGTGTAAAACACACCTTCTGTCTCATTTGACCACGTATTGTCATGTAATGGTGTGATCAACGATTAGCAGATGGCCAAAACACCACTTAGCTGAATCAGAACTCAGAATGGGGAAGTGTAAAACGTCGCATTACCACAGATCCAGGGCACTGACCCCTTCGGCCTGCTAATACTACATTGTGTGACGTTTATGCGCAGTAGATTTTGAAATTGTCAACGGTTGCGCAATTTCAAATCAGAAATTGTATTCTCCACTCACAAGACTACCATACCTATCGACAATACCAGTAACCGCAGTTAGGAGAATGTTTTGGTTCTATACAGAAAGAAAACGTTAAGCACCCCCCTGGAAAATCGACCGATAAAATCATTGGTGATGGGAGATTGTTGGCAAGCTGATGTTGCAGAAACGAATGTGATCTTAAAGGGCAACATTCTGGTGATAAGAAATCACCATTAATGGCAATAAGGTATACAATTTATTCAAGTGTATTTTAAAGGCACACTTGCCGCCGTAGCCTGTTTAAAGTGGCATGAGCTGCCAAAATGTTGATAATTTTACATAAAAACAGAATGTAGAAATTGTTGGCTATTTTTCTTAAGACGTATAATTCAGAAGCTTTATAGTGCTTCTAATCTCGAAAATGTTCGATAAAGTCTTGTTTTGAACTAACTTTGGCTTAGAATGAATGAATGGTCGTCCCGGTTATTTAAATTTTGTTAACTCTTCGAACACGTTTTCGGTTCGTACAGGCCACATACTGTATGCATTTTCCTCATTCCAACGCCAATCATTTAGTTTTCAGATGGCCTTTAAAGCCTCTTACTGTTGTGACGATCAGAAATTATGAATAAAGTGTGAATTTTGGCAGCTCATGCCACTTTAAATTTGCTAAAATTGGTACATTTTCTAAATTGTGGCATATCGTGTCTTTCCTAATTTGTATTAATACTACCGTTCTTTGTCTAAATCCTCTTTTTTAGCTTTTGCATGCGTTACTATTAATCTACTTCATTTTATTATTGAGTGGCGACATCGAAATAAATCCTGGCCCAATTGCGAATGCTCTGTCCATCGTCCATCTGAATGTCTGCGGCTTGAGGAAAAAGATAGACGAAATTTTTGCGAATCTATGCCATTTCGATATTATAGCTCTAACGGAAAGTCACTTAACCCCCCCACATTCCTAATGACACCATTGGTATGTCTGGGTTTCATGAACCTATACGTCGCGATCGTGACCAGGCTTGGGGAGGTGTGTGTATATTTGTGTCAAATAGTATAGCCTTCTCTCGCCTCCCTAACCTGGAACATCGCCACCTCGAACTAATTTGGCTAGAGATCCATGATTTGCCCAGATATATCATTGGTGTTATTTATAGACCTCCAAATACTGAGATTGGAATGTGGGAGGAAATACAAAACAATATAGAAACTGCAATTGACAACTACCCAAATCACAACATTATTATTACTGGAGACCTAAATAAAAATTTGTTAGACATTCGGAAAAACAACTTAAGATCAATAATAGGAACTTTCGGTATGTACCAACTGATCACGGAAGTTACCAGACCAGTCTCGGGTACTCTCATTGACCCAATCATTTGCAATTGCAGAGACCATGTCCAAGATTTTGGAACCTTACCTAACTTTTGTAGTGACCACTGTGCAGTATACGTTAATCTCAGATCAAGCCCCATAAAACAGACGAAGTACTCGAGACTGGTCTGGAACTATGAGTCCGCTAACTGGGAAGATTTCCGTACTTCATTGTCAGATATTAATTGAGAGCAACTGGTTACATGTGACGTGAACACATTTTGCTCCAATATCTCGGACATACTATTAGATAAAGCCCGACAATTTATTCCGAACAAAAATGTGACCATTTACCCCAATGATAAATCCTGGATAACTCCATATATAAAATTAGAAATGAAAAAACGAAATAAACTATATAAAAGGTGCCGTAGGTTACAAACTGAAGAGAATATCCAAATTTATAAACAGCAAAGAAATCGTGTTAATTCCTTGGTAAGAGAAGCCAAACAAACCTATCAAAACAAAATAACTGAGAAAATTGTAAACGGAAACAACAATAGTAAATTCTGGTGGAAACTATGTAAATCAGCTCTGAAATCTAAAAACTCAAACGTTTCCCCAATACCACCTCTTACCAAGGATAATAACACATTTCTTTCTGATAATACTGAAAAAGCTAATCTCCTTAATGAATATTTCTCGAGTATCTGTTCGCATGGCAACTCTGGTGCTGTCCCTGCTAATATTGAACTATTATACGAAACTGAACTTTCCGATATAACTGTAGACCCCGAACACGTTATTGAGATATTATCGTCTATTAACGTTAGTAAGGCTATTGGACCAGATCTTATTAGCCCAAGGATCCTACACGAAGCTAGAATTCAAATAGCCCCAATCCTTACAAGACTTTTTCAAAATTCAAAAAACTCTGGTATTTTCCCAGATTGCTGGAAGATTGCAAATGTAACACCCATATTTAAATCCGGCAATCCGTCCCAAGTTTCCAATTATCGCCCAATCTCGCTACTCAGCTGCCTTAGTAAAATTCTTGAACGAGTAGTTTCTAGAGCAATTTTTGATTTTTTACATGCCAGAATATCTCCGTGCCTGTATGGATTTTTGCCCAATAAATCTACGGTATCGCAATTGTTAGATTTGTATAATGATATTGTCAAAGCTCTGGATGCCGGGAAAGAAATCTTCTTCATTTTCTTTGACATATCCAAAGCTTTTGACAGAGTATGGCATGATGGGCTTTTTGTTAAATTGGAGTCTCTTGGGATAACGGGTGGTCTTTTGAACTGGGTAAAGAGTTACATAACAAAGAGGAAACAACGAGTTGTCTTGGGAGGGGTAAGTTCTTTGACTATGGCTTTGTCTGCAGGCGTTCCTCAAGGGTCAGTGCTGGGGCCGTTATTTTTTCTAATTTATATTAACGATCTACCTCAGAAAATTGTAAACAATATTAAACTCTTTGCAGATGACACATGTTTGTACGTTATATCAGATGAAATAAAAGATACTGCTCCCTTCATACAAACTGATTTGAAATCATTAGAAGACTGGGCACAAAAATGGCTCGTGGACTTTAATCCACAAAAAACCGAGTCACTTATAGTATCAAGACGAAGACCTCCCTCAAACATGTTTTGCACATTTGAAGATTGCCAAATTGAGCCAGTATCCTCTCATAAACATCTTGGGTTAATGTTTAACTGTTCTGGTAATTGGAATCAACACGTAGAGAAAATAATAGAATCAGCCAATAAAAAAGTGTCAATGTTTCGGGGTTTGAAATACCAACTTCCCAGAAAAAGCCTTGAAATTATGTACAAGAGTTTTATCCGCCCGTCTTTAGAATATGCGGACGAGAATATTCAAAAAGACTGCATCCGCACTATAAAAGGACTAACCCGAAGTGTTTCAACTAATCTATTATATCAAGAGTCCGGTCTGCATACACTCACAACCAGACGTAAAATACATCGCTTGTTTACTTTTCATTCTTACCTTAATAACCCAGACAGCACACTAAATACAATTATACCGCCTTTAACTTCAGTCCGTAACCCTTATCCTGTCAGAAATGCTAACCAACTAACCACTTTCAGATGCAAAACAGCCAGCTATAGCAAGTCCTTCTATTCGCAAACTTTGCGAGATTGGAATGAATTACCTCCTCCAATGAAATCCCTAACAAGTCGACCAGCTTTTAAAAATTCCTTGAATAAATATTTTCCTGTACCGAAAGTTCCTAGCTGGTTTTATTTTGGCCACAGAAAGGGAAACATAATCCTCTGTAGGATACGGAATGGCTGCAGCTCCTTAAACGACGACCTGTTTAATAATTTCCTTAGCGATTCTCCAAAATGTTTATGTGGATATCCTGTTGAAACAGCAGATCATTATTTTTTAGAATGTAGGAGATTCCTCTTGCCGCGGACAGTCATGATGGACGAAATCAGATCAAATGGCTATGGAGGGGATTTGACTACAACAACACTATTGTACGGGTCTAATGTCGTATCACAAGAAATGAATGCCCTTATTTTCACTGCTATTTGCACATACATTATCCAGTCAAAGCGATTCTAAGATCTATATAAAGGACCAATGTATGACACGGTTTGGACGGCCATGAACTCTTATATCACGCAAAGCTATTTATACTTATATATTAATTCTTATGCTTTAGTATCAGTTAAATTCGTACGTGTTTTGTTTTCATTTCATGTCTACCGGTTTGTAATCCTAAGAGAACCAACACCCCTTCCATGTAAATATGTTATATATCATTATAAATGTATTATATTGTATCTAGTTATTGCACAAAATAAGCTTTAGCTTAACGTGCAAATAATAAACTTTATATATATAAAAAAAAAAAAATTGCTAAGAAAACCAATTTACATGAGCTTACTACGACTAATACCACTAAACTTAAACATAGGACACATAAAACATGTCTAGTTAGCTTTAGAATGTAGAAATGGGGTGAAAAACAAACGAAGAATCGAAGCCTGATTACAACAACAACGATCAGTGTCGGTCAACTTTCGTGTTGGATTACCCTCCTTTCAGGCCTTTGTATCTGTGGTTTACACTCAAACAATTATCAGCAGGCTTTTCCAGTCGCTGTTAACCGATCGTCAGTCTGTATTTCTCAGAAAAATAGGCCTACGTAAAATTACACTGTGCCGTTAGTTCACTCACTCGACTGAAACATAACATTCGCTTGTGCGAGCAGTTCGGTTTGTTTACGTTCCGGGTACTTAACAATTCAAATTTTCAAATTCAAATTAAAAATACAAAGTGACGTCCAAACCTTTAAATTTTGGTAAAAATAGAAAGTTCCTAACTTATATTGTCTGGGAAAAATACAGAAAACGGTCTTTCTTTTTTAATGTAAACAATATTCCTGATTTTCGCGGCAAGTGTGCCTTTAACAAAAAAACTAAATACCAAATATAACGATGTGCCATTGTGTTCTTCAATTCTGAAAATAAATATATATAAAGAAAAAGTTGGCATGTGGGCCTCTGAGGAGCCGCCTTCTTGTAAAATACCTTTTCATCTACTTTCTAAAAGTACACTATGTGGGGTGCCAGTTACCACCGGAAGGTTGTGGATTTCCTCCAGGCATAGAGACCGGTTTCCTCCCACAATAAAACTGGCAACGCCGCCATGTAAGTGAAATAATTTTAACGCGGCGTTAAACACCAAACAATCAATCAATCTAAAAGTATATGTAGAGAGGAAGCGTGTACTTTACTTTTCACCTTATCGCGCACCTTAGTGAAGGCCCGTTTGAATTTATTCTATGACGTCCGAAAAATCCAAATTCTACAAGTGATTGGCTGTGTCTAAAACTTGGAAATTGGTTATGGCGACAGCTATCATATGATATACAAACTGCTAGGCCAAAGTTGCATATTGGTTTTACATGTGCGCTGGTATAGGTTGGAAATTTTTAAAAGAACAAGTGTTTAACTGTTATTTAAACTTTAAAAAATTCTCTGTTTTGTCAAGATTTTTAAATTGGAATGTACATCGTCACTAAAGGACACAACACAAATTTCCTCATGCAACCTTGGTAGTTGAGATTCAGTAGCATTATACATTTTAGATGTGTATTCAGGTAATCGTCATATATATTTTGGGATAGTAGGCCTACAAGTAACATAATAAAAAATATTATTTTAATTTTTATCAGATTTGACTTTATACAGTAGCATACTGTCAATGTCACATGGTTTTTAAAGTAGCCCCCCTTGGCCCATCAACAGTATGCCTAATGGATTTGCTTAACCAACGCAAGATAGCAATCAACACATTTCGTTTCTGTATCTCAACGAATATAGGGCCTCCGTGGCTCAGTAGGTAAAGCGTTAGACGCTCAATCCCAATAGCCTTCCACCAATGGGTCGCAGGTTCGAATAACACTCAGTCCAAAAAAATAGGAAAATTTTCTGACTGGGTTTTCACTCGAACGATCTATGTGGCATGGTTGCCAGTAACCAACGGAAGGTCGTGGGTTTCCTCCGGGCATAGAGCTCGGTTTTCCACAATAAAACTGACAACGCCGCCATATAAGTGAAATAATCTTGAGCGCGGCGTAAAACACCAAACAATCAATCAACGAATAGTAGTAATATTATATCATTATAATATTAATCATATTATTATCATATTATAATATTAATCATTACTATATCATTCCACCAATGGGTCGCCGGTTCAAATCCCACTCAGTCCAAAAAAATAGGAAAATTTTCTGACTGGGTTTTCACTCGAACGATCTATGTGGGATGGTTGCCAGTTACCAACGGAAGGTCGTGGGTCGTGCGTAAAACACCAAACAATAAATCAATCAATCAATCAATCAACGAAGAGTAGTAATATTATATCATTCCCTCTTTTTAATTGTACCATAATATGGCTTGAGCCACATCCGAGAAATGTTGAAAGGAAAAAAAAAACACGCGCCCATAACGGTCAGTATCATAACTCAATACCGTGTATTCAGCTTTCGCTGTATTAAATGAATTGGGAGTCTTCCTAAGTGGTACAGACCCATCAGAAAGTGCCTAAAAAACTAAAAACGGCACGAGTCTAGGTAGTTTATCAAAACACAAGACTTTGTCAGTTTGAAAACCGTATGCGTGATTCTCTGTTGAGATTTTGACTTTAAAAGAGTTGTCTGCTATGTTTGACGTTAAAGTGGCATTAGCTGCCAAAATGTTGGAAATGTGAAAATTATTGGCTATTTTTCTCAAGACCTATAATTCAGAAGCTTTTTAGTACTTCTAGCCTCAAAAATGTATACGATAATGTATTGTTTTGAACTAACTTTGGCTTAGAATTAATGAATGGTCGTCCCGGTTATTTAAATCTTGTTTACTTTTCGAACACGTTTAATTTCGGTTCGTACAGGCCACATACTGTATGGATTTTCTTCATTCCAGCGCCAATTATTTCGCCGTGACGATCAGAAGTTATGAAAAACGTGCGAATGGTGGCAGCTCGTGCCACTCTAACCAATATACAACTGCAGTTGTAAAAACATCACACACGTAATATGTAAAATTTTGGCGATGTATATTAAACCCTTTCGGTTCGTGGTAGTTCAGTCTATCTATAAGTTCCCCACGGCTGAGAGAACATGGACCTACCTATGTATGCAGAAATCGTGATAAATCCCACAGGAATATGAGCCTCGCCCGGTCGTCGACGAGGTTAAGGCTTCAGACTCCTTATGCAAAAAAGATGATCCAAGTGTCGAACTTTCCATATGATTCTCATTTGGGAATTTCACTTAAAAAGACATTTAAATTAAAAAATACATCAATTGTGAACAAAGTAACACGTGTCTTATATTCAAGCAATGTAATGCTACTTGACAAATTACAACTACCTAGCTCTTTAACGACTTGTTCATGCTTGTTGATGAAAACATAGACCAAAATATCGCTACGCTATCACATTCACTTCCGGAGTGATAATGAAACTTTGTACACAATAAGGTTGGCAGTAAGTCGGTGACATCATGAATTTGTCATACTCTTTCTCTCTATGTATTGTCAAAGGTACAATGTCCCGCTGTGCTCCACGCGACGGCGCCAAAAGATCTATGAATGTCACAACGCTTTACCATACAGCCCTTTTCATTTATCGAAAATGTCATTCGGGTAGAGATTCAAATCGACTGTTGAAAGTTACAAATGTAATATTTATGTAAATGAAATCATTGTTGTCTTTAGGACACAATTAAAGCATTCCAATGATTTAAAAATATTGATACAAAATATCAACATTTTGACAGCCACTTTAAACCTAACGCGTTTGATAAGGTAAGTCACATAGTAGGTATAGCCCAGGTCTCATTTAGTATTTCACCACAATAAAATATGCCTCCATCAACAGCCTCTATGTAGATCGACCCTGTATTTATCTTCCAGTAAATACTTCGTGCTTATCCCTGGCTTAGTTAAGATAACTGATATCATCTTTATAACAAACGAGAAATCTCATGTTTCATTCATAATGTTTTCTATTATATATGAACATCATATCATGTATTTATGTCATTCAGTAGAATCCAATTATATACAATTATGCATTTTACCAGTGAAATAAACTGATATCTATATTCTATATTAAATAACACAAGGTGAAAATTACAACAGCAATTACATATGACAACATACATGTATGGTGTTACATGCTCGTCCTAATATATGATAACTAACTTTACTCCTGTTACTAAATGATAGATATGACCATTGTAAAGAAACAGATATATAATTTTGTTTCAGTATAAAGATATATTTCTGATCAAGCGATGGATGGAAACTCATTTGGATACGGCTATAGCGGATTTGTTATATCTAGGAATATGTATGCACAAGTATCCCAAGTGTTTTCCCAACTCTGATATGGAATCTTAGTTCTGCCTTTTACCGAACAACTTTCTGATTTACGACACCTCTCTTCTATTAGACATAGGCCTAATCCAACGGAGTACCCACGAAAATATACTCAGCTTTAATACATCATTGGATTTTAACAGACTCGTAAATAACTGAAATAAATTATTAATTCACACCAGACATTGACTGGAAGGCTTAACACTCATTTCCAACAGATGTGGACTCTAACGCTCTGATTGGCCCATAGGCACTGCCCTCTTATTGGATGTATAAAAAGCACAGCGAACGAGCTTTATTAAGAAGTGACCGAGGCATCTTTTCACTTGATCTATTAAAGTATATGGATTAACCTGCCCAGGTGAAATGTGTGAGTTAACAAGACGGATCTCAGATGTCTAATTATCGTTTGTTTGCCAGGTATTCTTATAGAAATGTCAAAAAGAACTGAGCCATGTAAACTTGAAAAAAGATAGATTATAAAATGTCCGTGAATAACAGTAAAAACACGTCGATCGATCTGAGCCATGAATCTGAACAAAGTTATGTTCCATTTGCAGTGAAGATTTTCGTGATATCCACCATTTCATTGGCGGTAACAATCACAAATGTCTTAAACTTAGTTGTTCTCAGAAAGACACAACAAATTCCCCCAATTGCTAAAATTTGTCTTTTGAATTTAAGTATGGCTGATTTCGTGTCTGGATTTCTGTGCATGGCACCATGTGTTATATCAGCGATTTTACAATCTTGGCCTTACGGAGATGTTTGGTGTCAAATCGCAGGGATATTCCATGGAACTTGTTGTGCTGTATCTATATGGAGTATTTCTGTAGTAAGTGTTGACAGATATTTAGCTGTAAAGAAACCGTTAAGATATCACATGTTAATGACTCCTCGGCGATGTGTCACGGTTCTCTCCCTTCTTTGGACTTTAGGTTTCTGTACATTTTTATTGCCTATTTTGATATCCGAACATTTCAGATATTATCGTTACGTCGACTCAACAGCCATGTGCGGTTTATATTGGGAATTTAGTTGGTTGTGTATTGTGACTGGTATATACATTCCTATGGCATCTGGATTTATCATCGTGTATACATCAACCGGTATCATTAAGGAAACCGTCTACAGTCGTAGGAGAGTCTGTCCATCTGGTAATTTGGAGGCGTCACGAACGACAGATTTGAGAGCTGTAAAGATACTCTGTACGACAGCTGCTGTTTATTTTACAGCCTGGGGACCGTATGTTGTGGCTGTCATGACATCATCGTTCTCGACAAACGTGAAAATACCACCTGTTATAGAATTCTCTCTTATTTGGCTCGCAAATAGCAACAGTTTTATGAACGTGTTTATTTATTCTATGATCTACAAATCTTTTAGAATGAGGACCAAGCAGTTTATTTTAAAAGTGGTTTGCTGTGATTCACCTAATACTTATCCTTTATCTTCATCGGGTGGCCAATCTACTTAATGTATATGTTAACATGTATATGTTACTTAATGTATATGTCAGCCTGTTTTTCACCTGAGATTTCGTGGTTTCAAGCTGGTAATAGGGGACGCAATTCGGGAAGAACGATTTCGTCACAATTCCATTTGGCATATTTTGCTCCACAACGCCAGTAAAAAAGTTCAGTCACATGCACAATGGCGTGACATGAGAGTTTTAGACCTCTCACAACGTTTGCGCTCGCTGTGGTGATTTGTCCAAATGCATCTTACTCCGATTACTTATCGTCATTGGGCGGGCATATTGTTACAACGAATATTGGTTTGTTGTGATGACTTTTCATTTAGTTGATATCAGAATCCAACGATATCGATTTAAGAGAACTTTCATATTTACAGGCTATGTAACAGTTTGAATGATGCACCGTTTACATGAGACATTTCCTTTTTACATACTGTGTTATTAAACAGTTTGAATGATGCACCGTGTATATAAGACGTTTCCTATTTACATACTGTGTTATTAAACAGTTTGAATGATGCACTGTGTATATGAGACGTTTCCTATTTACATACTGTGTTATTAAACAGTTTGAATGATGCACCGTGCATATGAGACGTTTTCTATTTACATACTGTGTTATTAAACAGTTTGAATGATGCACCGTGTATATGAGACGTTTCCTATTTACATACTGTGTTATTAAACAGTTTGAATGATGCACCGTGTATATGAGACGTTTTCTATTTACATACTGTGTTAATAAACAGTTTGAATGATGCGCCGTGTATATTAGACGTTTCCTATTTACATACTGTGTTATTAAACAGTTTGAATGATGTACCGTGTATATGAGACGTTTCCTATTTACATACTGTGTTATTAAACAGTTTGAATGATGCACCGTGTATATAAGACGTTTTCTATTTACAGACTGTGTTATTAAACAGTTTGAATGATGCACCGTGTATATAAGACGTTTTCTATTTACAGACTGTGTTATTAAACAGTTTGAAAGATGCACCGTGTATATGAGACGTTTCCTATTTACTAACTGTGTTATTAAACAGTTTGAATGATGTACCGTGTATATGAGACGTTTTCTATTTACATACTGTGTTATTAAACAGTTTGAATGATGCACCGTGTATATGAGACGTTTCCTATTTACATACTGTGTTATTAAACAGTTTGAATGATGTACCGTGTATATGAGACGTTTTCTATTTACATACTGTGTTATTAAACAGTTTGAATGATGCACCGTGTATATGAGACGTTTCCGTTTTACATACTGTGTTATTAAACAGTTTGAATGATGCACCGTGTATATGAGACGTTTCCTATTTACATACTGTGTTATTAAACAGTTTGAATGATGCACCGTGTATATGAGACGTTTCCTATTTACATACTGTGTTATTAAACAGTTTGAATGATGTACCGTGTATATGAGACGTTTTCTATTTACAGACTGTGTTATTAAACAGTTTGAAAGATGCACCGTGTATATGAGACGTTTCCTATTTACATACTGTGTTATTAAACAGTTTGAATGATGTACCGTGTATATGAGACGTTTTCTATTTACATACTGTGTTATTAAACAGTTTGAATGATGCACCGTGTATATGAGACGTTTCCGTTTTACATACTGTGTTATTAAACAGTTTGAATGATGCACCGTGTATATGAGACGTTTCCTATTTACATACTGTGTTATTAAACAGTTTGAATGATGCACCGTGTATATGAGACGTTTTCTATTTACATACTGTGTTAATAAACAGTTTGAATGATGCGCCGTGTATATTAGACGTTTCCTATTTACATACTGTGTTATTAAACAGTTTGAATGATGTACCGTGTATATGAGACGTTTCCTATTTACATACTGTGTTATTAAACAGTTTGAATGATGCACCGTGTATATAAGACGTTTTCTATTTACAGACTGTGTTATTAAACAGTTTGAATGATGCACCGTGTATATAAGACGTTTTCTATTTACAGACTGTGTTATTAAACAGTTTGAAAGATGCACCGTGTATATGAGACGTTTCCTATTTACTAACTGTGTTATTAAACAGTTTGAATGATGCACCGTGTATATGAGACGTTTTCTATTTACATACTGTGTTATTAAACAGTTTGAATGATGCACCGTGTATATGAGACGTTTCCTATTTACATACTGTGTTATTAAACAGTTTGAATGATGCACCGTGTATATGAGACGTTTCCGTTTTACATAGGGCCTACTGTGTTAATAAACAGTTTGAATGATGCACCGTGTATATAAGACGTTTTCTATTTACAGACTGTGTTATTAAACAGTTTGAAAGATGCACCGTGTATATGAGACGTTTCCTATTTACAGACTGTGTTATTAAACAGTTTGAATGATGCACCGTGTATATTAGACGTTTCCTATTTACATACTGTGTTATTAAACAGTTTGAATGATGCACCGTGTATATTAGACGTTTCCTATTTACATATTGTGTTATTAAACAGTTTGAATGATGCACCGTGTATATTAGACGTTTCCTATTTACAGACTGTGTTATTAAACAGTTTAAATGATGCACCGTGTATATGAGACGTTTCCTATTTACATACTGTGTTATTAAACAGTTTGAATGATGCACCGTGTATATGAGACGTTTCCTATTTTCATACTATGTTATTAAACAGTTTGAATGATGCACCGTGTATATGAGACGTTTCCTATTTACATACTGTGTTATTAAACAGTTTGAATGATGCACCGTGTATATGAGACGTTTTCTATTTACATACTGTGTTAATAAACAGTTTGAATGACGCACCATGTATATGAGACGTTTCCTATTTACATACTGTGTTAATAAACAGTTTGAATGATGCACCGTGTATATTAGACGTTTCCTATTTACATATTGTGTTATTAAACAGTTTGAATGATGCACCGTGTATATTAGACGTTTCCTATTTACAGACTGTGTTATTAAACAGTTTAAATGATGCACCGTGTATATGAGACGTTTCCTATTTACATACTGTGTTATTAAACAGTTTGAATGATGCACCGTGTATATGAGACGTTTCCTATTTTCATACTATGTTATTAAACAGTTTGAATGATGCACCGTGTATATGAGACGTTTCCTATTTACATACTGTGTTATTAAACAGTTTGAATGATGCACCGTGTATATGAGACGTTTTCTATTTACATACTGTGTTAATAAACAGTTTGAATGACGCACCATGTATATGAGACGTTTCCTATTTACATACTGTGTTAATAAACAGTTTGAATGATGCACCGTGTATATGAGACGGTTTCTATTTACATACTGTGTTATTAAACAATTTGAATGATGCACCGTGTATATGAGACGTTTCCTATTTACATACTGTGTTATTAAACAGTTTGAATGATGCACCGTGTATATGAGACGTTTCCTATTTACATACTGTGTTATTAAACAGTTTAAATGATGCACTGTGTATATGAGACGTTTCCTATTTACATACTGTGTTATTAAACAGTTTAAATGATGCACCGTGTATATGAGACGTTTCATATTTACATACTGTGTTAATAAACAGTTTGAATGATGCACCGTGTATATGAGACGTTTTCTATTTACATACTGTGTTATTAAACAGTTTGAATGATGCACCGTGTATATGAGACGTTTCCAATTTACATACTGTGTTATTAAACAGTTTGAATGATGCACCGTGTATATGAGACGTTTCCTATTTACATACTGTGTTAATAAACAGTTTGAATGATGCACCGTGTATATGAGACGTTTTCTATTTACATACTGTGTTATTAAACAGTTTGAATGATGCACCGTGTATATGAGACGTTTCCAATTTACATACTGTGTTATTAAACAGTTTGAATGATGCACCGTGTATATGAGACGTTTTCTATTTACATACTGTGTTAATAAACAGTTTGAATGATGCACCGTGTATATGAGACGTTTCCTATTTACATACTGTGTTATTAAACAGTTTGAATGATGCACCGTGTATATGAGACGTTTCCTATTTACATACTGTGTTATTAAACGGTTTGAATGATGCACCGTGTATATGAGACGTTTCCTATTTACATACTGTGTTATTAAACAGTTTGAATGATGCATCCTGTATATGAGACGTTTCCTATTTACATACTATGTTATTAAACAGTTTGAATGATGCACCATGTATATTATACGTTTCCTATTTACATACTGTGTTATTAAACAGTTTGAATGATGCACCGTGTATATGAGACGTTTCCTATTTACATACTATGTTATTAAACAGTTTGAATGATGCACCGTGTATATGAGACGTTTCATATTTACATACTATGTTATTAAACAGTTTGATTGATGCACCGTGTATATGAGACGTTTCTTATTTACATACTGTGTTATTAAACAGTTTGAATGATGCACCGTGTATATGAGACGTTTCCTATTTACATACTGTGTTATTAAACAGTTTGAATGATGCACTGTGTATATGAGACGTTTCCTATTTACATACTGTGTCAATAAACAGTTTGAACGATGCACCGTGTATATGAGACGTTTCCTATTTACATACTGTGTTATTAAACAGTTTGAATGATGCACCGTGTATATGAGACGTTTCTTATTTACATACTGTGTTATTAAACAGTTTGAATGATGCACCGTGTATATGAGACGTTTCCTATTTACATACTGTGTTAATAAACAGTTTGAATGATGCACCGTGTATATGAGACGTTTCCTATTTACATACTGTGTTATTAAACAGTTTGAATGATGCACCGTGTATATGAGACGTTTCCTATTTACATACTGTGTTATTAAACAGTTTGAATGATGCACTGTGTATATGAGACGTTTCCTATTTACATACTGTGTTATTAAACAGTTTGAATGATGCACCGTGTATATGAGACGTTTCTTATTTACATACTGTGTTATTAAACAGTTTGAATGATGCACCGTGTATATGAGACGTTTCCTATTTACATACTGTGTTAATAAACAGTTTGAATGATGCACCGTGTATATGAGACGTTTTCTATTTACATACTGTGTTAATAAACAGTTTGAATGATGCACCGTGTATATGAGACGTTTCCTATTTACATACTGTGTTATTAAACAGTTTGAATGATGCACTGTGTATATGAGACGTTTCCTATTTACATACTGTGTTAATAAACAGTTTAAATGATGCACTGTGTATATGAGACGTTTCCTATTTACATACTGTGTTAATAAACAGTTTGAATGATGCACCGTGTATATGAGACGTTTCCTATTTACATACTGTGTTATTAAACAGTTTGAATGATGCACCGTGTATATGAGACGTTTCCTATTTACATACTGTGTTATTAAACAGTTTGAATGATGCACTGTGTATATGAGACGTTTCCTATTTACATACAGTGTTAATAAACAGTTTGAATGATGCACCGTGTATATGAGACGTTTCCTATTTACATACTGTGTTATTAAACAGTTTGAATGATGCACCGTGTATATGAGACGTTTCCTATTTACATACTGTGTTATTAAACAGTTTGAATGATGCACTGTGTATATGAGACGTTTCCTATTTACATACTGTGTTATTAAACAGTTTAAATGATGCACCGTGTATATGAGACGTTTCCTATTTACATACTGTGTTATTAAACAGTTTGAATGATGCACCGTGTATATGAGACGTTTCCTATTTACATACTGTGTTATTAAACAGTTTGAATGATGCACCGTGTATATGAGACGTTTCCTATTTACATACTGTGTTATTAAACGGTTTGAATGATGCACCGTGTATATGAGACGTTTCCTATTTACATACTGTGTTAATAAACAGTTTGAATGATGCACTGTGTATATGAGACGTTTCCTATTTACATACTGTGTTATTAAACAGTTTAAATGATGCACCGTGTATATGAGACGTTTCCTATTTACATACTGTGTTATTAAACAGTTTGAATGATGCACCGTGTATATGAGACGTTTTCTATTTACATACTGTGTTATTAAACGGTTTGAATGATGCACCGTGTATATGAGACGTTTCCTATTTACATACTGTGTTATTAAACAGTTTGAATGATGCACCGTGTATATGAGACGTTTCCTATTTACATACTGTGTTATTAAACAGTTTAAATGATGCACCGTGTATATGAGACGTTTTCTATTTACATACTGTGTTATTAAACAGTTTAAATGATGCACTGTGTATATGAGACGTTTCCTATTTACATACTGTGTTATTAAACAGTTTGAATGATGCACCGTGTATATGAGACACTTCCTATTTACATACTGTGTTATTAAACAGTTTGAATGATGCACCGTGTATATGAGACGTTTCCTATTTACATACTGTGTTAATAAACAGTTTAAATGATGCACCGTGTATATGAGACGTTTCATATTTACATACTGTGTTATTAAACAGTTTGAATGATGCACTGTGTATATGAGACGTTTCCTATTTACATACTGTGTTAATAAACAATTTGAATGATGCACCGTGTATATGAGACGTTTCCTATTTACATACTGTGTTAATAAACAGTTTGAATGATGCGCCGTGTATATGAGACGTTTTCTATTTACATACTGTGTTATTAAACAGTTTGAATGATGCACCGTGTATATGAGACGTTTCCTATTTACATACTGTGTTAATAAACAGTTTGAATGATGCACCGTGTATATGAGACGTTTCCTATTTACATACTGTGTTATTAAACAGTTTAAATGATGCACCGTGTATATGAGACGTTTCCTATTTACATACTGTGTTAATAAACAGTTTGAATGATGCACCGTGTATATGAGACGTTTCCTATTTACATACTGTGTTAATAAACAGTTTGAATGATGCACCGTGTATATGAGACGTTTCCTATTTACATACTGTGTTATTAAACAGTTTGAATGATGCACCGTGTATATGAGACGTTTCCTATTTACATACTGTGTTAATAAACAGTTTGAATGATGCACCGTGTATATGAGACGTTTCCTATTTACATACTATGTTATTAAACAGTTTGAATGATGCACTGTGTATATGAGACGTTTCCTATTTACATACTGTGTTAATAAACAGTTTGAATGATGCACCGTGTATATGAGACGTTTCCTATTTACATACTGTGTTATTAAACAGTTTGAATGATGCACCGTGTATATGAGACGTTTCCTATTTACATACTGTGTTAATAAACAGTTTGAATGATGCACCGTGTATATGAGACGTTTCCTATTTACATACTGTGTTATTAAACAGTTTGAATGATGCGCCGTGTATATGAGACGTTTTCTATTTACATTCTGTGTTAATAAACAGTTCAAATGAGACATCGTGTATATGAGACGTTTCCTATTTACATACTGTGTTAATAAACAGTTTGAATGATGCACCGTGTATATGAGACGTTTCCTATTTACATACTGTGTTATTAAACGGTTTGAATGATGCGCCGTGTATATTAGACGTTTCCTATTTACATACTGTGTTATTAAACAGTTTGAATGATGCACCGTGTATATGAGACGTTTCCTATTTACATACTGTGTTATTAAACAGTTTGAATGATGCACCGTGTATATGAGACGTTTCCTATTTACATACTGTGTTATTAAACAGTTTGAATGATGCACCGTGTATATGAGACGTTTCCTATTTACATACTGTGTTATTAAACAGTTTGAATGATGCACCGTGTATATGAGACGTTTTCTATTTACATACTGTGTTATTAAACGGTTTGAATGATGCACCGTGTATATGAGACGTTTCCTATTTACATACTGTGTTATTAAACAGTTTGAATGATGCACCGTGTATATGAGACGTTTTCTATTTACATACTGTGTTATTAAACGGTTTGAATGATGCACCGTGTATATGAGACGTTTCCTATTTACATACTGTGTTATTAAACAGTTTAAATGATGCACTGTGTATATGAGACGTTTCCTATTTACATACTGTGTTAATAAACAGTTTGAATGATGCACCGTGTATATGAGACGTTTCCTATTTACATACTGTGTTATTAAACGGTTTGAATGATGCGCCGTGTATATTAGACGTTTCCTATTTACATACTGTGTTATTAAACAGTTTGAATGATGCACCGTGTATATGAGACGTTTCCTATTTACATACTGTGTTATTAAACATTTTGAATGATGCACCGTGTATATGAGACGTTTCCTATTTACATACTGTGTTATTAAACAGTTTGAATGATGCACCGTGTATATGAGACGTTTCCTATTTACATACTATGTTATTAAACAGTTTGAATGATGCACCGTGTATATGAGACGTTTCCTATTTACATACTGTGTTATTAAACAGTTTGAATGATGCACCGTGTATATGAGACGTTTTCTATTTACATACTGTGTTATTAAACGGTTTGAATGATGCACCGTGTATATGAGACGTTTCCTATTTACATACTGTGTTATTAAACAGTTTGAATGATGCACCGTGTATATGAGACGTTTTCTATTTACATACTGTGTTATTAAACGGTTTGAATGATGCACCGTGTATATGAGACGTTTCCTATTTACATACTGTGTTATTAAACAGTTTAAATGATGCACTGTGTATATGAGACGTTTCCTATTTACATACTGTGTTAATAAACAGTTTGAATGATGCACTGTGTATATGAGACGTTTCCTATTTACATACTGTGTTATTAAACAGTTTGAATGATGCACCGTGTATATGAGACGTTTCCTATTTACATACTGTGTTAATAAACAGTTTGAATGATGCACCGTGTATATGAGACGTTTCCTATTTACATACTGTGTTAATAAACAGTTTGAATGACGCACCATGTATATGAGACGTTTCCTATTTACATACTGTGTTATTAAACAGTTTGAATGATGCACCGTGTATATGAGACGTTTCCTATTTACATACTGTGTTATTAAACAGTTTGAATGATGCACTGTGTATATGAGACGTTTCCTATTTACATACTGTGTTAATAAACAGTTTGAATGATGCACTGTGTATATGAGACGTTTCCTATTTACATACTGTGTTATTAAACAGTTTGAATGATGCGCCGTGTATATGAGACGTTTCCTATTTACATACTATGTTATTAAACGGTTTGAATGAGACATCGTGTACAAGAGACATTTCCTATTTGTACATGTTATTAAATAGTTTGAAGGATTAGTCCAGCTGTTAGGATAAATTGATTTCATGTCAACGAGTGTTTTGTTAATTTCCAATGTCCATGTAAAGTAGTAAAATAAGTTATTATGACTATAGAAAATGGGGGATTCCTTAGTGGTTTTGAGAACAATCCTATGGACGTGTCAGCTGCACTGGGGTTTCTTTTTGCTCTTTTTTGTGTTGTTCAACCCGACAAAAAAAAGATAATATAGAATCCAACGGCTTATCCCATAAACTAATAAAACAAATAGCAGGAAAAATAAGCTGGCAAATAAGTATAATATTTTGATTAGTAAATGTTTGCGATTCAAGACTAAAACAATCAGTTTTTGTTTATGTATTCAGGAAAAGAAAACTGCATTCATATAACAAGTCAAGTTATGATTGACAATTGACCGTTGTAGTAAAAACCCATTATTAAAGAGCTATTAGTATTATTAGGTGATTTGCCAATTACTTGCAAATGAAGTAATTTAGCGACGTCATAATGACGGCTCAATGTAGTACACGGGTCAAAGCATCCGTCTGTTTTCAACTCAAAATTTTCAGCAATTTGCCAACATGTTTTCGAAAAGAAACCCCATATTGTGACAATTCATGTCTGAAATAATCAAATAATGCGGAAAAATCTTGCAAGAGCGGGAGCGCGGCTAATTGGAAGCTGGGATTGTCCGGTCTAAGATTGGTGCCACGACGTCATGCCATTGTTGCGCGAAAAACTGGCAAATGGTTTATTTGGTGACGAAATTCTTAACAGAATTCATAAAGAAGAATATAGTTGCATAGTTTTCTTTGATTTTCTGTCCCGTTCTCTGGTCCCGATGGTTACTTGCTTGCTTGGGTTGGTTTTAGTGGCCTGTGCAACTCTGTTGAAGGGCAGGTTATGTACGCCATAACTATACTTTTATATACATTGTAGATTTGATAAGTTTATACATGTATGACGAATTTGGGGGGAGAAGGGAGAAATATAGCTTTTGGTTTATGAAATATTGCATTCTGATTGAGTTACTTTAAACATTCGGATAAAACATTTCTACAATCAACACTAATACTTTGGAATAAAAATACTGATAAAAATGCACAAAATGTAGACTATAATAAAATATAAATATACATTTCATTACAGAGAAAAAACTATATAATTAAAGAATTTACAATAACTTAAATTTTTGGGTTCGCTCAATAAAACTGATCAGAGGTGAAAAAATGTTATCTTGTTTTGAATTGGATTAAAAATATTTTCCAAATTAAAATTTCTGACACCTAAAACTCGCAGCTTTTCAAAAAAAAGTTACGGTTAAGACGATGTGCTCGGCAGTTAAGAACAAAATGCTCTTTATCAGACAGAATTCACCCGGGTCCATCTGGGTGTCGTTTGATCTTATGCAGGTATTGATTAACTGGGAATTGACCACTTACAATTCTAAATAAAATAACATCTTTGCGTATGGATTTAAAAGAGGGTAAAATACACTTTACATCGCTTTGGTATCGATAAAAAAATCTCCCTTTTACTGAGTTTGTCCATCTGTCTTGCCAAATAGTTACAAATTTACTAGTAGTACTTGTAAAAATCTCTGAAACAGATAAAGATACATGGTGAGTTATATTTTCAGATAATGTTGCAGATTTTGCTAGGCGATCTTTTAGTTCATTTCCACATTTGCCCGGGGATTTATTCAAAATCAACAGAAATATTTTCACGGAAAAGGGCAGTTATTATGCATAAAATTTCAGACACGAATGGAGGTGATTTAACTGAGTCAAAATAGAGTAGGGCTTGAAGAGAACTAAGAGAGCCGGTAAATAAAACACAACGAGTTGGTCGGACATCCCTAATCCATTCTAACGCCAGACGAATAACAAACAACTATTTTTTTTTTTATTTATTTATTTCACCAAATAAAATAGGAGACAGTACAAAGTGTTCAACAATAATAAATGGCGGGAATAAAGTCAAAATTGACTTGATCTATCCCAGAAAATAAATATTGAAAAAAGGTTTGAAATAAAGAGTACCGGTATTTTAAGTTTCAAAAGTTTACATGAGTAAATTTGATAAAGTAAAATAAGTTAGGTTAAGACATATTAAGAAGCATATTTTTTATACGAGATTTAGATAAGGAATAAGACTGTATCATCTTAATGTCAGGGCTGAGTCTGTTCCATTCCCGTGGCACGACAACTCTAATGGAGTGATACGAAAGATTGGATTTATAAACGGACCTATACATGTTGATTTCTTGGGTGCGGGTAGGATAAGAATGGATGGCAGATTGTATGCTGAAAAGTGCCTTGAAACATTTAGGCAGAAGAAAGGAACTATGCATGAACTTATGTGCAAGACAGAGAATGTAAAACTGGTTCAGTTTCTGAATAGGTAATATTTTCAGTTTCATAAACAAAGGGGCAGAACTGGCAAGTCTAGATGAGAATGTTAAGATTCTCACAGCTTTCTTTTGTAGCAAAATAAGCGACTTAATGTGTGTTTGGTATGTGCTGCACCACAATGCATTACCATACGTGATGTATGGAAGGATGAGAGAGTTATAAAGGATAAACAACGTTTTTCGACTGACTGATTTCGAAATATGCTTTAGCAAGCCAATATTTTCAGAAAGTTTTTTCCCAATGAAATGTATTTGGTTTATCCAGGATAATTTGTCATTTATGATTATGCCAAGGAATTTGAATTCCTTTACAGTAGACACTTCTTCTCCAAGCAGAGTTACAGAGGCTGTTCCAATATGGCGGTGACTGTTTGGAACGAACATGACTTTTGTTTTGCTGGCGTTCATAGACAGTCGATTTGCAAACAGCCATTGGGTTATTTTGTTCAATTCAGCCGAAAGAATATCAGCTGCTTCGAGGGCTGTATTAGCTGAAGAGACGATACATGTATCATCGGCATATAAGGTAAATTTAACCTGATCAGAGGACCGAACAATATCGTTTATATAGACAAGAAAAAGCACAGGGCCAAGGATTGACCCTTGGGGTACGCCACAAGTTATGACAGCACGTGACGAGATATTCCCATGGCAACTGACAGCTTGTTGTCTTTCGGACAGGTAGCTATGAAACCAGAGATTGGAAGTTCCACGAAACCCATAATGGTCAAGTTTCTTTAGAAGGATGGAGTGCTGGACAGTATCAAATGCCTTAGATAGGTCTATAAATGCAGTTGCGCTACACAACTTTCTTTCTTTGCATAAAACAAGGTGTTCATATAAATGGCAAGCAGCATGCAGAGTCGAATGATTGGCCCTGAAGCCAAATTGAACATCCGAAAGAATGTTGTTGGCTTCAAGAAAAGAAACAAGCATATGTACCGCAAGTTTTTCAATAATTTTGCTAATGCTAGGAAGGACAGAAATCGGTCGATAGTTTTCAAACATATCTGTGTCCCCGGTTTTATAGATGGGACTGATCTTGGCTATTTTTTAAAGAAGAGGGCATTCGACCAGTGGCAAAAGATAGATTAGCAATATGAGCTAATGGCTCAGCAATAGAAATGGCTACATATTTCAATTCACGCATTGGAAGGCCATCGATGCCGCAAGCTTTAGATTTTAGTTCAGATATCACATCCATAACATTTTGCGGCGTAATATGCGTGAATTCAAAATTATTCAAATTCCGGTCATCAAGATAATCCGAAAAGTGCGTGATCGATTTTGGAATTTTCGACTCTAACTCATTTGAAACTTGACTAAAAAAAACGTTAAAACCTTCAGCAATATTCCCTTTGGTTATGACATTCCCATCGCCAGAGGTGAAAGTTTCTGGCAGACCGTTGGTCTTATCACGACCAAGTAATTGGTTCATTGTTTTCCATGTTGACTTAATATCGTTGTTAAATTTATCAAACTTATGTTCAAAATAAGATTTCCGTGAATTCCGGAGTAGGTTGTTTAATCTATTACGGTAAGATCTGTATTGAGAGCGTTTTATGGGACAGCGGGACTTCAGTTGTTCTCTATATAGTTTTTTTTTTCATGGATTGAATTGATTAGGGCACCTGTTATCCAGGGTTTCCGAATTTTGAATTTGGGAGAAATCTTACAAGAATGTGGAAAACACTCGTCGTATATAGAGTTGATATGGTTAACAAATAAGTCTAGTGACTCGTCAACAGTTTTACAGCCTAAAACAAAATCCCACACAGTGCTATCCACCTTTTCCTTGAATAGATTAATCCTTTCAGGGGATTTAATTCGAAAGGGTTGCATTTCAGGATTACGACGAGGAGTTTTTTTCACTTAAAATATGAAACACTGGGTAGTGATCCGATATGTCAGTTAATAATAGACCGGAGAGTGTATCCTGATGAAAGAAATTTGTAAATATATTATCGATTAGTGTAGCAGAGTTATTTATAACACGGGTTGCTTTTGTAATATTTGGGAAAAAATAATTGCATTTCATCATTTCAACAAATTCTTTTGATGGGAAATGCGTATCGGCCTTAAATAGATCTACATTAAAGTCTCCCATCAAGATACACTGTCTACCCGGAGGGATTTTATCAATAAGTGATGACATAGCCTCGTTAAATGGTTGGTTAGATTTCCCCGGTGGACGATATATTACGCCAACCAGGTACAGAACATTATTATTCATAATTTCAACAAATAGCGATTCAAACACATCATCAATAAAAGATAAATCTGGGCGTAATGTGTAGGTGGTGATAATGTCACTGACATACATCACCAAGCCCCCGCCTTTTTTACTAATTCGGCTCGAGGCGATCGTTTTATAGCCTGATAAATCAAAGCATTGTTGAGTGGATGATTGCAACCAGCTTTCTGTGAAGCCTAGGACAGTAAATGCATGGGAAATGCCACTAAGATATCCATTTACTTCGTCAAAATGTTTCGCCAAACTACGAACATTCATATGAAAGAAAGATAAACTCGTTGGAGATGTAAAGTCATTGGCTAAAAGTTCATCGGATAGACTGGTAGATGTAAAATATCTACAGTTGTGTTTATCAGTATTACGCCAGTGGTTAATTTCGTATACATTGTCATCAATGTTGCATTTGTTACTTCCGTTTAAATCATTCAGTTGGATAGCTGAAAATTTCAAAGTTTCCATATGGCGAAGATTACATTCGACAGTTGTATTTATATTTGAGTTGTGCTCAAAACCCGGGAACATTGTTTCGCCAAAAAAGGGCAAATGGGAAAGTAAGCTTGAGAATGGAACAGACTCAGATTGTTCACTATCGTTATACATTGCATTTAGTCAAATAATATTTCGGTTGAGATAATATGTCAGAAATTTCATTATTAGTAAGAATATGCAAATAATCATGATTTATTATATTCTTACCGGTCTCTGTTAACATTGGTGTATATGATAATATTGTTTTTAGCATAACGCGAATGAAAAAATAAAGTGAATATAATAATAAAATAGTAATAAGCACAGTCATGTATCGTAAACAGCTCCCCGTGAATAGTGTTCAATAGTTAAAAGGGATATGACCATCTAGTCAAGATCTACCGGGCTTGCAATAGTCCGCAAGAAGGCTTTTCTATAGCAAGGGAAAAGAGGTGGATATCTCCTTCAAGTCAATTAACTATAGTCCACTTATAGGTCTCCGCGCACAAAAATAATTATTTCTTGGCCAATCCAAACAGTCCAAAATGTAATATATTTTTTTTAGCCAATGAAAGTCACACTAATGTAAGAAACGACGAAAAGCGTGCATCACAAGAGTGTTTCTACAAAGCAAAATAGCGTCAGGAAAAAGCATGCAGTATAAAACGAGTTAGATATTAGTACAAAAGAAAACACATAGCTTGCATGTTGTAGAAAATACTCAAATATAGGTCACACTGTCCGTGTTACTGAAGTCACAAAGAAATTCCCAAGTTTAAAAACACCGTTACATGGTGGCACATTTGTAGAAAGTAGATTCAAGAAACACATTAGACTATCTTCGTTACACGCTATTCGGATCAACATATTGACCGTTTACGTATAGTTTTCCTTTATTAAACGTCTCCTGTGACGTCACCCTATTGTTCGAGCGGACGATTATTTTTCACGAATCGTCTACAGACGATAACATGCATCACAGGCCTTCAAATGTAAATCATTTACCAAACATGCGCATTGGAAACGAACAATAGCTGCTTCACAGTGAGGAGTGATGTTTGCCTTATAAAATGGGATCACAGCCGGTTTGTCTTAATGGATCGCTTTAAGGATTCAGTTTGTTGGATATGTACGATTTTAAATAAACGAGTAAATAAATGCAGATTGTTTGCAATTGGAGACACAATTTGTATATATTTTCAATACAATAAATATTTTTTAATACAATAAAAAAATATTTAAATTAACGTATTTTATCAAATCGCTCAGTTAAGAGAAGCCAATATAA
Source organism: Lepidochitona cinerea (assembly GCA_963971465.1). Classification (NCBI taxonomy): domain Eukaryota; kingdom Metazoa; phylum Mollusca; class Polyplacophora; order Chitonida; family Tonicellidae; genus Lepidochitona; species Lepidochitona cinerea. The sequence goes on along the minus strand of OZ020563.1, from coordinate 28,918,449 downwards.
CTAGACGTGAAGATTTAAGTCAAATTTAAAACAAAGCAGACTTGTTTTATATGGTGTGTAGGGGAACAAAGACTGTTTTATCGGAAAAAAATCTGATTTATGCAGGGAAAGGGCATCTAACTTTTTAGTCAAATTAATACCTCATTTAAATGCTTTCCTTCGTTAAAAAAATCGTTGTACCGTGACGCCATTCAAACGAAATCATAGCGAAATGGGTAGAGTAGGTTGCAGTAAAATTGGATCCCCACTCTAAAATATTCAGAAAAAATATTTTATTTTTTCCCACATCTGATAAACTTAACAAGTATAAATGAACTGACAATCTGGCAATATTTTTGGACATTTTTGGAAAATTATTTCCCAATATTTACAGCTCAAGTCATACCATATCAGAGCTTACTTGAAGTGAACTTCGTGTAACACGGCACCTGGCTCAGATTACACCAGACGATTCTTAAAAAATAATCGGCAGGGGCAAAACAAAGAGACTGACGTTTAAGCCGGATAAACGCCTCGCCACTGCCGATTCTTAAAAAATAATCGGCTCGGCGCTCCGCGCCTCGCCGATTTTTTTTTAAGAATCGGCAGTAGCTCGGCATTTATCCTATACGTAAACCGCACTTTCATACCCTTTTTGTAACAGGATGTCATGTAATCACGAACCTTGTTTTTAGCTTCACGATCCTCAAGTATTAAATCTTCAACCACAATTTGCTCACAGTTTTTAAGTTCACTTTTGGCTTTAAATAAAATTTCCCTGCGTTCTGGTCTATATAGAAACTTTACCAATATATGTCTCGGGCGACCGTCCGTCGATCTACCAATACGATGGGCATTTTCAATATGAGTGTCACTTATTCCCAATTTTTCAGATATAAATTTCTGAGTTATTTCTAATGAATTTTCATCTGTATGTTCCGTTATACCACCAAAGCGCAATTTGAAAGATCGGCTGTAGCGTTCACTGTCGAGAATTTTCAGTTTCAGTTTATCGTTTTCCTCTTCCAGTTCAATAGCCTTATGATTTAAGGTTTCAATTTTTTCCTTTTGTTTGGAAAAGTTCTGTTTTAAGTTAAGTAATTCGTTATCAGTTGATTCAGCACTTGCTTCTAGATTTTTATTTTGTCGTTCAATTGCTACAAGTCTCTCCATAAATTCAAACTGTTTAGTTTCAAGACGATTGAGAGAATGTTGAATGTTACAGACAGATTTTAGAAGGCGTTGGGTGTCACTTACGGATTTCATCATCAATTCCTGGAGGTTAGAAGTTCCTTTGTCGCCGTCTCCTTCTATAGAACTTATGGAAGTGTTCACTTGTTCCATGTCCGTTTCGGATGTCCTAGGCGTCTTTTTATGGGATTTTGTGTTTTTCGGCATCGTGTTAAAGATTTGGCTAGTATTCCGACAAAGTTCAGATAGATATGGATCAGAAGAATACTAATTGCAGGACGGAAACTGGACAAATATCAAACCCACTCACACAAAATAGAGTTGGACATAACCCATGCTTTGCTAGTTGCAGGAGGAGCAAGTTTTACACACGTCTATCCACCGCGCATGCGCATGATCAAAAGCCATGTGCATGATCAAAAAAAACTCAGCAGTAAAGATAGACAGAAAATTAATAATACGGGCAAAACGAGAAATTTTCAATTCGGGTAGACAAAATGAGACCCCGACTCTACCATCATCGACTTTTGAAGCATCAGTAAAGATTTGTAAAAAATGAGAATAGTTGGTATCAATATATTCTTCAGAGCATATGGAGATTAAATGATGCGGATCTGAGTATACATATATGTGCCAGTATCGAAAAAAGGCTGGTAAAAATTAGTGGCTTCATTAAAAATATCACAAGCAGAATTGTTCAAAGAAGATAAAAGAAAAAGACCATACTTAAGTGTTCCCTCCTTATGTCAAGGGGCATCTCCCCGCAGGTTGGTCCCGATGGCATGGGTTATCAATGGTTAATACTCCTTGAGAAAGACTTCAACCATATAGTTTTAAACCAACCATATGTAAACCGAATGTCACAAGCTTCTGAGCAAATAAATAAATACTCTAACTAACACAAGTTATATCGATAAAAGAAACGCTTTAGGCTGAATTGGCCATGCCTTTGATTTTTTTAAACAAAATGTTATGTTTTCTTTCTTTTCATAGGGTAATCTAACGAATCTGGAAAATGGTATTAACTGGAATAGGCCTACTTCATACGCAAATGTACATGTATTTACGAACTTTCTACACCGATGTAACTTAAGAAATAAATGACATCCCGGAGCCTGTTTCACAAACTGAGGTAGCGTAAGTTTTAACGTAAATTCCATAGCAACCCATACTGTAGAGAAACGTTGCTATGAAAGTTAAGCAATCAAATGCATTTAGGCCATTTTGTGAAACAGGCTTCAGGTGAGCTGTATGTTTCACCTAGTGACTTTGTCTGACTTGATGTGAGAACTGTCAATTATCAATCGTCAATAAATTCATAATTTCCAAAATAAATCTGACCTGTTTTAGAACCAGATGAATATTGGTTAATAGTAGTCGTATACTTAGGAATTTTAAAAAAGTTTGTAAACGAACTGTCATTTACCAACGATGTGTTTTTGTTTTGTAAGTAATTGATAAAATTGGACAGCACATAACGAGTAAATGTAATCCCAGAAAGATGTGACGACCGAAGTACAAATAGAAGGCTTTACATAACCCTAAGGCTGATATGGTCAGATATTTAATTAAATCAGACTTTTAATATTTATAACATCAAAGCCGTTCATTGAATGAGGCTAGCTCAACTGATCCGTTATCATACCTTTCATTTTGTCTCAAATCATTTGTAGTTAATTAATTTGAACTAAAGGGAATACGATTTCATCGATTTTCATCATTTTATCCCATTTCGCTTCGCTTGTCTCGAAGGCTTGAATAGTGTTATTCCTATAATAATCCAATATTAAAGCACCCGGAATGTATTTTATCGACTGAAAAACGTTTTTGGATTAATTCTTAACCTCAACAAACGTCAACAGACGGCTCACTCACTCCATCCACAGAAAACTTATAAACCCAAACAAACGTAAGCGAATGGCCCTATCAACTGAAATCCATCAACATAAAAATAATAACTAATGAGAAATGATAAAGCATCACCACGAAGGAAGTTGTTTGTGAGCAACGCGAGTTTTCGACACATATCCCGGTGTCTTTATCAGGTGTAACTGAATTTAATATTACAAAACATTATTATAAATACTTAGATGAACAAATGTGTAATGTGGCCTATCAGTGAAACTGTTTCCAAGAGTAACTATGTTAATAAGAATAAGAAATGATTAAGGCATCACCACGAAGTTAATTGTTTGTGAATAACACACTTTGTGGTGATGCCTTAAGTATTTCTCATTAGTATAGAACCCACGTTTAAAGAGACTTTAAAACATTTCTTATGTTAATAACGTCGGAATCTAGAAAACAACATCAACCAAAAATGACGTAAATATGTCAAAGATTCAATGACGACATATGTTAACGTTACAGCACAATGGCATGACAATAAACAAGCTTAAATATACACCAAAACAAACCCCTGGAAAAACTGCACCAAATGATAAAATCATTGGTGTAGGGAGATTGTTGGCAAACTGATGTCACAGAAACGACTGTGATCATAAAGGGCAACATTCTGGCGATAAGAAATCACCATTAATGGAAATAAGCTATAGAATTTATCCAGGATATCGTTAGCCAAATCAAAGGTGTATTTTAACAAAATAAAAAGATGCTTGTAAGTATGAAAATTGAGAGTCCTGGTTTCACATGGCGAACATATTAAGGTAAAATGTCACTTTGAGTGTGTAGAACACATCCCTGGAGCAGCCGCATTACATCGGTATTGGCGGCAGTTATCCCTTCAACAGACCCGACGTCTCACTGGATGGATGATACGGAGGTTGGAAGCTAAGTGATGCTGTACGCGCTATTGACCTTCTGCTCTAGAGATGTGTTCTACACACTCAAAGTAAAATATGTACTTCAATATGATAGCCCTCTGAAGCCAGATGGTCTGTAAAGTTTCATACTTATAGCATCTTCCTATTTTGTTAAAATACACTTTTTATTTGACTAACGATATCCTGAATAAATTGTATAGCTTATTGCCATTAATGGTGATTTCTTATCGCAAGGATGCTGCCCTTTATGATCACAATCGTTTCTGTAACATCAGTTTGCTAACAATCTCCCTACACCAGTGATTTTATCATTCGGTGTAGACTTTCCAAGCGGGTGCTTAACTTTTTCCTTTGTGTATAGAAGACAATATCAATATTACATATAAAAAAGGTTTACATAAGTATATTCTTACATATATCTTAAAAATTTGTTCCATATTTGACTTATTTGTATAACAATCTCTATTTAAAGAAGGAATAAGTTTTTGAATGAAAAAAAGCTTCTTTAATTTTTTTCCTCCAATGTTTTTCTGAAGATGAAGTTTTTATGAGAAATGAGAAAGGTAAAAACAACTTTAATACTTTATGTGATGCTGTAATCATTTCTCAGTAGTATGGAACCCACGGTTACACTTGACGAAGATATACCGGTATAGTCTTAATTTTGCATCATCAGTATGATAAAGCAGTTGGCAAAATTCTCTTCTTTTTTACAAATTGTTTGTCCTTTTATTTTTCTAATTTATTTTTTTATTAATGGAACACAAAACAATTCAAGTTTAACCCTACAAAAAGCAGACAAATAGACAATATGGCAAATGGTATTGAAAGAGTATCATTTACTTTAAGAAACATAAATCACGTAATGACACTTAAGTTGCAAATGTCTTTTCTCAAAGACTGCTGTCAGAAATAGTTTTTTCCCAAAAGCAAATAAATAAATACTATAAATTCGTAATACGTATTCTACGACGATATATTTCTGTCGCATTGTTTGACATAGCTTGCATCACGCTGCTGCTATATGTCTCTAAAAGATTGCGCTCACCCAATACAGATTAGATCATGTCTTAACAAGAAGAATCAGATAATTCGAGATAATGAACTGGAAGCGAACAAGTATAATCAGATAAATGGATTTGTTATACTAAGAAGATTCATCAGATCGCCATCTACACCAGGTGTTATTTTAAACTATCTTTAAAATCTTCTTGATATAACGTTTTATGTCATTATTAGAGAAATCCACAACATTGTGATTGTCCATGTTAAAACCTCTTGGTTCTGTATGGAATGGTCGTATACCAGATAAATCCTTCGAAGTCATAGTCTAGAATGGTCTGACTCACATTGAAGGGAATGATATGAGTTGTATCCGGTATCGGGATAACTAGTAACAGCTTGCTGTAAAAATCACCTCTTGTAGATTGGTCGAAAGCTCGTGTTGTTCAAAACAACTAACTACGTGATGATGTCTTAATTTTTTTATCATTAGTATTATATAGCTTTTAATCACACTATTGATTTCTACTGTGGTTTCTAAAAGAAAGGAAAACTGCATTATTTAAGTGCCATGGACTGCCAAAATCCATATTGATTTCTTAAATGTCGATTGTCATGACAATAAAGCAGATTGAAGGTCACGGAAAAACTAAATAAGAGACGATGCCACGAGGAAAATTTATACAGTGACAAGTGTGAATCCTGTCATCCAACTTCAATTTTTTCCATGGGGAGAAACGGACAAAGGTTTATATAAATAAAAAGATTGAAACCTTCCGACCGTTACTTAAGTGTTTTAGAGGTGACAAGATTTAAAGCAGCTTCCACGTTATGTTAAAACTATTTCGGTTTGTACGGACCACATGCTGTATATATTTTTCTTATTCCACCAATGAACTTCAAACTCTCAAATTGCCTTGACAATCAGGATTTTGACAACACATCAGCTCATGCCACTTTAATTAACTGAAAGGTTACAGAATCCGTATATGCTTTCAGGCGGATAACTCCAGCCCCCTGAGGAAAGTTTCGCCTGATTATTTCTGCGTAATTAAAAACGACAAAATATATAATCACCAGCACAAATGTCCGAAATGCTGGAATGAATTATTTTAAAAATATGAGACCTTCGTTAATCAGGCATGCTAAACCGTCAAATACGCATGCGAGGAACTATTTATATTATTCGCTTGTTGTAGACAATGATGATTTATTATTTATCAAGTAAAAAATAAAACAAGTACGCGGTTCCGTTTAATTAGCATACTTGTCGCGTTCACGTTTCTTGCAGAGTAGATTTATGTTTCGTTTTCAAGATAAACATTATACACTAAAATGCCATTTTCACAAAATACCTTTGTTATAATCATGGCCTCCGGGGGCCTGTTTCACAAAGCGACGTAGCGAGATTTTTTTCGTAACTTTCATGGCAACCTATATTGTAGAGATACGTTGCTAAGAAAATTACGCACAAAAAACACCTACGACGTTTTGTGAAACAGGCTCCTGTATGATTTGACACTAAAACACACGGGCACAGGGAAAATCTTCTTGTCTAAAACAACCATGGAGACAAGTTTCTAATTGTGTTAAAAAGAGGAATATCATTTAGACATTTATATCCAATCATAAGTTGTGATAAACTAAACCCATGATATTTCATGATCTTTCATAAGTTTGACGACTGACAGGAGTTTGGCCTTAGTCAGTAAAATTTTATGGAACACTTTGCAATACATGTACATTGATTTGTTTGTTTTTATTGTTTGTTTGTTTGTTTATTTATTTACCAAAATGTATTAAACAAATTAAAGCATACAAGTTTAATAGTTTGGCGGGATTAAAGCCCCATAGGGCTTGATCAATCCCAAATAAAAGCAAGGTGGTCAGCTTTTAACAAATAATTTTAAAGAGATTGATAAAATATGCATCTTCAGCTATGGCAAAAATATCGGTAGACTGAGATTGAGTCTTGGTAGAAGACAGACAGGGGAGTTCAGCCCGGACCAGTATATCTTTCAAACACTAGTTCTTTTTATAAGCAATGACTGGCATTTGGGTCAGAGGTCGAGCAATTTTACTTTGAAGTAGTTTGTACTATAATCTTGGCCATAGCGATGCTAGCTTTGTTATACAGAAACACAAATGGTATTATATTTTTTTCACAACATCTTCCCGGGTCCAAGTTCAAACCCAAAGGATAAACAGTTTGTAATGTCTGAATCCAAATACTTTCCCTTTCCAAACGTGTGTGCTTGGTAGCGGAAGTGAGAAAAGGGATTGTCTCAATAGACATGATTTCAAAATGGTCCTAGAGTGTTGACATGTGTCACGGGCACATCCTGTCTAAGTCTAATATCAGATAGATGGTTGACTGCTCTTTGTCATAGAGAATTTCTTCGACTTATTGCTTGCGATATTTTTTGTACCCGATATTAAACATACACGATGTTAGAGGAGTCGCAATTAAGATTCTCTGCCATTTGTAATTTGTTCTGAGATTGTTCTCCGAAAAAAGCTCCGCGATCTGGCACGTATACATCGACACCTAAATACATCACGTCTTTAGGCATTACATTGATGTACCTGATAGAAATGTTAGGCGGTAATGGTACACTCGTGCTGGAGAAACAAGCGGGGGCTGAAGGGAGAAAGGTAATTTGTCTTAATATGTCAGATTTGATCTTTCTGAGAATCCTAATAAAATATCCTCTGGGGAAAAGATCTTTAAAAAGAACAGAACAAGCATGATTAAAAACGCATGATTAGAAACTACAGTTTCTATAGAATCTGAAAACCTGAGACTTAATGAGTCCCTTAAAAGTGTAAAGAGGATGGTATGACCCAGCATGTAGCAACTGATGCGCGTCAGCAGGTTTGAAGAATACTTTGTAATACGTAGTAGTATGATATACAATATATGGTCCTTGTAAATAGTTACATCCAAAAATTCACAGAAATGTGATCATTAGTAGACTGTAGTTTAATTCTGGGGTCATGAGAAAAGAGTATCAATGAAAATAAGAAGGTCTTCCAAAAAAAATTTAAAAATTCTAAAATGCCTTTGTCCGGACGACAAGTGCCGATATTAAATAGTAATCAATTAAATCTGATATTCTATAACTTTCACCACCACAATCTGAGATAATAAGACGCCCGGGGGACATTGTAGGCTTGGGCCAATTTTCAATGGGTTTTAAATTGTTGGAAGAATATAGAAGACCCAGTTTTTAGAGGTATGATCAGATTCCAAATAGCGACACTGTTTTCAATTAAGAAAGCCTATTTCTTCAAGAGAACGAAGAATTCTATCGAACATTCTAACATTTTCAAGCCAAATTTCATTATCATGTTTTAATTAAGAGGGCTGCTTAGCTGCCTTTCTACCTCTTCAATATAATCCTGTCTATGTATAATAACTGTTGCCGAACCTTTATCAGCAGGTTTCATATCTATGTTTTCATTTCCCCTTAGCTTACTTAAGGCAAGCCATTCTGAATGAGTAATGTTATGTTGCTTTCTAGGATTAGCTAAAGCATCAAATTTCCTTGATACAGAGTCATGACTTACGTTTATTTCTGGGTCATACGTATGAGAGGGGACGTTTGGCCACTTTTAGATGTAAACGGCTTGCGTACCCAAATATAATCTCGGTAGATATCAACCAAAAATATAATTCTGTAGAAGTCCATAACATACACCAATTAACTGATAGAAAAGTCCCTATCAGATTATGGTTTTGGGCAAGGTACAAATGAAAGTGCTCTATTGAGTAGAGATATATCATCAGGAGTGAGTTCCTCGTTACTAAGATTAACAATATTACTTCCTAAGCCAAAAGTAGGGTGCCATGTGCCCTGTACCAAATTTAGTTTAAATCAAGTGTCTGCTGAAGCCAGTGTACCAAAGATACAACAAATTGCTTCTATACATTTGTCCATTGATACTTTAAATTTTGAATTGGGTATTTTTGGCATGACCATAACACTCTTCATCTTGGAAGCAGCAGAGTTTTGTAGGTTCAGGTTCGAAACTTCACGGGACGGTATTTAAGTAGATGACTGGATCTCTAAAAAGTAGATGAGCGAGTTGGAAAAAGTTTTCCTAACCGCTGTCATCAAATTGCGCATCGGATTTAACGAAATGTCTGACTCAGTAGTTGTCTTGTTATTGATACCAATATTCAAGATAACTTTCTCAGGTTTGGGACCTTGATACTTTCAAGTTCGAAACGAATTCAACTTGGCACCAGGAAAACATTCTACCTGCATATCAGGATGGGGGGTCAAGGTTAATTCTAGACAGATTAGAATCCCCAAGTAAACCACTTTCTTAGTAACATCATGTGCCTTTTAGAGGAAAATTCCTAAATTTAGAATAAGCTAAGTTATTCCGAGGGTTGCACTGACCCCTCGGAGGGGATCTCACTGCATCTGAATATCGCATATGGGAGTAGACTGACAAAACTGGAGAGGGGGAGAAGGAGAGGATCTAGGTCTAGGAGAGGGGACCCTGGTAGAAACTGGTGAAGGGGGCGAACAGACGGGGGCAGATGAACTAGGTCTAGAGGAGTAAGGTTTAGGAGGTAGAAAAGAGGGGACAGAGGAACTATGTCTATGGGAAGGAGTCCCAGTAGGGAACGGCGAAGGAGAAACAGAGGGTCGAGTTACGAGTCTGGAAGGCCGTTCCAGTCAAGCTTAAAGGAGGAGAAAACAAATAAAACAGGCATATACACTAAACGGACGGCGAATTTCCCTTTCCAATGGTACCATAGACATATTTTTACGATTTTTCCCCACCGCACAGTCCTAAAGTGAAGTTATATAAAACCGTTGGATTTCGACTGAGACCGACTTGCTTACTTGGCCGCCATCATCACAACAGTGCTTAGGGGTGTGTCTCTTTCGGCCAATCAGTAGACGCATACCCAGCAATTCAAAGCGCACGTGCGAGTGAAATTGGTCAACTTTCTTAGTCTGCCATTCAAGCCTAGGTTAATTGCTAGGCACATCTGTTTCCGGTCAATTTCTCGCTTTACAAATGGCGGTCCCCATCGTTTTTGTGACCCAATTTAAACATGTGCAATTTTCTGCATCACCATAAAACGCAGGTAAGATTTACAGCTTAAAAATTGATACTCTAAGGGTGATTGTTCGTTACAATTTCATGTTGTTTTTTTGTTTTCTCCTCCTTTAACGGGAGGGAAAGGAGCATTTGTCGAGGAAATAAATATTGTCGTGAATTATTAAGACACTAAGTTCCACTTGAGGAATTGGTTGATGGACGTGAGTCGCCAGCGACAACCACGAACTATACACTTGACCAATGTACATCATGCACTAATAGCCAGTAGTAATATCCTTTCCCCATGAATCAGCGGCTTCATTTAAAAATAATATGCGCACAAAACCTTGCAATAAGTAGACCTGTATCAATACTAATCAAATACACAAAAATAGAGTATTATCCGTAGAATCGATATACCCATTGGTTTAGAAAACAAAACATCAACTAAAATATTTAGATTCTGGATTATAAGTATCTCTCCTTTCATATTTAATCAAATGTTTATCCGAATGGCTGAATAGACTCAAGTGTCTAGGAGAAATATTCATACAACGAATCATGAAAAGAACTCGTTCAGTTCTAAACTTTTGTCAATTTACTCTAACGATTTGTCCAGATACGTAAGCTTTGTAAAATGTTCTAATGTGTCGGATATAGCCCAGAAGGTTTCGACAGCTCTGGGAGTTATGCTATTCACATTTGTGTCGCATTATGTAGACCTAGTGCGAACATAATCAACGACGTATTGGTTTTAAATGAATCGAGACATATCTGTTTTTGCAAACATATTTATGTTTAAATACGTATATCACATAAAGCTACACTATGTCATTTTAATTAAGAACACTAAAACACACGGACACAGGGAAAATCTTCAAAAATAACCATGGAGACAAGTTTCTAATTGTGTTAAAAAGAGGTATATCATTTAGACCTTTATACCCCATCATAAGGTATTTAAATAAATTAACCTATGATATTTTATCAGGTTGACGACTGGCAGAAGCTTGGACTTAGTCAGTAGAACTTTCTGGGACACTTTGTAATACATTGACCATGCTTATGCATCGTAAGCTATGGCAAGAATGTCGGTAGACTGAGATTGAGCACCATAGGATCATGGGAACAGAAAGTATAAATCGCTCCCCCCCCCCCCCCCCCCCCCCCACACACACACACACAGAGAAAAACCTAGTTAGAAATCATTAGTGTAGTAACATTGCCAGCCAATGTACTTCGGTGAAGCACACAATTCAGATCGTTTGTTTTACCAGCATGTCTTCGCCATGAACATAAAAGTACATGCCGACATAGTCAAAAAATGCTGAAATTCCTCCTGCATCCACAGCCGCCAAATACGCTTTACACAATAATGTTTTGCTGAAAGAGTTTAAGTAAAATTGAATGAATATTTACGCCAGGCGTCGGGAATAGGAAGAAAACAGTTCATCCCCCCCCCCCCCCTCTGCATGAGAGAAACTGCAGAAAGTGTGAAAATTCAAGAAAATTCAACCATGAAATCTTACATTTTAATGTTACCATGCAGGGTTCGGGTGTTCAAAAGAAAATTACCTGATGACGCTTATGGCCCACTAGAAACAAAATCAGTCATAATCTATAACTTCAACCTGAGCTGCGTTGTTCAAAAGTGTATTGGTTTATTATAGTTCTTAATGACGCCGAGTAACAAAGAAACTCGTTAAACCGATCGCAAGCCTAATTCACTTTTGAATATCCTGCCC